>OZ020187.1:15312118-16711061 GCA_963971135.1 Stenus bimaculatus
AACTTGAAAAACTGGACTGGAGTTTCCAACTCTAAAATGGTCGACGGTAATTCCTGCGATCCAGTGAATTGTATTTCATTATCTGGTATTCTTAGGTTGCCTTCTATCCAGTGAGGACGTTGCTTATTCTGTTTACGAACTTTTTCTCTCAATATTGATAAAGGAATATTATCATCTGGTGAATCTGTTTCAGAAAACTCAGATAAATCGGATTCCTCACTTTCCACATCCGGAGATCGAACAGCAGACATATTTCCATAAAACTTTTTGGATCCGTGACTGCAAAAAAACGTAAATGCATGATGTGCCATATATGGGACAAACCTTATTTTGTCATTTTACATAGGTTATCAATAATTATAACACACTAAAGTTACCTGAATAGAAACATAATACCACTAAAAAGACACTAATAATTTTTCTGTCTTTAAAAGATACTGTTTTATAACAAAAAAATAAGAATCAAATGATGAATATTCTAGCATGTCAGAGAAATTTGTCAGGCTCAAACTCGAAACCTTATGGCGCAAGACCTTTCAACTTGACTAGATTCTCGAATGCTTTACACGCTTTATCTGAGAGTGTCACATGTGGACAGTCATGCAGTTACAACAAGAGTTTGACTGAAGTGTATAAAAAAATTAAAAATATGGTTTGTGCCATATATGGCACACGATGCGATAAAGGGTTAAAATTGAATGTCTGTTGATAATACTGGGGGTAAGGAATTTAAATATTCAATTTAATTTTTTTTAGTGGCGTGGCACCAAAAATTTAAAAGTGGGATCTTTACTTACCCCTAAAATACTCAGTACTCCTTATTTTTGGACTTTATTGTAAAGTTGCTCCCAACTGGAAGTAGGTAAAAGAATACGCGATCATGATTACTTTTATCCTACTTCCAGCTGGGAGCAACTGTACATATACAGTTAACTCCAAGAAGGTTATACGAGATTTCATCGACAAAAATCCCAATGGTCAGGGTTGGAACA
The DNA here is from genome assembly GCA_963971135.1 of Stenus bimaculatus. NCBI lineage: Eukaryota > Metazoa > Arthropoda > Insecta > Coleoptera > Staphylinidae > Stenus > Stenus bimaculatus. Next base: position 15,313,111 of record OZ020187.1, read on the forward strand.
GTGCAGTTTTATATTGACGGGGCTTTGAATTTTGTTCCCACAGAAAATGTCGTTAAATCGAAATTCTATTATTAGCCATAAACTATTTAATCAATTTAAATGAAAAAAAAAATGTAAAGTAAAGCTAATTTATGCCACTTTGGCTTGACGTTACAAAATCATCACCAAAAAATTATTTTGATAGCAAAAATATTCTTTATTCTAAAAATTAATTAGAATTCAGTTTGTCTTGATATTTTCGCTCATATCTTTGAAATAAGCCCCATAACGGCAGTACTTTTTTACATTCCGTAAATCTTCATAGTAACTCTTTCAATTAAAAAAGATTTAGTGTTCTATGTCTTTTACTTTAGTAGCAGTGATGGCAAGAAGTAAAAACTTGACAAATAAGGCAGTGATTAAAGAAAATGAAATGAAAATAAGTTTAATGCCATAGTTATGAAATAGAAGTATTACTCAATTAACTAATATTCAAAATGTTAACCATTGCCTGACCCTCAACCCCTTACCTCAAGTCACTCGCGTACAGTAATTTTCTTACCATCACTGCTCACTGCTTCTAATAAAAAAACACTGATTGTTTTAATTGATAGAGTTTACTCTACTGTTTTATGGACGAAAAAAGGGGTACCCATATTGGGTTTATTTCGAATATTGAACGAAAATAAATTAAAAATGGAAAAACTCGCGGGAAAAACGTGTATGATACTTGCGAGTTTTTACCACAGAAAACTCATGAGAATACATGTGAAGAATTTATACAGTAAACTCTACTAAACTAAACTAAATTTTATATGATAAAAGCAATAGCGTGTATTCAGCAACCGTGATGAAAAATTTAGAGACGTCTTTAAAGTTATCAGCATGTATTCAGCGACCGTGATGAAAATTTTAGAGACGTCGTTAAAGATAATCACGTCTTTAAGGAATACAGGCTGATGGTTAGTTTAAATATGACATGTAATGCAGAAACGTCCAAACTTAAATTAAATTAAATGAACCAATCTGGATAACATATAAATTAATTAAAAAATACCTCCTCCTAAGAAAAGTGTTTTTTGACTTAGGCTAGTTCTGCATTAGACCGACGAAATAATCGACAACCATTTTTTTCATATGGATGCCACACCGGATTTTTAATTCTGTGAATGTCCAATATTTTTCTGATGATAAAAATATATTGTCAATTTTAGAATTTCGCTTGCCTTGAGTTGGCAAAAGTATGAACATAGTCGGATAACTAGACTGGTTTTCGAATAAAAAACCAATACGAAAATCGCAATTTTTGTTTCTTTGCGTTTTGAAAACAAAAATAACAAATGGCCACCCTGAATAATTTTTTTGTGTATCGAAATAGAAATTGAAAGTTTGACTATATTTTATGATTCAAAAAAACATAAATATACATATACAATATGTATATTATAAACATAAAATTATAATAACAGCAACATATTTTTTTTAATGTAACACCATTGTTTACTTCAGATTGAAGAGATTTAAAAAAAAGTACCTTTGTGAAAATCACCCCTTAATTGGACATGGTAGTACAGAAACTGATACAGAAACATATTGCAATATGATTTTATGTAGATTACATGACTGGTTTGCAACTAGTGGCTTATATTTGAAGCCACGAACTCAAAAACCATGTGCTTTGTTTTTTAAACCAAAGAACAAACAAATTTAAATGGCATAAATCTTTGTATTAACTCAACCGACGTTAAATTGTTAAAAGTCGCTCGCTTTCTGGATATAAAGATATCGGTCAACTTTGATTGGATGTATCATTGTGAAAAATTAAGTAATATTAGGTTGGCAAGAAAGTAATTTCGGTTGCGACACTTAGAGAGCATTTTTTTTTTAATGTATTATGTAAGTGATATTCTTTGTCTTTTGACATTTGATTACAGTCATATTAAAGTTAATTTAGGAACACTTGATGTGTGATTTTGTGTGTACCTGTTATAGTTTATTTATTTAGAAAACCACCTTTTTCGCAGGAGAATTGGTCGCACTAAGATGCCAGCGCTTAATAATCACGTGACCTGCCTGTCGTTCATGATTGGACGGCTGAGCGGGAGTTTGGTGGGACGCGTATGCTGAAGTAGGGAATCGGGGGAGGCGACCGCTAACGAGTTTGACCAAGTTGGCCAAATAAATAATAGCTGCTGAAAAGGTGGTTTTCTAAATAAATAAACTATAGTTGAGAATCAATTTTAATATGGAGTGCAAGAACGAACATTTTCGGCATATTTTAATTTTTTATTTCCGCAAAGGAAAGAAAGCTGCAGAGGCTCACAAAGAGATCTGTAAAATTTATGATGTTGAATCCATATAACAGAGCGCACGTGTCAGAATTGGTTTAAATAACTCCGTTCTTGAAATTTTTCACTCAAAGATGACCAACGTTCTGGTTGACCTACTACAGTTTATGATGACCAAATTAATGTCATTATTAAAGAGGATCGTCATATAACTGTTCGAGAAATTGCAGAGAGGTTAAATGTATCGCACACAACTATTGAAAATCACTTAAAACGTCTTGGACTCGTTAAGAAGCTCGATATTTGGGTTCCGCATGAATTGAAAGATATTCACATAACATAACGAATCAATATTTGCGATATGCACCTTAAGCGCAATGAAAACGATCCTTTCTTGAAAAAAAAATCATCACTGGTGATGAAAATCTACAGTAAAATCATTCGAAAACGATCTTGGTCCAAGCACGATGAACGAGGACAAACCACATCGAAAGCTGAATTGCATCAAAAAAAGATCATGCTGTCGATTTGGTGGGATTATAAAGGTATTGCTTATTTTGAGCTGCTTCCAAGAAACCAGACAACCAATTTAGATGTCTACTACCAACAACTGGTGAAACTGGATGAAGCAATCAAGGAAAAACGGCCAGAACTGGCAAATTGTAAAGGAATTGTGTTCCACCATGATAATGCAATGCCTCACACATCTTTGGTAACTCGTGGGAAATTATTGGAACTTGGTTAGGAAGTGATGTCATATCCCCCATACAACCCTGACCTGGCACCATCTGATTACCATTTATTTCGAAGTTTGCAGAACTCTTTGAATGGTAAAAATTTCACAAACGACGATGATCTTAAATCGCACTTGGGACAGTTTTTTTCTGGTAAGGACCAGAAGTTCTATGAGCGGGGTATCATGAAGCTTCAAAAAAGATGGAAAATATATAATTGATTAAAGTCTATTCGTTGTATTAAAAAAAAATTTTTTTTTCGTGTCACACAACCGAAATTACTTTCTTGCCAACCCAATAGTTTGCATAGTGCAGTGTATAAGATCAGATCTCTTGTTGATATCTTGGACATACATGCGTTAAAACAGCTTTATTTCTCTGAAATACTGTCTAGACTCATGTTTGCATTGTTATTGTGGGGAACTTCTGGAAGTCTGAAAAGTTTATTTATTATGCAGAAAAGAGCGGTGAGGTGTCTGGCTAAGGTATCATCAAGGAAGCACTGTGTCCCATTGTTTAAAAAATTAGGCATATTTACATTACCTTGTCTTCTGATATTGGAAATGTGCTTATATACAGGGTGAGTTTAAAGTAACGCATAAATATCATAACTACCTTATTTTATGAAATTTTCAAAAACGGTAAGAAATGTGTCGCATTGTTTTTAAAACTTTATTTCGAACTCAAGAAAAATTTTTTTTCAACAATACCTTATTAAGAGTGTTTTGTGTTTTACCACGGTACCAAAAAGTTTATACTAATGCCATCTAGATGTCATTAAAAAAATTATTCAATTTCACCTTAAAGGATAGTATTAAGAAGACAGTCGGTGAAATTAGGTATAGGACTTGGCAATGTAAATTTTGATTACTTTAAAGTAACAGAAAAGACGAACGTTAATTGAAATCGAATATTTTTTTATGCTGCTGATTCCATAGTTCAGTCGATGATGTTTTCAGTTTTTAATTTTTGTTTTTAACTTTCACCTTTTGGCCCAAAAATATGCAACTTTTAGGCTCAATTTACAACCGAAAAAAATTTTTTGTTGAGTTCAAAATAAAGTTTTTAAAAAACAATGCGACACAACTTTCAACGTTTTTAAAAATTTTAAAAAAGAAGGTAGCTATGATTTTTATCCATTTCTTTAAACTCACAATGTATTTACAAAATTTTTTCAAAAACATTGCGATAGCTCTTTTGCCGTTTTTTAAAATTCCAAAAAATAAGGTAGTTTTGATTTTAGGCGTTACTTAAAACTATCCGTTAAGGTGAAATTTAATATATTTTTTATGACATCTAGATGGCATTAGTATAAAGTTTTTGGTACCGTGGTAAAACACTCTTAATAAGGTATTGTTTTATGATATGAAAACCATATCAATCCATTTAAAAAAGAGATTGATGACGTCACAGTGACGACATGCCAACCGAAAAATTTTTTTTGTTGAGTTCAAAATAAAGTTTTCTTAAAAACAATGCGACACTACTTTCTCCGTTTTTAAAAATTCCAAAAAATAAGGTAGTTATGATTTTTATGCGTTACTTTAAACTCACCCTGTATATATAATCGTCAGGAAAAACTAAATAAAAGAAATAAACATGAATATAATACTCGCAATTTAAACTTATTATTGCAAAAGAAGGCAAATCTTTCACCTTGTGAAAAAAGTCTTGAAATTCTAGGAATAAAATATACAATACGTTGCCTCATTGTATCAAAGGTGTGAACGAATTTTGTAAATTTAAAATGCGCCCAAAAAGATATTGTTGGATAATGTTTTTATAGCTTGGATGATTATTTCAATTGTAATTTTAATTCTTTTACCACGTAGTGTTATTGTATAATTGAAATATTGTAATTTTAGCTATGAATTTTATATTGTATGAACTTCTGACTTTGTCCAATTCTACTTTCTGTAATCCTGCGAAACGTTGGCCACTTATTAATGTGCGTTTGAAAATAAAAAATATTGTTGGATTAAGGCTACGATATTTTTCCTCGAACTAAAGTTTTATGTGATTCAAATTTCCATAGCAGCAACCAGCAACTAGAAAAGTATCATAATTAGGTTTATTATTTTTAACTATTAGCCATAAACGCTGGAAAATGTGTGCATTTACCGGTAAATGTAGATATAATGAAGCTGATCTCAGATTTTATCTCACATTTACCTATTAAATTGGTAAATGTGAACATTTACCGGTAAATTTGCACATTTACCGATTTTGGACATTTACCACAGCAGATATACTAGGGAATGTTTATACAGGTTATATACAGGGTGATTTTTACGTATGGAACCAAAGCGGTCATGCACAAATGACTGGATAAAAAAAATGAAATTTGGTACGATCAAATGGGACCTTGGTACAAATATTTTAAGATGAAAAAAAAATATCGCCCGGATTTTTGACACGGCAACCATCATGAATTATTTTGAAATGGCAACATATGTCATTGGAAAGCTAATTTTTAGTAATTTAAGACATTTTATAAAATTATTTGTTTAAGGGCCGGCACCTTCCAGGAAAGTGTTCTGTATTAGTGTTACTGGGGAGTTATTTACATGTTGTATAAGTGATCACAGATCACAGTAAATTAAACTATCCAATATACTCAATTTACTGAAAGGTTTTCACTACTGGGAGATGGGAGGTGAATATTTATTATTTTTATGTATAAATATATTATGAACTGACCTCTCAGGTGCCAAAACCTTTCAGTAAATTTAGTATATTGAATAGTTTAATTTACTGATCACTATTACATGTAAATAGTAGTAACACTACTGAACACTTTACTGGAAGTTTAATCATAAAAAATAAACATTAATAAAATTTTGTTATCCAACTTTTTTGGACTGTCGCAAATTACAAAAAATAGGTTTTTCTATATTGTTCTTTCAAAATAAAAATATGTTATCTTCATAAAAGGGCAAATCATTTTTGTTAAATAAAATAATATTTTATTTAAATAAAACAAAAAAATGTTTTAGTAGTCAAGAAATATTTTAGCCCTTTTTTGAAGGCTAAAATATTTTTATTTTGAAAGGAAAGTACTCAATATTAGCTTTCCAATTATGTATTGTATGTCATATATTGCCATTTAAAAAAATCAAGATGATAGCCATGTAAAAAATCCTAACTATAAAAAAAAATTTCATCTTAAAATATTTGTACTAAGGCGCCATTTGATCCCACCAAATTTCTAATTTTTTTATCCACCCATTTGGGCATGACTTCTTTGGTTCTATATTCTATACATAAAAATCACGCTGTATACTAGTAACAACACCATGAAATTTTATTATTCGCTTATTTTTATTTTTTTAATTATTGCCAGGTTTTGTGGTCATCTGCCGATGAGCCTCTAACCCACCGGCCCACTCGGAAATTCGCCATTTTCCCGTATGGCCCTTCCGCTCCCGATTATACCGGGTGGTCGAGATAAAGTGAATAGTCGAAATATCTCCAAAAGTAAGAGTTTTAGAAAAAAACGATTCAAATAAAAATTATTTGGTCTTAAAGGGGCCACAGAATGAGGACAGTTAGTTTTCATCAACAGAGGGCACCTCCAAAATCATTCATTAAACAAAAATCATGCATTAATAGGGGTCATTAATGAATGATTTTGTATACATTAAGAATACTCCTTAATAAACGATCAACGAAAAATATTATTCAACATATTAAATTGCAAATAAAATTGAAAAACCGTTTTGACACCTATTGTTTCCAATCTTTGACTTTATTTTAAATTTTATAAGTAAAAAAAAATTAATATTTTTCTTAAAAAATAATAAAAATAAAATAAACTTTTTTTTTAATTTATTTTTTTTTAATAAAATAAAATAAAATTTAAATCCCAAAATTTGTGTACATTTTGGTGAATATAGCGAAAAATTGAAATTTTAGAAAAAAAAGTTTCATTCAAAACTTTCTTATTATTTTCCATAGATTACGAATCTATAATAAAAAATGGGGGTTCCCATTTGAAAAAAAAATGTTTTTCCATAAAACCCCATAACAATTAAAAATCCATGGCACTATTAAATGTCCCCCTCGAGCCGCTACAATTTTTGTCTGAAACATTTTTGAGGAAATCGCTTCGTTTTCAAGATATTCAGCTGGATTAATTAGAATGGGACACCCTGTATTTTAATTGCGAGTTAAACCAGTTTCTGTCGTTAATTCTGTTTCGTACAATTTTTTCGGGAAAAGCTCTCCTACTACACTCCAAAATTACTTTTATAAATCTTGAAAATTTTTCATTTATTGCAGAGTTATCGTACACAAAATTAAAATTAACGTTTTCAACTAGATTGTACATGCAGTATAATCCCTTTTGTGTTACAGGTCTACATTTGATACTATTATAGGTATATTTTTATTTAATTTACGTTTATTTGTTATTTTTATTTTAATCGTTATGGCTTTATGGTCGGAAATTAATAAGTCTTTTACTGATGTTTTACAATCATCGGTCGCGTTTACAACAAAACTTGGCATATACACTGTTTTGCATGATAATTGAAAACTATTGTACATATTATTTATGTTTATGAGTTTTTTTTGTTGCTCCGTTTAAAAAATTGTGAAATATCATGAAATCGAACATTACTGGCAACAGTATATCTCTAGTTTCTTTTGACAGATTTTCAATTTTTTTTCAGATTTGTAAACTAGATTAATTAAACTAAAACTGGACAACTGCTTTTGTGTTGCAATTTTATCCAAAATTAATTATAAGCGAGCAAAGTTAAGGTACTTTTGGGTAATTATATTATTTTTTATAGATTGTCCAATTTTTTTTCCTTCTGTCCATATTTAGTTGAATGACTCTAGAATCTAAAATAAAAAAAAGTATACAAAAATATTGTTTGCTCTAGCATATCTAGTGTTGCCCGTAAACCCCTATTTTTGCCTATTAGAAAATGACTCTTAATAAAAAATTAATATTTTCTTTTTTAATTTTTTGTACTTAGCCTAGCTTTGATTTGGGTTAATAACTCATATAAAAATGATAAACGTTTAATGAGGTGACGGTAACAAAACACACTCCAAATATCAAATATTTTAAAAGAATGATTTTTCCATACACCAGAGACTTTTTGCTACATGTAATCTAAAGTCAAGGAAATCTTAAAAAATTTAAAGACTGGAACATTTTCTGTTTAAATTTGTTTTTAATAGTTGATCCAATTAAGTAATTTCCCTGGGTAGGTAGCTTAAATTTTTGGAGCTTTTAAAGTAACAGTAAATTGGGAACCTGGAGACGCGCGGAGCGGCGGAAGGTACGAAGTCGAGGACACTCCTACGGCCGGTCAAGCTCGAGGAGCGGGCTTGGGCTTGGGCATGGGCATGGGGCATGGGTTTCGCCTGTTTCGCGCGTTCTCATAACTTTTACTCCGCAGCCGCTCCGTGTTTTCGTGCTACCGAAGTGCTGGGTGCTGGTGCTTGGTGCTCCACTCCTCATTCACGACGCGCCGTATGCAATAAACGACGCTCTTTTCGTGAGTGCCTTTAGTGAATACAAATTTTTCAGGTGAAAATGTTTAAATTTTGAATTAATTACACCAATTAAAGAGTGTTTACAACTTTGTGGAATTGTGAAAATTTATCAAGATTATATAAACTATTAAAAAGTAATTATATTAAAGTGACATTGCGGTGAGAAGTTATTAAAACTGATTTAAATAAACGTAAGTTTGCAATTTTTCTTCCTCACTTTATCAATTGTTAAAACATTATTAAAAAACAACTTGAAAAGTAATAAAATTAATCTATAAACTTAATGAGATATTAAAAGAGTATAATATTATTAAAAATTCTATTGTCAGGTATCAGGTAAAATAAATAAAAATTGCTAAGTAAGTAAAATTTACAATGATATTCAGTAACCAGAACTTAATTCGCTTTGAAATACTTTTAATTTAAAATAATAACAAAATAAGTGTAAATTACTAAAATATTTTGGATAATAATTCAGAGGAAAAAACAAAATTCTTATAGAATTTTATTAATAATATTTTTAATTTTTTAATAAAATATTGATAATGTTGCGACTTCAATATTTTCCAAAAAAGGAACAAGCCTCATGTTCTTATACCAGATATTATAATTTTTTAGACTTTCAAAGAAAAATAGTAACATTAATTAGGATCCAGAGCTGATATTTGAAATTTGTTTTTATTAGGGTTTCAGGATCAAAAATGGTCAAAGAAAAAATCTGTCCATTCGTTTTATAGCCAACGTTTCGAAAATTTTTATTTTCATCCTCAGGGCACTACAATGAGATTTTTATAATTACAAGACAATTACAGAAATTAAAAACATTAAAAATACAACGAATTTTACACAAAAAACTCAAATATTTGTTTTTTAAAAAAGGAAAAAAAATTTTTTACTACATTAGGTATTTATTTTAGGTAATTTATAATAATTACTAAACGTTGGCTATAAAACGAATGGACAGATTTTTTCTTTGACCATTTTTGATCCTGAAACCCTAATAAAAAGAAAAATAGTAATTCTATGTAATTAAAAATTTAATACATCCAATTTAAAAAAATACATATAATTCAGACCTAATAGGTCTAGGCTAAGTATATTTTTCATTAGGTTTTATATTTTTTTAGTTGCAGCGTCCTGGTTTTTTCGCGCCATTTGTTCGCACTCCAATTTATAAAAAAAAAATATCTGAGGATTAATCAAAAATATCAAAGTCCATGTTTAGTGACGTTATGATAATTATATTTTTCTTATCGTGTAAATTCTGCGTTACTTAAAAAATATACAGGGTGATTCAGACCACACGTGCCACACATTTATCTCCAGAACGCGTTATCGTACATTGCCGAAATAAAAAATTTTATTACCAAAGTGAACATAAAGAATCCATTGGTGAACTTATTTTTTTCCGGAACAAACCGGAACTATCCGGAACCGGAGGTAACTTTGATTATTTCAATGGCAACATAGGTCGAGTTTGATATGGTTTGATAGCTCTTTCAAAAACAAATAACTTTTATTAAAATATTTTTTTAATATTTTCCATAGTTTAGAATTTATTCGAAAAACAAAAAAAATTGTTAAAAAAAGTAAATAAAAATTATTGCATATTTTGAAGAATTTTGTTTAAATATGGACAAGTATGATATTTAAAGTCGGTAAAATATTAGAATTTGTAGAAAGAGTTTATAAATTTATAAAATTCTTCAAAATATGCAATAATTTTTATTTACCTTTATTAACAATTTTTTTTTGTTTTTTGAATAAATTCTAAACTATGGAAAATATAAAAAAAATATTTTTATAAAAGTTGTTTGTTCTTAAAAGACTATCAAACCATACTTATATTTTTCCGGAACAACCCGGAACTATCCGGAACCGGATATCACTTTGATTTTTTAAATTGCAACATAGGTCGAGTTTGATGTGGTTTGATAGGTCTTTTCAAAATAAACAACTTTTATTAAAATATTTTTTTAATATTTTCCATAGTTTAGAATTTATTAGAAAAACAAAAAAAATGTTAAAAAAAAGTAAATAATAATTATTGCAAATTTTGAAGAATTTTGTTGAAATATGGACAAGTATGATATTTAAAGTTGGTAAAATATTAGAATTTGTAGAAAGAGTTTATAAATTTATAAAATTCTTTAAAATATGCAATTATTTTTATTTACCTTTTTTAACATTTATTTTTGTTTTTCGAATAAATTCTAAACTATGGAAAATATTAAAAAAATGTTTTAATAAAAGTTAATTGTTTTTGAAAGACCTATCAAACCATACCAAACTCGACCTATGTTGCCATTTAAAAAATCAAAGTTACCTCCGGTTCCGGATAGTTCCGGGTTGTTCCGGAAAAAAATAAGTTCACCAATGGATTCTTTAGGTTCACTTTGGTAATTAAGTTTTTATTTTAGTGATGTGCGATAACGCGTTCTCGAGATAAATGGGTGGTACGGGTGGTTTGAATCACCCTGTATTTATGTTCTTAGTCATTTTTATAATTTATTTGGTTTTATGAGTTATTGATGAAGTTAATTTTTATTTTTTATTAAAAAATACTCCTATGATTTAATATAATTTTTAAATTATAATTTTTTTCTTAATTATGTACTTTTCAAAAATTTGTATTTAGGGTGTCCCGGCTGTTGTCGAAAATCCAAAAATGTAGACAGGGGCGGACTGGAGCTTAAATTCGGCCCGATTCAGGGGTAAACCGTTACGTTTGGGGACCCTGGGCTGTAGGGGACCTCCACCCGAAAATACAATTAACCCAAATATGGGTTAGTTATGGCGACTCAATCCCCATATTTTGTGGAAATACTTTTGGACCAAAAAAACAATATCACTATTCGTGACGCTTGAAGGCTTAAACTTTGCATGGGAAGCTTTTTCATTTAAAAATTGGGAAAAGTATTCAATCGGCCTTGGGATTTTTTTTTCGACAAGATTGTTATTCAACCGATTTTACGTACCGATTTTCTTGAAACACGGTTTAAAATAGTTCTACCGGGTGGAAATGAAAACCGGGTCACCTCTATAACTTTTTTATTTATGAATAGAAAAATTTGAAATTTGGCTATGTTCTATGGTTCAAAAAAACAAATTTTATGTGCATTTTTTATTTTCGAAATCACTTCCGGTTTCACCGGAAACACCATGAACTTTGTTTTTTTAAATGTAACATCCCATATTTTTATTCATGGCTTAAAATACTTTTAAAAAAGAAGTATTTTTGAGATATTAGTTTTTATTTTTTGCGAAAAAAAAATTTTTTTCAAAAAAAAAAAGGTTTTCGAAGTCGGTGAAAATTACCAAAACTAATTCTAAATAATTCAAATACATAAAATAAATAATCGTTATAAAATCCTCTTTTTAAAAAGTCGAATGACCCAGCATCATTGCATTTAAAAAAAGTGAGATATTTGATAAAATCTTCATTAACTAAGTTTAAAAATTAATAGTTCAAAAACCACTTAATTTTTTTTTCAAATTACAATTTTATTTAGGTATTTGAATTATTTAGAATTAGTTTTGGTACTTTTCCCCGACTTCGAAAACCTTTTTTTTTTTTGAAAAAATTTTTTTTTCAAGAAAAAAACTAATATCTCAAAAATACTTCTTTTTTAAAAGTATTTTAAGCCATGAATAAAAATATGGGATGTTACATTTAAAAAAACAAAGTTCATGGTGTTTCCGGTGAAACCGGAAGTGATTTCAAAAATAAAAAATGCACATAAAATTTGTTTTTTTGAACCATAGAACATAGCCAAATTTCAAATTTTTTTATTCATAAATAAAAAAGTTATCGAGGTGACCCGGTTTTCATTTCCACCCGGTATATTTGGACCTTTTTGGTAAAACTCTCAACTTACTACTCTTAACACTCGAAAAATTTAATAAAACCGAAATCAGTTATAAAAAAGTCTTATCATTTTTTTTTTAATTGGAGGACATGGTTAAAAATAGGTTTTTTTAGAAAAAAAAAATTAAAAAATGTATGATTTTTTCTAATGGAACTAAAGAAAAGATAAAGTGGTTTAGCATACAATTCCCATACAAAAAGTAGTAGTAGTATTCATAGGCAATTTAATAAAAACGTGAAAACAATTTTCGAATTTAATTTGAAAACGCTAAAAAACATGTGATCTAATCTGATATTTTATTGAAAAAAAAAATTAAAATAAAGAATAATATTAATGATAAATTGACGTCTACACTGCAAAAATTTTTAATGATTTTTGTGAGACACCCTGTATAATTTTTTTTCTTGTTATAATTTTTTAGGGTTAAGTCAATTATGTCTTAGATTTTGTCTTTGCCAAGTTGCTTTTTTGAACATTATTGACTGTTTTTAAATTAAGTTAACCACGAGGTGGGCCATTTTTAATTTTCCTCGATAAAATCAATCAATCTGATTGGCTTAAAGATGACGACAAAATCTAAAGTTAATTTAAATAAAAAATTGAAAATAAAATGAAATTTATAGAGGGTATTCCACCAAATCACTAATGTTTTGCAATTTTAAAATTGCTGTAACTTTTTATTAAGGACTCAAGAAACATATATTAATTAATAGGATTTTTTTTGTTCAGAATGACATTTACTATCAAGTAAATATTGCTGGAAAAAGTGAGACGCCCTGTATAAATCCCCTGGTTACACACTTTAAACTTAAATTTCTTGAAAGTGCAGCAAAAAAATGCCAAAAAAAAAATCATAAAAATTAAAAAAAAACTATGAAATTCATTTATCTATCGAAAACCCCGAGGAAACCCATACATTTATAATTTTTAACTGATAAAGAAAACGAGGAAAGAAGTATATTTGAAACTCTTGAAAATGCAGCAACAAGTTACAAAAAAAACATAAAATTAAAAAAAAAATACAAAACCGACTGATAAAATTGGGAATTGTCGCCCTTTTTATTGCGAAGGGGCCCCCCTTATTCCTAAATCCGCCCTGTCCCGACTGTTGGTTTGTTGTAATAATAATAGTTTATGGTTTTGAAGTTACAGCGTTTAGAATTGTAGATTGTAGGTCACCTATTTTTGCCACACATCAGCAATCAGCATATCAGTAATAACAATTTAACAAATGTGTGTAGAGATTTAAAAAATTATCACTAGAAGGCAAAAACCATCTTCTTTCAAGTACTAATAACTAATAACCAAAGACTGGATTCTGGATTTTATTCAAATTGCATAGGTATACAGGGTGATTCAGACCACCCGTGCCACCCATTTATCTCAAGAACGAGTTATCGTACATGGCCGAAATAAAAAATTTTATTACCAAAGTGAACCTAAAGAATCCATTGGTGAACTTATTTTTTTCCGGAACAAACCGGAAGAAACCGGAACTATCCGGAACCGGAGGTAACTTTGATTTTTTAAATGGCAACATAGGTCGAGTTTGGTATGGTTTGATAGGTCTTTCAAAAATAAATAACTTTTATTAAAATATTTTTTTAATATTTTCCATAGTTTAGAATTTATTAGAAAAACAAAAAAAAATGTTAAAAAAGTAAATAATTATTGCATATTTTGAAGAATTTTGTTGAAATATGGACAAGTATGATATTTAAAGTTGGTAAAACATTAGAATTTGTAGAAAGAGTTTATAAATTCTTCAAAATATGCAATAATTTTTATTTACTTTTTTTAAATTTTTTTTTTGTTTTTCGAATAAATTCTAAACTATGGAAAATATTAAAAAAATATTTTAATAAAAGTTATTTGTTTTTGAAAGACCTATCAAACCATACCAAACTGGACCTATGTTGCCATTTAAAAAATCAAAGTTACCTCCGGTTCCGGATAGTTCCGGGTTGTCCGGAAAAAAATAAGTTCACCAATGGATTCTTTAGGTTCACTTTGGTAATTAAGTTTTTTATTTTAGTGATAACGCGTTCTCGAGATAAATGGGTGGCACGTGTGGTCTGAATCACCCTGTATATGCATAGGTATTTTATGTTTCTTTTTGAAAATTTTGCAAGCGTTCACTTGCAAGAGATGACATGAAATAAAAAAAAAATGAATATGATGCGGTTGGGGTCCGGGGTTCACTCAATCCTTAAAAATAATTTTATTATTATTTTTTTAATTTTTCCCCTCGCTTATTATTTCATAATGCCAATAGGTAATACAAGACATAAATAAACAGAAAAAAATAGGGTGTCCATATAGGTTAATAGGTTTTTTGCTTGGTCCTACTAATAAATTGCCAGCTATAAACAGGTGAGTATGCATTACTAATTACTACTTTACCCTTATCTATTATTTAATTCAATTATACAGGGTGATTCAAAACTTAAGAGGATGCGGAATCACCCTGTATATGAAAATGAAGGTAATTTTATCGCGAACAAAATGGTATTGGGGTTCCTAAGCAAATGTGGTTCAGACTCAGGGTTGTCGCGGTTTAACATATGGATTTTTGAGCAGAATAGTGAGACGCGACAGGAGGCCAACCTAATACCACCATGTTCGTGTTAATATTACCCTTATTTGGATATACAGGGTGACCCAGACAACCCGTCCACCTCCTGATTTCAAAAAACCTGTGTCGTACATTGATGAGAAAGACAAAACTACCACCAAAGTGAACCTAAAGAATCTTTCGGTGTAATTCGTAATTTCTAAAACCAGAAAGCCAGAAGTATTCGAAACCAGAAGTAATTTTGAAATTTTAAATGGCAACGTAGATCGAGTGTGTGGTATTGTAGGAAAGTTCTTCCACTTTTATTAAAATATTTTTTAATACCTTGCATAATTAATAAATTAATCGAAAAAATATATGCAAACAAGTGACAAATGGTTTCTTAAATTATGGAAATATGAGACATTATCATCATCCTCAATGGATGAGGGTAGAGGCAATTATGATTTTTTAAATGGAAACTTGTTGTTTTTTTTTGCATTTTTAGTTTCGTTTGTTAAAAATAATCAACTTTTTTTGGGTTATGTATTTGCCTTTAAGTATTCATCAAAAAATTAAAAAGAGTTGATTATTTTTAACGAATGAAGTGAAGAATGGAAAAAAGAGTT
The DNA here is from genome assembly GCA_963971135.1 of Stenus bimaculatus. NCBI lineage: Eukaryota > Metazoa > Arthropoda > Insecta > Coleoptera > Staphylinidae > Stenus > Stenus bimaculatus. The sequence continues at coordinate 15,328,675 of OZ020187.1, forward strand.
TCCATTTAAAAAAATCTCTCGAGCCCAATGCGGATAATAGTAATGTTTTAATTTTTTAAATTTTCAAAGTTTCGAGCACTTCCGGTTTGTTTTGGAAATTACGAATTTCTCCAAAAGATTCGTTAGGTTCACTTTCTCACCTGTCTATACATGGAACTTGGTATTAAGGCCAAGCAAAAGATAAGCAACCTATTTTTTTCTTTTTATTTAAGTCTTGTACTACTGAGTCGTACGAAATTTTTTGAAATAGCAAATAAGGGGAAAGTGTAACAACAAATAATTAAATTATTTTTAAATACAGGCAGCCTGGCCAGGATATGAAAAAAAAACTCTCGGCGCCTATTAGGTGAAATTCGAAGATGACTACACTTATGTAAATTGTCTGTAACATTACAGGAGGACGTCTTGTTGCAAAAAATTAATGTTCAACAATTTCTTATCTGACAGTTAAGCATAGTAAAATTGATTTTAAAAATTTCAATGGTCCAATTAATTTAAAAAATTATTCAAATCTATAATAGGTACTCAGATTCAGAAGACCCTACAGCAAACAATATTATGCAAGAGCTTCACTATTTTATTCTTCTACCATAGACGTAGACATAGACGCGTAAACTATACCGGGTGGAAATGAAAACCGGGTCACCTCTATAACTTTTTTATTTATGAATAGAAAAATTTGAAATTTGGCTATGTTCTATGGTTCAAAAAAACAAATTTTATGTGCATTTTTATTTTCGAAATCACTTCCGGTTTCACCGGAAACACAATGAACTTTGTTTTTTTAAATGTAACATCCCATATTTTTATTCATGACTTAAAATACTTTTAAAAAAGAAGTATTTTTAAGATATTAGTTTTTATTTTTTTTGTAAAAAAAATTATTTTCAAAAAAAAAAAGGTTTTCGAAGTTGGTGAAAAGTACCAAAAATAATTCTAAATAATTCAAATACCTAAATAAAATTGTAATTTAAAAAAAAATTTAAGTGGTTTTTGAACTATTAATTTTTAAACTTAGTTAATGAAGATTTTATCAAATATCTCACTTTTTTTAAATGCAATTATGCCGGGTCATTCGACTTTTTAAAAAGAGGATTTTATAACGATTATTTTGGTACCCCATATGTAGGGGTATGTGTTTGTGATACATTTTTAATTTTTTTTTAATTTTGAAAAATCCCGAGTACAAAAAATATGATAAACTGGGACAAGTAAATTGATTGCACCCTACATATGGGGTACCAAAATAATCGTTATAAAATTCTCTTTTTAAAAAGTCGAATGACCCGGCATCATTGCATTTAAAAAAAGTGAGATATTGGATAAAATCTTCATTAACTAAGTTTAAAAATTAATAGTTCAAAAACCACTTAAATTTTTTTTCAAATTACAATTTTATTTAGGTATTTGAATTATTTAGAATTAGTTTTGGTACTTTTCACCGACTTCGAAAACCTTTTTTTTTTTTGAAAAAAAATTTTTTACAAAAAAAATAAAAACTAATATCTCAAAAATACTTCTTTTTTAAAAGTGTTTTAAGCCATGAATAAAAATATGGGATGTTACATTTAAAAAAACAAAGTGCATGGTGTTTCCGGTGAAACCGGAAGTGATTTCGAAAATAAAAAATGCACATAAAATTTTTTTTTTTGAACCATAGAACATAGCCAAATTTCAAATTTTTTTATTCATAAATAAAAAAGTTATCGAGCTGACCCGGTTTTCGTTTCCACCCGGTATGTATTAGTCTCGATATTAGCCCTATTTAAATTAACCAATAAAAGGTAATTTTCTAAAGTAAATTGAATTTTGAATACCCGATCGTGACTGATCATTAATTTGAGAAACATAATGAGAATGTCCCCTTGGCAAGTTTAACAAAATAGGTATTAATACTACATTAAGGGGCGCGGGGCTGACGGACTTTCTATTCTATTCTTGCCTGTTCAGATCAGAAAAGATTGAATGTTTGCTGAAAATAAAATACCACAACTTAATAACATTAAAATGGGTGTAACAAACTACTATCCCCAAATTTCTTTTTCCATAAAGCTAACAAATATTTACTAAAAACCGTCTATATAATTAATATGTACTTTTCGCCTTTTTAGGAAATTAAAAATAACACCTTTCTTAAAATAAAATCAATTTATGTTTAAAATTTTTTTCAGAAAAATCAAAATTGTTTAATCAGAGCTTATGGTGAAAAAACAAAAATTATTATTTTGTAATTTCTTGATTATCATTTAAAAAGAATTAATAGATAAAAAAAGTACTACAATTGTTTTTGAACTTATTTTAGATAAAATCGATTGAAAAGAAATTTATTTGATTTTTTATTCCAAACAACAAATCTCATAATTCAAATTCAAGAACGACTTCATAAGGCGGGTTTTTTCTAACGAGTCGAAGCTTAAAACGCGAGCCGCGTAGCGGAGAACATTTTAATTGACTCCTTAGAAAAAAAACCTTATGAAACGAGTTCTTTCTATAAAGAAAAGATACTATTATCTTTTCTATTTTGCACTTTTTGTATCAATTTTAAATTAAAATGTTAAATGTTGTGAAATTTTGGATTAGTTGGTAGCACGTTTGTCATCACCGACTTTTATTTTTATTGATTTCAGTATTCTATGGTATTTTTTAATTTATGTATTAAGTTAGTCTAGGTGCTCAAAATCCATCTAAAGTAACTTTAAATGTTCATAATTGAAGGGAATAATTCAATTTAATTTTTGAGGTTCAGAAACACTTATTAAAGATTTATTATGCATTTGACTAGTAATTTTTTATTGATATTTGCGTACTACCAACATTAAAAAAATAAATTTTACTATTCAGTAAAGCACTGAAGCCGGCGCCGGCGCCTTACTGAATATTATCCAAAAATTAACGTCTCTGATTGGTTGAAAGTAAGCTAGATTTACACCGGATTTTGGATGATATTTGACTTTTAACCTAAAAACATTTATCATCCAATTTGTATTACTAATGAATTTTCATGTATATGTTGTAGGCATAATATAATATTAGGGATTTTGTCAAAATGTCTAGGTTATTTGCAAAAAGCTGACAAAATGGGTAAGCACGTGACTTTCTCGTGTTTTGGCTAAAAATATCATAAAATGCCGGCAGAACTAAAGCGTCGGAATAAAAATTTCGTTATGCCTGCTTATTTCAGGCATTTTATAATTTGCCTAGCCAAAATTCAAGTCGCTCGCTTGTCCATTTTACCGGCTTTTTATAAATTACCTAGGCATTTTGACAAAATGCCTACCACATATACATTTGTATTCAATATAAAGAAATGGGGAATTTAATTATGTTTCTGTACATACAGGATGTTTCTGAACAAGTGTCGAATAATCTAGGAATGAGTTTTTGGACCAATTTTAAGACAAAAAGTAAGAATATTTTTTTCGCTAAAATGCTCCATTTCGGAAATGTTGGGCATTGATGTTTACTAATTTTTTTCATAATTTCATTTTTTTGCATAATTTTTTTTCAGACTTAATTAAACTTGTATTCTTCAAACCATTCTCCTAATTTTATCTAATTTTGCACAGAAATAAAATAATTTTATTTAATTTTGTACACATTTAGAAATTTATTTTATCCCATAACTTCTAAACGCAACATGTTATCGAAAAGGTTAAAGAGAGCAAAAAGTTAAAAAAAAAACGAGTAAAAAACTGAATACTTAATTTTTTTCATTACTATGATGTTGTACAAAAATGTTAAAGAGGGTTCCAAGGGTTAATTCACCCGAACTTTTTTTTGAAAATTTACTAATTCACCTCAAGGCGGCTGTAGATTTTATTTTAAAAAATTGAAAAAATGAGTAAACTTCAATGCCCTGCATTTCCGAAATGGAGCATCTTAGCGCAAAAAATTATTCTTACTTTTTGTCTTAAAATTGGTCCAAATACCCATTCCTAGATTATTCGACACTTGTTCAGAAACACCCTGTATATTGTCATTATCAAGACAATATAATCTAAAATCTCCGCCAAAACCTGTTTGGTTATTTTTCTAGTAATTTTTATAGTCTAAACTGTCTTTCCTTGTCACTCCTCATAGTTTAAAAATGAGGTATAGTCACTCCCTACTTTCTACTTATTATTTTTTTGTAGCGGGCTACTTGATAAAATCAAATTTTAATTGATAATGTTTTTTAAGCACCTACTATTAGATATTTCACAAAAAATCATTCAGTATAAAGTATAACTTTTTTCTTTTTTCGTGTATATTTCCACTTGACTAATTTCCAATATAATAAAAATTCGTGGAAATTTGTAACAAAATAAAGTAATAACTTGACTTCTACATAATTTCCAATATAAAATTATTGTAATAAAAATATTGCTCCTGGTAAGCAAGAGATGAAACAAAAAATCTTTAGCGCAGTTTTAATATTAAATTTTAATTGTTCAAACAAAAAATACCCTTTCAGAAATATAAAGAATTCTGAAATTTAAAAAAGTTAGTTCTTTTTCCTATACCTTACAATTTATTATTTAAATATTTGTATTATTTGGGATCAGTTTTGGTAGCTTTTATCAACTTTGGATGATTTTTTATTAAAAAACTATTACTTTTTCTTTAAATTATTTAATAAATAAGGGGCTCCACATTTAAATATAAAAGTTGAAGTTACTTCGGGTAAATTCGTAAAGGAAATTAAAACAAAAATTTAATAAACCATGAAACCGTTTTTATGAGTCAATAACATGTTAAAATTTTTACTTTTATAAATAAAGATAGTATGAGGTTGATCACATGTTTACTTTACACCAATAATGCGTTGAATATTTGTTTTAAGTGTTTTTCATTTATTTTTTAAAAGTGATTTCCTAAACGGCAAAAATAGTAATTTATGGGCGCCACCAGATAGGCTAGTGGAATTTTTTTTTTTTCTACGAACGTCCAAATTAATGTAGCTTATAAATCAGAAAAAAAATTGAAATTCTATCAGAGGAAACTAATGGAACCGTTTATGCACCAGATTTAAGAGTTATGGTTAATGACTTATAACTTAAGGTGATAGGGAGTCATTTATTGAAAAACCGATGTTTTTATCTTTCCCGATTTTTTTTAAAGTGTTTCGAATTGGAAACAAAAAAAATATTAAAATACCGAACTTAAGTAAGACTTGTACTTTTATATACAATTTTTGTTTTTCATGTATCTAGATTTTTATAAGCGTAGTTTTGCAAAAATAAAAATATAAATATAGAAATTTTTCTTGCAAAATTACACAAATATAGTTGTAGATACATAAATAATAAAAATTGCAAATGAATGTAAAATTCCTACTTTAGTTTGGTATTTCTTTATTTTTTTGACTTTCCAATTCGAAACACTTTAAAAAATTCATGAAAGATAAGTACGTCGTTCTTTTCAACATTTGACTCCCTATCACCTTAAGATTTAGAAGTTGGTACTTATAGCACATATTCAGAAAGAAATTCAATAGAAAATCAGTAACTTAAAAAAATTAACTGTCACTTATAGATTTAAGGAGTAGCCATGCAACTGACCCCAAATCTAAAATTTTAAATCTTAAGTCTTAAATCTCTGAACATAAATAGATCTTTATTAATAAATTTACAACTTTTAGTTATATATACAGGGTGTCTAAAAAAGAAATGCGATTTCATCGACAAAAAACCCAATAGTCAACGTCGGAACAACCCAGTTTTTTGACGGGGCTTTGAATTTTGTTCCCTCGGAAAATGTCGTTAAATCCAAATTCTGTTATAGGTCAAAAACTATTTGGTCAATTTAAATGAAAAATAATGTAAACAGAAGCTAATTAATGCCTCTTTGACTTGACGTTATAAAATCATCACCAAAAAATTATTTTGATAGAAAAACATATTCAAGTAGTAGAAGTCACTCGCACAAGGTATTTTTCTTATCATCACTGCTCGTAAAGTATAAGAGACAGAACAGCATTTTATAGAGTTTACTGTGAAGTTTTACGGACGTGAAAAAAGTGGTACATATTTTTATGAAGCTTATTTCAAATATTGAGCGAAAATATAAAGAAAAAAGTGAATTTTCATTATTTTTTCTATCAAAATAATTTTTTGATGGTGATTTTTTAACTTCAAGTCAAAGCGGCATTAATTAGCTTTACTTTACAATTTTTTTCATTTAAATTGATCAAGTAGTTTATAAACTATAACAGAATTTCGAATTAATGACATTTTCTGTAAGCACAATATTCAAAGACCCGCCAAAAAAAGTGAGCTGTTTCGATCGTGATTATTAGGTTTATTGTGGATAAAATCTCCTCTATTTTCTAGGATTTTCTTCTGAGCTCTTCTTTTTGGGACACCCTGTATATAAAAATGTTTTGAAAATTATTTAAAATCAGCTTGGGCAATTTGACCTGATTATAGATTTTATTTCTTTAGGAAGTTCATTAAAAATTTAAAAAAGTCTAAATTTCGTTTTAAATTTTCCTTTATTATTTAAAACACCAAATAAGTGGATTTTATTTAAAGTTCCGGAGAAGTGATTATGGATTTCATTGTTAATTGCATATGAAAAGCTCTTGTTTTATTTTTTTTCATATTTTCATGTGAACAATTTCCCCATGTAGTAATATTATGTATATCCCAAATTTAAAAATATGAATGTATTTTTAACCAATTTTTTTATATTTGTTGTATTTATACAGGGTGTCCCATTTTAATTAATCCAGCTGAATATCTTGAAAACGAAGCGATTATATTATTTTACTTTATTAAAAAAAATAAATTTAAAAAGTTTATTTTATTTTTATTATTTTTTAAGAAAAATATTAGTTTTTTTTTACTTATAAAATTTAAAACAAAGTCAAAGGTAATTAATTAATACACTTAAATATATTTGGATCTGTTCTTAAATTACGAGAGCTGGTCTAAATAAGATGTTCGAATATTCCTCCATTTTGTTCAATACACATGTTTACTCGTGTGCGAAAAGCCAATGATACATTTCTCAACATTTCAGGAGTGATACTTCGAAAAGCGTCCGTAATTCGTGTCATAATATACTCTCTAGTTGTAGTTGGTCGTTCATAAACCGTATCTTTTATGTAACCCCATAAAAGATCCGGAGATCTTGCTGGCCATTCGTGTACTTCACTACCAATTCCAATCCACATATTAGGGAAAATGTTTTAACAATTCTGGCAGTGTGGGGTCTAGCTCCGTCCTGATGAAAACACATTCGCTGTCTTAAATCTAGAGGTACACCTTCTAAAAGAGTAGGCATTTCGTTTTGAATTATATTCAAATAAACATGTTGCTTAAGATTTTCTTCATAAAAAAATGGTCCCACAAGATACTCATCCACTATTCCAGCCCAAACGTTTATAGACCAACGCCACTGAATTCTATGATCTCTTTGCCAATGTGGATAATTTTCAGAATAATAATGAGCATTGTGAAGATTTACTCTACCCATGTTGTCAAATTTTGCTTCATCAGTAAAAAGTACGCGATTAAAAAAAGGGGATCTCTTTTAACTTGATTCGTAGCCCATATGTAAAAAATTAAGTCGCCGGATGTAGTCATCTTCTTTAATTTGTTGGGTTAAATGAACATGATATGGTTGTGATTTATGGTGTTTTAAAATTCTGTTGGCAGAAGATTTAGGAAGTCCATGAAGACGCTGAATTTTTCTTGTAGATGTATGTGGATCTTCATTTACGGAAGCTAATGCTATCAATGAAGGGAGCATCTTAGGACCAGTTTTACTACGTTTTCTTCTAAGAGAACCGTTTTCCGCTCTTTTCACGAGCCTCCTAATATTTGTATGATTTGGATGACGCAATTGTGGAAACCTCTCAGCATAAAGACGTGCTGCGTGCCGATAGTTTTATCATGGCATTCGCCCAAAACTTTTATAATATTCACGATTTCTCTAGGTGAATAATCAGCCATTTTATGAGAGACTGATTTTAAATAATCACAGTGGCTTCAATAACAATGAGCTTCTACAAAAAACTAATCTGTCACAATATAACAACTATGTGTGAAACACAAAGTAGGCTGAAAATGAAGTTCCTTTATTTTTAGAAGCCTTCTTCCTTAATTGAAAAATATTATTTAACATATTAAATTGCAAATAAAATTGAAAAACCGTTTTGACACCTATTGTTTCCAACCTTTGACTTTATTTTAAATTTTATAAGTAAAAGAAAATTAATATTTTTCTTAAAAAATAAAAATAAAATAAACTTTTTTTTTTAATTTATTTTTTTTTTAATAAAATAAAATAATATTTTTTATTAATCCTTGCCTTAATTTAAGCACTTTTTCTCTCTTACGATTTTTAGCTTTAGTTTTCTAGTAAAACTGTATCGAAAATCCCAAAATTTGTGTTTATTTTGGTGAATATAGCGAAAAATTGAAATTTTACAAAAAAAAAGTTTCAACCAAAACTTTCTTATTATTTTCCATAGATTACGAATCTACAATAAAACATGGGGGTTCCCATTTGAAAAAAAATGTTTTTCCATAAAACCCCCATAAAACCCCATAACAATTAAAAACCCATGGCACTATTAAATGTCCCCCTCGAGCCGCTACAATTATTGTCTGAAACACTTTTGAGGAAATCGCTTCGTTTTCAAGATATTCAGCTGGATTAATTAAATTGGGACACCCTGTATGTAGAAAATCTTTTTAAAATAAATCAAATATCAAATTGTTGGAATATTTTCGAATTTGTGGTGTCCAACAAAGGTTAGAATCAATAATAATCCCTAAATATTTAATTTCCGAAGATTGTTTAATTTTAGCATCAAAAACTGGGTTTATCGCATTAATTCTTGAGAATTGAAGATTTTGAATATAAATTAAATAAAGAAGTGGTCCTAGAATAGTACTTTGAGGAACACACATATTTCTGTAAATAATTTATCACTTGAAAATTTATTAATTATTGTTATATTATGTCTGTTTGTTAAATATGAAGCAATTAATTTCCAAGTATTGCCTCTGATACCTGATTGATCTGGTATCAAATGCTTTTGATAAATATTGATTTATTATTAATCATTCTATTGAGAAGCTGCTCCTACATATTTATTTGAATTAAGTTGATCATAAATAAGCGCCATAATATTTATTATTTCTGATTGAGTGATACTTTTTTTCTTTAAATCCAATGTCTGAGATCAAATTATTTTTTTTTAAAGAAATCAACATTTCTTCTGTTAATTATTTTTTTTAACATTTAAAAAAAGATATACAATACCGAAATTTGTCTGGAATTTCCAATATTTAATTTAGAACCATTTACCATTGTTATACATTGTATACTGGAGTAATTCTTGAAAATTTTGGTACTTCAGGAAATATTCCATGTTCTAAAGTATTATTGAAAATGTAACAAAGTGGAGTAATAAGTACATCTTTTAAATGTTTAATATCATATACTATTATTCCAGGACATCTGTTGTTTTTTAAGAAATATAGAATTGCATATATTTTTTAGATGTTGGTAAAATATTTTGTCTTGAAGCTTTTAATTTCAGTCCAATACAGTTAAAATAGTTGGATTAGTAAGAGTTTTAGATTTTAATGTTTTAGCAAGTTTTAATTTTTCGGGATTTTTTGAAAATTTCATAACTCTTATTTTTATTATTAATTACTTGATGAATATTAGGAGTCATCCAAGTTTTAATAAACACCAAAATCTAGGTACATTTATGCAAATTTTAGTGTCTGATTTAGAAATATTAACTAGATAATTATTTAGCAATAACATCAGTACACACAAAATACTAAAACTATTATTTACTTTATGAACGGTTGGAATAACAAAACAAAAAACAGTTTTTCTAACAAAACTTGCAAACGCTAATTAAATTCTCGTCATTCAAACAAACGGCTGAAAAGCAAACATCAAACAACATCACTTCCATTTCTGATCTTCCCATATTTATCTTTTTAATTAACACATTTCTCATTTGCTATTTTAATTTCATAAAAACTGAAAGCTTAAAATGTTTAAAATTAAATAAAACTGGGATAATGTAGCCAATTACTGTTTTATAAGTCAATAGGTTTGCTCATAATAATAACTACTAACTGAAATCGATTACAGGATAGGAGTAAAATTATTAATACTTTAATTTTCAATCTTCCTTGAAGCTCCAGGCTCTACTAATTTAGTTAGGTAAACAATTGTATAATAATAATCCTCCATCCTATAAATTTTCCCTTCTTTATAATTTATACATGAATCATCTCAGGTTTTAATTGATGCATACTGCTAAATTAGTCTTTAATTCGACATAGTTACTAATGGTGTAGAATTTTCTACCTGGATTTTACACGAAACGTTACCTAATAATAATTTAATATATTTATATTTACAACAAATACAATTTAGTAGCTGCAAATTACATTTTTTTTGTTAATTGTTATTACAAAAGAAATGTGCATTTTTTGTCATTATTTAACATCAATTTTCATAAACAAACAAAATTTAAATTACTTATTTGTTTCTAAAAAGTTTTTATATACTCCCTTTTTTTCTAAATAAATTCTTAAATCATACTTAAAAAGAGCTAATTTAATCAATATAAAACCCTTAAAAATATTTGCAGTAAATAAAAGTACATTTTAATGAAGCTGAAAATTAAGAACCAGAACCTGACTTAATATATTGCTTAGTGCAGTTGGCGCTATTACGTAACGTGATTTATAAATTCTTCTTTAAACCGGTTATTAAAGGCTTAAAATAGCCTTACCGTTTAAGTTTTATTAAAAAAAGCACCATATCGACATTGGACTTTAGAAACACCTGAAATCCAGTGGTTTAAAATGTTATCAGTGAACATAAAACAATACTGGTGTTAGCTGTTGCGTTTTCAGATTAGTCATTGATATACATAGTTTCACATAAATGTTATTGTTTATTAAATAAATGTTAAATAGGCATGGAATTTAATATTCAACAATAATTCTCAGTATTGTCCAGACATATCAGAAACAAAATATAATTAAGTCATTAAAATCATACACCCAAGAATTTATTTATAAACAAATAATAGCACTATTTGGTTACAAAATTAATTATAGTAATCGTCTTATTTATTATCAACGTGTACTTTAATTACATGAAAAAATTGGAATTTTATAACACATAATAAACTTTTGTTATTTTTAAGAAATTAGCAATTTTTGCTATTTAATGGTATTTAAAGGTATAAATCGCAAAAATCACAAGATGATGCTAGATATACAGTATTGGAAAAAAGTAGAGCTTTTTTCTAAAATTTTTAAAAATAGTGAAAATAATGTTTAATTTTAACACTCAGTATTTAGTATTGTACTTATAAAGTTTATTTTAAAATAAATTTCTTTGAAAATTTAAATATTTCTAAAGAATTTTTATCATTCACGCTTTATTGTTGGAAAAAAGTAGAGAAACATGTGCAACATTTTATTATAATACACAAAATAATGAAAAATTTTATTTCACATTTTACTTAAATACTTAGTTTTTGCTTGATATCCATCATGCTGCGAGGAATAAAAATTTCAAAAGAAATTAAAATTTTGATAATTAGTGATTTTAATAAAAAAGTGTCACAAGCTGATATTTCTAGAAAGTATTTGCTGCATAGATGCATTATATACAGAATTATAAAAAGGTATAATGAAAGTGGAACAGTATAGATTTCAAAAAAAAATCTGGACGGCCACGAAAAACAACATTACGTGAAGATACAGCGCTTATAAATATTTCAAAACAAAACCCATTTTTATCTTCAAACCAAATTCAGGCCCAATTTGATAACAATTAGTTTTCAAATATTACATCGCGCACTGTCAGAAATAGATTAAGAACAATCTTATAGCTAGAAGACCAGCAAATAAACCTCTACTTTCAAAGAAAAACAGACGTGCCCGAACTAAATTTCCTCAAGACCACATTAATTGGACTTTGGAAGATTGGAATAGGGTAATATTCAGTGACGAATCAAAGTTTAGCTTGATAAGTAGTGATGGAATCCAATATGTGAGACGTCCTGAGGGCAATAGATTACATCCCAAATATGTTCGACATACATTAAAACATATTGGTGGATCTGTAATGATTTGGGGGTGCTTCTCTGGTTTCGGAATGGGCCATTCATCGTATAAATGGCATAATGGATGGTTTTCTGTATAAAAATATTTTAGAGAACGTTATGGTCTCATATGCTGATAGCACTCTCCCATTACGTCACTTCTTTCAGCAGGATAATGATCCGAAGGATACATCAAAGTTTGTAAAACAATGGTTTGCGGAAGAGAAAATTAATTTATTGAAATTGTCATCACAATCTCCGGATTTAAATCTAATTGAAAACCTTTGGAGTATTTTGGATAACAAAATTCGCTATAAAACTTACAAAAATTTGGACGAACTCTTTTCAGCGCTTCAAAATGCTTGGGATGGAGTAGATCCAATTTTAATTAGTAATCTTTTAAAATCAATCCCCAGAAGATGTGCTGATATACTCAAGAACAACGGCTATTGGACAAAATACTAGTTTACACTTTAATTTTTGTATTTTTATATGAATAAATAATAAATTTCTAATTTCTGCTCTACTTTTTTATTATTTTACTAAACCTTCAATTTTTATTTTTATTTAATAAAAAACTTATAAAATAATGTAGATTTAAAGCATTCTTATTTTGAAGTATTAAAGTTGTACATGTTGCTCTACTTTTTTCCAATATGTAACTTGGAGATGTGAGACTATATTCTGATATTCTTCTCTCCCGAGATGGGTGTGTAAAGATAATGAAGAGAGAAATACATTCCCTCAAACCCGATGTCGCTAGTATTAAAAAGTTTAAGTAGGAAATGGGAAAATGCTCATCTTTTGGAATATTCTAATTTAGGATTTATTAGTTTTCTACTGTGGGTGTTCCAATTGTAGCTCTTTTTTCGGTCTCGCAATAACCCAAATGCTTTTAAGTAGAATTTTGGCATCAAAATGTATGCCTAGTAATGTTTACATTCTCCTCTCGTATGCAACATTTCAATTTTTATATTTTACCTACAGTCTCTTTTTAAAAAATTGCCCAAAATAAAAAAATCAGGGAGTCCTAGCTCAATTTCACTTGTCCTTCCGATGTAGAGCTCGTTCCACTAAAGACTCGCAATGCCCACGACGACCGCAAAGTCATTCCACATACGACCGCGGTTGTTTCTTTCGTGCATAAAAACGTCATCGATGGCGACCGCAAGAAGCTCACAACGACTGTATTTATTCGTGGGTTTCTGTGGTCGTTTGTTGAATGGTGACGTTTTGAGCTAGTGGAACGGGAAAATTTTGCGGTCGTGGTCGTGGGTTTTAGTGTTCATTAGTGGATCGCGCCCGTAGCAGTTTGAAAACATTGTTTTAAAATTTAATAGTAGAAACCTATTCCCACGTCAAAATTAGCAATCACCAAAAATTTCAGTAATGAATTGGTGAGAAATGCACTAAAAATCTTCTTTGAAATAATATCTTAGCGCGGGAATGTCGTAATGTGTAGACCAAATTTTTTTGAATATGTTTTAGACAAGGTTTTTTTTTAAGCTTTTGCAGCTTTGCTCTACAGCTCTACCAGTTTTTGAGCGGCCTCTCACAAACCTCTTTTTTACTAGAATTACCATCAGTATACACTGCATGGATATTTGGAAAAACTCGAAATTTCAATAGTTCGAGATACCAATGTTTGTCCAAATTTTCATAATAAAAATGGACTACCTATATTAAGTCTGAAAATCCTATCACCTACGTGGGTGGGTCCAATAACACCAATTACTCTTATTTGTATAACCTTTTAAATAGAAAATAGCTTCATCGGAGAAATCAATTTCTCTGGTGAAGGTGTTCCTAAATATCAATATTAAAACGAAAATTTTTATATGTGTTATTTTTGATATAAGACTGCAATGTCCGTTATCACCGACCATGCCTAAACAAATATCTAACTTTTTAGATATATTTTATAAAATACCTTGCAACTAGCGCCATAAGCAATGCCAACGTTGGTGAAAAGTTAAAACCAATTTGACGTTAGATAATAGTTGTCTCCGTTTAGGCAAGTATCGTTGGTGAAAACGGGCATAAGTTTATCTTCTATGAAAGATACCCCCCTTCTTTTTTTCTCTGGAGCTTGTTGACTGTTGCAGACTTTGCTTCTCAGCTCTACCAGTTTTTGACCGACATCTTACAAAGCTCTTTTTACTAAAATTACCATCAGGACACACTGTACGGATATTTGGAAATACACGAAGTTTCAACAGGTTCAGACACCAATGTCTGTCCAAATTTACATAATAAATATGCTAAGTCTGAAAATCCTAACCCAAATAATAGTATTTTTGTGCTGTCTGAATATGATCTGTACCTCAACAGTTTTTGATATTTTGATATAAGACTTTAATGCCCGTTTTCACCAACGATTCCTAAAACTTAGGCATTAGCTTATAGCGCTAGTTGCTAGGTATTTTTTATTAAATAATTGAAAATACCTAGCAACCTGCGCTATAAGCAATGCCTAAATTTTAGGGATCGTTAGTGAAAATAAGCATAAGTATCTTCTTTGAAAGATATTCCTCTTCTTTTTCTTTTGGAACTGTTGCAGACTTTACTCTAAAGGTCTACGGTCTACCAGTTCCTGACCAGAGCCCTTTTTACTAGAATTCCCATCAGAATACACTACATGGATACTTGAAATTTCAACAGTTCCAGACACCAATGTTTGTCTAAATTTTCATAATAAAAATGGACTACTTATGTTAAGTCTGAAAATCCTATCTCCTTATCTTACGTGGGTGGGCCCCCTGAAGCTCTACCAATTCTTGAACGGCCTCTCGCAGAGCTCTTCTTAAATTTTCCAATTGTTCTGCCACACAAGAATCTTTTATTCTATCCACAAGTCATGAAACAATCGTCAAAAGGGAGATTCTTTACTTTTCCTGATATTTCTCGCAATTTCACATATTTTACAAAATAATACACTCTTACAGTAGGTACAAAATTGGAAAGTTTTCAATATGTAAAATCAAAACTAACAAATAAGGAATTGATGATGTTTTGGTAAAAGATAAATCACCTTCCTATATTTTTTATTAAACAAAATTAACATAAAGATAGAAGACATTTTCTACCAAATTAGAGGTTGCTTTATAAAACTGTGGGTGCGCTTCTTTTAAGCAACGTGGTAAGCTGTAAGATTCTAAAAATTTTAAAGTTTAGTTGCATTTGGCAAAAAACTTCAAATAACTTCTTTAATATTTTCTTGCTCTTCTTTTTTATAAATTTTGTTATACCGGGTGGAAACGAAACACGTGTCACCTCTATAACTTCTTTATTTATGAATATAAAAATTTGAAATTTGACTATTTTGTATAGTTCAAGAAAATACATTTTAGCCACTGAAACATTTTTCAATATCACTTCCGGTAAATCCGGACATCAACTTTATTTTTTTAAATGTAATACCTAATTTTTATGTTCATAATTTAAGACTATTTTAGAAAGACAGTATGCTTGTGATACATTTTTTATTTTTTTTTGTAATTTTGAAAAATCCCGAGTACAAAAAATATGAAACACTGGCACAAGTAAATTGATTACACCCTACATATGGGATACCAAAATAGTCGTATTAAAATCTTCTTTTTGAAAAATTAAGTAACCCGGCATCTTTCCAATTAAAAAAAGAGTTATTTGTAAAAACGTTACTCAAAAAAGTTCATAAATTAATATCTCAAAATCTGCTGAAATAATTTTACAAAATACAATTTTCCTTAGGTATTTTTATTATTTTGAATGAGTTTTGGTAGTTTTTATCAACTTCGGATTAAGAAAAAAAAATTAAAAATTTTATCACAAACACTCTTTTTATAAAATAATTTCATATTTTGAACAAAAAAATGGGTGTTACATTTAAAAAAAGTAAAAACCAGAAGTCATATTGAAAAAACTTTTAGTGCCTAAAATGTGTTTTCTTGAATCATACAACATAGTCAAATTTAAAATTTTTATTTTCATAAATAAGAAATTATAGTTATAAAGGTGACCCGTGTTTCGTTTCCACCCGGTATAGTCATATGAATAAGTCTAAGTTTTGGTGAAAGTTATTGGAGCTAGTTGAATGTCCTATAAAAATATACAATAATATCAAAAAATGCACGTTAATGACGTTCAGTCACGATTATCTTATAAAAAAGATAAATACTGAAATATTCATTTTATAATTATAATATTAAAATTAAAATTAAAATAGTTTACTTTTTATTTTCCAAGTTTATGGTAATTGTATAAAATTTTATATTCCTTCACAGTTGCTAGATGATAATAGAAAATTGCAAGATTTTATAGTTTGTTTTCTTACAAATCGTTTCATATTGCATGCGATTTTAATATTTGGGTAAAAATTGGAGACATCTCCATTGGTTACCTTTAATAAGATCACGTCATCAGAATAAATATACATTCGTGCTTTCCTTCGTGTCAGTTGGTTCAATAATCCTAATAACCCATTACCTCACATTTAGAAGTTATTTAAAAGTGCATAAATTTATAACATTAAATTGATTCATTTAAAACTTGCAAAGAGTTGCAAATTCGTCAAATAAAATTTATTCAAAAAATATGGGAAAGAAATTAACCCAATTTTATTTTAATTTGTTTAAAATTAAGATTGATGTAATAAACCGTGTCTAATGCATGTTTATTAAAAAATTGTAATAAATGAATTTTTGAGCTGGGAAAATATTATGTCATCATAGTAGTGCTTTTGTATTTGATGAAGGTCTTGTAAGCATTTGTGGAATTTTATGTCAGTGATGTTAATTATGCATAAAGCACGCATTTGCTCGGCCTCCAGCCTTCACCTTAAATCATTTTAATTAAAAGAACAAGATTTGTCCGTCAAAGGGCTAATAATAGAAGGACATTCAACAGCCCTTGCATTTCAAACTCAAGTTCACAACAAAAACAATTACAGTGTTACTTATTAATATTTCACTTGATTTGCAATTAAATTCTTTGATCTGTGTGAATCACTCTTTGAATAAATAAGTAAAAGGTTTAAAGTCGCATGACTCAAAGCTATCCTTGAGCTTTTAGAAAAATTATTTATATTTCTTATATATTATTTCTATACATTTTATTATTTTATTTCATTGTAAAAACAGTTTTTCAAACCAACATATTTGTAAAAAGTTTAATAAACCTTGTATATTTGGATAAAAATTATCTATGATAAAAAAACAAATAAATGTTTAGGCATGTTTCGTTTGTTTGTGTTTTATGTGACATTTAATCAATTGTCATTTTTGATATTCATTTCGGGTGAAGTTTTACGCGCTTACACCCACATAGATTTAAATAAACAATTGTTCTTTGTTCTTTCTAACGAATTTGCTGAAATATATCGCATTCTAGCTCATTTTTTTTCTTAGTGAATTCTTCTCGCATAAATTATAAAAAAAAATACCAAACCACGTAGGATTATATTATTACCAGTGGCAGATCCAAGGTGGGGGGGGGGGGGGTGCAGAGGGTGATTTCACCCCCCCTGATAAGACATATTTACTGATGACCCCTTTTTCAAGATTTAAATTAATTAATTCCGCGCACATTTTTCGAGAAATCAACTTTTTTCTAAAAAAACTAAAATTTCAGGGCTAAATTTTGCACATTTTTGTCCAGAACCGAAAATGATAACAAAATTATCAAAAGCCTTTTCTAAAAATATATAAAACTTTAGTTTAATTAGTGAATTTAATGTCTTTAAGAGTCATTTTTTAATAGGCAAAAATAGCAGTTTACGGGCAACACTAGATATGCTAGTGCAAACAATATTTTTGTATACTTTTTTTATTTTAGATTTTAGAGTCATTCAACTAAATATGGACAGAAGGAAAAAAAAAATGGAGAATCTATAAAAAAATATAATTACCCAAAAGTACCTTAAATTTGCTCGCTTATAATTAGTTTTGGATAAAATTGCAACACAAAAGCAGTTGTCCAGTTTTAGTTTAATTAATCTAGTTTACAAATCAGAAAAAATTTTGAAAATCTCTCAAAAGAAACTAGAGATATGCTGTTGCCAGTAATGTTCGATTTCATGATTTTTCACAATTGTTTAAACGCAGCAACAAAAAAAACTCATAAACATAAATAATATGTACAATAGTTTTCAATTATCATGCAAAACTGTATATATTGTTGCTAGTATTTTTTTAAACTGGGTATTTAATGTTTACATTTGTGCGCGGCGCGAGTAACATAAATAAGATTTTATTATTTAAATATTTTCCAAGTTTTTGATTTTAAAAATTTTCTTGAATACTATAACGGTTATCAAAACCAAAATTTTATACTTGTAACATTTTATTAGAATTATCGGAAAATAATATTCATTCCTTAAATTTTGAGCCCTCAATCGTTTTTGCACCCCGTATAGTTATCGAGAAATCACCTTTTTCTGAAATATCTAAAATTTCTGGACTAAATTTTACTTGAAAGTGGGATTTTACACATTGATAAGTTCAGAACTAAAAAAAGAAAAGTAATAAAAAATTATTATCTTTTGGCTAAAAACTCATTTAAAGCCCTATAAAGCTTTAGTTTAATTAATGAATTTAAAATTGTTAAATATTTGCTGTAAATTGGTCGATTTGTTTTCCCATAGTATTTGCTGAAATTTGGGCACAAATCCGGTACTGGAGAGTTCACTTGAAGACTTTCAAACATTTTATTAGATTATTCGAAGAAAAAACAATCCATTTCGTAAATTTTGAGCTCTTCACCATTTCTTGTACCTCGCATTTTCGAGAAATTAACTTTTTTCTGAAAAATCTAAAATTTCTGGAGTAAATTTGACTCGAAAGTGGGATTTTACACATTTTTGTTCAGAACTCAAAATAATGGCTATTTTCTCCCGAGTAGAATATACTTTTTCAACGACTTATATGAAAATTTGATAAGGTTATTTTTCGTATTTCGACATTTATTTACACGTAGCGCCACCTCTATACCAGGTGGAAATGAAAACCGGGTCATCTCGATAACTTTTTTATTTATAAATAAAAAAATTTGAAATTTGGCTATGTTCTATGGTTCAAAAAAACAAATTTTATGTGCATTTTTTATTTTCGAAATCACTTCCGGTTTCACCGGAAACACCATGAACTTTGTTTTTTTAAATGTAACATCCCATATTTTTATTCATGGCTTAAAATACTTTTAAAAAAGAAGTATTTTTGAGATATTGATTTTTATTTTCTTTGTAAAAAAATTAAAAAAAAAAAAAGGTGTTCGAAGTCGGTGAAAAGTACCAAAACTAATTCTAAATAATTCAAATACCTAAATAAAATTGTAATTTGAAAAAAAATTTAAGTGGTTTTTGAACTATTAATTTTTAAACTTAGTTAATAAAGATTTTATCAAATATCTCACTTTTTTTAAATGCAATGAGCCGGGTCATTCGACTTTTTAAAAAGAGGATTTTATAACGATTATTTATTTTATGTATTTGAATTATTTAGAATTAGTTTTGGTAATTTTCACCGACTTCGAAAACCATTTTTTTTTTTGAAAATTTTTTTTTTTCGCAAAAAATGAAAACTAATATCTCAAACATACTTCTTTTTTAAAAGTATTTTAAACCATGAATAAAAATATGGGATGTTACATTTAAAAAAACAAAGTTCATGGTGTTTCCGGTGAAACCGGAAGTGATTTAGAAAATATTAAAAATGCACATAAAATTTTTTTTTTGAACCATAGAACATAGCCAAATTTCAAATTTTTCTATTCATAAATAAAAAAGTTATAGAGGTGACACGTGTTTCGTTTCCACCCGGTATAACAAAATTTATAAAAAAGAAGAGCAAGAAAATATTAAAGAAGTTATTTGAAGTATTTTGCCAAATGCAACTAAACTTTAAAATTTTTAGAATCTTACAGCTTACCACGTTGCTTGAAAGAAGCGCACCCACAGTTTTAAAAAGCAACCTCTAATTTGGTAGAAAATGTCTTCTATCTTTATGTTAATTTTGTTTAATAAAAAATATAGGAAGGTGATTTATCTTTTACCAAAACATCATCAATTCCTTATTTGTTAGTTTTGATTTTATATATTGAAAACTTTCCAATTTTGTACCTACTATAAGAGTGTATTATTTTGCAAAATATGTGAAATTACGAGAAATCTCAGGAAAAGTAAAGAATCTCCCTTTTGACGATTGTTTCACGACTTGTGGATAGAATAAAAGATTCTTGTGTGGCAGAACAATTGGAAAATGTAAGAAGAGCTCTGCGAGAGGCCGTTCAAGAATTGGTAGAGCTTCAGGGGGCCCACCCACGTAAGATAAGGAGATAGGATTTTCAGACTTAACATAAGTAGTCCATTTTTATTATGAAAATTTAGACAAACATTGGTGTCTGGAACTGTTGAAATTTCAAGTATCCATGTAGTGTATTCTGATGGGAATTCTAGTAAAAAGGGCTCTGGTCAGGAACTGGTAGACCGTAGACCTTTAGAGTAAAGCCCGTAACAGCTCCAAAAGAAAAAGAAGAGGAATATCTTTCAAAGAAGATAAAATTTGTTTTTTTGAACCATAGAACATAGCCAAATTTCAAATTTTTCTATTCATAAATAAAAAAGTTATAGAGGTGACCCGGTTTTCATTTCCACCCGGTATAGCAAGGTTAACTAAAATACGGTGTCGGAATTAAAATGCAGCTTTCTGATTGGTCCAAAATGCGTATGGGAAAGCAAAACCTTGGCGGAAACATAGGGTATGTTGATAATGTACACCATTTCTTTTCAGAAAACAAACACATAATATACGTATTATTCAATGGTCATGGAAAAAATTATTTTATTGGCTGAATACTTATTTATATTATTTAAAAAACAAAAAAAATAGTTCGGTTTTATTAAGACGTTCTACACTCCATTATGGATTACCAATCGTTGGGAAATTTTCACCTTGAAATTATTTAAAGCTCTTTCCAAAAAAGTATAACACTTTGGTTTAATTAGTAAATTTAAAGACTTTTTTAGGATTTCATTATTTAAATATTTTCCAAGTTTTAGATTTTAAAAGTTTTCTTGAAAACTACAGAAGTTATCAACAAAAGAATTGATGGAAAATCCTGGTATCGCCACTGTACAGTACCTAATAACCTAATAACCAAATAATAAATAATTAGTCAAAAACATGTACTCTTTTTAAATATTATAAAAGTAAAAAGAGAAATGGCTGTGAGTATATTCAGGATTTAATGGAAGACCCAATTTTTGGAAAATTGTTTTTTAAAGTTTCTGATGGAAAATTTGAACTATTACTTTTCTTGGTAATAAAGCGTATCATAGGTTTATGCCTTGAATGTGCAAATATATTTTTACTTATAAGATATAATCATTTCAGAATGTTGAAGATGTTTTTTGTTGTTCCTGTAAAATTTAGAAATTGGCTCATACTCTCCTCTTCTATGAAACCCTATACAGAGTGTCCCCACTGTTGTAGTGACAGTGCAAGGCTGGCACGCGGTATCGAAGGTTCAAATTCCTCCTAGCGATTTTTAAATAATGATAACCGAAAAATGGTTTAAAATCTGACACTTTTTACCAAAATTTCACTTTTGACTGAATCAATTATAGGAATAACATCGTTGTTATATTCATTTTTTTTGAAATTTCATCCTAATATTTCATTCATATTTCAACAGATTACCCAATTTTCAATTTAAAATAACTTAGTACATTTCTGTGCAAAGCTTTAAGTCTTACAAACTTACAGGAAACACTGGTTTCATACTACCTTACAGATTTCCTGTCAGAGTTTATAGGTTTGCACAGAAACATTTTAATTTGTGAAAATTGCTTCTGTAAGTTTCAAATATAAATCCAATCAACAATTACAAGATCAAACGAACTTACCTAGGAAGGAAGTTCGATCTTGATTATGTTTGTGTCCTGCTCGATGTATCTCTTATAATTGATAATTGTAGTACTCCCATACTCTGTGTCAGGTATCACAACTTGATTTAAAAACTCAAATTTTCAATCTAGTATGTTGCTCGCATATCTTTCGTTATTCCTTTAAAGCTTCTTGATTCTTGACGCATGGGACCTGGGATATTGGGGGGGCGCGATACATCGAGCAGGACACAAACATAATCAAGATCGAACTTCCTTCCTAGGTAAGTTCGTTTGATCTTGTAATTATGTATGTGTCCTGCTCGATGTATCTCTTATAATTGATAATTGTAGACTTTTAGAGCTCTTAAGCGTCAAGAATAGATTCGAATAAAATTACTATAGTAATTTTTAATCGTCTATTTAAAATACAATAGAAGATTCTTACATAAGAAGAAAACAGCATAAACTATTTTCAAAACCAATTGTAACAATCATTAAAACAAATTAAACACATCATTTGTAAAATTATCTTGAAATATAATAGGCAATATTATAGAAATTAGCAAAAAACTTAAATATGTCGGACTGTCCCGCCTTATTGTGGATTAAATTAATATTAACTCCTTGCAAATTTGCTTTTGAAGTTACTGCATATCGAGTAATATGCGCACTAAAAACTTATGTGTTTCATCCACCTTTTCCTAAAATTTCCTTAACCCATTTACTAATGGTTTGTTTGCTAACTGTTATATACGGTCTATTAACCGTTATAAACACGTGTTGAATCTCCCCCCTATATTCTTTAAATATTTCTAAATATTTCACCAAATGATATACAATACAAAAAATTGGAAGTATTATTGTTGGTTATATTTTATTGCGCCTGATGTTTTAATCCTCTAGAATTCTAATAATCACCCCTTTTTGGACCATATTTTATATTTTATATTTGCTATTGTTATTAAATGTTGAATCTGGACTCTTTGTACAGTGGCCAGTACCAACAAACTAACCAATTTTTTGAAAAGCATACTTATTGAAATTTTATTTGTAAATTCTGTAAAAGATAGAAAATCTATTATTTCTCGTGGAACCCAAGTTACTACATATTTTGGTTCAATATTCTATTATTGCATATACACTTAAAACCCCTCTTTAATATATGGGATCATTACTTTTTGAATTTTCACTAATTAAATTTATAGCTGCTCGATGACTTTAATATTCCATATGCAGCACAGTTTCATAAAATCATTAAAGATTTTATTATTATAATATGGTAAATTTGTCCATTAAATATACAAATTTTGTTGCATTACAAAACTCCCACCTTATAACTTTAAACTGAAGTTACATTGTTTAAGTTTATTTATATGTATACTTAAGGAAGCTACCAAAAGATTCCCTATTATAATCTCTGTACCACCAAGAGAAGTTGACTAGCCAAAGGATAATTCCTGCCAAAACATTGTCATTAGGTTCAAAAAAGATAGGTTTATCTTTAAGAAGAATTCTCAATAGTAGGCTTTGCCAAAAATATACTAACACGATTCCCCCCCGCTTAATCATGTCCTATTTTATCTAATATCCTTAAATTTAAAGAAAAAACGATGGGAATACGTAAAATTGCTTGAGTCTAGATCTTGAATATAAGAATATAATTTATCGCATTTCCGAATAACTCAAGATGCAAATATATTTATATTCATTATCCCAAATTGCTTAGCAAAAATTTGAAAAATCCAATCTGATATTTCAATCTCCATATACAGAGATATCTTCCTAACCGATTCTTTATCAGCTTTATAATTATCTTTCTTTGAAATAAAATCCGCTTTTAGCTATATTTATAGTTCCTCTGAAAATTCCCAAATTTGCATAGCAATTTTATCTTATGGTTCCCATACAATTTATGTAAGAAACGGAAAAAATGTTATCTAATCTTAATAAAATATTAATTTTGTACATTTTTGTACATTTTTAGAAGTCAACATTTTTAAGCAAACAATACTGCAAGTAGCTCCAAATTTGAAGTATGACTTCCTCAATTTTACAATAACTATACCTGTTCACAAATTGCCCCCCTACCTAATAAAGAGGCATCAGTATAAATAATTTTATCAAAATGATATTTCCCGATATAACAATTATTTTACTCTCTTCTGATATGCGACTTGTGCCCTGACACAAAAACAGAAGAATAACGAAAGATATGCGAGCAACATACTAGATTGAAAATTTGAGTTTTTAAATCAAGTTATGATACCTGACACAGAGTATGGGAGTACTACAATTATCAATTATAAGAGATACATCGAGCAGGACACATACATAATTTTCAATAATCAAAAATAAAAATAATTATAGATATAGGTATACAGGGTGTCCCTGAAAAACTGTGACAACTATTTGTGGTGATAGAGGTAGTGAAACTAAGCATATTTGACTTATAAAGTATTTTCCGGAAATGCTTCCTTAAAAAGTTATACCACTTCAAAAATTTTCAAAAAATATATTTTTTTGTAAATAAAATAAATATTATAAGAGATATTAATTTGAAATTTTGGCCATAGTTTTTTTCACATAAGGATACACATTTGCGGCCAATAAAAGTTTAAAAAATATTTTCAGGGGCGTTACATATAGGCGGGTCATCAATTTTTTTGATCATATCTTTTGTTTCTTTACGTTTTTGATAATTTTAAAAGTACTAAAATAATCCTTGGTCAATGTTCTACATTCTACAGAAAAGGTATTCTTATTGTATGTCGCTTCGGTGCTTCATTTCGGAGTAAAGTAGATTTGATATTTTTTAGCCAAAAATATGAATTTAAAAGCATCATCAAGTTAGGCTTTTTAATAAAAATTTCGTGATTTATCTGAAAACATACAAATATCAAATATCAAAGTCGGCGAATTACCACAATAGCAGCCTTTAATATTTTCCAATTATTGTTTGATAGTTAGTCGTATTATTGCAATATTAAAAATGTATAGATTTTTAAATACGGAATTACCAGACATGCATCTTACATATGGAGCAGCCCACATATTTAGTACATGATATTTTATCTAAATTAATCTACTTTGAAGTTGTTTTTTAAATTCATATTTTTAGCTAAAAATTATAAAATCTACTTTTTCTCTGAAATGAAGCACCGGAGCAACATACAATAGGTGTACCTTTTCTATAGAACATTGATCAAGAATTATTTAAGTACTTTTAAAATTATCAAAAACGTAAAGAAACAAAAGATATGATCAAAAAAAGTCGATGACCCCCCCATATGTAGCGTCCCTGAAAATATTTTTTAAACTTTTATTGGAAGAAAATGTGTATCCTTATGTGAAAAAACGGTGGGCAAAATTACAAATTAATATCTCTTATAATATTTATTTTATTTACAAAAAAAATATTTCTTTTTGAAAATTTTTGAAGTGGAATAACTTTTTAAAGAAGCATTTCCGGACAATAGTTTATAAGACAAAAATGCTTAGTTTCACTTCCTGTATCACCATAAAAAATTTGTCTCAGTTATTCCGGGACACCCTGTATATACATGTGTAGATATAGTAATGTTATACTTAAAATTGGAATTTTTTTAATTGATACCTACTATTCCAATCTTGTACATATATGATCCTATTTATTATATTTATTAAAAATTAATTTCGAATTTCCTTTAAAACTTGTGAAATATAAATATCGTCGCACAATCTCCTTTATCCAATTTACTATAACCAGCGAAACTTTGAATTACTTATTCCTTCATAAATAATAAATAATGTTATTAATGAAAAAATAAACATTTGGAATCAATGTTTTCTAAAGTTGTTTGAACTCAAACCATTGTCTCAAATAAATGCTTCGTAAATAAATAATAAATCAATAAAAGTACGAATGTATAAATAAATTTACTAAGAAATAATATAAATTATTTTTTTGGGTATTAAAATCTTACTATTTATTGCTTACAATTCTTTTCAATAATTCACCCGTCATCCTAGTAAAAATTACTTCCATCATTGCATGCTTAAAATTCGTTATCAAAATTTCCACGTAAAAAGGTAAAAGGTAGTGGCAAGGTACTCGTTCACCTTTACCCCGGTACAGTTTTTATCAAACGGAAGTAAACATGAATTTCTAATCACCATTAACAAGCTAAAGCAGGTTGGTATTGTCGATAAAATGTGCTGTCAAGAGAATGTAACATTTAATCGATTCAAATAAATTAGCCACGAACAAAGAGGTTTTTTTTTGAAAAACATTCGAAACAAATTGAATTCGCTTATTATTAAACGAGGTTGTAAAAGTGTAATTGCTACAAATAGTACATAATAAGAAATAAGGGTATTTTTATCAGGACTTAAGACTAATTTTAGAAATACATTTCCAAAAATAAAATCAAATTTACGTAAAAGTAGTAAAAGTGACCAAGGTCGATTATGAAGCGGAGGTGGAAAGAATTTCACCTGCCCATGCCCCTAGATTTTGGGAATATTATTTTTTAACATTCCCATCAAATTTTTAAGAAGATATCGAATTAAATTGGACGGCGATAACTCATCACTCTTTACTCATTGAGACGATCCTTATTGAACCAATGACCTCGTATATTAGTCCATTTTAATTAATTATAATAACATAAATTATTTCTCACCATACATTTAACTTAAGGCAAGCAAATATCTATAACAAACTAAAAAGCTTAGAAAAATATGGTTTTGAAAAAAATGTAACAAATAAAAATTGTAAGGATTAAATGGGAGAAAATAAAGAGCAGACTATTTTTTTCGTCAAGCGTCAAAAAAAAATTTTTTATAAAAATTTTGAAAATTTAAAACCAAAAAATAACTAGCACCATTGTTTTTCTCCCTTTAAACCAAACAACTTTTATTTGAAAGTTTTTCTCCAAATCTTTTAGTTTTTCAATAATAATAATATACCTAATATATTTATTTGCTTTATAAACTTACATTTAAGTATACATAGCATTGTCATTATATAATAGTAGAATAGATCAGAATAAATAATAAATAGTATCTATACAGCAAAACACATTTCTAAATCGTACTTAAGTAACAGTATTTAAAAGAAGACCAAGAGACGAAAAGCATAAGCAACTATGTAGTACTCCTGTAGGAAGCTAATTTTCCACAAAACTCATGGAGTGTATACGGCTAGATATCATTTAGCATTTGTTTTAACTCAGTTTTAAATTGCTGGGCAGAACATGATTTAATTTTATTTGGCAATTTGTTATACAGTGTATTACCAGAGTATATAATTGATTTTTTATATGATTAGGTTATTTCTCAATTGATTTCTATTTCTGGTAGAATAATTATGAAGATCACCCTGTATTGGTCTTTTATGTTTTGTATCATGAGTATAAACAAGTATTTTATAAATGTATATAGCTGGTGCAGTAAATATACCGTTTTTTCTAAATTGGTTTCTACAAGATTCGAGTGGCTTCAAATTAAGTATTTTCCTAATAATACGTTTTTGATGAATAAATACTTTTTGGAAGTCATTTGACCTCCCTCACGCCAATATATCATAAGATATAGCAGAATACCCATAGGCATAATATACATCTAATAGACCTTTTTTATCAAGTTTACATTTTAAGTTACTTATTAAAAAGTATGCACTATTTAACTTCTGGCAGACCCTTCCTGCATGCGGAATCCGTCCCAGTGTTGAGTCTATTTCTACACCCAAAAACATAGTATTCGGTTTTAGGGAAATAATTGTTTGGTTGTCAAACTTTATTTCTTTGATTTCTGGCTCCTTGTGTTTTAAGTGAAACTCAAGGACAACCGTCTTTTCTAGATTGACCATTAGGTTATTTCTTTTGCACCAATTATTAAAAGATAATATTGTTATTTCAATTTTGTCTGCTAATTGTTTTATATCTGTACCTGAGACAACAATAGTGGTATCGTCAGCATACATACAGAGCGCACCAGAAGTAATATGATCTGGCAAATCGTTGACGTACATTAAAAATATAAGAGGGCCTAGAATACTACCCTGGGGTATCCCGTTCCTTCAGATATGATTCAATAAGATTAAGTATATTACCTCGGAATCCAAGGATATGAAGTTTATTTAGAATAGAATCATGATTCAGACTGTCAAAAGCACGGGATAAGTCAAAGAAAATTCCCGCAACTTTTTCACTTTTATCAATTCTATTCCAAATATATTGAGTAACTTCAGATAGGATTGATTCCGTCGAGCGACATTTCCTAAATCCGTGTTGGCATGCGCTTAGAAGATTATGATGATTAATAAAATCCATGAAACGATTATACAAGGTGTCCCGTTATTCGACCGACAACGTTTAACTGAAGATTCCTCACCTCAAAATAAGTCGATATGACCCTATTTATCTATTACCAAAAGTGAACCCCTGAGGAGTTATAAGCTTTTGAAGTTGAACTAAAAAAATACATTTTCCTTTATTGCGTCCAAACCAATGAAGATTTTATGACGAAATTTGGTGTACTTGAGTTTTTATAAGAAACGCGCACTTTGTAAAAAATTAGACAAAATTCAACATCTGCAAAGGGTTTAAATTGAAGAGGATGGGCATAAACCTCCTTATAAGTTTTTAGTCTCTTAAGATATTAATATTAAAGTTACCAATTCCCATTTAATCATTCAATTGTAAGATTTTTTGTCTCTTATGTCTTCCAAAAAAATTATGCCGTTCCTACGAAAAATGTAAAAAAGAAATTCGGTGAAAGACTAATTTAATTAATAACTTCACATTATCTAAGTGAAGTTGCATAAACTTAAATTTTAATTTTTTGGAGAATATCTAATGTATTGTTATAGTTTACCAGTTTAAACGGTATTAATTTAAAATAAAACAAATGAAGAAGAATTGATTTAACAGTTTTATTAAAAAAAATATTGTAATAAATTAGGTGCATGTTCAACGTGAGTGCCCTCTGAATGAATACAAGAATTAATACGGTGTAAACATGAAAATCGAATAGATTCAAAGACGTTTGAGATTTCACGTATCTCATTGGTTGCGTTGACGATTCGTACCCAAAGATCTTCTCTGCTTTCGACTGAAGTACTGTAAACTGTATCTTTTAAACAACCCCAAAAAGAAAAATTTAGAGGATTTAGATCCGCTGATCGCGGTGGGCAAGTGACTGGAGCATCAGCATCCCGACCAATCCATCGGCGAGGAAATTTTTCATTTAAATAATTTCTCACATTTATTGAAAAATGAGGGGGGCGCTCCGTCTTGCACAAACCACATCTGTACTCTGATGGCAAGAGGTACTTCTTCTAGTAGTCCAGTAAGATTATTTCTTAGAAAATCTAAATACGACACACCATTCAGTCTTGGTGGTAATTCAAATGGCCCTATAATATGATTGTCGATTATACCTGCCCACAGGTTGATAATTGGCTACAATTTTCTCATGAGGATTTTCATCCGACCAGCTATGCAAATTATGCAAATTAATCATTCCGCTTCTTGAGAAGCAAGATTCGTCAGTAAACAAAATTATTCTGGCCATATTTGGATTTTGGTCGTATTTGCGTTTGAACCATTGGCAAAATAACAATCTATTGTTCAAATCAATCGGCAGCAATTCTTGAACTTTGCGAAAATGGTATGGATGAAGTAACTGTTCTTGAAGTGTTCTGTATACGGCATTTTTTTGAATTTGTAATTGCGTAGAAATCTCTCTTACACTTACTCTGCGATTCTCCTCCACACATCCCAATATTTGTTCTTCTGCCTCTACTGTTCTTATTGTTCGTGGGCGCCCTACATTTCTACGATCAGTTTCCAGTTAACCATATTCACGCAAACGACGATCTAAGTTAGCAAATGTTGTATGATGAGGAGTTTGACCATTTGGATACTTCTCAGCATATCTTCTAGCAGCAGCTCTACCATTACTGTGACATTCACCGAATACTAGGTGTATGTCGGCATATTCATTAAATGAATAGATTGCATCCATTTTATAAGTAATTTTTATAAATTGAAAGTTACTGTATTATCTATTATGACATCAATGTTCTTACTATGGTTTTGGTTTCAAAGGGCGACTTAATATTGAAACAATAGGAAAAAGTACTTTGTGTTGCCTAACTTTGCTGTTTTGCACTAGTTTTATTTTTCTCATTTTCTGCAAGAACGGCATAATTTATTTGGAAGACATAAGAGACAAAAAATCTTACAATTGAATGATTAAATGGGAATTGATAACTTTAATGTTAATATCTTAAGAGACTAAAAACTTATAATGAAGTTTATACCCATCCTCTTCCATTTAAACCCTTTGTAGATGTTAAATTTTGTCTAATTTTTTACAAAGTTCGCGTTTCTTATAAAAACTCAAGTACACCAAATTTCGTCATAAAATCTCCATTGGTTTGGACGCAATAAAGAAAAATGTATTTTTTAGTTCAACTTCAAAAGCTTATAACTCCTTAGAGGTTCACTTTTGGTAATAGATAAGTAGGGTCATATCGACTTATTTTGAGGTGAGGAATCTTCAGTTAAACGTTGTCGGTAGAATAACGGGACACCTTGTATATCGCCATTTCAATAACTTTGTTAATGCAGCTAGTTAATGAAATGGGGCGATAATTATTTATATTAGTCTTTTGTCCTTTTTTATAAATAGGTATTACTTTAGCTTTTTTTAATGTGGATGGAAATTTCCCAGTTTCAATAGATACATTAACCAATTTAGTGAAGAAAGGAGCTAACTCCTTGCTACATGATTTTAATAATTTGACCGGAATCCCATCAATTCCCGTGGATTTTTTATTTTTGAGTTTTGCAATTATCTGTTCTATTTCGTGTTCAGAATATGGATAAAAATAAAATGAATTTACCTACCCTATATTAGATTTTGTGCATTGGCTTGCGTCAAAAGGCGTATTGAAATTTAGTTTTAATTGTTTTTCGACTACAGCGCTGAAAAACTTAGCGAAGGTTTTTGTTAACTGAGTCGCAGATGATTCAGTTTTATTTTCTATTTTTAAAGATATTTTATCTTCTTTAGAATTTTTCTTTAGATTAATGTTTACCTCTTTCCATAGAGCTTTGGAAGTATTACCTGAATTTCTTATTTTGTCCGAAAAATACTTTTTTTTGCTTTCAGTGATCATCTTTCTATAAGTTTTTTTTGTTTCCTTATACATTTTCTCTATTTAATTTGAATTTATCTGATTTCTAAGCCAATTTAATTGTTCAAGTTTATTTTTGTAAGCCGCAAGTTCTGAATCAAACCAATTTTTCTCATTTTTGTTTGAATTTAATTTGGTTTTCTTGAAGGGAAAACATTGATTAAAACAAAAGTTTACTATTTGATTAATCAGACATCAAATCAGCATACATTTCCAAATTTCTTAGTTCAGTTTCATATTTGTTGTTAAAGTAGCTTAAATTCATTTATTGAACATTCATTAAAGACGCGATATTTATTGAATTAGGATTCTTTGTTGTTGGTATCATTTACATAGAATTTAAAAATTTGAGCAATATGGTCTGAAAGGTGAGATTCGACAATCGAAAATTATTCGCTTGTCTCAAGTTAAATGATCCACCCTCTATTTCTTGCTATATTTTTAAACAATTTTATACAATAAAAATAATATGTATTTCAGTTCACTTCTGAAGATCGAAGATGACTTAGGTCGGAACCGGTCAAGTGATAATATTTAATAATATAAGGAAAAGTACAGTTATTAGTATCTCTTTTTGTCCCCACAAAAATTTTCCAGTATTCGAATGCACGTATACAAAATTTCATTAAAAAATCTTTACTGCTTTGGCTGCAATAAAAAAATGTCTATTTAAAAAATTCAACTTTGGAGGCTTATAACTGCTCAGGGGTGTATTTTTTGTTATAGATAAATAGGGCCATATCAACTTATTTTTAGGTCTACTATCTCCAGTTAATCGTTGTCGGTCGAATTTTGGGACACCCTGTATATTTGCAAAATTAGAAAAATTTAAGGTTTGGTTAGGTTAGGTTAGGTCTTGAAAAAATAGCCCACTTTCGAGTTTTCATCAATAATTTTGCCCTCCCCAAAAAGAGTTACGCGCTTGTACCTCCTTGCAGCAGAAATTTATTTTTTAGGCATTGGAATACTGGAAAAAAACCCCCATAGAACATAGAATCATAGATCTTTTCGGCCCCATCAGTGGGGTAATTCTGAACAAAAATGTTAACCTTAACGGCGATGTCAAATAATTTTCGGTGTTAAAATACGTTGTACATCAATGTAATATTTTGATTGATTGATTGATTGATTGATTGATTTTGATGATATTTTAACACTGAAAATGTAAAATTTACAGAATAGCGTTATTTGACATCAGAGTAACTGTCAAATTTAATAGCGCTGTTACGGCTAACATGTTTGTTCAGAATAGATTATAGATTGAGAGTACCCAAATTGATCTAGCAATTTATTTCCCAGTTATTTTAGTATAACCAAAAATATATCTTAGCTTTTCCGATATTTATGTACACAAATACACCCATAAAAATTGTGCATTAATATCGTACTTTCGATATAGCAGTCCATCTCATTAATAGATCACCTTTTCAGGAGGAATTCCTACTCACGTACATATACATACAGGGTCCGCCAAAAAAACGGAAACACCTAAATATTTTTTGAACCGTAATGAATTAAAAAAGAAAGTTTAAACAAAAGTTTATTTAATTTAAACAAGCTACCATTTAAACATAATTTTGAATATACAGGGTGTTCGCTTTATTAGTGTACGGAACCTAACTTTCGTTTTTTAAATGCAACACCCTGTATATTTTCGTATTTTTAGATTCTACGATTAATTTTAGTAAACTTTTGTAAAAATCATTTTTTTATAAAACTCGTTGTTGCCGAGTTGTAGCTACTTATTGAAATTCCAGAACTTAAAACAATTTCCAACAAAACCTTTATTTCTAGCAAATTTTAGAAACAATTATTAAAGAACAATTCTAAAACAAAGAAACAAAAGAAATAACAACGAAATAAAAAATCATTTAATGAAAATAATAAGTATGTGAACGTTCGCGATTTTTTTAATATTCGTTTAAAACAATTATAGAAAATGTTCAAATTGCAAGCCCTGTACAGCTTGACAATGCCCCAATCTATCCATAAATGCCCTCAAACAGTTTTCCAAATGTTCTTCCGTAATATTCTGAACTTCTTCACTTATTTTCCTCCTTAAATCTTCAAGATTGTGTGGCCTTTTAACATAAACTTTCGATTTTACATGTCCCCAAATTGAGAAATTTAATATTTGTAGATCCGGTGATCTCGGTGGCCATTCAATTGATCCTCTTCTTCCAATCCACCTTTGCGGAAAAGATCTATCTAGGTATGTTCGAACTTCTGCACCATAATGTGGCGGGGCTCCATCCTGCTGGAACCAAATATTATTCCATTCCACCTCATTGAAGATATTACGGAGGTGAGGTATTATTTCATTTTGAAGTAAGTCTAAGTAACGTTGAGATGTTAATATTCCGTCGATAAAAAATGGTCCCACTTTTATATTGCCAATAACGCCTAGCCAAACGTTGACTTTTTTAGGATATTGGGTATGAAGTTCTTCACATCAATGTGGATTTTCTGTTGATCAATATCTTAAAATATGTCTGTTTACTGACCCATTTAAACAGAATGTGGCCTCATCAGAAAATAAAATGTTTCTTAACATGGCAGGATTATTAGTAATATGGTTTTGAAGAATTTCGCAAAATTCCATTCTCTTATCAGGATCGTCTTCTGTCAGTTCGTGAATTAATTGGACCTTATAAGGGTGTGCTTTTTCTTTTCTTAAAACTCTACGAATGGACGTTATACTCACATCATGATTCAATGCTAATTGGGAGGTACTAATTTTAGGAGTCTCCACTATTTGTTCCATTATTTCTTGCCTTTTTTCTAGGGAGGTGGCAGTTTTTGGGCGACCCGATCCAACCTTATTCTTGATGGAATGAAGAGTGACGAAACGGTCTAGGGTTTTTTTGACAGTGCCGACACTTATTGGATTGCGATCGGCAAACATACCGTTAAATACATCTCTTGCATCTCTAAATGATCTTCTCTTATCACCAATTCCAATATTCATTATTAATGTAACTCTTTCATATTCGCTTAGTTAATTCATTTTATGTAAAATAATTACTCTGATTTTCGAAAAGTATTTTTGGAAAAGTTCTGCGTTATCGAATCTTACAAAATATCGAATTAATTTTAATTTTATAATTGACTTTACGTTTAAAATAGGATTGGCTTTTGTTAGAGTTCTTCGATATTTACAATAAAATGTTAATAATAAATAATCCATTATGGCCGAACTTAACAATAAAGAATTGCTTGTAACTTACCAACAACGAGTTTTATAAAAAAATGATTTTTACAAAAGTTTACAAAAATTATTCGTAGAATCCAAAAATATAAAAATATACAGGGTGCATTTAAAAAACGAAAGTTAAATTATGTTTAAATGGTAGCTTATTTAAATTAAATAAACTTTTGTTTAAACTTTTTTTTTAAATTCATTACGGTTCAAAAAATATTTAGGTGTTTCCGTTTTTTTGGCGGACCCTGTATACTGCTTTCAATTGCGTCTTCGTCTGTCAATACTAAAAGCACTTAGTTATTAAATTCTTTTAATGTTGAGTGTTGTTAAACAAAGACACACTTGTTAGAACTATCCAAAAACTGCGTCCTTCATCAAATTTAGTGACAAATGTTAAATCAGTTTTAACGCATAGCCAATTTGAAATACTTTTAGGTTTTGCTCCTCTAAAAGCCTCTAATCAACGACTTAAAAAGATATAATCTTGATGAAACTTTGCTTTAAAAAGGTTAGGTTCTTCAAAAAGTAATTAGGAAATTTTAGGGAAGGTAACTTGAACTGTTGTATTATTTATTTAGGTCAACATCTTCCGGAAATTTTTTTAAAGCTTTCGATCAGATCAAAAATACAGCCAAAACGACTTTATATCGGAGAGTCTTCAATATTTCTATTTAGATATTTGTTATGAATTTTCAGTATTTCTATTTAGATTAATCGCCAATGTTTGAATAAGTACATTTTAATGCGCTATTTGCTAAAACAATATTTTCAGGTGTAGCTCTTGGATTCCAGAGGTAAAAATTTGTAAGAAAGACTATTATTTACGGGTTAGATTTAATTGCACTTTATAAATCAAAATAGCTTTGTACAAAACAAAGAAAACTTTATAAAAATCCAATCAACGAAAAATAATTAATATGACTTTCCTAAAATAAATTTCACTTTGAATAAAGCATTAACATTAATTAGATTTGACAAAACTAAAAAAAAATAAGTAACAACTTTAAATAATTAATTAATTTTAAACTTTAACGTTTATAAAAGGATATTACATTATTAGACTTCTAAATGATGGAACTTACTTTAAAAAACATTTTTCAAGTTAATTTTTTATCTTCATCCGAAGTTGTTAAAAACTACCAAAACTCATTCTAAATAATATAAATACCTAGCTAAAATTATAATTATTCAAATAGGTTATGAGAAATTATATTTTTGAACTTTCTTCAGTAGGATCTTTGTAAGTAACTCTGTTTCTAAACGCAAAGGTCACTCGGTTTTTCAAAAAGTATTTTTATTTTTTCATACTAGAAATTTAAAAAAACAGGCAGTTTTCTTGAACCATACATGTTGTAAGTTTCAAGAAAACTATGTTAGTCAAATATTCAATTTTTTTTTTCATAAATAAAAAAATTATAGGGGTGACCCATGTTTTGTTTATACACGGTATATTTCTTATAAGAGATTATAGGTTTATTCAGTAAATGTACTAAAAAACTCAATGTGGCCATTGTTACATAAACCTACATATGTGATGTTATGACGTTTATTTTCCTACTTTTCGAAAAATAAATATAAAAGAACCTGTTCTCGTAAGTGTTTTCACTCTTAAATTTCCATACATTCAAAGATAGTAAAAAGAAGTTGGTTGGAAAGTGGCTCAATGAAAACTGGGAACCTTCATAATACTGTTACTATCTTAGGTATTTTTTAATAAGATTTTTGAACAAATTCCAAATGTTTTTGTTTGATGTTCATCTTGATTTAATAAATTGCAATATTTCAGACAATATTTCCTCTATTATTTTAGACACATCTGCTGATTTAATTGATTGCGTATTTGAATTTATTTCGATGTACTTTTGTAGTAATTAACTTAATTATTTAAGCAAGTATGTCTGCTTTTATTTTCTAGACATGTGTCTTCATTAATGAAATATTGTCTGAAATATTGCAATTTATTAAATGGTCACAAAACTTCAAAATCAATATAAAATATTGCAATTCATTACTAAATATAACAATTTAGTAAATGATAACGTCAAAGTTGACGAGCATACTGAAGATGGCTTGGAAGAGCCGAAACTAGTCTATGCAAAAATCATTATACGAAAGGATAAAGTATATTATACAAACTATAGCTTTGTTTTCTTAATTAATAAATTCCAAATGAACCAAAAAAAATAACAAAATTATTTTTTTAGATTTCATACAAATGTTTTTCTTCAAAAAAATCTTTTCTATTTTATGTATTTTGGAAAAATATTTTTTACATCTTCTATCTTATTATAATTGTACGTACAAGAACATTATAAAAATATTAAGAGGATTTTCTCAAGGATTTCTAAAAATAAATAAACCTTTTGTAAAACTAATTGCCCAGTTAATTATATTTGTTTTAAATGATTTTCTTGGTAAAAATATAAAAATTAATAGACATAAAATGAAAAATGTACATTAATGTTCAAAATTATCTACATATATTTTTCTGGTTGTAAATATTTTGTTTACATATTTTTTTAATACACGCACAATATAAATTCGTGTTCCTTCTAAATAAAAACTCACGCACATATTACCATTATAGTACGCATCGTACGTATTAACCGTTAGGTTCATTTCGACATCTCTTTTTTGTACATTTCTTTAAGGTACAGTATCTCTTTCTTTAGGTCAGCTTGGTGCTCTTAGGCTAAGGCCCGAAGCAATATTAACAGTTACGAAATGTTGACACTTGCAAGTTTCTATGTCTTTCTTTACACGTGTGTGCAATTACCTAAACTTGGTTTTAATTATTAAGAAAAAAACAACTTTTCTCTTATTCAGATTAAGGACGGCGCATTTACTTAAATAATTGCAATGGAAAAATTGTTGTATAATTTTGCAATTTACTAAATTATAATTGTGATAAATATGCGTAATAATTTGACAATAGAAAAGTTTACTTTTTGTGATTCTAAATTTCCACAGTTATTATTATAATTAAATATTTTTCAGGTATATGATGTACGAGATACTTGTGTAGGGTGTAGGTACAGTTGCTCCCAGCTGGAAGTAGGACAAAAGTAATCACGATCGCGTATTCTTTGTCCTACTTCGACCTGGGAGCAAGTTTACCTACTTAGGTTTATAGGGTGTTTCGAAAAATATGCGAAATAAATCGGGAGCCAATTCCTTGACCAAATCTAAGATAAAGTTAAGAATAAAAATTTCCTTTAAAATGTTTAATTTTTGGTGTAAAGGGTAAAGGTTCTTTATTTTTTACAGATTTTACATTTTTTTGAATTCATTTTAAGTGCGAAAACATAAGTTTGTTCCAAATTTCAGAATATTATCATAAAAGTTATGTAAAAACAATTGGAAAAATAACTAGACTTGGCACCTTTTGTATTAAAAACGAAGCATTTTAGAAAAAAAAATTCTTAAAATTGATTAAGAAATCGTCTTCTGATTTTTTTCGCTTGTACTTGCTTTAAAACACCATGTAAAATAATTTAGGTATAAATCAAGTACATATGTAAATTTAATTAAAACAGTTCGCGATTTTTTCTATTTTGTTCTTAGAACCGTGGTTGTTGTTTTCATTATTATATTGCTTTTAATAATGAATGAAATTAACTTACAACGAAGATGCGGGTTCTTATTTAAATGAATAAAAGAATCTAAATCTAAAATCTATAATAAATAAATAGACGCAATATGAGTTATCCTTTATATTTTATTTTATTTAGTTTATTTATCTTTACACGATTTAATCAATTTTTCGAAACTAAGTTTCGACATTTATGGCCAGTCGCATCACTTAAGGTCTATTTATGCAGACACATTTAACATTTAACATTTAAGAAATAAGAAGTAATACATGTATGTATAACCTAAAAAAATTAAGAAGCTTCAAAATCCTTTAATTCATAAAACGAAAATTTTACTTTTAATGAAAAAGGTTTTATAAAAATAAACTGAATTTCAAGTTACTAATGACAAAATTTATCGCAAATTTTAAATTCATAAAATTTAATAAATAAACTTGAAAAAATTTACAAATAATAACATTTTTAATTTAAACGATTTAGCACTTATTAAAATCAGTCAAAATGAATCTTATAAAACATTCAAATCTTCCCAATTTAATAGTACAAAAGACATCGCACTATTTGTACGTAAAATAGGTCCCGGTCGATTTTTTTGAAATTTTGTATACAAATAAATGTATTACTGTGTAGAATAACGGCAGCAATAAAATTTAAAAAAAAACATTTTTTCGAGCTCCACAAAATATTTTGAGATTTGCAATTTTTAAAACATTTCAACTGAATTTATGAATTTCTCGTTGGTTGATGTATTTTTGGAAAAGTAAAATTATGTAGCGTTTAAAAACTCATTTTTTAGAAGAATTGATTAATCGAAATGTGGTCGTTAAAATCTGTTTATTTACAAATACAAATATTTAACAAAACCTATTTACTTCGCACATATGTGCTGCTTTGTTAAAGCGTAAAGAAAGCCAATCCGATTTTGAATGATGTTTCGGAAGTGTAAAACCGAGAACGCTCAAAATTCAGTTCTGCAACTTAATGGCACTAAATCATGACCTACCGAGATTCGGAATAAAACGCAATTGTTGCTTCGATACTACATTATCTTGTGAAATAAGAAATATTAGTAGTGTCTTGTCTACGGAACTTATTTAAACTTTTGTTAAAATGCCTTGTTTTGTATGCAATTGTCGTTTTATGCAACACCGAATTATGAATGGTGAAAATCAAGATCCACTAATTGTTAATCGTAGACAACAACTTGCTATTGAACATAGAAGATTTTATAATTTGGAAGAAGCAAATGTAAATATTCATTCCATGTTATGTCTAAATTGTGATAGAAGAATGACAAAAATTATAGAAGATGAACAAAACGATGATATTATTAAATTCAAAGTTCTTTTTTTAGGTCACAATACTAGACTCTGTTTCATTTGTAACTTACCTTGTAGGAATCGTCTTTCTCTGTATGCTAGAGTTAATTTTTTCATCAGAACCGATATCTTCATATCAAATGATGTTTCTTGTTGCGGTCAACATTTATCCTCCAAAGGAGGTGTACAAATTCATTTTATGGATAATAGAAACTTTACAGTTCAAGGTGTAAATATGACCGCTCGAGAGGTGATATCATGGTTTAATGAACTACGAGTGCAAGCACTGAATAATGATCCTTTTAACTCAGAAGATGATTTTGACAACGAAGATTTTAAACATTTAACATCTCTTGATAAAGATCAATTTATTACAGTTTTTGACTATTGTAGTCCAATTCTTGTATACGGCAATACACGCTATATATCAAAGAAAGAACTTATTGCTTTTTTGATGAAACTCCGACAAGGCTTATCCGATGATTTTATTAAATCACTCATGAACTTTTCTAGCAGGCAAGCGGTTAGTCTTGCTATAATTAAAGTTAGAGAAAGTTTGATGACAAGATTTGTACCCGACAACCTTGGAATTACATCAAATGAAGTACGAGATAGGGAACATTTTATGGAACATCACGTCCCTGAATTTCATAATCGACTTTATAACCCAAACCCTGAAAGATCACAAGTTATTTTATATCCTGACTGCACATATATTAAAGTTCCAAAATCTTCTAATTTTAAAGTTGCTAGGATGAGTTACAGTTTCCATAAACATTATTCATTACTTAAAGTGGGACTTGTTGTAGCTGGTGACGGATACATAGTTGATGTACATGGACCGTATTTTTCCGATACGAGAAATAATGACGCATCAATTCTATATCATGATATGAATCGAGATGGAGATCATTTAAGAGGTTGGCTTCAAAATGGAGATATTTTTGTTGTAGGCAGAGGTTATAGAGATGCAGTCGCCTTTTTAAATGGTTTAAATCTCAATTGTGAAATGCCTGCACTACTTCCTAGAAATCAAAGACAGTTTACCACAGAACAAGCTAACCAATCGAGATTAGTAACAAAAACTCGTTGGATTGTAGAATCTAGAAACGGACATTTAAAAAGTGTTTTCAAATTCTTCAGAGACATAATTCCTATGCAGCACTTATCTAATCTAGGTGATTTTGTTCGGATTGCTTGCGCACTAGTGAATAGATTTCATGATCCTATTCATATGGTTGGAGCCAATGAAGCTTTAGCAGTAAGAATGCTTGAGTTGGCTCAGACTCCCAATAGACTTCAGGAAAGGGTAGAAAGAGACGGATTACATCGACGGGTAGGTAATGGTCGCTGGATTCCTATGACAGAACATGATCTTCCAGGTTTTCCTCATTTACCTTTAGAGTACGTACTAGATCTAACTTTTGGAACGTACCAAGTTTATTTGGCACCATCGTATATTCAAGATACCAATACGCGAAATAACGAGGACGAGTTCGTTTTTGAAATTCAGGAGTTTGAAGTTGGGTTGATTAGGGCAAGGATATGGTCGCGGTTCCAAAATTCTAGTAAGCACATGATGTATATATCTTACATTGATCAATTGGAAATCCAAGAAAGAGATAGACCGGGGCCGGAGCCTATTTTAGGCACTTACTGTACATGTAAAGCTGGCGCTAGAACACTGGGAGTTTGTTCTCATATAGCATGTGTATTGTATCAATTAGGATATGCAAGACATGAAGAAAACGTAAGAATACCCCCTACCGCACTATTAAGAACTATTCTAGATTCTGCAGATCGAAATAATGAACCCATTGTTCTGATTTAAATGAAATTGCAAATGGCAATAAGATTCTTATAAAATCGATTTTTTAGAAATAATTCTTATGTTTATAAAAATAATATAATTTTATGTTTTGTTAAATATTTTTATTTGTAAATAAACAGATTTTAACGAACACATTTCGATTATTGAATACTTCTATAAAATGAGTTTTTAAACGCTACATAATTTTACTTTTCCAAAAATACATCAACCAACGAGAAATTCATAAATTCAGTTAAAATGTTTTAAAAATTGCAAATCTCAAAATATTTTGTGGAGCTCGAAAAAATGTTTTTTTTTTAATTTTGTTGCTGCCGTTAATCTACACAGTAATACATTTATTTGTATACAAAATTTCAAAAAAATCGACCGGGACCTATTTTACGTACAAATAGTGCGATGTCTTTTACCTTAAGTTGAGAGTCTATTAAAAACGAGTAAAAAAGTGGGGGTTTTTATTTTAAAAAATCAATGATGACGTTATTGCTAAATGACCAGTGACGTCATCAATATTAAAAAAATTAAATACGGCAGTTACGAATTTTGATTTAAAAACTAAATACTTAATTTAAATAAATAATAACAACAATATACACAGTTTTGCATAATAATTGAAAACTATTGTACATATTATTTATGTTTTTGAGTTTTTTTTTGTTGCTGCATTTAAATTGGGCAACTTTTGTTCAAAAACAACGTTTCGTACCTCACGAATATCTAATTAACCCCTTCAGAATAAATTTTTTTTTTGATTTAATATATTCTTAGAACCAAAAATAAACCATAAAAACAAATTTAAAGATTTTTTCTTATATTTTTATACAAAAAAGAGTTATGTACATGGAGATGAAACAAAAGTTCCTTCTAGAGAAATGTAATCATCTTCACCTCCTATGAAATTCTTTAATACAGTTTCTTTCTCTTATGAGGCATAGATTCACATCACACTTGTCACAAAATACATGAGTTCTTCCCTTACATCCTGGGAATTTGCAACGGGTTGCTTCTTTGTTTTTGTCGAAATTAGGCATATGGTCAATTCTAACATTTCGTACTTCTTCTAATGGGCGTTTTTGTCCACGTTTACGTTGAACAGGTGGTGAAGGAACAGAAGAAGAGGGTCTTCCTCTTTTATGTTTTGTCAACGTTTGTTACCTACTTTTATCAAACTTTCTGCAACTCTCATACGGAACGCTAATCTTTTTTGGGTACACTAAACTTTTCAGTCTTTCTTATATTCAAACCCACTATTCACTAAACTAAAATCCACCATGTGCATTATTACTCGTAATGTCCATTTTTTTGAACGAATGAAAATTCTATAAATGCTAATCAGTTGGTCGAGCAAATCGACTCCTCCCATACTATGATTATAAAGTCTAACGATTTCTGGTCTTTTATTTCTATATATTTTCTCTCTTTCTTGTCCCATTTTTTGACTAGATTTTCTTCTCCCTTTCCAACAAAATTTGATGCAAGACACACGGATTTGTTATCAAGCCATTTTATAGCTACAATACCATCTTCACTGACAACCTCATCTACAGAACCTCTTTCTTTTTTTTTGAATTCTTTATCTGGTAAAAGAGGTGGCTTGAAAAATCTGTTCCTTCAGCATAAATATGTTTATCTTTTAGTGTTTTCAACAGTTGATAGGACGAAAAAAAATTATCATAGAATAATTTATGTCCTGCAGCTTGTACCCTTTTACTACACTTGCACCCAGTCCATATATTTTTAAATTCTGTTCACTTAGATTAGTCGTTTTACCTTGATAATATATAAAATCGTATGCTTGCCCGCTTTTGCCATAAAGAATATATACTTTTATTCCCCAGGGACAAGCATCTTTTTCTTACAGTTTCTATTATCGGTCGAACTTTATACAGTCGGTCACTACAATTATCTGGTTTTTCCATGTTGTTTACTAGATGAAAAAAAGTAAGAAGTTGGAAAAATCCATCCCTTAACATATTTTCCAAAAAACACTGAAGTCCAAGGATTCGTTCCCAATACATCCTTATTCTTGGGAATTTCTTCAGGCATCCAATATTTACATGTAAACTAAACAAAATTTTAATTTCCGAAGCAGTTGTATTTCTAAAATATTTTCCTTGTTGCATAGAGTAAATATTGGTGAAGCCTGCCACTTTCTCGAATTCATCATTCGGAATGTAGCGCAAAAAATATTCTATAGGATGTAAAGGTTCTGTTATATTCTCACTATTCGAAACTGTGCTCTCAAAATTTTGTATATACGGTGTTGAAAACGTTCCACTTTTTCGAATTTCTGAAAGAGGTTTATCCATATCTTCTTCATCGGAAGAAACTCCTTCTTCCATAATATTTCCAATATCTTCATGTGGTTCCAATTCATCATCTTCACCACTATGTATATCTTCCATGTCTGATACGTCCCCGTCAATCATATCCAATAGTTCCTGAACGTGAGTGGGATTCTCTAAGTTATAGTTTTTTCTATATTTGTTATCCATATTGAAAGAATAAATCCTAAAAATAAAAGTTTGCTTTTAAAAACTATCTGGATGAAATATCATCAGATACCACATGTATATGAGAATGTACAATGAAACGCAATAATTGGAACCATTTGTACATCTTCATGTACGTACAATTTTTATAATCGTATAATCAAAATATTCCTATTTTTGTGAATACTTTTGATTGGTTATATCGTTTAACGTTTTGTAAACACTAAAAAAATATTATTTGAAAAAAATCTGCAAAAAACTATAAAATGTAGAATAAACAAATCACAATTCAGCTATAATTTCAATAATTTTCACTAGATGGCTGTACTAGGTGACTTATCTTATAAATATATTGTACATAAGCGTGTACAAATAGTACAAGTAGAAACAAAAAACAATACTTATTAAATAATACCTGATAAACCTTATGTACATACACATGTACGCCAGGTTAGGTTAGGTAGGGGTTAAAGAAATTTTTCTTTGGCATGTTTATGTATATATATGTATATTTGGTACAATCGTTAAGGGTCTTAAAAAATACACTTATTGTTAATATTTTTAATTTCTTTTGTGGTAAATTGGTCATTATAAATATTTTTTAATGCTACCAAAATTTAGTACAAAAATATTAAGTAATTTATGAGTTATTTATGAGGACGTGGTACCCTATTTAGCATACTCAAAAAATCACATTGTTTCACCAATCTTAAAAATTAATACTCAAAAGAACTAATTGAAAGTTCTACGAAAAAAAAGAACAAAAGAAATAATAAACGCAAAAAATGGAAGATGCTATTATTGTCTTGCATCGAAAACCTCTAAACTTTCAATCCTAAAAATTCTTTGGTACTTCGATGAAGTTTTCTTCCTCGGTTAGCTTGCTTCCCAAAGATGGCTGTTCTTTGAAATACTATGACTTTGCATTCTCTTATTATTAGTGGAAGCTATGAAGTTTCTCCTCCGGGCATACATGGGATAGGTGACTTCTTTTTTCTCTTTAGTCTTCAGTTTAGACTAAAACACACTGTCCAGTTATTAATTAATCCTGTGAGTTCGATTTAGTCCGTGCGAGAAAGAGTTTAATATGCCTCATAGCACCATATC
The DNA here is from genome assembly GCA_963971135.1 of Stenus bimaculatus. NCBI lineage: Eukaryota > Metazoa > Arthropoda > Insecta > Coleoptera > Staphylinidae > Stenus > Stenus bimaculatus. Next base: position 15,373,344 of record OZ020187.1, read on the forward strand.
AAACAATTTAGAATAATCAAGGTTTTTATTGAATTGTCTTTGATACTTGGATTATGTTCAGGATTTTCAACCCTAGTATTGTTTTCAGTTGAATGGCTATTCTTTGAAATACGAAATACCCACGATGTTTTGTTGAAATCCTGGATTCCTGGATATCAGACTCCGGGGTAAGGTGGGGGTGTTGTATTAATAATGTATGCAACATTTATTGAAACTACAAAACCAAAATATTGTTTAAAAATAAATGATAAATTCTCTTTGGTTAGATAAAAAATTCAAAAAAGAAGTACCAGAGATTTGGATAAATACGTAATAAGTAAAATTCGGAAGACTTTATTAAATACAATCTTTGCTACGTGTTTCGGGTTGTGGAACCCATCATCAGGCACTGAAACTATTAACAAATATTAAAACTATCAAAAAAATTTACAAATATTAAAACTTTTCAAAATTATTTTTAAACACATTAATAGCTAATAGCCAAAGGTGAATATACCCATGAGAAGTACTCACCCCAAAAATTTTATTAATTTTCATTCAGCTAATCCAGAGAAAATGAATAAAAAGCGAAAATAAAAAATTCCAACACCCTGTATCTCGGTAACAGTTGAGTTTTGGAAAAATATTTATATTAACATGTCTTGCCCATTTAGATGACCACATTTTGGTTCCAAAATCTTGTACAAGATCGATTCAGATGGTACTGCACATTTAGTTTTACTTGTAGCTTGTAGTATAAGCACACGAAGCGACGAAATCCTGACCACTATTTTAGAAACATATAGCATTTTCTAGAGTGAAAATTTCTTAATCAAAATTTTCATTCGTTTACATGTATATGCATGAATATCTCAATAATTCAAATTAAGTAATAGTTTTCAACTAATTTTCACCAAAGTCGAACAAAGTTTGAAACTTCTTGTACGAAGATAATAAAATTAAATCTGTGTTAAAACATATTGTAATTAATAAATACAAAATAATAACATGTAATCTTGTTATGGGAGAGTAATTTATTAACTTACGCTAACTTACAATTAGCCCAACCTGTAATCGTGTTAATTAATGAACACTAATTTATTAACTTGAACTCGAAGCGAAACTTTAAATTTAAAAATTTCAAATTTGAAGAAAAAAAATCTAAAAAAAGTTTTTTATTGTGAAAAATAAAATAAACTAAAAATAATTTAGAAATTAAAGTATTGATTTTTTTTATTTCTTACGTTTTGCTGAACTTTTCCCTTTGTTCATTAAACATGTAAGTCAATATTTTTTTTAAAATAAAAATAAATATCCAGAATATAAATATAATTTATTTATAAAATTACATAGAAAAACATGAATTATTTTTTAATTACACATTTGTACTATTAAGGTTATTACATGAACTAAAAAAACATTGATAAAATGAACAAAATAAAGCAAATATTATATGTATTTAGTGCAGTGCAGTTTTATGAATTAAAATGTAGAAATATTCTTTTAACATTTTTATATTTTTAAAATACTTACTGCAAACAAAAGTTTAACACGTGAATAAAATTTGAAAATAACATAATGTATAAAATGATATAATAGGTACAGGTGAATAAAAAGAAAAAAATACTTATAATAGCATTAGCACGTTAATAATTATATAAAATTGTAGTTTCATGAACACATATTTTTTTAAGAATTTTCCTTATCACATTAAGGGGGCTCCTGCCATCATCTTTTCAGCACAAATACGTGGAAACTGAACGCCTTTTAGCAGTAAATCTGCGAAATCCTGAAAAAAATAAAGACCCACTTAGATTATAATTAAGCTTAAATTACTAAAATCAAGAAAGCTTATTCATATAAAATTTGCCAAAAAACACTAGGTATTTTATTTTCTAGTAGTATTTATCTTTGAAACCTTATAGGGGTTCTAACAAGTTTCTAGAGAGCTTTTCTCCATTTTTCGATCTCTTTGTATAATATGTATTCGTTCTTCTATGAATGATGTATGAAAATTTAAATTTTAGAACAACAAAAATAATACTCCTACAATTTTAAGCATTTAGAATGTTTAAAGTTTTAAACACGCGATTAAGCAATTAACTAATATTATCAAAACTTTTGTATAATCTTGTCCAATTTGTCTTTTCTTTTAAAGTTGGCACTTTTGGTGCGAATTGCAACTTTACAACCTCTGAAGTTAATGGATAATTAAATCGTAATTGCTGAGACAGTGCGCCACGGGTTTAATTAGTGCGTGCCTTAATTGCTCAAGAATTAGATTTAAAGTGGCCATGACATAAGGATATGTCATGTATTTTTAGAGCAAATATTCTTTGTGTCTTTGTATAGTTAGATATGTAAATTTTTTAATTTTAAGAGGATGGAGTCAATTAAATGTCCAAAATTTATATTACATTTTATTTGCATAATTAGTTTTTTTTAATTTAAAGTTACAAAATAGTCTCCCATAATCGGGTAAAGGTAATATTTAGTCAATATGTGAAGTATACATACAGGGTGTACAAAAAGTTAGGCAACCCCCGTTTATTTTTGTAATGAAGCATTTTTGAGAAAAATGTTTCAAATAAAAGTTGTACGATTCTTAGTGACCAGTATCTGGAAACATTGCCCATGACTTTGAACTACAAGATTTATTAAATAACCACAAACCGTACAACTTTTATTTGAAACATTTTTCTCAAGAATGCTTACTTTCAAAAATTAAAACTTGAAACTCCTGGAACTTCTAAACTATTTACTTTAGTAAAATAAGAAAATAAGCTCCACAAACCTCTAAAGCTTTAATAATATGCAATAAAAATGTGTGCTTGCTGTTTAAAAAAAGTGATTATCGCCTGACCTTCAATTTGCTGTTCAAGATCATGGCAATATTTCTAAAAAGTGCGTCATTAAGAATCGTACAACTTTTATTTGAAACATTTTTCTCTAAAATGATTAATTTCAAAAAAAAAATCAACGTTTCCGAACTTTATGTATTGAAAATTTAAACCCCTGTAACTTTCAAAATATTTCCTTCAGAAAAATAAAAAAAATATGTTCCGTAAACCTCTGGAAGCAAGCTAAAATAATATGCAATAAAAATGGTTTGCCCCTATTTAAAAAAAGTTAAGTGACCTTCATCTTGCTGTTCAAGGTCATGAGCAATATTTCCAGATGGTGCGTCACTAAAAATCGAACAACTCTTGGTTGAAACATTTTTTTCAAAAAAGCTTCATTTCAAAAATTAACGGACGTTGCCGAACTTTTTGTACACCCTGTATAATTATTAATTAAATATTCGAAGACTTTAAGGGCCGATTGCAACACATTTTTAAGGCACAGATTATTTATTTTATTAAGTCTGTTTTGAATTTAAGTGTGACCTAAATTTTAATCAGAAATAATGCAATTGATCCTTAAAATAATCTATGGAAAATTATACTTTTTGCATGATTGAATGACTTGATAATTGTGAATTTTATAAATTGGAGACAGTACTAATAAATTTTAGGAGGTACTCACTTACCCTAATAATTTAAAAACAAATTACTAACAGATTTTTGAAACAATTTAGTTTCAAAATAGAAAACAAATTGGAGTATATCTTTTTCGAAATTTCGAAATCGTAAGTGTCGAATGGACTTTGGTTCTTTTATGAAATTATATGATGATCAATTTTCAAGCAAAAAGATTTTTAGAAATATCGTAATAAATAATAAAAGTTATTTATTCTCTAAAACTTTAAAACAATCTTCAAGAAGATCAAAGAAAAATTCAACATTTCAAGTTTTTTAAAAATATTATCTTAAAACTCAAATTTCTCTAAAAACATTAAAAAGATTTTTAAAAAATCAACATGTATATTCTTTAAATTATTTAAAAATTATGTTTGTATAGGTTTAGTACTTTACTGAGAACTTGGTAATTTCATTGTGCAATTACTATTTTTACCGAGCATCAGCAATTAAAAATTTTGTCATTTTTCTTTACCTTTCATTTTACTAAACATTCCTTTTTTAGTTAGTAGTTATTGTTCTTACTAAGAGTTTAGTAATTTTACTGAGTAATTCGTATTTTTATCAAACGTTTAGTACTTTTTATGAGCATTTACATGTTTTGCCGAATATTTTTTAATGACCATCTAGGACTTTACTTAACATTTGTTGCTATTAATAATTACCTGTAGCGGAGGAATGCAAACTGCTATAAGGTGAACAATGATGTACCATCCAGCGCAGAAAAAGGCAAGGAAGAATGATATGAAGATTAGAATTAAAAGCCAAATAAGAGAATAGACTGGATTTCCCATCTAGAAATAAAAAAAATAAAATATTAGATACATATTTACCACGATTTTAATTAAAAATCATATTAAAAATAATTCAGAACCTTTGAAGCTTTACCACCTCTCTCACAAACATCCGAGCATAAAAAACTTGTAAATTCACATCATGGACTACGTTTATTTCGAGCAATTCAACCCAGCTTGAATTCGATTTGGCTTGACCTCTACCATTTGAAGTACATGTAAAAGGTCAAATCAAGCCCGAATTCAAACTGGCTTGATCTGGTCGAGCTAAACGTAGTCATGATCAATCAAATATTGTATGGAATCTGCAACTCGCTCTTCGCTTATGACAAAAACGAAGAAGGGTCACTTGGAGTCAGTATTATATTGGTAATCGCTGTGGTCGGAATAAGGTAAATTTTCCTCGGACCGATTTACGCTCCGCATTGGTTCCTCTGTTCACCTCTGCTGCTCTTATGTCTTATGGTTTTTTTAAACAAAAAATATTGATAGTGTCTTAAGCCTGTATTCAGCGACCTTAAAAAAGTGTCTTTAAAAATATTTTTTATGAAGAAAGTTTTTAATCACGTGTTTAACGTTAACGACGTTTCTAATTTTTATCATCACGGTCGCTGAATACAGGCTTCAGTGTTTACCGGAAGATACATGACAACTTGGTGAAATATACAAACTCATAAGAGGAGTCATCCATTGCAATGATTACAGAACAGAGCGAGTCGAGTACGTTCATACTTCATACGTCCTACGTCAATCACATGATTGTTATTTTTGTAATTCAAATGGACCAAGCAGAAGCAGGATGTAATAAAAAAACCGTCAAAGATCTGAGTACTGTTGTAAGGTTCCAACAGAATTAGAATGGTTAGAGAATGGAATACGAATCTTGCCTTGTAAATCAACCACTGTTTTTTGATAATATATTTATAGTCCATTTTAGTTTGCTTGAAATTATATCCAATATACAAATCACAAAATTATTGATACTTTTTTTTCTCCTCTTAGGTTTGAACTCCAGGTGGTAACCCTGATTAATTTTGACGAAAATTAATGTCGTAAATTTTCTGACAGTGTGGCCGCGAAAATTAGTTTGTACCGTAAAAATGATATTATAATTTAGTCCTTGGCCATAAAAAATATAATTATTTAGATAATTTGATAAGTTATTCAGATTTTTAATATTTTAGAGGGGTGGATCCGTGATTAGTAGACTCAAGAAAATGAATCATATTAGAAAGTAGAAGTACATTAATTTTATCAAACAAACTTGAACACACTATTCCAAACCCTATCTATGCATTTTCTTTTATTTGAAATAATTTTATCGCAATACCAAAGAAACACCTTACATTACTTAACCTAATCATATTTTAATTCTATTTGATAACCTGTTGTTACAGTAAAAAATACGCTAAAAATATAACTTTCAAGTTCAAAAATTTTATTACCTTTGACGAAAAATAAACCATTTTAAGGACCTTTTAATAAATTTAGATATCTCCTCCAGTAAAAAGCAACTGTTTTAAATTCGATTGGTTCCCCCCGTTCCCTAAATTTCACGTGGAGTGCCCAAAACTCGAGTGAAAGACGTACACTCCGAAAAAAATTATTTTCCATAAACATCACTTTGTTAATCGAAATCGAATGTAGCAGTGGCGCAACCAGGAATTTTGAATGGGAGGTGCAGAAAAATACTCCTTTCAATTTCTTTACAAAAAACATTAATTTTTACATATTGCAATATGTACATACGATGGCGTACTAACACTTTATCGACAGTGCTTTCTCATCGACACGACCAGTCCATCGACACAGACGTTTCATCGACATTACTCTTTCATCGACAATACCTTTTCATCCACAAATCATTTTTTTGATAAGGACGTTTCATCGACATTATCTTTTCATCGACAACCGTTTCATCGACACTACCATTTCATCGACACTACCATTTCATCGACAAACCTTTTCTTTGACAAGGACGTTTCATCGACATTACCAATTCTTCTACAATGCCGTTTTATCGACTACAGTTTCATCGACACAGTCTTTTTATCGACAAGAACGCATCATCAACAAAGACATGTTTCATCGCTAAAGCTTTTCATGGCCAATGTACTTTTATCCACACAGACATTTAAAATATTTTAGAATATTTGGGAATGTGAAATTGGTAAATGACGAATATGTTTTTTTTTAAATTACTAAGGAAAATGGAGTTCGTCATGCGTCGTTTTCATATTTCCCCAAATGTACTAAAGAATCAAGAATATTATACAACAATAAAATAAATCATGTAAAAAGGTTCTGCCGAAATTTTACTACTATAGTGTCGATGGACCGTCCTTGTCTATACAAAAATACTTGTCGATGAAGAGGTATTGTCCATGAAAGGGTTGTCGATGAAAATGAATGTCGAAGATAAGATTTGTCGAAGAAAAGGTAGTGTCGATGAAACGTCTGTGTTGATGATATGTACTTGTCGAAGAAAAGGTTTGTCGAAGAAACGGTAGCGTCGATGAAATGGTTGTCGATGAAAAGGAAATGTCGGTGAAGTATGTGTGTCGATGAATTGGCCATGTCGAAGAAACGTCTGTGTCGATAAAACGATCGTGTCGATGAAACGGAATGTCGATGAAACTTCAGCATTTAGAATTTTAGGTCAGAGATTAAAAAAACACCAATCCCCATAAAACTAAAATCATCATCTTTAATTGGTAATAATAGTATTCAGAAATCAAAAGAAATAATAACATTAAAAAACAAAGTTTTTTTTCAGTTGGGATGGTTTTTTTTCTTCTAAAACCAAAATACATCATTCCTATAAATCATTAAAAATTTTAAAATAGCTCTAACATTCTCTAACTGTTTTAATATATTTTTGTTTAAACAATTTTTGGTGATTTTTCAGTTGGTTTTATATACAATCAACTTACGTTAAAATACAACGAATTTGTTTCATTTTATTTTTTGGTAAGTGAAGGATGAGAACTAGAAGAAGTCAAAATCTTCATAATTTGTAGTGATAATATTTTTGTTCCGAAGACAAAAAAACATCCCCTTAATTGGGTGTTTTTTGAGAAATAATCGAAATACTGAAAAAACATAATAATTTTTTCAACATTTTGGTACTAATTTCTGTATTGCTGTTGTTACTAGTTACTAATAATTGAAAAAGACTGGGATTAGGCTTGTAATGTACTAATATTTTGTAAAAATCGCTGACCTAAAATTTAAAACTCTCTAAAAGTAAAAAAAGAAAACTTTATTTACTTTCTAACCATGAAGTTTGATCATTCACGAACATTCTGTATATTTGTTTAACTAAACATAAGCTTTACTATATCATGTAAAATAATATTTCGTTTGGAATAAAAATTATCGTCATAGGCCGGGACCTCTCGGATCTGTGGATCTGGGTAAAAAATCTGGTCATGCGCCCCCTCTGGTTGCGCCACTGGAATGCAGCACTCTAATTAATTAATTAAAGATTTTGAAATCTTACACACTTATAGATAAATGTTTGTCCTACAGAGTAGGTTACTAAAATTTTAGAAAAAGTAAAATTTAAGGTGCTTAATCAATGCATAAAAGTGTTTAAAAATGGCGATTTTCAATAATTATTTACAACATTATGGTAAACTATTTAAAGAAAAACGTAGATTAGATCTTATTTTAGGATCCGAAAAAAAATTGAAAAATTTCTATTAATAATTGTTGTACGTTCAATAGACAAAACATCTAAAACGCACCAAAAAAATAGAGAAAAGATTGCTCTTATAAAAGAAATTTTGAAAAGCTTCGGTAGAAAAGAGTTATGACCAAAAACGTAAACATTACCCAAATTTAAAATTTGCTGCTTAATTTACCGGTTATCATATAAAAGCAATAAATTAAGTATTTAAAGTAAATATTGAAAAAAAAATTTCGAAAAAATTAGTTATGGGTCAGAGTAAAATAATTTGCTATTGGGAATTTTAACTACGTATACCGGGTGGAAATGAAACTAGGGCCACCCCTGGCATTTCTTATTTATGGAAATAAAAAATTAAAATTTTAGTATATTATATGATCTAAGAAAACAAATCTTATAGATCGAATAAATTTTTAATTTTACTTCCGGTTTATCAGGAAATGGCATCCACTTTCTTATTTTAAATACAATCCCCTGATTTTTTCTACGTAAAATCAAACATTGGTTAATTTTAAGTACGTTTATGACAAAAAAATATTTTTTTTCAAATAAATTGATGTTAAATTAATTCGATAAAAAATTAATTACAGGTATAAATTTGAAATTAATACATACATATGGGATATCACAGTAACCGGAAAAAAACCCTCTATTTAATTAGGGGGTGACCTTTATATCATCCCAATTAAAATAGTAAAGATATTTCCAAAAAAACGCTTCTTGAAAATTAAAAAAAATAATATCTCAAGAACGGTGAAATAAATTTTATAAATTACAATTTATTTTACGTATTTGTATTATTTAAAAATATTTTCTGTAGGTTTTACTCAATTTTTTTACCAAAAAAAAATTCAACATTTTGTCTTAAAGTTTTGAAAAAAATTTTTTTTTTGTCATAAACATACTTAAAACTAACCAATGTTTGATTTTACGTTGGAATAATCAGGGGGTTACATTTAAAATAAGAAAGTGGGTGCCATTTCCTGATAAACCGGAAGTAAAATGAAAGATTTATTCGATCCATAAAATTTGTTTTCTTAGATCATATAAGATACTAAAATTCTAATTTTTTATTTTCATAAATAAAGAAATGCCAGAGGTGGCCCTAGTTTCATTTCCACCCGGTATATGGCGCTATAAATGGAGGATATTCGGTACTTGTTAGTGTAAAAAATTGTGTTTAAAATGCATTCTTGTACCTTATAACTACATATTCAACAAAACACAAATAGATTTATTATTTAAAGCTTCAGCAAATATCAAAAAACATGTACGAATGCGTTAAATCAAAAAAGTAAGTACCGAATATCGAAGTTCATATTTTGCCACCAGAGGGCGAGCGGAATCTAAAAATTCCCAATTAAAACTAAAAACATACAGAGCAATCAGAAAACTGCAAGGGATGATTTTATTTATTTTATATCAGATTTAAACTAAATAATTGGTATCAAAATCATTTTTAAAATCAAACAAATTTAAACACCAAAAATTAAAAGACTAAATTTTTCCAAAAAATAATTGTTTAAAATAATCCAAATACCATAAATACAAACTTTACTTTAGTAGAAAAAAGTTATTAAAAAATTTTAAGGTTAGAAGAATAAAAAGTTACTTTTTAGAGTGTTTATAGTTTACTTAAGGTCCCTAATCCGTTACTTCTTTTAAAATTTATCAACTGTAAACACTCCAATCTTCCCGAATAACACAATGGCCACTTTTAGAACATTTGATGACTTTCATCACCTTTATTGATTCGTAATTTTTAGATAAACCTTTGTCAATAATTTTTAATAAATCCGAAAATAATTTTTGGCTTCTAATATTTTATAATAAATATTTTCCTATGCGATAAAAATAAAATAAGAAACGTGCCGTTTCCTCCACGCCTTGCAATTCCGTCATCTTTGAAGTAGGCATAGTGTTATGAAATTTAAATACTTTTTAAAGTTCATAGTTCAGGAAAAATCTAAACGGAAAATTGTGTCGGACCAAATTTGATTTAAACAACTTTCTATGCTATTTTATTAGGATTAGAATAAGTTATCAACAATAAATCAATACAATGCACCTTCAAGAAAAAATCCGAATTAATTCTTAAGAAATACTCGAGGCTTTAAAAATAATTATTTAACCAGGAAGCAGACTTAAAATACAATGCAAGTTGTGGGTGATGAATCCAGAATCTTTAACAGAGCTCTGCCTATTTTTAACTTAATGCAATATTAACGACATATTTTTTATTAACGTTATAAAACAATACTTTTAGTTTTTGTTTATCAAATCTATATTTAAACAAAGAGAACATTTTTTACTATTATATTTTATTACTTTTTTAACAACCAAAAAATAGTTATAAATTTAACGACAAATAATATTAATGTATTTTATAATTCAAAATTATTTAACGTTGTAAAGAAAACCACAAAAAATTACTTGGGAAAAAACGTTAGTTTAAATTAAACAAATATTTGAACTATTAAGTTGATAAGTTTGATATAAAGTATAGTTATTTATTTAAAATAAACAAAATATTTAAATAACGTATCACTATCTAAAAATAGGCATTTACAAATATTTAAAAAAAGTAATCCTCGCCAATTTTACAGGAGATAACCTAATTAAGTAGCCTTTACCCTTCTTACTTAAATAATTTTAAACTTAAGTGCTAGGTAAAGTTAACATACATTGCGCATAATTATAACCTAAATAATTATTAAATGACATCACTTCTAATTCTAAGAATACATAAAGCTTTCGTTGATCGTTAAACATTACAGTTTAATCATCACCTGCTGTACAACTCATAAAAAGTAAAATTTCTCTCAAAAATAGTTTACACACAATACGCTTATTATAATAAGTAAGGTACTCACCTTGGTTACCTGCTACTACACTACTTTATTTGCTTGTTCAATTAAATTAAATAGACGTAGAATGTAGAAAAGACGCGTTATTTGAGCTTTTACGATTTTCAAGTGTGTTGTGTTTCAAACACGACACGCTGTCCACACAGTCTATGTTAGTCTCAAACACGCCTTTAGATGAGTGAGGTGGAATGGGCGTGTGCGTTTAGAAACTTACTGAGTAGGTTTGCTGTTAAGTCACTTTGCGCCTCAAGAATGCCGAAGTTTATTTTTTTTAAGTCGCATCCGAGTGCTATGATGCGACTGGTTCGATGTGTGTGCACAACCTGGAGCTGATGTAATAGGCCCGTAACCTGCAACCTTCGAATACGATAAATTAATTTGTTTAGCTTATGTTCTTCCCCATGTTTACTTTACTTAAAATAACTTATGATAGGTAGTTAGTTATTTTTATAAAATTTGAAGTATAGGAAGTCTAACTGCTAACTGATAAGGATCATAAGACTTTACTCTTAAAAATATAGGCTATTTACTATAAGTTCACTCAACTCATTTTTATCAAATAAATTGATTACAAATCAAATTTCATCCAAATTAATACAAAGTCGAAATTATGTAAAAAAATATACAGGGTTCCGTAAGTAATGCATAATAATGAAAGGGGTTGTTCAGGACACCAAAACAAGCAACTTATGTTAATAAACCCATATTCGGAAATTAACCATTAAGCCAGGGTAAATAAAAAAGATTTAAGGTAATTAAGTTAATTATTTAATAAAATTTACAAAAATTGTTCGAAATTTCGGCCATTTTGTTCAATGCACAAGGTTACACGCTGGTTCATAGATGTTCGAACCCTCTGGAATATTCCAGGGATGTCTTGGACAATGGTACAAGCAGTCTTGCGAGAAGTTCTTCTTCTGTAGTAACAGGCGTCTCGTACACCAGACTTTTCAAATATCCCCAAAGGAAAAAATCTAAGCTTGTGAGATCAGGGGAACGTGCAGGCCAATTAACAGGTCCGCCACGACCAATCCAACGGTTGGGAAAAACTTCATCCAAAAAATGTAAGTAACATATACAGGGTGTTTACGGTTCACCCGTTAAGCTTTGAAGAGGCGATACTAGAGGTGAATAAAAGTAGAATGACAAAAATCATCTTAGTAAAACTTTCTTTATAAGAGAGTTACAACCCTAGGAAGATGCTGTCAAAAAGTGTGTTTTTACGATACTATTTCCAAACGGTTTACATTACACTTTTCATATTTGGTGCAGATCTTTATAAACTTCAGATCTATTATTATCATTTTTTTGAGATTTTTTGGAAGCCTCTAAAGGGTTATTTTTAGTAGGGTTGAAGATAAACATTGTCTAAACTTTGCAGAGGTTAAATATCAAACCTTTATTCTTACAAAATAATATTCTTTACTTTATTTTAGACAATAAAGGTCCTCTTATTCTAACTCGCTAGGATGCACCGTTTGCCCAAAAAACGCATTAAAATTTTCCCCTCACGGACGACCAAAACGCTAATCGGAATACTTTGCTTAGCAACATGCAGCAAACTAGCAGCGTTGCTAATCGGCGTTTCCGTCGTCCGCGAATGTCGCTAGCAAATGTATCTTAAATGCGTTTTTTTGGATAAACGGTGCATCCTATCGATTAGAATAAGAGGATCTGTTTTGTATAAAATACAGTAAAGAATATTATTTTAAAAGAATAAAGCTTTGTATAAAATACAGTAAAGAATATTATTTTAAAAGAATAAAGCTTTGATATTTAACCGTTGCAAAGTTTAGACAATGTTTATCTTCATCCCTATTGAAAATTACCCATTAGATGCTACCAAAAAATCTCAAAAAAATTATAGTATAGATCTGAAGTTTATAAAGATCTGCACCAAATATGAAAAGTGTAATGTAAACCGTTTGGAAATAGTATCGTAAAAACACACATTTTGGCAGCATCTTCATAGGGCTGTAACTTTCTTATAAAGAAAGTTTTACTAAGATGATTTTTTGTCATTCTACTTATTTTCACCTCTAGTATCACCTCTTCAAAGATTAACGGGTGAACCGTAAACACCTTGTATGTACAGGGTGTTCCGTAAACAAGCAACTTTTGTTAATAAACCCATATTCGGATATTAACTATTAAGCCAGGGTAAATAAAAAAGATTTAAGGTAATTAAGTTAATTATTTAATAAAATTTACAAAAATTGTTCGAAATTTCGGCCATTTTGTTCAATACACAAGGTTACACGCTAGTTCATAGATGTTCGAACCCTCTGGAATATCCCAGGGATGTCTTGGACAATAGTACAAGCAGCCATAAGTCTCGCGAGAAGTTCTTCTTCTGTAGTAACAGGCGTCTCGTGCACCAGACTTTTCAAATATCCCCAAAGGAAAAAATCTAAGTTGTGAGATCAGGGGAACGTGCAGGTCAATTAACAGGTCCGCCACGACGAATCCAACGGTTGGGAAAAACTTCATCCAGAAATTGGCGTACATTTAAAGAAAAATGAGGATGACACCCATCGTGTTGAAACCACATACCTTGTCTAATAATAAGCGGCACTTCCTCCAAGAGCTCAGGTAAAACTTCCTCCAAGAAATGGCGATACATTACACCATTCAAACGTGGTGGTAGTAGGTATGGACCAATTAAATTGTCTCCCAAAATTCCAGCCCAAATATTAATAGAAAATTGGTGTTGATTTCGCCGACGGGATACAACATGAGGATTTTCATCATCCCAAATGTGACTATTTCGGCTATTATAAAAGCCGTCCCTCATGAAGCATGTTTCATCCGTAAATAAGACGAAACTGCCAAAATTAGGTTGAACCAAATGCTGTTGTAACCACCAGCGGGAAAAATTTACTCGATATGGATAATCTGCTGGACTCAACGATTGAACACGTTGAATTGAATAAGGGTGTAGCAACTGTTCATGGAGAACTCTCCAAACATTTGTTTGCCTTGCTCCCATGTTATGTGCAATGGCACGAATACTTGTGCTTGGTTCTTCCTCTATGCGGTTGAGCACTTCTTCCTCAAATTGGATAGTGCGAATTGAACGTGGACGACCAACAGCTCTACGAGGTTCGACAGATCCAGTTTCTTGAATACGATTATGAATCCTAGCAAAGATAGAATAATGCGGTTGACGACGTTGAGGAAATCTTTGCTGGTACAGGCGCGCAGCTCTCAAAGAGTTACAAAGAGCTTTCCCATAATTGAGATGCATATCAGCTAATTCGGCATTGGAAAAATTCACCATTTTCGAAAGTAATTAACTTTAATAACAAACGTAATTGATCTTAGAATAGCACAACAGAATAAACCGATGTTGATTTACTACTATCGTATTTAAAGTTGTTCACTCCAAATTTGTGTCGTGTTTTTTTAAAAATCTGTTGTGCACGGTCCATTGTAAAGACATGACAATAAATCGCAAACATTTATTTACAAAAAAAACAAAATACAGCTATTTTTGTAAATTAAATTTAAAAAATTTTGTCTCAACCTAGTGACTTAATGGTTAATTTCCGGATATGGATTTATTAACAAAAGTTGCTTGTTTTGGTGTCCTAAACAACCCCTTTCATTATTATGCATTACTTACGGAACATCCTGTATATTCCAGATTTTCCTAGGATCTCATCCCACTTACATGAAACCCAAAAACACCTTTTAATAGTGGCCCAAATAGTCCCTTCAAAATATTAGGTATAGAAAGTCGAAAGTGATGATTTTTTTTAAATTCAATACCATGCATTATATGTGTTTATTAACTGTTTTCTTTCGGTGTAGGTATGAATTTATTTCTCCAAACAGGTGGCCCAAAAATTGATTTACATCCCCTAGATTTTATACAGAACCGGTAAAAATTAATTACCAAGGCACTTCCAAATTTTTTAGAAATTGTTCCTTGAATACACAAAGTATAGTACCAGATTTGGTCAGTGGCGGAGCCAGAATGTTTTCATGGGTCGTGTTCAGTTCGACATTTGGAATAATCGTCAGGAAGCCACACATTTTCCAATGCGTACACTCTTTTCTCGTCTTTTAGTATTTCTCTGCATGTATAAAATAATAAATAAGTCTTTATTATCCAACAGGCTGGTGCCCAGTTACAGGATAACATACATGTGTAAATATATAGGTTTATAACACTTGAAACAGTAAACGAATAAGTATTCAAAATGAAAATAAATGTATACAGAGTATAGATAATATAATTTCGTTCAAAGTGAGTAAAAATTATGTGACGCAACATTAGAATAGATTATATGTATATCTATGGGACGTTAAACTGTTACTACTATTATTTAACGTTTTTTTTTTAATGTTTTTGATTGTAAAAGTAAAATATGTAAACATATCGTAAATTGTCAATATTATACAACTGTGTATTCATACTTAAGTCTACTTTACTTTGGTCAATTCGACTAATGTAAACAGTAGGGCGAGTAAAAATGCAAGTCGAGTGCTCGTTTCTTTCTCCAATAAGGCACCAAAGTCTTATCATATACATTTTAATACTGCGACTACGATTTACAACAGCCATTTTGTAATGGCTGTTCAATAGATACTTTTTTTGCAAATATTGTGGTGTCAACTTGCCTCAACATTAAATTTCAAGTAAACAGCAAACAAAAACAGTAGGCGACTCGAGTACTGGGTGGAAGTCTATAACGCCTAATATACCGAGATCGGTGGATTTTTTACTCAGTTTACTGCATTACTATATTAGTTACGATTTTTGTCTCGCTTCCACGTTAAAAACGTTCTGTGTAGGAGGGAGACAGAAAATATCAAACGAGTTAATTCCTAATCGAGATCAACTCGATTGGGTTACAGACTTCCATCTCTGAGGGCTTATTCTTGGACCGGTCGAGATCGTGTGATCGACGAGACTACAAGGGCATGCTCTTATTTTTTAATGTAAATGAAAAGGACATAATGATGAAAGTCGTCGACAACACAATCTCGACCAGTCCAAGAATAAGCTCCCTGGGTCGAACCACTAGGCCCATTCACTCGACTAACGTAAACTAGGCTTTAGATAATAAATGATTCTGAGAAAAATATTTCAAATTTTCAATTTTTTAATTGAATAATATTATTTTGGATAAATAAAAAAGGACAATTCTTCCCTTAATAAGTTATGAATACATTTATGCTCGACCTCTTACAAAACTACCCTTTAGAAACTCTGAAAAAATCTGAAAAAGTCATGACAACTGATCCAAAGTTGTACTGTAAGCGGATTTCAAATAAACGTGTATAATAACCTTCATTTTGGCATCACTTTGAAAGGAGTATTTACTTTGTGTAAATCTCATTGGTGAATTGCAACTTAATTGGAACTTAAGTTCAAATTAAAACATTACTTTTTATCCTGTTTCCTTCTAAAATTTATCAAATTCACTTACAAAATACGTTCGCTTATTGTTTTAGTGTTAGAAGAGGAGACATAATAAAAAATAAAAGGTAACGCCTTGATTTGAACCAAAGTCCAATCCACATCCAAGATTTACTCCAACTAACTAATAATTTTCTCCGAATTGGTCTATTTTGACCTCTAGTATTACCCTTTTAAATAATAACAGGTAGCCGTATAAGTATGGTTTTTAATTTACATATTACATAGCATTACATAGAATTTTTATCGTGACTTTTCAGATTTAAGTTTTTTAATGGCAATCTCTAATATTTATTGCTTGTTTTTAAACTTTGCTTAAGTTATAAGACGTTAAAATTAGTACAAAATGTTTGGCAACTTCCAAAAATGTTTCCATAAAAGTTGAACAGTTTTTAGTGGTATTATGTATATTATTATTTAAAAAATACTTATTACTTTTGATAATAGGTATTGGATTGAAAAATAAGTATAGTCAAAATTTGTATCTTAAAAGAAGTTGCGTATACATCCTTTTTCTTACTATGTTTTTTTTATATTATTACTAATAGTGGAATAGATATATTTATTTTAAAATTATTTATTGATTTTTTTTTTCAGATGGATCTCAAACAAGACTTTCTTCTAAGATGGTCTTTCTTGCTATACTTCACCTACCTGGTAAGTGGTCAACAGAATTACGATAGGGACAGAGACTATAATAACCGTCAAAATGATGATCGATATCGTAATAATCCAGATCAATACAACCGCGATTTCAATCGAAATCAACCCTACGATCCATACAACCGTAATAACCAATCAAACTATGACCAATACAATCGCAATCAAAGTGGAGACCCATACAACCGCAACTCCAATGATCCTTACAACAACAACAACCAAGCAGGTTTCAACCGCAACGATCCCTACAACCGCAACAATGATCCCTACAACCGTAATAATGATCCCTATGGAAGAGGAAATGATTACAATCGAAGCGGTAATGATTATAATAGAAGCGGTAATGATTATAATAAAAACAATGACTACAATCGTAATAATGATTACAATAATAGAAATAGTAATGACTATAATAGAAATAATGATCCGTATGGAAGAAGCAATGATCAATTCGGAAGAAATAATAATGACAGAAACTATAATGATTACAACAGGAGTCAGAATGATAGAGATAGGTATGGTCAAAATGGCAGCAATTATGGAGGTGGCAATTTTGGTTCTGGAAACAATTATGGAGGATTTGGAAGAGAAAGCGGAAACTGCTGTGAGGAGTATTGTTACAATGTTGATGAGCAGCCTTATATCAAATTTGGAAGTAATACACCATATCAATTTGCGTATGGAAAAGTATCAAACCAACATATTGTACCACGTAAGTTCAACGATTTTTTAGGTTCAATCAATTATTGATGAATATAATAAAGTAAAAATTACAAAAGAAAAGGAATAAATAAAAATAATGATCATATATAACTCCCTTTGAACTCGTAAAACAGTTAATATACAGGGTGTCCCACTTTTTTTCCAGCTATTTTTTTTAGATAGTAAATATCATTCTGAACAAACATTTCCTATAAACTTATATTTTTGTTTTTACTCTTTAAAAAGTTACAGCAACATAAAGTTTTTAAAATTTATATGATTTTATTTTATTATATTTTTTTTTCATTTAAATCAAGTGTACCTTGGATTTTGCCTTAACTTTATAACAATCAGATACATTTATTTTTGCACGAAATTTAAAACATCCAAACCATATTATTTGAAAATAAAAAAAAGATAATAAAATACAATTTTACAGGGTGTGCCTCAAAAATTTGAAATTTTGAAATTTTAAAATACTTGTAACTTTTTAAGTCAAGTCGAAAAAACATTAGCTCATAGGACATTTAGAAAAAATACTACCCAAAGAATTTTTTTGCTGAAAAAAAATAATTAAGTGGATGGAATTTTGAAAATTGCTATACTATTATAAAGTATATTATTCATAGATTGAAAGTTAAACAAAAGAATTAAACAAAAGTAAAGAGCATAATTTTAACATTTATTAATTTAGTGTTCAATATTGTTTGGGTTTTCACTTTACCTTATTTTTGTAAACTTAATAACCTACACGTACAAAATTGATATGTTATCAAAAATCATAAAAGTACTTTTTTTTAATAGAATGTAAACCAGTGCAATTTTGGAGTGTGGTCCGTGAAGGTACTAGTCTTCCTGATAGGATGGCTATTGAAAGATTAAGGCAGCTACAAAAAATACACGACGAAATAGTTAGAAATTATGAAGAAAGAAGATCATTTCCTGATAAAGGACGAATGTGTTCTGAAGATTATGATACACTTAAAAGGTATGTATATCATATAGTACGATCTCGCATTCGACTTTCATCTTCTGTGCTTGTCATTCGCATGAAAAAATAGAGTATGTAAAGTTGCTCCCGGCTGGAAGTAGGACAAAGAATACGCGATCGTGATTACTTTTGTCCTACTTCCCGCTGGGACCAACTGTACTTGTTGTGTCGTATGCGACATCCTGTTGAATGGGACAAGAATGAAGACCCTGTTATTTCATAAGTCTGCCATTAGATATTTGATTCCATCAAGTAGCGAAAATCTTTGTCCATAATGGGGTTGGTTTTTGGATCCAATATACAAAAACAATCTACTAACGTTTTATCCGAGATCATTGTCCACAAATGTGAATTCTGTACTATCGCTCTGCTTAAACTGGATTTTCCCTCTTTATTTTCCCAACATTTAACGCCCAAGAAGTTCTGAGTGCCAAACTTGAAAGTGTAATAAACAATCTCCTTTCGACCCTACCCAGGAACCTTTGTTCCATGATTCATGATAGGAACAATTATATCTTCTTGGTTACTTTTTAAAATTTATAATTAGCAATGTCTTGTACATGTGGATTTAGGCATCGCTTTTAATAAATTACAGGAAGTTATCCATGTTTCTATTGGTTAACTGTCCCTCCTGAGTGATTTTTAAGTTTTCCTAATTTGTCAATCACTTCGAGGATCTTAAGAGACTCTTGATGCTTTTCTTTGAATTTTTTAACCCTTTTTGGAATGATTTTGCAAAAACTGTCCCCTTTTTTTATTCCATTTCGGTAAACAAATTTAGAGAGAAAAATACATTTTTTACTCTCAATTCACTTCAAAACTAGCTATAAATTGCTACGGTTAGATCTTAATTTTCACAATTTTCTGCATAATAGGTACATCGAAAATTATAATTTTTATTA
The DNA here is from genome assembly GCA_963971135.1 of Stenus bimaculatus. Taxonomy (NCBI): domain Eukaryota; kingdom Metazoa; phylum Arthropoda; class Insecta; order Coleoptera; family Staphylinidae; genus Stenus; species Stenus bimaculatus. The sequence goes on from OZ020187.1 coordinate 15,392,876, forward strand.
AGTTATTAACTTAATTCTAGGTGGCGTTGGAATGAAACCATTGCTGAGCATAATGCAGGCAGCTTAACCCAACAAGGAGCTGATGATTTGAAATTTATGGCTCGAAGATATCAAACAAGATTAAGGGATTTATTGGTGCCGTATACTGAAAATAATTATTTCGTAAGTATCCATGCATTTTTATAATAATTTGATAATAAATCAGAAAATTTAAGCTTAAGATTTATTTATGCAGTTTATGTAAATTTATACATAATTAATTAAAGGGTTTTAAGGAAATCTATAATGTATAAACGTGTTGATTTGAAATAAGGACAAATCCAGATTGATGGATTAATCTAGGGAAATCGCTTCGAAGCGAGGCTTCCTAATTACTCATTACCTAACTGTTTTGTTTAGAACTTACATATACCTATAAACACTAAAGCTTCCCTGCTTTATGCTTTACTTCTTAAGCCATTTACATTCACTTCTGGCAGTTTCTACAGTCGGATTTTATGTAAATATTTGCCAGCGTAAATTCCTAATTATTTTGCCTCTTCTTTTGATTTTTACATAAATAATAAATAATATTGTATAATATTATCGCAACACATTGTCTTGGCAGTAGAAACAATATTTTTGCATTAAACAGAATAATTTTGCAGAAAAATGAATACATTTGCAAATATATTCTAGTATTTGTATACAATGCGCTCCAAAATTAACGCATATTTGCATTTTGGCCTGTAACTTTCTTTTCACTTTTCATTTTCAAATTTTACAAGCGTCTCATACATTATTTCCAAACATTTTAAATAAACAAATGCAGTTTCGTTAATAATTTTTATTTCCAAGCAAAACAATAGTGACATTGAAAAAAAATAATCAAAGATAAACATTTGAATCTATGGAAAAACGTAATTTAAAAACGAATATTTCCCCCTTTAGCATTAATTACGGCCTGACAACGATCTCTCATACTACAAATTAATCTTCTAATTTGGGTCGATTTCACTCCAAATTTCTAGCAACCTTCGGGAAAGATCACTTAATGTGTTTGTAGGGTTAAGAAGTCGTCTTAATCGTGTTCCCATAATGTCCTACAGATTTTCTCGATGCTATTGCACATCTGTAGCTGCATGAGGTTAAGCATTATCTTGAATTAGTAGCAAATTCTGTCCAATTAAAGGGGCAAATGAGACCACATGGTCCTGAAGAATGTCTGTTATGTACCTATGTGTTGTGAGACGTCCTCCATCATTGATCATTAAGTCGGTACGAGCCTTCATTTTATTCCAGCTCAAACCATAATCAACCCGCCACCATAACCTACAGTTCTAAGGAAATTACACTGCGCATATCTCTCATTTGGTCTTCTGTACACTCTATTCCGCGTCATCGGAGTAAAGACAAAACCTAGACTCATCTGAGAACAAACCTCTTGCCAAATCCTCATTTTCCCAACCAACATGTTCATGAGCGAACTGTAATCTTTATCTTCTGTGTTGCCTGGTAGGCAATGGAACGGGTGCTGCTCTTGCAAGTCTTAGATTATGTTCTGCAAGTCTTCTACTCTTACTATTTTGGGTTATTTTGAAGTTGTAATTCATTTTGAAAAAATAACTTGTTACGAACCTTTGCCTCAATGTACGAATTCTACAAAAACGGTCTTGATTTGGGGTTGTAACTCTTCCACGACCCACGACCCTGTTCTACTCTTCTTGTGTTATGTCTATTTTCGCAAATCGCCTTAGTACTTTGGATATGGTAGATTGGTTTACATTATATGGCTTTGCAAGATGAAGCTATGTGTAGCCTTCTTCGTAAAAAGTTAATTCGTATGCAATTTTGCTCAGATAAATTTCGATTTTGTAACTGCTGAGGATTCATTTTGACGAAACATACGTTTTGATATTCCAAATTTCGATGAAATGCAAAATAACATGCAAAACTTGACACTGGGACTTACACGAATTCGCCTAACTTTAAGAGCTTCAAATTTGTCGTAACAAAACAACATATGCCTTGGATTTTTAACAATAAGCAATAACAAAGAATGCTAAATAAAAGAATCAAGAAACTCATGAAAACAAATTTTTCTTACTTTAACGATAATTTACAATTATGCGTTAATTTTGGAGCGCAGTGTATATTATAGAAGTAAATAAAAATATCGTAACAGTAAAAAGAATATTTTTGGCAATCGAAAGAATATTTTCGAAGTACAAAGAATATTTTGGTAGTACACAGAATATTTTAGCATTTAAGAGCAATGGGGAACCATTGCGACTGGAAAGTTGCGCCTTTGTCGTATGGAGAAAGATATGCCACTCGAACCATTGCCTTAAAAAATATATTATGGAAGAAAGTAAAAAATTTCGTGAAAGTGAAAAAGAAAACTTTGGGGGTGATAAAATATTGTAGCAGTACAAAAATATTTTTGGCGCTAATTTTTTTTTCTCCAGAGATTTAACATGTACTTAGGTGGTTTATAAAGATAATAACCTCAAAGTATATAATAATTTTTCTTAATTTTTTAATGTAAATATTTTATTCTAATCTTACCTTATTTATTTTTATTATAATTAAAAATTTTAATTACTACCAAACATAATCGTTTTACTGCCAAATTTAATTTGCTTTACTGTTTTTATACTAGCCATTTTAAATTTTATTACTACCACCATGTTACTACCCTGTTTTAATTGCTGCCAGAAATAATCGCTTAACTGCTACTCCGGTATTTTATTACTGCCTATATTGTAACTACCGTTTCGATTTTTTATATCCCAGTTTAATTATAATACTGCCCAGGTTAAATTGAAAATTACCCCTCCAATGGGTACACCTACCAAAAAATCTCAAAAAAATGATAGTATAGATCTGAAGTTTATAAAGATCTGCACCAAATATGAAAAGTGTAATGTAAACCGTTTGTACAGGGTGTTCCGTAAGTAATGCATAATAATGAAAGGGGTTGTTCAAGACACCAAAACAAGCAACTTTTGTTAATAAACCCATATTCGGAAATTAACCATTAAGCCAGGGTAAATAAAAAAGATTTAAGGTAATTAAGTTAATTATTTAATAAAATTTACAAAAATTGTTCGAAATTTCGGCCATTTTGTTCAATGCACAAGGTTGCACGCTAGTTCATAGATGTTCGAACCCTCTGGAATATCCCAGGGATGTCTTGGACAATGGTACAAGCAGCCATAAGTCTTGCGAAAAGTTCTTCTTCTGTAGTAACAGGCGTCTCGTGAACCAGACTTTTCAAATATCCCCAAAGGAAAAAATCTAAGTTGTGAGATCAGGGGAACGTGCAGGCCAATTAACAGGTCCGCCACGACCAATCCAACGGTTGGGAAAAACTTCATCCAGAAATTGGCGTACATTTAAAGAAAAATGAGGATGACACCCATCGTGTTGAAACCACATACCTTGTCTAATAATAAGCGGTACTTCCTCCAAGAGCTCAGGTAAAACTTCCTCCAAGAAATGGCGATACATTACACCATTCAAACGTGGTGGTAGTAGGTATGGACCAATTAAATTGTCTCCCAAAATTCCAGCCCAAATATTAATAGAAAATTGGTGTTGATTTCGCCGACGGGATACAACATGAGGATTTTCATCATCCCAAATGTGACTATTTCGGCTATTATAAAAGCCCTCCCTCGTAAAGCATGCTTCATCCGTAAATAACACGAAACTGCCAAAATTAGGTTGAACCAAATGCTGTTGTAACCACCAGCGGGAAAAATTTACTCGAGATGGATAATCTGCTGGACTCAACGATTGAACACGTTGAATTGAATAAGGGTGTAGCAACTGTTCATGGAGAACTCTCCAAACATTTGTTTGCCTTGCTCCCATGTTATGTGCAATGGCACGAATACTTGTGCTTGGTTCTTCCTCTATACGGTTGAGCACTTCTTCCTCAAATTGGATAGTGCGAATTGAACGTGGACGACCAACTGTTCTACGATGTTCGACAGATCCAGTTTCTTGAATACGATTATGAATCCTAGCAAAGATAGAATAATGCGGTTGACGACGTTGAGGAAATCTTTGCTGGTACAGGCGCGCAGCTCTCAAAGAGTTACATAGAGCTTCCCCATAAATGAGATGCATATCAGCTAATTCCGCATTGGAAAAATTCACCATTTTCGAAAGTAATTAACTTTAATAACAAACGTAATTGATCTTAGAATAGCACAACAGAATAAACCGATGTTGATTTACTACTATCGTATTTAAAGTTGTTTACTCCAAATTTGTGTCGTGTTTTTTTAAAAATCTGTTGTGCACGGTCCATTGTAAAGACATGACAATAAATCGCAAACATTTATTTACAAAAAAAAGAAAATAAAGCTATTTTTGTAAATTAAATTTAAAAAATTTTGTCTCAACCTAGTGACTTAATGGTTAATTTCCGGATATGGGTTTATTAACAAAAGTTGCTTGTTTTGGTGTCCTGAACAACCCCTTAAATTATTATGCATTACTTACGGAACGCCCTGTATAATGATCTTAATAGTACACAGTTAACTTTATGACTTATTCGGTTAGGTTATTGTTTTTTAAAATACACTCTGTGGAGGTCGGGTTAGGTTAGGTTTGGGTAGAGTTTGATACGTTTTGATACGGAAAAGATTTTTAAAATATATACAGGGTGCTGGAAAATTCGCGGACCAACTCAATGGTGCGATGTTGAGGAACTCTTAGAGAACAAGGAAAAAATAATTAAAAAATTCTTTGTTGCTTTACCTCGAAGATATATGAGTTTTTAAAATCTTAAATTTGGCAACTCTGTGTTAGTTTTAGTTATTTTAATTAAAATGCCATGATCAGGTGTAATTCGTTTCTATTTAATTTTTCCATAACAACCAATCGCATGCATAAATAACAAAAAACATTTAAAAAACGTACTTTAAATAATACACAAACCTGCAAACTTAAAGGATTACTAACAAAAAGTTCGAACTAATAACAAGAGAAACTACGCAATTCAAAAAATTTAAAGTATTGCTAAAGCGAACACAATAAACAATAAACAAACAAAATGTTTATTATTGTCGTTATCTGTTGATAACGACAATAATAAATTAAACTAAAGGAACTGCTCAAAATTACGTCCTTCTGCATCTAAACAAATCTCAGCTCTTCTTACAATATAATTTTGGACTCGATCTAGCATGGCTGCATTAACTAATTGTGCAGCCTGGTAAATACGGTTAGTAAGTTCCCCCACATTGTGGACTTTAGTACGATACACGTATTTTTTTTACAAATGATCAGAAAAAAAATCGAGAGGGGTGGTCGAATCAGGACTTCTTGGAGGCCAAGCAATGGGATATCATCCACGAAATTATCTAATTGGTTTTCTAAAAATTGAAGGAAATTTTCTCCTCCCAATCGATCTGGTATAATGAAAGGTCCAATTAATCGATTCCCTAATATTCCGGCCCAAACATTTACACTAAAACGATGTTGATGTCCTCTTTCATGTAAGGTATGGATTGTTTGTAGCGTAATAGTGATTATTATGTTGGTTAAACATTCCACCCCTACTGGAATTTGCCTCGTCAGTCCAAATCACCCTTGACGCAAAATTTCGATCCTCCTCAACTTTTCTAAGTAACCAATTACAATAAATTAGTCGGTGATTGTAATCTTGAGGTAACAATTCGTGTACCTTGCAGTAATGATATGGATGGTACTGTTCTTGATTCAAAACGTCTCAAACTAATTTTCTATCAGCACCTAATTCGTCTGCAATTCCTCTGGTGCTTCGTGTAGGGTCTTCTTCGACGCACTGAAGAATATTCCATTTCTGGATTTCTCACATTTCTTCATCGACCACGATCTGTTCCTATTAATAGGAAGCTACCGGTTTCTCTTACTCTTTGTTTCAATCTTCTAAATACATTTTTATTCGGATGTCTTCTCCCAACATATCTCTGTTCATATAGCCTAGAAGCTGCTGTAGCATTATTTCTACATTCGCCCAATATTAAAAAATATCAGCATATTCATTGTTACTATACATTTTACTACTTTTTTTGACAAACTCGTTTGACCAGTCAGATCAGTTTGACACTGACAATTGTACCTATTTGTAATTTGTAATTAAGCTACAACGTTGACACGTTTATTTATGTGCAAAATTCCAATATTTAAAATGTAAAATAGCACGTTTAACAATACCATTCTTAAGTAGGATGGACAAGGCTAAATATCTTTGCATTTCTACATAATTTACGTGTCATACCAAAGCATAAATATGGGAATATTGCAAATTAAAAGAGTAAAAAATTTAAAGTTTAACTTTCCATAACTTCGATATAAAGCAACAAAGAATTTTTTAATTATTTTTCCCTTGTTCTCTAAGAGTTCCTCAACCTCGCACCATTGCATTGGTCCGCGAATTTTCCAGCACCCTGTATTGTAATTTGGTCAGGTTATAATGTTAAAAAAATTTTGTTCCCTGATTACCTGGAACGGGCTTGGCGGAATTTGCCTACAGGATTAAAATGTCGGGTCTTGGACGTCCCGTTGTTTGGGATTACGTGGCGGAATTTGATACTGCCGTATTTGTACGTTCGAAAAGTACTTACATTAAAGGGAGGGCAAGGTACTAGTACCATTGTATTAAAGACTAGTTTTATATACAATGCCAGTACCCAAATTTTGCTCGCTCACGTTAATTTTGTGATTTGAGGCAGGAGGCAGGAGCATTCTTGTGGCATAATAAAATATTTGACAGAATTTGGATACTAGCAGAAAATTTTAAAAATTATTTTTTTTATATTTGTAAGTAAGTTAATTTTTGTAATGTCTTATTTTGTTTGACTGGAAAACAAAAATTAGACTTAAGATAATGGTAGACACCTTTGTATTTACCATCCGTGAGGACTTTTTTGAAGTCTTTCAATTGATGTGTTCACTGATGAAAGAAAATAATTGCCAAATTTTCAAAATAACTTCTTTTATAATAACTTTTTTATTAACAAAAATAGCGTTTCGTAAGTTTCTTTAGGTTGAATATCTCCCTATCGAAGTATTATCGAATCCATGTTGTTGTTTATAGGATTTTTTTCTTATTTCGATCCAAGGAATCACCAGCCAAGAGATTTTAATATAAATGTGAATCGCCATATATTGCATAATGTTTTGTTGACATTACCCAATTCAAGAACAAAATAGAAAGTTACATACTGCATTATTAGCGTTCGAGACCAATGACACGATAATATTGTTAAAACACGGCTCCCATAACCATGAATGGGGAAATCTTTTATTCAACACGCACAAAATTATGCATTCATAATAATTACCCCAAAACTTAATAAAATATTTAAAGATAATAGACATTTTGAAAATAAAAGAAAACTGCATGATGACAAAATACTAAACAAACTATTTCAAAATATTTTTTTTAGTTTCAATACACCGAGGGTGATAAATCAAGTGAATCCTTTAGAGCTTATGCCGAGGGATTGTTTGGAAATGATGCAGCAAGAGTTCACGCCAATGTAAGAACAGATCCTAGTGTCTATTCAAACAACCAAAATACGTACGGCAGTAATAATTATTATGGTAGCCAATACGGACAAAATCAAAATAACCAATATGGACAAAATCAAAATAACCAATACGGTCAAAATAGCCAGTATGGACAAAACGGTTATTCGTCATCTTCAAATTATGGAAATAATGCATATTCTTCCTCTTCCTCTTCCCAGGGACAATATGGGAGTCAAGTAAGTATTTTTTATTCATAAACCTTAAAAAATCCTAAATTCGCACGTAAATATCTAATCATAAGGTAGCATAATTGTGAAATAAAGCATAAAACACGTTTAAGTTTCACTTTCAAATGTTTTTTGTGTTTATTACTTATTACAAATGTTATTAGCGAGCTGCTGATGCTAATAATAAGTCTGATACAATCAACATTTTACTTCTGTCTAACATTATGTGCACAAAATGACCTTCATTTGTAGCAATTTTATCGTACAATTAGCATGAAATAAGTTGTAGAGCACTTACCTGCAATTTCATGGGAGAACTCAATTTCAAAGTTATATTTATATTTAAAGTAAACACGAACTAGTAATGTGATAAAAAAATTAAATTTTATAAAATAAATTTAAATAAAATTACTTACAAATCATTTTTTTTGGAATATTAAATATTATAGCAAAATAATTCGAAATACAAAAAAATTAGAGTACATTTATTTGGATTTTTATTGCAAATATGGAAATAAGATCCTAATCCTAAACCACTACCGGAAGACCTTGTTCACATAGAGACAAAAATATCGCGACATTATAGTGTCATATTATAGACAGGGAGCTCGTGACAGTTTTTTGTCTCCGATTTCATACACCATGCCTTTTGGAGAAGAGAATATTTACCCCATAATATCAAAGAAAAGCGGGTACTAAACCCCTGCACGCTTTCCGATAATATGGAAAATTGCATTTCCATTTTCACAAAATCTTTGTGTTTTTCTCTGATTTAATATTGCTTGCCCTTTTAGCAAAATATAGTTACAATAAATTTAAGGTCCTGAAAAGTATAGGCATGCGATTCGCACGGTTCCAAAGGGCTCAAACAGCCATGTGATGTTGTAATAAAAAAATATGATTTTCCGCGTTTTCATACTGCATGCCAATGAAAAGAATTAATGTTTGTGTCATAAAACCCCCATAAAAAATTGGCATGCGGTCCTCGTTGGCTCAAGGGTGGAAAATTTAGGAAAAGTTTAAAATTGTCACGGGTGGTCTGGGACGCCCTGTATAATTTTCAAAATCTTAAATTTATTTTAAGTGTCTTTTGCTAAAAGGGCGAGCAATATTAAATCAGAGAAAAACCCAAGATTTTAGTGAAAACGGAATTTCAATTTTCCTTATGATCGGAAAGCGTGCAGGGGTTTAGTACCCGCTGTTAATTGTTATTATGGGGTAAATGTGCTCTCCTAGAAAAGGCATACTGTATGAAATCGGAGACCAAAAACTGTCACGAGCTCCCGGTCTATTACTACCAAGTTTTCGATATCAGCCATATGCGACCATTTTTTTAATTAGGACCCTTCCGTAAATTTTTGTACTCCAATAATTCTTTGCTATTAACTATTAAACCATTTTAGGGAAGTTTGTAATTATATTATTTTTTTCAGACTTACAGTAGTTGTAAAACGTTCGAACAACGTATGGATGAAAATAGAAATTCAGCCGTTGAATATCAACATTTCAAACAACGCCCTGAGTATAAAGAAATGGTTCGAAACGTTTTCACGCGATTGGGCTTCAAATATTCCAACGATTCAATTGTGGAGGATATGTACGATATGTGCCGATATGAAAAGTCATGGTAAGCGATTATATTATACCAAAATCAGAAAAAAATATACCTTATTAATGTTTACAAATTTCAATAAAAATAGTATATTGTTTTATTAGGAGTAAATATTTTTTAAGTTAAACAAAAGGCATTCAAATAATCCAAAATCATAAAATTTTGTAAACTTTTGAAAATATCATAGTAATGTTATATTTCTACCAACATATTTTTTGAATTTTAAGAAAATATCTGATTTTCGTTTCGAGCATCATTTGTTATTTGTTGCCAGATTTTAGACGCTACCCATTTTAGAATCCTCCCCCACCCCCATACCCCATAAAATACATAATATGATAAATAAAAAAATAGGATATCGCAACCACATTAGTTATTACTCCTAGTTATTTTATTGGAATTGATAAGAAGGTACATTTTTTGTAATTAATAAAAGTTACATTATTAGACGAAACTCATAAAAAATAATGTAAATTATAGAAAAAAATCCGTGTCTGGTTTTCATTTCATTTGAAATAGTTCATTTTGCAAGTATGTCATTCTGGTTTTAATTAGGATAAAACTTTCCTAGATTTTCTCTTAAAATTTTATGGTTCTAATTACTGGCATATGTGATGCTAAATTATAAGAAATTGAGTGTAAAAAGTGTTAAATGTTAAATATTTTTCCAGTCATTAAATTTTGAAAACACTAAAGTTTAAACTAAAAATTATACAGGGTAGTGAGCCAACAGAGGAGACGATTCCAGTCAGTATAACCATATTTTTTTTGATATAAAATAGTTGGTGGTACGTTTCAGTTTTCGTATTTTTTCAGAAATCGCATACTGCGCCCAATAAAAAAAATTAATTACGAAAATTCTATGAGTTGTTTAGTTATTTTGTTGTTGTGTTCCGATCATCGAAGGGTGTACCTTTCCAATAAAAGTATTTTTATGAACTCTATCATCTAGCAAATAACTTTCATAAAAATACTAGTTGATCTCCCGGACAGAAAATATTGTATAATACTATGTAACATAAAGTTGAACAACAAAAAATGGTCCGGTTCATACAGAATCTGAGATGGTATAATCATTGTTTTTTTTAATAAATTTTATAAAATTATGGGAGTTATAGTCAGAAATACAATAAAACGAGTCAAATGATGATTTTTATTGACATAAATGTATAATAGGTGCTCAAAATATCCCTTACGCATAGAATGGCATTTTTAAAATTAGTGGTAGATCGTCAAAGAATAGTCTTTGTATTCAGCGATCTCGATATTTCACAGATTATAAAACTTTAGGTTTGAACTTTGAACAAATTAAAATGTAAACAAATTACGAACACAAATACGATTCTGAAAAGAATACTCCAAAAAGGAACTCTTTATCCTTTATCCAATTACCAATAGATAATTTTAATGAAACCAAACTACTTAATTTAGACCAACTATACAGGCTGTCCCGTTCGTGGTTCACCAAACGTCAAGGTTAGAAAGTAAAACCAAAAAAGTAGGGGTCTATCTTTTATGGTTTGAAAGTTACAGGGAGGTATGAATTTGGAATCGCCCGTTTTTGCCAGAAATCAGTAAATGATCAATAGTTGCTTAATAATCAATTTTTATAAGCAAAAGTTAAATTTTGATGGCTTTTGAAACAGTTGTATTATTAAATAATAACAAAAATGAAGGCGCACCTCAATTGTAACTAACTATACTTAGAATCAATTCTCATAGGAGTAAGTTTAGAAGGCTCTAGTGAGTGCATAAAAAGAGTAAGGGTTTCAAAATTTTTCATAATTTCTAGAGAGTTTAACGAATTTTTAGAAAATTAAAAAAAACACGCTGTTAATAGATCATATCTTGGAGAAAATCTTCAAAAACTGCTAAAAAAAACAGAGGATTTCAGCTTTAAAATTATATTTTTTTAAAATCTTTTTGAATTTGGTAACAAAGAAGCACTAGTGAGTTTTGGTTACCGGAAACCAAAGCTCACGGGTGTGAGTAATAGCTATCATTGTTTATCTAGAAACGCATTCATAAAGTACCCGTTATACAATAGTCATAGAAAAATGAAATTATCCATAATCCATTGCTCATTACCCAATGGGTTGGCAATACTGCAGCTTTGTGATTGGTCTATTGGTATTGGAAAAAATCATTATTTAACTTGTTTTGTTTTATTTTTGATCATAACTCTCATAATTGTATAAAACAGAGTTCAAGAAGAACGAACTATTTGTCCAAAAATACTAATTTAAAAAAAATCTGTTAAGTTTATCCATATGGATTATAAATAGTCAAATTCTGCATGAAGCGAACATTTTTCTGATAATTTTCAACTTTATATTAGTTTGTTAGTACAATATTTTCTGCCAGGGTAATTAAAAAATGAACTATCATTTTTGTGTCCAAAAAGTTTTCACAAAGTCTTTTTTTATTTGATAGGTGATAACAAATTTCCTGAAAAGGCTTTTATAAGAAAGGTGCATCCTTCAAGGAACGTAACACAAAAAAATAACCGAACAGCTCATAGAATTTATTTTTTAATAAGCGCAGTACACGATTTCATAAAACATACGAAAACTGACATGACTCTTGAGCCATCAACATTTTTATTACAAAAAATGTGGTTATATGTAAAGGAAATTACCTTCTGTCAGCTCACTTTGTTTGCTCGTCCACTTACGGGACACTTTGTTTGTACTACGTTGTTACAAAAGCAGTCTTAAAAAAATTAAGGTAACAAGTCACTTCTTCTTGAGAGTTTGTCGGTAAAATGTTAATGAGTGTATTATATTTTATATTATCGACTAATGAGTATCATTTTTAAGTGTTGGAGTTCAACATTATAAAAAACGCACTTTATATTGTTTATATAAATTTTAGAATTTTGATTCAATTTACGAGTAACCAATTTCCCATTTTATGGCCAATCTTGTAAAGTAAACCATCCGATATGTGGTTTTTGATTTTTATAAATATTTAATTTGTGATAATTACAGGGGACCAATTAAAAGAAAACCATGTGCCCTTTTTGGGCTGTGTTTAGCAGGGTAAGAATAATCACGTTTGTGGCATTTGTGTGATTTAGAATATTAATTTTTGCATAGAATAGGTACCATAAACCACCAAGCATTCAAAATAGAAAAATGTGTGTGAATTATACTTCGTCACTCATCCATACTCCAGATATACAACTCTGGCAGTGAAAAAGTTTTTGATATGTTTTTATGCACGTAGTGATATTTCCAGATGATAAAAAATTAAATATTTAAATGTTATTTGTACCTACTTTGTACTTTTATAAAACTAAATTATTTTTTAATGAGTACAATGAGAGATTATAGATTAAAGTTTGAATAACTTGAATAATTTTTTAAATATTTAAAGTTAAGCTTCCAAAAGGACACATATCAAGGTTTAATAATGCCTTTCATCGATGAGGCCTTTTCATCCAATTAAATATAATGGATTTATCAACACTTCTCTTCATTGTCGATGAAACGAAATTATCAAAGAAATGGTACTATCGATGAAAAGTCGATGGAAAATTCTTGATCTGTTGATGAAGAGATAATGTCGATAAAACTCTGTTATCTATGAAAATATTTTGTCGATGAAGTAGTAGCAATTTAATTAGGTAATTTTACTAAATATTTATCAATTATCAACAAAACAAAAAATTTTCAGACATCTCTGTAATCTCTTTTATGGTAAGAGTGCAGAAGAGCAAAGCCTTTAATTATTTTATTTAAAGAGATCGCTGTTGTTCTTTGTAAACTTTTTTTGCTACACTGATGCACCATTACAACAAAACCATTAAATCTCAAAATTATAAAAATAAGTGTAATAAAAATTCAATTTATTCAAATATAGATGTATTTTTATTTGATTTATGTAAAGGCTGTTTAATTTCTCAATAAAATCAGGTGAATAAGTTTTTATTAAATTAATACTTTTTAGGTACGTGACAAGACAATCTCCTTGGTGTGCAGTATTTACCAAAGAACAACTAAAAATTCTTGAATACGCAGATGATTTGTACTATTACTATAAAGCCGGTTATGGCCACGAATATCTTCACAAAAACATGGGCTGCAGTTTGGTAAAGGATATGTATGAAAGATTTGAACGAACTGTTAATGGTGATAAACGTTTAAAGATTATTTTCAAAAGATTTATTGAATTATTTTGTAGGTGGTGTTGAACAAAAGGCTATTGTTCATTTTAGAAATTTGGATACCATCTTGCAGACTCTAGTTGCAATGGATATTGGACGAGACCAAACCACTTTAACCGCTGATAGTTATTATCAGTTAAATAGAAGACAGTGGAGTACTTCAGATTTAACACCATTTTCTGGAAATTTGGCCGCTATTTTGTATCAGTAAGTACCATCTTTTTTAAATTCATTAAGTTAATTACTATTCAGCGTCCATGGAATTACGCACAACATTTGGATATGAAATTTAAATTTTTATGTTTTATGTGTAGATACATTTTCATACCAAATACTAATAAATACAATTTTTAGATGTGAAAATCAACAAGATAGACATAAAGTCATGTTTTTCATAAATGAAAACCCTGTGGAATATCCTGGTTGTTCAGTAGGATTATGTACATGGAATACTGTGAGGGATAAATTTCAAACGTTGGCACAAGAATGTCGATTAGATTGGTGTGAACGTGGGGCTTCATCAAACTTAAATCCACAATATTTCCTTATTTCCATCATAAGTGTAATATTAATGTTCCAAAAATATATGTTTTAATTTTTATAAAATTTAAATTAGTATGAGTTAAGGTAGAAGTCAGGTTCAAGATGAAACGAAAATATTAAATGTATGAGGAAAAATGTAAGTTGTTTTAAATTTTGAAGTAACAAATTTGTTGTTTGAAGATATTCAATGTGTACTTGTACGTATAATCAAAATTTATAATATAATCTTTCTTCTTTGATGACAATAGATTGAATAAAAAGAAATTTGGTATGAAAAGATCCACTGACTTTCTAATCTTATACTATAAACTTATTTGAGATGAAAATTGTCGAAAATTACAAAAGAAAAAGTGGTATCCAAGGCTAATACAATTTCAAAAGTAGTATTAGTGTATTTTTAATTTTTTGTAAGAAAATATTTCCATATTTGTACAAAGAACTGTTCACTTTATTATAAAATATTTAAATGAACATTAATAAGAATCAAGAAATGTAATATAATTTTGTTTGTATTTTCATGTATGTATTATAAATCATTTTTCTGTGTAGTTTTATTTGTTAAGTTTAAATTACTAAACAAAAAAAAATTAAAATGGTCTACTATTGATAATTATTAGTATTACTTTTTTATAGAAAATAAATTAAAAACCAATTGTTTTTCATTACTATGACTTAAGATGAGTTGCAATGCAGTAAATCTGAATTTAAATAAAAATATCAGAAAAAATATATAAAATCTGTCTAAGGCTTTAAGTTTAAGCCACAATAGTGCAACTCACCTACATGGTTTATAGTAGGTAAAAGTATTATTTTTTATTGATCAGTGCTAACATATTTTAAATTTAACTATAAAAAATTTGTGTTCTTTATAAATGTAAATGGATGTTATTAAAACCGATAAAGTACTATGTTTGTTTTTTACCAAAGTATTTTGTTAATCCAATAATCATAATAAGGTTAGATTAGTATACGAAATTTAACTACAATTGAATATCATTTAAAATTATCATGTTCAGCTACCTGGAAAGGAATATGTAACTTTCGACTTCAGTGTAGAATAATTAAAGGAGCCTTAATTTTTCTGAAAGCATGCAGAAATTTTATTTTGCATTATGTAAACATATAAAATAAGATAAATTCCAACCCAAATTAATAACAAAATAATTATATGTAGCTTGTAACTAACTAAAAATATTATCCTTTAAAGTTATCTTTTTCTTGCCTTATAGCTTGCATCGTTTCAATTGGATCGCTCTTTCCTGCATGTTTTTGAACAGATGCCTCAGTAACCCTCATAAACGGATTAATTTTCTTCTCCTCTCCGATAGTTGAAGGAACCTAGTATTAAAAAACTTAAATATCCATGCGTTGGAAATTATTATATCAAATTATCTTACAGTAGGTAAAAGTTTGCTCCTTGTCTTGGTAGCCCAAGTTATCTTCTCTTCTATATCTGAATTGTTATTCTCGACATGTTGGGCAAACTTCAAGTTCTGTAATGTATACTCATGTCCACAAAATACTCTTGTGTTATCTGGCAAGTTGCCTAATTTTTCAATTAATGCAGAGTACATTTGAGTGGCATTTCCTTCAAAAAATCGACCACAACCAGCTATAAAGAGTGTATCTCCTGTAAGGACAGCAGGAGCATCATCATCAGATGTTAAATAATAACAGATGTGACCTGATGTATGGCATGGAGTAGCTAGACATTCAACATTTATATTGCCAATTTTGAATTTATCACCATGTTTCACTTCATTAGTCAAAGCACCAATTCGATTATCACCACCATACACTTCTAGGTTACTCTTGAATTTTTTTACCAAATCTTCATTACCCCCCGCATGATCCCTACAAAATTAACCTACTGTTTATAAATTCATTAATAAATCAATAAATGTACTTAGATTATACAGTGAGCGGCAAAATTATGGAACACATTAATCATTATTACACTTATTTTTATTTTATATTTGTTTTCAAAGTCATTTGAAGGTTAACGTTGCTTCTTAATAAATAGAAATAAATAAACCTAACCTAACCTAAATTGATTCCGTTCGAGATACTTCGAATTCGACATTTTTGCGTTTCGACATTAGCTTTGTTCCAACAACGACAACAACGAGTTTTGATCATCATGAAACCGTAACCAAACTGCTAAATCTAAATTAAAAATAAATGAAAATATAAATTTGTAACAAAACTTAGCCTTAGTAGTAATTGGCCTTTATTCGGTAAGAAGTTAGCACAAGTGCATATACTCGATTCGATTCTACCAGTTTGGTTACGGCTTCATGATGATTAGAACTCGTTGTGGGAACAAAACTATTACATTTTTGCGTTCAACAGTTTTACGGTCGACCCATTTGCGGTCGACGTTTTTACGGATTTAAGATTCAACAATTTTGCGTTTCGACTTCGACATTTCTGGGCTTTCTGGGTTTGACACTTTTAATTCGGTATATTAAGAATCACAATCACGTTCTGTTTCATAAAAATTAAGCAAATCATTTAAGTTTCTTTTACTATTAATCTATTGAATAACATTGTTTTCAATCTTGAGCGGAAATTACTATTGTACCGAATCCTTTTTAGGCATTATTTTCACAAATTTTCTGCTTGAATTTTAAATGCTGAACAGTTAACTTAACTCTAACGCCCGGTTTCTCCAACACGTCTTTAGATGCATCTCTGCTCGGAATTCGAGCTCAGCTTAAATCGAGCTTTTTGTACCATGGCTTTATTCACGACGTTTTGGTTAGGATCCGGATAGATTTGGCAACACCGTCGCATAGCGAATAGTGCACCTGAAGCATTCTTCTAATTGGCTGTTTCAAAAATCAGTTGTTAAACGTTTAACTACACCTTTTGCAATAGTATTTGGGAAATCATCAATAATTGTATTTCAGAAAGCATCAATTTAATTTAAGAAAGTATCAATTGTATTTCAGAATAGTAGATGCTCGTGCAGCACAACACTACAATCGTTGAATCGTTTATGTAGCTACTCTAGTAATGAAAAACATGGCTATTCTTGGCTAAAATAGTATATTTAGGTAATCCAAAATGTCTGCAGCAAAATTTACTTTGGATGAAATTGTTTTAAAAGTAGTGTTTATCGTTTAAATTAAAATCAGTGTTAAATCAAAGAGAATACATTATTCCAAACAAGACAGGCAATTTAGTAAATCTAAATCTTAAAAAAAAACTGCTCCTCTTCCTAAAAATCAAAATAACTTGTACATACATATAATTTACAAAATTTGTGGAAATGCCGGATAAGGGGAAAGAAGAGTTTAGGATGAGGTTGAACAGGCTATGGAAGGGTGAAGAAGATTTTCCGGAGAGCTGGACGTGGGGAGCGGTAATTCCAATACCTTACTAATTTTATTACGTTTGTGTTGTTGAGTTATTGGTTTCTTTTTTTTAAGTATTTTTATTTTTTTTTAGTTTTTATGCACAACAAAATTATTCTTACACCAACAACATGTTGATTGAATAAATTTTGTTGATCTATTGCATTGCATGTAAATAAATAAAATAAATAAATAAAATAAATAAATAAAAGGAGGTCAAAAAACAGACGTAATCAATTATGGAGGAATTACGTTAATGAAATCTAGCTATAAAATATATGCAAGCATTGTGAAGCACAGGCTAGAGAGAGAATGCGAGGAGAAAAATGTGATTCCAGAGTGTCAGGCGGGTTTGAGAGAAGGAAGAAGTACAGCAGAACATTTAGTTGCATTGAATTGGATAATTAACAAAGAGTTAAAGAAGAAATGGGAAAAATTGTATTTATTGTTCCTTGACCTAATAAATAAAATTAGGGAAGTTGCACAGTTGAATCTTAAGTGTCAAGCGATACTTAGGGCCAGTTGCACAGTTGAAGCTTAAGCTTGAAGCGACACTTAAACTAAAAAATTGACAGATTTCCTATTGTATTTCCGTCATATTTTTAGTTTAAGTGTCGCTTGACGCTTAAGCTTGAACTGTGCAACCGGGCCTGAGGATAGTTTGCATGAAAAAGTTTATATGTTAACCCTTCAGTACACGTGCTATTTTTGCATAAAATAAAAATCGTTCGGGAGACTATAGGCGAAATTACTGCAGCGCCCCCTGTGGCAGTAATTTGCAAAAAATCGTCTAATCGTCTAATATTGAAATTTAAAGTTTTGTGTATTTATTCAAAATTCTTGTTATGAATACTACAAATAACAATAAGAGAGCATCTCATACTTCTTGTTCTGTTGTTGGATGGCAAAAAAACTATTTCAATACAGAGATATAAAATTTTATAAATTTCCTTGAGAATCGTATGAGGTAAAAAGGCGCAAAGCGCAGTTAAAAACGATAAAAGAAAGTCTTAAGCATAAGATTTATTATTATATTAGTGGTATATTTGAAATTTTTATTATATTATTTATTCTAGGCCTGATGTGGAGTTTGGGAACCTAAGAAACACGATGTAATTTGTAGTATTTTTATTTTGTTGAAAGTTCATTTAAAAATTTATTTTTGGATTGATTGTTGGTTTTAATAACTGCTTTAAATAAAACTTCTTTCTACTACTTCTGTTTCACTGTAAGTTTCATTAGTTGAAATCCTAAAAGAATCAAACACACAGCAAAAAAAATCAAAAATTAAAGACAGAGTGAAAATATCAATGTAAAAATTACAAAGGTTGTGTTCGAGCTTGTCCGGTTTTAGAAGACTGATTTTAACCATTTGTTGAAACACATTGGTATTTCTGATTCCTTGGATAAACTAAAGTTAATTATTATTTTTTAAAGGAAACATTTTTTTGAGTGTTTTTCCTTCCAAATATTTTATTTGGCCACATTTTGCAGTCGGCTTATATTCCAACCACAAGCAACCTCAGTTATAATTTGTTATGCTGTCTTTTTCATTTCTTTTAAACCCAATAATGGTCAGCATAAAAATGTTCACTACTTTTATGGTCAAAAAATATTGAGGAAAATTCAAAATAAATCATTTTCTCCATTATAGCTCCAGCAAAAAACTTCCTTAACTATAAGTACAAGAAACACAAAATTTAACCGCACAAGATTTAGGTTGAAATTCACTATAGGGTGTGGGCGTGTCCACTCGGGAGAATCGTATCTTGGCGACAAGTATTTTAAATATTAACTGTCAGCCATAGCTCTCACCTGCTGTCGGCAATTATCAGCATTCGTTCAGACTCAAACAGTCACATAAATTAAATTTGTAAAATAATAATGGAAAATATTAAAATAACAGCCAAATTTTTGTATGGGCTAGAGGAGTTTTAGTGTTTCTTTTGATGGCGAATAGGCGATGGTCAGTTTTAGTTTAAATAATAATTATAATTTCAAGAGGGTTATTATTCCTTTCTCCTTCATTGTTTTGAGATTTGATGGTAGGCACTAAACCATGATAACGAAAAACTTTTTTGAATAAAACACGCCCACACCCTATAGTGAATTTTTACCAAGATTAATTTTGGTTCACTGTATTTTTTGCACCGAAACGCCGCTAGGGGACGCCGTTCGCAATATACGCTCGTCGCCTATTACAAGATTTTTTTGAACTTGCAAAATAAGGACAGATTAAACAAAAATCTATATTTAACCCCGCTGATTTTACTTGTTTTATTATTAAAATCATTATATAATTAACTTTTGGGTAATCTTTAAATAAAATAGGAAAATTTTTTATCCGTTTCGATCAGTTGCTTCCGTCAAAACAGCGCCACCTACAATTAGGTACATTTAACTAAAAATATTCGAGTACCTTCAATGCATAGATAACTTCAATGTTAACTGATGTCATGAAAGGTTATGTTATGACTTTTGAGATGTTGCTACAAAATATTAATAATGGTCGGAAAATCTTCGTGGTCGTCGGAAAAATAGCGTACGCAACTCGCTAGAAAATAAATTTTATGCTCGTGTGATGTCCTTAACTGGCTAACGCCTCGTTCGGCTATTTTCACACTCACACAAAATTCGTCACTTTCTAGCTCGTTGCGTAATATACTATTTTTTAGCCTGGTCTCTCAGACAGTACTGCCTGTACTGAAGGGTTAAAAGCAGGTTTCAGCCAACAACTAGTTTGGTGAATGAACACCTTTCTTACACAAATTGTTCAGTAATCATTATAAGCGATTTCGAATGGCTTCTTTGGTTGGTTAGTGGTCAACCAAAAATTTGACAGCTTCTTGGGTTCTTTCTTCCCCATTCGAACCGATAGAAAGAGATGGGGCGAATAACCAAAGATCGAACCTTGGTCTCAACCGCGGTTCATATTTCGGTCAACCAAGCTTAAATTGTTCAGAACCAAACGATCTAATATGTCATTCGAATGCGGTTGGTCCAAATTTGACAGACCCATCTAAGAACCAAAGCCATTCGAAATCGCTTTATGAAGAAATCTATAAATATTAAAAATAAGAAAAAATTGAATTACCAATGGTGATGTGTTGTTAAAACTTTTTTCAAATCCACTTTATGTTCGTTTACAGCCTGTAAGACAACATCAGGTTGTACAGGATCTACAATAGCAGCTTGATTCGAATTTTCATCTACAATCTGTTAAAAATACAATAGAATTTCAAAATATTATTTAGCTTGTTCATTTTATATTTGTTGTAAAAATTTCAAAAATTGTTAAAACTCTTTCAAAGAGTTGGTTATTAGCACTTTTAAAATGGGCACATATTTCTATATTTTCAATATTATGTTATTATTAAAAAGTGTCACAATCTGTGACGTTTTTTCAAAACAGAAATGTTTAACTTTTTCCTTTATCATAAAATGGACAAAAACAGAAAAATCAATTTAAAAATTTTTAAAAAATATGAATACTGTTTAACGACCGATATAACGCATAACGAGTGTGATGTGGGGATGCCTACACATTTTGGTTGGAGAGTTACCGCAACATAGAATTTCGCAGCTCAACCTTGACTGTAAGTCTCATAATGGTGAAATATGCAATTCAGGAGCTTGTATATTTGCTCACAATGTGAGGACTAGTCTTGGTGGCCCGCGGGCGATACCAGTAAGGTTATAGAAATCTACCACACTTTTTATGGACATACACTAGTTTAAAACCTGGTGTGCATTAAAGCGAGACATTATATTGGAAGGGAATGCACCAAGATGTGTTATCCCAGCCTAACTACTTTTAGCCTAACCAATGCTACATATACGAATCAAACACACTCATTATGCACTCAAACGTTCCACCAAAAGAAAGTTTTGCACCACAACATGCAAAAAGTTATAGCCAAAAATAATGTTACCCTAGCCTAGTTTCTTAACTTTCGAATTTTTGAATGTTGTAACTTTAAATGTATTTATCTTATGTATGTACTATTTGTTCTATTTTGACTGTAATGTACTGTTTGCAATAGATAAATAAATAAATATTTTCAAATGCACTCAAACGCTCTACCAAAATAAACTGTTGTAAATAATATCGTAGCAGAAAATCTTGAACTTCATCAAAAATACAGGACTTTTCGGAAAATAAAGATAAGAGGAGCACTACAAGATATAGAGTTTGATCAATTTTAACTTTGTTCTGTCATTTAGTTTTTTTATCGTCATGAAACGGTAATTGTTTACCGTTTAAGTCTATCTCACAAGACGCAGTTGTTGGAAAAGTCTCAGGGTCTCTCCGTGCAGGTGGCAAAGTTGTTCCACGCACAAAGGAGACTGACAAAGGGATGCCCGTTTAAGTCAACAAAATGAATATTTTTATAAAAAATTAAATAATTTGCTATTAGGGACACATATTATACATACTTAAGAATTAGGGGCAAAAGATATTTTTTATAATAAAGTGAACCTGTTATGGAATATTTTGATGAACTTACTTCAAGGGTTAGTTTATTTTAAACAAGAGCTGTACAACCTGTTTCTGCAATAAAAATCAAATAAGCATTTCTTGTCAATTTAAAGAAAATATTGATTGTGCAAGAAAATTGCAACTTTTTTCTAATTCTTAGTTTAAAAAAATCCCCTAATCCCTAATGAGAGTTTAATTCCCCTGAATAATTTTCTGCAGACGCCCATGGAAATAAGAGCAAATGAAAATACTATCCACATCGCATAATGTCTACACGTGTGTGTATATACTACATAAGTTTTATTATTTATGTTCTTAATATTCCTGATAAATTAATTTGGAAATTTTTGAGGGCCACTTTATAAATTTGGCCGGGGCCACATCACCCTTTAATCCAACTCTGTTTATAAGGTTGGTAGTTTCCAGAGGTGGAAGTCTGTAAAGCTATACAATAGTTTTCGTACAACGAAAAAACCGTTTGTTGACTAAGTTGCTTGGTAACAGATTTTCTATATCTCTTCCTTATGCACGTTTTGTATTTATTGAAAAAAGATAAAATCAGTCACAATAGCAACATATTCAACAATACGATATTTTCGTTGTACGAAAACAATCATATAGCTTACAGACTTCCACCTCTGACTTTGGTTAGTTAGGTTAGGGAGCGCCTAAAATCTCCTGCACCAAGGCGCCTTATAACCAAGGAGCGCCCCTGAAAGATCTTATGCACACGAGGTGACTGAATAATGAAGTGAATACGTGTTAAGAATGGAAGGTTAGATTTCAGCTAGAGACCTACACAGCTGAAGTGCGTGTATCAGTCCAACCAGTAACTGCTTCTTGACCTGTATCAAAATAACAGTACCCAACACAATCCCATTGCGGTGACGTCTATGATGAAACGCGTTTTGTCTATTGCGCATGGCCGTAATTGTCAATGCACGGTTTTTCGGGATTTTGGAACAAACCTGTTATTGCCTGTTATCAACTTTGGATACCAAAAAAAATGGTTTGAGAAACTTACCAAGTACATGTAATTATCCGAAAGGGCTGGCAAAATGTGAATCTTCATTTTATTAAAATTTATAGTCGATTGACTGCTATGAGTTCCTCGAAAACCGTTTTGCCGAAGGGCTGATACTAAACATACAAAATATACATTAAAAAACGTCAACATTCCTAACCAAAAAATCTTACCTTTGAAATAAATTTGTGTTAATTTGTTAAATACAGCAGTTGGTACATATTTAGTAATACCTAACATTATACATTTAACGTATATTTAACTTTTATTTAGCAAAGGGCAAATAAAAGATCGATAATGCTATAATAAAAAAGTTTAAACTTTTGAACACAAACAAACTTAGTAAGGTGGCTACACAAAGACTACTTGAAATAAATTAAGCGCAAAATCAAACAAAATTGGTTCTTTTGCCACCAGAAGACGAAATTCAATATACATCTCAATGAGCTGTTTATTTTTTATGTCCTATTATCTCTAGTTATTAACGAATAGGGAATTGGGTTCCACATTTTATGATACATAATATGTCAGTAGCCCCCTTTATATAATTTGAAATGTAAACAAGATCAAAGTTCATAATTCATGCACCTTTAATATAGGCAACCAATTTAACTAACTACAAACTTGCGCCATCTTTGAAAAATTTATGAGAACTTTTATTGATCCTAAAACTTTCGAAAATCTAAAAAAAGCTCTTATTTTATTTTAAATTATGTAATTATGTACTTATTTTTGAAAAAGATGAGGATTGTGAGTCTTCATAATATTAAAATGATTCAACATTACTAACCAGCAAAAGCATTTTGATATTTAAAGTTTGAAGGTTTATTATATTATTATTTTAAAAACTGCTATAGATAAGTGCGTACTTAATTCACATAACTTAATATCATTAAACGGGTAAATATTCGTTAAATCCTTTGTTAAATGTTTGTAAAACAACAATAGGTTCTTATATGTTTATGAGATTACAAATTTTATAATCATAAAGTAATTTCTGCGTTTTAAAAATACGTTTTCTATATCTATAAATTAATACGGAAATTAAATTTTGATATTTTTCCAAACAAATTTTCAAAATTCTGTAAAAATATAATTTATTTTATATTGGCAGAAATGATAAATATGCGCATGCGCCTAGAGTACAGAAATGTACTTGTGCTATGACTTTTGTGTATTTCGTGTTTTGTGTAATTTTAACTCCTTAAAAGTAAATATTAGTTGCAATGTATAATTAGTGATTAAGTTGTTTATATAAGCAGAAGAGAATGATGCGTGTGATACGTAAATTATTTTAATTGTTTTGCACGGTTATACCCAAAAGGGGTTCCTGTTTCTTTACAAGGGTTACTGTTTTTATATTAGAAATTTTCGGCAGAATGGCAGAACATGCGAGCAATTCCACAAATCCGGGTAAATTTATATTAAAAACATTGAAAACTCATGAACAAAGTTTCACAATGCTCAACATGCCATTAAGCTTTCTAACAAAACATTAACATTTTGTGCATTCATGCTATAATCATTACTTAAGTACTTCCCAAATCATTCAACTCTGTTTCTGTATAACTTTATTGTGATATTTTTTATTCACTATATTTCTAAGATAATAACTAAAATATAATGAAATTTTTATGCATGTAGATTAAAATTCTCAGGTTTATTAACATATAACGTGTATCGTTCAAATTTACTAATATCTAATAAAAAACAGGGTGGAACACGTTTAAAGGGACAATGCTATGGAACGTTTAATGTCTACACATTCAAAAGAGTGGTTTTTGAATTATTCATATTCTGTGTTCCACCCTGTATTATATGTTTGTAGGTATTTTTGTTACTATTAAATAATATATGGGTTTGTATAGGGTCGGATTTAATTATCAGTTATTGAAAAAGTAGTAAATTAGAGACTATATCTACCAAACAATAATATATGAACCTTAATTTTAAGACTGTGATTCATGACCTTGAATTTACGGAATGTGATAACTGCTGAGGTCTTTAAACGATGGGTTGTAATGAACGGTTTCCATATGTAGCTAAATCAGTGAGTGCTTGTCAGTAATATTACATTAACGTTGTACGCCAATCGTACATATTTTTGCAGTTTTCGTTTGAAATAAATGGATTTATAGTGTTTTTTTGTGACTTTAATTAGTTAAATTTTAATTAAATAATAACAATAGCTTTGTTCCAACGAGTTCTGACCATCAGGAAAACGTAACCAAACTGCTAGAATCGAGTTTATGCACACGCGCTAACTTCTTACCAACCAAAGAGTAACTACTTCTAACGTTAAGTTTGGTTATGGTTTCGTGACGGTCAGAACTAGTGGGGTAATTCTGAACAAAAAATGTTAGCCGTAACAGGGATGTTAAATTTGACAGTCACCCCAATGTCAAAATAACGCTATTCTGTAAACATTAGTGTAACTTAACGACAATATAAAATAACATTTTCGGTAATAAAATGCATAGTACATTTATATAATGTATTATTTTGATCAATTTTACATTAATGTATTATTATTACTTTACTGTATTTTATTTTAACACCGAAAATTTTATTTTAAATAACCGTTAAGTTGCAGTAAAGTTTACAAAATTGCGTTTTTTTTGACATCAGGGTGACTGTCAAATTTAACATCGTTGTTACGGTTAACATTTTTGTTCAGAATCACCCCATTAGTGTTGGAACAAAGCTAATGACAAGTACTCACCAATAATCAGCTGATTCCGCAATAGTGGCGCCACCTACAAGTAATCGAAATCGCGAATATTTTTACAATTTATTTATTTATTTATTTATTTACATGCAATGCAATAGATCAACAAAATTTATTCAATCAACATGTTGTTGGTGTAAGAATAATTTTGTTGTGCATAAAAACTAAAAAAAAAAATAAAAATACTTAAAAAAAAGAAACCAATAAACTCAACAACACAAACGTAATAAAATTAGTAAGTATAAAATTATAAACAGTGAATATATATAGTATAATAAAAAGAACACAATCTCAAAACAATCTTTAAACTAGATAAATCTATTGTAAATAATTATTTTCATTCGGGTAAATGTAAAATATAGTTTTTAATATTTGTTGTAAATTTTTTAATTGAACTGGAATTTTGAATATCTGATGGCAATTTATTAAATTGTTTAAAAGCATTAAATAGACAATCATTTCTACCTTTATTAGTTTTTATCGAATTTAGATGAATTTGATTGGACGTTTTTATGTTAAATTTATGAAATTCTTTATTAGTTTTAAGCACTAAGTTTGTTTTAATCAGATTACTTTTAATTTTGAAAATAAGTTTACAGTTTTCTAATAATATTATATTACTTATATTAAAAATTTGAGTATTAAGGTAAACTTCTCTTGTTGGTGTTAAAAAATGTTTAATGATTAATTCTACAAACATGGAGTTTAATAAGCCAGCAGCAAGCTGAAAAGAAGTTTTCTTTCGATTTTGAATAGATTCAAGTATAAATTTTCAGTTTTACATATTTTGTTGGTATACGTTTTTAGTTGGGTGCTTTTTTATTTGTTTGAAAACCTGTCTCTGCAAAAAGTTTAGGTGCTGTGTAAACTACACATTTTATGCAATTCACCAGAAGTCTTTACTTGAGATTTTCCAAGATCTTGTAAATACTGAATATTTATCTGTTGGTATTTGTTAAGGTTACTTTTTTTGCCATTTCCTGAACAAAAATGATTAAATAATAATAGTCTACAGTCCAGCGTCGTTTTTATTAATGATTACTAACAGGCTGAATTTTCGTGAGTAGCTTTGTTTTGACGAGAAGACCAACTTTTCTCTACGAAACGTTTGTCCTACATAATTGATGGTTTGAATTAAGCCTTCCCCCACTCTTAACATGTCCGAATAATGTGGTCATACAAATTATTACTAACCAGCTGATTATCTTACTGTTGTTTTCTAAATATTTGTATAATTAAATGGCCACATTGTCCTACAAGATTAGTATATTTGCACGATGCGCGCGGTCGCGTTAAATTTTAGAGCGCGCGTGCGGAAGGTTAATGTCAATATTGCTTTTGATTTGTTGTCAGTTTCTTTTATGAACGCTCAATTGGTAAAAATTTGGCTAATCCTCAATTTTTGTAAATAGTGTTTGATTGAAGAAGAAGATATAAAACAGTCAAAAACTTTTTGGGTATTTAAACTTATGAAACTCGTTGCTTAATATACTATTTTACATTCTTTAAAATATTTTTTCGAACTTGATGATTGTCTAAGGACCCAAATTGCAATAGCTTTTGTAATAAATTTGGTATTCCAAAAAAAGACAACACCATTTATTTGTATATTTTTATTTTGATCATAAGGCGCCTCAATACTAAATGGGTTTTTCCGATGTAAACAAACCGTTGTTTTCTTTATAATTTTTTTGTTTGCAAATAAATTCCAAAAAACTGAACATACTTGCAAAGCTATTAATGTGAGTAATATGATATGATAAAATATTGTTTCTATTTTTTTGTAAAAATCACAAAAAATTGAAAACAAAAGAATACTTTGTTTTTGTTTTATTTTTCAACTTTTTATAATTTGTACCAAAAAATAGAAACAATTTTTTATCATATCATATTACACACATTAATAGCTTTACAAGTATGTTCAGTTCTTTGGAATTTATTTGCTAACAAAAAAATTATAAAGAATAGAACGGTTTGTTTACATCGAAGTCTCGTATTTGGTATTGAGGCATCTTAATGTAATTTGGAATACGTACACCATATGGATAATCACACTCAAACTTCCCTAACTCAAATCTTCAAGGGACTTAAAAACAATTCGAGATATAGAAATTATTTCGCAAAGTTAAAAACAAATATTTTTACAAACAAAATTCGAGTTATGGAAAAATTCGACTTGTAGAAGTTCGAGTTATGGAAGTTCGACTGTATATTATTGATATATTAAAAACGTTATTATAAAGCTGAAATACATCTTACCTAAACCAAACAATTATAAAATGTTATAAACAATAATAGAGATTACAGTCTTAACCAATACTCATACACAATTAATGAGATCACTTCGAGTTTAGTAATATTTTTAAGGAAGAGAAAGTATCATTAAAAAAATCGAAGTTGCAATCATCTATCAATAATAGATTATTTGGCATAATTCGTGCCTTGAAAAGGAATATAAAAGGTACGTAAGTTTCTCAGCTCCCTCACCGGGATATGAAAATTGATTAAAGATAATAATTGTGAAAAGTCTATAATCCCATTTAGCAACTTGTACACAAAAATATTTGGCAAAATGATAATGGCTATCTATGAGAATTACAGTCATTAAATGAAGAGACCTTTGCAAATATCTTTAGGTCGTCTGCTTACATAAGCACTTCACAGAAACGGAAACAATCAACATCATCCAAAAACAGTATAAACAGTAAAGGGCCCAGGTGTAATCCCTGGGGTGTAATTTACAAAATCAAACATTTAACTGTCCGGCCAACTTAGAAAATGTTTGAACATGTTGAATATAAAGTTGCGATTGAAAACTTTTAAATTGGTTTCAAATGACTGAATTAAATTGAATATAGCAATGACATATGACATTCTTCTTACACCTTCCAACTTTAAAGTTTATTTCAAAAATAAGTTCAAACAACATTATTATTATTGTATAAGTGTGTCCCACATATTATGATACACAATGTGTATTTATTTATTTTCTCTAACAGAAAAATTAATAACAAACACAAGTAAAAAGTTTTTGCGGTTCTATAAAATCAATTAGTCTAATTAATTTATTTCATGGAAATCTATGTTTGTAAAACAAACTGCTCTTGTAATGCTGCTATATTGTTTAGAAATACTGTTGTGTATAAGAACAAACTATGAATGTGTGATATTTAAAATTATCAGTTACGGGCAAGGCAATTTGTAAGTTTAATCTGTTGTGTTTACATTATTATTGTATGTGCAAATTCGTAACTTTAGAAAAACAAAGTTACCTTTTTTACATTCAGGGTATTTAAGTTACGCAAATGACCTATTGAGGTTCATTTGTTGCATTTGTGGTGTTGCATGGTTAATTTAACTGTTTTCTCATTAAACTCAAAAGCCTGTATTCAGCAACCGTACTGAAATATTTAAAGACATCTTTAAAAAACACGGTCTCTGAATGCAGGCTAACTAGTTTATATTTAGAAAGAAATGTTTTTTATTTTGATGATTTGTTTTTATAGTAAAAAGAACAACTTTAAAAATGGATTTCTCTAGTCAACAGTTAAACAACTCATTTGGATTTCCTCCTTTGTCCAGCCAAAATAATACTGATTTAAGTAACAATTCAAATAAACCAAAGATGTTCCTGCCTAAGATGAATAAGGGTTTTATTGAACCAGTGAATGATCGAACTCGGTAAGTTATTTATTATTACCAACTTTTTTTACAAAATAATTCAGGTTATTCCTTTTTTTTTGCTGTAAAATGCTATCACAGATTTTTTCGTTAAAATTTATAGTGTGTAATATTATTAAAAATTATGTTTTCCGCAGTTTTGGTCCCAGCGAGCGAGCAAATTCTTTAAGGTAATTGCACGCTCTGATTTGTGCTTAAGTACTTTTTATTTCTTATTATTGTGAGAGTGAATTTGTTTTTATTTTTAAATAATTTTAAATTTTACTCCTATGCATTATAAATTTCTTAGTAAGTTAGTTTTAAGGGCCAGGAATGCGGAAAAAAATTTAGTTTATGAAGTGTTTTTGTAGGAAAATTTTGACATAAAAATTTTAATATTGACCCTGTCGTGGGTATCGAATTCGTGTGTATTGAATCATATAATATTCAAAAAAAAATAAAAGAAACTGAAGTTTTTACTGTTTTTGCTTACACAATGATCAAAATAAAAAAGTGAAATCCATTTTTATACTATTCCATTTAGATGTTAATTTAAATATATTTTCTATTGTTTTTTAATTTTTTTTATTTTTGAGATTCTTTTTTATTTATAATTATGTCATTATGAGATGCGATTCCCACATAGTATCTATAAACGTTGCGAATAATAAAATTATTGTACATCAAAATTTTTCTATCAAAACACCTCATAAACTAATCAAAATTCCTTAGCCTTAAACAGTTAGCTTGTTGCATCTGGTAATTGCATTTCTTTTGTTTTTGAAATAAATTACATAACAAAATTAAAAAACAATCGGTATTTTTTGTAACAAAGATTGTTGGTTCTGATAAGTTAGGGGTTGTATTGAATAAGCTTCTAAATTACTTGTTTAAATGAAGATTCTGAATCATTCCCAGTACGGCTCTTTGTTAAAACCTCAACTTGTGGTTGGGATATTTTTACTACTACAATGTTTTAAGTGTGACTCATAAGGTGTAATTCTAATTTTTTTATGAAAGATCTTTGTCAAAGAATTGGGAATTTTAGCATTCCATTCGCCCTCTGGTGGCGAAATTGTGAACCTAGAAAGCCGGTGGGTTACGCCATGTGTTCACACGTTTAAGTTCACTTGGATGAATTTAGCTAGCCGATTCTCCGTGTTTAACTTGCATTTTTTAAAACCTTCAATTACTTTTATTTGTAAGTTATATCATAATTATAATGGGAAAAGTATCCAACACAAACAGCAGGGTTTACAGCTGCGATTCCTATAAAGGACGCGAACCGGACCTTGATTTTCATAAATATCCCGATTTTATAGGTTTTTGTAAAGTGCAGCCTAAGCTTAAATTAACTGCAGTACCGTCTGTTAATTTACCAATATCCTCAATTTCTTCTAGAAAAGCATTTTAGGTATTATTAAGGTGGTTTTTTAGATTAGATTTTTTAACATTTGTCCCGCGTCCCGCAGAATTTTAAAAAAGTCCCGCTTTTTGTCTTTATGATTTTTTGTATTATTTTATTTGTCAAATTTGGTTTTGTTTCTTGATGGTAATGTTGTATAACTGTTTTTTTGGTTTAAATGAAATTTCATGAAAATGGGGCATTTTTTAATACACCCGCCCTTATCCCGCCTTAACAAAATAAAAATCTGTCCACCTTAGGTATTATTATACTTACCTAAGAACAAGAAATACTAAATTCAGAGCTTATAATTTAATAAAACAATAATTTATTTTAAATAAACACTTAAAACTGCACAAAACAGACACAACCTAATGTAAATATACTTGTTGCCTGTCAAATACCAACGGCTTTTCTCCATATTTGTTTACATTTACAGCGCCATCTAGTAGTAGTTAAAATTCCCAATAGTGATAGTGTAATAACACCAGATTTTATAAAACTTTAATAAAATTTCTTTTATCATATTTCATATTTAGAATTTTCGTATAATATTTTACAAGAGATTTTGTGCAGTTTTGATTAAGGCTACACCAGCTGCTACAAGTCCTTATACATTGCTGTACTCAGCATTCATATTCAATCGATAGGTTTGGTGTCCATTGATTGATATTGAAAAATAATAATAGTCAGTTTTTCGGACAAATATTTATTGTTTTACAATCCTTAAAACATCCAACCGAGTGCTTCTTCAGAACTACAAATGATACAAACATTTTTAAATAAAAAAAAAATCACAAACAACGAATATCTATACAAGTTATAATTTGCAATCAACATTAGCTTACCGAATTTTTAAAATTTTGGAAAACAATTGTCAATAAATAATTAACATGTGTGCTTTATCAATGCGAAAATCAAAAATTTACACAGATGTTTGTGGGACAACCATTATTAGACATCCAACCGAGTGCTTCTTCAGAACTACAAATGATTCAAACATTTTTATATAAAAAAAAAATCACAAACAACAATTGTCAATAAATAATTTACACATGTGCTTTATCAATGCGAAAATCAAAAATTTACGCAGCTGTTTGTGGGGCAACCATTAGTTGATATGAAACCACTTTTATAGAGAATAGTTATAATTAATTTAATTTCAATTTTCTCAAAATCACGAGGTGTACTTTTTGGTTATGTCCGCTCTACGTTGCCACTGTTATTATACAAGTTCGCTAGATGTCGCTAACATTATTAGACATCCAACCGAGTGCTTCTTCAGAACTACAAATGATACAAACATTTTTATATAAAAAAAAAATCACAAACAACAATTGTCAATAAATAATTTACACGTGTGCTTTATCAATGCAAAAATCAAAAATTTACGCAGCTGTTTGTGGGACAACCATTAGTTGATATGAAACCACTTTTATAGAGAATAGTTATAATTAATTTAATTTCAATTTTCTCAAAATCACGAGGTGTACTTTTTGGTTACGTCCGCTCTACGTTGCTACTGTTATTATACAAGTTCGCTAGCTGTCGCTAACATTATTAGACAATTTTGGTTTATAAACTATACTATATTAGCAGAGTTAGTGATGGAATGGGTTATTGACAGTTGTATTGATAAACTTGATTACGATGTACCAGTTTGTAAAGTGGAAGTTGACAATACCATACTAACGTTACTCATAAATAAGATAGAAAATACTCTGCAATTGTTTAATAACATGCATAACATGTTAAAGTTCACAGTAGAAACAGAAACGGATCACAATTTGCCTTTCCTTGACATACTACTCATAAGAAATAGCGATAACTCAATTTCTACCAATTGGTATGTAGTTGGTGGTAACACCCTGTATAGTTTATGAACCAAAATAACAGGTTAATAATTTAACTGCAAACCCCCCAATGATAATATTAAAAAGATAGCTGGCGTATTCGTTTGCAACTTGTTTTTGATCATAAAAATTTTTCTTTCAAAACTTTTTTAAATTTACTTTTTGCAGAACAATGTAAAAGCTTGTGGCTATATTTTTTTGCAATTTTTGTCTTTGTGGAGTAAAAATTGTACCTTTTTTTACTATTTTCTTTAAATACAAACCCCTGAAAAATGACAACTTATTTTTGCTTCTTTTAAAGTTTATTTAAAAAAATTATTCCCTAAAATCATGTTTTGTATTAAGTTAAAAACATAAATAAGGCATTTTGACAGCATTGTGAGCGTCCGTCCAAAATTTATCAAATTTATGGCTCTTTTAAAAATCTCCATGGATAAATTAGATAAATAAAAAACAATAAATTTATATAATCCTGACATTTTCTAAAATGTTTAGAAAAGGTACGTGAAAACCGAATATGGTTTTCTTGATTGGTAAGGCCTATACCCAAAATACACTGTCTATCTTCTTAAATGATTTTGATAAGCATCTCCATAATGTTGGTGATTCAAAATGATACCCTGGGGTTAAACAGGCTTCAAAATGTTTTATTTAATTTTACACCTTTTGAGCAATGCACACAAGTGTAAATAATTTTATTAAAATAAACTGAAATAAAATAAAAGTGCTGCATGCTCATCCATACTACATGGATAATTGAGTTAATTAACTACATTTGTTGTTCATTTCTTTAAAGTGTTATCATGTTAGTTTTGTATTTTAAAATTTGGATTAAGAAATAGGAAATAGTTAAGATATGGTTTCTAGATGAATTTCTTAATATTAGATGCGTTTCTATTTGGTAACTTGTAACTTTGTTTCTGAAAGATTTGTTAAAAATTTAGGAATTTACTTAGCTTTTTGAATTGATAATGCATGGTCCATTTTAGAGACCAGCCGATGGACCATTATACCCACTCATGTCAAAACATTTTCAGTTAGAAATTTTTGATAATACTAATATTGGTTCAGAAAGTTCACTTCTGAGTTTGAACACTTATATCTCAAAAACTATTTGAAAGAGTGCACAAAAATTTAAAAAATAGGCTTACTCAGTGTTTGGAGTGTGAGGGGCGCCATTTTGGGGACACATTGTTCAAAACTGTGTAAACTTAAATTTCCCATGTTAATAAATCAGGAAAAAATTATTCCATTTTCAAATCCATGCGTGTGCCGGGGGCCACCCTGTATAATGAATTAACCTTGAAATTAACTGTAAAAACGAAAAGAAAACATGAGCTCTTTAGTTTTTACAATAATAGCACTAATATATATAATATTTTTATAGGTTATGATTGCGAATGTTTTGAATATTTTTAGCATTAAATTTATTAATATTATGAATTTCTAATTGAAAACAATGAGTTAGTTGCATTGTTTGTGTTGTGCCTGTTGATTGAGTATATTGGATTCAAATTGGAACAATATTTTCCTTGTATTTCTACTGTGGTAAACTTCAAGGTTAGGATGTCCTGTTTAGTGTGTGTCAAGGAAATTAATACTTCTAATACTAAGTCATGGTTCGAGTGTGATGGCTGTTCCAAACCCCTTCATGTCACATGTAGTAACTTAACTGCTACAGAAATTCGTTGTGTGGAAATGAAGACTAAGCGACGCATGAAATACTTTTGTGATGACTGCGAAACTGGTCTTTTGAGTATCCCTAAACTTATTAGACACATTGAAGAGCTGCGTCTAGAGATCCAAAAACTCAAGGAAGAAAAGTCTGAGCCAAGTGATACCTCTTCCGCGGGAGAGATGTTTTACGAAATCACTGAGAGGCAATACAGAGCCTCTAATGTTATGGTTTATAATCTTCCAGAAAGCAAGGCTACTGACAATGAGTCAAGGAGAATTGAAGATAAGAATGATATTCTAAAGCTTCTATCACAAGAACAATCACTTAATTCCATTAAAATTGTTAAATGCTTCAGGATAGGAAAGGGTTCAACAAAACCTCGTCCTATAAAAGTCACCTTCAATGACCGAAAAGAAGCCCTGTTAGTTTTAAAACACAAGCGTTTAATCACTCGTAATACTCAAGTAAATATTTCTGCTGATGAAACTGTAAGTCAGAGAAACTTCTATAAAAATGTTAGGAAATCTTTGGAAAGCAGAAAACAGCAAAGTGAAGATAATTTAACTATTAGATATATTCGTGGTATTCCCACTATTATAAAGCAAACTAATCAAAATTTAAAAAACTAAAACCAAACATAAATCATCTAAGTGTTTATTATCAAAATGTCCGTGGGTTAAGAACAAAGTTAAGTAATTTCAACATTAATGCTGGTCTATCTGATGTCATAATTCTCACTGAAACTTGGTTATGTGATGATATTCATACTAATGAGCTTGGCCTTGTGAACTATAATATTTTTCAAAAAGATCGTGATGTCCAATATTCGGGTAAATTACATGGTGGTGGTGTCCTTGTGGCTGTGAAAAAGTGTTTTGTTTCCTTCATGATTGCCTCATTTGATGTGCCTGAAGAAATTTGGATCTTGATAAAAAGTGTAAATAATTCTGACATTTTGATTTGTGCTAGTTATTTTTGTCGAGGTTCGTGTAATGAAGTTTACCTTAAGCATTCTTGTAATATTGAAAAGTATGCATTAGAGTTTGATAAGTCTAATATCTTGTTGGCTGGTGATTATAATCTACCTGGCATATCATGGCCTCAGAAGTGTGACCCTGATGCCTATGCAGTACCTTACAATGCTCCTTCAGAGACAATTGGCGATTCTAGCTAAGCGATCTCCCTCTTGCGGCATAGCGCGGAACTATGAAATGACGTCACGTCCATGATAATTGTACAGACGAATTTAGCATTTAACGTTTGTTAATGTTTATTATACTGAAGTAAATAACGCCAACTTACCTAATTTACTTAGTATTATTAAATGTGTTTGATTATTTCTTTGCAAGTTTAAGTTTTTATTTATTTTGTCACTGACGTGACGTCACTAGAATATGTAACCAAACATACATTTGCGCGGGAAATATTAATTTGAATCGCCAATGCTGGATGTCATTGCTTACCAAAGTCTTTTGCAGCTAAATACAATTTGTAACCAGAATGGTGTAACACTTGATCTCATTTTCAGTAGATCATTTTTTCATGTTAATAATTCGATTATATCGTTAGTGGAATGTGATTTACATCATCCCGCAATAATTTTTGAATTTCCTGTAAACATTCAGAATGAACTTATACTATGTGATCAGATTGTTATAACTTTAAAAAAGCGAATTGTGATTTGTTATCCTCATGTCTGTTAGATATTGATTGGGATAATATGTTCCGGAATTGTGATTTGAATAATTGTGTTAATATTTTTTATGATATTGTTTTCTATTTCATTGACATGCATGTACCTAAACTTAAATTTTATGATTCAACCAATGATAAATTTCCTAGGTGGTTCGATGCTACTCTAAAAGGTATGGTACTAAATAAAAGGAAAGCTCATGCAAGATATAAAACTACTTTATCTATCACTGATTATTATAAATTTTGTGAATTACGCTAATACACGTTATAATCAATACATTAGTGAGGTCGAATGTTCAATTAAAACTAATGTCAAAACTTTTTGGGATCACTTTAAGGATAAAAATGGTAACAACTGCGTTCCCTCCAGGTTAACAAATTTAGAAGACATCGTTGCTGATAATCCACAGGATATTGCTAATCTGTTTGCTTCACAATTTAGTTCTTCTTATTCCATAAACCAAAACATTTTTCATACTCATTTTGATTGTACCTCTAACGATGTAATTAATGAATTTAGTATTCCCATTGGTAATGTTCTTGAAAGCCTTTGTAGTCTGAAGAATACTCTTAATGCTCGTCCTGACCATATTCCTTCCTCATTATTAACGAATTGTTCTTTTGCATTTACAAGACCTTTGTGGATTCTTTTCAATAAATCACTTCTTACAGGAACTTTTCCAGAGTGTTGGAAAACCTCTTACTTAACTCCTGTCTTTAAGTCAGGTGATAAATCTTTGGTATCCAATTATAGACCAATCTTCATATTATCTGCTATTCCCAAACTCTGAGTCAATTGTATGTAATTATCTAGACAGTCTACTTCATAACCACATCTCTGTATACCAACATGGTTTTTCAAGAGGTAGGTCTACAACCACTAATTTGGTACTCTACTCGGATTTTATATCCTGTGCGTTGGAGAATGGTCACCAAGTTGATTCTGTATATACAGATTTTTTGATGTTATGAATCACCAGCTACTTTTACAAAAGCTTGAGCAGCAATATGGTATTTCCGGTCAATTATAAGTAATTAAGATTGGCTGCGATCTTATTTGATAGATAGGATACAATATGTTAAAATTAAAGGTCACATTTCAAAACCAATATTTGTTACGTCTGGAGCACCACAGGGGTCTCACCTTGGTCCGCTCTTGTTTAATTTATTTATTAACGATGTTGTAAATGTTTTTGAATTTTGCCAAGTACTTCTTTATGCTGACGATTTGAAAATTTTCGCTACGGTTTCTTGCCAAGCGGAAGCACATGCTATACAATTGGACCTTAACAAATTCTTTGAGTGGTGTAAATCCAACTCCATGATTCTGAATATTAATAAATGTAAAACCATTACTTTTAATAGGAAAAGATCAGTTTTATCAGGTAATTATCACTTCAATGGTGTGCCATTGTTGATTGTTAATAAAATTAGAGATTTGGGTGTTATATATGATGATGAACATAGATTTATTGATCATATATGTGAAGTTGGAGCTAAGGCAAAGAAAATGCTGGGTTTCATAAGTCGTTCTACAAGAGATTTTACAGATATAAATTCTATTAAACTTCTTTACTGTTCCTATGTCCGCCCCCACTTGGAATATGCATCTGTTGTGTGGTCACCGTATCAGTCCTCTTATTCTAATTTCTTAGAGAAGATACAACATAAATTTCTAAGGCTAGTCGCATCTAAACAGGGAATACATCTTTCAGAAGTTCAGTACGATAATATCCTGGATGACATTAATTTACAACCTTTGTTAAAGAGAAGATTTAATTCTGATGTTATTTTTATTTACAAAGTTCTTAATAGTTTAATTGATAGCGCCCTCTTATTCTGTCTCAACTAAGCTTACATGTGCCTTCCAAACAATTAAGAAATAATAATACCTTCTCCTTGAAGCATCATCGAACCAACTACGGTAAGTTTTCAATTCTCAACAGAATGCAGAGCAACTGTAATCTCATGAACTTTGATTTTTATCATGGTACTCTGCATGGTCTGCTTGCACTGCTACATGAGTGATTGTATGCCTTAAATGTTTATGTTCTGTTATGGTAATTTGTTATATTTTTTCTGAATTCTCTGTTGTGTATTTAATTATTTTATATGTATTTAATTGTATATTTTTTCTGAATTCTTTGTTGTGTATTTAATTATTTTATATCTATTGTAAATTGTAACTTATATATTTGTACCTTATGTTTTGTATACATTGGGCGTGTCCCGTATTAAATAAATAAATAAATATTCAACTTTTTGAAGCAATAGTTAATAGTAATATTACAAATAATGTATTTTGATAATTCAAATTACTTAGTACTTACTTCCCTTTTTTAATGTTTCCTTACATTTATTTTCTTCATGTCCAAAATTTCCCACATAATTTGTATGATTATAAGCGATTTCGAATGGCTTTGGTTCATAGATTGGTCTGTCATATTTGGACCAACCGCATTTGAATGACATCACAAACCGTTTGGTTCAAGCCAATTCAAGCTTGGTTAACCAATATATGAACTATGGTCGAGAGCACGTTTGCTCTTTGCTTATTAGCTCCATCTCTTTGTATCGGTTCGAATGAGGAGGAAAGAACCGAAGAAGTTAATAGCCTGATGTCAAATCTTTGGTTAACCACTAACCAACCAAAAAAGACATTCGAAATCACTCTATGTATAATTTAAAATTTTAAACAATAATTTACAATTTAAAATATTTTTTTAGGGAACCACGTTTTCGAATAGGTCATTCAATGCAATCAACAGGAAAGCTAAAGTTTGGTGAAGAGGAGTTTGAATTTACATCAGAGGATTTACAAGATTTGGGTGAAATTGGTCGTGGGGGTTTTGGCACTGTAAATAAAATGATTCACAGAAAAACTAGCAATGTTCTTGCTGTAAAAAGAATAAGATCCACTGTTGATGAAAAAGAGCAAAAACAGCTTCTTATGGACCTTGAAGTTGTCATGAAATCTAATGAGTGTGTATATATTGTGCAATTTTATGGGGCACTTTTTAAAGAGGTGAATATAAAAATAAAAAAAAATAATTCATTTAATGACTTCATTTATTTAGGGTGATTGTTGGATTTGTATGGAGGTTATGGATACATCATTAGATAAGTTTTACAAATTCATATATGAGCGGCTAAAAAAACGTATTCCAGAACCAATTATAGGAAAAATTACAGTAGCAACTGTGAAGGCATTATTTTATTTAAAAGAAGAATTGAAAATAATTCATCGTGATGTTAAACCTAGTAATATTTTACTTGATAAGTTAGGAAATATAAAATTATGCGATTTTGGTATTTCGGGACAGCTAGTGGATTCTATAGCTAGAACACGAGATGCTGGCTGTCGTCCGTATATGGCTGTAACTAAGTTTTTTGTTAGTTTTGATATCATTATTTAAACTCTAATTTTTTAG
This sequence comes from Stenus bimaculatus, assembly GCA_963971135.1. NCBI lineage: Eukaryota > Metazoa > Arthropoda > Insecta > Coleoptera > Staphylinidae > Stenus > Stenus bimaculatus. Next base: position 15,432,251 of record OZ020187.1, read on the forward strand.
CCTGAGCGAATTGATCCACAAGGTTCTAAAGGCTATGATGTTAGAAGTGATGTATGGTCTTTGGGAATTACTTTAATGGAAGTAGCAACAGGTCATTTTCCATATCCTCGTTGGCAAAGTGTATTTGATCAGTTACATCAAGTTGTCAACGGAGACCCTCCAAGACTTACAAATAATTGTAATATGTTCACTGCAGAATTTGTGGATTTTGTTAATACATGGTAAAAAATACTTGTTATTTGAATATGATTTATAGTAATTTTTTTTGTTTCTAGTTTAATAAAAGATGAAATGGCCAGGCCCAAGTATAATAAACTGTTGGAAAAACCTTTTATCAAAAGAGCACAATCTGAAGATGTTGATGTAGCAGCATACGTGTCGGAAATTATGGACGAAATGGCTAACAATGGCATTAGTGTGTTTACAACAAATTTACAGTAAAAAACGTCCTTGTTACTAAACATTCCAATTTTGTTTTGTGTTTCACAGTCCTAAAATTATTTGTCAGTCAAAATGCTTTTCCCGTTTAAAGCAATAATATTTACACCAATCAACGATGGAGGTAACAATTTTGTAATTAATATTTTAACTTAAGTGCTTTTATTTAAATTTAAGTAAAAATAATTCTGATCCACACTTTTTTAAGATATTATTTAACTATCGATGATTGAACTAAATTAAAGTTCATTTACATTCTTAGATATTTGAGTCATACATCTCAGGTGATGTAAACAGTAGTACTACATAAATCAATAATTTGTTGTTATTATAAAGCATAATTAGATTTAATGTCTGTCCTATTTTTAAAGGATCTATACCTACTTAGATTATCTAGGATTTAAGACGGAGCGATATGAAATGATACTCGGCAGAGTAGTTAAAGTGTAATCAAAATAAAACTAAAAAGTAATTATTAATGGACTATATGTATTCATGACAAAGATATTTATGAAACTACTTCACCTGCCAATCAGCAGAAAAAACTTGGTAACCTCTAAAATATTACTCCTAATACTTTTGTTTAGGCAATCAATTTTTGGTTTTGTCATGAATACAATAAATTGGAATATAGGTTAGTTAAGATAAATGCAATGCAAATAAACCTGTAGTAAGTCAGAAGCTCTAGAATTTTTTTGGTTTTACCAGGAAATTATTTTTTACTTAAAAAATAAATTATTTAGTCGATCCTATATAATTAGGTAATTTAAACAAGTATTTGTGATTTTTTAAAAAGATTCATCCTATGAGTAAATAACATTACTTGCATATAAAATTAAACCACCTGTTACAGGGTGTTAAAGCACAAAATACATTAGTAACAGCTAACAGCCTCATAAAGTTAACGATTAGTAAGTCTGCTTAGTCTATTTGATATTTTATTAAATTTGGTAACTTAATATATTGTTAAGATCATTTTTTTACATATTAAGCCAAGTTTTAACCTTTAAATAAGAAATACTTTTAAGAACATTTTATGTGTTCTTAAAGGTAGATATAAGAGGAATGTAAGGATAATTAATTAAAAACAATATGCTGAATTATTACAACTGTAACATTCTGGGCCATTTTTTTTTTGAATATTTTAATTATCCCCTAAGCGAAATATCAACTTTTTAGAGAGAAGGGTAAATAATTATAATAATTTATAGGTCGATTCTGTGTACTCTCGTAAGATCCGTAAGGAAACGTACGTAAGGTTTGTTATATGGGTTGTAATGGACGGTTACCGCATAGATACGTTTCGTAAGGGTTTACGGGTGTGCACAGAATCGACACATTAATCTGTTGGAAAAAGTATAATAGGTGGTACTAATTATTCGAGTTTTTTTTAAGTTGTTCTCACATCTGAATACTATTATAAAAGCTACCAGTCTTCCGGATTCAGGAAACCCTTGATACACTGATTCCAGAATCAGAAAAGTGGGTTTTATGACCCCTTGGCTATCATCACTTTCTGCTTGAATTAAGAGTGCAATAATAATAATTATTTGATGACAGTTATTAATTAAAGATTATTGATATTTTCAGATATTATCTATGCATGAAAAATTAAGCAAGCATTTAATTAATGCTCGTTGAAATAATTATTATTTCGGTGGTACGATATCATAAACCATCTCTGATTCAAAAATTTACCGCTACTAGTGCTGCTTTCAAGTTACATTTTTCAAAGCCACAGTGCTTTTAACCTAGGGTTAGTTGTACAACACGAAAAACCTGTAAACACAATTTAAATATGACAGAGGCACCGAGGTGTCCTAGCAAAATAAGTGTTGAATGAGGGGGGGGGGGCGATACAGATTTTAGAGCTCGTAGGATATCCGAACCCCAAACAACTAAAACTGTAAATTGAAAGCGCCATAGATCGACCAGTAATCGACGACGGTCAAGAAGCCATAAAATTTTCTTATCCATTGTTCCTATCGATTCTGAATTCAGTGTTGTACTGGTCCCAGTAAAAAGTAGGACACAAAGGAATCACGAGTACAAAGAAAAACGTGCTGACCTACACGGACCAGCCTGAGCTTAGCCATCTATCTAGTACTGTCTTTTGTATCCTACTTGTGTCTGCGAGGAACTTTACAAGATGTTCCAGAACGCTGGTAACAGTTTATTCTTACCTTAATAAACTAACTTTTTGAGGAGTACTTTATACATATAGTTAATCTTAATGTATACTTTATTTATTATCAAAGAAATAAGATGATGCTTCCTTTAATTATTTCATCTTTAATCATTAGCATATTTAAATAAAATATTGCTCATTAAGAAGAATGTTATTAATTTTGTAAATAGACCAAAAGACTGTCTTTCTTAATTACTTTAATAAAATATAAATGGCAGTTAACTACCCGCGTAATGTGCTGGACAATCCGAATTAACACCATCAGTATAGGTGCAAAAATATTTTAAAGACAATAGCTAGATTACCCCCATGTATACATATATATGCACTGGATTAATCAAAATTGCCGAGTATCTCATTTAAATAATTATACTTGTAAATCATTTTTACCAATTGAATATTTAAACGTTATGCGCTTTTTATTATTAATTTTATCGATCAGCTAATGATTCAATTTTATATTGTAATGTTTATTTTTTTAATTATTTTTTGTGCAATTTAGCTGTGAGTTATTGTTGTTAAAAATATATAGACGTATTTGCAAAGATTTTATTATGAACCCAAAAATGCATCAATTATATTTTTAATAACAAGTTATTTTAATTTTATTTATTAATAATCATATTTAATTGGCTGTCGAAACAAAAGTGCATTTAATAAGACACATCTAAGACTAAAAACTTAAAATCAAATCTATTTTTACAAATGCGTGTATATGCTTAGGAAACTTCCAAATTTCAAGTTAAATTAATGTATCAATATTTGTTGCATATTTTGTTAGTTTTGTAAAATAGATTTGATTTCCTTATTTATTTCCACTGTCCGTTGTATAAGTATTTAATGCAGATTAAATTGTTGCATATGAAAACAAACATTACTGTTGTATTCGACTTTTTAGAAGTTATAATTGTATATAAATATAAATAGTGTACGTTGTTATAAAGTTTATTTTTAATTTAATTTGTACCAAAATAACATTCTGAAATTTCAAGTAAATATATTAATTTTATTTAATTAAAGGAAATTCAAGAATTTATTTTAGACCTCTTTAAAATGGTAAAGGATAAGCAAGGACACTGCATAATAAATAAAAATCTCTTTTAAAATAACAAAATCCATTATAAATTAGGACAAGAGAATAAAAAAATATTTTGTATTTAAATTCTTTTGGCCATCGTCAGTCTATTTTAAATATTGAGTTCATAAATATATTTTTGTATTCTGAAAACTGTACAAGGTGTCCCAACAAGAAGTGCTTCAAAGAAAATCGTAGAAAGTAGATGAGATTTTATCGACAAAAAACCCAATAGTCAGGGTCGGAACAGCCCAGTTTTTTGATGGGTCATCGATTTTTCTTCCCACAGAAAATATCGATAATTCGAAATTCTGTTACTATTTGGTCAATATAAATGCAAAAAATTGTAAACTAAAGCAATTCCAAAACTAAAAATTCCAAAAGATAACGTAGTTATGATTTTTATTCCTTACTTTAAACTCACCCTGTATATATACAGGGTGATCATTTGAAAACGTTCCACCCTTAATAACTCTAGTATGACCAAATATATAAAAATTCGACGAAACACCTCAATTTTGTTTTCGAGGGGGAAACTTAATTACGTATAAAAATAACTGCTAGATGTCTCTAGTTTTGTCATAATTTCCAAATTTTAAATGGCAACCCCTAATACGTAATACCTCATTTTAAAGGAAATTAAAAGGACTTTAAATTGGTGTGCAAAATTTTTAAATCGGAGGTGGAAGTTTGTAACTCTCAACGAGTTGATCTCGGTTGAGAGTTAACTCGTTAGATATTTTATGTCTCTCTCTTACACATAAAAACGTTCATAATGTGGAAACGAGACAAAAATAGTAACCACAGTAATGCAGTAAACAATCCAACGTTCTCGGTACGTTAGGAGTTACAAACTTCCACCTCAGATCACCACATCACAAGTTATAACTAAAAATGTCAGACCTGAACTCCAATTTTGGGGTAAAATTTGACCCCTAGAAATCGGTATAAATTAGTATAACATATTCCTGAGACCAAAATTGAATTTTTTAGCCCATATTATCTCTATTCGAAAACAGTTTGCTAAGGCGCTATTGAAACTCTAAGATAACAAAATTTGCAGATTTTTTTCATTCGATTGCGCTTCAACGAATCATATTTGGATAAAGATAAGTTTGATTAAATCATCCCATTTTCGTCTGAGGAATATGTTATATCAATTTTTACAGACTTATAGGGGACAAATTTTACCCCAAAATTGTAGTACTGGTCTGACATTTTTTGTTATAACTTTTGATGTGGTGATCCGATTCTAAAATTTTTGACACAAATTTAAAGTCCTTTTAATTTCCTTTAAAATGAGGTATTGCGTGTTAGTGGTTGCCATTTAAAATTTTAAAGTCAAGGTTTCTATGGCAAAAGTAGAGATATCTAGCGGTTACTTTTATATGTAATTAAGTTTCCCCCTCGAAATCAAAATTGACGTGTTTCGTCGAATTTTTATATATCTCGTCATACTAGAGTTATTAAGGGTGGATCGTTTTCAAATGATCATCCTGTATACAGGGTGTCCAAAAATGGCGGATAAGCTCTCCACTACGATGTTGAGGAACATTCTGGGATCTCCAGAAAAATAGTTAAAAAAATCCCCGTGACCAATTGACCGAGATATGGAGGGTCAAAGTTTGGAATTCAAATTCTTTATTTTTATGAATTTTGAAAAACCGCCAATTTTCCTGTAAAGTTTGGCTTCTCTTTAGTCTTTTAGTAATAAATTTAATTTAAATTGAGTTTTAATAACTTCACAATTTATTTTTTTAAATTGAAAATTATGACAAGTGGTTATGACAGGTGATTTTCAATTTATAAAAAGTTAAGTTATTAATACGCGATTTAAATTAAATTTATTACTAATCGACTAAAGAGAAGCTAAACTGTACAGGACAACTGATGGTTTTTCAAAATTCACAAAAACAAACAAGTTAAATTCCAAAGTTTGACCCTCCATATCTCGGTCAATTGATCACGAGGATTTTTTTAACTATTTTTCTGGGGATCCCTGAAGGATCCCCAACAACGTACTGGAGAGCTTATCCGCCATTTTTTGGACACCCTGTATAATATGCGTACTAAAAGGTCTGTACAAAATGATACCTCTGAGGTGGAAGTCTGTAAGCTATACGATACTTTTCGTACAACGAAAAAAATCGTTTGTTTACTATGTTGCTTGGTGACCGATTTTCTATCACCCTTCCTTATGCACGTTTTGTATTTGTTGAAAGAAGACAAAATGCGTTACCTTAGCAACATATTCAACAAACGATTTTTTTCGTTGTACGAAAACAATCGTATAGCTTACAGACTTCCACCTCTGGGCCGGATTTGTACCCAAATTTTACCAAATATTTTGCGATTTTATTAAGGAAAAACTAATCGAACAATAATTTTCACCAAATATTTTTTAAAATTGATCTAGGTCAAAGGATCTAGATCTATTTTATACCAGAAACCTAAAGACGTTTCTGGTATAAAATTTTGGTGTTGATAACTTAAGTAGTTTTCAAGAAAATTATTGAAATCGTAAACTTGGAAAATATTTAAATAATAAAATCTTAAAAAACTTTAAATTTACTAGAGTGGCTTTAGTGAACCTTTCTTGCGCAGTAGGCGAATTTACCCGAGTGATTACTATTCAACTTAAAAACATCGATTCGTATATCTACACGAATTCAAATTATTCATAAACCTAAAGGCCGATGCACAATAACCCGTGAACGTGAACATGAAAGACAGTACAGACGGGAGACGTTTAGGTTTCAGATGCACAATAAGGCGGATTGAAATTGTAACATACTAGGGACATTTCATTTTCATACCAAAACTAACATTCCGTTAATTAAAAATATAATCTATAAATAAAATTTTGTTTATTTACTTAAAAATATTCTTATTAGATATTGTTAAAAATGGATTAAGATTCCGATGATTTACTTACTTTTTACAAATTACAAAGAATGATCAAACAATACTTTTATCTATGACGAACACTGTTAGGAAAAGACAGGTTAAAAGAATTTGGGATTTAACTATCATCGGCGATGCCGTTTGAAATGCGCATGTGCATGTCACCGCCGTGAACGCGAAAGATAAAACTTCACCAACTTTCTCGTTAAGATGGATTTATAACTATACATAAACACAAGGAATTAAGATACCTAAAATTTCAACTATACGTTTTTAATGCTACCATTTATAACATATACCTAAGACCTAAGAACCACAACATAAGAAATAAATTCATTTCATTTCTTAAGTTCTTATGTATTTATGTCAAATTTGCGCATGCGCCCCGAACAGACTTGAAGTTAGGAAGTAGTTCATTTCACTACAACAATTGAACTATTTGTGTTGTGTTTCCAATTGTTAAAGATGGAACAATTTAAATTCGAAGTAAAATTGCTTGAAGCTGTTCAGCAATACAATTTAATTATTTCTTTTTCATCTTCATGTAGCAAAGCAACTGCTCCCAAAACTACTGATAAATTTTTTAAATATGGATTAATTTCGCATTTTAATTTAACTCTACCCAATACCAATGAAAATAGGGTAGATTCTTGTGCCAAGTTATAAATAGGGAAAATTGTTATGCTTATGTTTGGATTTTATGTATCTTCTTCCTTATGTTTATGTATAGTTATAAATCCACCTTTATGTTCGGGAATCGAATTCATGTTCCCGGGCAACCTATCCATGTTGTGTATGCACATATTCAACTCCCATGTTTCAACTTCCTACACGTTCTCGTTCCGGTTCGCGTTCTATTGTGCATCGGCCTTTAGTTTTGGACGGCTAGTACATATATCAATCATCGCGTTCACCAATCATAAACAAGGCTTACATGAGTTTGTTAAAAGAAGATTTCTGCGGAGGGTTCTCTTCAGATGAAAACCACTCTAATTATACTAAAGTTTTATATGTTTTTAGAAAGGGCTTTAGATAAATTTTAGCCAAAAAAAATTTCATTTTGTGTGCTTTAATCCTGAAATTTTAGATTTTTTAGAAAAAAGTTGATTTCTAGAAAAATATACGGGATACAAATTAAATTAAATCTTGAAAACGGCTCCATCAGTTGTATACCTTGTCAGGGGATGAAATCACCTTCCATTCTATTTTCCATGATATCTTTCGTTCAACTGGTGATTAATAATCCGGAATGTTCAATTTCTTCACTTTTCGAGATATCTGGAGCAATTTTTTCTTTCACCAATAGTTTCTTCTGTGTGATCATGGAGAGTGAAACCTTATCGAAATCGTCGGTGGCTATCATGGATTCGAGTGATGATTTCATTGATGACGATATGATACTACACAACACAAGAAAAATATTTTGGAATCATCCAGACCTAGGAAAAAATGTCAACCAGCGATTATTCCATGCTGCAAAAGTACTCTAACTTTCAGATGCTGAATTTGTTTGCTTTTATCATATGTCTAAAAACGACAAATATAGTAGTTTACGATCACCAATAGATACGCTAGAGTAAAAAATATTTTTATATAATATTTTTTATAGAAGATTTTAAAGTCATTAAACTAAATTCTAATGAATGAAAAAAATATATAAAATGTACAAATAAAATGACCTAAAAGTACCTTAACTTTGAGCCCCTCTAATTAAGTCAGCGACTAACGGTCGGCATTTATTATCAGTGATTCGCTGATAATTTGCAACGAACCTCCAGAAAAGTGGGAAGAAATTTCTATTCCCTGTTATTATATCCGACAGAAAATTTATCCTATATGTTAAGGTATAGTTGAGGAAGAAAGATTCTATTTACAATAAAAATTTATTAAAAACAAATACAATACAAATACTGTATTTTAGTATGGTACAAAAACACAATCTAGTTTTATATTTATAAAATTTAGTGAGTAAAAAAGTATTAAATTATCAGACTATAAAAAATGTAATCATTTATAAGCACCTTTTGTAGTTAAAAAATAAGTAATGCTTTAAATTGATTTTATATTCATTAAGAAATCGCTGATGTTTTATACTATCAGCACCTTTTTCAGCCATAAAAACAACTGCAGCATTTGTATTAGCACTAGGAATAACAGGTATCACAGAAGCATCGGCCACAAAAAGGTTATTTAAGTGTAAAACTTTAAAATTAAAGTCCACAACTGTATCCTTATGACTATCATCACCCATTTTAGCTGTACCCACTGGATGATAAATTGTCAATGTAAGTTGCCTCGCATAACACTCCCAGTATTTATCAGTATCAAAATTATAATTTTCACATGATGGAAATTTGTTTTCATTTATTTTAATACCCATTTTTTTAATTACTTGAGTTTGCATAATTTTTGTAACAAATTGTATGCCCTTGATTAAAACTTTAATATCTCTATCATCTGATAAATATTTGGGATTAATAAGAGGTTTATCATGGTAATCGTTGGAAGCTAGCTTTAAGTATCCTATACTTTTTGGTTGAAGAACAACAGGTGCCATAGATATCGTTGGAACTCCTACAAGATTCTTCAAGTAATTCGCCCATACTTTATCTGTCACATCAATAATATTGCGTAAATGTGCTCCATTGTCTGAAGTTATTCCCATTGGTAAAGCCATTATTTCTAAATCAGGAGCTTCAAGTTGTTCTTTACTACATTTGGTAAAGTTTTTAGAGTATAAGCATTGTGAATGTAATATAGACAAAACCTCACATTGAACACTTGTCCATGCACCTTTTCCATTATAAATGTAGTCATAAGCAGTATTAGGGCTAATCAATGATTGTGGATTTAAAGCCAATGGCTTATTTATTGTAAATAAATCAAGACCTGTTCCAACATGATCTTGTAAATTTTGACCTACTGGCAAATTAACCACGTTTTTAATTTGCAAGTCTTTAAGATGGTCTTTGGGACCTATTCCTGATAACATGAGTAGTTTAGGTGTTTCTATTGCTCCAGCACATAAAATTACACCTCGAGATGCTCTTAAAAATTTTTTAACACCAAATTTTTCAACTTTTACGCCTCTTGCTTCAAAATTATTTCTCATAACAATTTTTATTGCTAACGTGTTTGTTGATAACTTTAAGTTTTTAGGTTGGTGCAATAAGAGGTGATGTGCAGTGGAATATCGCTTTCCATTTACAATGTTGGCTTGAGGAATCATGAAACCTTTAAGATAACTTTAACTTAATTTAAAGTTGTTTGTTTTCTAAATTTTACCTGTATTTTCTTCACTGTTAATATCAGTGACTGGCACTCCTAAAAATTTAGCAGCTTCCAACAAAGCTGGTCCTAATTCTGTTACAAATGGGATGTCATTAGCTACAAGGAAGCCGGTTTGTCCGTGGTTTTTTACTACAAGTCATTAAATCATAGATTTTAAAAGTTTAAGTGTAATGGGATCTCACCATCATTTTTGTACCTCCCAATTTGTCTTTCTGATTTTTTTAAATAATGCATTACATCGTTTTCATAGTTGAAACCTGTTTGATTTTCAAACCATTTTTGGAAGTTTCTTTCATGGCCTCTCACATAGAGCATGTTATTAAACCTTCCCGAACCACCAAACACTTTACCTCTTGGCCACTTTGTTACCTTAAAAGTTAATATTTAAAAAAAAATACTTATAAAATTTATTTAAAATATAAACTAAGTTACATTTAAAAATTAGGTACAGTTCAATTTTCTGATCTTTTGACTTGTTTTTTCTTACTATCCTACAGTAAAAAGTCATGAATAAAGTAATTACTATAAAATAAGTAAAAAAAGTTGGATTAAAAAAAAGTTAATCTAAAGATTGGATTTTTATAGAGGATTTTAAATATACAGGGAATCCGATTTTAATTAATCCAGAGTTTCTAAGCGAATATTTAATAATGCCATGCTTTTTTAATTTTTATGGGGAAACCTTTTTTTTACAAATGGTAACCCATTTTGTAGATTCATAATACATGAAAAATAATAAGCAACTTATGTTTGAAATTTTTTTTTTTAAAAAGGTCAATACTAAAAAAATGTCTCAATCAAAAGTGGCTTATTTTTATCATAGATTTCGAATCAACAGTAAAAATTACATGAGTTACCATTTGAAAAAAAAGGTTTCCCCAAAGAAACCCTTTAAAAATACCGGGCTGAAGTTACATTTAAATGCATTCATTTTTACATTCATATTTTTTTTATTAGAAAAAAAAAATGTAAGGGCTCAATTTTTTTATCTTTTGTTACAAATACAGTTCTTAGTAAAACTACATAAAAAGTTGTTTCAAAATCAGATCATGAGTCAAAAAATTTAAAAAAGAATGAAAATAATCAGTCACACAAAAAAATGTAAGGGCTCGATTTTTTTATATTTTGTTACAGATACAGTCTTTAGTAAAACTGCATAAAAGGTTTTTTCAAAATCAGACCAGGAGTCAAGAAATTAACAAAATAGTCACTTTTTCAGATTTTATTTTCTTTTATCGAAAACAAAAAAATGTAAGGGCTCAATTTTTTTATGTTTTGTTACAGATACAGTCTTTAGTAAAACTGCATAAAAACTTTTTTTAAATCAGACCAGGAGTAATTTAAAAAAGAATGAAAATAATCAGTCACTTTTTCACATTTAATTTTTTTAATCGAAAACAAAAAAAAGTAAGGGCTCGATTTTTTTATATTTTGTTACAGATAGTCAAGGGTCAAGAAATTAAAAAAAATGAAAAAATTCACATTTTTACACTGGGGTCGAGAAATTGGAAATTAATTAAAAATAAAATTTTTTGTTTCAAAATTCTATTTAAAAAATTAGATATACACTGTTTTATACATAGGGAAGTATATTACGTATACGAATATAGGTACATAAAACATTATACATACAGTTGTATATTTATATTTGATTAAATTTTAATTAAGTTTATATACCTAACACAATATGCAGTTTTATGCAGTTTCACTAAAGACTGTATCTGTAACAAAATATAAAAAAATTGAGCCCTTACATTTTTTTGTTTTCGATTAAAAAAATTAAATGTGAAAAAGTGACTGATTATTTTATTTATTTTCATTCTTTTTTAAATTTTTTGACTCCTTGTCTGATTTAAAAAAAACTTTTTATGCAGTTTTACTAAGGATTGTATCTGTAACAAAATATAAAAAATTAAGCCCTTACATTTTTTTGTTTTCGATAAAAAAAATAAAATCTGAAAAAGTGACTATTTTTTTAAATTTTTTTTTTTATTTCTTGACTCCTGGTCTGATTTTGAAAAAACTTTTTCTGCAATTTTACTAAAGACTGTATCTGTAACAAAATATAAAAAGTTTGAGCCCTTACATTTCTTTGTTTTCGATTAAAAAAATTAAATGTGAAAAAGTGACTGATTATTTTATTTATTTTCATTCTTTTTTAAATTTTTTGACTCCTTGTCTGATTTAAAAAAAACTTTTTATGCAGTTTTACTAAGGATTGTATCTGTAACAAAATATAAAAAATTAAGCCCTTACATTTTTTTGTTTTCGATAAAAAAAATAAAATCTGAAAAAGTGACTATTTTTTTTAATTTTTTTTTTATTTCTTGACTCCTGGTCTGATTTTGAAAAAACTTTTTCTGCAATTTTACTAAAGACTGTATCTGTAACAAAATATAAAAAGTTTGAGCCCTTACATTTCTTTGTTTTCGATTAAAAAAATTAAATGTGAAAAAGTGACTGATTATTTTATTTATTTTCATTCTTTTTTAAATTTTTTGACTCCTGGTCTGATTTAAAAAAAACTTTTTATGCAGTTTTATTAAGGATTGTATCTGTAACAAAATATAAAAAAATTGAGCCCTTAAATTTTTTTGTTTTCGATAAAAAAATAAAATCTGAAAAAGTGACTATTTTTTTAATTTCCTGACTACTGGCCTGATTTTGAAAAAAACTTTGTATGCATTTTTACTAAAGACAAACAAAATATAAAAAAATTGAGCCCTTACATTTTTTTGTTTTTGATTAAAAAAATTAAATGTGAAAAAGTGACTGATTATTTTCATTCTTTTTTAAATTTTTTGACCAATGGTCTGATTTTGGAACAACTTTTTATGTAGTTTTACTAAGGACTATATTTGTAACAAAATATAAAGAAATTGAGCCCTTACATATTTTTTTTCTAATAAAAAAAATATGAATGTAAAAATGTAAATGTAAAAACTTTAGCCCGGTTTAAAAATAGTCCCCTTCAAAGCGCTGTAACTTTTGCCTTTTTAAAGGAAATCACTTTCCAAGATATTTGGCTGGATCAATTAAAGTGGGACACCCTGCATTTTATTAATTTTGATTAAATCAATCCTGAGATAATAAAGAAAGTAAAAATAAAAAAAATTTAAGTTTTGGACATGCATATGTTTAAACATATAGGAGTACAATTTTTGTCTTACTTTCATCTGTAGCACATGAATCCGTTATGTCCATAGTAGAAATACCCTGTATACTGGGTGATTTAAAATAATATTATCTTTTAAGTGGTGATTCCTTGGATCAAAATAAGAAAAAAATCCCTAACAAAGCATTTCCCGAGGCATTTCGGGACCTATATGTTTATAGGATTTTTTTTTTCTTATTTTGATCCAAGGAATCACCCGAGAGCTGATAGATATTAAATTTATCTGCATTTAGGGTAGCTCTGAGTGGGAACTATAGTACATTTCATTTATAGATCACCTTTTCAGCAGGAAATTACTACTAAAATATAGACAGTTCTTTCAATTGAGTCTTCGTCTAACAACACTAAAATCATAGTATTATAACTAATTGCATTTAGTATTATTAGAGGAAGACGCAATTGAAAGAACTGGGTATATTTAAGTCGAAATTCCTCTTGAAAAGGTAATCTATTAATGAAATGGACAGCAATATCTATGTTTTTATTTTAAACCTACATTTTTTTTGAAGGCTCCAGAGGCATGTTCTTGTGGTACGGTTTCATACTTCCAATCAAGATAAGTTGTTTGCAGTAATGCTAATGCACTTGGCATATCTAATATAGATCCACCAGTTGGTCCGGCTTCCAAAAGCAAAATTTTCAAATCTTTCTGTTCAGCAAGACGCAAGGCCATCACACTTCCCGCAGTACCAGCTCCAACTAAAAATAGCATAAGTTTTTAATTTACTAAATTAAAACATTGTAAATTGAAAAACAATAATAAAATAAAAATTAATTCAGAAAAGTTGTTTTGTAAACAAAATTCTTACCAATAATATAATCATAAACATTGTCCACATCTTTGAAAGGATTACAAATAAAACTTGGACAATATTCGATCCAGTAATAATAATTAATTAAAAACGAAAAAAATGAAACTCCAAAAATAAAAACTAGTTTTAAAATTAAATTATAAATGGCATTATACATCATATATCAAGAATTAATAAATATATTTTGTATACTAAGATATTCTGTAAAATTTAATTCCTAGATATTTAATAGTTTGCTATAATTTAATTAAATCAATTTAAAATTTTATAATTATCCAAAAACTTGCACCACAACTATCAAAAAACCATTTACAAGTTTTTATAGGGTCAAAGTTTATAATTATTTAATAAACATTTCGTAGGAGTAATTTAATTTGTATATTAAAAAAATGATTGCACTACATTTTTGAATAACTCTGTTTAACCTAAAAATTTTAATACTTTTGTTATACAGAGTGCTCAAAATTCGTGCATACATTTGCACTGTTTGGTGTTAAGCTGTGTTAAGCGCATACACGGAAGTAATTTTGGTTGTCTAAAACTTTTTTGTTTATTTATATTTTAACAGTAATTAAATAACCCGGTAGCGTTATTATACCAATTACATTACATTACATGAATAAGTATTTAATTTGATGACTTGTAGCTGACATAATAAACATTATTGATTAAAGAACAACTCATTTTATTAATTTATATTTAAATATATTAATTTTTTTCAGTCGAATTTTTAGATGTTTAAAGTTGATTTTTGTTTTCATTTTACTTTTGCTTTTAATAAAAAAATATAAAATAAAAACAAAAACCAACTTTAAACATCTAAAAATTAATATAACTTAATTTTCAACTGAAAATAATTAATATATTTAAAAATAAATTTAAAAAAATAGAAGTTGTCCTTTAAGTTTTATAAATGTATTTAGGCAACCAACAATACGCATATTACAGGAATCTTTAGTTTAAAAATAATACAAAACAAAGGGCGGCCATCTTGTTCCTAACGTAATAATCTGTCAAGTGTAATAACTTTTGCAAAGCTGCGATATTATGTATTTGTAAAATAGTTTTAAACAAGCGATATAACTTTTTGGAATATTAAAGGTAAGTTTTAAATAATATTAGTCCTTTTTTAAACTGTTTTATTTATAACTTTGTAATTATGAGTCACCTCATTGATAAAACTTACCCTACTTTTTATTGACATATGGTTAAAGGTCTAATTTCCAATTAAATAAAGTTTAGTAGTTTAATTAATATTATTTAATAATGCAAGATTGTAATTTACATTAATGTGAATTTTATGTAAGTGGAAAAGTGTAGGTAGTCATAGTCAGTGTGAATATTTTGTATACATTCGGACTCCCATGAGTTTTTAGCATACTAAATAATTGTACCAAATTAAAGTGTATACTTAAAGCGATTTCGAATGGCTTTGGTTTGTGTTTGGTTCTTAGATTGGTCTGTCATATTTGGACCAACCTCGTTCAAATGAGAAATTAATGACGTCATAGGAAGTTTGGTTCAAGCTCGGTTAAACGAAAAATTAACTGCTGCAGTGATTTCTTCTATGACAACTGCCAACGGTTTAACCAAATTTTATTAAACAATTTCGAATAGGTCGATAAAAACCAAAGGTATTACGTCACAGTTTATGAACTGATTTCAAATTCTTAGTTAACCATTAAATAACCATATAAGCCATTCAAAATCGCTTTGGGTCTCATCCTTAAAATATTGCCTACATTAATAGTTTTTATTAACTAATATGCACTAGCATATCGTGGGCGTACAAGGAAAACCCACTAAGTCCAGTTTTTGAAAGAATTGAGTTCTATCGAGTATAAGTCCATATTAGTGATACAATTTACAAGAAAACCACTGTGCGCTTATTAAGGAAGTTACAGACTCTTCAAAATATTAAAACTGGATTTTACACAGGCGTTATAACATTAAAATGTGTTTTTCTCGAAAGTTGCATTTTGTGGCTTTGTGGGTTTTCCTTGTACGCCCACGATATAAGGCTAGTTTTCATTAGTAGATTAAACGGGCGAGTTAGTACTATCGTTTTACTATCCTTGCAACTCGACCAATAAAATTCCACTTTCATTGGATGAGTTGCAGGGATAATACTAACTCGACTGTTTACTCTACCAATGAAAACTAGGCTATATTGTTAAACTGTAATAAAAACTATTATAAATTAGACGATATCATTCTAATTTATTTGATTTTATATAACAGAATACATACACAATAGATAATTATATTATCAATATATTACAAGTTTTATTTGCTAAGAACAGACTTTGAACATATCCCTTTTACTATTCAATCAAATGTTTACCGCTGACATTGTTGTTTATTGCATCAGCTGTGTGTTGTATAGTCATTTTATAGTCACAGATTTTAACCATTTTCTACTAAGTAACACCAAAACAATTAAATTGCTTCTTTTTGTTTTTATTATTATTATACATATTAAATTTATTGTTCCTCTATAATTATATGGTTTACCTCACTAAAACAAGAATTGCAGTAAGTGATAGCCAATAAACTTTTTAGTACAGTGGATTTTGCTTTATGGGACCAAGGGCTTTTGGAAAAACCGAAGTCACATTAATTCATTGGGATCGGGACTTTATACTTTATAATTTGGTCGAAATAGCCGACTGGTCTGATTATCCGGTGGTCCAATTCGTGGGCTATCAAGCAAAAGGCACTAAGTGAAAAAATTGGATTTACATAATTTGAATTTTAAAGGTTGATACCATTTGAAAAAGTGGTTATTTTTATTAGTTGCGTAGTTCTCTCAAATTAATCTAGAATCTATTAATTTAGATTCTAGATGACTAATGCTTGCCTTTTGCTTGCTAGCCCACGAATTATGCGGAATACACTGTATTTGATCCCATACAGAATTAGTATATTATTCAAAGAGCGAGAACGCATTATTCACGAAGACTGAAATTCACACTTTATTGCACAATCAGGCAACATTGAACTTTTTACCTGCTGCAATTATACGTTAAAATTAAAATTTAAAATTGCATTTATTAATAGAATTTAAAACCGATATTTTAAAATTATTACCCTTCTTTTAATTTGAACGTAAATTAAAAATAAAGATTATTTATCTGACAGGAGTTTTGTCAAACTAGTCAAAATTTGAATTTTAGCGACCACTGTTGCAGAGATAAAAATAATTTTTTAAAATAATGTAAAATCTAATAAAACTGTTTATAAGGTATATTCTTTACAGAAATTAAGTACATAATTAATATTAGGAGTATATTAGTTAATTTTAATAGATTTAGTGTATTTTTATTTTTATTCCTTTGGGCATTAGAGGGTTAAGATTAGTGCATTATCTATACATAGTAGCTAGCGAGGTAGCTAGGTAGGTCATTGATAAAAATGAAAAAAAATAAAGGTCCAAGAAGGCTACCTCGTGGAACCACTTTATTAATGAAGGACTTTTGTGAGTGCATTTTCCTACCCACATTCGTATCAGTTAAACTCACCAATTGCGATCTCTTGTCTAAGTAGGATTGTATCCAAAGTAGAGCTAAGCTAGACCAAGAATTTCGTAACGATGAAGTTTTTCCACAAGAACTTGATGGTTCATAACATCAAACGCTCTGGTTAGGTCGTAAAAAAGCCCGATTTATTTATGACTTTTGTTGTGGTTTTCCAGAACTTGATTGTATGTAAAATGATAAGACAGCATCTATGGTTGAGCTGTCTGTACGAAATCCGTATTGTCTAGAGGAAAGTAATTTCTGATTGTATATGAACGACCAAAGTCTGGACTGAAACTCACTCTCAAAGATTTTAGAAAAGACTGATAAAAGAACAATTTTCCCATAATTGTCTATTGAAGAATTACTGCCTTTTTTGTGAAGTGGGAGGATTACTGCAGTTTTTAATTGATCCGGAAAGTATCCGATCTCAAAAGATATATTTATTAGCATAGTTGCACAATGTTTTAAAATATTACATGGAACTTCATCAACTCCACAAGATTTAAATAAGTATACCGAGCATTGATGATCAACTTTTGAACATGTATTATTTTTTTGAAATTATGTCAAACTGTATTAAACAGAACTATTACAAACCCCCAAAATCTTAATTTGTATAACATCTATATCGCAAATATGTGTTTGCTAGTGGTTTTAAAATTTTCCGAAGAAAATGTTTGGAGAATGTACAATTTTAGATATTCTAACACCATCGGGATTTTGGTTTAAATTACTTATAAATCCTTTTTCTGAAAAATTTATTTTTTATTCTAATTTTATTGCTGTTGAGTATAACATCCATGCCTCTCCAATGGTAATTTAAAAAAATAAATTTTACCTTAGTTAATTAAAGGTTTATTTATCAGTGTCAGATTTTGCTTGTTAATTTTTTTTTAAAACTTTATTTTTACGACAAAAAAGAGCAAAAATAGTGGTAAAAAGAATTTTTTAAATATATTAAAAAGGGTCCTTTTTAGTTACCGATAATAATAACTTAGTTAACCCTGATATATTTAACTTACACTTTTTTTGGATAAAAAAATGGTCTTTGTTTTCATTTGAAGGATACACAGGAAAAATCGGCTTAGTCGCAAATAATGGTTTTCGAGTTATTGCTATTTTTAGTTTAATATTAGCAGTTTTAGCATCGCATGGGTACTTTTAAACAGGCTATATTACGAGACCTAACAAAATTTCCCACTGACTGATAGGTTCATTACAAGGTTTATTTTAAAGAGTAGAAAATTTTGAACAAGTGGTCTTAGCTGTTTTTTTCTGTGTACCCATCATTTTTATATATTTGCCCGAATTAAAAGGTTGTGTTTACATCTTAAACAATTTCCCAATTTATTGTCGAACTATTTCCTTCCAATCTATAAAAAAAATTATATGCTTGCATACTGTAATGTCACCTTTATCGATCTGAGTACCATAATGAGTTCATTATGGTATTCAATGGACCATAATGATTTTTTATGGTAGTTAAATTTATGTCAATAGTTTTAAATTTATTTCAATTTTGTCATGATTTATGCAAGTATATAGATTTGTATGTAATCGTAATCATTATGGTACTAGTCATGAAGTTCAGGAGTTAAGATGTCTATTATAGGCAGATTCTGGTCAAAATTAAAGGCGTTTAAATGGAAACAAATAAGGTAACTATGGAAATTGTCCATTACAACGCATATAACAAATTTAAATTTAAAGGCCTTTAAACTTAAATGATTTGACCAGAATCTGGGCATAAATCTGCATTTTTTTGATAGAATAATTGTATTCTGATTTTTTTATTGACTAAATTTATCTCACGTAACTTGATCCGCATTGGATTGAATTGAATAGCGATTGGCTTGGTCTCCATTTTTTTTTTAAATAAACACATGGGATCGGATTTTTGGATAATTGAACTAAATCCTAAAATTGAATCCAATCTGACGTGCATATTTCGAAAAAAATGTGGATAGAGCCAATCGCTATTCAATCCTATCCGGATCAAGTTTCATGACATAAACGTAGTCATTGTTTTATAGTTTATAAAGTTGTGACCCTGTTTTCTTTTGCAGTAAGCCATGCTTTTTGTTTAATCTTTAAACATATATTTTACTAATTGGACTTTCGGACGTGAAATAAATACAATGGAGGCAACACCCACATTTTCATCAAAAGATGAGGAAATTAGTTATTGGAAAAGTTACGCTCAACAAATAATTTTAGAGTATGTATTTAATTACTTTGAATTAAACATTATTATAGCCCAAATTTTAGGCGAGATAATATACAGAAAGAATATGACGATTTTACAACAGAATCACTAAGCCTCGAAAAGGAGTTGGAAGAAAACATAAAGCAAAATGAAAAGAAGATTAAGGAGCTAAAATTACAAATTGCTAGAAATGAAAATGAAAATGAGTCTTTACATGTAAGTTTAATTTTCTTTTAAAAAATATTAACACCACATGATTAATCTCTGATAATATGATCTGACAATATCATATTCTTGCCCCAAGTTACTCGGGTATCTCGTTTTGAAGTAAATATGAATTTTATCTGAGATGCTTAGAGAGTGTATTTTGTTTGTTTACATTTCACTGTATTAAAAACCAATGAAACTTAATAATTTTATTTTACAGTTACGTTTCGAACAAGCAAATTTGGAAAATTTTGCTCTCCAAACAGAAGTATCAAATTTAAATAAGGAAAAATTAGAAATGCACAAACGAGTCCGAGACTTAGAGCAGAAGAACGATGACTTGGAGCGTAATGAGAGAATTGTGGCAGAATCTATGGCTGCATTTGAAGCTTCTCTTAATCAAGAAATTGAACGAAATGCAATTCTTGAATCTGAGGTTGATGAAAAAGAAAGGCTCATGGAGAAATTACAAAGACTCTCTGATGAAGCTAGAGGTAAATTTGAATCAAAAACTATGATTATTAGAATAAATTTAATAGTATTTTATATTAAAAACATTTTTTTTAAATCTTAGATCTGAAACAGGAGCTTTTTGTATCAAAACGTCCAGATAATGATCGTTTGGTAAATGGAACGAATGGAGTGGATACTAATAGATTAAGAATTGAATCAGAGACACAAACAACTCCAGCTAAACGTAAGCTACCTAAAGCCATGTATAATTTCTTCCGCTTGTGCAGCAAACATTTAGCAATAACAAGTAACACCAGAGTCTAGTCAATGTTATTCAAATCGTTGATCCGGAAGAAAAGTGACACAACTCAAACCTTACTGTTTTTGTGATAAATGGTATATTCAAAATATAATAAGTTTTATAATCCCATCGATTAATGGAAGTATTACAACCAAAATCATTTGAAAATTTTCACGATTTTTTTAAACTTTAAGGTTTAAATGTACACTAATGTCTTTAAAATTAGTGCTCTGAAAAATGACGATTTTTGAGTTGTGTCACTTTTCTTCGTGATGCGCAAAATGATTCTGTCTATTCCTTTGCTCTTAAAAGCATGCGTGCCTTTATGTACAAAAAATAATTCTAATAACAGTATTTTAATTTATTGTTCTAAAGATAGTTCCTTAATTAACTCTAATAATCAATATTTTTATATTTATTTTTAAATAATTGACTAAGAGAATGAAATAATTTGTGTATGTTGATTAAAGTATTAATTATTAAAAAGCAAAATTTTACAATTAATGTAATGATTATAAAAAATGGTTCGAATCGTTAGTCCTGTTATTGTAGTGCCTTAAATTTCAAGTGCACTTATAAAATTTTGCTTTTACTAGTGCAATTAACAAGACTCAATATATGAATTGACTGATGGATAAATCTAATGTACTGATTTGTTATTAATTCTTAATAGTTATAAATAAATTCTATTATTTAACTACCTGTATTGTTTTATTTTATTTCATTACTTTTTACACATTTCATTTCCCCCATGCTTAGTTTATTCATATTTGGGTCTTGTAATTTAATTATTAATTTTATTTTGCATGATCATGAATGTCTGAGTGTAACTATTAAATGTTACAACTTTTTTCTGCACCAACCTCAAAATGTTATATAATTATTTCCAGGTGATCTAACTAAAACAAACTTGATGGACAGACCCTTAACTCCATCATCTAGAGTATTAGCTTTAAATATAATTGGAGAATTAATGAGAAAAGTTGGCGTAAGTATAATACTTATTTATAAAATTGTGTAAATATCAGTATTTTTAATGTCGATTATTAGCTGGAGTTTTTACTGGCAGTTTTACACTTGGAAATAAATTAATTAGAATCATACTTCTGCAAATCTGTGCTGAGGGATTTCTATCTAGCTATAATTCAATTTTGAAAAAATTAAATTCTAAAAACCCTTATTTAAATCGAATACAAATTTACTAGTAATCTAAATTGTAATGAATGTAATTTTCATCAGATTTATTCAAGCTATTCGGGTTAATTGCACTGAGTGCGTTTTGAGTGTCAGATTTTATTTTTGGTGCTTGCTTATGGGTGAATTAATTATTTATGATTTTAACGGTTCCAAAGTTTAAATATATTGTCAAACCTTACTTCTTTTTACAACAATGCTGCAGGAATTTTCAGGTATGGAAAAAAGAATAAGTACCAGATATAAAGAAACTTATAAAAACAAATAACAAGTGTAAAACTGCTCTTTGTGTGCAATATTTTAGTGTTGTGTTTTAGAATGTGTTATTTTAAATTGGTGCACTAGTTTTCTAGAGTAGTTAGAGAAAAAATTGTAGAGTAATGGACATGATACAGCTATTTTTTTAACAAACTATCTGTTTATTCCTCTGCAACATTATGTTTTTAGTAAACTCAAAGTGGTATGACTAATTTCTTTTAATTGGGTTTCTCTCTACTCATTCCTCATTCTTTGCCAATGTATTTTTATGTATTGTCTTACCCGTAAAATACCTTTTTTCAAGTCATTAAGAAGGTATTATAATTTTAAATTCTCTATTAATAAGAGCATTCTTTCCCAAACTACATGTTTATTTATTTATTTATTGCAAACAGTACATTACAGCCAAAATAGACCAAATAGTACATACAAATAACCCAGCATAGATTTAAATTTACATAATAATTAAAGTAGTTAATACAGTGTGGTATATTAGAAACTGAACAATAAATTTTATACGAGACAAAGACTGAAAAGTGGTGCAAACACAATTGTGACTAGTAGGTAATCCTTGCATCTAAGGCTTCCAAGGACTTAACAAACGTACTAAAATTAACATGAAAAATATCTACAAAATTATTAACTAAATTAAGACTAGATGGATTCTCTTTATCACATTAAACTTATTATCATTAGTACGACACATCTTTGGTATAAATAAATCACTGTTTCTATAGTTTGCCCTAACTCTAATATTGAAATTGGATAAAATTTCTGGACAATCTAGAATACTGTGCAAAACCTTGTACCCAATTTTTGCTTGCGCTTTAAATCGCCTGAGATTCAGGGGTTCAAGATTAAAAGATTAAAACATGTTCTAAATCATCTTCCTTAAAAAAATTATCGCTTCACGGACGGACACCTTTTAATCATATAAATAATTTTATTAACAATGAATATTTTGCTGCATGTAGTAAAAGAATGTTTTTCACTTTTAGTTTTTAATCAATTATAAAACTTGTTAATAAATGTATGTTTTGTACGAAACTATGCAATCTGATTTTAAAATATTTCAAGCTTTCATAATAGACCTTCAGCTCACCATAGGAAATTTGGTGCTGATTCTACCCAGTATGCCCTTTAAGGTATTGCGCATTCAGTATGTATTGATCCATTATTTGTAGATTTTAAAAAATGACTCCAGTCATTTTCGTAGATAATGGACCTGAGGGCTGATTATTTTTTAACAAATCAAAGAGTTGATTTCGATGATTTCCACAGGAATGTTTTCATAATGAATGCTTTTGATTCGTAAAGAAAGAATACTGGCATACGTTCAGCGCTTGCTCTAAGGGCATATATCAGGCCTCAGATCCATTATCTAGGAAAATGACTGGAGTCGTTTTTATTAAAATCTATGGATCAGCACATGCCGAATGTGCAATACCCTAAAGGGCATACTGGGTACGATCAGCACTAAATTTCCTACGGTGAGCTGAAGGTCTATAATATTTTAAACTTCATGTAAAAATGTAAATGAATGAAAATAAATGTTTATTAACAAAAAAATTATAAATACTTTTCAAAAAGACTTGCAATTGATTCATAGATGGTAAGGTAGCCATCTAGGACCACTCCTATTTTTGTTGTTTATCAACGACTTAGCCTCTTGCTTTGTATCCTCCATTTTTCTATTCTTTGCTGACGACCTAAAGATTTTCTCTACCATTGAAAACTTTCTTGATATTCTCATACTACAAGAAGATCTAAATAGACTCTGTAATTGGTGTTTGAATAACTGCATGCAATTAAATTTGGAGAAATGCAAAAAGGTCACCTTCTCTAGAATTGCAAATACGTTATTATCTGTATATACCCTACTTGGAACTTGGAACACCTTTGGAATTGCTTAGAAGTTTCACTGACTTGGGTCTTACTCTTGATTCTAAAATGGCATTTACTAAACACTACAACCATATTTCAAACAAAGCAGTTAAAATGTTGGGTTTCATAAAAAGAAATGCAGCAGAGTTAAACAATCTGAGCTCCCTCAAAATACTATTCTTTTCTTTCTGTAGAAATATTCTGGAATACCTCTCTCCGGTATGGTCGCCTCAGTATAACATCCACATCCAAAAGTTGGATTCAATTCAAATTAAATTTCTGCATTATACAGTGGTGTGAATAAAAGTAGGTGTATTAAAAATTTTGTGCTTAACTTAAAAAAATAACATAATAATAATACAAATATTTTCAATTCTCTGTAAACCAACAAAAACGATCGCTGTTTTGAAAAATATTGTTTTATATTACCTTCTTATGTAATAAATTCAGTTTTATAGGAGATTTGTGAAATATTGGTGTGAAAAAAAATAGGTGTGTTGCATATTTTTGTCAAGGAAAAACTATTTATAATGGTTTTTTTATCATAGATTGGATTATAAGTTGTATTATAAATCATTATTTGGTAGCATGTCCATGATTTATCAGTACAGCTGCACAACGACGAGGCATTGAGTCGATTAGGCGCTGACATCGCTCAACAGGAATTGCATTCCATGCTTCTTCAACTGCTTTCCACAATTCATCCTGATTTTTAATTTTTTTTTGTGTTGGGATCAGGTGATTGTGCTGGCCATTCCATAACCCTAATTGTTTTGTCTTCAAACCATTTTTTTGCTAACTTAGGTGTGTGTTTAGGATCATTATCCTGCTAAAACACCCATCTAAGAGCCCATTCCTCTTCCACATATGGTAGGATTATTGTAGATAAAATATGAACATAGCTTGGAGCATTCATATTGTCTTTAATCCAGAAATTAGGACCCACACCATTATACGAAAAGCATGCCCATACTACAATTCAACCACCTCCATGTTTCACTGTTTTTACAATAAATTTTGGGATCAACTCTTGGTTCTGAGACCGTCTAGTATATTGTTTACCTCGATCAGAACCAAATAAATATACTTGGGACTCATCCGTCCATAAAATGTTCTTCCACTTTGTTACAGGCCAATTCAAATGCTCACGCGAAAATTTTAAATGGCTTTGTATGTCTCCCTGGGAAAGAAGATGTACCTTTATAGGACTACATGCTGGCAATTTATTTTTAATTAATACATTTCTGATAGCTGTTGTTGTAACTTCTAAATTTAAATTCTTTTTTAGAGCAGTCGTTGTCATAAATGGATTTTTTTAGAAGATTTACAATCCTACGTTCCATTTTTTCTGTATTTTTTCTCTTCCGTCATCTGTTTTCTTTTCGTGGGTGATGTTTTAATGCGTTTGTCACCAGCATATTTTGAGAGCAGCTCAAGATACCACTAATTTTTTTGTTAATCTTACCAATTACTCGTAGTTTTCGAATCAATCGACGTTCCTCCAGTTTACAATGTTCTCCACCCATTTTGACAAAAAAATCTTAAAATCATGCATGTTTTGCGACAAATGATAAACCTAACTTTCAAATAACTAGCTTACTATTCAATCAATTTACTTATGAGGTTGAAATTACAAATTACTTCTTTCTTCAATCAAATAATGTTTGTTGCACCTATTTTTTTTCACACCTAGTTAAAATTTATTTTCATAAATCTTACCCCCAGTATTATCAACAGACATTTAATTTTAAATGAGGTTTAATTTGACATATACAGGGTGTCCCATTTGACGTTGGACTGTGTACAACATAGTATCAATACATTAACCCCCAGTATTATCAATAGACATTTAATTTTAAATGAGGTTTAATTTGACATATATGGTATATTAATGAAGTTTCAATATAGTTTTAATGACATTTAGCTGCAAAATAGACTATACAGGGTGTCCCATTTGACGTTGGACTGTATGGGTATCTTTGTTATTATTGGACAAAGTAGTTGAGATTTTTTCAAATAATAATAATTCATTTACAAAAAATTTGAATATAGCATCGTTCCAACGCTATCTTGAAAAAACAAGAAATTGCGATTTTTAAAATATGGCTATAACTTCTTTATTTTCTGTGGTACCAAAAAAGTTTTTTGACATAATAGAGACAATTTTTTGTGTACAATGCAGTAAAACAAATGAATAGTTTTTTTCGCTAATGGATTGACCGGAAATGAACCAAACTTATTTTTTTCTGAGTAATTTGGTATACCATATGTCATATTTAAAAAAAAATTATAAACTAACATTGGACTTTAAGAGATGTAAATTGTCAATAAATCTTAACACATATGTATTGACAGTTTACATCTATTCAAGGCCATTTTTGGTTAGTAAAATAAAATTATTTCTATTTTTCTTAAAATATTACATATGATATATCAAATTACTCAGAAAAATACATTAATTCCGAATATGTGTAAATCCAATATGGCTGCCATAAGAAAAAAATAAGTTTGGTTCATTTCCGGTCAATCCGTAGGCGAAAAAAAATATTCATTTTTTGTACTGTATTGTACACAAAAAATTGTCTGTATTGTCAAAAAAAATTTTTAATACCATCGAAAATAACGAAGTTATAGCCATATTTTGAAAATCGCATTTTCTTGTTTTTTCAAGATAGCGTTGGAACGATGTGATATTCAAATTTTTTGTTAATGAATTATTAATAATCGAAAAAATCTCTACTACTTTGTCTATTTAACCGACTTTATATCTCCAATAATAACAAAGATACCCATACAGTCCAACGTCAAATGGGACACCCTGTATAGTCTATTTTACAGCTAAATGTCATTTAAACTATATTGAAACTTCATAAATATACCATATATGTCAAATTAAACCTCATTTAAAATTAAATGTCTATTGATAATACTGGGGGTTAATGTATTGATACTATGTTGTACACAAAATAAATAAAACTTGATAACCAACATTATTTAGTTTGGCATTTCAATGCACACCACATTTTATATTCTTTTATAATTCTATTTGCCGGTTTTTAACAGCTTAATAAGAAAAATTTCATACACCTATTTTAATTCACACCTCTGTATGTCTTTCAAACTTAATTACAATGATAATTTTACTCGATAGATCTAGATGAGATCTAATATTCCTACATAATATTTAATATATTATCAGCTACAATTGGCTATTCCGACATTTTGTGCAAAATTGATTTTCATGTTCCATCGAAAACCACCAGACAACTACTCGAAGCAATTACTTAAACAATTCCCCATTTATAAGGTTAACTACTTACTCTCAAAAGTCAAATTTCGGTCCTTTGATAATTTTGATACATACTATTATTTTTGTTGATAATTTGCATATACTGAATATCGAGTCTCTCTTTTTTGAGTATTTGAGGTAGTTAACGTAAATTTTGTGTTATAGTGTACAGTAGTATTAAATTAATGTATTGTTAAATTGTTATTTTATAAATTGAGTTTGAAGACTATAGTTATTGTAAAAATTGTTATTCATTGTCAATATTTTTATATGTATGTATTATAAAGGCTCGCCGGCGTAAATTATTAAATAAATAAATGAAGATTTGCATTTTCAAATTTAGAAGGTATTATTTCCTTATCTTAAAAGCCTCTAGAACAAATTCAGTAAACGAGTAAACCCCAAAATTGCTTAGGAAAATTTACAGAAAGAATGCTCTTAAAGTTTTTAATCAAATCAAATTTTGTTTTTATTTTGTGTACTATTGGTATTGGCCTACATAATTTTTATATTTGTGTTTTTCAAAATTGTTAAAATCGTTATGAACTTATAATTATTTCATAAGAATTTAGGTACTTTAATCCCTCTTAACTAACTCCCTTTTCTAAAAATGAAATTTCCGGGTGGTTTTATAGTTTTGCTTTTGGGTTTGCTGTAGTAGTTAGCTTTGAAAAAGGCAAGTAGTTAATTAGTTTTATAAAAATGTAATCCATAATTGTTATTTTTATTATTTATTTTTTAATTGTTGAATAAAATATAAAGATATCTTAGATTAGAGATTTTGTTGAACTAATTTTGTTAAGATTCTTATATTTTATTTTGATGTAGTGTATTGTGTTAGCATGTGCATGGGTGTTGCTTTCAGCTGTCTCGTTTCCTCTGCGAAAACTGCGGGCAGGTGAAATGTTCAGTCTGTCCGCCACCTACTGCCAAATTCACAACTGCACTTAGTCAACACAATGCCAAAGAGAGGTGCGTTTTATTATTTTATAAACAACTAACCACTACTTAACACTGCTTTATAATAACAATTATTATAAGTATTTTTTATGAATATTTAGACACAGCTTGTTAAAATAGTAGAAGCAGCGGCGACACTAAGTCTATTGTGATAAAACTTTTCAAGGTGTTGCATATAATTCGTTAAGTCATTGAGGGGGGAACACAAAATGGCACTGCTGCCACGTGTACACCGAACGCCACTATAAAAATTTTTTTTTCAAAATTTTAATTTTTTTAAATCAAACTTCAGGATTCTAATTATTCCTCTCGACAGGGGAGGGTTAGGGCTATAAAAAAATGCTCCCAAACCTGACAGGAACCGAGGCAGCAACCCCTAAAGGGGGTATAATTTTCAAAAATAAGCAACCACTTTTACGGGATGTCAGTAATAAGCAACCACTTTTACGAGACGTCAGTAAAAGTGGTTGCCAATTTGTGAAAATCGAATTTGTGGGATCTCTTATTTTCCAGCTGCCACTGACTGATAGCACCGCATTTTTTTATACCCCTAACCCTCCCCTGTCTCGAGAAGAAATCAGAATCCTGAAGTTTTATGATACTAGATATAAAAAAAATAATAAAAATTTTGAAATTTTTTTTTATAGTAGCGTTCGGTCTACACGTAGCAGCAGTGCCATTTTGTGTTCCCCCCTCAATGACGTAACGAATTATATGTGCGACCTTGAAAAGTTTTATCACACTAGACTTAGTGTCGCCGCCGCTTAGACTAAAATGATAAAAGCTTCTGATTGAAATACATCGTTTTATATTGGGCGTGTAAGAAAAATTTCCATAAATTAAATATGATCTCTACTTTTGCAACTGCAACAAAAATTTTATGTCACTAGAAGATAAAGTCTTTACATGTTAACAAATTGGAAAAAAAGTTTTTGTAAAAGATTTCATGGTGACGTTTTGGTTTCGCACTTTGTGCCTTTATGAAATAATTCAATTTTGTAGCCCTAAGCCCAATATACTGACCCTTATTGATAATGTATAAAACCCAATAGACGTTCCTTGAAACAATTACATTCTCAGAAAATTTCAAAACTTAAAAAAACAAATTTCGTGCTACCCCTTGAGAGCGCGGTCAATTGTCTTTTTCTATAAAGTAACACATCCATCACTGGCTTTGAGTAATAGAGTAACTATACTACTGTAACCCAACTACTTCAAAAGTGTTCTAAATCAGTTGTCCTCAACCTTTTGGATGTCACGGACCACAAAATTCATAATTTTAAATCCCGCCGACCACTAGTACAAAAAAAAAATTCGTTTTGAAAAAAATAAGAATATTATTGCAAAACCTATTATTTTTATTAATTTAACATGCAATGTACAAATGCTATGATCGTCCAACAACTTTTCAAATTGTATTTCAGAAAAGATCAACTCAATTTCAGAAATCATGAATTGTAATTCAGGAACGTAAATTGTATTTCGGAATGCTTCAATTGTATTTCAGAAAGCATAAATTGTATTTCAGAAAGCATAAATTGTATTCCAGAAAAACCAATTTAATTTCAGAAAGTATCAATTGTATTTCCGAATCATCAATTGTATTTCTGAAAGTATCGTTTGAAAATAAAAAAATTAGTCAATTTTAGAAAGTATGATTTGTATTTCAGTAGCAATTGCATTCTAGAAAGAATCACTGTTTCATTAGAACACATTATTTTAATTGGGTTTAATATTGCTGAATAAGGGCCTAAAAACTCTTGTCTTCCTCAATTTTTAAAATTGGTCCTTTCTGAAAGTAGATTGATTTTTCTGAAATACAATTAATGCTTCCTGAAATACAATTGATTCTTTCTGAAATACAATTAATAGTTTCTGAAATTAAATTGCTCTATCTGAAATACACTTGGAAAAGGTGTAGAAACAAAAAGTGCATTTCATGAATGAATTAATTGCAACGTAAATGTGAAAATTGTCAATCAGAATCTTTGAATATTATTTTATATAATGTCCAGATTTTTTTACTCCCACTAGAATTTTATTGCAGACTAC
The DNA here is from genome assembly GCA_963971135.1 of Stenus bimaculatus. NCBI lineage: Eukaryota > Metazoa > Arthropoda > Insecta > Coleoptera > Staphylinidae > Stenus > Stenus bimaculatus. Next base: position 15,462,459 of record OZ020187.1, read on the forward strand.
CAGTGTTCCGTGAACCACTATTCTAATTCACTGGAGCAAAATATTACCTCATGCTCTCCCTTACGGGTTGTACCACTCTCTATAATAATTAAATAACAGTTACTTGAGTAAAAATTATTAAGAAACCAGTAGGGGAATGTCTCCGGTTGTGGACATGCTCCGGTTGTGGACACCCTAAGCTATTTTTTGATAGTAGATAGATGCGGCGAAACTGATTAATGTCAAACTTGTAGTTATACACCGCACATAATCTGAGCAAATACCAAAGCCTAAACACGCATATAATTTCGCTGTTTAAAGGACAAGCAGTCCATCAAAACGACTGCCAAGATATATGGCCTTCCTCTTTTTTGAAATTTATATGCATTTTACTTCATATTTTTAAGATTTTAAGCGATTTTACAAGGGTGTTCACAACCGGATACAAACATTTTTTTGGCAAAAATAACCCTTTCACAAAATTGATGATAAAATTTTCCTGATCGACTGAATCTATATAGTTACTTCAGAAAAAAGTTAGCTAAGGTCTCTAGCTTTACACTGGTGTTCATACCACTGCATAATATTAACTTGAGAATACAATTCCTGTCATTTTATGTCAAAATTTTCAATGTATTTCTGACATATTAATAAATGAAAATACAAATATTTTCAGTCATTATATTCTCTTTCCAAATATAACTCGTGGTAAGAATATGAATCGATAATTTTTTAGAAATACTTACTCATTTTAATCTCAATCTTTGGAAAATTCTAAAAAAATTTCGATAATATTCTTACCACTTTTTATATTACCCTTGAAAATAAGTTATGAGCGAAAAACGCAAGTGTGTCCACAACCAGAGACACTCCCCTAACAAAATTCAAATAAATACAATAAATCTTTAATGTAAATTTATTAATACTTGTTGGGAATTTTAAAATTCCGCTCGCGCTCTGGTGGCAAAAATATGAACTTTTATATTCGGTACATACTTGATTGATACACCTAATGTAAAATCATTACACCTCATAAACATACGGCAACTACCAAAATATTATAACCAAAAAACTTATCAATAGAAAACTAAACTTTAAAACTGAATCTAAAAAATTTATAATACAAAACTGGCACTTTTGTAATATTTACGTAATGACATCAAACATCATTCGCTTTTATTTGATACCTAATATAAAGTAATGTCTATAAATATGTATACAGGGTGAGTCAAAAGTAAACTGCCAAATTTGTTAGGTCGATTCTACAACTAATTTTAAGATAAAAACTTTATATGAACATATGTCCGATTTCGCTCCCTTCAAAACTAGTGTCGTAAAGAATGTTTTTGCAGGTTTATTTCAAAAGGCTTTGCAGTACAAACTTTAAATTTGGTGTGAATCATTATACACTTTAGATCCTAATGTAAATAATTTTATTACTGACTTTGTTTTACATTTTATTTATTTTTCTCATATTAGAGCACATTATTTCATAAATAATGAAATTTGTGTAAAACCAAACTTATAAAATGACGAACATTAAAATAAAAGCATTTTGAAAGTGACATTGCCCACCCTGTTATGTTGGCTTCACTAAAACATCAAATGACAGCAGAAATGCTCCTTCCATCTAGTTCCATGGAGTTTATGAACTGATATCAAATTCTTGGATAACCACTACTAAATGTCCGAAATCGGTTATAGTACAATCTAGAATAACATAACAGTAAAATAATTTCTTACAAAATAGATTAATGAATAAGAAATCAAATGCAACATGTATCATAAAATATTTTTACTAAAGGTAATGTTTATGTTTTCATAAATAAAGAAAGCATGAGGTTGGTTATGTAGTATATTTTAATTTGTATAGTATATGTACACTAATTTTATAGCTTACTTACCTACATAAATTATTATTATTATATAAAAATTAAAAGTAGATACTTTTTTTTTTATGTGATAAAGAAACAAAAACATATCATGCCGATTTTTTTTTAATTTATCTCTAAAATGTTTGTAACTTTTTGTAGCAATTGGAGGCCAAGCTAGGAGAGTGTCGTCCAGATTATCGCAGCAGTTCAGAAAACATAAGGTATTGATGTATTTAATTGTCATTTCTCATAAATATTTTATGATTCATTTGTTGATTTATTTTTTATATTTTTTTAATAAATATAATTTTTAAAACATCTTTAATCATATAAATAATAATCACCCTTATAATTTTATTAATTATTAAGACAATTAATATCCGTTTTCAGTTAATTCAAAAAAATTAATTAAGTAAACCATTTTTAATGTTTAGAAAGCGACATCAGAGCAGAGGTCGAACATCTCCATCGCTTCAGTCTTTAAAATAATGTCAATAAGTTAATTAATTAATTTATGGAGTTTTAAAATAATTTGAGTTTATATTTAAATTTTTTAATTTGAATAATATAACGCATAACCAAATTTACTAGTTTAAATTTGGTATCTAATGTGTTTGATTAAAACCAATGAAAGCTATATTACTTAATAAAATTAAATTACTTAAATTTATTAAAAGTAATCTCTTTATCTCATTTAATTTTATATATTTTTTTAAAGATTTTAATATAATTACAATTATTTGAATTAATAATTTACAAGGATTTATTAACAGCTTAATCTAAGTAAACTAAAATTTTAGAAAACACAAAAATTGAATTTTATTATTAACAATCAATTAAAAGTTTAACACAAATTAATTAATTTAAATATTTGGGAGTTGTTGACTTGTTCAACACTTTGAGGTGTGCCTTGCTTGATTTAATTATTGTTAATAATGAAATAATAAACATACACTGCTTATTTAGTTCAAGTACAATTATTATTACACTAATTAATCGATAATGAAGAAATGCATACTCACTTGAAGGGTTACATCAATATTCTGATGATGTATTACTTATTCTGATTCAAAATTATATTCTTACATTCTATTAGATACCAATGATGTGAGGTGATCAGTTTTGTACGAATAAATGTCTCAATTGCACTACTACATTAGTGTGACACTAAATGTCGCGATACCACAGGTGAGTTTCCAAATCCAGCCATAAAAAAGAAATTTTAAAATGAGCTCCTACATTTTTGAGCTCGTTTATAAAAACAAGTGCAAAGGAAATTCTTAAATGATGGTTACCAAATGTCGCGACATTTATGAACAAGGCATAATCTTGTGATGCAGACAGCATTCATTAATTTAAAATTTATTATAAATTGTGATATATTTTAAATTACTTCAGTTGGTAATAATGTTATTTATTTCTTTTAACCAAAAGCATAAAATCTTAAAGTAACTGCACTTTGTTGTATTGTGAGTGTGATTTTAATTTTATAAAAATAATATAATTTATTTGTGATGATTCTTTATTATTTTAAAAAATTGCGTATAAATTAGAGTTTTAAGATTGTAATAGAAATACATTTCAAAAAATTTAATTAGTGAAAATGCCTTAAAATATTTTTTGTAAATAGAATCTTACTATGTATAAATGTAAATAATTGCAAAATATTTATCTTGTGTGCCTGATTTTAAATTTTAATACGTTAAAATTTAAGTATAAACTTTAGGTTTACGTATTTTTTATTTTATAATAAATAACTTGCTTTAATTATTTTTTTATATTTAATTTATGACCAAAACTTGTCTGGCTCATTTTTTGACACTTTAGTAAGGTTTTAAACTCCAAAATGTTTAAATATCAACTTCACTTTTTTTAATAAAACAGTTATTCAGAAAACATGATTAAAAAAGCTTAAAAACATGCACAAACATAGATTTTGTAAATTAATTTATAATTTTGATTATTTTTTTAATACAACTAGAGTTATCAAATTTCAATTTTATGTACTTTGAGAATTTGAGTTCTTAATATGATAATATCTATAAATCAGCGAATAGATAGCGATTTTAAAATTTTGGAATTCAAAACCGGCTTAAGTATTCTAACCTAACAGGTAAATAAAAAACTTATCTGGTATAAGTATTTTTTATAACAATTGTGTAAAAATTATAAATGTTTGCTCCGGTCATACACTGGCAATTTTTGAGAGAAGTGGGTCGTGTTTTCTACCAAATATTTGCTCATACATCAATGTTTTTGCAGCATATATTGCCATGAGCAAATATTTTTGAAGTAATTTCGCCCGTAAAAGATCTCTACGTGAACACCAAAAAGGGGCGTGAACACGTGGCAAACCCGCTATAAAAACATGAACAGTCCCTACTGGAATTCATGCAAATGCACGCCACTGCTATAATACTTCCGCAGAATAAATTCTTTTTCCAACCTAACTTGACAGTCACTTCTTAGTCCGGGAGCCAGTACTAAAAAAAGTGTGGAACCTTAGAAATCCCCTAAATCTTAATTTGTACAACAGTACATCGGAAAAATTGATTCGCCAGACAAATTCGGTGGTTAGTAGTTATAAAATCTTCCAACAAAATTGTTTGGAAAATCTACAATTTTAAATATTCTTACACCATCTGGTATTCGGTTTAATTTACTTAAACGAAAAAAAAACAACGGAAAATACTCCAACATCCGTAAACAAAAAAGTTGCTTCATTACGGATTTTTAAATGTAAAAGAGAGTGAGAGTTTCTTTCGGTAGTGCAGACAACATCCATTTATTTGGCTGACATACTGTTACAACATGTTTCACCGACATGGTGAACACTGAAAGAGTGAAATGACAGAAAAAGTAACTGTGTGTATTGTAGGCAAACTAAACCCTCGTTTAAGATCATGAACAACCTGCATCGCCGAAATTTCAACATATAAACGAAAGCTGTAAACCCAATCTGACCAGCTGAAGTCCGCTACAGTGTACGAGCCTCAGTAAGAATCCCTCTCAAAAAATACCAGTGTATGAGTAGCCCTATGATCCTTTTTATATTACCAATTCATGTAAATTATAATTTATTTCCTTAATTAAAAAATAAAACAAATTATAACAAAAAATGATAAAGTTTATTTTAATATTTAATACACATAAAATAATTAACAACACCAATAATTAATCAGTCTAATAACATGCATGTAACAAAAAATATTCTAAATAAAAAATATGATAATTTTTTTTTCCATTATTAGCTAGTTTTATTTAATCAATCGACATTCGATTAACAGTTATATCACATCGCCTATTAAGAATTTGAAGAGACATTTGTGGAGAAAAATGTGTTACTCCAACTTCTTTTAAAGCAACCCCCCTACGATCTTCAACCCCTGTTGCCCCTTCTAAAGCCACAAGTGTTTCACGCAATAACAATGCTGAACCTTTACTAATATTCAATAAATTACAAGTTTCCTTTAATCTAAAAAATAACAAAATATAGTAAAACAGAATGATTTGTAACTGATGAAACAAACAGAGATAATAACAGAGGGAATAGAAAATCCATCCTACTTTTCTGGAGCTTTGAAAACTTTAAGCTAATCATCAATAATTAATGCGAATTAAACTTAATTAGAGGGGTCCAAATTTAAGGTACTTTTAGGTCATTATATTTTTATTATACATTCTCGAATTTGTTTTCATTTGAATTTAGTTCAATGACCTTCTATAAAAATTGAATAACAGATTAATGTCCGTTTTCACCAACTATTTTTAAAATTTGGGCATTACTTACTGCGCTAGTTGCTAGGTACTTTCTATTAAACAATGAAAAATACCTAGCAACTAGCGCTATAAGCGATGCCTAAGTTTTAAGAATCGTTGGTGAAAACGGGCATAAGGGTTTAAAAAATTGGTAGTTATGATTTTTTAAGTTTAGTTTGCTCCAATATAATAGTATATTTTTTAAGGATACTTACTGTATAAAATAATTTTCGGGCTGTTCACTAAATTGTGCAAATAGGGGAAACAAATTTCTTACAACATCAAATTTTAATTGTGCAGCGCCTCCTTCATTAAATCGATTATCTAACACCAATTCTTCAAATAAATATGTATCTAGTTCTTGAGCAATGAATCTCCAAACTATGGTAAAAAGTTTATGGGCTAGAAACTTTTCCAGTTGATGTAATCGTCTTGCTAAAACTTCAAACATTGGACAAGCAGAGGGCGACAATGACAGACTTCTCGTATCTTTATGGTACAACATTGCTGACCACCTAAGAAAAAAATATAATAAAAACCTATCAATAATGAACAATTAGTGTATTCAAAATATTTAAAAATGCAATTGGAAAAGTAAATCCTTTATTGCGCTTTGTTTTAAAGCATAAAAAATTTGTGCAAGTATTATATTGGCTACCTTATGATCGTAGCTTGCAGCTAGTTTGTATAAACAGATATTACTCAAAATAATAGTTCGACTTTTTCTTTTTTGGGTTAGACAAATTTAATTGTGAGTCATAGAAATTCTGCCCTGTAGATAAAATGAACCACATACCTTTCTCTTCGATAATTTTTACTGCAAATTTTTATTTCTTGAACTACTGATTCCGATAAGGTGCTTAATAAGTCCTTTCTCATATGGCAATAAAGTGGAAGGGTGTCAGCAAATACAGTTTCCGAATCCAGTTCTAATCCAGGGGTTTCATCATAATCTAATAGTGGAACAACCTTAGATTCGACGTTTAGCAATTGACATTTATAAAAATATAAATTCAAGTAATGCTGAAAATTAAAATTCGTTTTTTTTTTCAATTAAAGTTTATGAATTCCTATATTATGCTATCCTTTTATTTTTTTAGTAAAAAAGGGATTTTAATATCCAGAGTGTCCCATTTGTGGTTCACCAAACGTCAGAGTTAGAAATTAGAACCAAAGCAAATTTAATCGATAAAAACCGAAAAAAGTAGCTACAGCTTGGAGTGCGAGCCTTAGGTGGTAAAAACAGTAATACAGAAATCATTGATAAATAAATTGCAAAGAAAAAAAATATTTTTTATAATTTTGAATGTTTTCCAAGATGAGTCTCTGTTCACTTTGATTAAATTACTATAGTAAAACCTCTATTAATGGCCACCTTCGTGGAACGGTCACCTCTATTAGGCGGCCAATTCTCTGAAAATATACTGAACTACTGTTTAATTACATGTTAATCGGCCCTTGATAACGGTCACCTTCTTAGAACGGCCACCACAAGGACCTACCAAAAGATAATCCGTCAGGTAGTTTTACCTGTTCTAAGCGTCATATCTTATCAGTTTTATTAATCTTTTGGTTAGTTGTATTTGTTTTAATCGTTGTTTGTCTAACCCTTTCACTCCCAATGGTCACAATTGTACACATTAAATTTACATTATGTTCATGGGAAATTCCATTTTTTTTGTTTTCCAAAAAATAAAAATTCTGGAGTGAAAGGGCTAACTTTTTAAAGAGGGCTCCAATTTGGAACAGAAACGTAAGTTTCCCAAGACTGAAGGTATGGCACTTGATCAGGTCGTATACAGTTGGTTTTGCAGAGCCAAAAATAAAAACATATCAATATCTGGAACTCTAAAGCCAAAGTTTTGGAAACAGAAAACTTTAAAGCATCAAATGGATGTTTACAAAATTCATGTAATTTCATTATATTTTAATAAAATCCTATTATATCGTGTTTTTTATTTTTTTTGAAATTTCGTTCACACTAAATTTTTCACGACAACGGCCATCTTTCAATGACGGTCACATATCCATACATTTTAAGTGACCCCTAAGGAGAGGTTTTACTGTATTAGCTATGTACTGCTTTTTGAAAAAATTAGTTACCTAGAATGCAAAACGCTTTAGTTCCAATATTAAAAAAGATATACTAGAATTTGTTCCGTTTCTTGTCGATTAAATTTGCTGTAGTTTCTAACCCGGATGTTTTTTTCAATCTCAAATGTAACACCCTGTATATTTTCTTGCATTTACCAGCATATTTCCCCAATCAATGAGAACATTCTCTACATAAAATATTGTATTTGCCATCATCGGTATTTTGGACTCGATTAAATCACCCTCCTCAGCATTGACTAGCTGTAAAAGTCGCACACGAAAATCATCTAATAAATCCAATTGTAGATCTAGAAATTGCAATCTATGTCCTGGTTGAGGTACCGATTCGTAACGTTCAGTTATTGTTTGTAGTAAAGCCACAAAAGCATCTGCACAATTAGTAACTTTATACTCATCATCTTCAGATGCTATTGTTTGGAATGCATCTAGTGAACTCAATGATAACATTACATCCATTTTTTCAATTGCATCTTGAATAAATTTCTTTATTATTGTTAATTTTATCTTAAGACTGTCTTAGACTGTCATATCTCTTACAACAAATCTTATATGAGACTTAAATGTTATTTAGAAAAAAAATAAAGTTCGAAAAGGTTGTGAATTTAAATCTTATATAAGATTTATTGTAAGGAATATTAACGTCTAAGACAGCCTTTACAATAAATGGTAGTTAAATTATTTATAACATTATAGGTACTTTTTTACTCACATTTTTTTTCCATAGCAATCCATTTTAAGAATACTACTGGTTGTGTCAATACTACAAAAATGCTTGGTTGTGTTGAAGGGTATAAATATGTCTCCCGTAACTCCTTGTCGAAACCTAAAGCTTCATCCACACTATGAGAAAAAGTAAAATCATCAAATTGTAAATTCGGCAAATCTGAATGTAATTTTTCAACAGAAAGCTGCACTAAACCACGCATAAATTCCAACTACAATAGTTAAAGTCAATTTAATTATTTACAATTTTAATTAAATACAAACCTTAGCATCAATATGATGCAAACCTAATTTACTTATCACTGGTTGAATCCATTTCTCAATAAAATCAATGTGATCACGAATCCAGGATAGAATTTGGGTAAAATACCTTAAATTTACTAAATTATATTCATTTTCAAATAATAATACGTTAAATAATTTACCATTCAGGTTTATCAACCCGATTAGTTTGTCGACTACTATGAAAATGGTAAAAAAAACGCCTTCTTAAAGGTAAGATTAGACAATGTATTGGTAGGGATAAAGGAGGAAAATCTGATAATAAAGCTGATGTTATTGAATGTGTAATCGCCTCATCTGGCATTTCAATTTGAAGGAAATACTCTGTCAACAACTGCAATTTTTGTATGTTACTTGGTGATGGTACAATTAAAGAAAAACTTGAATTAACAAAAGGCCACTTAATTGCTTTCAATACTTCATCAAAATCTCTGAAAATAAAAAATAGAATTTTACTTGAAAATTTATTAGTATCGGTTCAAAAAGTTTTAACTCTTATATCTGAAAAACTCTTTTGCAGATTTTAATCAAACTAATTGATTTTTATACCCCGATTGTTGCACACAGTGTGAAAACTTTTTACCCATCGAAATGGCAAGTTTTTTAGTTGTGACATGTGCATAATGATCAAAATTTGAATTCAATTGCTAAATAAAGTTAAGAGGAAACAGAAAAACCAACGCATTACAAACTTTGTAGAGATTACTATACTAGGTGTCTGAAAATTAGACCGACAACAATTCATTGGAGGTAGTACAACTAAAAATAAATTGATATGACCCTTTTTATCTACAGGGTGCCCACAAATTAAGCGGCAAAACTTTAGGAGCCGATTCTACAACTAATTTTAATAAAATACTTCTCATAAACATACGTCCGATTTCACTTCCTAGGGAGCTATAGCCCTTGAAATATTATGTCAAAAAGTAGATTTCATTATTTATTTGGAAACGAATTGTAGTAGAGATTTGAAATTTGGTGTGAATCATAAAACACTGAAGATATAACTATGATTTTTTTCATATTTTTTGAACCCTCAAAAAGGATAGGTTTAAGGAGGGTTAAGTTTAAAAAATTATACAAAAAACCTTTTCTGTGGAGAAATGAGCTGGGATTGTTTTAGTAAAGTTAAAACCTCTAAAAATTTAGAGAAAAAATTGTTAGGCTTAAAATTATGGTAGTCATCCTCGACTTTACCCTACCCAAAAACTTATTTAAACTCTTTTAATGGACTAGAACATGCACCCTAATATTAGAAAACAATTGCCAAACTTTCAAAGTCTTATAATAACTTTTTTATCCAAAAGTAACATTTCTTGCATCGCTCTTTGAGTTGAAATATCTTCCTGGCGAAGCATTACCGGAACCAAGCTTATAGGAATTTTATTTCTTATTTTTATTCAAGGAATTGAGAGTTTTTAACATAAATGTGAATCACTCTGTATTTAGAAATGCCCTATATAGAGTTCTTGTCTTTACTTTGGAACACTCTGAATATTCAAATTTTTTATAATTTGCTTCATAAATAATTTAGAAGAGGCTATTGGAACAAATGTGCTGATATATAGCCCATTACTTTTAAAAATACTAGCGCTCAAAATCATTGATGATAACTTTATGAACCGATAGTGGATGCATACTTACTTTATAAGCTTTTCTTTAAGAATATTATGCCAATAATCAAGTGTTTCCTTGAGATAGTTCTTTAAATTATAAGCATGTGAATCAATTAAATTTCTGCTAATTTCACATAAGTTGGCGAATATTGTAATTGATTTTTCATCATCTTTGTTTAAATATTCCTTTTCCAAATCATTGCTAAAAGATAATCTTTAATAAAAAATTATAAATGTAAGAACTTGTAAGCGTTACCATAGAGTTTCAATCTTTTGCACGACTTTTATATACTGTATTGTACTTTCTAAATTATATAGTTTATTTAACTTTTCTTGTAATTTTTTGCGTACATCATGAACTTCTTCCAATTCTTGCTCAGCTTCTTTTGAAGTCTTGTCTGAATTGGCTAATAAGTCATTAACTTTCTTAGTGTTATCGTCTAATTTGTTTATAATCTTTGCTACATTAGAATTGTCACTTTTTAAATTTAGCTGAAAGTAAATAGAAAAAAAGTTGGTAATTTAAGTAAAACAATTAAAATAAATAAATGTTACTTTTAACCGTCCAGTACCAGTAGTACTGTTTGAGAGATCAGGCGCAAATATTTTTGTTGTTTATTTGCAAACCGATGGACGATGGAGTATGACAGATGACAATTTTTGTATCTTACAATCAATATTTAAATAATTTTAGTACATTATTTCAATATAATCGAATAACGCGTTTTCAAGATTTTTCAAAAACGGCCCACAGCACTGTGGTCGTGCAGTGGTGCAACCAATTTTATTCAACAGTATTTCAAATCTTGAATTAGTTTTCTATTTTCAACATTACACCATGTAATAAAATGGTAAAAATTATAATTCTTAGTAGTTATGTATTTAAAATAAATACAGTGCGGTCATAAAGTAAATCCCCCCCCTGCTAACTTTTGAACGGTTATGTTTTTAATTCTGAAAATTTGTCGACTGAGGAATCTAATTGTGAACTTGCTAATAAAGGTATTTTTGATTTTGTGGAACTTCCGGTTATACCGAAACTGGATGGCAACTTTCTTATTTTAAATGGAACACCCAGTATATTTTTGCATTTTCGTGTTCTCCATAAAAATACTATTAAATAGACCTAGCATAGTGTGGTCTAGGATTAATACTTTCGGAATTACGCCCATTTGAAAATCGCATTTTTATACAACTTCATTTACACCAGAAGTTGGACCCAAGTGCCCCAACTTCCTTATTTTAAATGATTTTTTTTGCAATTATGTTAATAACATTAAATTTAAACAAAATTTTAATCCAAGAGATTTCCTGTAGATTTTATTACTGTCAAGAGGTTGAAGGTGGTTATGTTAATCAGCAAAATTAACGAACTTACTATTAAACATAAGTTTGTTTAACTTTAATATTATTAACTTAATTGCAAAATAGCAAAGTTGGGGCAGTTGGGTTCAACTTCCAGTGTAAATGAAGTTGCATAAAAATGCGATTTTCAAATGGACGTAATTCCGAAAGTGTTAATCGTAGACCACACTATGCTAGATCAATTTAATGGTATTTTTATGGAGAACACGAAAATGTAAAAATATACTGGGTGTTCCATTTAAAATAAGAAAGTTGCCATCCACTTCCGGTATAACCACAAGTTCCACGAAATCAAAAATACCTTTATTAGAAAGTTCGCAATTAGATTCCTAGGTAGACAAGTTTTCAGAATCAAAAACATAACCGTTCAAAAGTTAGCAGGGGGGGATTTACTTTATGACCGCACTGTATGTAAATACAGGCAAATATAACTATAACAAACAGCAATAAAAAAAATGTTGGGTTTAATTTGTGGTATCAACTTACACCAGGAACAAAATCCTAGAGTTTATGGACGACTCTCTGAATTTGGATCGGGCCCAAAATAAAATGTATCTCCTATTGGGAATTCTAGCTAACAATCACTACCAATAGAGGGCGCTCTACATGTAAACAAACATGGCGGAAATTGCACTTGGCGCTTATGTGAACTAACGGAATAATGACGTTAAGTACCTCACTGATAGGTTCATTGTTTGCCACCAGAGCGCGAGTAAAAGGTTAGAATTCCTAATACTTATGTCTAGAACATATAGTATGTGTTTGCAGTGAATATTGTCTGTTTTTTTAGTACCGATTTCAAAAATTTTTTTTTTGTTGCAAGCACTTCGAAGCAATTAATAAATTATAGGAGTACTTATTTTGGGAAATTATATAAATACAAACACCTTTTTTTCCCTTGCTTGTAATAGCCACTCAAAAAAAATTTTAATTGGAAAACATATCAACTACATTAGTTTAAAAAAGATACCGCTTTATTTAAATAAAAATTGTTGTAGTGTTATAAAAAAGAGCGTGTGTACTGAAGAGTAAAGTAGCAGAATTTTTCATAAATTGTTTATAAGAAAAAATAATTTTTAATGTCTGTTATGTATTCAAAATTAAAACTCAAGTTAATTGGCTATTCAGACTTTTATTGTTGTTTATAGTTTCAATCAATCGCTGACGTTTCGGTAACACACATTACCTTCTTCGGAGCATTGACGAGTCAAAAACAAACCGTCAAAACAAAAATTAGAACTCTACTAGAACAGCACAGGTACATTACACACATAATTTATCAAGGTGTAATTGATAAAAATATTCTTTTTTTCAAGAGCCGTGTGATTACACTTAACCATCCAAGATGACTTAAGTTGACATATCAATAAAAGTCTGAATAGCCAATTAACTTGAGTTTTGATATTGTTTATAAGATTTATTTTAACTAATATTCAACTTGGTTAATTTTGGTGGTTGATTTTTAAAATTTGCTTATTTATTATGTTTTTTTCTAGTAAGCAGACTTTTTTGTATACCAAAAAAAAAAGTGAATTTAAAAAGCTCTAAGAGAAAAAAATGTTATGACTAAAACCGCAAGTACCAAGTCAAATTGTAAAATGAAGAATGTACATTCCGATTATCCTCTAAATAGTTTTGGCAAAGGCTGGAGACATGGTGAATTTGAGTGCTTTCAATGTTTACTATTTTAGATATGCAGTCAAACTTCCCTAACTCAAATTTTCAAGGGACTTTAAAAAAATTCGAGATATATTTATTATTATTTCGCATAGTTAAAAACACATTACAAACAAAATTCAAGTTATGGAAAAATTCACCACCTTGAAGTTACATTCGAATGCATTCAATTTTACATTTGTTTCCAAAAAAAAAAAAATCTGTATGGTCCTAAACTTGCTCAAATATGTAAAAAACATAATTAATTGAACATTCCCATCCCCTCAATTTAATTTCTTTAAAAAACTTCTAACAAATTTTATGAAAAATATTTCCCAAATAAAAAATATATAGATCATAATTTATTTAATTAATTGAATTTATTAGTGTGATCTTTTATGTAGGATCAAAAACATTAAAAACTATATGTTTGGTTATCCCAACTCCCATACGATTTCTCAAGAAAGTTTCATTTTTTACTATATTCTTACTAAGGATGTAATATGCTAAAAAATATTTGATTTATTATCCCCACCCCTGTACGAGCCCTTTAAATTTAAATTTGTTATATGGGTTGTAATGGACAATTTCCATGGTTACCTTGTTTGTCTCTAATTAAAGGCCTTTAATTTTGACCAGAACCGGGTAGGGAATCTCCCATATTAAAAGTTTTTTCACTAAGTTCGCGAGGACCCCTACGTGATGGCGCTGCTTTATTAGTTTTTTAGGCAACTTTTTTTACAAATCCTTACCCCTCTATGATTCCCCTTAATCAAAAAATATAAAATAAATAAAAATTTGGATAAATTAACCATGTATTCAAAAGTAAAAAAAATCCATTACATTTTGAATTGTTTGTTTAATTTTCTTGACTTTGCATTATTTTAAAAAATAATTTTATAGTAATCTTTGGAAGTAATGTCACCGTCATACTTCTATTTTTAACTTAGTTTTTATTTTTGGGCTTTTCGGTGTGTGTTTTTGTGTTAAAATTTTAAGTATTATGGCCTGATATACAACCAATAGTGAATTTTTACCAAGAATAATTTCTAACTTGGAACTTGAACTGCTGTAAAAATCAAATATCCCAAGTACCCTTGAACTCTTATTCAAACAACACCAGCACGCAAGACCTCAAAACTATTTTATTTTTGAAATTAAATATTAAATATTTTGTAAGTATCCGTAAAATATATACTCATGTACAGAAACATAAATAAATATTAACCACTTAATTATATTTGTTTCTTTTCGTTCAAATAGCTAAAAGTTAAAGTGCAGAAAAATGTTTACTTTTTATTAAATATTCTAAACGACAATATTTATTAAAAAGGAAATATTAAATAAATTTTAAAATGATAAGCTTATTTTACAAAATATTTAACCCTTTAAGATGGCGCTATTTTTGTTGTCCGAAAATTTTGTATGCCAGTTAGCTATCTATTTTATCTATGGACCAGAATCTGCCTATTAACCTGAAAATGTGTGCATCATTTATCATACACCCAAACGTCAGAAAACATGTATCTTCTTATTTCCAATTAAGACAAGAGGCTTATTCGTTTGGCAGTGGTAAGTGGAGTAGCAAGTGAATTTCACATACTATACATTTTCGCTTGATGTGGTAAGTGATCGTGGTATGTCAAACTAATATAGTTTTCGGTTTACTTGCACTGACATGCACTGGTGCAATTTTAAATGTCAAATTTAAATTTTAACTTGCACTTTCTCGATGTAAATTAAATTTGCCTATCCTGTTCGGTTTTTCGCCTTTGTCAGCAATGGTTAATTTCAAGGATTTCCCTGAAATTGTCCAAATAATGTGCTGTAAATGAACTGTCAGTGCAAATTTGCACTGAGTCCAGTTAATCCGAAAACGCTATAACCATGGCCCGAGTATATTAAGTGGGAATGGAGTGAGATCATCTCAGATGTCAAAAAACACTTACCATCCACTAACCATCATACCACGATTCACATAATATTATGCTGAAAGGAATAAGCCTAAGACAAGTGAAAACTGGACTAAACAGCCGGGAGCCTTCTCCTGGGTTACAATAAACTATGTTTTAAAACTGGCGATTTTTTTATAGTGTCAGTAAAAGTTAGTTCAAATTTTACATGAGTATTATTTATTTTTACTGTTATGAGTTACCTGATTCAAAATATTATCTTTTTCCTCGAGGAGTTGTTTTCTAATTTCTTTAATCTTCTCATAATCTTTTAACTGATCTCCATATTTAGCAACGAAATCATTAATTAAAGCACGTCTGTTTGTGCAAATTTCAGTCATTTTATAAAAAATTTTAAATTAAATAAATGTAGGTTACTAAACTTAGTTAGGTTAGAAGTAGAATTTGCGTGATGTATGCAACCGAGTATGCAACTTTTCGTACGTTTGCCACGACAGACATTACAGAGTACGTTCCACTAAAGGCTGAAAACGCTCATAACGACTATGAAGTCCTATAGATAAGTCGGAACACGCAAGGCCACTTTCTTGAAATAAGTTTCCACTTTGAATAAACAAAATTAATTAATTGATATTTGTTTAATAAAGATAGTACCAACATTCTTTTGAATTTTTTGGCTTACCCGTTGAAGACTTTACCTTTCCATTCAACATTTAATTAAGATTAATTAAATTTGTCAAAACTTAAAAAAATAAGTAAGAGTAGAAAAAAAGAGCACGAATTTTTTTATGTTTTTTTTTATAAACTTAACTTAAAAAGTATGCCCTTTCCAACGGTACAAATATTAAGGGGCGGACGGGGTTAATAACAGCTCCAGAAAGCCATCACCCATTTTAGATGCCCCAGAATTTTTTAAATTTTCAACTTCGCGATGCCGTAGCAAAAAAGAGCACGAAATTTTTAATGTTTTTTTTTTTGGTCAACTTGACTAAAAAAAGTATGCCCTTTCCAACGATACTAATCTTAAGGTGCGGACAGGGCTAATTAACAGCCCCAGAAAGCCATCACCCATTTTATACGCGCCTGATTTTTTTAAATTTTCAACTTCGCGATGCCGTAGCAAAAAAGAGCACGAAATTTTGGTCAACTTGACCAAAAAAAGTAATTGGGCCGGACAAGCAAAGTAATTAATAATTAAAAATTTGTAAAAAATATTGCAGCTTAGTTTTGGGTTGAAGAGATGCTGAAGAGCCGGGTTGTTACGACCTTCCTAGGTAGCGCTGAAGTGCCGGTGACCACGGCAAAGGGCGTCCCCAAGAGGGAGTATTATCACCCATGTTGTGGTCCATCGTCATGGACGACCTTCTGATGGAGAGGCTGAACAGCAACGGCTACGATGGGCTCGGATATGCAGACGACTTAATAACAGTCATTATATAAAAGGCAAGCATGAAGGGACCTTATCGGCGCTGATGCAAAATGCCTTAAATATAATCAGCAACTGGTGCAAAGGGGAAGAACTAAACGTTCTCCCAAGTAAGACCATCATCATTCCATTTACGAGGCGAAGGAAACTAAACCTACAAACGCCTCACCTAAATGGACAAAAAATCGACTTTTCCAATGAGACAAAATATCTCGGAGATCTCTTAGATAGTAAGTTGACTTGGAATCTACATGTCGACAAAACCATTTCCAAAGCTACGGTAGCCATATGAACATGCCGCAAACTCTTCGGAAAAAGATGGGGACACCAACCAAAGATGACCTACTGGTTATACACCACGGTGGTGAGACCTATCTTCACATATGCCTCCTTGGTGTCGTGGACGAAAACGAAAGAAACTACCACACGCAAAACGAGCTGCAGGAACTGCAGCGGTCAGCGTGCCTGGGAATCACAGGGGCTATGGGTACCGCCCCTCGGCGGCCCTGGAGGTAATGCTCTGGACGTTTCTCCAATGCATTTGCAGGTAAGAAGCTTAAGAATTTCTCAAAGCAAAAACCTTAAAAGTGTAAACTTGAAGATTCTGGAATCTCTGGAACCAGAGACTTCACAACTAAACCATCGGATATAATGCCGAGAAGTTTTGACTTTGAAACTCCGTTTGGAGTGGTTGTCCAAGACCGCCAAATGGTAAAACACACGTTAAATCACTTGGATCCCAAGGCATCCTTGTGGTTCACGGACGGATTCAAATCCAATAGAGGAACAGGTATAGGCATATATGGACCCGGATATAGGGTTTCCATGGCCTTGGGAACTTCCCCAACCGTTACGCAGGCAGAAGCTCTGGCTGTGGAATTATGTGTGCCCAGGAGTGCTTACGACGGAGACTCAAAGGAGCGCAAATATACATATTGACCGACAGTCAGGCAACGATTCGGACTTTAAAGGCCCACACCCTTGAGTCCAAATTGTCCTGGGAATGTCGACAATCCCTAAAGCAACTGATAAAAGGAAACAACCCAGTAAACCAAAAGAGGTATTATATATGTAAAATATATATAACATGTAAGAAAACTTATGTAAAATCTAGAGAGAAATTAGGGATAAATCATGTAAGGATGTCAGCCATATTTGGGGATAGGTTATTATGTGTAAATTATGTAAATTTTTATATACAAAATATATATCAGATATAAGTAAATAAAAACAAAAAATATCATTTTTTTGCTTGGACGGTACAATGTAGTAATTAGCAGCAACCGGGCCATTTCTAGTAAGTAATCACAAGTATAATAAATTAATATTATCTTAACTTAAACCATGTTAAACTTAAAGTGGGATTTGCGGGATTCGAACCCACGCCGTTGCAGTCGCAAATTGTCGAATCAAGCCACCTAACCGTTGGACCATCGAGGCTTCATGATATGAATACACAAAAACATTGTTTTAAAGCAATTCCACATTAAATAAATATTATATTTGTTTTAATACAAATAAAAAAAAATTAAAAATAAATTAGTGAAGTTAAAAGAAGTTCAATTATATATAAAAATTAAGTAGTTAAAATTATTTTTAACAAAATAAATAAATTATAAATTATAACTCAACTTTTTTCTAATAATGTCGGTGTTGAATGTTGGATTTCTTTGGTAAGCGCAATTTTGCAGAAAAAATTAAGAAAAAATTCTAAACTTTAAAAATATTCAAAATAAAGACATTAATGTAAAAATTAAGTAGTTAAAATTATTTATAATAAAATAAATAAATTCTAACCCAACTTCCATACATTTTTCTAATAAGTTATTTTATTTTATATTTTATGTATGAATTATTTGCATAAAGAATATAAGTAAATAATTTATGTAGGTATATTTTAAATTAAATGTCTAATGTAAATAACACAGGCGATATTTTACATTAATAATAAATAATTATTTATATATAAAATATACAGTATACGAACTTATGAATTGTATATGTAAATAATTCTATATAAATAACACATTATAAATTTTACTTATTACTTACATAGAGAAAATAATATAATATTATATATGTAAAATATACATATATTTTACGTTAAATTAGCTACATAGGAGAATTTACCAGCTATCTATGTGTATTTTATATATAAGTTACAAATTGGTTTACTGGGTAATGTCGGTGTTGAATGTTGGATTTCTTTGGTAAGCGCAATTTTGCAGAAAAAATTAAGAAAAAATTCTAAACTTTAAAAATATTCAAAATAAAGACATTAAATATAAAAATTAAGTAGTTAAAATTATTTATAACAAAATAAATAAATTCTAACCCAACTTCCATACATTTTTCTAATAAGTTATTTTATTTTATATTTTATGTATGAATTATTTGCATAAAGAATATAAGTAAATAATTTATGTAGGTATATTTTAAATTAAATGTCTAATGTAAATAACACAGGCGATATTTTACATTAATAATAAATAATTATTTATATATAAAATATAGAGTATACGAACTTATGAATTGTATATGTAAATAATTCTATATAAATAACACATTATAAATTTTACTTATTACTTACATAGAGAAAATAATATAATATTATATATGTAAAATATACATATATTTTACGTTAAATTAGCTACATAGGAGAATTTACCAGCTATCTATGTGTATTTTATATATAAGTTACAAATTGGTTTACTGGGTAATGTCCCACTGGAGTCATACTCCGGGTTCAAGACAGGCGAAGTAATTCATTGAATACTCGCCCAAGAAAGCCACATGTAGGAACGAACTGAGGCTCATCACATGCCTTTTAACTGGACAGTGCCCCTTGAGGTATCATCTCAACAAAATGGGCAAGTCAGAAATTAAAACTTGCAGATTCTTTGGCCTAGAAGATGAAACTTCGGAGCACATCATTTGCGAATGCGACGCATTAGATCACTTTGGCTGGACAACTCTAATTCCAGAAGAAGTCAAAACTATGCCTCCTTAGGATCTAATCAGCTTTATTAAGCATTTAGATATCTCAGGACTCCACTAGAGTAAGGGTTGAACAAAAGATCAAAATGGTCGCAGTTCGGTAAGGCTCATTTGCAGCCAATCGCCCTCCTATATACCTAATCTAATCTATAATCTTTGGGTAAGCAAAGGAAACATTTCTTTATTACATTTACAGGTTAGTTTTGGATAAGTAATAAAAAAATATTATGTAAGTTTTTATTATTAATTAATATATTGAAAATTAATTTTCTATCACGTAGTGCTATAATTTTATGGGGTGGGAAAATGGACTAACCAATGGTATCACGAGCTTTTTACTTCCACAGCTAAAATCTGAAATCAAGAATAAACACACGTTAGCTTTTGATACAAGGGTTGCATTTGTAACTAGTATCGTTGGAAAGGTCATACTTTTTTAGTCAAGTTGACCAAAAAAAAAACATGAAAAATTTCCTACTACATCGCGAAGTTGAAAATTTCAAAAATTCTGGCGCGTCTAAAATGGGTGATAGCTTTCTGGGGCTGTTATTAGCCCCGTGCGTACCTTAAGATTAGTATCGTTGAAAAGGGCACATTTTTTTAGCCAAGTTGACCAAAAAAACATTAAAAATGTCGTGCTCTTTTTTGCTACGGCACGACATCGCGAAGTTAAAAATTTAAAAAATTCTGGGGCGTCTAAAATGGTTGATAGCTTTCTGGGGCTGTTATTAGCCCCGTCCGCACCTTAAGATTAGTATCGTTGAAAAGGGCATACTTTTTTTAGTCAAGTTGACCAAAAAAAACATGAAAAATTTCGTGCTCTTTTTTGCTACGGCATCGCTAAGTTGAAAATTTCAAAAATTCGTGCGTTAAAAATGGTTGATGGCTTTCTGGGGCTGTTATTAGCCCTGTCCGCACCTTAAGATTAGTATCGTTGGAAAGGACATACTTTTTTTAGTCAAGTTGGCCCAAAAAAAAACATTAAAAATTTCGTGCTCTTTTTTGCTACGGCATCGCGAAGTTGAAAATTTAAAAAATTCTGGGGCGTCTAATATGGGTGATGGGTTTCTGGGGCTGTTATTAGCCCAGTCCGCACCTTAAGATTAGTATCGTTGGAAAGGGCATACTTTTTTAGACAAGTTGATAAAAAAAACATAAAAGAATTCGTGCTATTTTTTCTATAACCTCGCGAATTTGAAATGAATGATGGCTTGATGGAGGAGTTATGACCCTCGTTCGGACATTAAAATTGTTACTGTTTTAGTCGAGTTAATAAAAAACAACATAAAAAATACCTGATATTTATTTTTATTTTAAGGCCGTATGACACTTGCTAGTTTACCGTATAAAATCTTCATATGTTTTCTCGTGAGTTTTCTATGGTAAAAACCACAGTAAAATCTCGCAAGTATCATACACGTTTTTTTAATAGACTTTTCTCGCGAGTTTTTGTTTTTTTTTTCTTTTTACAAACAAGTGACCTCAAAATTTAAATAAATATTAATTTAACAAAGAGCAAGTTTTTTTCAAGAAACTCGCGAGAAAACTCTATTAAAAAAACGTGTATGACTTTGGACTTGCGAGTTTTTACCATAGAAAACTCACGAGGAAACGTGAAGATTTTATACAGTAAACTGTGAGTAAACTCGCAAGTGTCATACAGTCTTTAGGTTTTTCAGGTTAGTACGTTTGGCAACGCAGCGATACGATCGGGTTTCTTCGGTAATAGGAGATAACTTCACATCGGTGTACGGTATGCCATCTTGATTTGAATATTTTCATATTTTCCAAAAGTTTTAAATTTTACCACAGTGTTTACAATCTTATAAAAACAGCGACGAAGGTCAAGAAGAGTTTTGGGTATTTATTCATTAAATTTATATAACATTCATATTTATATTTTCATAATAAGTATTAATTTAAATTTTTAGTTTCAGGTTTGATCGTTACTTACATAACCTCAAAGATTGTAATAAACCACCAGCTTTTCCACATAATTTTATTTTAAACATTATTTCAACATGAGTGCCACAGATACTTTATCGCCCGCAATGGATCAGGATGAAGAAGATGAAGGAGCACTTCTAATTTCTAAACTAGAGGTAATATTATTTTAAGAAAGTGCCATAATTTAAACTTATATGTGTAGGGTAATGGAATAACCCCTGGCGACATAAACAAGTTAAAGGAGGCAGGCTATTACACAGTGCAATCAATTACGTATGTACCTAAGAAAGCCTTACTGGCAGTAAAAGGAATTTCCGAGGCAAAGGCAGATAAATTAGCCGCCGAAGCTGCTAAATTGATTGGTAAAAGTTTTATGACTGCCACTGAAGCGTTGATGAAGCGTAATGAAATTGTATTATTAACAACCGGATCAAAGGAGTTGGACAGACTGTTGGGAGGTGGTATTGAAACAGGATCTATTACAGAGATTTTCGGAGAATTTCGTACTGGCAAAACACAAATATGCCACATGCTTGCAGTTACCTGCCAGGTAAGTAGTATTGGGAATTTTTAGATTCCGCTCGCCCTCTGGTGCCAAAATATGAACTTCGAAATTCGGTACTTTTTCTCGAGCAAAGAATATAAAAAAACACAATTACTAGTCACCAAAAAGTTTAATTAGCAATTACTGAAACCAATAAAAAGGTAAAGGCACAAAAAGCCTTTACTCGCCTTCCTCCATTTTTATAAAAAATCCCAACATAGATAATTCATAATTCCCAATTGGGAATTTTTAGATTCCGCTCGCCCTCTGGTGGCAAAATATGCACTTCGATATTCGGTTCTTACGTTTTTAATTTAACGCATTGGTACATGTTTTTTGAGATTTCCTGAAGCTTAAAATAATAAATTTATTTGTGTTTTGTTGAATATGTAGTTATAAGGCACAAGAATGTATTTTAAACATAATTTTTGACACTGACAAGTACCGAATATCCTCCATTTATAGCGCCCTCTATACGTAGTTAATATTCCCAATAGTAAAGTTTTGATTTTGATGTAACAAGTTTATTAGTTAAGATCATATCGAACTCAATATCGGTGATTTTATAATTCTACTCTCCCTCTGGTGACAAAACTGTTTACTTAGAAACCTGGTAAATTCAAGACAAAGAAAAATATTCAGTTTCAGTTACTTATTTGTACTTTTCTAATGCGAATATTAAATGTTTTATGGGCTAAAGTTATTAAGAGGATAGTCGGCAAATTTGAGCGCTTGATTTTGAAATTCGCTTGTTATTTGTGGTTTTGGTCATATTTTTTTTTCCATTGAAGCTTTTTTAAAATTTCTTTTTTTGGTACACAGAAGAGTCTTGTGGCTACCAATTTCTCCTTTTTTTGTTTTGTTAAGTCAAACCAAATAATCATACGGCAGCAATAAAACGGGCTCTTTACAAAAAATGTTCGCTTAGCGGCTCTATGAAACATTCTAAAAAACTAATTGAAATAATATTTTTTTTCCAACGCTAGAAATAAGTTAAGATATAAACGAAGACTTTGATGTTGCGTTTTTTTGTTTTAAATATATTTTTAAACTATTTACAGCATCCCAAAAATTAAGTAAAATTTTAAGAAATTTTTGGGATGCTGTAAAAAATTTAAAAATATATTTAAAACAAAAAACGCAATATCAAAGTCTTCGTTTATATCTTAACTTATTATTATTTCAATTAGTTTTTTAGAATGTTTCAAGGAGCCGCTAAGCGAATATTTTTTGTAAAGAGTCTGTTTTACTACTGCCGTATGATTGTTTGGTTTGACTTACCAAAACAAAAAAAGAAGAAATTGGTAGCCAGAAGACTCTTCTTTATACCAAAAAAATAAATTTTAAAAAAGCTCCACTGGAAAAAAAGTTATGACCAAAATCGCAAATATCAAGAGAATTTTAAACTCAAGCGCTCTAATTTTCCGACTATCGCCTTTAGGGTGGGTTGCACGAAAAAGTTTTAGTTAAAACCAGTTTTAAACTGGCAAGTGTGACAGAAAATACATGCAATAAATGTAATACTTGTTAGTTTGAGCTTGGTTTTAGTAAAAACCGAGCTTATGGGGTAATTCTGAACAAAAAATGTTAGCCGTAACAGCGATGTTAAATTTGACAGTCACCCTGATGTCAAAGAAACGCTATTCTGTAAACTTTACTGCAACTTAACAGCAATGTAAAATAAAATTTTCGGTGTTAAAATGCATTGTACATCTGTATAATGTATTATTTTAATCAATTATGAATTATGTATTATTATTATTTTGATCGATGTTTTAACACCAAAAATGTTATTTTAAATAACCGTAAAGTTGCAGTAAAGTTTACAGAGGGCGCGTTCCAGTAATGAACACTAAAGCCCACGACCGCATAATTTTCCCGTTCCACTAGCTCAAAAGGTAACCATTCAACAAACAACCACGGAAACCCACGAATAAATACGGTCTTTGTGAGCTTCTCGCGGTCGCCATCGATGCACAAAAGAAAAAATCGCGGTCTTATGTAGAACGATTTTGCGGTCGTCGTGGGTTTTAGTGTTCATTACTGGAACGCGCCCAGAGGAGCGTTTTTTTTTGACATCAGGGTGACTGTTAAATTTAACAGCGCTGTTATGGCTAACATTTTTGTTCAGAATCACCCCATTAAACTCTTTCCTGCAACCCACCCTAAATAATTCACCTATGATTAATTTAAATTGATTAATAAACACCTCATTTTAGAACCAATCAAAATACAATATTTGATTTGTCTTGTCCAATAATATGACGTTTATACTGAAAAATGTCAGAGGTGATGTATTACAGCGACAAAAAGCTACCTACATTTTATGAGCGAAAAATACACATGCATATTTTTGTTTTTTTTTTTATTATTATAAATATTTATTAATATTCAATAGTATCATACAAAATATACATAAAAAATCACAATACATATGTTGTAGACCCAACCTATTCGTATGTTAAGTACATATTTTATAAGGTTAAGGTTGTACATTATATACATACTTATAGCGTTTTCGGCTTACTTGCACTGCGTTGCACTGAGTGCATTCCGGGTGTTCGGCTTATAGTTTCAGCTCGCATTTTCTCGGTGCTGAGTGTTCGACTTAGAGCGAAAAGTGCACCAGTTGTGCACTAGGAGTGCACTGAGTGCAGCTTTTCTTGCACCGGCTCCAAGAGCTCGTGCTGGTTTCAGTGCAAATATGGCAGACTAATAGCGTTTTCGGCTTAAGTGCACTTGGTGCGAACTTGCATTGCCCCAGTTTATCATCCAGGGCACCTCTAGTGCAGCTCCACCAAACCAGTGCAAGTTATAAGCCGAACACCTTTTAGTGAACCGGTGCTGAATTTATCATAACTTAACAAGTCACTAAAGTCTCAAAAAAAGAATTCATGAATATGGACGACCCAATTAATATTACTCAATAAACTCAAGAACTATATATTCATGAAACTTTTAATTTTTGGGACTTTTTTTAAAATTTTCCCAGCTTAAATGAAAAATTTATCGTCATCCGAAGAAGAGATGATAAAATATTTGGGAACACTTCCATTTTTATAATTTTTTTATTTTTTGAGCTTTGTTATTATCGTTATTATCTTGGAATAAGTCCGCCATATTTGCACTGAAACCAGCACGAGCTCTTGGAGCCGGTGCGAGAAAAGCTGCACTCAGTGCACAACTGGTGCACTTTTCGCTCTAAGTCGAACACTCGGCACCGAGAAAATGCGAGTTGAAATTATAAGCCGAACACCCGAAATGCACTCAGTGCAACGCAGTGCAGGCCAGTGCAAGTAAGCCGAAAACGCTATTATTTCAAGATTATAACGATAATAACAAAGCTCAAAAATTAAAAAAAATTACAAAAATGGAAATGTTCCCAAATATTTTGTCATCTCTTCTTCGGATGACGATGAAATTTTCATTTAAGCTGAGAAAATTTTTTAAAAAGTCCCAAAAATTAAAAGTTTCATGGATATATAGTTCTTGAGTTTGTTGAGTAATATTCCTTGGGTCGTCCATATTCATGAATTCTTTTTTTTGAGTTTTTAGTGACTTGTTGAGTTATGATAAATTCAGTATTGGTTCACTAAAAGGTGTTCGGCTTATAATGTGCACTGGTTTGGTGGAGTTGCACTAGAGGTGCCCTGGATGATAAAGTGGGGCAATGCAAGTGCGCACCAAGTGCAGTTAAGCCGAAAACGCTATTAGCTATTATATAGTATTTATCATTTACAAAGTGCTAACATAAAACATAATAATTATTAAATTACAAAAGAGAAAAACAAAAATATAAATTCAGTCTTTTTTTTACAATTTTACATATAATGCATACATATACAGGGTGATGATAAAGTTTGGAACCTTATTCATAACTGCTGTATTTAATTGTTTTGAGATCATCGCTCGGACAGGTCAATTTTATGAGAAAATGATCATCATTTGCACTTAACCAGTATTAGTATGCAGAACCACTATAAAAGGAATGTGTGCAGTGAGACTCGAACTCACGACATTTTGCTTTGGCCGCCAATGCTCTACCACCTGAGCTATGCATGCGTCCAAGCTCGTCTGCCCGATTCCACTTTATAGCTTACGTCTGCAACCATATATATACTAGCCCGTTCAAGGAATTGCATACACAACGACACATGAACGGAGCGTGTCAGAAAATTTTTGCTATGTAAATACTGTGCTAGCATAGTGTGAGTTAATTGATTTAACTATACTTTTATAGTTAAAAAATAAAGTATAGCGCAGTTTAAACGTCAAAGTCGCAGGGGAACCGTATCAGATGGCGCTATTTTTGCTGTCCGAAAATTTTCCAGTTAGCTATCTATTTTATCTATGAATAATGCGCATTCGAATGCAAATGCTAAATGTATTTAACAAAATTTAATAGATAGTCTTGAAAAACTAATTTTTTGTTTCCATTTAAATGTAAGGAAATTTCCAAAAAAAAATATTTTAATTTACAATTTATTGAAATCGGCCAAAATAAATCTTATACAACATTCAAATTTAATATTACAAATTAATTTTAAGTTTATATTAAAAGATTTTTAAACGAAAGTTTGTTTACAAATGCAACAATTTTTTTATATCATCGTTTAAGTGACATAAATGTCTATCCAAAACCAGTGAAAAAAGTGGGAGTTTCCATTTAAAAAAATCGATGATGGCGTAATTGCTAAATCACCAGTGACGTCATTAATATTTTTATTATACCAAGAGATGGGATTTTAAAAACTAAAATTGACCTGTCCGAGCGATTTTCTCAAAAAAATTAAATACGGCAGTTATGAATTAGGTTCCAAACTTTATCATCACCCTGTATATTATTTACATATCGTTTTGAATGTTCAAAAAATGTTTCTTTAGTTTACAATTAAACATATTTAGGCTTTTTATATTTTTTATTGATGGTGATAGGTTGTTATAAATATTTTTTGAATAATTGACTAATTGTCCGTATTTATTATTACTTTGTGTTATAAAAATATTATCTTTTTTTCTACTATTATAGGTGTGAACGTTTTTGTTTAGAATTTTTGTATTTGATTTTAACAGATTATTTTTTATTTTATATTCTATTTTACTTACTTCTAATTTGATTGATGAGTTAATATTCAAAATATTGTATTTTTTGTAAATATAATTTGTATGTGTCAAATAAGGAAGATTATGCAAAGATTTTATAGATTTGTTTTGTAATGTTTGAATTTGTTTTAATAGAGTTTTAGAAGCAGTTCCCCAAATATTGATTCCTTACTTTATATGACAATCTACTAATGCATAATACAATTGTCTTTTATGGTTTTCTGGGATTACATGCGAACATCTTCTAAAAACTCCAGATATGGAAGCAATTTTTTTTGTTATACTATTTATATCAACATCCCACTTCAGTGAGCTATCCACATTTACGCCTAAATATTTTATATTACTCACTTGATTGATTTTAGTATTATTAATTCTAATGTCCAATTTATCTTTATTATTATTAAATAGTATTACCTCAGTTCTATTTTCATTTATTTTTAGTTTTTTTGAGTTAAGCTAATTATTTTAAATTCTTAAGTCTTCATTTATTTTACTTTTTAATGTGCTTACTAGATTTTCAGAATATAAAATGAGTGTGTCATCTGCAAATATATAGTATTGCCCATTTAGTTTGAGTTTGTTTATGTACAGTGAATATAATAGTGGTCCAAGTACCGAACCTTGTGGTACACATGATATTAGTATCTTTTCATTACTATTAGTTCCATTGATGAATGTTATGACTTTTCTTTTTGTTAAATAGTTTCTCATTAGTTCTAACGCAGATCCCCTTATACCCATATTTTCCAGGATGTCAAGTAGTATATTATGGTTTACACTATCGAAGGTTTTTTGTAAGCCAATCGATACTACAGCCACAGTTTTGTTATTATTTAATTCAGTGTAGGTGTTGGTTATGATATCCGTAATTACAGCCTGAGTATTACTGTGTTTTTTAAAACCATATTGATATTTATTAATAGTAATTTCAGGATTGTTTTCAATAAAATTTAGTAATCTTTGGTATATAATTTTTTTTAGTAACTTTGAGAATATTGATGATATTGTGATTGGCCTATAATTACTCATATCATGTTTTGATCCTTTTTTAAATACGGGTATAATAATACATAGAACATAGAATGCAATGAATGGTTCTAACTTACGTGTGACTTTTATTCCCCTCCTTCACCTAGCTGCTTTCATTTTCGTGTTTCATACAAAAATTTTGAGTTGTTTTGTTGTTTATTAATCTCCCTAAAATAAACTCGAGGTTGAGTTTTTTTCTTGGATGTTGTTGCTTTTAATCAACTCAAGTTTGGTTGTCCCTTTGGTAATAACTATCATTACCGGGACAACCAAACTTAGGTTTAAAATCAATAACATCCGAAAAAAACTCAACCTCTTGTTTATTTACCCCCGAAAATAAAATAAGTAAAGTTTTTCCTTTGTTGTATTTTTTTGTAGAAATTAAATAAATTGGCTTCTTAAAGTCAAAGGCCAATTTCACTATTTTCTTATTTGTTAGTTCTGACAGTACCCCTTGGGGTAGAGTCTTTCCTCTTCACATAATAGACAGTCTGGTTTTATGAAAGATTTTGCTCCAGTTCAGTCCGACATTAAAAATTATTTTAACAATAAAGTATAACTTTTAGAAGTATTTTATTTAAATTGTATTTTAGATGGCAGTTGATCATAATGGAGGCGAAGGAAAATGTATTTACATTGATACAGAAAATACATTCCGCCCTGAGCGTTTAGCAGCAATTGCGGAACGTTTAAAGTTGACAAAATCAGAGGTTTTAGATAATGTGATTTATACCAGAGCTCACCATACTGATGAACAAACTAATTTACTTGTAACGGTTGCTGCAATGATGTCGGAATCTCGGTAAGTACACATTAACCAGAAATTTAAAATCACTAATAGCATAATTTCAGCCACTCCTTATTGATCATTGATAGTGCTACTGCTTTATATCGCACTGATTATTCAGGAAGAGCGGAGTTAGGTGCAAGACAAACTCATTTGGCTCGCTTTTTAAGAATGTTGCAAAGATTGGCTGACGAATTTGGATGTGCTGTTGTTATAACTAATCAAGTGGTTGCTCAAGTTGATGGTGCGGCCATGTTTAATCCAGATCCTAAAAAACCTATTGGTGGTAATATAATGGCACATGCCTCTACTACTAGGCTATATTTGCGTAAAGGAAGAGGTGAGACTAGAATTTGTAAAATTTATGATTCACCTTGTCTTCCTGAGAGTGAAGCAGTTTTTGCTATAACTGCCCATGGAATTGATGATGCTAAAGATTAGTGTTTTATATTTAATAAATATATTTAACTCTAGGATGTATACGGTGACATTGTCCCCTAAAATATATGTAACATTTTTTAGTTTTAATTTAATGTGAATATTATTTGTTTCTTTAAATTATACTAATATGTTCTTTTCATACATTGTTTTCACAATTGCTTGTGTACACCCACATATCTACTTATTTATTTAATAATTTAATTCTTTCTTTCCCAAGTAATTTTTTTAATTTTCCAACTCCTCAAAAAATAAACATTTTTGTTGCAGGCTTATTTTAGTTTCCTTTAAAGGTGTTTGAACTTTTCTTATGTTTTCAATTGTAATTTTTAAAAAAATTACTATGTCATAATATGACTCCAAATGGCATCACTGGGAAAGAAATGGTTAATAATTTAGGGGTCTTTCAACTCTTCGATTTGCTTACAATATAAGAGAATAATACAGCTATTTTCAGCTATGATTTCTATAATATTATTTAAATGACTTTACTGACATAATAAAATAATCGATTTCAAAGTAATAAAGTCTACTCCCTCAACGCAAACTATAGTAACTCAAAAATGCCTATTTTGAGTTACTATTTACCAAACATCGATTATTTTATATAGATATGCAATGACCCTGGAAATATGTAGTAAGTAACCCTTTAGCACAATTCGCGTCAGCATAATATGTGAATCATGGTATGATGGTATGTGTTTGTTGACATCTCACATACCATTCCCACTTAATATACACATAGCCATGGTTAGTGGTCTGACATACCACAATCACTTACCACTTCAAGCGAAAATGAATAGTATGTCAAAATTTTTAGCGTATAAAGAATTACGATATTTTTCGAGGGAAATTATATGTATATCTACATATTATCGCAGTTTGTTTTACATAATATAATAATTAGGTTAGTTTGTCTGGTTGATTTTGTGGGAGAGTCAAAAGTATAATTTAAAAATTAGTGATTAGTGTTAATGGTTTTTGTAACATCCAATTCAAATATAACCATAGTTTCAAAGACTAGCCATATACATCTTATATTAATTTAAAAAAAAAATCTGTTTGTACTTTTATAATAAATAAATAATATAATAAACGCTTATAAAAAGTTTTATTTATATAATTTTATCGCTTTTAAAGAGCACTCATGTTTTGCTTACATATGTAATTAATTTCATAGGTCATGGGGTTTTCGTACTTACAAAATCAAAAAAAAGTTATCCTTCATCATATTGAGGTAAATAATTTACATTTGTACCCCACAATAAAATCAGTGGCCTAACTACAATGAGGCAGAGGAGGCAACCGACTACTCTGGGGGCCCACCACCCATTCAGTTTCTATTTATTATATTTTTTTATTTGACGTTCACTCTTATAAGTCCCGTTGACACGTGTCGTAAATGAGGAACGTGAACCGCACTTTCATGAAGTAAACTACTACATTCGAGATGCATGTTGTTTCAGTTTCATGAACCATAGGAAGGAAAATACGTTCATGAAGAAATCAAACATCTTTTTGTTTAGTGTAGTCTATCGTGAGCGGCGCAGACACAGTAAAATTTTTGGAACTTTATCAAAATGAACCTGCTGTGTGGAATCCATCATGGCAACAAGTAACGATTAGAAAAAGAAAGATTCCCATGCAGTTCCCAGTAAACCAATTTGTAACTTATATATAAAATACACATAGATAGCTCGTAAATTCTCCTATGTAGCTAATTTAACGTAAAATATATGTATATTTTACATATATAATATTATATTATTTTCTCTATGTAAATAATAAGTAAAATTTATAATGTGTTATTTATATAGAATTATTTACATATACAATTCATAAGTTCGTATATGTATATTTTATATATAAATAATAATGTATTATTAATGTAAAATATCGCCTGTGTTATTTACATTAGACATTTAATGTAAAATATACCTACATAAATTATTTACATATATTCTTTATGTAAATAATTCATACATAAAATATAAAATAAAATAACTTACTAGAAAAATGTATGGAAGTTGGGTTAGAATTTATTTATTTTGTTATAAATAATTTTAACTACTTAATTTTTATATTTAATTTCTTTATTTTGAATATTTTTAAAGTTTAGAATTTTTTCTTAATTTTTTTTAATTATGCGAGAAGGGTTAAAATTTATTGTTTATTTTGTTATAACTTTTTTTAACTTGACTAATTTATATTTATGAATGTTCAATATATTTATGAAAATAATATATAAAAATCCTGGCCAAGGATATTATGCATAAAATAATAAAAGCAAAATATACTGCAAAATTGCGCTTACCAAAGAAATCCAACATTCAACACCGACATTATTAGAAAAAAGTTGAGTTATAATTTATAATATATTTATTTTGTTAAAAATAATTTTAACTACTTAATTTTTATATATAATTGAACTTCTTTTAACTTCACTAATTTATTTTTAATTTTTTTTTATTTGTATTAAAACAAATATAATATATGTGGAATTGCTTTAAAACAATGTTTTTGTGTCTTCATTTCATGAAACCTCGATGGTCGAACGGTTAGGTGGCTTGATTCGACAATTTGCGACTGCAACGGCGTGGGTTCGAATCCCGCAAATCCCACTTTAAGTTTAACATGGTTTAAGTTAGATAATATTAATGTATTATACTTGTGATTACTTACTAGAAATGGCCTGGTAGCAGCTAATTACTACATTGTACCGTCCAAGCAAAAAAATGATATTTTTTGTTTTTATTTACTTATATCTGATATATATTTTATATATAAAAATTTACATAATTTACACATAATAACCTATCCCCAAATATGGCTGACATCCTGACATAATTTATCCCTAATTTCTCTCTAGATTTTACATAAATTTTCTTACATGTTATATATATTTTACATAAATAATACCTCTTTTGGTTTACTGGGTGATTGATGTGAAAAAGAGAATTGTGAGGTTATGTAAATGTAAATAACCACCAGCAAATCCAAATATCCGTACCACTTAGTTCTACTTAATATTTCGACGGTGGCGTTTGCGACCTAGTGGAATGGTAAATAACGCGTTCGTGGGCGTGGCCATTCTGGTCTTTAGTGGAACGCACTGTATATAGTTTTATTTCACTTTTCTTTGATGCTCTATGGTTTAGTGTCAGTTGTTCAATTCTAATGTTTCTACATTCTGTGATCTCAACTTTTAACTAATTTTCTAAATTTAAATTATTTGAACTATTTTTACTTAAATAATTTTCATTTTAATAATGAATGATTGGAACGATATAAAAGACATGAAAGAAGCTCTTGAACGCGTAAATCCTTACCCAGAGCCAGGTATAAAACCCATTAAACTGTATCCAAATGTGAGGAGGTTAGTTCGGGAACGTTTTGATCCGTTTATTTTTTACGACGAATTAGAATTTGTGAAGCAATATAGTTTAACGAAAAAAACTGCCCAATTTGTGGCTAATTTGTTAAGGGAAGAGTTGACTCCTGAAGTAAATAATCCTCTTAATGTTTCTGTTGAAATATCGCTGTTGGTTGCATTAAGATATTATTCACAAGGGTACTATCAACATAAAAATTGTAAGTAGTTTTTAATTCAATTACTATTTTAATATTTTCTAAAAAAATGTTCTATAAAATTAAAAGCCATAAATTTTAGGAAGTAACTATTTAACTGATAGTGGGTTTACTATTATTATGGCGACTGCTGTTAATTTTTATCTATGCTGGGTTATTTAACTGACTGTCGGTTCTTTATGCCAATAAATTATTTGACCAACTGTGTTAAAAACTTTGGATTTGTGATGTTAATCATTAATCATAAAAAAAATTAATTCACATTGTCTGGATCTGGATTTTGGTCGAGGCTGTGTAAAGACATGGGCAATTAGGCCACCAAGATTGGGCCCATTTTACCAACTCCCCTCTTTTCAGCTAACCCCTGCACCGGGTCCCTACTCCGGTCATCCGATTGTCCTGGTAAACCTGAGCAGTACTCCAGGTGGGGCTTCGCTGAAATCGGCCATACTTGGCCAGAGCTCCCCAAGTATGGATCCCCTGATTGATAATGCCATCGGGCAGTCCTTACATCCTATGGTAGTGGCAAAGATTTTAAATATTAATAATATTACAGCTACGGGTGTGTTTATAAAAGGGAAGAGTCGAGTATTAATTTCCTTTTTTTTTCTTGGGGGACTCTAATAGTTTTTTAGATAATACAGATTTATTGAATTCTTATTCTTGGAAATGTTCCCATCGATATCATCTCGGGCATTGTTTCGATTTTTTGATACTAGTTTTTCTGATGTCAAAATTTTAGAAAATCTAATCTAATATGGTCGATATTTTAGGTGTTAAAAAAATGAAAGGGAAAGTAGTGGACAATTGTGGTAAGGTTTCTTATAAACCTACCCAAACTATTGTTGTTACTTTTAGGTCTGTCAAGAATTGATTGTTTTTTGATTTTCAGGCAAAAAATAATTAAATTACTTATGGCTGAATTTAACTATTTCTTCTTTGATACAGAAAAGTTGGTCCCTAAGATTGTTTCTCAGTCTTTTAATACTTTGCGTACTAGTTTGGTTGATTATCTCAATATTCAGACTGATTTAGCACTTTGTAGTTTCCCCTCTTTATTGAAGGATGGTCCTTTCCTTGGGTACTCTTCCAGCCGTCCTGCTAGATGGTTTTTGCTTCAGTTGTAAAAAAAACTAAGAGACCATGCCATGTCCTATTTCTCCTGAGGCCGGATTTTGTTTTGTTGGCGAGTTTTATGAACTCGCCAAATCGTCATCATTTTCTGCCAATTCGTTATTATTTACATTGTTCTCTTCGCCTAAATGATGACGTTTTGGCGAGTTTAAGAATCCGCCTTAGAAACAAAATCCCACCTCTGGTATTAATTCTGAATTTAAAAGGAAGTGGTTGGAAATTGTCCGACCAGCTTCAACTCCTCAACCAAAGGTTGTGTTTAATAATTTGTTTCAAAGTGAAGATATTCAGGATGATTAATGTATTGGGGCTAACTTCAATCATCAAAATTCTATTGGGAAGTTTCATGGTTCAGGGTTATTGTCTGACTTCAGAAAAGCCAAAATACTTACTGCAGTTTCTAAAAGACTTCTGTGAGTCTCTGTCTAGAGATTCTTCTGTTTCGAATTGTTTGAAAAAATATTCAAAGGTTTAAGAATGGTTTGGAGAATAACGGAAGTTGTCCTACTGTTGCATTTAATTGTGGAGAATCTTTTATGGATAATCTTCTTCCTTCTTTTGTGCATAATTTGTATCAACCTGTTTTTGATTTGGGATCTAATAATACAATAGATTTTCCTTAGATAAATTAGAGTTTGTTTTATCAGTGGCTAATGATTCAACACCAGGTAAAAATAAGGGGAATTATTCTATGTTAAGTAATTCTCCTCATTTTGTTAACACATTGCTACCCGGACTATTTGCGAGTAAACTCTTGTGAGTAGACAGTAAGGTTTTCGACTGTGTTGTGGTCCCTATTATTTATTTTTAACTATGTATTGCATTATTTACATTTCTTAATAGAGTTGCTCAACTTATACTTGATAATTTTAGGTGATCTTCATGGTTTGAGCCAACCAACTGTAAGTCGTTGCATTGCTAAAGTTTCCGTTGCCTTAGCTGAAAAAGCTGATTTATTTATTGCTATTCCTGAAAATTTAGACAATGTCAAGCAATCATTCTTTGAGATAGCTGGATGTCCAGAAGTAATTGGTTGTGTGGACTGCACTCATATTAAAATAAAACTCCCCAGTAATGAAGATGCTGCTTCTTGGTGTAATACTAAAGGATGGTATTCGATTAAAGTTCAAATTGTATGTGATAGCTCTGGCAAAATGCTTGATCTTGTTGCTAAATCGCAAGGGAGTACTAGAGATTCTCGTATATGGGATAATTGTGGCTTAAAAAAGGAGCTCAGTGTTGGAAACTTGCAAGGCAAAGGTGTAATATTAGGCGATAGTGCCTACCCATGTAAATCATATTTGCTCACACCAGTAAATTATCCAGAAACTCCAGAAGAAATAAAATATAACAAGGCTCATAACAAAACAAGAGAATGTGTTGGACAAACTTTTACCCACTGGAAGGCTATGTTTCATAGTCTAGAATCAGGACTTTTGTTAAAGCTAGAAACAGCTAAAGCAGCCATCGTAGCAATGGCTGTTATATACAATATTAGAAAAGAACATGACGGATATGGTAATTATTTACAAAAACAAAACTTAAATTTTCCAAAGAAAACCTTATTTTATTTGTGTAGATTTTAACAATTTTCTACAAACAAATGATGGAACACGTCCAGAAGACGAAGAAGACGGTTCAGAGTCTCCACTATCTGGAATACCACTTCAAAATTGTTTTATTTACAGAGAACATTACATTGAAAATAACTTTTCCTAAGCTAACTTTACTGGATAAAACATATTCAAATGACTACTATATTATACTATTTGTATTTTGTAAAAATCCAGCCACACCTGCTAGTATTTTAAATTGGAGCATCTAGATAAATCTTACCTAAATTACATTGACGTACTTATCTAATCAGAGGCCTCAGGTGCAAAAATATTCTGAGTCCCCCTAAAACTCGATTTCGAATAATTTTCAAAAATAGGCAACCACTTTTACTGACGTTTCGTAAATGGGAAACATTTTCAAAAAAGGGCAACCACTTTTACAGACGTCTCGTAAAAGTGGTTGCTTATTTTTGAAAATGATTCCCACTTTCGGGTTGCTGCCTCGGTTCCTGTCAGGTTTGGGGGTGGCAGCACATTTTTTTATTAATTTACTAAACACTCTTCATCGACTGGCACAATTGTTGAGCTATATTTTATGAGGGACAAACAGTTCAAAAAGAGGTACCGGAAGTGGTCATTTTTTAATACTTCGGTCAAGTTTCAGTACATAAAATAGATGGCACACTCTTGAATACATAAAAAACTACTGATTCAACAAAAAACCCAGCTATATTCTATGAGGGAGACTTTAGTGCGGTCGGCTCCTGGACTAAAAGTTAGTGATTGCAGGAAAGTCTATGACTATTAGAAGATGAAGGGTACATGCACCAGACTGTTAATTCTATACAGTTTAAAAACCCGGAGACTGTTGCACATACCAATTGAGGGCAGTAAAGCGGAGTCTCAGGGGAGGTAACCACTGTCAGCTATTGTTTGATTCTTATTTATTTGAATCAATTTGGAGGTGCAAACATAATGATTCAGATAATTTAATGTTGGAGTTTATCAAGGGAATAAAGGAAGTTTACCCACCCTCAATTAAATAATAAGGCAAGTGTTATTTCTTATTTATTGCATTATTGTTTTCACTTTTTGTTAAAATTGTTTTTATTTAAAAAAAAAGTTTTCTTCGTATATTTTTAGTAAAACCAATTAATATTTTGTTGCAGGTCGTCCCTGGCAGTGGTTGTTAAAGGTTGTATGGAGCTTCCTGCATTAAAGTATTGAGTTAAAAGTAAGTTTAGTTTCCAGTTATTTGTACTATATACAGGGTGGGGCGGAATGGAAGGGGGTTTTGAAATGAGAATAACTCAGCTGCTTTTTAACTTAAAAAAAATTTTATTAAGAAAAATTAAAGGATGTTACCATTTGCTGTAGTCGTTCCTCAAAGTTCATCTACATCACCCTCTCACATAAGTCAATTACAATTGCCCTCTAACTTCTGTTTTAATGGCTTTTTTCAACTCTTGCAGATTTCTAGGTTTATTGATTTAGACCTTCTCCTTTTTAGGCAGGGATTCTAACCGAACCATTTTACGTTTTATTAACCGAGATTCGGTTAAAACCGTTTTATTTGAACTAACTGAAACCGAAACCGTTTTTAGAAATCTTTAAAAACCGAAACCAGTTATTAACTGATTTTTAACCATTTACTAACCAGTTTTTAACAATTTAACTATCGGTTTCACAATCAAAATTAAAAAAAATTAGGTAAATCACCTTTTTTAAACTGTAATCGAAACCGTTTTTTTCATTTATTTGGAAACAAGATTTGAAATTTGGTCTGAATCAGAATACAGTTTAGACTTTAGATATAATTTCATGAATTTTTTCAGATTTTTTGCCAGCTTCGAAAGTGATTTTTTTTTCATAATCTTCTTTTGTAATTAATTTCGGCCAAAAAGGTATTCCTATAACAATTTAGCAAAACTGTTTTCGAGAAAGATGGACTTGATCATGTACATGGAGTATTTTTGTAATCCATATTATAGTTTATTTATAGTTTTTGATTTATTAGCTACTATTGTTCTGCATAAATTAGTATTCCGGGTGGAAACGAAACATGGGTCATAATACCTTCTTTATTTATAAAAATAAAAATTGACAATCTTGTATGATTTAAGAAACAAACAAAGTTTGCAATCGATGTTGTAGATCTGTGATTAAAAAAAATTATCAACCTAAGGATAATTCCTTTGATCTACCTTGATTAGTGGCAAGGTGTAGAAAGTAGCAGTTACACAAGTTTACAGAGTGATGGACGCTGCATTTCGTGCTTATTAGCACTCATCAGCATCACATACCGCTCACTTGAGTCCTCTTCGTAAGGTGCAATGAAGAGGACTGCATTACTGTTTGCTACACGATGGCTGTCACTTCCGGTTAAACCGGAAGTTATATTAAAAAACTTTTTAGTGCCTAAAATGTGTTTTTTGGAACCATACAACTTAGTCAAATTTTTATTTTCATATATAAAGAAGTTTTGTTTCCATCTGGTATAGTCCATTTCATTAATAGATCAAATTTCTTCATTTTTTAAATTGCAAGATAGTAGGGCCACTTCCTGTTTAGATAGAGGATTTTTTGAAATTAGGGTGTTACTCATCAAGAAGGTATAAACTTTATTAGTTTACTATTTTTTTTACCAAAAAAAAATTGAATTTTTTTTAATTTTGAAAAAAAAAAACATTTTTTTTCGATTGAAAAATATCATTAACAACAATAATTTAAACCAATTATACCAATAATTTTTTTTTAAATTAATTTTTTTAATTTTCTTTTCCTTATTTTTTTTTTAAATAAATAATAAATTAAAAAATTATTAATAAATTACAAATTATTAATAATAAATTAAAAAACAAAACTTAAAAAAATAAAAAGTGAAAACTTAAAAACAATTGAATTAAATTAAAAAAAAATTAATAATAAAAAAAAATATTGGTATAATTGGTTTAGATTATTTTTGTTAATGATTTTTTTCAATCGAAAAAAATATGTTGTCATTTGAAAAAGAAAAGTTGCCTCCTCCTCCTCTGATGTTTTCAAAAATAAAATAAATCTTTTATTATCTGATAGTAGTATTCTTCAAACCATTTAATTTGACATATCACTTATTAGAATCGGATAAGAAATAACGAAACTACATCGTTGGCTGTTTTTTGGGCACCCCTCTGTATATTATGAAAACTTTTAATCTTTTGAAGAAAAAGGCGTATATATAAGAAACTCTGCTTTATTGATAAAGGAACGTAGGTACAAATTATAAAAAAAAATTATGCGTCTTTTTTTCGATTTGTTTTTTTACTACTTGTAAACTTATTTCGTCATCCACTTTGATCATTTTCGTATTCCTGTAAATTATTTTGCGGGGACAAATAGAAATTTCTAAATTCTTCACTAATTACAGCAACTTATTCTCGGCTCGGCACATAGATTTTTTTAATTGGTATGTTTTCAGAATATAGTGCAA
This sequence comes from Stenus bimaculatus, assembly GCA_963971135.1. NCBI lineage: Eukaryota > Metazoa > Arthropoda > Insecta > Coleoptera > Staphylinidae > Stenus > Stenus bimaculatus. The sequence continues at coordinate 15,501,762 of OZ020187.1, forward strand.
AACATTTATGAGAATATTTTCTGTAGGTTTACGACCTTTTCGAGTTGTTTGTAGAACTGAAAATTCATTTCCAGTAGTCTTTTTTATATATCAATTTTAGTATAGGTTTTTTTACTTGTACATTGCCCAGTCGATTGGTCAATTTATTTTGAAATATTTTGATGCGTGTTTGAAAGTATTCCTTTTTGATATAACCATTTTTTTCAAGTTCTGGCTACGAAAATTATTTGCTCTTCTGACATAATTTGTAAATTCATGAGAACGCGAAAATCTCAATTTTGCCAAGGTTGGGCTTACGTCCTTCTGATATGATCCCCTCGATATTAATTTGATAGTTCCAAGTTTAGAGTAGTAAAAATTTGTTTCATTTTTTGATGTGTGGATAATAATCTAAAATAAATTCTGAGATTAAGGAAAATCAACAATTTTAACAATAATTTACTTATAATTTATTTAACTCTGTTCTTAATTTTTCGTTTTCTAGTTTTAGTTTTTCATTTTCTAAAATTATTTTTTCCTGTTGTAATTCTAAAATTATTCTTTCAACTTCAAATTTGCTTTTTGATAACTCTGCTTCCTCCTTTTCTCTTTTAATTTTACACTTCAAGAGTTCCATTTCCTTTAAATGAATTTGTTTTCTAAGTTCTTGTTTATTTTCAGCTTCCACTTCATAAAGTTGCAGCACTTCTAATTCATATGGTGAAATTTGTTTCTTTTTTGATCTTTTTAGACTTCCACCAGGTGGCGGTGAAGGTTCTTGGGGAGGATCCGCTTCAACAGGATTTTCTTGAATACCTGGTGATTCAGTCTCAAGTTTAACATGCAGAAGATCCTGAAGAAATGCTGTTTCTTGCTGGTATTCTGGTTGATTCACCTCTTCAACAATTGATCTACAATGTATTATGTTAAATGTTTTTATTTAAACTTTTTTTTAATAGTTGTACTTTCATGAAATCTAATAAATAAGGCCCTTTTAAAACTTTTCTAATGGTTTATTCTGAAGTTATTACATGTAAACGATGTAACTTGTTTATTTCTTGATAAAATAATTTTAAATTTTTTTTAATAGTTGTATTTTCATGAAATTTATAAATAAGGCTCATTTAAAAATTTTTTAATGGTTTATTCTGAAGTTATTACACTTATGAACGGTTTTCTCAAATAAATTAAAGGATGACACAAACATTTGGACTGCTTCAATAAATTAGAAAAAAAACTTGAGATGTATTTTCTTTAAGTCCAACTTTATTATTTATACTTTTTGTATAAAATAAATTAAATACTATTGATTTCGGGATTACATGTCACTATCATCTTGACAAAAAAAGATTCTTAAATACCTGAAGATGGGATATAATAATCCCGAAATTGATAGTATTTAATTTATTTTGTACAAAAAGTATAAATAATAAAGTTGGACTTAAAGAAAATACATCTCAAGTTTTTTTCTAATTTATTGAAATTTTCTGCTTTTGATTAATTTGAATAAACTTGAAAACGATTTTTTGGTTTGATTTTGGAAAATATCCTACCTGTTGTCTATTCTCTCGTCATTAGACATGTCTGGTAATATTACTTTTTCTATGTGTGGTAAGATGGGCCTCCACGGTTGCTCTTTAATTTCTTTCAGGCTAAAGCTGAAGGCACTAGAAGAATCTCCATTTGAACTTGGTAGTGGTGATGAGGATAGACGATTTGTCTAAAATCATATAGGTTTGAAGAAAAAGTTTACCAAAACTCTCAATAATAAATTTCACTTACGTTGTTATCAATATCATGTGGATTAGGATTAGTAGTTCTTTGGAAATCCCTTGGGCAAATTTTATATATTTGCCAATCAAATGGGGTTGGTGATTTGCACTCTACTTTCCCACCGTCAGCTTTAGCTACTGCTGCATTATATTTACAAATTGAACGCTTAGCGTCAGCTTTAAGACGGTAGTACAACTCTTTGATTATTTTTGGTTCACGGTTATATCCATGAGCCTTCAATATATTAGAAGCTTCTATCCACCCTGCTCTTTTCTTTTTATAAACCTCAACATCGGTAGCCTTATTTTCCATAATTGCACCATGTTCTTCGACATATTGAAGAAGTAGTCTTTTTTCTTCATTAGTATAGTTAGCGCTCCTTTTATATTTAGTCTTTCCTTCCATTAAATAAAATTTAAAATATACAATATACAACAAAATAAAAGATTCACAAAATATATTAGGTAATTAACAAAAACTACTCGGTTATGTATTATAAGTATATAAAACCATGAAAATTTATACAACAAAATAAATTAATAAGCCAACATTTGAATTACAAGACACTAAAGAAATATACACTTTAAAAAGTATAGCAGAAAACTTGGTTATGTCCTTTGTTTACTTAATTTTATATGCAATATACAGGGTCTTCGACAAAAAACTGCTTATATGAAACGCATTTTATTTACCATTAAAATCAGATTTGTCTTATTCATTAAAGGAAACTTCAAGCTATGTCATAAAATGTTGTGTCGTTTCGGAGATATATTTAAAAAAGTAAACACATGTTATTCTTATGGTCGGTTGATTTGATTGCCTATAATGAAAAAATACAACTAACTGCATTATCAAAATGTCAAGAACGTGTAAATTGGGTTGCCTAAAAATAAAAGAACAACTTCTCATTTTTTTATTTTATTTTTAAATATATTAATTTTTTTTCGGTCAAAAATAAAGTTACATTAATTCTTAGTTGTTTAAAGTTGGTTTTTATTTTAATTTTTTTATTAAATTTTTTAAAATAAAAACAAAAACCAACTTTAAACATCTAAGAATTAATATAACTTAATATTAGACCGAAAAATTAATATATTTAAAAAATGAGAAGTTTTTAATTTTTGGGTTAGACGTGAATCCTCTTAACGGCCATTTAATTTTAAATGATATAATTTAAGAATATTAAAAGGGAGCTTCAGCCTTTCAATGGTGGTGTAAAAAAGAAGGATTTTGAATCATAAGTGATAATACACTTTAGATATGTTTCCTTGATGTTTTTGAATTTTTTTGCATGCTTTTAAAGGGTAGTTTTGGAGAGGTTCATTTTTTAATGTCCTCCAAACAATTTTAGATAAAAAAGATATTCTTGTACGAACTCTGTAGAATGCACCATTTTTAGAGAAAAATGCACATATTAACCATGCCCTTGTTGATTTAACGATATTTTACAGCATAAAATATGTTGCACATTAGGTATCTACTTTTTTCTAATCATTTCTAATACAAGTCTTTTATCTTTAAGTAGCTAATATAATGTATATTTGATTATTTTGGATGTTTGCATTAAATTAATTTCCTCACCTGCAGTTAAAATTCCCAATATACAAAATAACAATATCACATGAAAGTAGAAACTGTGTTTAAGATATGTATAGGGCAGTTTTTTAAATTGTTTTTACCAAAAATGGCCAAAAAAGTAAAATGTGGTCTATTTTATACTTATTTTTTTAAGTTATAATTACTACTCCTTAAAAAAATTGTTCAATATATCGAGTATAATTTAAACAAGGGAACTATAAAACCGAATGTTATTTATAAAATGTGATTGTAGCTTGAAAAAAATGCAAGGCATACTACATTAATTTTGAACGTGCATTTTAAATGAAAAAGCAGCTATCGTCCAAGTGTACACTATAGAAATTTTAAAATATAACAGAAATGATGATTTTTATTACTACTGTCAGCCGGATTATATGGGGCGTACTTATTTGGAACAAGATTTCTTACCCAAATTTATCGAGAAGCTTAAATTTCGTCAGGGGTCGTTTAAAATCTAGAATTAGAATTTGTATACATTAAAAAAACAATTTTTTATAGAATATTTATTAAAATTAATAAATTTTAGTACACTTAAGTAAAAAGACATATAATAACAGTCATTTATAATAAAAATTATTGCATGTGATATATCAAGAATATTTCTTTATTATTTCAATCTCAAACATTTAAGAAGTGAAAATTTTAATTTTATTTACAATGCTGTTCTAAACAGTATTTTACACAAAATTAATTATTTTATTATTTATTTTAAGCATTTAACCCTCATAAATAATTTAGTTATGCTTCTGAAATTTGAGATTTTCTACTCCTTTTCAGTTTACTTGTTCTACTAATATAATGGTAATTGAAACAAGCTTGTATATGGTTTATTAAATTATTTTGAATTCTGTCCTTTCAGCGTTAAATGTGGTTTTACTTTATCAAAACGAAAACATTTTTTTATACCACATGACTGATTTGTAAATAAAATATAAATATTTGTTTAATAAAAGTAAAATTATGTTTTTCAAACCAACTATGAATTATACACCTTAGTTCGCTTGCTTCCTATCTTCACTTGTTTTACTTTCGAAGCAAAACGTAATGAGTTAATTGATTCATTAAAATTCTCTTCCAAGGGTGAAACGTTTACAAACATCAACGTTTTGGAATTTCCTCCTAAACTGGATTGAAGTAGGTATGTCAACTTGGAATTACGATAAGGAACATGTAATTCTTTATTCCTTAGTGCAAGCATGACTGTTCCGAGGCAGGATAAGCTCTTGTTAATATTTTTGGTTTCAGTTATTCTTTCGCTGGTTTTAGCACTTTCCGACCCAGCTAAATCTACTAAATTTAAAGATCCAACAAAGGTGGCACTTGATTCTGGGCAAATTGCTTTAACTGAAATCTTTGTTACTGAATGAGATCTTGAACTATGTTCATTGAAATCTGTAACTGCCACTGCACGGTTATTTTGAGACGAAGCAATGAGATGTAAGAGGTGATCTTGATTTCTTACATCTTCAACAGAAAGATTTGTGATGTAAGTGTTTCCTTCGTTAAACTTGATATCATGGTTCATAATGCCAGTGGGGTTTAGAAGGTCTCGAATTGTTTCATTATATATTTCCAGGAAACTGCTGTTAACTTCAAATTTCCATCCCAGTTGCTTTTGATGATTGATCTTTTTAAATAGTAATTCGACAGTCTTTGGTATCATACCTGAAAAATATATATAAATTATATACTCAAAGTAATTGGTTAGTATATTTTAACCCTTTTCGGTCCTATGTCGGATTATATCCGACAAAAAATATTAAAAAAATAGATAATTACATAAAATAATATTTAAAATAGTTATAATGAAATAAACTGTAAATAAAACATAAAAAATATGTATATTTTTTCGAAAACTAATGCAGACGTACTGGAGCAACTTTGTGAAATTTTATTGGACCGCAAAGGGTTAAATTTATATATTTTTGCAAAAAATATTGTAATTAAAATAGGTACCCATTATTAACGACAATATACATTTGACGTTGGACTGTATGGGTATCTTTGTTATTATTGGAGAAAAAAATACTGATTCCGAATATGTGTAAATCCAATATGGCTGCCATAAGAAAAAAATAAGTTTGGTTCATTTCCGGTCAATCCGTTGGCGAAAAAAAAATATTCATTTGTTTTACTGCATTGTACACAAAACATTGTCTGTATTAAGTCAAAAAATTTTTTTGGTATCACCGAAAATAACGAATTTATAGCCATATTTTGAAAATCGCATTTTCTTGTTTTTTCAAGATAGCGTTGAAACGATGCAATATTAAAATTTTTTGTAAATGAATTATTAATATTCAAAAAAATCTCTGCTACTTTGTCCATTTAACGGACTTTCTATCTCCAATAATAACAAAGCTACCCATACAGTCCAACGTCAAATGGGACACCCTGTATTTTATGAATAAAATTTCATAATCCCCCATGGTTTGGGAATAAGCGAATGAATTTCACTTTAATTTTATTTTATGGGATGGCATTTTTTACCGATTTTAGTCGTTTTTTTAAAGCATCAAATAACATATCCAAAGGCAAATTAAAAAAAATTTAAATCGTGGGCATAATATAAAATTTTAATTGTTTTACCTTTGTGGTCATCCGTTCCCAGCATAGTATACGTCTTTCCAGACCCTGTCTGTCCATATGCGAAGACACACACATTGTACCCATCCAATGCGGATTGTACAAGGTGTGCTAATTCCTCGAACACTTCTGCTTGTGAACATTCGGGTGCAAAAACTCTATCAAATTGAAATTCTTGCTTCAAATCATTCCCTTTTCTATTTGTAGAATTTATAATTTCAGTGCTTCTTTTTACTTCAATGCTACCTTCGTCAATGTACGTAAATACAGTAGGTGCCTTTTCTGCTTCCACGCCAAGAAGAGGGCGGATTCGGCAAAAAACCCGAATCCGCCCCTTCAGATCTTGGCAGGAGTTGTGTAAGCTCCTTCTTAAAGTTTCGCTATTGAGAAGCTCTAATTTGTAGGTACTTATTCTGGATTCTAAAATACTAATTCGTTCCTCAGCTGTGTCTAAGTTTCTTTGTATGCTTTCGTTTATATTCTTATAATTTAAATTCTTGTTGGTTAGTTCATTGTTTAAATTCTTTAGTTTTTCTTCTTCTTTTAACTTGTTTTCCAATTTTTCAAGCAAAATTTTATTTTGTTCTGTGACATATTGTAATTCGGCATACTTGGGTTCTAAAAAAGTAACTCTTGTCTTTGATTGATTTAATTCTTCAAGAAGTTTGGTTTGTTTTAATTTGAATTCTTCATTTGAAGTATCTATTGTTTTTTTCAAGTTGTCATTCTCGGCTTGTAGGTGTAATAAGCCTGCATAAAACATTTTTTATTAGTTTGATTTAAAAATATTAATTAATTAATTAAAACTACTTTAAAAAGAAATTACTCACGAGAAATTTCTGAAATAGAACAATTTTTCAGAAAAAAATTTGGTCCCCTTTAAACAGAGCAAAAACACTTTGCCAAATAGTATTTAAAAAAATATTAACAAATGAAACAAATACAGGGTATTGTAAAATTCAACCGACAAAGCTGCATTTCAATGTAAATTTTTGTCGATTTCAAAGACAAAGTACAGCAATACCAATCAAGAAAACGAAAATCAGTTTTCACTTATAAAGTTAAACTTCCCTAACTCAAATCTTCAAGGGACTTAAAAAAATTCGAGATATAGAAAATTCAAGATATAGAAATTATTTCGCAAAGTTAAAAACGAATATTTTTACAAATACATTACAAGCAAAATTCGAGTTATGGAAAAATTCGACTTATAGAAGTTCGAGTTATGGAAAAATTCGAGTTATGGAAGTTTGATTGTATTTACTAGACATTTAAGAGAATGTCGAGATTTATCTACAGTGATTTTCATAAGTACTTTAAAATTGCTAAATTTCGAACGCCTACAACGATGTTATAATGCATTATTTATTTTAAATTTAATACAAAACATGCCTTATCCTTTTTTAAATAAACTTTGAAAAACAAAAAAATAATTTGTAGTTTTCTTGGGGTTTGTTTTTAAAGAAAATATTAAAAAATGAGCAATTTGTACTCCACAAACACAAAATTTGCAAAAATTATAGCCAGAAGATTTTGCATTATACCCCAAAAAGAAATTTTTAAAAATGTTTCGAAGAAAAATTTTTATGAATAAAAACACAAGTCTCAACCTAATAATCCTCTTAAATCCTGTTAACTTATTTTTGGGTCTAATATCTCAATCCACTTATTTATATCTAAAAATGCACCCCTGAGGTGTTATAAGCCTCTACTAAAGTTGATTTTTTAAAAAATATTTTTTTTAATTTCAGGCAAACTAGCCAAGGTTTTTTTATGAAATTTGTATACATGCATTTTAATAATAGACGCTTATTTGGTAAAAGTTTAATCAATCCTCGACTATCCTAAATGATGTTGGAGGGTAGGACAGGACATGAAACACTTTGGAACTTTTAAGGGATTCAAAGTTATTTAAATTTTTTTTTGCTTTTGTAGAGAATTTTAAGAGAAAGACCAAATAAGCGTCCAAGATTTCATTAAAAATTCTTTGGGTACAATTAGAAAATATTTTTTCTATTTTCATGATTAAAAGTTGCATTTTTAATTTTTTTGCAGGAAGGTCTTCAATTTTTTTTAAATAAACCTCATATCTTTGATTTAAATTTTATTATTATTTATTTATTATTAACGGCATTGCCATTTTTACAACAATTTACATAAATAAGGAGAATAAAGGGTAACAAACAATATTGGTAATATAACATCAAATTGACATAAAATAAAACAAAAAATAACAGAGAAGTAATACTAAAGCATCAAGCTGATTTACAAATAAGTTTCTTTAGACTGTCGTATGGATCTTTATCACAGAATTTATTACCCACTATTAAGAGACGATCAATAGAGTAATCAGATGAAATATTTGAATTATGTCTATTAATATGATATAATGATATCTGCCTCGTTGGTTTAGCAGGGATATGGAACTTTATAGTTTGTAGTAATGATGGAGCATCTATTTGAGGATTTACTAATTTATAGATAGAATTATGTCGAACATTTCTCTTCGCCTTTCCAGTGTTGCTAAACCCATGTGATCTCTTAAAAAATTATTTACGTAAACCTCCCTGGATATATTATCTTTATAAGAAATAAATAGAAGAAATTTATTCTGGATGTTTTCTAGCTTGTTAATGTAACAGTTATAGGATGGAGACCAGATTAGGGTAGCATATTCCAATATAGATCGGGTTAGTTAGTTTATGTAATGTTCTGATACAGTTTACATTTTTGAAATCTTTTGAATTGCGTATAATGAAGCCAAGGATTTTATTTGCTCTCATAGTGATTTGATTAATGTTATTACTAAAATCAAATTTTTCATTAAAATGTACTCCCAAAATCACACATATCAGCATCCCTGGAAAGTACAGAACTGTCGATTTTGTAGTCAACTTTTATTACATTTGCGGTTCTGTAAAAACTTAGAATTTTACATTTATTGATATTAAGGAATAACCTCGGGAATAACTTATTATTATCACACCATTTAGACAAATTATTTAAATCTTTCTGGAGCAGATTACAGTCATCAATAGATCTGATCACTCTAAAGATCTTTAAGTCATCAGCAAATAGTACTATTTCCGAAGATGCAAAAGATTTATAAAATATGGAGAACAACAGATTCAATATTATTAAGCATCACTATCTGCTTTCTTCTTTAAAAAGTCACGAATCCATGAAAGCAGAGGATCACCTACTCCAATTGATCTCAATTTCTCAAGCAAGATTACATGGTTTACTCTGTCGAACACCTTGGAAAAGTCTGTATAGATTAAGTCAACCTGCAACTTCCCCTCCAAAGCGACCGACAGAAAATTTTTTGAAAATCATTAAGTTGGTAACTGTTGAGCGATATTGAAAAAATTCGGGCTGTTTTTCAATGATTACATTTTAAAAAAAGGTGTAATTTTTCTGGTAATAATTCCCAACATATTTTGCATTTAGAACCAATTTTGTTTCACCAATACCCCAAAATAGGTTCAAATTTTATATTATTATTTATCCCTTCTTATTTTACATTTAAGTAGTCTTATTGCTTTAGTCATTTGGACTTTTAATTTTATGAAAATATTCGTCTAAATATTTTGTTTTGAAGTAATGACCAAAAAATAAGTAATCATTTGGGGCATTTCACTAAGTAATTAATTAATTAATTTTACCAAAACTACATGGTAGTTCAAAACGGTAAGGGCCGTTTGCACCACTAATACTTAAAATTTTTAAATGACAGATTTTCAATTGTATTTCTGACATTTTTTTAATTTAAGTGTTCCTCAAATTTTAAGTGGCAATGGTGCAATAGGCCCAAAATGGCTTAAAATACGCAGGAACAACTAGCCTACTTAAGAAGATGGTCGGCAAAATGTTTGAAAGAGATACTTTTCACTAGTAAAAATTGATTTTTCGGCATTTGTAATCAAAAATTTAACAAAAACGCAACTATTTTCTCCTCAAATTGAATTCTATATGAAAAATAAATTTAATTTGAAGCGAAAATAGTTGCGTTTTTGTAAAAAAGATAGAATTTTTCGTAATATAAAGTATTGTTGTCCATTTATAATCTTTAAGAAGATAGTCGGCAAAATGTTAGAAAAATCAAATTGGTGCAATTACCTCGTGGTGGATGTGTAAACAATTAGATTCTGATGGTAACAGGTGGTTATAGTATTCCTTTGCCTAATAAGTGTTTTAAAAATCTCAGTAAATTAATGTACTTGATGCAGCACTCGTTGCTATGTTGTTGTGACAGTATTGTTCTCGAACTAGTAAAAAGTTCTGATGAAGCCTACGTTGAAGGCGAAACGTTAACTTATTTATTGATGTGAGAATAATAAATAGTTTGTCTGATAAACTGACTATTCTTGATAGTGTTAGAAAAATGTACTTTTGGGTAGTAAAAATTGACTTTTGGGCATTTGTAATCAAAAATTTAACAGAAATGCAACCATTTTCCTTTTGCCGACTATCTTCTTAAAGATAAAAAATGGTCAACAATATTTTATATTACGAAAAATGCTCTCTTCCAGTCGGCTTAAATTCCAAGATACCTGAGCTTTTTTTTAAAATACTTTAAGTCATCCGATTGAAAAATGACTACTTCATAATAAGCTCCTACAAAGTTACTTCATCCTTCATAAAAATGACTCAAAAATCTTTTATCATATAATATAATAGGCTCATATTAATGCAAAAATTAAAATTCTAAGCAGGACTTAAATTAATGTATTTTTAGTAGATATGAGGAGAGAGGAATTAATTATTGGATGAGTGAAAGTTACAGAAAATTTAGATTCAGCGAAAAAGGAAATGATGTATGGGGACATTAGAGTGAGTGTGTGGAAGTAGATTGGAGTGCAGAAGACAGGGAGAGGATGAGAAATTGTAGATACTGTATAACTGTATACTGATTAGTGATTAGGATGAGAAATTTTAGAAAAAATAATCAGGAAATAAGGGGAGATTAATGTTTTTGTAATTACAGTGGATTCTGCCCTTCAGCCCTTGTAAAATATTAAAAATTGAATTGCTTATCAAATTATCTAAATAATTATATTTTTCTATGCCCAAAAACCGAGGGGTGGTTCACCTATCGAAGTAGGTGTACATTTTTTAAAAAAGTACTTCGAAGTACATTAAAAGTACCCGAAGTACAACTAGTACATTAGAAGTATCTTAGAAGTACTCGAAGTACATTCCCGAAATACATTGCTGAAGTACTCGAAGTACATCGGAAATACTCGCTTCAAGTCGTGAGCAAATTCGAGTTTGTTTTGCATTCAGCGAGGCATTTAGTGCTTTTATCGATTTATATATCATATGCTATGGCTGCTTGCAGGTTGAGCGATCAAAACTCAAAACACATGTTATTACTTGTAGTATTTAAAGATTTAGACAAAGATTTGAAATATGTTTTGCCTAATTTTTGGGAAACAAATTCTTTACAAAAAATTAATTTATTGGAAGAGTTAATAGAAAATCAAGAGATAAAAGCCCTTACACCAAAATAATAACAAAAAATCAATTATTATTAGAAAATCAACTCTGGGCTGGATATTAGACAATAAGAACCCTAATTTAAGTAGCGATCGACTTTTAAGAGTACAACAAGGTGCAATAAACCGCGATGTTCTTCACACTAATAAGAGTAAGGTAACACAAAAGTTAAAAAAAAATCTATATAGGAGATTGGTGTGCTTTTAGAGAAAGTAGAAATACTAGCAACTTTTATGTTGGGGAATACTAGCTTTTTCTTATTTAAATGGTAAAACCTCAGGTAAAACGACCAAAGAAAAACAGTATACCAAAGATAATTGCGACACATCTTTAGGTGAACTTAAGGGTGTTGGCTGTTTGGCCAATTGGCTCATCTGTGATGAATTTGGTAATATAAAATTTAAAAAATACCAAAATCAAAACCAAAATCATGATTTTAAAGCTATTGATTTGTATATAAGTACAATATTTAAAGAAGATATTATTATTAATGAGAAAGGTGATATAAGTATAGATAAAAATACTTTCAAAAACATAGAAATGATCATAAAAAAAATCAACAAAAAAGTTTCAAAAAAAAAGCTTGGTAAAAAGCAGCAAAAAAAAAGAAAAACTATAATATCTTCGTCTGAAGAAAGTGGCGAGGAATGTTGATTTGAAAATGAAGATGACGAAGACGGGATAAGTAGTGTTGAAGAAATGGATGAGGATTCTGACTCGGATATTGACTTGCAATTAGAACGCTACTATGCGATTTACTATAAAGAAGAGCAAAGCAGCACCTGCGCTTGGTTTCTTGGCCGAATTATTAAAAAAATTACCAAAAATCTTGTTCAAGTAAAATTTTTATGTAGAGATCTAGATAGATTTGTGTGGCCAAAGGATAATGATATTCAGAAAGTTGACACTAAATTTATTTTTTACGGTCCAGTCGAGCTTTCTGGTATTGGTCCATTTTTATTAAAAAGAGCAGACGAGCTTGAAATTGAAAAAAAACTTAAAGTAATTAAGAAAGAGACTACCTGTAAATTATAGTTATAGATTAAGACATAATTTTTTTATTTTTTAAAGATATTTACGAGGATATTTACTACTTTTATTAGAATATTTATTATTTTACGTCTTTAAACATTTTCATCAAATTTGGCCCCCCCCATTGGAAAATGTGTTGGATCCATCCTTGCTACTGTACAATAATAAGTACAAAAAAATAGGGTGTTCCATTTAAAATAAGAAAGCTGATGTCATTTTCAGTGAAACCGGAAGTGAAATTGAAAAGTTTTGTAGTTCAATAAATGCGGTTTCTTGCCCTAGTTTTGTGGACACCCGGTATATCCATGGAAGGACAGAAAAAAAACGATAGGAATAATTCCTTCGGAATTTGAGTTTCCCAAAGGGCTTGAACACCTGTCTATGGGCAGCTATTGTAGATTGTAGAGGAAAAATTTTAAAACAAAACAAAAATATTGGTAAATCGCTAATAATTTCTACTCCGTCCGTCTGAAAATTTAGTAAGTATACATACATTTAAAAAAAAGATTGGGATTAACGAAAGGAAATTGTTTCGGTCTGTTTTGGTGTTGTATTTTTATTTGTAAATATGTGATTGTTAGGCAACAAATAAACAAATTGAGCACAAATATTCTGCCATATGTTAAAAATTATTTATGGATTTAAGTCGCTTATTGTTGAAAAATAGTTGTATTGAAATGAAAAAGTTTCAAATTAAAGAAATTAATCCTTAACCAGCGTAATGGATTACAACGTTAACACAAAAATTAAAGTAAACAACAACCTAATAATTTTTATAAGGGCCTATAATCACTAGAAAAAATTATATAAACTAATATAATTACCTTTATATTTATCATTTAAAGCTGAATATTTTTCTTGTGATAGAAGAAACCTCGCCTTATAATCATAAGGGGCAGGTTTTGAAGGTTTTACTACTTTAGGTTTGCTTTCGCAAGCTGGCTTATCATTTGCGGGTCTTTTAGTTGTTGTTTTGGATGTAGTCGTAGTCGCAGTAACAGTTGAGTTTTTAATTGTAGCGGTCCTACTCACAGGCTTAACAGGCACATTTTTTGAAACTAAATTTAGCCGAGCTGGTCGTGTCCATGGTTGCTTTACATTTCCATTTACGCTGGGAACATTTTCCTTTTTTAAGGTTCGAATTTCGGAGAATGATTTTGAGCGTCTGGGAAGTGATCTTAATTGCATAAAACGGGTGCCCAAGCTAGCTTTATTAATTTCCATTGCTTTAGGAATATTTGTAAAACTACTAGTTTTACCTATATTTGTCACTGTTGGTTGTTTTAGTTTAGAAAGACTTGGAATGGGTTTTCTTGATTCCATATTGAAACTTAATAATTCAATTAAAACACCTAAATTATAACTGAAACACGTGCTTAAATGCAGTGAAATAATTGACAGGTTGGTTTGGTTTGACGGTTTGAGGTTTAATTAGCTTTGGCCGTTACTTTCAAAATTAAGAGACGCATTTATCTTATTGGTTAAAAAACTTAACGGCAGCGACATCCAGCGGCTTATGTTTATTACACTTATCAATAAATAAAAAATAATATATAGTCCAACAACCAACATATCTAAAAATTTAAAAAAATCGCTTATCTGTATTTTATTTGAATAATTTTATATTTCTGAATTAAAAAGTTTTCCAAATGCTGTATGTTTGGTTGCAGTAGTAAACTTATAGACCGAGAGCTAGTGAACTTTTTGGGAAGGTTTCTGCAGTAAAATAACATATTTTATAATGTTGTATTTATGAACAACTCATGCAACAAAATTGCAAGTCTGCCTCGCCATCTCCAGTCGTTATTAGGGGTAATTAACACTTAAAGTTGTAAAAAGAAGTACATACAAATTCAAGTAATTTCTGCATGTACGTGAAGTTGGCTGGACCAACACCTTCAATTTTAATGAAATTGTTATTACTAATTAGTGCTTAATTTGTGCTGTAAAAAATTTAATTTGTGCTTAAACGGTTTTGAAGATAATTAGAAAAATCGTTGTCCCCGCCAAATTCACGCTCGCGGGGCCACATTTTAATTTTTTAATTTTTTTAATGTCAATAATTAATTAATTAATTTGTGCTGTGAAAATTTATATTTGTGCTCAAACGGTTTGGGCGAAAAAATAAAAATCGTTGGTCCCGCCAACTTCAAGCTGGTGGGCCAACCTCATTTTTTATTTGAATTATGTTCATTAATTAGTGTACATTTTGTGCTCATTTGTGCTCTAACCGTTTTTGAGAAACTTTAAAATATACACTGTTCCACAAATTTAAAGCACCATTTCTAAAAGTTTTAAATTAATATAATCTATAATCTTATAGGAGTACTTGTTTTTTCGCGTGGCATTAAAAAGATGATATTTAGTCATTTTATATTAAAAATTAAATATTTTGTTTAACCCCCAATATTATCAACAGACATTTAATTTTAAATGAGGTTTAATTTGACATATACCGGGTGGAAATGAAAACCGGGTCACCTCGATAACTTTTTTATTTATAAATAAAAAAAATTGAAATTTGGCTATGTTCTATGGTTCAAAAAAACAAATTTTATGTGCATTTTTTATTTTCGAAATCACTTCCGGTTTCACCGGAAACACCATGAACTTTGTTTTTTTAAATGTAACATCCCATATTTTTATTCATGGCTTAAAATATCGGTGAAAAGTACCAAAACTAATTCTAAATAATTCAAATACCTAAATAAAATTGTAATTTGAAAAAAAATTTAAGTGGTTTTTGAACTATTAATTTTTAAACTTAGTTAATGAAGATTTTATCAAATATCTCACTTTTTTTAAATGCAATGATGCCGGGTCATTCGACTTTTTAAAAAGAGGATTTTATAACGATTATTTATATTATGTATTTGAATTATTTAGAATTAGTTTTGGTAATTTTCACCGACTTCGAAAACCTTTTTTTTTTTTGAAAAATTTTTTTTTTCGCAAAAAATAAAAACTAATATCTCAAAAATACTTCTTTTTTAAAAGTATTTTAAGCCATGAATAAAAATATGGGATGTTACATTTAAAAAAACAAAGTTCATGGTGGTTCCGGTGAAACCGGAAGTGATTTCGAAAATAAAAAATGCACATACAATTTGTTTTTTTGAACCATAGAACATAGCCAAATTTCAAATTTTTCTATTCATAAATAAAAAAGTTATAGAGGTGACCCGGTTTTCATTTCCACCCGGTATAGTCTATTTTGCTGCTAAATGTCATTTAAACTATATTCAAACATCATAAAAATACTATATATGTCAAATTAAACCTCGTTTAAAATTAAATGTCTGTTGATAATACCGGGGGTTCAAAATTCAAAATTCTTTTTGAAAGGTCAGAAAAAATATAATAATAAGTACAAAAAAATAGGGTGTTACATTTAAAATAAGAAAGTTGATGTTATTTCCGGTGAAACCGGAAGTGAAATTGAATTTTTTTAGTTCAATAAATGAGTTTTTTTCTTATGCCAGACAACATACTAAAATTTCAAATTTGTATTTTCATAAATAAAGAAATTACAGGGGTGGCCCTAGTTTCGTGGACACCTGGTATATTTGAAAAACCAAAATTTGTTTGCAAACATTGGTAAGTTCCAAGTATGTTTGTGACAAAAAATGTTTTTTTTTGATCTTTCAAATAAAATTTTTGATTTTTTTTAATAAAATCCATTAATACTTCTCTTAAATAATTTGAATAGGTAAAATAAATAGTAAATTAAGAAATTCATTCGGTCGTTTTTGAGAAATTAATTTTTATAATTTTTTTGCAAATATCTTTATTTCTTCAATTAGCATGATAGCGGGGCCACCCCCTATCTAGCTAAAGGATTTTTTCCGATTACAATGATACCCAGGATGTAGGTCGAAACCTTAAGTTAACTTACATATTTATAAACAGGTGTTGATAAATTGATAAAATTAAAAAGATTAAAAAAAAAGGGTAAATAAATATTTGCAAAAAACGCATTTTAAAAATTAGTTTCTCAAAAACGACCGAATGAATTTCATAATTTATAATTTATTTTACCTATTTAATTATACAAGAGTAGTTTTAATAGATTTTATTACAGAAAAATTAACAAAAAAAATTCAAAATTCTTTTTGAAAGGTCTGCAAAAATATAATAATAAGTACAAAAAAATAACGTGTTACATTTAAAATAAGAAAGCTGATGTCATTTCCGGTGAAACCGGAAGTGAAATTGCATTTTTTTAAGTTCAATAAATGCGTTTTCTTATGCCATACAACATACTAAAACTTCAAATTTGTATTTTTATAAATAATAAACGTCTTTAGTTGCTTCTAGTTTTGACTAGTTAAAACTAGTTTTTACTGATTTCGGGTTTTAACGGTAACATATACATAAATACAGGGTGTCCCAGCGCTGCGAGGAAGTAACATTACTCTAAAATGAAAAAAGATATCGACATGCGGTTTTCGATAGAATATCCAATACCTTTAAGTGCTCATTTTAAAAATATTTTAGTAATATACCGGGTGTCCATTCCAAGATGACGGACCAAAGTTATGTTTTTTTAAATGGAACACCCAGTATATTATGATGTTTTTGGATTCCTTATAAAAAAATAATTATACTTGTATAAACTTTTATGGGTCTATCATTACTCGTTTCGCTGATATTTGCTATTTAAGCCATAAAAAGATCCATTTTTGAAAATTCACTGCTCTAAAACAGATGAACATTTTGGGTTGAATGTTGCCCCGGGCGCCCGTCGTAGGGGGTGCCGTAACGCCTCTGTGCCTTCACAAAATGAACAGCCGGGAAATACAGAGGATCTCGCATTATAATTCATACACTGGAGTTCGAATAAATCGCGACTTCTTTACTTTGACTGCAGAGGCGCTAGACACTAAAGGATACACGTGACATATGAACACATGTATTCATTGAGTCAATTATCAGTTGCAACTTGATGTTTGGGCGAAGCGTTCACTATTATTGAAATTCACTTTTTTCTAGCATCAAAACCCAAAACCGCATGTATTTGGAGTCACTTTTATATGCCTGACTGTGATTTGTGTTCTACATATCTATGATCAAGTGTGGTGTATCTCTAACAATAACTTTTAAAGTAAGTAGAGGTACAATAAATATTACAACCAGAAGCAAGTAAAATTGTTTTTTTTTTCATTTTTCTGAATAAATTTTAAAATTAAAGTTGCCTTTATAAAAAATTATTTTATATTTAAGGATGCCAATGAAAAAGAAACTTAGTGGTGCTCAAGGCAGAAAGACAAAACTAGTAACGGAAAATGAGGCAAGGAAATCTAAAAAATGAATGCACGAATTTTTAAGTACTAGTCAATCTGCAGCAGTAGTGGATGACAATTTTAAAGGAGAGGCTGGTACTAGTCACACAGAAACTACAAAAATTATTGGTATCAATTCAACCGAAATTGACGACAGAGACAGTCAAGAATCTGAGGAAACTAGTGACTCAGATAATGATGAAGAAAACCAAGATGATAAAAACTGTTGTAAGGACGAAGAGGTTTCATCAAGTGCAATTCCTGAACCTGACATCCTCAAATTCCACGATGTCGGCTTCTTAGAATTTGATAAAACATCCCATTTGGCAAAACTATCAAATCAACTTCGGAAGGAAATGATTATTGTGGGATCAGAAAAATTTCAACACAAAACCGGTCCATTTCCAAAATCAGATGGTCGAGCAATGCAAAAGTCGTGGTTTGAACGACGACTCGCTCATGAAAAAGGAAATGCAATACCTCGATCATGGCTAGTATATTCGCCATCGAAAAATGCGGCATACTGTTTTTGATGTTTATTATTTAAATCATCAAATAATAATACACGCTCATCATTTGAAACAGTTAATGGTTTTTGTAGCTGGAGGAAATTCGAAAGAATTGTTGCACACGAAAATAGTCCAAACCAACGTAAATCGTTTACTACCTGGAAAGAAGCAGAAAGGAGGATAAATAAAGGAAAAGGAATCGATTCCCAAATAGAAACCGCAATTCAACGTGAAAAACAACGTTGGAAAGATGTTTTAGAACGAGTGCTTGCATGCATCAAATATTTGGCAACTCAAAATTTGCCTTTGCGTGGACATGTAGAAAAAGTGAACGGTGACGATGCAATAAATTCTGGAAACTTTTTATCACTTACTAAACTGTTGGCTCGATTTGATCCAGTCTTAGAAAACTACCTCAAATATGCAAGAGAAACCCCACGGTCTGTACATTACCTGTCTTCAAAAATACAAAATGAATTTATATACCTTCTTTCAAATGCTGTAAGGAACCAATTGATAAGTAACATAATAAAAAACAAATACTACGGCATTTTGCTAGATTCAACACCTGACCTCGCTCATCGCGAACAAATGTCTGAAGTCATTAGGTATGTTGACATAGATTTTATAAATAAAACAGTTACTGTAAATGAATCGTTTTTGGGTTATATTGAGTTTCATGGTAAAGATGCTGCTACTATTGAAACTCTGGTCCTAGAGAAACTCGAAACAGATAAAATTCCACTCGAAAATTGTAGATCTCAATGCTATGATAACGCGGCTGTGATGGCGGGAAATTTATCAGGAGTACAACAGCGACTCATTGAAAAAAATCCTCGAGCATTATTTGTGAATTGTGATAAATTTAGCATGTTAACATTCAGCAAAACAAGACCCGATTATTGTTACATTTTTTGGATCAATCGAAAGCATATATAATTTTTTCTCCCGGTCTACCCTTCGATGGGAATTACTGAAACATGCTGTCAAAGTAACTGTAAAACGCGAGTCTCAAACACGATGGAGCTCAAGGATTGAAGCCGTTAGTGCCATTTTTCTTGGGTTGAACGAGCTTGTTGATTTGTTAGAAAAAATGTCAGATGATGTAAATAATAACTCTGAAACCAGAAGTGAAGCAGATAGATTGTTAGAAAACATTTTGAATTATAATTTCCTTGTGCTGCTAAAATTTTGGAATACAGTTCTAAAAAAAATTGACCGTATTCAAAAACGATTACAAGATCATACTATAAACTTCTTGGATGCGTCATGTGATGTGGAAGGTTTAAAAATTGACTTAAACCAATATCGAGATTCTATATGTCAAGATGCAATTAAAAATGGCAAAGAAAATTGCGAAAAATGGGGAATTGAAACTCAAAGACGAATTAGGAGAAGATGTAAGATGTCTGGAGAATCAGCTAGAGATGCCGGACTTTCAGCTGAAGAAGAAATGTCAAGAGTTATGAAAGCAGTTCTAGATCGATTATATCAAGAACTAAATACGCGCTTTGGTCGCCTAACGGACCTTAATTTAAAATTTGGTTTTCTTTTAAATGTCAAAAATCTAATCGGTACAAATCAGGACAAGGACGAAAATAATGAGGATGACAATCGCAAATTAAAAGAAAAGTGTATCGATTTCGGGAAATTTTATAGCACTGATGTTGATGGGAATGAATTATATACGGAGATTTTAGACTGTAGGATGTTGCTAAAAACTCGAGGAGATGCGTTACCAAAAAACCCTATAGACCTTTTAATTTTTATTATTTCATATGGTGAAGATGTCTTTCCGAATTTGCGTATTTCGCTACAAATCTTGTTGACGGTTTCAACATCGATCGCAAGTTGTGAGCGATCTTTTAGTAAACTGAAGTTAATTCTTTCGTATTTAAGAACGACGATGGGACAAGATCGTCTAAGTAGTCTGGCTCTTCTAAGTATCGAAAAGGAAACTTTGGAAAAAATTAATTTACAGGAAGTTATTGATCAATTCGCATCAATAAAGCTAGAAAACAGAATATTTAAATAATCTAATACCTATTTAGGATTTGTTTTTGTTAATCTTTTTTTAAGGATTTTTCTTTTTATACCAATGTTATTTTACCTACATATACCTATATTTTACCATTGGATTATGAATCTATTCGACATATTTATGTTATTTATAATATCTTTTTATTGAGAATTTGTTTTTATTTTTGTTAAAGATTTTAAAGGAATTTTAATTTCTTTATCTTGTTTTATTTATTTTATATTCTAAATGCTAATAAAATACTTAAACAATGTTAATGATCTATTTTTATCCGATTTGATGTTATTTTAATGAAAATTATAAGAGGGGCGCAAATTCGTAAATTTGACCCGGGCGCTACATTGGCTCGGTACGCCACTGCTTAAAGATAATTAAAGCAGGTACTTATTGTAAGTGGCAAACAATAGGAATATTAGGGAAATGAATAAATATGCAATATCAAGGCATGAAATTCGAGTTATGGAAGTTAATCAACCTCAAAATTTTCATATATTTCTTCGAGATGTAGAAAAATTCGAGTTATAGAAATTCGAGATATAGAAATTCGAGATATAGAATCAAATTTTCATGTAAAATGCTATGTAGATGCTCAAATTTCGTAAAAAAATCGAAATATAGAAAATATCGTGTTATAGAAGTTCGAGTTATGGAAGTTCAACTGTAATTTCATATTGTGAACAAAAAAAAGTGGGTGTTGCATTTATAAAAATAAAGTTGATGTCACTTCTGGTAAAACCAGAAGTCATATTGAAAAAACTTTTACTGCATAAAATGTGTTTTCTTGAATCATACAACATAGTCAAACTAAAAATTTTTATTTTCATAAATAAAGAAGATATAAAGGTGGACCCGTGTTTCGTTTCCACCCGGTATGTATAAAAATCATCCTGAATATCATTTTTAGTTTTTAGCTATAAATAAATTTGCCGTATAACTTTGTTTTTTTGGAGAGAATATTGATATTAGAAAATGGTTCCGTATGGTTTTTTATATTTTTTCTACTATTTTCATCTCACAATTAAAATTTAAGTCAAACATAAAGTAAATGATATACCATATACATATTTAAAAACTTTTAGAGGTGCTTTAATTTTGTGCAGCAGTGCATATTTTAAATTTTCGCAAAAACGGTTTGAGCACAAATAAAAAAAATTAAAGCACAAATAAGCACAAATTGTACACTAATTAATGAACATAATTTAAATAAAAACTGAGGTTGACCCGCCAGCGTGAAGTTGGCGGGACCAACAATTTTTATTTTTTCTCCCAAACCGTTTGAGCTCATATACAGGGTGTCCCGAAATTAAGCGGCCAAACTTTAGGAGGCGATTCTACAACTAATTTTAAGAAAAAACTTCCTATAAACATGTGTCCGATTTCGCTTCCTAAGGGAGCTACAGCCCTTTAACTACTGTGACTAAAACTAGGTTTTTTGTCATTTTTGTAATTTTTTGGAAAACGGTTGGTAATAAAGATTTGAAATTTGGTGTGAAGACTAATACGTTTAAGATATAATTTCTCAATTTTTTTCAGTTTTTTTGAAAGCTCTGAAATTTTTTGAAAGCTTTCAAAACATCTGAAAAAAAAATGAGAAATTATATCTTAAATGTATTAGTCTTCACACCAAATTTCAAATCTTTATTACAAACCGTTTTCAAATAAATGACAAAAAACCTAGTTTTAGGGACAATATTTAAAGAGCTGTAGCTCTCTTAGGAAGCGAAATCGGACACATGTTTATAGGAAGTTTTTTTCTTAAAATTAGTTATAGAATCGCCTCCTAAAGTTAGTACGCTTAATTTCGGGACACCCTGTATAAATTTTTACAGCACAAATTAAGCACTGATTAATGACATTAAAAAATTAAAAAATAAAAAGTTGGGCCCGTGAAGTTGGCGGGGCCAATATTTTTTTCATTTTTGCTGCAAACGCTTTAAGCACAAATTTTAATTTTTACGGCACAAATAACAAATAAGCACTAATTAATTACAATAAAAAAATAAAAACAATAAAAGTTGGCGGGGCCAACGATTTTTCTAATTATCTTCAAAACTGTTTTAGCACAAGTTAAATTTTTTACAGCACAAATTAGAACAAATTAAGCACTAATTAGTAATAACAATTTCATTAAAATTGAAGGTGTGTTGGTCCCGCCAACTTCACGGACATTATTTCTGCAGAGTTGAAATTTTGACAGATTGTCTATTATACCATTTCAAGATTGTATCCAAAAAGGCAGACCAAAGTTCCAGTCGAAACCCAAGGCAGAACGTAATAATAAAAAAATTAATTAATTAATTAATTTTTAGACAACCAAATTTACATTCACGTGTAAATATGTTTTCCAACAATTAAAAATATTTGATTTTCCCTTTATTTTTTTCATTTATTAATATATTTATTATTTATTAAGATTTAATTCATAATCAGATATTCAATAATCTAAAAAACGGAAATACGGGCTTTTTTCTTTATTTTTTCATTTTTATGATTTATTTGTGTTTTAAGTTCTTAATTTGTTTGTGTTTAGATATATTAAATTAAAATTTAAAAGAAAAACAGCAGTTCCCGTAAAATTTAACATGTAAAGGCCTATTTATGCAGAGAGATTTAAGAATTAAGATTTAAGACTTAAGATTTAAGAGCATCTTCCTAGACACCCGCGATAAATTTTCCATTGGAGATAATAACAAGGAATAGAAAATCCATCCCACTTTTCTGGAGCTTCTTTGAAAATTATCAGCAAATAACTGATAATTAATGCGAATCTGTAGAGGGCGCGCGAGTTTGGGAGGAAAAATTGGGTAAAATCATGAAATCGAGCATTAGTTCTGCAGTCATAACTCAAGTTTCCCTCGTTAGATTTTCAATTTTTTTTCAGATTTATAATGTAAATGATTAGGCTACATCCTGCCAGAGAGTTACCTTCTGCAACCTAGCACAACTTTAATTAGAGCATTAGAGGGGTCCAAAGTTAAGGTACTTTTAGATCATTATATTTTTTTGTACATTCTCCATTTTATTCCTTCTGGCAGGAATTAAAGAAATGACTAAAGAGATAAATCTCGACCACCCTGTATATACTATTCTTCTCTCTGCTGTCAACTGTGAATGAATTCCTAGCAACTACTGCTACAAGCAATGTCTAAGTTTTAAGAATCGTTGGTGAAATCGGGCAAATATCACTAAAACTACTTTAATAATTTTCCAATTTCTAATATTTGGATTATTTAGATTCAGGAATCAGTTTTGGTAATTTTTATCAACTTCGTACAAGAAAAATTCATCTTTCGAATTTTTTATTTTCAAAAAATATTTGCAAGCGTACTTCTTTTCTAAAATTGTTTTAAACTATGAACAAAACAGTTGTGTGTTATATTAAAAAAAATAAAGTTAATGCTATTTCCAGTAAAACCGGAAGTGATACTCAAAATTTTTTTGGTGCAATTCTGTTCAAATCTGTAAAACATTACAGGAAAAATCTGTAAGGTTTGTGTATATGGCTTGTAATGGACGGTTCCATGGTTACCTTACAGATATTGCCCGTAAGGACTTACCAGTTTTACACAGAATTGCACCATAAACTGACAAGTATGACAGATTTTGCATATATTTTCGGTCATACTTGTGAGTTTAAAACTTTTTTGTGCAGCCCACCCAAAATGTGTTGCTTGAACCAGAAAACATAGTCAAAGGACCTTATCGTTCTCTGGGGGACCTGGGGGTAGCGTTGTAAAAGTTGATATTCGTACCATATACAGTGAGAGGCAAAAGTATGGAATAATTGCAATAAATCTGAAACCATTGACTTTTCGAAAAAATGTTTCGGATAAAAGTTGTTTGATATAAAGAGGCAATTATTCTAATAATATTTATTTTTTGATTTAAACTTATTTTCAAGGTCATTTCAAGGTCAACATTGTTTTTTTAAATACAAACCTATATTTTTTTTAAAAGAACTTGCTACTTGAAAAACAAACAACTTTTATCTAAAAGTCAATGATTTCAGTTATATTTTAATTATTCCATACTTTTGCCTCTCACTGTATGTATAAAAAAAGGTTTTGATTTTTTGAAGGGTTGGTTCATGAATGTATGCTCCACTTCAAAAATGATCTTGGAGTTAAGAGGGGGTATTTACCCTAGAAATTGAAAAGCTCTATTTTCTAACTTTTACTGTTAAAAAAACTTGGAATCAATTAAAAATGTATATTTTATCAATTGGAATCCTTAGTTTACCATTTATCAGACTATAGTAATCCTATTGAAGCTAAAAAATGTAGGTCCTCCTTAAAAAAATTGTAAGGTAAATATTTTAGTTAGAATATTTTAATAGAGGTTTGTTTGGCATTAAAGTCCAATGTTAGTTTGTTAAATGAAATATTTTTTTTAAATATGACAAATTACTCAGAAAATATCGCTGATTCCAAATATGTGCAAATCCAATATGAGCGCCATAAGAAAAAACTAAAAGTTTGGATTATTTTTGCTCAAACCGTAGGCGAAAAAAAATATATTCATTTATCTTACTGCATCGTACACAAGAAAGTGCCTGTATAATGTAAAAAAAAAAATTGGTACCATCGAAAATAAAGAAGTTATAGCCATATTTTGAAAATCGTATTTTATTGTTTTTTAAGATAGCACAGGAACGATGCGATATTCAAATAATTTGTTAACGAATTATTAATATTTGAACAAATCTCTACTAATTTGTCCATATACATATAACCGACTTTGTATCTCCAATAATAACAAAGATACCCAAACAGCCCAACGTCAAATGGGACACCCTGTATACTTATTTTGTAAATTTAATTGTAAATGGTGATCATTAATAAATTTATTATTATTAACTCCCATCATTTGTAATGGGCGAGAATGGAGGCAATTTTATCATTTTTTTTAAATAAAAAATGCGAAAGATTTGAGTTTCCATTTAAAAAATCGTAGTTTCTGCTCTACCCTCTATTTATTAATCTAAAAAGAAATTACATTTTCTATTTTTAGTTTTCAGAATACCGCAAAAAACCAAAACCTGCAAATTTATTTTTTTTATTTGGAAACCGATCTAGCTAACCGTTCCTAACTAATATCATGCTAATATTTATTTTATCTTCTTTTTTTGCAAATTTTTATTCAACATTTTACATCAACCATTTCTGTATTACTGTTGTCACAAATTGAAAGAGGATGGTTTCAGCTTTTTATAGTGATAATTTTCTTTTAATTCTACGTATATTGGTTAAAAAGTAATTAGCGATTTTGTGATTTTTGGGAAAAATTGGTGACCTAAAGGTCAAAATGCTGTAGCCACATAACTAAAAAAGATTGACCACTACTTTTTTCGTTTTTTATCGAATAAATTTACTCTAGTTTCTAACCCTGACATTTGGTGAACCACGAACGGAACACAGCCGTAATGGGTTTTATCTAGGAGAAAATTAAAAAAAACCAAAAAAATATAAATTTTTTTAAATTTTTGATTTTTTTGAACATTTCAACAATTTTTTTTGTCGACTGCCTATTGAAAGAGGATGGTTTTAGCTTTTTATTGATAATTTTTTTGAATCCTACACAGGTTGGTTAAGACATAATTAGCGATTTTGTGATTTGTGATATAACTCGGTGACCTAAAATTCAAAAGTATATAGCTCTAAAACTAAAAAAGGTAGGCCCTCACTTTTTTGGTTTTTTGCTGATTAAATTTGGTCTAGTTTCTAACCCCGATGTTTGGTGAACTATGAACGGAACACCCTGTATAATTTGTGCTGTCTACTGATGTATACTATTCTAAAAAAATGTGTATAACTAGAACTTACCTCCCTCATAAATCGAAATGGAATATATGTTGAGAGTAAGTTTTATCATTAGTTTAATATATTCTAACAACATGAGAAGTAGGTCCAGCATTATACGATACATCTTTTTCACGAAGAAAATATTTTATTTCTTCTTAAAACATTAGGTGGAATTCATTATGGCAATTAAAATTGAAGTCTACCAGGAATTTGGGGAAAACTTTTATATGGTATAGCAATTTTTCCAAAATATTGAGAATTTAAGTTACCATATTAAAAAGAACGTAAAATCCTGAAAGTTAACGTTAAATTTTAAAATGTTTAATTGAAGACTTAACTAAATTACCTTTGCTTCTTATACGTATTGATACAAAAATTTCATTGTAAAATTTTGAAGTTACCTCCTCTGCCAAAAAGTATCATACTGACTTGACATTTAAAAAATGTTATTATGATTGATTTTATGATTGACGCTTTAAATCACAAACAATAGTATATTGATTTATTAGCAGCAAAAGTGACACTTTTTGTGGCGAGAACGCTACGTTTGCAGGACGAGTCAGCGAAGCGACGAGTTCTGCAAATGCGTACAGCAAAAGTACTTTTGCAGCCGCTCACGACGTTTGAAGAAAACATTTTTAATGGCGTTGTCTATACCTATGGCCTATGGTTTCATACAAATGAAAACAGAATTTATATTAACGAAAACAGATTTCAAATTTTTGAAATATGAAATCATACGGACGTAAACTAACTTTACATAAATGAAAATCAATCACATGAAAACTGATTTTAATAAAATGAAAACAGAATTCATATTAAAGAAAATTAATTTTTTTTTCACGAATTTCAGTTTTAAATTAATGAAAAAAGAATTAACAATTTTGGAAACAAATTTCTCATCAAGGAGCGAACGATCGAAAAAGCATATTTTAAGTATTTTCATTCCATCAAAAATCTTTAGGTTTTATTAAATCAAGATGAAAATCTTCATTACGTGGATTTTTACCAAATATTTAATCTTAAATTACCTGCTTGGAATTTTATTTATTTTAAATTTAATTCTAATTTCTTATTATTTAAAGACCTGGCTCATTTTACTGGATTATAATTATGAGTAATAATTATATTAAAATTAAAATAATAAATTTAACAGAATTCGGATTATAAAAACAAAAAAAAATATATTTATAACTAAAAATGATTGAGAACTGTTATAAAACATTATAAAATGTCTCGTTGTAAATTCAATAAAATTAGAACAGCGCTAGAATTATTAAAGCTATGAAGAAGACAAATATTGGAGAGAAACTGCTAATAAAGCACTGGGTGTGAACGTACAATCAGACGCAAAGATATCGAGGACACAAAATAAATATTTTGACACAATTTCGAGTGATCACAGACACGAGGTGACTCGAAATTTGAAAGAAATGAATACAACTTAAGATACGGACAGAGCCCTTTCAAATTTCGTGTTTTCGTATTTGCGAATTATTGGGTCAGAATATGTCTATTGTGTCCTTGATATTTTTGCACGTGATTGTACATATACATAAAGAATGGTCAACATTTTCCCAAAAATAAAGGTGGTAATGCGTCTACAAAGAAGAGTCCCTTGATAGAAGGTGCTTTTCAGTTAAAGCTCTTAGATATCACATATTGGAAATATGTATTCTGAAGAAAACAAAGAAAAGTATATAAATCGGCCTTTTGGAATTATAAGTATTTGGGGGTAAAAGATTCCTTATATCCAACTTGATTATTATTTATTAATAGTTATGCTACATGTTTCGCTGGAAACTGGAAACTTCCAGCATCATCAGGCAACTCCTAAAATTGTTATAACGAGTAAATATCTTACGCAACAAACAAAATCTTAAGATTAACTTACAATATATATTGAAGAAACCAAGTTATAATCACAATAACGTGTATGGGGGATTCTTCAATTTACAAAACTTAACATAATCAAGCTAAAAATTAATCAGGTGAAAATTATGTAATTTATAAAACTGTGTTTCGACTTACTTGGAAAAAAAGGTTTTTTTAAATCTGACAAATGAAATTTTGAAAAAATCTTGACGACCTGTACCATACAGGCAAACCAAAAAGAAAACCGCAAAATGTGAGACGACCTGCACCATACAGGCAAACCAAAAAAGTAAAAAATGATGTGACGACCTGTACCGTGCAGGTAAACTAAACGTAGTGACGATTGTGACGACCTGTACTATACATATATATATACATATATATATACAAAAATATAATAATTCTATCACAAACCCATGTGTACAGGTAAAAACTTTTTTCGACGACCTGTACCATTCAGGTAAAATAAAATAAAAATAATAAAAATGTCAGACCATGGTGAAATGCCGCAAGCCTAAAACGATAAATACATATAAGTATAAAATTGTAATGATTTTAAGGAGGGTCAAACTTCAAACTCGCCAGAATACATAGCTATAGTCAACATAAAAGAACAGGCTCTATAGCTATGTGGATTTTTAATTTGACTCTGTTAGAGTAGAGTCTCATTTTTTGATTTAAATAATTTTAGATAATTTTTAACTTTACCGTTTTGGAATTAGGTTAATCTTAAATGGAAGAATTGAAATTGTATATTTCATTTCTTAGGTTTATGACTATCTTATGGCTAGGTAGGTTATAAATCGGCCTTTAGTTGTTTAGAAAAATATTTTCTATTTTCTAAGAGACTTTTATAATAATTTAGTATTTAATATTTTGAAATGCTTATATTATGTAAGCAGATTTTCACACATTGGTAATCAGTGCATAAACCTATGTACAGGGTGTTCCGTTCATGGTTCACCAAACGTCGGAGTTAGAAACTAGACCAAATTTAATCAACAAAAAAAACTTTTTTAGTTTTAGAGCTGTAGGTTTTTGAGTTTTAGATTTTTAATGCAAATCACAAAATCCCCAATTACATCTTAACTAATGTATGTAGGAATGAAAAAATTATTAAATTTAGCTAAAACCATCCTATTTCAATAGGCAATAACAGTAATACAAAAACAATTGGTAAAATGTTGAAAAAAAAAATCAAAATGAAAAAAAAGAAAGAAAAAATTATGTTTTTTCAGTTTTTTTTAATTTTCTCCTAAATAATACTAAGGATGGTTGTGTTTGTTTAATTTTCTAAAACTTGTTCATATTCTCCACAAGCCAGGGGAAATTTTGAAACCGTAGCTTTTTTCCTCCACTTAGTGAAGCTTTCTGAAGTTACTTCTATCAAAAGAAGTCCTGTCAAACAGGCTGTATGGTGTATCATAAGGAGGGCAAAGTTTGTCAATTCGGCTATAAGGAATACCTGATGGAATGCCAAATATTTTATAACAGTTTCAAGTTTCAAGCCAATCCACCTGTCGATAGTAACAGACTGTACTCGGAATACTTCTTCTAGGAGTAACTTCAGAAGGATATTATAGGAAAAGAGCCATGGTTTGAAATTTTCCCCTGATTTGTAGTAGATTCGAAGAACTTTAAGAAAATTAAAAAATACAACCTTGAGGATTTCAAAAACTAAAAAAAATAATTTTTTCTTCTTTTTCTTTGCGATTTTTTATTTAACATTATATCAACCATTTCTGCATTACTGTTGTTACCAATTGAAAGAGGATGGTTTCAGCTTTCTAGTGATAATTTGGTGACCACGAACGAAACACCCAGTATATGTATACTCATTTTATTGGTTCAAATTTTCTTTCAGAAAATTTTAAAATCTATTTTCCATAAAATTTTCCATATGCCCCTTTTCCATGAAAACTTAAAATTAGACCTCTATGGTGACTTTTATTGAGTTCCTTCATAGAAAGAAAAGTTATATGGTTTTTAATTTTTTTAAGTGAATTGGGGTAAAGTCACACAATTATTTATTGAAATTAAAAATTTGCAGTATTTTGTTTTGACAATTATGTTTGATGATTCTTGGAAGTGCCAAATAATACAACTTAGAACAACTTTTGGTTTTAAAAACTATTCTTATTACTAAATAAAACCACACAATATACATATGTATGTTATCCTTACATGACATTAAAATCTTTGTAAAATCGACGAGATCATTAAATATTATTGTATAATTCACAAAATAAATACTTCTAAAGTGACTCTAAAATTAAAAAAAGAATTTTTAAATTTTTCTGCTACCACTTTATATACAGGTTGATTCAAAACTATTCCGCATTCTCTAAAGAGTAGATTCCTCTCATGAAAATAAGAAGAAAAGTTTATACAAACATATGCCCGATCTCGCATACAAGGGAGTTACAGCCTTTTTAAAGGTGTTGTAAGTAAGTAATAAATAATTTGACCGTTTATTTCAAAACAAATTGAAGTAGTTTGAAATTTAGGATACGTTATCGTAACTTTTTTCAAATTTTTTAACAGTTTTGGATAATACAAAATACAATATAATAAAATAATCCATGGCGAACATGTTTTTTTTTTTAATTTAAATTGTGTTGACCGTCAATAAAATAGTGAAATGCATTTTTTTCAAAAACCTTTAACCATAAAAAAGTTATGACCATTTTTAACTTGAACCCTCCATAAATATATTATGTTAAAACATGCGAAAAATTGAAATAAGTTCCCGAAAACGTATAAGGTATCC
This sequence comes from Stenus bimaculatus, assembly GCA_963971135.1. Taxonomy (NCBI): domain Eukaryota; kingdom Metazoa; phylum Arthropoda; class Insecta; order Coleoptera; family Staphylinidae; genus Stenus; species Stenus bimaculatus. Next base: position 15,532,505 of record OZ020187.1, read on the forward strand.
TAACTGTGTTTTTATTCATACCAAGTTTCAAAAGTCTACTTCAATTTATTTTGGAATAAATGAACAAAAACCTATTAAGTGACAACACCTTTATCCCTTATGATCTTATGAAGCGAGATCGGGGATATGTTTATACAGGGTGTCCAGAAATGAAGCGGCAAAATTTTAGGAGGCGATTCTACAAATAATTTTAAGAATAAAACTTCCTATAAATATATGTCCGATTTCGCCTCCCAAGGGAGCTATAGCCCTTTAAATATTGTCAGTACAAAGGGGGATTAATCCTAAATTTTAAAGAATCTATTCCACCTAAGAAATTAGCTGCATTTTATTAAGTAACTAATAATTAAAGTCGAGTATTGTAGAACAAAAGTAGCGAAATTATTGTATGTTAAAATATGACTAGAAGTCTGAATGTTAATATGTAAGAAATACTTTAATGGCTAAATTGACAGGATCACAATACAAAATCTGTCAATTCAAAATTTAAGTACTACTTAGGGGCCTAAGTCGTGTCGGTGAGATCGGCCATAAGTGTATTTTTCTTGAAAAGGGTGCATTCGATCGAATTGGTATAAGAGTACTTCTTTTGTCCAAAATTAAATAAGGAATAATATTATTATTATAATATTATATTATAATAATCCTAGAAATTAGAAATTATAGAATATTATTATTATAATATTATATTATAATAATATTATTATTAGAAATTATTGATAGTAATGGTTTTAAAATCTTGAATCAAATTAACACAAAATTTATCACAAGGTTTAAAAAAGATAAAGAAGGTTCAATCATTGATCATATTATATCAAATTACTTTGAACTTAACCATGAAATTAAAATTGAGCAAAATTCTATTAGTGACCATAACTTAATTTTTTTAAACTTAAAAAAAATTACAGCTTCTTTATCTAAAATGGAATTAAAATTATTTAAAATTGTCAACTATAAACAAGCTGAAATAGATCTTTATAATGAGATCTATAAGAATAATCCTAATAATTTTGAAAGTTTAGATTATATAATTAAAACTGTTATTAGTAAAAATACAAAGGAATTCAAATACAGAGTTAGATGTGATAATAAATGGTTGACAATTGAAATAATTAAACAGAGAAATAAACTTTTTGAAATTAAAAAATCCAAAAATTGTTCTTTTAATGTATTAAATAAGTATAATGTACTAGGTAAAGAAATTAAATCAATGATTAGAAAAGAGAAAGAAAATTATAACATTAAATTAATAGAAAATGCTAATGGAAGTCCTAAAAGATTATGGCAAAATTTAAATGAAATTATTAATAATAATAAATTATCATATAGAATTCCAAAAACTATTGATAATTTTGTATCAATTGATAAAATAAATAAATTTAATGAATATTTTGCAAATATAGGCACTGAACTGGCAAATGAAATTGTAAATGCTAAAAATAATTTGTATAATCTACCTTTTAATAATAAAACTATTTTCTTTGAAGAAACTAATGAAAATGAAATCTTGGAAATTATTAGAAATTTAAAAATGCATACTTCATGTGGACCTTTTAATATACATAAATGCAAAAATTATAAAAAAATTACAAATGCCATTAATACCAGTAATTGTAAAAATAATTAATAAATATATTTTGGATGGCATTTTTCCGGATTATTTAAAAAGAGCAGTAATAATTCCAATACATAAATCTGGTTCTAAAAAAGATCCTTCTAATTATAGACCGATTTCATTATTATCCAATTTTTCCAAAATTTTCGAATTAGTAATCAAATCTAGGTTAATTAATTTTATTAAAAATACTTCTCAATTAGATAAATTTCAATTTGGTTTTCAAGAAAACAGTTCAACTCAGTCAGCATTATTGGAAGTTATTCATTTTATTAATAATTCGTTAGATAAAGACAATTATGTTGCAGGAGTATTTGTTGATTTAAAAAAAGCATTTGACACTGTTGATCAAGACATATTATTAAATCAATTGTATAGATTGGGCATAAGGGGAAAAACACATGATTTAATGACAACTTATTTGAAAAAAAGAATAATTCAAACAAAATTTAATAATTATGTTAGTGATCCATGTGAAATTAATATAGGTGTCCCCCAAGGATCAATGGTCCTCTGTTATATTTAATTTACGTTCAGAATATACAATATGTAAATCTTTTTGGAAAATATGTTATGTTTGCTGACGACACTGTCTTATTATATAGTGGTAAAACGAAAAGTATTTTAGAGGAATTAATTAATAATGATTTGATAAAATTTAATAATTGGTTATTGGGTAATAAGCTTACTATAAATACCGACAAAACGGAAATTTTAGTTTTTAAACAAAAAAACAAATCAATAATTGATTTAAATATTATAATTAATAATAAAAAAATTAAGCTAGCTGAATCAATCAGATGTTTAGGCATAACTTTAGATGTGAAATTAAATTTTTATCAACATGTGGATAATATAAAACAAAAAATTATATCGTTGATTGGTGCTATTAGAAGATGTGGACCATTTCCGAAAAGAATTGCTTATTTATTATTTTATGCATATATACATAGTAATATTATTTATGGATTACCAATTTGGTCACAAGGTAACTCATTATTAATAAACAATGTTCAAAGATTGATGTCAAAAAGTATTAAAAGATTGTTTAACTTACCTTTTTTAACACCAACAAGAGAAATTTTTAATATAAGTAATACAATATTATTAGAAAATTGTAAACTTATTTTCAAAATTAAAAGTAATCTGATTAAAACAAACTTAGTGCTTAAAACTAATAAAGAATTTCTTAAATTTAACACAAAAACGTCCAATCAAATTCATCTAAATTCGATAAAAACTAATAAAGGTAGAAATGATTGTCTATTTAATGCTGTTAAACAATTTAATAAATTGCCATCAGATGTTCAAAATTCCAGTTCAATTAAAAAATTTACAACAAATATTAAAAACTATATTTTACATTTACCGGAATGAAAATAATTACAATAGATTCATCTAGTTTAAAGATTGTTTTGAGATTGTGTTCTTTTTATTATACTATATATATTCACTGTTTATAATTTTATACTTACTAATTTTATTACGTTTGTGTTGTTGAGTTTATTGGTTTCTTTTTTTAAGTATTTTTTTTTTTTAGTTTTTATGCACAACAAAATTATTCTTACACCAACAACATGTTGATTGAATAAATTTTGTTGATCTATTGCATTGCATGTAAATAAATAAATAAATAAATAAATTATAAAAACAAATATTGTGTTATATTAACCATAAAAAAGTTAACGCTGTTTTTAAACTTAACCCTCCTTAAAATAACTATCCTTTTGGAGGGTTTAAAAAATATGAAAAAAAATCTTAAAGTTACCTATATCTTCAGTGTATTATGATTCACACCAAATTTCAAATTCTACTATAATCCTTTTTCAAATATATGACGAAAAACCTACTTTTTGACACAATATTTCAAGGGCTACAGGTTTCCTTAGGAACCGAAATCGGATATATTATGTTTATAGGAAGTTTTTTTCTTAAAATTAATTGTAGAATCGCCTCTTAAAGTTTTGCCGCCTAATTCTGGACACCCTGTATAAACTATTCTTCCTATTTGTATTTTCACGAGTGGAATCTGTCCTTAAGAGGATGCGGAATAGTTTTGAATCATCCTGTATAATCGTACGTTATTAACCCTTAAAAGCATATTGTTGCTTGTGTCTCAACAAATATAATAATTGTTTCAAACAATTTCACATGTAATTTAATCTCATATTACTATGTTCTCAATGCATAATATTAGCATTTGGTTACATGCCTTTTTTCGAAAAAAAAATGGTTCAAAATGATTTTCTATATTTCGCTGTATCAGTTTTGTCAAATCTTCTTTTTTCTTTTTAAACAAAAAAATCATGCATTTAAGGGTCAATTAACATATTAACAACGTTATCGAAGCTTTAGTTCATAACCTGATGAGATCGCAAAAAATAATTTATACAAATTAACAATGTAAGTTCAATGTTCTATAAGCTTAAATTGAATATACTGGTATGTACTACTATTACACGTATGAAAAATTAATAAGTGTCATTGCATAACTGTATACTACCCTCATTGAGGAGAATTTCATGAACTTGAAAAAATAACGAACCAGCTGGACAACCAGGTGCGCGCAGATAAAATTGTCGGAGCACCCTCATATGGCGTTATCACTCAACCATAATATTAGAGAATATAATTATAAATTATAAACATCGAACAAGGAAGTGGAGTATTTTTTACAATCGTATATAAATTACTCATATTTTAAAATACCTTATATAGAATAAACCAGTAATTTTCTATTTCAGAGATTTATCCATTATTTGCTTTCGTAATAATTCCTAATTATTTTTGTTTAAATGAAGCTTTTTTTGCAACAAAAACTCCACGGTGGTAAATTTTAAGGAACAATGATGGTGGGACGTTGTTTTTATAGAAATTTTGGACAAAACTCAAAAATACAATTGCCAAAATGAAGTATAATGATTTCTGTATAAAAGAAGCTGTTTATTTGAATCCCATATAGTTTTATACTTTATACAGAACAAAGAACTTTTGTTCTTCTCATTTTGTTTTTAATAAAATTTATCCCAATGAAAAATGACAACGTAGGTACATTATTATAGTGAGTTGAACCGGAACCAAACCGAAAATTGAAATTTTTTAACATTACCGTACCGTAGCCAAAACTTAAAAGTATAAAATTAAAAAATTGGAACGGAAACTTTTATTGGGGTTTTTGATAGAATATTTTGCTTCTTCGACGACCTCTTTAGTGCTGAGTGTTGCACATGTCGTAGACGTAAATCGTGCAAGTAAAATTTTTAAATTTAGAAGTTTTACTGATCTGTTTAACAGTTATCTAAATCTTCAAGTACCCACCTATTTTAAGTTTATGTAAATATAGTTACAATAATAGTCTAACAAAAATCTATAAATACAGTATTTTTAATGTAAGTTAAATGAAGACTTTTAACTATTTTTTTAATTTAAAAAAAGTTTATTATATTTTACTATTTTTTTAATGTATTCTAATTTTTATATTCTTGAATTTGTTTTCTTTTTTCTAAACAATAAATTTATTACACCCCCCTTCCTTTAAAATATTTTCTAGGGTACCCGAAACTCAACTAACTAAACCGAAACTAAATAAATTTCGGTTCAATTTTTTTATTGACATATAGTGCTTCAGTTTTTATGATTTTATTTTTTGGTTGTTAAATATCTTTTTCTTAGTTCAAAATTTTTGAAGTAAATACGACCAAATTTTTCCAAAAATACTATGTAAATAAAATGATATCTGGGAATAGGTAGTTTTAATTCTTCTCATAAGAAATTACTAAAGAAATTATAAACAATCCTCAAAGTTCTGACGAAGAAATATTTTTTTCTACGACTATTGAATAAACGATTCATTACATTTTAATTTTTCGATAAGTAATGAAATTCATTACTAAATTTTTGACATTATTCAACATGCTCGGACCAATGGTCCATTGGTCCTATCACAAAAAGCGGCAGTATTGCCAACCCATTGGGTAATGAGCAATGGATTATGGTTAATTTCATTAATCACTGGGTAACACATTGGGTAATGAGGATTGTATTAAGGGTAATTTCAATTACAGAATAAAATTTACATAGAAAAAATCAAGAAATGTCAAAAATACGAAAAATAACCTCAACAAATTTGCATAAAAGCACCGTAAAATATAAATGAATGATTAAAAATTATATTATTATACCCTGCCCCGTATAATAATATAATTTTAAATCTTCTTAGAAAATTGTTTAAGTTGATTTGAAAAATCAAAAACAGGCGTGATTTAGGTACCTACATCATTTTTGGAAAGGACCTAAATTTTAGTTTCTAGAGGGATATAAAAAATTTCATAACACAACGCAGAATTTATAATGGAAAGAGGTTTATCCAAAGTTTTCAAAAATAATAACTGAATGATTGTGGAAAAGAGAATTTTAGTTCGATTACCCGGCGCAGATCATCTAAACCTTTCCACATCAAAAATAGTAACTATAAATAGGTAGCTTTACTTCATGTATAAGTTTCTACTCTTGTTTTTTGAGAATATTGAGGAAAAATTGTTGCCGTATGCAGATAAAATATTGTTTCTATTTTCTTTTTGGAACAGTACCAGAACCTTTAATTTTTTTGTTTATGTACCGGGTGTCCATGAAACTAGGGCCACGCCTGTAATTTCTTTATTTAAGAAAATAAAAATTTGAAATTTTAGTATGTTATATGCATAAAAATACGCATTTATTCAACTAAAAAAAAATCAATTTCACTTTCGGTTTCACCGGAAATGACATCAACTTTCTTAATTTAAATGTAATACACCCTATTTTTTGTACTTGTTTTTATACATATATGTAAAACATTAGTAAATTTCTAAATTCCAAGTATGTTTTTGGTTTTTCAAAAAGAAGATTTTAATCCGATTATTTTGATATCCCTATGTAGTTTAAAAAAAAAAAAATGTATCACAAACATACTGCTTTTCTAAAATAGTCTTAAATTATGATCAAAAAAATAGGTGTTACATTTAAAAAAATAAATTGGATGTATTACCGGAAGTGATATTGAAAAATTTTTTATTTTCATAAATAAAGAAGTTATAGACGTGATTCGTGTTTTGTTTCCACCCGGTATTAAAAATATGTTTAAATGGTAGCTTGTTTAAATTGAATAAACTTTTGTTTAAACTTTTTTTTAATTCAATATGGTTCAAAAAATATTTATAAGTGTTTCCATTTTTTTGGAGGACCCTGTATGTATGTATAAAATGAAATATACAATATATACAGGGTGTCCCAAGTTCCAACAACTTACGCAAAATTCATAAGGAGAAAAAAATCTTACGCTTGAATTTTTCCGCAAAAGCAAATAAGTTTTAAATGAAATTTTTAAATACCTAAAAAGTTTTTGACTGTTTTATGCTTTCTTTTTCCATCCAAAACTATTTAAAAAAATCGAGGATTAGTCAAAGTTTTACTAATTGAGCATCCAGTATTCAAAAGCACGTATACAAAATTTCGTTAAAAAATCTTTACTGCTTTGGTTGCAAAAAAAATTCTATTTTAAAAAGTCAACTTTGGAGGTTTACAACTGCCCAGGGGTTAATTTTTGTATATAGATAAATAGGGTCATTTCAACTTATTTTTGGATCTACTATCTCCAGTTAATCGTTGTCGGTCGAATTTTGGGACACCCTGAATATTCGCATTCGCGATTTATTTTATAATGCTGTTGCTACTGCAAAAATAGGCCTATACTGGGTCGACAATCGACAAGTGTGGCCAAATTTTTCTTTTACATGTAAGTACAACATTAAAAAAATAAAAAAAATATACCAAATACAAAATTTTATTGCAAACACACCGGCCTCTCGGGAAAAATCCCGAACTCCCGGTACTCCTATCCGCGCCTGAAAAATGTCAATACATAATGTGTTAAGATTTATTTTACATTTAAAATTTTAAATCATTACAATTATGTTATTGACAATTCATAAAAAACAACTGTAGTTTGTAAAATGAAACAATTTTTTTTAAATATGACATATGGCTTTTGGTTCATTTGCGGTCAATCCATTGTCGAAAAATTAATTAACTTCACTGAATTGTATCCAAAAAAGTATTTGTAAATGTCCAAAATAAAAAAGTTATAGCCATATTTTGAAAACCGCACTTACTTGTTTTTTCAACATTGTCAAAAAATTTTATTAATTAACTTTACTGAATTGTATCCAAAAAAGTATTTGTATAATGTCAAAAATATTTTTGGTCCGACCGAAAATAAAAGTTTTTCAAAATTCATAAAAACAAAGAAGTTTTCAATAATATAATTGTCCATGGTATATGTATTTCTTTTATATAAATCAAATCAATTTCTTTTCAATTATAGTCTTTATTTGAAATACAATTTTTTTATTAAAAATAGCTAATGCATTTTCGATCCTTAGTCATCATCAGGCTATAAAACATTAAATAAAAATAAAAATAATACTATAACAAAATATTAATAGAAATTACCTTGGAAAATATTAAAAAAAATCATATAAAAATGATTTTTGTAAAAAATTGTAAATAAATAAATAAAATTAAATTTTGTTTCACAAAGATTACTATAAAAAATAAACTTTTTATAAACTAAAATAACAAGTAAAGTAAAACAAATAAAATCTTGATGTAAAATATAAAATAAAATATAATAAGTTTATAATAAATTTATTTTATCAAAAAATTTTGTGCATTTGAAATTAATAATATCATTAACGCTAAGGTCTTTTCTTTTTGAAAAACAAATTTGTAAGTTTTCTGCCAAATCAAGTTTTTTGCCTTTATTATAAAAATGTAAAATAGAACAAAAATTTTTAGAGTCAAAGGTATGATTATTATCATTGATGTGCACTGCGAAATTTGAATCTGTTTTATTTAGTTGTATACTGCTCAAGTGTTCCTTAATTCTTGTTGCAATTTTTCTACCAGTTTGTCCACAATACTCTTTACCACAATTACAAACAAGTTTATATACACCACTTCTTTGCATACAACTAATGCGATCTTTGTTTTTAACGAAAATATTTTGGAAATTTGTTGGTTTTTTAAAAGTTACTATAATTTTGTCGTCAATGTTTTTCAAAATATTTTTAATTTTGTAAGAAACTTTCGGAATAAATGATATCGAAAAATATATCTTATCTTCAATTTTGGAATATAATCCATTATTAAGATATTTATGTAAACAATTACTTCTAATTTTAAGAAAATGTTCAAAAATGGTTAATTTTGAAAAATGATTTTTAAATGCAATGCGAAGAATATTTTCAATTTCTTTACTAAAATTTTGATATGTTAATGGAATTTAAAAACATCTATAAAAAGAAGAATTGAAAAAAGCCAACTTTTGGGACGTAGGATGATTCGAATAAAAATCAATGCAATGATCTGTATGAGTTTGTTTTCTATAATTTTCAAATGAAAATATATTATTTTGTGTTCTGTTAATTAAAATATCTAAAAATGTAATGCTATTGTTTTTTTCTAACTCATATGTAAATTTAATTGAATTGTTTAAAGAATTAAGAATATTCATCAAAACATCTATATTGGCTTCCTTTTTAACGATACATAAACAATCGTCTACATATCTTACCCAAAAAATACAATTTTGAGAAAAATAACTGTTTAGAAATAAAATGTTTTCTAAATTGTTTATAAAAATATTTGCCATGAGTGGTGACAATGGATTACCCATAGCTAATCCAGTTTTTTGCGAATAAATTTGATTATTAAAAATAAAGAAATTTTGTTCAAGACATATGCTAGTTAAATCTATTAATGCACTACAAATTTCATCACTTAAATTTGAGTCATTTAAATTGTTCTTTAATATATTAATACAATCGACGGTTGGAATTGATGTAAATAAATTGGTTACGTCGAATGATACAAGAACATATTTAGAATGACCAATTGTTATATTTTGTAGTTTTTGAATTAATTCCAAATTATTTTTAATGGCATATTTAAATTCAAAATTTAAGTTGTTTTTCAAATATTTATCAATAAATAACGCTAATTTATAACAATGTGAATTTATAAATGATACTACTGGTCTAATCGGAAAATTGTCTCCTTTGTGTATTTTAGGTAGACCATAAAACCTTGGAATTAAAGGGTCATTATTTGAACTTCAAATAATTTATATAACTTTAGATTTTGATATTCTTTAATTAGTTTTTTAAGTTTAATGTTGAAATTATTTATAATTGAATTCTTAATAATTGAAAAGTTGTTTAAATTTAAGAATTCGTTAACTTTATTTATGTATTCGCATTTCTTCATAATTACTAAACAGTTACCTTTATCTGCTTTAATGAAAATCAATTCATTTGAGTCCATTTGGGTTTAATTGAATCAATAACATTCAATAATACTTTTCGATTTTTCTTTTTATTCGAAATTTATAGAGTTAATGATATTATTAATCACAATGGTTATATCACTAATTAGAGAATCATTCTCAATGAGACGAGAATTATCTAAAATAAAAGCTGTGTCAATTATTAGTGACTTTATAGAATTAGGTTTTAAGTTTAAGTCTGGAGAAAACTTAAGACCCAATGATAATAACTGTTTTTCAGTATCATCAAATATTACATTTGTACAATTTTTAATCCTATCATGAAATATATGATTATTGTAATTAAATGGATTAAAATTGTTAAAAATTTCTTTAAAATTGTAATGTAGGTTGAATATTTTTGTTGAAATTGACTGTGAATTTTGATTGTGTAAAATATTAATTGTTTTGTTACAAAAATCATTAGTGATATTTAAAATATTATTTCCCGAATTAGTATTAATACTATTGCTATTAACATTATTACTATATGAATTAATAATATTGGTTTGGTCCGGTATATCCATCAAAGAAGTTGAGATCTTGTTAGACATTAATGTATCTTGAACATCTTCTTTGGTGTTATGTAAATTTGGTTTAATTCTCATTACATTGCTTTTAGTTGCTGATTTATCATATTTTTTATTATAATTTAATGAAATATTGTCAAGTTTTTTTGACAAGTTACGTCTTATTTCAATCCGCCATTTCTTGGACACCCTGTATATAAGTTAAATTAAAAACAAGAAATTAATGCCTTTTGATTCGGAGTTATAAATCGGGATAATAAATATAAATATTTGTTAGGAAATTCTTTATATGAAAAAAATAAGTTTTTCTAAAAATGAAAAAAAATGCGATATTGTATTTTCTAAGAATTTTATTCTGGTTTTTTTGTTGGCTCTGCTTCTTGGTGTAACATATTAATTCAAAATAAATTATACGTTCTGTATCAAGATCTGTATTTAGATGCTTAGATAATTTAAACTTTTATAATTTTTAATGTACGCCCGACTTAAAAATTATAGGTGTTATTAAAAATAATTTATTCGCTAATTAAATAATTTACGGTTTTACGTTTCCTTTTATCTCCAATTCAGGTGTGTAAAATATAAAAAAAATAAGTAAAACAGCAATTTCAAGGTAGAATTTATATTCACGCAACCTGCCCCGTTCCAGGCAATTGCCTCCAGGTTGCAGGACTATTCCGCGCCGTTTTTCCCTCGTAATAATTTATATGGATCGATTATCTACGTGGTGGGGAATGTAATAACAATGAACTATTGTAAGGGGTGCTGCCGGTCAACATTAACTCTTTCATTAATATTTCTTCTTTTCAACTTATTGAGCTCACTTCTCCACAGGCGGAATTGCTTCATTTTTTATTACCGGAATCGAATGCGCCAGACGCCGGTTGACAACTCGCCATTTTTCCCAACGTGCGCTGTTTTAAAAAATCGTTAAACGAAAATAAACAAAAAAGTGCGCGCTGGTTTTTGATTTATTTTGCGGTTATAGAAGTTGATTGTGTTCTAAAAAATGGATTTCATATTTGGAAGGGTAAGTAAAATATTTCTAATATAAAATATTTATTTAAATATTCCTAAAACAAACTTTTTGTTGCAATTTAACACAAATAATAAACACGCTACGATAATTAAAAATTTAAGTTTATTTTTATTATAAGTTCCTAAAATAAATTAGTTTTTTTTTTGCCACTAATAGTATATAATTTAGTTTGGTATTCCACAAGGCAGTGTTCTTGCATCTTCCAGCCCTCGTTCCATACCCAACAACAATATTGTAAATCAAAACATATTTTATAAATTTATGAGTAATTATCAACTGGTATCAATAATATCAATAAATTTATATATGTCAATATTAAGATAGACGATAGACTAATAATGGCTTCTTTGTTTCTTCAAAAAAAAAACTCCTTATACCTAGTTAGGAAATTCGTTAAAAATCAAAATCATGCCCAATATATTTTTTTAACAAAATATACAATACTCAATACAGGGTGTTTACGGTTCACCCAAATTGAAAAGATGATACTAGAGTAGAGGTAGAAATAAGGCGATTGACAAAAAATCATTTTAGTAAAATACTTGGTGAGTTTTTAGTGCGGTTTTATTTTAAGAGATAGGGAAAAAACTTAAATTACAAAATTGCATGGTTCATTGATGCGCATAACCAGAAATTAGTTTTGTCTATACAGGGTGTTTCGTAGTTAAAGCGCAGGCTATCCCACCATTTTTTTTTAATGGAACACCCTGCATATTTTTTGATGTTTGCATTAACACTAAGTTAGAGAATACAACGATATGTTTTTTTTTTGAAAATTTGAGTACGCCCTTAATTTTTTATCGTACGTTTTCTACAAAATTTATCACATATGTAGACATATTTTTAGAAAATGATGGTGACCTTATTATGAAAACTTAAAAAAACAATTTTTATGCCATGTAGTAATATTAACCTTGAGGTATTTTTCGTATATTTTTTTTTAGAATTGTATCATAAATTCAGGCAGCTACGGAGGCGTGAAATATGAAAACTCGAGAGGGGTGTATTTTAATTTTTTTAAATGGAACACCCTGTATTTTTTCACAAAATGTTCCTTTTTAAGTGGTCCTTAACTTTTATTAAAATAATTTTGCCGATTCCGTTATTTAATATGTTTTATGGAATTCCTTTTCATGAGAAAAAAATTTACATTTTTTTAGAAATATGTTGTTAGATTTAATAAAGAACTCTCTTTTAGATTTCATTACAAATTTTGAAATTTTATTATCACGTGTTTTTATAGTATTGCTATAAATGTTTAGCTCATTTATTTATTCATATTTTGTGTAAGAGCTAGTCAGTTTTTAATTTCTTTAAAAATGCATTATTCCCTCAACGAATTAATACAAATGGTTTACGCATTAGGTGAAACCGAGCAAAATTGTTTATTGGCGTCAAAAATTTATAAAGAACGGTACCCAGAAAGAAGAGATCCAAATGAAGTTGCGTTTAAGCGTTTAAATGAAAGGTTTGAAAGGACAGGTCACGTACAGTATGAAAAAACATATCGCCAAAAAACAACTCGTACTGAAGATAATGAATGGTCAGTATTATTGGCAGTAACTGAGGATCCGCCTATTGGTACTCGAAAATAAAGTGACCAAATTGAAATTTCTCAATCGAGTATATCCAAGATTTTAAGGACAAATAAGTTCCATCCCTATCACATTCAACCGTTGCAAGAGCTTGGTGAAAATGATTTTGAAAATCGTAGGATCTTCTGTGAATGGGCCGAAAATCAACAAACTCAAAACAACCGATTTTTTAATCATGTTTTATTTACGGACAAGGCTACATTTCATAAAAATGGATTTGTAAATAGACATAATTTTCATTATTATGATACAGAAAATCCACACTTTACAAGAACTCTAGATCACCAACATCGATGGTCACTTAAGCATGAATTCAGCGACCGTGATGAAAAATTTAGAGACGTCGTTAACGTTAGACACGTTATTAAAAAATATTTCTTTATAAGAAATATTTTATTAAAGACGTGATTAACTTTAACGATGTCTCTAAAATTTTCATCAGCGATCGCTGAATACATGCTTTAATGTTTGGGGAGGCCCACACTTTTTTGAGGAACATTTAAATGGCCAAATTTATTATAATTTTCTTCGGAACGAATTCCCTGAGCTTCTCAACAATATTCCGGAAATTATTAGAAGAAGGATGTGGTTTCAGCATGATGGCGCTCCAGCGCATTATAGCAATAGCAATATTGTACGTGGACACCTTAACAACGAATTTCGTGACCGTTGGATTGGAAGGGGAGGCCCTGTTTTTTGGCCTGCAAGATCTCCTGACCTGACAAAATTAGATTTTTTCCTTTGGGGGTATGTTAAAAATTTGGTGTATCAACTTCCTCCTACTTCTAAAGATGATATGAAAATACGCATTCGGCAAGCTTTTCGAAACGTAAACGAGAATATGTTACGAAACGTTGGTAGTTCATTTCTGCGAAGAGTTGAGTTATGTAATCAAGTAAATGGGGAACATATTGAACATATTTTATAATTATTGGCTTGTATTGTAAAAATACATCATATTTTTTATTAATAAAAAATTAGAATACCTTCAAATACGTAGTTTTTAATTTTAGCGAAAAATGATTCGTATGAATGTTAAAGAACACTTAAAGAGGAACAATATTTTGTCAAAAAGTACAGGGTGTTCCATTAAAAAAAAAATAAAATACAGCCCTCTCGAGTTTTCACATTTCACGCCTCCGTAGCTGTCACAATTTATGATACCTCACGGTTAATACTACTAAATGTCATAAAAATTGATTTTTAAGTTTTCATAATAAGGTCAACATCATTTTCCAAAACTATGTCCACACGTAATAAATTTTGTAGAGCGCACTCAAATTTTCAAATAAACATATCGATGTATTCTCTAACTTGGTGTTAATGCAAACATCAAAAAATTTACAGGGTATTCCATTAAAAAAAGGGTGGGACAGCCTGCGCTCCAACTACAAAACACCCTGTATAGACAAAACTAATTTCTGGTTATGCGCATCAATGAACCATGCAATTTTGTAATTTAAGTTTTTTTTCTATCTCTTAAAATAAAAGATATATCGACCGTTGCCGCATTGAAAACTCACCCTGTATACAGGGTGAGTCGAAATTAAACCGCCAAAATTTTTAGGCAGATTCTACGACTAATTTAAGATAAAAACTTCAAATTAACATAAGCAGGGTGTCCCAGCGCTGCGAGGAAGTAACTTTACTCTAAAATGAAAAAATATATCGGCATGCGGTTTTCGATAGAATATACAATACCTTTAAAAGCACATTTTAAAAATATTTTAGTAATATACACGGTGTCCATTCCAAGATGGCGGACCAAAGTTATGTTTTTTTAAATGGAACACCCAGTATATTATGACATTTTTGGATTCCTTATAAAAAAATAATTATACTTTATATAAACTTTTATGAGTCTATCATCACTCGTTTTGCTGATATTTGCCATTTAAACCAAAAAAAGATCCATTTTTGAAAAATCACTGCTCTAAAACAGATGAACATTTTGAGTTGAAATTTTCTCAAAATTTTTTCAACATCCTCTAGTCTTCAACTGTCATGTCAAATTTAAGTTTGTAATATTTTTTTATCAGGCTGCCTTATGAAACGCAAATTGAACAAATAAACGAAATTTTCAAATGGAACACCCAGTATATTTTAACATCATTCGATGGAATTTTTAACAAGCTTTCTACTGATATAATGGTTGTATGGTCTAATGTCTATGGTTTAGGAGATATTAATATTCAAACTGAGAAACATTGAAAAATACACAAAATAGGCCTCTTGATGAATTTTGTTGTTAATTTGCCTAATATTTATTCCTGTCTTTCTCTATTTTGCTTTTTTATAATGTTGTTTTATTACAATAGTAGTTTTTCTTCTCTTACAACAAAAATAAAATCAAAACTTGCAATTATCAATTTTGGTCTCAGCATGCTTTAAAAATTTAGCAACTGATGTTACCAAGGAAACCCTTATTTTGTGGAATTTTGTTTCATATTTTGTTTTAACGCCCTTTTCTGTACTATTGATAATAACTAAACCGAAATAATGAACTCTTCTAAATAAGAAATGGAAAATATGCTGTAAGCGCTTGGAGAAGCTGAAAGAAATCCGCTTCTAGTTATCAAAAAAAAGCGTAAAAACGATATTCAACAAAATAAGGGATTCCTTGGTAACATTAATTGTTAAAATTTCAAAATATACTGAGATTTAGAAAACCAAAATTGATAATTGCAAGTTTCGATTTTATTTGTGTTGTAAAACAACAAAAACTGTTA
Source organism: Stenus bimaculatus (assembly GCA_963971135.1). NCBI lineage: Eukaryota > Metazoa > Arthropoda > Insecta > Coleoptera > Staphylinidae > Stenus > Stenus bimaculatus. The sequence continues at coordinate 15,548,375 of OZ020187.1, forward strand.
CTATAATATAAAGACATTATAAGAAAGCAAAATAGAGAAAGACACAAATAAGTATTAGGGAAATTTAAAAAAAAAACCTTAAAAAAATTCATGAAGAGTGCTATTTTGTGTATTTTTCACTGTTTCTTAGTTTGGATATTAATATCTCCCAAACCATTGATAAACGATTATACAAACCTGATATCAATAGAAAGCTTGTAAAAAATCATATCGATTGATGTTAAAATATACAGGGTGTTCCATTTGAAAATTTCGTTTAATTGTTCAATTTGCGTTTCATAAGGCACTCTGATGAAAAATTATCACAAACTTAAATTTGACATGATAGTTGTAGACTACACGATGTTGAAAAATTTTTGAGAAAATTTCAACCCAAAATATTCATCTGTTTTAGAGCAGTGATATTTCAAAAATGGATCATTTTATGGCTTAAATAGCAAATATCAGCAAAACGAGTGATGATAGACCCATAAAACTTTATGCAAAGTATAATTATTTTTTTATAAGGAATCCAAAAATGTCATAATATACTGGGTGTTCCATTTAAAAAACATAACTTAGGTCCGCCATCATGGAATGGCCACCCGGTATATTACTAAAATATTTTTAAAATGTGCGCTTAAAGGTATTGTATATTCTATCGAAAACAGCATGCCGATATCTTTTTTAATTTTAGAGTAATGTTACTTCCTCGCAGCGCTGGGACACCCTGTATGTCCGATTTCGCTTCCTAAAGGAGCTACAGCCCTTCAAAGATGGTGTAAAAAAGAAGGTTTTTATAGGTTTATTTGAAAACGCTTTATAGTAGAAACTTCAAATTTGGTGTGAATCATAATACGCTTTGGATATGTTTCCCTGATTATTTTGAATTTTTTTGCATGCTTCTAAAGGGTAGTTTTGGAGAGGGATGGTAATAAAAACTCTGATAACTTTTTAGGGGTTCATTTTTTAAGATTTTTTTTTTCAAAATAATGTTGGCCAAACAATTTCAGATAAAAAAGGTATTCTTGTACGAACTCTGTAGAATGCACAATTTTAGAGAAAAATGCACATAATCACGCGCTGGTCGTTTTAACGATATTTTACGGCACGTTAGGTATCTACTTTTTTCTACAATACACGTCTTTTATTATTAGGTAGCTAATCAAATCTATGTCTTTATTGATTATTTTGGATATTTTAATTAAATTAAGGGTATTTTTAATTTTTTTAACCTTTCTTTTCCTCAACACCTTTGAAGGGCTGTAGCTCCCTTAGGAAGCAAAATCGGATATATGTTAATTTGAAGTTTTTATCTTAAAATTAGTCGTAGAATCTGCCTAAAAATTTTGGCGGTTTAATTTCGTCTCACCCTGTATAAACATGGGTAAAACTTTCTTTTTAAGCCAGTTACAGCCCTTTGTAGGTGCTGCCCAAAAGTGATTTTTTAAGCATTTATTTCCAAATAATTTACATTATATTAACAAATTTGGTACAAATATACAGGGTAGCCCACGGTAGACACATGGATTTGAAAATGCAATAAAACACAGACTATTACGAAATGATCATTTTTTTTACTTCTTTCCTGATTTATTCATAGGAAATTTAAGTTTACACGGTTTTGAACAATGTGTCCCCCAAATGGCGCCCTCTCACTCCAAATACTGAGTAAGCCTATTTTAAAATTTTCGTGCACTCTTTGGGAGCAACGCTACGCAGGAATTAAGGCGATTTGGGCTCGAATGTTGTTTTTGAGAGCTTCCAGGGTTCTGGGACGATTGTTGTAGACCCGGAATTTTAGGTATCCCCACGGGAAAAAATCACAAGGGGTCAAATCAGGAGAGCGCGCCGCCCAGTTCAAATCGCCTCTTAAGAAGATGAGGGGCCCAGGATTTTTTTCTTGCCTAAATTAGAAAGGATGGAACCGGAAGACGATAATTGAAAAAAAATGAATAAACTTCAATGCCCTGCATTTCCGAAATGGAGCATTTATCGAAAAAAAATATTCTTACTTTTTGTCTTAAAATTGGCCCAAAAACTCATTCCTAGATTATTCGACACTTGTTCAGAAACACCCTGTATAGTCACTGCTTAACCTAGACAATCTTCGGAATGGTTTCATTCTTGAAAACACATTTCAAGTTTTTTTTTAATTCCCATAAATTTGGTTTTGGGACTCATTTCCTTCATCAAACTTCGATTTAATTGACACATTGCTTTTATCAAAGTATAGAACTAAACACGATGTCCTGGTGAAATAAAAAAGCCATTATTACATATACAGGGTGTCCAGAAATTAAGCGCCAAAATTTTAGGAGGCGATTCTACAACTAATTTCAAGAAAAAAACTTCCTATAAACATATGTCTGATTTCACCTGCTAAGGAAGCTACAGCCCTTGAAATATTGTCAGTACAAATTTTAAAGAATCTAGCGTATATTCAGCGACCGTGATGAAAAATTTAGAGACGTCTAAAATTTTCATCACGGTCGCTGAATACATGCTACTGTGTTCAAACTAATAAAATAGCTGTCGCGTATTGTAGTACCTTTTTTGTCCAAAATTAAATTAGAAATAGTATTATGTATACAAATAATTTGTTATGTTAACCATAAAAAAGTTAACGTTATTCTTAAACTTAACTCTCCTTATCACTACCCTTTGGAGAGTTCAAAAAAATCTGAAAAAAATCATAAAATTATATCTTCAGTGTATACAGGGTGGACACTCTTACGGTGCACACCATTAGGATCTTGTGAACCTAAAGAGTTACAAAGTTGCTTAAATTAGAAAAAAGTTGGCCCATTTCAAACTCCTTTGGAATATATTTAGAAATCCGAGATATCTTGCTCTAGTCCTGAAATATCTTCTTTTCATATTTTTGTAATCGCTTAATTTTTCGATTCTAATTTGGCAGTTTAACATAATTTGACATTCTCTATCGATTGGCCTTAAGAAGAAAATTTTAGGTTAACTAAATTTCATTTATTTTAAACCAACTTTTGATTTTATTATGTGTGCGATATTTAATCTTTATACCATTGGATAGAGAGAAAAAAATACAATTTAAATAATGTAACATACATTGTTCTTTTATTTTAATTAAAAATATGTTAAATTTTTATTTACAAAATCAAGTTGGCATAAAATAACAAAAGAATAATTTTATTATATAATTTAAAAATAAACAGATGTTTATTTTATGCCAACTTGATTTTGTAAATAAAAATTTAATATTTTTTTTCATTTTTTTTTAAATTAAAGTAAAAGAACAATGTTTGTTACATCATTTAAATTGTATTTTTTTCTCTATTCAATGGTATAAAAATCAAATATTGCGCCCATAAGAAAATCAAAAGTTGGTTTAAAATAAATGCAATCGATAGAGAATATCAAATTATATAAAACTGCCAAATTGCAATCGAAAAAGTTAAGCGATTACAAAAATACGGAAGGAAAACGAAAATGCGAAATTTCAGATTTTTCATGATATTTCAGGACTAGAGCAAGATATCTCGGATTTCTAAATAGATTCTAAAGGAGTTTGCAAAGGGGAAACTTTTTTCTAATTTAAGCAACTTTGTAACACTTTAGGTTCACAAGATCCCAATGGTGTGCACCGTAAGAGTGACAACCCTGTATATGTATACCAAATTTCAAATCTCTACTACAATCCATTTTCAAATAAATGGCGAAAAACCTACTTTTAGACACAACATTTCGAAATCGGACATATGTTTCTCCGAATTTTTTTTTCTTAAAATTAGTTGTAGAATCGCCTCCTAAAGTTTTGTCGCTTGATTTCTGGACACCCTGTATATTAGATATTAGCCACCTTGCATTTTTCCAAAATTTACAATTTACAATAATCATTGTATTACTTTTTTGAAAATCTACTGGCTGTTTGAGACTGAAATATTAATTGTCATCTTTTATTTACTAAAATAACCAGTCCGTATTGACTCTCGTGGCTTCTTTCATTGTATAGAACTTTACAGTGTATCCAGTATAATTCAAAAAGCCCTCCAGTACCCCGAGGATCCTTGGAAAAATAGTGGAAAGCCAATTTTTGATATCTAAGAAGGCAAAGCTGAAAATCCCAATTTTATTAAGAAGAATTTTTAAAACAACATATTTTTTTTTCAAATTTGAACTATTTAAACTGTTTGTAACGTTTAAAATGTTGGGATTTTATATCTGGTAAATTATCTGGTAACTTCCAAAAATTCCCCAAGTGCGTCTTGCGCATGGGCCGGGAAAGGACGTTTTTTCGGCAGTTCTACAATGAGAGTAGACGAGATTCGTGTGTTCGAAAATTTTGGCACTTCCAAATATAGTTTTTTCACGATCGTGCAAAAATTAGGCCAGTATTTTTCAATAAATTTTTTAAAAATTCTATACAGTGTAACCTACGAATATAACCATATTTTTTTAGTACACAGGGGACATTTTGAGAACTTAATGTTTTAAGTTAAAAGTCATTATTTGACTTGTTTTGTTTTATTTCTGACAATAACTCCCATAATTTTATAAAATGTACGTTTAAAAGAAAAACGAACTGTTGTAAAAAATACTAATTTAAAAAAAAATCAATTAACTAATTATATCATGTCAGATTCTGCATGAAGTGGACAACTTTTTCTGATACTTGTTCAACTTTATGTTAGTACAATATTTTCTGCCAGAGTAATTTAAAAACCAACTAAATTTTTTTGTGAACAACAAGTTTTCACACAATCTTTTTTATTTGATATTATGATAACAGAGTCTATGAGAATGTTTTTTGGAAATCTGCATCCTTCAAGGATCGTGACACAAAACAAAATAACGCGATTTCTAAAACAATGCGAAAACTGAAACTTGAACCATCAATAATTCTATAAGAAAGAATTTGGTTACATTCATTGGAAATTACCTCCTCTGTCAGCTCAAGCTTTTTTATTTTAATTTTTTCAGACACTTTTTAAACATTACTAACCAATTTTGTCGGTTAGGTGGTGGGGTGGCCGGTACCATTCAACCTCCGGACCAAGATGGGAGTTAATTCCTACAAAATTAGATGAAGCATCCAACAATCTCACGACTTCTTTTGTTTTTGAGTAATAGGAGATGTCAGTAGTGACCATATTTTATTTCAATTAGCCATTTTTTCCCACTCTTTTTTTCTGTAGTTATCGATAATGCAATGGGAGCCATAATATGTATGTAATCTTTTATAATAAACATTCAATGGGAGCGGGACAAAAGGCTGCCGTAGACAAAAGGCCTACGAGAACAAAAGGCCAAAAGAAAAATGACCGATAGTAAAAACCTGTAATAAAAGTTGAAGTTAAAAAAATGTTTGAGTTCAAAAGTTTGTATAATTTTTTTTTCAAATAAAATGTTAGTATATGATGACTTTGTACCTTGTAAAGAGGTTAACGATATCTTTTTTTTTTCAATAATAATACCATAATTTTTCAAGAAATGGAAATTTCATAAAATTTTAAGTTTCGGTAATATTTTCGTCAAGGTCGTCCTTTCAACCATGTTTTTAGCTTTTGGTCTAGTTCTCTTTCGGCTTTTTGTCCGCGTCGGCCTTTTATTCAAGTCGGCCTTTTATTCAAGTCGGCCTTTTACTGTTCTGCGTTTTTCTATCGGCCTTTTACCATTCGGCCTTCTCTCCTTCGGCCTAGAATTAGTTTTGGTACTTTTCACCGACTTCGAAAACCTTTTTTTTTTTTTAAAAAAATTTTTTTTTCGCAAAAAATAAAAACTAATATCTCAAAAATACTTCTTTTTTAAAAGTATTTTAAGCCGTGAATAAAAATATGGAATGTTACATTTAAAAAAACAAAGTTCATGGTGTTTCCGGTGAAACCGGAAGTGATTTCGAAAATAAAAAATGCACATAAAATTTGTTTTTTTGAACCATAGAACATCGCCAAATTTCAAATTTTTCTATTTATAAATAAAAAAGTTATCGAGGGGACCCGGTTTTCATTTCCACCCGGTATAGATATTTTGAAATTGCGTCTTAAGACGCAGCTTTAGATTTAGTTTGGTCGAAGACATGGCGGAGAAATCGGACGTTAACGAGTGCTGACTTGCTGCAGCTGCAGATGGTGCCTATGCAGCAATGTTAGAACTGAACTTCAAGGCTGATTTCTTATAGGAAGTATATCTCAGGTGATTCAGGGAAGGCTCGTCATTCCCAGTAAACACAGAAGTCGCAGGGAAGTCCTTGAGATCTTTCTTTGTTACTTTATTGAGACGTTACAAAAAAAATTCGCATAGATCTCCCAGTGATTTCACGATAGGTCTCGTCCTTAATGGAAGATCCCATAAAATCTGTGTTTTTTCTTAATTTTTCATTAAAACTAGACGAACAAGAATTATAATTAATACCCTCGTATACTACATAAAAATAGTGATCCAGTAAGTGGTCTAACTTTTTTGTGTATCAAATAGGAAAAAAAATGGTTGAATACTGTTTTCGCGTATTTTTATGAAAATTACCTTGTATACTTTTGTTGCTGGATCGATAAAAGGTTAAATCTTGACGGACAAGAATAGTGAGATATACCACGATCATCATAATTAAATTTTCGATCTTTTTGTACAATTAAATTTTTTGTAAGACGCTTGCACAAAAAGACATTCATCTGTAAACTTATTTTTTTATTATGAAAAACGAGAAATAGTGGGTTTTCTGCTAATTAATCATTAAAACAAAACGGACAAGCATTGTGATTAACATGATCGTAATCTCACAGAAAATTTAATCTACTAAGGTGTCAAACTTGTTTGTAGGATAATTAGAAAAAATCTACATATGGATGTTAAATTGGCGTCATAACTTGTAAATTGGCATGTAGTGTTTTGTTGGCGAATCGATTCCGACTTAAATCTAGGCGGACAAGATAAGTGACACACACCACTGTAATCCCAATTAAATTTTCTATCAAACTGTACATTTATTTTTTCAATAAGACAATTGTATAAAGAGATAATCACTTGTAAAGTCCAAATTCCGATATTTTTTCCCATAAAATCTGTATTTTTTCTTAATTTTTCATTAAAACTAGACGGACAAGAATTGTGATTAACACCGCCGTAATCCATATGAAAAATGCAATCAATTGAGTGGTCAAAGTTTTTGTAGGGATAATTAGAAAAAAATCTACAGTTGATTAGTTATTTAAGGTAGACTTTTGTTTATGGCGTAATTACATACTTAATCGGGACGGACAAGCATTGCGATTAATACTGTTTTAATTGTCTTGAATCAAGCTTTCTAATGATATATTTTGTTTATCTGTAGGTTGTATAGACAAAAAGGTATATCGAAAAAACCTCTTATGGAGAAATACATGTTAAATGTTTGTTGCTGGAAAGTTTGTTGCTAACTTCTCGCCGGTGTTGTGCATTCCAGGTTTCAAAAGGAAGACAGTTTCAAACTTGTAGATACCTATTAAAATCTCCAACCCATCAACGACCGTCTCATTTGATAGACCCAAGAACAAAGCAATGTTCACAAAAATCTTCTTTTGCTTGCTTAAAAGACAGCAAGCGGCTGTTGTTTTTTGGGTTAACCAGGAAATTTTCTTTGGTCGTTCTTAGGCCTGTCCAACAAAAAACCACGAACCTATTTGACTTGTCCATAAAACCGCTTATTTGTTAGGGGTTTGAAAGCTGCTGAGAGCGGATTTTGTTCCCTTTTCTTAAACCATCGTTGAATAGAGACTAGGAGTAAGTATCATAGATCAAAAACTCCTCAAGCTCTTGAGACCGGATATTGTTTGTTAGCAAGTTTTATGAACTCGCCAAAACGTCATCATCTTCCGCCAATTCGTCATTATTTACATTGTTCTCTTCGCCTGAATGATGACAAATAGTTTTTGGAACCCACTTGTTGTCTAATTGTGCTGCACTGTACATTTCGCGTCACTCTCATGGCTGAACCATTGGTCAAAGAAAAAAAAAACTAAAATACATGGTATGTAAGAAATTTGTTTTATATATCAAATTACCATAAATCTACTATTAAGAATATTGACCAAGTCAGTATTAATTAAAATTACTATAATTATATCTCAAGCTCGAACATTTGGCTTCATTTGGTATTAGGTAACTTTTAAATCTGATCTCTCGTACCTAATTCGTTTTGGCTTAGTTACTTGATAATAATAAGTGGGCAATAAAAATAACGCCATGAGGCGTTTAAAAATAAACATTTGCCAGTCTCTGGGGTGTCATTAGAACCCTTCCTCGCCCCTCATACCAAAAGCACTTTCCTAATGACAATTCCCACTTTTCTACCCACATTAGCAAACGCCAAGCACGTAATGTTAACGACATCATTTTAAGAAGTTTGGAAGTTTCAAGGAGTCTCTCACGCCCGCTTTGTCATTCGGCTTCTCGATAATAATAATTAAATCGATTTAATGTAATTTTGCAATAATAATGTAAAATCAATTTATTTACTTTATTCGTCGCTGCGTCAACTCGAGTGTTTGTTGACTGCAAAAATAGAGAACTCATGTAGTCCAAAGAGACCTCAAGGGTGCCTCGATGCGAACGAACAGGTGCTCAATTAGGAAAGGGCTGTTGTATGTCTGTATGTAAAAGGGGGAAAGCGACAATAAAATAGCAAAATTGGCGAGTGGGTGTTGCAGGTGCCACGTAATCATTTCAATCATTTTATTCATTGCGTTTACATTTTTCCCCTATGTTTGCTGACAAGAAAGGGAGATGTGCGCTGATAGCGAATTCAAAGCGCTCAACGATTAATCATAAAATGCGTTCAAACGAAATGATTAATTTAAGCAGTAGCACCTAATTTATTTGACCTAGTTGAGTAATATATTGTTATAAATAAAAGTATTTTGCTTATAAGATCGATACAATGATCAAATGACGAGTTCGGAGTTCGTTTTAACGCGTGGCAGACCGCGTTTAATTCATTCATAATTCATAAAATGTGGAAAATTGTCACGAATCTGGAAAATTCCGCAGAAACGTTTGTTCGCATGTGAAGCAATTTTTATTCATTCTAGGTAATTTCAGTTCAGAAAACTCCTTATTATGTTTTAATTTGCGGTTTATATCGTCTGCGTGGAAATTACCATCAAAAAAATAATCTAAAAAACAGCCTTTCGTATAATTTCGCAAAAATAAAATTCTAATTAACAAAAAAAATCTAAAAATATACAAAAACTTACAAAATATATAGTATTAAAAAGATTTATGAAAATATCTACAAATTACTTTGGCGATAATTTAAAAAGCCATTGAAAGAGTTCTTTGTACGTGTTTTAAATACAGAATCATTTTTTATTGACTCATTTCAAATATATTGAAATTATGTAAAGGTCGGGCGCGCACCGGTGCACAGTGGGAAAAAAACCCGAAAACGTGGCCAAAACTACTTTTTGTATTTCAATTTTTGTGAAAATTGGTAAAGACATATTTTTGAGGTCACTGATTTCGAATTTGACATTTTTTTCTAAAAAACAAAATGGCGGATCCAAAATGGCCGACATTTTTTTATTAAAAAATGGTTTATAGTGCTCAAAATCAGTATGTGGCCATTTTGTTTTTTTTAAATGTCAAATTCGAAATCACTGACCTCAAAAATATGTCTTTACCAATTTTCATAAAAATTGAAAAACAAAGTAGTTTTGGCCACGTTTTCGGGCTTTTTTCCCACTGTGCGCCGCGACACACAAAAAGTTAAATAACAAAAAAAGGCGCAATTATGCGCAGATAATTTTTTGCAGTGTTTTAAGGGAAGGTTTATAGAACACGAAAAACCATATTTTAGAGTGGGATGTACTGGGACTTTTAACTTTTTGAATTTACATTTTCTGAAGCAGAAATGAAAAAAAATGCATATTTTGCATGCTATATTTCGTTAGTAATGAATAAATTTTAACAAAATTAAAGAATGCAGCTAAAATATACTTACTTTCAGAAACTCAATACATTTTTCAAATTCAAATTCGGGCAACTACAAAACCCACAGTGGACCTTTGAATTGAGTGCTATCAAGGGCGCGAGATCGGGCGCGCGCGTTACCTCTAAAAGCGCTTTTTCAATAATTAATTACAAAGGTGGAATGGTCACAGGACCTTCTAAAAGGTCACGTTACATGCCAAATATATCTAAAAGCCGTATGACACTTGCGAGTTTACTGTATAAAATCTTCACGTGTTTTCTCGTGAGTTTTCTATGGTAAAAACTCGCAGGAATCATACACGTTTTTTAATAGAGTTTTCTCGTGAGTTTCTTGAATCAAATTTGCTGTATAACACTCATCATTTTTTATTAAGGCCGTATGACACTTGCGAGTTTACTGTATAAAATCTTCACGTGTTTTCTCGTGAGTTTTCTATGGTAAAAACTCGCAGGTATCATACACGTTTTTTAATAGAGTTTTCTCGCGAGTTCCTTGAATCAAATTTGCTGTATAACACTCATCATTTTTTATTAAGGCCCTATGACACTTGCGAGTTTACTGTATAAAATCTTCACGTGTTTTCTCATGAGTTTTCTATGGTAAAAATTCGCTGGTATCATACATGTTTTTTAATAGAGTTTTCTCGCGAGTTTCTTGAATCAAATTTGCTGTATAACACTCATCATTTTTTATTAAGGCCCTATGACACTTGCGAGTTTACTGTATAAAATCTTCACGTGTTTTCTCGTGAGTTTTCTATGGTAAAAACTCGCAGGTATCATACACGTTTTTAATAGAGTTTTCTCGCGAGTTCCTTGAATCAAATTTGCTGTATAACACTCATCATTTTTTATTAAGGCCCTATGACACTTGCGAGTTTACTGTATAAAATCTTCACGTGTTTTCTCGTGAGTTTTCTATGGTAAAAACTCGCAGGTATCATACATGTTTTTTAATAGAGTTTTCTCGCGAGTTTCTTGAATCAAATTTGCTGTATAACACTCATCATTTTTTATTAAGGCCCTATGACACTTGCGAGTTTACTGTATAAAATCTTCACGTGTTTTCTCGTGAGTTTTCTATGGTAAAAACTCGCAGGTATCATACACGTTTTTTAATCGAGTTTTCTCGCGAGTTTCTTGAATCAAATTTGCTGTATAACACTCATCATTTTTTATTAAGGCCGTATGACACTTGCGAGTTTACTGTATAAAATCTTCACGTGTTTTCTCGTGAGTTTTCTATGGTAAAAACTCGCAGGTATCATACACGTTTTTTAATAGTTTTCTCGTGAGTTTCTTCCATAAAATTTGCTGTACGACACTTATCATTTTTTATTAGAGAAAACTCGCTCTTGCTCTTTGTTAAATTGAAATTTATTTACATTTACTTGTTTGTAAAAAAAGAAAAAAAAATTCGCGAGAAAACTCTATTAAAAAATTGGTATGATACTTGCGAGTTTTTTGCATAGAAAACCCACGAGAAAACATGTGAAGATTTTATACAGTAAACTCGTAAGTGTCATACGGCCTTAACTAAGTATCTAGGACAAAAAAAGTTGGAAAATCGTAACTTAATTTTTGGCCAGGATTTCGGGCTTTTTTCCCACTGTGCGGTGTGGTGGGGTGAGTGAGGTGTTGAGGAACAGTGGCGTAACTACATTTTGTGCCCCCACCCCGGCAAATTTCGGTGGGCCCCTAAACTGAAAAAAGCGCCAAATATGGTATATTGGTTTTTAGAAGCAAGTACTTACAAAAATAATTAAACTCTCTGTCCGCTTTGCAAACAGGTTTTTCTATTGCACTCTTACATATTGCAGGTATAGAAACCGTTCATAAGTGCAAGCGAGAGAAAAATCCTGTTTGCAAAACGGACACGCCTTAGTTGTTTACATATTACCCATACTTTTGTTACTAATGTCAGTAAATCACGTGATTTACTTTGAACACTAGTCATTAGTGTGAGAAAGAGGCAATTTTAACTACCGTCAGGCTTCTTTGTAGAAAACTAACATTTTAAAAAAATAAACTTTATATGCACAATTTAAAAAAAGTGCTAACAAATAATATCATAGAAAAAATAAAATGTTTTCATCATATTTATTTAATGCACACTTTCTTGCCTATTGATTGGCAAAATCTTTTATATGTATAGTCGTTCAGATCTATTTTAGCAACATTGCCTTCAATGGGCCTTTCCCAGGTGAAAGGGATTTTAATAATTTTTTCGTCACGCCCTTTAGGAAATAATTACATGGGCTAATTATTTTTTTTAATTGGATCAATATATTTATTTTTTAATTTTAAATTTTGGATTCACGACTTCTATTTTGCTCGGCAGCGTTGTAATATTATCCCAGCCAGTACAGAAGTCTCAGAGACATCTTTGAGAGTACTCCTTTGTTACCTTTCTGAGAGGTTACACTAAGATTTCGCAACGACCTCGCAGAGACTAGCCGCCAGGCGTAAATGTCAATGGGACATCTTTGAGAGTACTCCTTTGTTACCTGACTGAAAGGTTTCACAAAGATTTCGTAAAGATCTCGCAGGGACTAGCCGCCAGGCGTAGATGTCAATGGGACATCTTTGAGACTACTGCTTTCTTACCTGTCCGAGAGGTTACACCAAGATTTCGCAACGATCTCGCAGGGACTTGCCGCCAGGAGTTTATGTCAATGGGTCATCTTTGATAATACTCTATGTTACCTTAATGAGAGGTTATCCAAATATTTCGCAAGGACCTCGCAGGGACTTACTGTGAGGCATCGTATAGACGTTAATAGGATATATTTAAAAATACCTATATTCTTGCCAAATTAAGAGGTTATAAAACGTTAGTTCAAGGATCTCCCAGGGACTTATCGTTAAGCATATTCATCAAAACTGGATATCCCTGTAAATTCTTTTTGATACATTAATGCGAGGTTTGAAAACAAAGGCTCTCTACGAGTTGTTGTATAAACAATTATTATTTTCGCGATAATGTGACACAGATTTCAGCATTAATGTTCTCAGCAAAACCCTATATATTTATAAATATTTACAATAAGCTTATTTCATATACAGGGTGATGATAAAGTTTGGAACCTAATTCATAATTGCCGTATTTAATTTTTTTAAGAAAATCGCTCGGACAGGTCAATTTTAGTTTTTAAAATGCCATCTCTTGGTATAACAAAAATAATAATAACGTCACTGGTGATTTAGCAATGACGCCATCATCGATTTTTTTAAATGGAAACCCCCACTTTTTTCACTGGTTTTTGATAGAAACGTATGTCACTTAAACTATGATATAAAAAAATTGTTGCATTTGTAAACAAATTTTCGTTTAAAAATTTTTTAATATAAACTTAAAATTAATTTGTACTATTAAATTTGAAAAATTTGAATGTTGTATAAGATTTATTTTGGCCGATTTCAATAAATGGTAAATTTAAAATTTTATTTTTTGTAAATATCCTTACATTTAAATGGAATCAAAAAATTAGTTTTTCAAGACTATTTATTAAATTTTGTTAAATACATTTAACATTTTACATTTGCATTAGAATGCGCATTATTTAAATATTTACTTTCTTTTGGTATTATTGGTAACTTCAAATTCATCTTCATTCATTCATTCATTCATTCATTCATTTTAATTTATTTTTATAAAACCTTTTTCGTTAAAATAAAAATTTCCTTTTTTGAATTAAAAAAAATTTTTATTCAAAAATTTGTTTAAAAATTTAATTGTTTTTTATATCATTGTTTAAGTGACATGAATTTCTATCGATAATGAGTAAAAAAAGTGGGTGCTTCCATTTAAAAAAATCGCTGATGACGTCATTGTTAAAGCACCAGTGACGTCATTAATATTTTTTTTATAACAAGAGATGGCATTTTAAAAACTAAAATTGACCTGTCCGAGCAATTTTCTCAAAACAATTAAATACGGCAGTTATGAATAAGGTTCCAAACTTTATCATCACCCTGTATGTTTCTTTATGGCAATAAAATCAAATCTGATCAGGTTGGTAGTTCTGATAAATTACACAGTTGTTTGTTTTCTTCCGGTTACTATAACTTCACATTCCATTGTTTAACCTATGTGCTTTTTATTCACAGTTTAATATGGATAAACGTGGTTGTAAAAATTCTCCTAACGCTTCTTGCTATACATATACAGGGTGTTTCGAAATATATGCGAAGAAATTCTACAGGCGATTCCTTGACCAATTCTAAGACAAAAGTAAAGAATAAAAATTTTCTCAAAAGTGCTCTATTTTTTAGTTATGGGGTGTCAAACTTTCTATATTTTCTTCATTTTTTGAGTTTAACTTCTTTATTTTTTAAGATAATTTGATCAAATTTGAAACACACTCTAGTTATTATAGTCGTAACAAGATAAAAATATCAAATATCGAAATAAAATACAGGGGGATGTATTTTGGGGGTATAGACCCCATTTTTTATGCCATATCTTTTTTGTGCTACCCCACTTAACATTTTAAATGACATATTCTAATTCCTTGCTTTTTTCTGAAAATTTTTGATCTCTTTAATTTTTTCACAGCTGGTACGGTTTAGAAGTTATTTAAAAACATGTAGGAAGTTGTATGCCAATTTTGCATTAAACAGGGGTGGCTTTTTTAAAAAAATAAATACCAGAGACTTCCTAGAAGACTATTTGACCCATTTTAAGACGAAAACAGAGAATAAATATTTTCTCTAAAATGCTTTGTTTTTAATTTAAATTAAAATAAAAAGTTTTTTTTATTTTGTTAATTTTATTTTAATTTAAATTAAAAACGAAGCATTTTAGAGAAAATATTTATTCTCTGTTTTTGTCTTAAAATTGGTCAAAAATTAATTTAAAAAAAATTATTGGTATAATTAATTTAGATTATTTTTGTTTATGATTTTTCTCAATCCAAAAAAATATGTTGCCCTTTGAAAAAGAAAAGTTGCCTCCTCCTCTAATATTTTCAAAAATAAAATTAATCTATTATTGTCGGATAGTAGTATTCTTCAAACCATTTAATTTGATATATCACTTATTAAAATCGGATAAGAAATAACGAATCTACACCGTTTTTTGTGCACCCCTCGGTATAACAAAAAACTGACTGCATATAAGTGTTCAGTTAGGCTTGATCTTTATAATAAAACTAAAAATAAAAAATCGGGAAAAGGCCCATTGCCATTGATAATAAATCATGCAGTATTTATTTTTCGATGATAAATTTAATTATCTTCAATTTGCTAAAAGATCTTTCAGCAACTCTGCATAAAGTGTTCGTCATTTTCGTTAATTTTAATAAAATATTTTAAATTTATCATTTGAGAAGGAATAATTTTAATTTTTTGAGATAATTTTCTACCAGCTTTTGCACCAATTTCAAGATTTCCTCGTCCTACTGCGTTTAAACATTTTTGAGTATAATTTTTTTTATATCTTTTATCTAAGCAATGAGATATATTTTTTTTAAATGTGTCGGTGGTGCCCCCCGCATTACGGTGTGTCCGGTAGTAACGCCACTGGTGAGGCAGTAGATTGGCATTTTTCTACTCGCTACTTCAGTTTACGCTATTGTATTTGTTATGCAGTCTATTGGAGGTGCCAATTTGTTGCCACGTCACTTGCCTACCACTTTGATTGAAATGATGAATATATTTTTTTAATTTTAGATTTGAAAATATTCGAAGAAAATCTATAATTAACAAACTAATTTTCGAATATTTGGAACGTAAATTTTATTGTGGTTTACATTGACTATTACCCCCACTAGCTACATTTAAAAAAAGCTTTGTAAACATTTTTTTCAAATTTGATTTATTGGGGTTTCGATTAATGATTTTTTAAATACCCGGTAACAAAGTACATTTTAATTCCTAAAAAACGACATTTCGCCATTATAGCCTTATTTTTCTTGATCTATTTTTTTCAAATTGGAGATGATTCAGGTGAATGATCTTCTGTGTGAAATTTAAAAGCAATTAAGAACTCCTCTATGCACGCACTGGGAAAGTGGACGATAACTAACCCCTTCCAGTAGGGCAAAATATTGATCGTTAGACAGAAATGGTCATTTGGTGACGTCACTGTGGCCGAATCGACCGTTTTCTCTCATTTTCCGCCGCGGCTTGAACAGATCGAATTCACGACGCGGTGGGAATATTATTAGCCACCGCACTCGCCCCAATTAATAAACCCCTCGTGTCCAACCGAAAAATTACCGTACTTTGATTTAACGTAACATGTTTAAAATTGTTACCAAAACTGTAAGCATATTTTTAAAAATATTGGAAACAAATCCTTAAACCCCATTTTTGTTACAGATATGGGAGCTCGAAGATAAATAAATTATGTGATACAGAAATTAAATGGTTTGAAAAATGCTCAAAAATCTACTTCAATGAAACTCTCTAGTTTATGTGATATGCAAAGTAGCGAGTTTGCAACAATGGATATTGACGAAAATACAGGCGATTCGAAAGGTAATGTGGAGTATGATGAAATAATTCAAGACGATATAGTGTTAATCAATGGTGATTATCACTTAGCCAAATCCGATTTAATCAGTTTACAACCAAGCGAATTAATTCAATCACAAGTAGATAATATTATCAAAATACAAGAAAATCAAATTTTAAAAATTCAATTCGAAAACTCAAACGGTTCAATCAAAACCGAATATCTAGTAAACGAAGACTTGCTTAACGTTCCTTATATTGAAGAGATTAATTTGTACGAGGAGCAAGTGCCTTATAGAAGCGATGAAGAAATTTTTGAAATACACCAGGAGGTAAGCGAACCATCATTCGAAATTTCATCAGACACCAATTATTTATCACACCAAAGTGAAACTTCGAACGATGCACAAACTTTTTCGCTACTGAGTCCAAAGAGTATCGACGATAATACTCCAGAAACTGACCTAAAGAGCCTGAACTGGTTACACAATATCACCAATATAATGTCTGTGCCTAATTTACCTACACCTCCAGTTAGTCCAAAACCTAAAAAGAAACCCAATTCGAACCAAGAAGATCTTACAATCAATATTAATTTTTATAAAAAAAATGGTGATAAAAAACCACCATTTTCATATGCAACACTTATATGCATGGCGATGGGAAAGAATGGAAATAAAATGACGTTGAGTGCGATTTACCATTGGATTAGGGAGAATTTTTTATATTACAGGAAAGCACACCCAAGTTGGCAGGTAATTTTTTGAATTTAAAATTATTAACACTTTCCTTATAAATATTTAGGTATTTAAGTGAATGTGTTTTGTTTTAGAACTCAATAAGGCACAACCTCTCTTTAAACAAATGTTTTGTAAAAGTAGCGCGTTCTAAAGATGAACCAGGTAAAGGTGGTTTTTGGAAGCTAGACTTAGAAAGACTAGAAGAATCTCGCCGCTCTAAAAGGAGATCAAGTCTGACAGTTCGTGTTCCTAGGAGACACCCTCACCAAGAAGTGCTAAAGCCTGTTAGAAAACCCAAGAGATACAGGCCTTCTCAAAATACAGGAGAAAGAAAACATAATATTTTATCTAATATATCTATATGTGGGGAAACCGAAATTGAAAATTTTGATACTCCTAAGAAGGAAAGTAATGAGAAAGAAAAAGTTGTTAAAAAGGAGGTGAAGAATATTCTACAAGAAGATAATTTAGAGAAACTTGTTCCTGCTTCAATGCCCAATCAGGGGGTTGTTGCTGAATCTATTACTCCTATGATGCCTGAAGATGAGTTGAGTGGACTGCTTTTAGCGAATACTGGTTGGGATGAATGTCAATTAGAACTTTTGGATTCCTTATTGGATTCATTGTAAACTACGAAAAGGTAATTATTTTAAACTTTATTAAGTTAAAGAATAATTCTATTTCTAAATATACTGCAGTTTTTTTGACATTTTGTCATGAGGGTAATATTTTTGTTTGTTTGTTAAACCGAATTCATACAAAGTAAGCTTTAAAAATATTTACATACATACATATCTGTTGAAATTTTCGAATAAATTACGCAAAATATTTCTCGCGATTAACAATTAACGCAATTTTCAAAACAGGGTCTTTAGTAAAGTCAGAAAAAATATTTTTTATTTATAAATATTAATTTTATCGTTTTCATCATTTAATACATTTGTACTAATACAAGTAGTGGTAAAAACCTCTTCAGAATTTGGAGCAGAATCCACATCAATATTATTGATACAACTTTGGAAGTTCCCTGCTTTCCAGAATATTGTGATTGGAATTATTTTTTTTTCTCAAACGAATTGTCAATAGTATAATATCTAATGTATTCAACTCTTCTCGATGGTAAGCGCCAAATACGAGAATTTTTAAGAAAATTTTTATCCATAAATATCTTTTGTCAATAATTTCTTTCAGAAACGCATTAATTTAATATTTACTGAATTATTTTTTTTTACTTTTTATAGCTATATGTATCCTTAAAAGTTACTAAGTTTTCCAATATCAATATTTTTTCATGTATTCACTGTAGCCAGCAAAATATTCTTAGTAACAGATATTTTTGCCGTGTACACAAAATATTGAATTAATTGTAGGCAAATTCGTATAAATGCAGTAATTTGAAGGTAATATAAAAGTAGAAATTGCAGTTTCTTCAACTGCTTCCACATCAAAAGTAACGGAACAGTGACTAATTCCGATATTCTGACGATACTTATGCAAAAATTTGGTCCATTATGGTCCTAGAGGCTTATTCCTGGGCCTGCCGAGATCGTGTCGTCGACGAGACTACATATTTTTTCATGTAAATGAAAAGGGCAAAATGATGAAAGACGAAGACGACACGATCTCGACCGGTCCAAGAATAAATCCCCTGGGGTACCTACCATGTATAAGCATAGCATAGTCTATAGGGTTTCTAGATAGCGCCTCTTTTGCACCACACTTTTTAGATATTTCCTCAAAACAAACTGTCCAATTTATGGGACCATTCGTAACAATTTAGTCTGGTACTATATGAGTATGCATGACAAGTTTTATCACACGAAACTTTTGGATAATTTCCTCTCATAAGAAATTGTCTACTGCTGTTCTAGAAAGTATATGACACACATATTCTAGAATCAACAAGAACAATCGACAATGGAAAAGAAGGTGTTATGACCCCGTCCTCATCCACGTTTTTTGCTCGATTCTAGTGTCGACAAATTTTGGAATCAAGGACAACATTGTATGGTATCATTTAGATTTTAATCTATTAGTATTTTAACATGCGCTCATTTTATGGAGATCTATAACGCTAGTAGTAGCGTGGTTCATTATTTGAGCATTATGTTTTTTACGCTCGCTATTTCATAGATCGAGTTGACAATTTAATTTTCATATGTATATTCCTTAACGATAATCAGTTGTAAAGTATGGATGAAACTATTTTTTCTTAAAGCCATCTATCTGGAAATTCCAGGAACGTGACGTCATACAATTCTTCCTACATTTTCTTTAGAAATCATATCGAAAAATTCTTCATAAGAAATTTTTTAAATTATTTCTTTGATTATGAAAGATTGAAAAAAGTTATAGGTTTTAGGTACTATACAGGGTGTACCTGAATAACTGTGACAATTTTTTTGTGGTGACAGAGGAAGTGAAACTAAGCATTTTTGTATTGTTCGGAAATGCTTCCTAAAAAGTTATGCCACTTCAAAAATTTTCAAAAAAATTATTTTTCTGTAAATAAAATAAATATTTCGAAACGAAAATCTCCAGTAGTTTGGTGAATCACAAGGAATAGAAAATCCATCCTACCTTTCTTGAGCTTCTTTGCAAATTATGACCAAATAACTGATAATTAATGCGAATCCCTAGAGGGCGCGCGAGTTTGGGAGGAAAAAATGTGAAAAATCATGAAATCGAGCATTAGTCATAACTAATTTTTTTCAGATTTATAATCTAAATTAATTAGGCTAAAATCTTGCCAGAGAGTTACCTTCTGCAACCTAGCACAAAATTAATTAGAGGGGTTCAAAGTTAAGGTACTTTTAGATCATTATATTTTTTTGGACATTCTCTAATATTTTTTCCTTCTGGCAGGAACTAAAGAAATGACTTCTAAATCATCTACAAAAAAAATTATACAAGAATGTTGTTCGTACTAGCTTTTATACCTGCAGAACTAAACCACTATATTTGCCGTTTAGGAAATTGCTCTTAATTTGAAATTTTGGCCACAGTTTTTTCACATAAGGATACACATTTTCAGCCAATAAAAGTTTAAAAAATATTTTCAGGGGCGTTACATATGGGGGGGGGTCATCAGCCTTTTTTGATCATATCTTTTGTTTCTTTACGTTTTTGATAATTTTAAAAGTACTAAAATAATCCTTGATCAATGCTCTACAGCCTACAGAAAAGGTACTGTTATTGTATGACGCTCCGGTGCTTCATTTCGAAGTAAAAGTAGATTTTATAATTTTTAGTTAAAAATATGAATTTAAAAAACAACATCAAATTAGGCTTTTTAATGAAAATTTCGTGATTTACCTGAAAACATACAAATATCAAAGTAGGCGAATTACCACAATATTTTGTTAAGTTCTAAGCAGCCTTTAATATTTTCTAATTAGTGTTTGATAGTTACTCGTATTATTGCAGTATTAAAAATGCATAGATTTTGAAATGGGGAATTACCAGACATGCATCTTGCATATGGAGCAGACCAAATATTTAGTACCTACGTGATATTTTAGGTAAATTAGTATACTTTTAAGTTGTTTTTTAAATTCATTGATCAAGGATTATTTTAGTACTTTTAAAATTATCAAAAACGCAAAGAAACAAAAGATATGATCAAAAAAAGTTGATGAACCCCCCAAATGAAACGCCCCTGAAAATCTTTTTTAAACTTTTATTGGCCGAAAATGTGTATCCTTATTTGAAAAAAATGTGGCCAAAATTTCAAAATTATATCTCTTATAATATTTATTTTATTTACAAGAAAACGATTTTTTTTCAAAATTTTTGAAGTGGTATAACTTTTTAAGGAAGCATTTCCGGACAATACTTTATAAGTAAAAATGCATAGTTTCACTTCCTTTATTACCATAAAAAATTGTCACAGTTATTCAGGGACACCCTCTATACTATACAGGGTGTCCCATTTGACGTTGAACTCTATGGGTATCTTTGTTATTATTGGATATCTCCAATAATAACAAAGAAAGAAAGTCGGTTAAATGGACAGAGTAGTGCATTTTTGTATCTCAATTCGTTGACAAAACAGTTGAATTTTGCGTCGTTTGGGCGCCATCTTGAAAAAACCTAAAAGTGGCATTTTCAAAATATGACTGTAACTTCTTTATTGTAAACCATACCAAAACACTTTGTTAACAACATAGAGGCAGTTTTTTATCTAAAATTCAATAATCTAATCAGATTTTTTCTTAAGTCACTAGATTGCCAGGAAATAATCCAAACTTTGTTTTTTATTATGGTGGTCATATTGGAATTACACATATTTCGAATCAGTGTTTTTTTCTGAGAATTTTGATATACCACATGTCACATTTAATATATATAGAGTCCAACGTCAAATGGGTCACACTGTATATGAGTCCAAAATACCATATTTTTCAATAACCATTGATTAACGATAACTAATAACTACTAATGCTCATTTCAAAAAAATAGCAGGACATGACAAAACTCAGACTTTTTACGAATTTTTTGAATTCTACTGTTTTTGACGATAGTTTTTGTTTGGTTTTTCGTGTTCCCTCGAATGCAAAATAACTTCAAAGGTTTCGAAATGTTTCTAAACTTACTCTGTTTTTGTGGAAACAATCAATTGGAATTTTATTGACGTTGTGTATTTTATTTTTCTCAAATCAAGCTCTTGATTGCAAGTAAATAAAAATAAAAAAGAACAAATTTTTGATATTTTTAGCAAAAATAACTCGAAATTGAAAGAAGAGTAAAGAGCGAATTGGTATGTACCAGCGAGGGAGAAGAAAGAAAATGAATGTAATAAAAAATATTTAATTTCATTAAAATAATAATTATCAATTTGCGGCACTTACATTACCAGACAAAAAATTAAAATTTTGTACCAACAAATTAAAATTGGTTTTTTCAATTTTTAGTACACTAAAAATGGAAATTAATATTAAGTGTAATCCATAAAGCTCATATTTAACCAATTTTTAAGTGACGAAATATCTGCTCTGGTGTAAAATCTAATAAGACAAAAATTAGCCGTCCCAAAAGATTGTCGGAATTACTTTTACAGTGATGAAATTCAGAATTAAAAATTAAAATATCAAGAAGTTTAAAATCTTCTTCCTAATTATAAATGGCGGAATACTATACTTTTTAAACTACACTATTTTTTAAAATAGAATAAAATCTTGAATATTCCTTTACTGCACTTTACTCTTTACTATGTAGTTTTATACAGGGTGTATCATTATAATATGTAGGACAAAATTTGCCAGTGGATATAGGCACCAAAATAATGAAAAAAGGGTCCTTAGTATAGCATTCAGATTTAGCACATTATCTAATATTCATTTGTTTCACTTCTATGATTCTTTTTGAGATTTTTTGCTTAGTTGTAAAATTTTTTCAAAAAGCAAATTTACACATTTCCAAAGAACATCCACTCCATAATAAAATTTTAAATAATTCAAATCCTAATCAAGATTTACAAATTACAAAATATTCAATCCATCGATTGGCTTACTTAAAACGTAACTTTAAGGTGATTAAAAGAATTCCTAAAAGAGCTAGCTAGACTCCTTTCGGCTGCTTCATTGTCCAATATTATAGACCATTGTGTAAACAATAATTTTTTGGATTCCTGGATTGATCTGTTGTTATTTGCTTATAATTCTTTTAATATTCCTACCAAAAAAGCTGATAATAATTGTTCATTAACTTCAATTATTAATAGAAATTTAAATAAAGAATGACCAATGGATTCCGCCAATATTCCTGTTAATAAAAAAGAGATATTTAGAGGAAGACCAAGTTATTAATCGATTAATGGGTAAAGTTTCTGATGGTGATTTATCAGGAGTTGTTAAATTCATATCTTCAAATGATTACTTTGCTGGTTTTGATAAAAATAAGATTTTCTCACATACAAGACATGCTCAATTTTAATTCTGGTTCTTCAGGGGTAAAAATCAATTACAAATCTTTGTAATTTAATGCTTTCTGGAAAAGTTTTATCTGATATATGCCCGATATTAAATGGTGCTTCGTTGTGTGCTCTGAAGAAAAAAGATGGAGGAGTAAGACCTATTGTTGTTGGAACTTTTTTTCGTCGCTTAGTAGCTAAGCTATGTTCTTTTAAAATTAAAAAAATCTTGGTTATGTTATACGTCCTATTCAATTTGGTTTTGGTACTAAAGTAGGTTGTGAAGTTATTATTCATTCAGCTCGAAGATACCTAATCCAACATCTTGGCCCATCAAATAAAGTTTTTCTGAAATTAGATTTAAAAAATACTTTCAACATGATAAATAGAAACACTTTTCTTAATCTGGTTTTTGATACCCTTCCAGAAATATCACCTTTTGTTTTTCAATGTTATAAAAATGCTTCTTTTCTTATGTTTGGTGAAGTTTGTATTTTGTCAGAAAGGGGGGTACAACAAGGAGATCCTTCATGACCAGCTTAGGACCAAAGTAATTAATACTGAATTTAACACATGGATGGATGGATTCTTAGATGGTATAGATGAAGATATTTTTCAGAATTTTAACTCTATTGCTTCAAATATTAAAGGTACAAAATATTCTGAATGGTGTTGTTTTCTTGGGACGCCTCTTACTGACACCGCACTTTCTAAATCTATAGAAGAAAAATCAGATTGTTTGAAACATATGTGTTCTCGCCTATTGAATCTTCCATTACATGTTTCCTATTTTCTATTAAAAAACTATCTGGCAATTCCTAAACTAAATTACCTTCTTAGATGTAGTTCATCTTGGGCTGATCTTTCTGGTATTAATGCTTTTGATAATATTATAAAATATGGATTAGAATCATTAACAGTTATTTAACAGAAGATATGTTTATTCAAGCATGTACGTTATGGTGGTCTTGAAATTCGCCTGCTTGCTTCGTCTTTAAAATTTTACCTGCATATCTTTCTTCTTGTTATGCAACTTTGAAGAAATTGATAATACTTTGCCTCCAGTTTTTAAAGATTTTCCCGATATTAATTTAGTTCAAGGTGAACATCTTTGGTATTTAAAAACCATAAAATATCCTGATGCTACTGAAAAGCGTCTCCAAAGATCGTGGAATATTCCTCTTTTGGATATTACATTTAATGAATTTAAGTGTTCGTCTAATGATTCAATTAAAAAAGCACGTTTAAGTGCTTCATCTTCTAAAGAATCTGGTGCCTCTCTACATGCTTTACCAGTTTCATCTTTGGGTACGCTTCTTGATAAAAATTCATTTAGAATTGATAGGTCTCCGCCTTGGTTCTTCATTATGTACTGAACATACTTGTTTATGTGGCTCGACTGTACATGATAATGGTTTACATGGATTAAGCTGTATAAGCTGTAAATTTAGCGCTGGAAGATTATCTCGTCACAGTGCGGAGTTATTAATGAATTAATATAAAGACCATTGTCTTCTGCCATTGTTCCATCTATTTTAGAGCCGTTTAGGTATACAAGTAGGGTTGGTGGTAAGAGACCTGATGGAATGATCTTGATTCCTTGGTATTTTGGCAAGTCTGCTATTTGGGACTCTACTTGTGTTTCTTCTATTTCTTCTGGTGCTGCTGCTTTGATCAGGGAAAAAACAAAAAAATCAAAATATAGAAACCTTGATAAAAATTTCATGTTTTACCCAATTTGACTAAAGATCCTAGGAATTTTTCATTTTTTGTTCAAAGAATAAGCATTGCTATTCAAACGGGAAATGCTGCAGCTGATTTAGGTACTCTTCCTAAGAACAAGTCTTTAGAAGAAATTTACATGATACCTCAATCTCTTAAAAAACATTCATATTTTGATTCTTCCATAGTTCCTTCAATAGACCATTCAAAGGGAACTTTAGAAGTTGAAAGTTTGAATGATTTTTTAATTTCAACTCCGAATAATCAATTAGACGTCAGTAGTTCTGAATTAATTATCTCAGTCGATAGTGAGAAAGAAAATAAATCCGAGTTAAACATAAATACGAGACCTCGCGTGCAGTTGAAAAAAGGTATACAATTATGCTTATTAGAACTGCTTCTACTTCAAAAAAGAATTATGATGAACATGTGATGATCACGTTGAGAAGAAGGATGGTTTAGAAGACCAAGATGTTAGTATCGAAACTCTTGAGGAAAAAAGAAAAAGACCTAATATTTTACCAAAATTATCCTAAAAGTTATAAAGTATCACTAAAATTAATTTGAAAAAAATGTATAAATGGCAAAAACGGTAGATTTTTTGGTTTCTATTTTATTTCTAAGTACATTTTCTCTTAAGGTCCCCTTCGAATGAACTTTGTCTCTTAGTTTGACCTCAAACTATTTTATCGAATTCTACCGCTTACTAGGTGGCGTACTTACCTGCAAATAGCCCGACTGGAGCCGCCCACCCCTAAATTCTAAATTTCGACTTTATTTAGGCATAACTTCCTAACCCATTCGAAAATAAAAAATCCCTACACTCTACGGGATGTAGACGTTATTTCTTTAAAGGGCAGTGTAGAAAAATTTAATCAGACTTGTAAACTGTGAGCTCCAGTAGTACAACCAACTTACCTCGTTTAGCCCTATTTTTTGAAAAATTTTCTCCCGATTTGTTTTTCAAAGTCCAAGGGTAAAAGCGGGGAGGCAAATAAAAAATATTCGGCATCTCTAGGAGGTCTAAATCAATATAATTTTCAAAGTCGGCGTCGAAAAATCACTAATTTCAAACCACAAATTTGAGGGTGCCAAAAGTACAGAAAAAATTGAGGTATCAAGAAAAGAGCTCGTTTCAAGGGAAAGCATTGTATGGGGGTGCGATTTTTCAAATTTGACGCCGACGAAAACCTTAAAAAAAGCAAAAAAAAATCGACGGACTTCGGAAATATTTTTCAGAGTGTTAGGGTGCTTTGAAATTTTGAAATTCGTCTGAATGAAAATATTGTCTAAGCTAAGCAAAGTTTGAAAATTTTCGTGTTTTAATCATACTTTTCTACATTAATATAAACATTTTCTTTAAAAGTATGCATTCATCTACCCAGTAAACCAATTTGTAACTTATATATAAAATACACATAGATAGCTGGTAAATTCTCCTATGTAGCTAATTTAACGTAAAATATATGTATATTTTACATATATAATATTATATTATTTTCTCTATGTAAGTAATAAGTAAAATTTATAATGTGTTATTTATATAGAATTATTTACATATACAATTCATAAGTTCGTATACTGTATATTTTATATATAAATAATTATTTATTATTAATGTAAAATATCGCCTGTGTTATTTACATTAGACATTTAATTTAAAATATACCTACATAAATTATTTACTTATATTCTTTATGCAAATAATTCATACATAAAATATAAAATAAAATAACTTATTAGAAAAATGTATGGAAGTTGGGTTAGAATTTATTTATTTTGTTATAAATAATTTTAACTACTTAATTTTTATATTTAATGTCTTTATTTTGAATATTTTTAAAGTTTAGAATTTTTTCTTAATTTTTTCTGCAAAATTGCGCTTACCAAAGAAATCCAACATTCAACACCGACATTATTAGAAAAAAGTTGAGTTATAATTTATTTATTTCGTTAAAAATAATTTTAACTACTTAATTTTTATGTATAATTGAACTTCTTTTAACTTCACTAATTTATTTTTAATTATTTTTTTATTGTATTAAAACAAATATAATATTTATTTAATGTGGAATTGCTTTAAAACAATGTTTTTGTGTCTTCATTTCATGAAGCCTCGATGGTCCAACGGTTAGGTGGCTTGATTCGACAATTTGCGACTGCAACGGCGTGGGTTCGAATCCCGCAAATCCCACTTTAAGTTTAACATGGTTTAAGTTAAGATAATATTAATTTATTATACTTGTGATTACT
Source organism: Stenus bimaculatus (assembly GCA_963971135.1). NCBI lineage: Eukaryota > Metazoa > Arthropoda > Insecta > Coleoptera > Staphylinidae > Stenus > Stenus bimaculatus. Next base: position 15,575,381 of record OZ020187.1, read on the forward strand.
TACTAGAAATGGCCTGGTTGCTGCTAATTACTACATTGTACCGTCCAAGCAAAAAAATGATATTTTTTGTTTTTATTTACTTATATCTGATATATATTTTGTATATAAAAATTTACATAATTTACACATAATAACCTATCCCCAAATATGGCTGACATCCTTACATGATTTATCCCTAATTTCTCTCTAGATTTTACATAAGTTTTCTTACATGTTATATATATTTTACATATATAATACCTCTTTTGGTTTACTGGGTAAATTTTGAAATCTTATTACATATGATGACATAAATATAAAATCTTAAAAGTACTCCCTTTTCTTTTAAATTATGATTGATCTATGCGTGCTCACAATCGTCAGCTGTTCGAAAAGACCCTTAAACGGCACATTCTTAAATCCTTTCAAGTTGTATGGTTTTATAATTAAATTTACATACAGTGCGTTCCTGAATTACTATGACCAATTTCTGGAATTTGAAACTAGTTAAAGCGGGATACCCCTCTTAAAATAATAAACATTACTTGAATTTTCGATAAGATAATGTAAAGTGTCCTGACTTCTGTACTGATTAATTTATTGTATTTGATAAAAAGAGTTGTTACTTGTTATGTACACATTTCTTAAAATGTTTTCATCCATTTAACTATTTTTTTTTCTAATTTTAGATAAAATTAATTCTTTGGACGTCGCATTTAAGAGGAGCATCTACCTAAACTTACATCAAATAAAAATAATCAAATTATAATCAACCTAAAACCGTGTGAGCAATTTGTTTAACTTCTAGACTAGCGTGACATGACTCATTAAGGTGAAAAAATATTCATTAAACGATTTGATTTATTTTCTAGTTTCTAGAATTAAAAAATTAAATTTACTTATTGAAGGGTGTCACGACGTTGCCTTAAAATGTTTTGAATCAAACGCAATAAAAAGTTTTTTGCTCATGTAAAATGAATGTTTAGCGATTTATCAATTATCAGGCAAGTGCCTCATCTTTCATCTAGAAATTCTACACCGATTGGTTTGTGCCTTGTGTGTATCACGGTGTGCGTCTAATTTCTATGTACAAAAAAACTTGAAGTGTTCATACGCGAACGCGGCAAGTTTTACTATTTTAAAAAATTAGTGAAATTCTCGTATTTCTTCCGTCCAAATAAACCGAGATAGATAATTAATTGTATGTTAAGAAATTTTTATCAGGATATATGTGTCAGTATAATCCGTCCATTTTATTGTTAGATAAGTTTTGTAATAAATGAAACATATGCCGTCCAAGCAAAATGTATAATACACAAAGATTTATTATAGCAACAGCAGTATTATTTTCTTTGTTAAACAGAGATAAACAAGGAAAATTTTTTGCCTACACGGCAAAGAATTAATGTAATGGTGCCAGATTTAATCAAAGTTGTATTTGTAAGAGAAAATGATTTAAATTTATTTGTAAATATTTTATTTTTCTAGTCTTACTTGTTAGGAATTTAACGATGCAACCAAATGTGCATAAATAAATTACTCAATTATTACATATTTTTGAAAAATACATTTTATTAAAAATATTGTAGTAAACTTTACTTTAAAGTCTTAAAAGTTTATTTCTTTCATTTAGCACAAAATATCAAAATGTGTGATTAATTTGTGAATGTTGGGTTGCTAAAAGCCATGCAAAAACGTTTTATTTGAAAAATAATGTAATAAATAATTTATTTACAGTGATATACACATATTGTGAAATTTTAATAATTTATTTGTAATTTCGCACCAAAATTAATTTAAAATATCTATTTTAATTGGGAAGAATATGTACTTAAATATTGTACAAAATTATTTATTTTAAGTAATTATTAAAATAGAATTATTTAAAATATTTGTGACAAAAATTTAAACTGGAGCTTCATGTTTGTAACATTTAAATAATTTGCTTATACGGGCCTTACTTGTTCTAGTCTTTTGCAATATTTTAAATATAAATAATGAGCAAATTGTTTAAATGAAATGCTCCAATGAATTCTCAAATTGTTGTAAAATTTTTATGTAATAATAGAAGTGATAAGCTTAATAATCAAGTGTTTTATTATAAATTATAACCCGTTATATCATTTTCCCAGGTGAACATTAGTTTTCAGTTTGAAAGAAAACACAAGATTTTTGTTTAATTTTATTTCAAAATGTCAAATTTTTTCATAATTATAATGTAAAAATTAATTTTATTAAGCGTGAGGTTGCATACAGTTTATCGTGTATGTAATGTAATGCAAGTCTTCCATCATTTGTGTCATTCTTTTAAAATGTCTCTCCGTGTAGGGTAAAGCACCCTCAATAACCGATGCTAAACCGCTAGGTTTAAAATTACCGTTTTGAATTTCTACAATTAAAATATTTAAAACTAACTGCGCCGGATGAGAATTTCTACTATTTGTATTCCAATCGCCCACACATCTTAATAAAGCTTCTTTCTGAACTTCGTGTAATTCCTTAATTGTATCAACTAATTTTGAATCACCTTTTTTAATAACAGCTTCCACTATTCTCAACACCTTTAAAGGTTTTTCTAATTTTAATGCCAATTTAAGCGCTTTTAATAGTTCATCGTTTTGTAGATAATTGCTTAATTTTTGTTCTTCAAGTGCCAATTCTTCCAATTCTTTAATTTTTTCAGTTTTTTTAATTTCAGTAACATCCTTCCATTTAATTAAAGTAGAATCCGATCCGCCTGTAATAAAACCAGTCTCGTCTTTTTTAATAGCTAAAGTCCAAATACGTGATTCATGCTCATCCAGCGTGAGTGTAGTTTCTGAAGTTTTTAAATTAAAGAGTTTTATTAAACCGTCTGCTCCAGAACTTAATATTTGCATTCCATTAGCTATAAATTCAGCTCTTATAACACTTGATTCATGACCTTCAATTGTTTTTAAGCAATTTAAGTCAGCAATCGACCATAATTTGATTGAACAATCAGCTGAAGATGTTAATAATACTTGATCAACTGGTGAAAACCGTACACACCAAACCCCTCTTTTATGTCCTTTAAGAACGCCAAGAAGAGTTAAAGTTTCTGACCACAATTTGACTGTTTTATCTTGTGATGCTGTAGCTATTATTTTATCATTCGGTGAGATGGTAACAGAATTAATATCTTTGTTATGAGCTACTTCAGTCACATTACATATTAAATTGGAATTAGGAGTAAATTTATTAGGAATTTCCCAAAGTTTTAAACATGTATCTTGACTTACTGAACAAGCAAATTTGTTTTGATGTGAGAAAACTACAGATGTAACACTTCCTGTATGCCGCATACCTATTCCGACACATTCAGCATTATTATCAGTTGATAATAACCATAAACGTATTGTATTATCTTTACTAGAGGAACTAACTAAATTTCGGTTGAATTCTGCTACGTTTAACGATAAAACAATGTCTGTATGACCTTTAAGTATTCGACAATTCATGGATGAAGCTTCATACAGTTTAATATCGTTAGAGTTAGTGGCAACAACTATAGACGTATCATTTTCACCCGCATAAACAATATCGAGTATTTCGTCAGTAAATCCAATGAGTTGTTTTAAAACCTTGAATGTCTTTAAATCATGTAGAATAATATTTTGCTCAGCACTTATTACTGTAACTGCATTAAATTCTTTATCAAATAATAATTTTGTTATCGCTAATCCTCCTTCTTCTTTAGCTTTGGTTACAATTGAATTATTTTGAGCATACATTTCTTTTGAATTAAGTACATCCCAAATACGTATTATACCATTTTCACCAGCTGAAGCTACAAAAATACTATTTTTTAAACGAAAATTTAAAATTTTAATTTTTTCTGGTAAAATTTGTACAAATTCCACGCCTTCGTATACTGGAATTATTTTTAACGCAGTAGTGTTATTAATTTCCCATAAAATAATAACTTTATCTCTTCCTGATGAAACAAAATGTTTTCCATCAGAATGAAATGAAAGGGATGTTACTTTACTAAAATGTCCATTATAAATACTACAAACTTCATTCTTTTCCCAAGAACAAATTTTTCCATCATCACCTGATGCGAAGATAATTTCACCAGAGGGACTGTACTCTACAACATTAATAACTCCTGGGCTTCCTCTTAAATTACGAACACACGCATTATGTTCCAAATCCCAAATTCTTACTGAACCATCCGATCCTCCACTTGCCAATTCATCACCTCTTAGGCATAATTTTGCGATTGGACCTTTATGAATGTACTTCCAAGATTTTTCTAATTCATTATTTTCATTCCATAATTTTAGAAGACCACTTTTATGCGAAGTTATAGTTTTCACACCATCCGATGTAAATGTTTGTATGGTATCATTATCTTCCGTTATTTCTTCTCCAATTATTGAGATTAAATTTCCAGTTTCTACGTCAATTTTTGAAATCGAAGCAGAAGTTTTGCAGAAAAGGTGATTCTCATGAAGTTCAACATTTCCTCCGGTGTAAAAAGCACCATATTTTGATTCCACCTCGAAACTAAAAGGATAAAGAAAACTTAATTAGTAATTTTCATATAATGAAGTAAAATGTATAACGAAGAATGATGATTCTAATCCCTACTGTTATCATACTAAGAAATAAAACGAAATATAATGTGCTACTAGTTTCGCCTTTATTAGGGCATCATAAAGGACTTACGTAAAGAGACACAAGACAATTGTTTTTGGTAAAGTAAAAAAAGGATTGTACTAACGAAAAATTCAACCTCATAGACGACAATGTAAAATAGTATAAAATGAGTGAACCATAAATATTAACAAATTATGGTCAAGTATAAGGCATGATTAGAACTAGGTTGCCATTAATTTTCACAAATTATCACAGATGTTTAAAATTATAATAGTACTTATTTTCCAAATCATTTTAAATAAAAGGAAATGGGAAGGAAGTCGCAAAACATTGAGGAGTTTGACATTGCGTTTTTTGTTTTAAGTGTATTTTTAAACTATTTACAGCATCTCAAAAATTAAGTAAAATTTTAAGAAATTTTTGGAGCGCTGTAAAAAAATATTATTTCAATTAGTTTTCTAGAATTTAGGCAAACATCCAAATCCGTCAAAAACCACATCAAGCCTTCTTTACCCAAGTAATAAATATACGAATCAACAACTAATAAGTCATAAATAGTATAATGCAAACCAAACATATTTAGATAGAACATTATCTTTTAATAAACACATAGAGAAAACTAAAGCCAAGGTTTCAACTAGAAACAAAAATTGGTGTGTTCTCCTTATACCTTAAGAACTACTGCATTATCTATGTTTTTCGGCAGCAGAATATTCCGTTCCAGTTTGGGAAAGAACTTGTCATGCGAAGAAGTTAGATACTGTTTTACATCAAAGTTGTAGAATAATTACTAGATATCTTAGACCTAACTAGCCATATTTATATTCTTAGTGGGAACGATCCTCTAAATATAAGAGCGTGTATTCAGCGACCGTGATGATAAATTTAGAGACGTCGTTAAAGATAAACATGTGATTAAAAACTATTTCTTCATAAGAAATATTTCTTTAAAGACGTGATTAACTTTAACAATGTGCCTAAAATTTTCATCACGGTCGCTGAATACAGGCTAACATCTGTAGCAACGTGTATGAACGTAATATTCAACAAAATAATATTTTACATCCACTTTATGGTAGAACTGCGGAATTTAATCATCTAAAATCTCTTAGAAGCGTTTTGTCTACTGTTCAACCTCTTCAGGGTTCTAAATATTGTCTCTATATTAAAAAGATATACTCACAATATTGTCACAACATTATTTGGGTCAATATTTTAACATGTGTGCAAATAATGTGACAATTTTGTCACATTGGTTTTGTGTACGATATTATCACAACATTGTCACAATATCGTAATCTCGGGAATGTAAAAAGGCATATTTATACTAAATTATTTCTATTAGTTGATATAAATTAAAAAAAAATATTTATAAATTAAGTAAATATTTTAATAATTTCTTAAGAGGAAATTCGATTTTTTAAGGAAAACGAGATCAGAGATCATAATTTTAACACATAATACATCTTTTGTTAAGATTCTATAAAATTATTATTAAAAACCATTTATTTTTTGTAGCTATCTTCAACAAAACCAAATAAGTTTTTAAAATAATACTATTACTACTAATACTTTTATTATTATGTATGATATTATAAATACGGATGAGTCAAAATAATTACTTTAAAAAAGTAATATCAAAAAAAAAATTAAAAAATAGATTACCTACTTTTAATTTTCTGGTATTTCTTTCAAATAATAAAAGAAAAACGTTACATTTTTTATTTATTTTCTTATTTTTTAATATCCTTCTAAATTAATACTTTTGATATTCGTGACGATGATAATATTTATAACTTTATTCTGTGCATTGTCGGTAAAGCTTAATTGAGGAGAATTTTAAGTAAAGTTGTCTGAATAGCACCATCGGGGAGTGTCTAGTTAATCTCACCACCGACTGAAGGTAATTGTAGTTCTGGTCTGACATTTTTTGTTATAACTTTTGATGTGGTGATTCCAAAAATTTTCACACCAATTTAAAGTCCTTTTAATTTCCTATAAAATGAGGTATTGCATGTTAGGGGTTGCCATTTAAAATTTTGAAGTCAAGGTGGCTATGGCAAAACTAGATACATCTAGCGGTTACTCGTATTTTTCAATTAAAAGCCATCCAAAAATCATTTTATATTTTTATTAATAAATGACCAAAGTTATTTTCATTTTATATCTTCCAAATAACATTCTACTTGATTTCACAATAGAACAAAAATACCGTAGAGTACACACGTAACCAAAAAGTTATTTAGAAGATATAAAATGAAAACAACCTTGCGCATTTGTTAATAAAAATATAAAATGATTTTTGGAAGGTTTTAAATTGAAAAATACTTTGTTATAAAAATATTTCTAGTTATTATTTAGTTACTTTCTACTTTTAGGTTGTATGATTGACACATTGGCAGCACTTACTCAGCAGTTTACAGCAGAGCAAAAGAGATATGCCGAAAGTTCATGGTATCTCTGTTCTTACAAGGTCTGAACAACGGAATTGAATTGTCAATAAAGCGACAGAATTATTATAGTGATTCCAAACTACAAATTGAATTCGGATAGATTATTTCAAGCCTTATTTCTGTTATACTTCTGTCTCATTTTCTCTTGTTGAATTAAAAAAGGAAAGTAATAATTTGCTTGTTAAGTAAAGTGTAACAGAATATCTGTCGATTGTAACCAAAAACCTGAACGCTTCTGATTAAGATTCGATTTCTTGTCTCTATTCATGACAGTAGCAAACTTGCATTTCTACTGCTTTCTATCAAATCTTATCAAATCGCCTTTAAACGATTTTACTAAAACTTTTCGATTGATCAGAGTCCCAGCACTGACTTCTTGAAATCAGTCCATGTTACAGACTCACCCTGTATAAAAGTTCATTACAAAGATATTTTATGTGTGTAATAATATGCTCTAATTGAGCTCATAAAATATCTTTTATCAAACATTTGTACAAGAAATTTGTGAAAGAATTTTTATAGTGTAAAATCCACATAAAGTTTGCCAAATTACTGCTAAACACACTTCTGTGGTTATATAAACACGTCATAACAATATAAACATAACCTTAAAAAAACGTGCTAGTAAACACTTATTTGAAATTATTTTAACACAAGAATACCAGAGAAAATATAATGTAAAATACGTACGCTTCCTTTAATTTAATATTTAATGTCATTTTAAGCACTTTTAAACGTAAACACTTTAAAAATAACTGCTTTTACCATGTAAGTAATTTTTCATAATTCCCATTCAAAGGTGTTTTTACACTGTTGTCATGTTTACATTGTAAACTTTACAATGTTACAGTTTATATAACTTATATAATTTTTAGGATTCGGATGTTATTAAGTAATTTAAACAAAAATAACAATTTAAAATTCACGTTGCCAAAAGCAATTCAAGTTCTATGTGTACCTTGCAGAAATATTAGTAGCAAAATCGTAGAAAATGATAAAAATCAAAATAATTTTACCCCTGTTTACAACTTTAAGTATATTAAAACTGTTGGATTTTTAAATATTTTTAAGATATATCAAACAGCAGCTACTTGTATTTTAGTACCAGCAAGTATTGGTTTAAACTTTGCAGGAATAATTGATTCAGAGATTTTATCAGCTACTTGTGCAGTAGGTAATAAATACATACACCAATAGACCAATACTAACAACCGAAATATTCAAGCATGTTTATTTTAGGTATATCTGGAAGTATTTTCCTTAATTCTTTAGGTTTTTTAACTAATAAGTTAATTGGAATAATCTACATTAATGAAAAAAGAAACAAAGTGAAAGTATCTTATTGTGATTTCTGGGGAAAACGCAAGGATGAAATCTGTGAAATTAATGATATTGTACCATTTTCAGATATTCCTAAATCTATCATGGATCAATTTTATTTTAAATTTAGCAGATACTCAACAAAAAATTATTTAAAACTTAATACATCCTTTGGAAATATTATGGATACAGAAAGCTATCAAAAAATGTTTCTAATAGATAAGTAGTTTATTTAAAAACTGTTTTATTTAGTACATATTAATTTAACTCCATCTGTAATGAGCATAAGCTCTGTTTGCTTCACATTGTTTATGCAAATCTTGTTTCCTTTTTATAACTCTTCCCGTATTATTTGCAGTATCAATTATTTCATAGGCAAATTTTTCAGGAAAATGTACTGGCTTTTCCTTATCGTTAACACATTCAATTATCCATTTCATAGCAATGAATTGTGACCTTTTCTCAGTTATAGGTACAGGAACTTGGTATCGCACTCCACCTCTTTTAATTTTTGTTAATTGTAAAATTGGTTTACTGTTTTCAACAGCTTTATGAAAAATAACTTTAGGGTCTAGCTCTATAGCTGCTTTTTCTTCCTCCGTTTTTGCTTTATGATACTTTTCCAATTGTATCCGCTTAATCTTTTCAAAACCCTTTTCTATTATATCACGAGCTAAAACTTTATTTCCACATCGCATCACGTAGTTGGTAAAGAGGCGTACGTCGTCATCATGAAAAACGGAGCAAGTCTGATCGACCAAAGCTGCTCGTGTTGGAATATGTGCTAGTTTCTGGGCTTCACCTGACTTTATTAAATCTTCTTGGCGATCCTTTTTAAAAACAGGTTGAATGTAGTAACTAGGATATTGGGACATGCCATTCTTTTGAGTAAAATTGCTGGAAAATTACAAAAATTTAAATCATATACTATACCATGTTTTAATCTTACCTAATTTTATTAATTGAAGTTACTACATTATTCGTTTTATTTATTAATTTTTTTAAGATGCTCATTTTAAATACTTTTATTATTAGACATAACCTCAAATACGAAATTCGCAATGTGACAAGTGACAATTAATAAATGTCAAAGAGCGGTGTAGGAAGCAACGTTGACAAACTTAATTTGATCATTGACGAAAAATGGTAAATAATTCATTATACAGAGTGATATCGAAGCACCCTACTTGGATCTCAATACGTAAATTAAAGACTATTGAATATTCATAATTAATGTATTGCACAAATTAGAAACAGTATGCTAGTACATAGGTTTACACTTGTCAGACAATACAAAATCAAAAAATATAAGAAGTACACATAACACATACAGGGTGATCATTTGAAAACGATCCACCTTAAATAACTTCAGTTTGAAAAAATTTACAAGAAATCTGCAAATCAGGTCAATTTTAGTTGAGAGGGGGAAACCTAATACGTATAATATCTCACCCCATTTGCCACAGCCACCCCGACTTAAAATTTTTGAATAGCACCCCCCCAAATTGTGACACCTCATTTTAATGGGTAGAAAGAGCATGTTTAATTTTAAAATCCGATCACTCTATCACAAATTATAACAAAAAATCGCATTAGCGATCCACCCTAAATAATTTATAACCTATAATAGGCTTATTCGTTTGGCAGTGGTAAGTTGAGTAGTAAGTGAATTTCACATACTATTCATTTTCGCTTGACGTGGTAAGTAATCGTGGTATGTGGTGGTATGTCAAACCACTAACCATGCTCCGTGTATGTTAAGTAGGAATGGTAAGTGCTGAGATGATGTCAGATGTCAAAAAACACTTGCCATCCACTAACCATCATACCACGATTCACATAATATTATGCTGAAACGAATAAGCCTCTAATCTACATGTTGGTGGAAACGGCAAGTTGGTATGTTTTATAGCAATGAGGCTATACGCGATTTCGGAAATCAGACGCCATATTCTTGAAACGGTTCACACGATGTCGCATACCACTTTCATCATTGTGTCCTTGTCAGTTTAATAAAAAAATAAGAGTTTGTCCTTGTAGTGTGGTATGCGACATCGTGTCGAGTGGTTCAAGAATACGCTTGCAGATACGACCTCTGGTGGTCATTTGTAAAGCTAGGAGTGTAATAAATAAAAAACTATTTGTGTGGGTACTTATAAATCAATTTTTATGTCACAAAAACATACGGACTAACTATGTGTAATATATGCTGGTATTCGTATTTTAATTATCTTTCAGATGGTGTTAATAACTTGTCTATGCAAGTCCGAAAACTTGTTTTATGACTTATGACCCATTTAATTAAAGAGTAACGCACCGCAATTTTAGTTTCAAATTTCATCATTAAAACCGCACGGACTCACCATGAGTAAGATACAAGATACTCTCGTATTCGTATTTTAACTGTCTTTTAGAGGATGTTGATAACATTTTTATGCATGTCCGAAAACTCGTTTTATGACGTATTTACTTATAGCGTGAAAAAGAGTAACGCAGTTTTTAAGTCAAATTTTAATTGCAAATTTCATCATCAAAACCGCACGAACTAACTATAAGTTACATACCCTTGGAATTGTATTTTAATTGTTTTTCAGACGGTGCTTTTTTTCATTGCATTAGGGAAAAATTAGTTTTTGTGTAAATTATTAATGCATTTTTTAGTTTATGTCGAAAGAGTGTAGTTTTTGATTTGTAATTTTATAGGCTAAATCGAACGGACTAATGGTTATATGCCGTTTTATTCGTCTTTATATGTACTATTTAGTGGTATAGTTTTTATTTTGTAATGTTTTTAAAATCCGTCTTAAAAGCGGGTTCGAATCTAAGCTGCTTTTTTAATAAATTTCATTGTTTTGATGTTACCTTATTATGAATTTTTGCCTAATTATAGACGGACAAACTATGAATTTGGTACCCTTTTATCACTCTTGAAATGATCTTTATGATGATACCCCTTTCAATTAATTTGGAAGTAATTTGAAAGAGAAATGAGCAATAAAACATATTGCCGGAAAAGTTATTGCTAACCTAATCCTCCATTTTTTTACAAAATTTATGTCAATACAGCATACAGCTGCATCTATACGTAGTGGAAATTCCGAATAGACCGTTCCAGATAACTGGGCCTCCTGTATGTGGATTAACTTTACATGCTAGGTTTGGCAACGTTGCGTATATTCCGGTTACTGTCGGAAAAAGAAGATAACCTTGGATAACCTATAACCTTAAATTCACGGTTGTTTTTGTTGTAAAAAAAAAGGAATATTTTTTATAAAAGTTTTTGAAAACATGGACTAAAAGGAAATTTTAAAACGAAATGCCCAATTCTAAAAAAGATTTAATTCATGTTGAGTCAACTTCAAATAAAAGTTTAGGTGATCATCAAACAACTTCATCAAAAATAACTAAGTAAGTGATAGAAAAATAACAATAATATTATTAAAGCTCAGTATGATATTAAAGAACAAGATATATTTGCACATTATCATATTTCAAGTGCTTTGTGTTGAACAATACGCTATACATTATACATGTGACTTCTACAGATGAAATTATTTTTGACGCCTTATTGAAAATATGCACCTATATCGAGTCTTCCATAGATTCTAGCATTTGGAATACTAGCTTATTATAACATTTTTCCGCACTACTCAAAGGATGTTATCATTTTCATATGGGTTTTTGGGTAAAAATAAAAATGCACTAAACTCAAAATGAGCTAATACACTCCTAATCTAAAAATACACCTCATAAACAGTTTTATTAGACTTTATTTTATAAAATTATTTTTATCTCTGCAACTGTGGCCGCCAAAATTCAAATTTTGACAAGTTTGACAAAACTACTGTCAGATAAATAATCTTTTTCTTCAAACCTCATTAAAGTACAGTCTTCTGTGACGTTTGAGCGTTTGACAGGCTTTAAAATGTCACTTTTTATGTTCATTGATTCTATGGTCACTTTGTACTGCCTAGGAGTAGAAATTAAATTTCTACTCCGCAACCCAATATACTTGTTGTAATGAAATTAAACAATGTTAATTATAATTAACATTAAATTATAATTTAAAAAAAAGTAAAAATAATTTTAGGCAACCCAATATACACTAACATTGTATTGTGTGTTGTATGTAAATTAAATGTCAAATTTTAAAATTATTTATTATATTACTATTTTAAAAATTTCGACGTTTGAAGAAAAAATAGCATGTTTTATTCGGAGTAAAAGAACTTTTTGTGGCTCGCATGTATCCATGGGACTCGCAAAGCTTGTCTTGCAAACCTACATGCTCGCCACAAAAAGTACTTCTTGTACTCCTAATAAAACAATATACTATTATTTTTATTTGGCCCCGTATTATTACAAATAGAAGTTCATAGTAGGAGAGGACTGGAATGCAAGAGAAGAGCAGGCAGTGTTAATAGATCTAAACGAAGTGCGAAGTGGAATTAAAAATAAAATCAAAAGATAGAAATAAAAATAAGAACAATGAAGGTGAATTGCTAATAAACTGGGCAAATAAAGAAGGTTGGGGTGTATTAAATGGAGCAGTGTCAGGGGATGAAGAAGGACAACTGACCTACATAGGGCAAAGAGGGCAATCTGTAAGTGGGGGAAGAATTGGGGTCCGATCATCATTGGGGATGGAGATAAGAACAGAGGAAATTGAAGAAAAAAAGAAAATGTACAGAATATATGACAAAAAAAGCATAGAAGCAAAGAAAGATATTCAAAGAATTTTTAAAGAGTATAAGGAAGGAAAAAGCAGTATAGAAAAAGTATAGGGAAGTAGGGAGGAATACAAGAAGTTATGAAGGAAGAGAAAGAAAAGGAACTAGCACAAGTGGCAGAAATAAGCACTGAGAAGGAGGTATGGGATTACATGAAAAATAAAAAGGAAAGAGGTAACGGAAAGAAAATAGATATAAATATTGAAGAATGGACTGAACACTGCATGGAGCAATGGCAAGGAGAGAAAGTAGAAGAGGTTCCAGAAATTCAAGTAAATGAAAATGAAGAAAAGAAGATCAGCGGGGCCAAATGGCATAGGGATTGAAGCTGGTATTGAGTTGACAGAAGGGGGAAAAAAGGCCATTTAAATAAAATTTGGGAAGGAGAGGAAATGTGGGCAGAAAGTTGGACTTGATGATTCCAGTACCAAAAGGAGGAAATAAAAAAGAAATCAAAAATTACAGGGGCATAACTAATGAACAAGATTTTTGCAAGCACAGTATTGTTGTTATTATTTAATAATAAATTAAATCTTTGAGTAATATACGAATTGTACTATCAATCAAAAATTATTATTGACTTGTAACAAACAATTACATAAATTATATCACAGCATACTAATAATAATTAACCAAAACACATAAAATACAACACACAGTACAAAATAGATTAGAAAAAATATGTGAAGAGAAAGATATATTAACAGATGCGCAGCGCAAGCAGGTTTTAGAAAAGGGACGAGCTCCACGGACCATCAGATGACGCTAAACTTAATCATAAATGAGTGCATTAAGAAAAAAGGGGGGCAAGTATATTTGATGTTTTTAGATTAGACAGCAGCGTCCGATCGTTTGAATAGAGGAAACAGGTACAAAAAATATATAAAAATACAAAGGCAAGGGCAAAAGTAGGAGAGGAAACATCGGAGCTGTTCAAGATACATAGTGGAGTGAGGCAAGGTTGTCCAATAAGTGCGCTACTGTTTAACTTATATATAGTGTATCGGGAGGAGGTATTAAGATGGGTCAAGAAGGAGGTGTAGTGACGGGCAAGGAGAAAATATGGATGATGGGATATGCGGATGATGTGGTAGTATGTGCGAGGGAAGCAAAAAAACTGATGGGGATGATAGAAAGAGTTAAAAAATACCTGGACAAAAGATGTTTGGAAGTAAATGTTAGGACGACAAAAATAATGATATGCAAAAAGAGAGGAAGAAAGGGGAGAGATGAAAAGTTTAAATGGGGTGATGAAGTTCTGGAGGTTGTAATGAATACAAATACCTGGGATATTGTATGTTTGGAATGAATGGAGGAACGAATAAGCATTTAGAATAGGTAACGAATAAGGTCAAAATAGCGGAAGCAAGACTATGGAAATGTTGGAAATGAAATTTTAAAGAATCTTTCAGAGCAAGAATGACAATCATGAGGGCATGTGTGAAATCTATAGTGATGTATGGATGTGAGATTTGTGGAGTGAAAGAAGAAGCAAGAGCAGAGGATTTGCAATATAGATGGTTAAAAAGAGTTTTAGGTGTAGAGAACTCAACACCAACCTACATAGTTCTACAAGATTGCGGGGAAGAAAAAATAAAGATGGAGAGCAACAAACTTTGAACAGAAAATTTATATAAGGGAAACTGGGAGAATGATTCAGGAAGTATATAGAATATGTAGAGGAAATAGAAGTGAAAGCGATAAGGTTTATGGGAAAATACAGAACAGCAAGTATAATCAGAGATATAAATTCATAAGTGTGTATGGAGAAGTGCCCAAATACCTAGAGAATAGAAGGACGAAACACAAAAATGGTCAAGAATAATAGCAAGATTCAGATGTGGAAATGAGGAGAGAGGAATGAAGTAATGGATGAGCGAAAGCTACAGGAAATGTAGATTCTGCGAAAAAGGAATGGATTTATGGGGACATTAGAGTGAGTGCAGAGGACAGGGAGACGATGAGAAATTGGAAATATTCTATGAATGAATGGGGATCAAGATGGGAAATTTTGGAAAGAATTATCAGGAAATAAGAGGAGTTTAATGTTTTTGTAAATAGTTATTTTTAAATAAATTGTTTTATGTTCCAAGTTTTTGGAAATAAGGCAAATGTAATATATTTATGTTTATCCCAATAAAGGTTTTTGAACTAGTAAAGATGCTAAATGTTCAATAAATACACCAAACGCAGGGCAAAAATACGAAGTATTATTTAAAATAAACTAACTTCTGATTAAAAATAATATCACACGAAAATTATTAAACACTATACATTTTTGAGTTAATAATAATAATTACTGTTTATTTAAATTGGATAATTGATAATAATTTAATAGTAAATACTGACAAAACAAAAGTAATGATTTTAATAAAAATAAATCCCTTAACCTGCATAAAAATTTTCAGCGAAACATTTACTGGCCGGAAATCAACTGAATATCATAAAAAAATAAAACACATTAATAATGAAACT
The DNA here is from genome assembly GCA_963971135.1 of Stenus bimaculatus. Lineage (NCBI taxonomy): Eukaryota > Metazoa > Arthropoda > Insecta > Coleoptera > Staphylinidae > Stenus > Stenus bimaculatus. The sequence goes on from OZ020187.1 coordinate 15,590,961, forward strand.
TCAATAAAAAATAGCCGGTTAAAGAAGATGTTAAGGAAAAATGGGTGTGAAAAAAAATATGGTGGAAGGAAAACCAGCGGTGAAATAACGAGGGACAACAATGAAGGTGAAAGTAATAATGATAAAGAAAGAAGGCCTGCCCACTTAAAGGGAAAAGCAATTGGTTTATGGTATAAGGAAAGAAGCCAAAAAAGAAAACAAGAAGGGTATCAGCAAGAAGAAAGAAAACCACAACTGGTAAAAAAAAAATTTTAAACCTTTTATTTATCTGTAGGTATAATTTTTTTTGTAGTTAGGTGATGTTTATATTTCTGAAGAAAAAGTCTCTGCTATAAGAACAAATTTGGCTGCTCCTATACCTCAATCTATAGTGTTAACAAATAGTCAAATTGAAAATTCCAAATTTAAATCAAATTTTCTTATGGTAATCAATGGAACTGTAGATTCAAAGTTAAATTTAGCTGGTAATATTAAACGAGAAGAAGCAGTTGATAATTCATTAAAATGCGATTTCTTAAAAATGCAAGAAAAACGTAAATACAAGGAAATGGAAAAACATAGGAAGAAATTACCATCATATAACATGAGAAAGGAAATTGTAGAAATGATTGAAAATAATCAAGTAACTATTATTTGTGGAGAAACAGGGTGTGGTAAAACAACACAAGTTCCTCAATTTATTTTGGATAGTTACTTGAAAGAAGATAAAGGCTCTCTATGCAAGATTGTTTGCACTCAACCCAGAAGAATATCCGCTATTTCAGTGGCAGAAAGAGTAGCTGACGAAAGAAGTGAGAAATTGGGGGAAAGTGTTGGATTTAAAATTAGATTAGAGCAGTAAGTAATTTGAAACCTTTCTACATTTTATTCCATTTTATTTTGTGATTTACTTACTCTTTTTGTTGTAAAATTGGTTTATATCCATGAAGAGAGTGGCTTGTTATCTCTGATGGTTCAGTAAAAATACTTTTTCTCTTCTAGTTAAAATTTTTTTTATTTTCACAGACCGGTTTCGACTTAAAAAGTCATCATCAGTGTGCACGTCTTATAAGAAACTAGTTTTCATCGATGTAATTTTAATGCTGGTGTTATGCATGTTAATTATTATTTTAAATGAATCGTGTATCGTGTTTAATGAATATATCCTCAGTATAAAAGAAAAGAATTATTTTGTGTGTATAAAGTTGATATTTGTGAAGTAAACTGTGATATATTTATTATTTATAATATTTATTTAGCTTTTCTAATTTTCGCACGTTTTCTTATGTTTTCTTAAAACTCGTCTAGGTTAGATTTAATATCGTTTCCATTTATGAGAAGAGAAAAAGTATTTTTACTGAACCATCAGAGATACTCTTTTTGTATCCGAATTTCAATTCCTACACAAAATTAATAAAAAAAATCACTTGAATTAATTAATTGGTCAATAAACTTACTTAACAATAATTAATACCACTGATAATATTAAGTTAGCCCCACAAAATACTCTAGAATATTTTTCCTTCCAGAAACCATTTTTTGAAAAATTGTCCGAGCTTCTGCAAAATTTTAGTCCTAATACAACAATTTTACAGTTGGGGAGAATTGTTAAATTAATGATTTTATTGTCAAAAATATACTTAGGTAGTTTGGGTTTTATCCCATCTTATTATTTATCTGACGATTAGACAATTTGTTGTGAAATGCATAAAATAATTTAATTTAATTAAATTGTGATTCATCCATGATCAACTTTTCTAAAAATGTAAAATGCAATGTTAGTTCATTAAAAATTCTTTTAGGTCTTATCCCCGTACTAAAGGTTCAATTCTTTACTGCACAACAGGAATAATTTTAAAGCAAATGGAGGATGACGTCTCATTAAAGCATGTATCACATTTAATACTAGATGAAATACACGAGCGTGATATTTTAAGTGATTTCTTAATTGCAATCATGTCCAAAGTAATAAAATATAGAAGTGACCTGAAAATAATACTAATGAGCGCCACTTTAAATGCTCAGAAATTTGCAGATTATTTTCAAGTCAGTAGTATTTTAGAAATACCTGGTTTTACTTATGATGTTCAGATTAATTACTTAGAAGATATACTTTTAAAAACACGTTATAAATTTTCAAGTAAACATAAAGTGAGTGACGATTATAGGAAATTTGTTGCACCTTATATTAAGGAATGGGAGAGGAATTATCCAAGAAGTGTCGTGATGGAGCTATTAAAGGATGATTGTGATAATCCAGACAATGATTTGATAATTGAATTGGTGAAATACATCAGTGAAAAGGTAAGTTTACAGTCTATTTGTATAAATATTAAAAAAAACTTCTACACCTTTTCTACAATTTTAAAAGCACTAAAAAGTGAAAGTAAATAATATGCTTTGGGATATACAAGGTGGCCCACATCGTTATGCACAAATTTTAGAAGGGTAAACTAAGTTCTATTCTAAGACTAATGGCCGATCTAACTGACATTTAAAGATAAAGTTATAATTGTTGCGTTTTATATAGTTAATATTTAAAATAATTAATTTGGAATTGTCAACTGAGTAGTACCCCAATTTTTTTAAATATGTAATATGAAATCAATTAGAAGAAATAATTTGGATTCATACCCTGGATTACAGACTTGCAAGATAATTAATTGTTCTGGAGAAGTTTTCGGAGCATGCAGTACTTGTAAAATTTTACTGTGATTCGCACATATGAAAGAAGATTCTTGTAAGAACCACAAAACGAATTTGAATTTAATAACTGACAAAAATGACAAGTCATTAAAAACTGCATGCAATATTTGTAGTAAAATTTTTTCAAGAGTAAATATTCAAATATCTAATGCCCATCCAAATCAACCTTTCATAAAAAAAAATTATGAAAAGATTTTCGTTGATTCTCCAACTAAAATTTCAAATCCAGAAGATTTTGAGAGTTTTTTATCCAACTTGAAATGTACTTTAAATATTATAAAAAGAATTCCAAAAGGATCAAAACTTCTTTCTGCTAAACATTTTTCTGAAATTATTGATTTTTGGGCAAAGAAAATTCAGTGGAATCTTGGAATAATCTTTTTTTATTTGCTTTTAAATCATTTAATTATTCCAAAGTCAAAACTGATAAAAATGGGTCTCTTACTTCAACAATTATTAAAAATTTAAATAATGAAAAAAACTTTAAATCAGAAAATATTTCTTCTAAAAATAAGAAAAAGCGTATAGATAATGAAGAAGATTTTATTGATAAAGTTATTGGAAAAGAATCCGATGGAGATCTTTCTGGTGCAATAAGAATAATAACTTCTAATGATTCGCTGGTCATGATTTTTCTACATTTGAGTCCCTACTTTCTAAACGCCCTGTTGCAAATAAACCAAGGATTATCATCTTGGACACAAACAACTCAGTTTTTCCTTTGCAAGTATCTTCAAAAGAAGTCTGAATTGCTATTAAATCTTTCAATATGGGTTCTGCTGGTGGTCTTGATGCCCTAAGACCTTCCCATGTCATGGATATGCTTAGTTACTCCTCTGGTTCTTCTGAGGAAAAACTTTTAAATTGTATTACCTCTCTTTGCAACCTTATGCTGTCTGGTAATGTAAACCCTTATGTTTGTCCAATTGTATATGGTGCTTCTTTATGTGCTTTAAAAAAGAAAGATGGAGGAATTCACCCTATTGCTATTGGAACATTTTTTAGACGAAGATGAGTTGCTTCAAAATTGAAGATTCTCTTGGAGACCTTTTTCACCCCATAAAATTTGGATTTGGTTGTAAGGGAGGTTGCGTGTGAAACTGTCATTGATTCAGCTAGAAGATACCTTATTTAAAATCCCAATCCATCCAAAAGTGTTTTCCTTAAACTTGATTTCAAGAATGCATTCAATTTAATAAGTAGAATTACCTTTCTTAATTTGGTTTTGGATTATGCTTCCGAAATCTTTCATTTTGTCTGTCAATGCTATAAACACTTTCCTTACTTTTAGTGAACACAGAATTACATATGAATGTGGTGTTCAGCAGGGAGATCCTCTTGAGCTTGCTCTTTTTTGTTTAGCTATTGACAAACTTACTAAATCAATTACAACTGAATTTAATGCTTGGTATCTTGATGACGGCTCTATTGGTGATCAATCGGACATTGTTCTTGATAACGTTGGAAGAATTATTAAGAGTTCTAGAAAAATTGGCCTTGAACTGAATTTTAATAAATGTGAATTATTTTTCTTGGATAAACCTGATCAAGAGATTATTAATAATTTCAAAATTCTCAGCCCAGGTATAAAAGTTTTAAAAAAAACAAGAATGGTTTCTTCTTGATATCTTTCTTACAATGCTCTCTCCAACAGCTTTCTAGACAAATCCGATGCATTGGAACTTATGTCATAACGTCTTTTAAAGCTTCCATCTCACATAGCTTTCTTCCTTTTAAAAAATTGTTTGGCAATCTCAAAACTCTTATATTTATTGAGGTGTAGTCCTACTTGACATGAATCTTCTGGAATATTAAATTTTGACAATATTTTAAAAATTTCCATTGAAAAAATTACAAATAATTTTTTTTCTCAAGAAATTTGGTCTCATACAACTTTACCTATACGTAAGGGTGGTCTCGTTATTTGTTTGGCCTGGTATTTATCTTTCCCCGCTTTCCTTTCTTCCTATTATGGTATTTTTTATAAAGTTGATGAGATTTTACCTTCTTATTTTAAAATAATTATGGACAACCTTTTAATTGAATGTGAATCTATATGGACTAATAAAATTCCGAATATTATCTTGGATCGTCGTGAAAAATCTATTCAAAAAGTCTGAGATACTCCTCTTTTGGACTTAAATTTAAATAATATTTTGTCATCTGCTAAAAATCTCATAAGAAGGTCTTTTTTCTTCCTTGGCTAAGTAATCTGGTGCATGGCTCAATGGTCTTCCTGTTGCTTCTTTAGGATAATGATTCCTTCAGAATAGCAATCGGTCTTCGAATTGGTACTTCTCTATGTGTTTAACACTTGTTCCTGTGGCTCTAATATCAATGAGGATGGACTTCATGGATTAAACTGTAGATTTAGTGCAGGAAGATTTTCTCGACACCATGAAGTAAATGATATTATTAAAAGAGCATTATCTTCCGCAAATATTCCTTCCATTTTGGATCCTTTAGGAACAAGCAGAGACGATGGGAAAAGGCCTGATGGAATGAGTATGATTCCTTGTTGTTGCGGGAAACCTGTAGTTTGGGATTTTACTTGTGTCATTAACTGGAGAAAAGATTAAAATTTCTAAATACAGAAATCTTGAAAAAAATGTCATTTTTTTCCCAGTTAGCATCAAAACTTTTGGATTTTGGGGTCTCCTCATGGTTTATGATTTATTAGTGAAATAGGAAAACGATTAGCAAATGTTACCTAGGAAAGATACACATCTTTTGTAATACAGTGCATTAGTATTGCTATTCAGAGGGGTAATGCTACCTCTGTCTTGGGTGCGCTTTCTAAAGGAAAATCCTTTGATGAACTTTTTTCATTCTGATGTTCAAAATAATTTTTTTTCCTATGGCTTGTCCTATTCTAAGAAAGAAGATGTTTGTAATTTATTATTTGATGGCTCCTTTGTTCCTTAAATAGATCCAGTTATGGGAGATATCAAATGATAAATCAGTCTTTAAGTCTGCCAATCAAGAACATAATATAGAAACAGTTTCTTATAATTTTAATCAACATCAAAAGAACATCTCTACAGCTACAACATCACCTACAGGTAAGGTGACCAGATTTTGAAAATGCCAAACCGGGACAAGCTCCTTTTTGATTTTATCTTTTACCTAACCTAACGAAGTTTTAGTGAATTATGGGCTAACGCTTTTCAGGAATCAGTAGTTTAGTATTAAATTTTAAATATCTGATAAAAATTTTAAATCAATAAGAAAACATCAATAGATACACAAAAACAAAAATATCAAAAAGTACAATAAAAGTTAAAAAAAAACTACACAAAAATCACAAATTATAAATAAACGAGAAGTGTATTTCAGAAATTAATAGCAAATAAATTATAAATCACAAAAAATAAACAAGAAATACATTTCTAAAAATGAAAAACGATGGCACCTTTTCCAATTTTATTTCAGAAAAGATCAATTCGATTTTAGAATAGTCAATTGTATTTCAGAAAGCATCAATTGTATTTCAGAATAATCAGTTCAATTTCAGAAAGTATCAATTGTATTTCAGAATTGTCAATTGTATTTCAGAATAGTTAATTGTATTTCAGAAAGCATCAATGTATTTCAGAAAGTATCAATTGTATTTCAGAATAGTCAATTATATTTCAAAGTAGTCAATTGTATTTCAGAATAGTCAATTATATTTCAGAAAAGATCATTTGTATTTCAGAAAATCAATTTAATTTCAGAAAGGACCAATTATAAAAAATGAGGAAGTCAAGAGTATTTGGCAGTGATTGTGCACCACAATAGCACAAACATTTCATCAAAAATGTGCTTTCGAAATTTAACATTATACCAGTCCTTATTCCCCAATGTTGAACCTTCCTCAATATTTTACAAAAAGTATTTTCTAAAATTAAATTAATTTTTCTGAAATACAATTGATGCTTTCTGAAATACAATTGATCTTTTCTGAATTACAATTGATGATTTCTGAAATTTAATTGACTATTCTGAAATACAATTGATGCTTTCTGAAATACAATTGACCTTTCTGAATTACAATTAACCATTTCTGAAATACAATTATTGGAAAAGGTATAGCCTAGCTGGTAGTCTACAGTCTACTCTAGTATAAAATCTTAAACTTCCTTAAAAATTTAAATTTTTTTAAAACCGGGACAAAAGAGATCTCGCTCGGGACGCTGGGACAAACGCTTAGGAACCGGGACTGTCCTGGGGAAACCGGGACGTCTGGTCACCTTACCTACAGGAATAAATAGACGTAACACTGTATTATTAACACACAAAGCTCAAGCTGTCAAAAAACCAAACGATGATAAAGATGATAAAGAACCCAGCCCAGTAGAGGATGAAACTAAATCTCCGAAAAACGAAATCAAAATCGAAACAACAAACTTCTAAATGGAATAAAAATGAAGACGTTTCGACTCTTTTAAAGTTTACAGAGCTGGTCATCAAAGCTCAGCTGAAGAACATAGTGCTACCACAGCAGCCTTTCAACGTAATGTTCTCAGAAATGATCTGAAATTGATGATTCTGACGATGATTCGGATAGTAATCAAAGTATGGGAGAAATCAGCGACTCGGGAATTGTGGAAAATACCACTGATAAGGATTGTAGATCTCTTTGTTTATACCTTTACTTATTTCTAGCATTGGAAAAAATATTATTTCAATTAGTTTTTTATATAAAGCGCTCGTTTTACTGCTGCCTTATGACTATTTGGTTTGACTTACAAAAACAAAAAAAGAACTAATTGGTACCCACAAGAGTAAGTAATTTTAAAAAACTTAACTTAGCAGAAATGCTCAAACAATCCCCCGACTATAATAGTTATAAAACGACTAACTTTGTAATGAATAACAATTCTATTTATCTTACGCCAACTGATGAAAATGAAATATTGGATACTTTCATCAATTTAAAATCATCCATGGTTAGTGGACCTGACAAAATATATTTTCAAAAATAGTTGAAAAAATTATTAAAAAAGACTTTTTTTAAGTTCAAATGGGCTTAAATTGAACAACAGGCAATATGGGTTCAAAGAGAAATCTAACACTCAGGATGCAACAGCTGACCTGTTACAATTTGTTAATGAAAACTTGGATCAAGGAAAGTACGTCGCGGCTATTCTCCTTGATCTTAAGAAAGCATTCGACACGGTCAATCATGACATCTTAGTGAATATACTTGGAGCACTGGGATTTAGGGGAATTTGTTGGGAATTATTTAATTTATACTTGAAAGATAGACATATATGCACAAAAAATGGTAATTTTGCCAGTAACAACTTAAAAGTAAGCGTAGGTATTCCTCAAGGATCCGTACTGGGTCCCATTCTTTATAATTTGTATGTTGAGAACATAGTTAATGCAGGTATAAAAAGTAGGGTTATCATGTTTGCAGATGATACTGTTATTCTTAGTGCGGGAAGTAATGAAGTTGAATTACAGGAACTGATAAGCCAGGATTTAACTGCGGTTAATAATTGGTAATAGACTTACTATCAACACTGATAAAACTGAAATAATGATATTTGAGGTAACTAACAAAAAAATTATTACAATAAATCCAAAATTAAATAATAAAGCAATCAGACAAGTAAAAACCATCAAATACTTAGGTCTTAAAATAGACAACAAACTAAGATGGCACGATCATATAAACACAGTAAAAAGAAGAGTAAGTTCTTTAGTTGGTGCTTTGAGGAAGTGTAATTATCTATCCCTAAAATATAGAAGATCCATATATAACGCCCTTATACTGCCAAATTTCCTTTACAATATCACTGCCTGGTCTCAATGTAATTTAACATTATTAAATACTGTCTGCAGAACCCAAAATAAAGTAGTAAAAATAATGTATAACCTACCTAAGCTTACTCCTACTAAAGATCTTTATAAAGATACAAAACTACTAAATATTGAAGAGTTAATATTTATAGAGAACTGTAAACATGTCCATAAAGTTATAAATAATAAAATGAAATCTAATTTATCATTAAAAATTGTAATATACACAATCATCATACAAGAACAGCTAATAACATACATTTAAATAGTATTAAAACAAACAGGGGCAACTGGAATTTAAATTATAAAGCAGTTAAATGTTTTAATAAATTACCGGAGTATTTGCAATCAACAATTAATAAAAAGAAATTTACATATAAGTTAAAAAAGCATGTGATGAAGAACAGAATACTAAATGAACTGTATGTACCTGTTTAAGAATTTATTTAATTTTTTAGTAAGTTAAGAATTTTCTTATTAATAATTCTCTTAGGTATTTACATGCCTTTTATGTTGATTAATTTTTAGTTTCTTATTCTAATATAACAATTGCTCATTGCTACCAATAATAACTGTCTGGGGATTGTATGGATGGTTAATTTTAATTTTAATGTTATTGTTAACTAGTTTATAAGAATTGTATATTATCAATGACTATGTAACTTGATAAGACTTTTTATTTGTGATATAATTCTAGTTTGATGGTGCATTGAATAAAAAAAAAAAAAAGCTCCAAAGGATAAAAAATTATGCCCAAAACCGCAAACATCAAGCGAATTTCAAAATAAAGCACTCAAATTTTCATATTAGAAAAGTCCTAAAGCCGGACAACCAAAATTTAAAAAAAATGATCAAACTGAAAAATCATATAATTTGTTTATGTTTTAAAAGGTTTCCGAGTTTTGGGAATTGGTTCACAACCAATTCTTTGATTTTGTTGGCGTTTTGTTGTATTTGTTTAATAAAGTCTCAGTTTCCTTCATTTGATACTTCAATATCACATTTGTATAATGTACAGTATACTTAATGTTAACCTTTATTGCTTCTTTTTCAACAAGAATATTCTTCCCAATTTTTGAACGCGACATTTTTTTTTTGCTTAAGACAAAAATCGCATATTAAATTTTTGGGGTTTCTCAAATTAAGTATGTATAATAATGGAAAGCCAGACAATTATTTTATAAAATCGGACAATTCGGCGTCCCGCTCCAGTATGAGGTAGGTGCGATTTTCAAACCTCAAAAGGGCTAGCCTAAAGCCGGATATCTGGTAACCCTACATTTAAAGGGATGTACTAAAATTTACCTGAAAATGACCTATTTTTATTAAAATTTTCAGAAAAATTGGTCCAATTATGGGGCTTTGTGGACTAAATAAGCGGCCCAATTTTATATTTTATTCATTGATTGGGATCTGGACTTTATATTTTAGTGTAAATAGCCGGTTGGTCCATTATCCGGAGATCCAATCAAGGCAAGTCCACTGTATATGAATGTAAAAATAAACCTGTACGCATTCAAATGTAAATAATAAATTATCTAGCAAAAAATCTTAGGGCCGGATTCACAGTTGAAGTTTAAGCTTGAAGCGACTCTTAAACTAAAAAATTGACAGATTTTCCATTCAATTTCTGTCATTTGAAGTGTCAGTTGAAGCTTAAGCTTGAACTGTGCCTTAATTTTATTAGCTCATGTTTTCTATTTGTTTTTAAGGAAAAAGATGATGGTGCAATCCTTGTATTTTTAAGTGGATTCATAGAAATAAAATCATTAAACGAAGCTTTAAAATCATCTGGAGCATTCCCCAATCATAAATACTTAATAATCCCTTTACACTCGCAATTACCAACTGTGGAACAAAAGTTCATTTTTCAACCTGCCCCTTTGGGTGTGCGTAAAATAATTCTTTCAACTAATATTGCTGAGACAAGCATAACTATTGATGATGTTACTTTTGTAATTGATACAGGTAAAATCAAGATATCAAATTTTAAAGCCGATACAAATCAACAAACTCTACAGCCAGAATGGGTATCAGTAGCTAATGCAAATCAAAGAAAAGGTCGTGCAGGAAGAGTGAAACCAGGTATTTGTTATCGATTATATACTAATGCAAGAATGGATTCTTTTGAAAAGTATCAAAAACCAGAAATTCTTAGAAAAAGACTAGAAAATGTTGTATTGCAAGTAAAGATATTACAATTGGGTAATGCTGAAGCTTTTTTAAATACCCTTATGGATCCTCCAGATGAGGCAGCTTTAAAATTGTCTATTGATTTATTAAAACAATTGGAGGCTTTGGATAATGATGAAATTTTAACACCACTTGGATATCACTTGGCTCGATTACCTTTGCAACCACAAATTGGAAAAATGATACTATTAGGTAATTACGTATTTTAAAACTTTGGTAGTTGTTAACTTTGATTAATTTTAGGGGCCATATTTAGTTGTTTAGATCCTATATTAACAATAGCAGCATTTTTGGATTTTAAAGATCCATTTCAGTTACCAATGGGACGTGAAGACGATTTACGTCGTAAAAGATCTCAGCTAGGAGGTGAATTTAGAAGTGATCATATTATGATATATGAAGCAATGAAGATATTCGAGACAACTTACAATCCGCGTCAATTTTGCTGGGAATATTTCCTTAATCATTCCACAATGAAAATGATTTGTGACCTTAAACACCAGTTTGCTCAACACTTATTTGATCTTAGTTTTCTGCCAGATGCTAATCCTAAAAATACTGATGTTAACTTACATTCCAATAATAATGATTTAGTAAGGACTATTATTACAGCCGGATTGTTCCCAAATATCGCATTTTGCAAGTAATTAATTTATGTTCAAACGATTAACATTTTCTAAGTAGTTTATTTTTAGTAAGCAAGGAAAAAATTTAAGACCAGATAGAATGTCCTTTAAGACTTTGGAAGATAATTCAGTGAAATTACATCCAAAATCAGTATTATTTGGTGCATATTATTTGGAAACACCTATTATATTAGCCTTTTACATGAAGATTAAAAACAAAAGCGACTTAATGCATGATGTTAGTGTTATTCACCCGACTTCTCTAATATTATTTGGTGATAAATTTAAATTGGGAGTTTCTGATCATAGGGCAAAAGTAACAATAAATGATACTTTGAGATTTAGTTGCTCTAAAAGTGCAGCAGAATTAATGCAAGATTTAAGGCAAAGGATGACTTTGTTCTTAGATTATAAAGTATCCCATCCTGGATTTGTAGACTGGAAGAAGAATGATAAAGAAATTAGAATGTTGAGGTTAGTAAACTTTTTTGTTTTTTAGTTTATGTAAGTATGATTTTGTACATAATTTACAAGAAAATTAAACGCCTATCGAAAATTAACCTTGGCGTAAAAATTATTGTCTTTATAAATATTCATAAATTGGGGTACACATCACACTCCGCTACGTTATTAACAACCATCAAAATAAAAAATATTTATAAAATTCTTTCAATTGTTGTAAAAATTATGTGTTATACTGGTGTTACACAACATGACGAGCTTTTAATGAATTGCAATAAGTCCTTCCTTAAAGCTTATGTATTAATTACCTGTGTGCGTGTGCATGACATGTTGGAATACTTTGTTCATATTATGTTAAAATTCAGGAACTCGATGTTTGTTTTCATTTTATTTGTAGTCGGTTCAATTTAAAAAAAAAATTGTTTTGAATTTATCTACACTACAAATCTGTGGAAAAACTCAAAACAAGACAGTAAATTAAAAATGTTGTAGTTCCAGATAAATGGCATTTTTCTCTTTTAAATTTTAGTTTACAAATGTCCAAATATCAATTTTTCTTGGTGAAAAGTACTATTTGCACATATTTTTCCGACTATTCTCCTAATTTAAATTTTAAATGTAAAACTTAAAAAGTTATAATCATTTTACATCGGAACATAATCTATGACATAACACATCTGGTTCTTATCAACTCATTTGAGATTGTCAAAGGAGGAAACACTGCAGCTGATAGAGCACAAATCAATTTTTGTTTAGAATGAGTACCTAACTTTTAAAATTTAACTTTTGGTAGTAGGAGCTCAGCACACATGTTTTGGATGAAAAGATTGTTGTAATTGGGTTTGAATTCATGATTCTACTTGAAACCTGGATCGATACACGAAATTTATTGTTTTGAGATAGTAAATACAGGGTGTCCAAAAAGTGGCGGATAATCTCTCCACTAATATGTTGAGGACCATTCTGGGATCTCCAGAAAAATAGTTAAAAAAATCTCCGTGACCAATTGACCGAGATATGGATGGTCAAAGTTTGGAATTCAAATTCTTTATTTTTATGAATTTTAAAAAACCGCGAATTGTCCTGTAAAGTTTGGCTTCTCTTTAGTCTTTTAGTAATAAATTTAATTTAAATTGAGTTTTAATAACTTCACAATTTATTTTTTTAAATTGAAAATTATGACAAGTGGTTATGACAGGTAATTTTCAATTTATAAAAATAAATGGTGAAGTTATTAATACGCGATTTAAATTAAATTTATTACTAAGCGACTAAAGAGAAGCCAAACTTTACAGGACAACTGACGGTTTTTCAAAATTCACAAAAATAAAGAAGTTAAATTGCGAACTTTGACCCTCCATATCTCGGTCAATTGATCATGAGGATTTTTTTAACTATTTTTCTGGGGATCCCTGAAGGATCCACAACAACGTACTGGAGACCTTATCCGCCATTTTTTGGACACCCTGTATTTATGTTTCAATATTTCTGGTGCTAATTTATTGACTAAATATAAGACAAAAGAAAAGAAAAAACGGGTCACCTTGACCTGTTTTATGCCACTGGAGTGTTCTGCAGTACTCACCCCAAAATTTTATTAACTTTCATTCACCCGATCCAGAGAAAATAAATAAAAAGTACTTTATTAACTACTATGAAACAATTCTTAGATATTTTTTTATCTTTTACAGCGCCATTATTAATTTGATTATGGAAGAATGAGGGCTATTTTTTAAAATACACATACAACCATGAATTTGTGTGTATACAATCTATTAATTTGTATATAAATTTTGTAAATAAAAGATAATTTTTTTAATACTGTTGTTTATTTATAAATTTATTTAATAATATGTATTTAAATATTAGGATCACAGCTTTAAATTTAAAGGATATTATTACTTTTTGACTAATGATGTCGTCATCAAGTTTTTTTAAATAACAACCTCAATTTTTGTTCTTGTTTTCGATAGATCTTTTAAGGACCTAAATGATAAACGATGATATAAAAAAATGCTACTAGCAACTATTTTGAGAAAAATACAAATTTTAATTCGAAAAATTTTAATTAAATTTTGTATTAAAATTGAAATAGGCAATAAATCTGAATTATTACCAATATAATTTAATGAAAACATTCAAGATGATAATCGTCAAATATTTTTTGTTAACACTTTGTCAAAAAATTTTACTTTTGAATTTCGCATAATCTCTTAAAAATTTAAATATACTTTTTTTTAATTAAATGTTTACTTTGTTCAAAAAAAATGTTATTTAAGGTAGCAATTTTATTATATCATTGTTTAAAGTTCTTAAAAGATAGAGCGAATACAAGAAATCAAATATTATTAAAAAAAATTATTGTTAAAGATGCCAATTTTAAAATAAAAATCCGTTTTCTAAAAAATATCAATTTGTTTTCAAACTTTAGCACCACACTGTATTTGCAATGAGTTCACAATAAAATAAATCTAATCATAAAATGTAGCTTTACATCATATTATTATGTCTGCCTTATAACACTTGTTTGTTTTTAAGCAAATTGAGAAATTAATCAGTAAGCATTTATAAATTATTCACAAACTAATAGAGTAGAAGAAAGTAAATAAATTATAAATTAATAAGGTTTGAGTAAAATAAATAAGTTTCAAGATTAATCAAATCGTGTCCAACCACAAAATTATTTTACTAAATTATATGTTTTCACCAAAAAGTATTTTTTTTCTATAAGCTTAAAGCTCAGTAAATGTTTAAGTTCTTCAAAACCAAGATATGAAAATAATTTATTTTTACTACTTCATGTTTATTTCCTGTGTTGCAATAAAATGTGAAGAAAATCAATTAAATATTATTAAACGTGTAATTAGTGTCTCAGTTAAAAATGCTGATAAAATTCTATATTTTGATAAGAAATGTAATTACATTAATGTTTTTAAAAACATACCTATAATAATTTTTAATGGTGAAAAACATTTTTATAAATTTTGGAAGTATGAAATTTTTGATGTTTACTTCTTAGTTTTAAATAATAATAATTTGCTCTCCACGTTTAAAAAATTAAAGTCAATTTATTTAAATGTAAATGCAAAATTTATTATTATTTTCAACGATAATTTAAAGAAAATATTTCAAGTTTTAAATAAAAACTTCATTAATAATATTGTTATAATTACCAAAAAAAGGATTTATACATACTTTCCCTGGAGGTTTAATAACTATGGTGAACCATACAATACTTTTCATGAATTACCCAAAAATATGAGTACATATTTTGAAAGTACATCACAAAATAATTGGAAAAATTCAAGAATTAATATATTAAGTATAATATTTCCTCCGAGTGTCATAGACACTGAAGAACATTTAGGGATTGAAATTGAACTAGTTGAAACAATAATTAAACCCCATTTAGGTTTCCAAACGAACTACACAGAAATTGATTCAAACTGGGGAGTAAAATTACCAAACGGCTCTTATATTGAAGCATATGAAACGTTTTTAAATGGGAATTATGATTGTACCATTGGAAATTATCATCCAAGATATCCTGATCAAATTTTCGATTTTGATATTAGTTTTTCTTATATGGATGATGAAGTCGTTTGGCTTGTTCCAACATCTAAAGTTTTATCACACTGGGGTAGTTTAGTTCGAATGTTTTCTTTAAAAATTTGGTTTGTAATTGGTTCAACTTTTACTTTAATGTCCTTTACCTGGATCTTTATTTGCACTGCATCACCTACTGAAAGTAAATATTACAAAAATAAATATAATAGCGCAATTGTACCATTCCTTTTATTATTGTCGCAATTAAAATCAGTTATAAGGTCTACAGAAGTTAGATTTTTGTATTTATCAACATGGGTGTTTATTTTTATGATAAGTACATTAGTGTCAGGATGTTTAATAAGTAGACTTACAAAGCGGTCATATGGTGATCAAATTAGCACCGTTGAAGAGATGATTCAAAGTGATTTAGTAATTACATTATCAATTGGATTAAGAATGTTGTATAATTTAACCGGTACAAGTCAAGGAAAGTATATTTCTGAACATGTCCAAAAATGTAAATGTCTCAATATGATAGAAGAAGGTACTAAGGTTGTGGTTGGACAAAATATGTCAATACCATCAAGTAAAAGAGCTTTCAAATTTAAAGAATCTGAAGTATTTAGATATGATGATGGAAGAGCTAAACTGTATGCTTTAGAAGATATTATTATTAAAGATTACATCGCTATAATATTTAAAAAAGGGCACCCAATGTTAAATGATTTCAACCGTGTTTTGATTAATGCAAGAAGTGGTGGATTGATCGATCATTTGGAAAAAATAATATTGCATAAACAAGCCCTTAAAAGTTATGGAAATCATACTACACCTGTGAATATAAAGGTTATAAGCGTGGGTGATGTAATGGGAATTTACATAATTTATATTGTTGGTATTTTGCTTAGTTTATTTGGTTTTGTCATGGAATTGATTGTGAGTAAATATAATAAAATTTAAATGTTACTTTGCTGTTTATAAATTGTAATAGCCTCTCACTGATTAATTTTAAATTATCACTTGTGTTTATGGTATTTGTGAATGATTTAAATTTTTGATTAGTTTATCTGAATTAATATTGGCATTTTCGTAAACCTACAATTTGGTTTGTACAAATTCATATGTTATCTAAAATTGTCTAAATTATATTTGTTCATTTGTTAATAAATATAAGTGTACAGCATTAAAATTATTTTTTGTTCATTTTTAACACATTAAAATTTGATTTATGTAAAAGTACGTTTTTTAATACTTTTAAAATGTAGTTTTGAGGCGTAAAACATAATTTTCTACATTCTATACACAAGATAAAGTAACTTGTTCTTCATTTGAAGAAATATATAATCTAAGAGTGATTAGGAGAATTTTTCCAGTCAGTTCAACATTCAGCTCACTCCTAGGGCCATTAGAAATCGTTTAATAGCTGCTAGTTTGAATGGATGTCAATGTGAAAAAACACTTATTTCAAAGAAAAATTGGAAAGCCGTGTGGACCACAGAAAAGTCAAATACAGAACTTTGGAGCAACAAAAATTTATGCTGTTTGGTTTGGATGGCAGAAAATATGTGAGACGACCAATACGAGGTACCATGGAAGATACCAAATTCTATTATGGGATTGTTTTTCATAATCTGGTATTGGCCCCATTGTGCAAATTGAGAGAAAAAGGGATCATTTTCAATATTATAGGGAGATACTGACTATGTTTACCTCAAGCAGGTCAGCCAGGATGAATTCGGGGTTGATTTGACCTTTTACATGTATGTACTTCAAATGGTATAGGTCAAGCCAGTCGCTCGAAATAAAGGTAGTCATTATAGAACCATGTAGTAGCTATAGAAGAAATGCCTTAGATGTGGAGGTTCTAGCTGTTCTTGAATGACCATTCCAGTCACCAGGTCGGAACTTGATAGAACATCTTTGACACATTTTGGATCACCGCATTCGCTAAAATACAATAAAAAAATAAAGAAGAATTGTGGGAAGTCATTAAAACCGAATGCAATCAAATTCAATATGCCTAAAACTGGACGCGAAAGGGTATTCCACAAAATACTAAGTTTCTTTTGTTCAAAGGTAAAAAATAAATGTTTCCATACTTTTTTCCACCACTGTAATTTACCAAAAATAGAGCTGCCTCAACATTCATCAACAGAGAATGGGATTCATTATTTCAACATTTTTAACAAATTTAATTGGTGCAAAAACTATGTAATATATTAAAAAATTGGGTTGTGCCGATATGTAGAATTTGGTTTTCCAAAGGTATGTGTAAATTTTCATTATGATTAGTCAATTTATCAATGTGCTACCAGGATTTTACGAAATGCAGTTTTGCAATTTTTCATTGATTTGTTTTTTATAACTAAATCTTTGTTTCTTATTTCATATCAATTCACTTTAGGACTTTAGTAAAAGTGAGTTTTATTCAAGAAAGTTTGTTCTAAAGAAAATTTAATTTTAATTAACAATTAGTTTATTTTAAAATTTAGATGAATCACCCTATATATAAATTATAAATACATTTTTTTTTAAAGAATGAATAACTTTAAATTAAACTATACTGTAGTAACTAAAATATTAATTTGAATTTAATTAAATATATTGAATGGGTCTATAACTAATATAATATATTTGCAGTCGGATCTTAGGTCTTTCAATTAGCTGTATTTCCATGTACTCTGAATCTGTAGATACAAGTAAACTCTTTATGCCCATGGTTACTTTTAATAAACAGCTCTACATGTTCATAAAATTTATCTTCGGGGTCTTCTACTTCAAAAATTTGTAAGCACTTACTTCTTATATTGTAAGTAAATTTTCCAATTGTGTCCTGAATTTCAGAGTTTTCATCATCCAGTCCCTACAAAATAACTATTTTATTTGATGACCTAAAAATAATAATTTCCATGATAATTCATACGTAAACAATAAAATCTTTCGGAGCGCTGCTGATGTCATCCACTAAGGAAAAGTGGGCATGTTCCAAGGTTACAGCAGTAATTTTTATTTTTTGTGACAGTTTGATTCTTATCCTTCCAATACTTCCATGAAATGCATAGCATTCACCTGGAGTTGTATCAGTTTGTAAAATTTTATTTGCATTAGATTTTTGAGCTATTGGTAAACCAAACAAAGTGATCACTTTACCACATGACCAAGAAATTGTGTCTGGTGTTGAAGTTATAGTAGCTCCAAACTTTTCTAAAGCATAATCTAAAAATCAGAAATAATATTCAATCAGTATGTTACTTAGCATTTGCTTTAATAAATATGAGGGACAAGAAATAGGGTCAACTATCACCAGTTAAGCGTTGTCAGTTTAATTACAGGACACCCTAAATGATCTGCCTCAAAATATTGAACACGCTAGCTGGGTACTTTTTGCAGATAATGCAACATTACCTGCAAAGGTACCGATCTTGAAGACCTGCACTCGATTAGCACAGAAGCAATGTTAAAGGCAAATGACTGGTTCATAATGAATGGACTGACGTTGAACGAACAGAAAACAATAAATATGATAGAGTGGTGTGAATAAAAATAGGTGTATGAAAAATTTCGTGCTTAACTTAAAAAAAATAACATAATAATAAAAATATTTTCAATTCTCTGTAAACCAACAAAACGATCTCTGTTTTGAAAAATATTGTTTTATATTACCTTCATATGTAGAAAATTCGTTTTATAGAAGATTTGTGAAATATTGGTGTGTTACATATTTTTGTCAAGGAAAAACTATTTATAATGGTTTTTTATTATAGATTGGATTATAAGTTGTATTATAAATTATTATTTGGTAGCATGTCCATGATTTTTCAGTACAGCTGCACAACGACGAGGCATTGAGTCGAAAAGGCGCTGACACCGCTCAACAGGAATTGCCTTCCATGCTTCTTCAACTGCTTTCCACAATTCATCCTGATTTTTAATTTTTTTTGTTTGCTTGTCAGCTTAATATCACGCCACAAATTCTCAATAGTGTTGAGATCAGGTGATTGTGCTGGCAATTCCATAACCCTAATTGTTTTGTTTTCAAACCATTTTTTTTGCTAACTTAGATGTGTGTTTAGGATCATTATCCTGCTAAAACACCCATCTAAAAGTCAATTCCTCTTCCACATATGGTAGGATTATTGTAGATAAAATATGAACATAGCTTGGAGCATTCATAATGTCTTTAATCCAGAAATTAGGACCCACACCATTATACGAAAATATTTTAAAAGGCTTTGTATGTCTCCCTGGGAAAGAAGAGGTACCTTTCTAGGTCTACGTGCTGGCAATTTATTTTTAATTAATACTTTTCTGATAGCTGTTGTTGTAACTTCTAAATTTAACTTCTTTTTTAGAGAAGTCGTTGTCATAAATGGATTTTTTTAGAAGATTTACAATCCTACGTTCCATTTTTTCTGTATTTTTTCTCTTCCGTCATCTGTTTTCTTTTCGTGGGTGATGTTTTAATGCGTTTGTCACCAGCATATTTTGAGAGCAGCTCATGATACCACCAATTTTTTTGTTAGTCTTACCAATTACTCGTAGTTTTCGAATGAATCGACGTTCCTCCAGTTTACAATGTTCTCCACCCATTTTGACAAAAAAATCTTAAAATATTGCATATGTTTTGCGACAAATGATAAACCTAACTTTCAAATAACTAGCTTACTATTCAATTAATTTACTTACGAGGTTGAAATTGCAAATTACTTCTTTCTTTAATCAAATGATGTTTGTTGCACCTATTTTTTTTCAGACCTAGTTAAAATTTATTTTCATAAATCTTAATGTATTGATACCTATGTTGTAAACAAAATAAATAAAACTTGATAGCCAACATTATTTATTTTGGCATTTCAATGCACACCACATTTTATATTCTTTTATAATTCTATTTGCCGGTTTTTATCAACTTAATAAGAAAAATTTCATACACCTATTTTAATTCACACCACTGTATTTACACTAAAAAATCACCAATAGAACAGATAATAGATCCTAAACTCGGAAGGAATTTTCACATTGATAAACTCTGTAATAAGTTGGCAAGGAATATCTTGGTATTACGCTCTCTAGCAAACTGTATCTCCCAGAAGGCACTTACAAAGCAACACCCTATTACGCATTATGTCACTCTTTGATGACTTATGCTGTCTTGGTATGGATGAGCCATGCTACAGATACCTGTAGGGTATTCAGGTTGCAACCTAGAGTCTTCAGAGTAATTGTCAGAGTAATAATCTTCTCTAGAGAAGACTGCAGTCAAATGTTCAAATAACTAAAAGTTTTAACGTTCCCATCTATTTTCATTCAACAATGTTTTGTTGTGTGTTCATAAAATTCCAACCTATTGGAGATACAATCTGAAATACATAACTACGAAACACGTAAGAAGGTCCACATCAGAGTGACTGAAAAAATCCCAAACTAGACAAAACTTCATTGGTCCTATAAATGCCTTGCCCCTTGCCAAATGTGATAAAAAATGAATCTTTTAATAACTTATAAATTATTATAATACAGTTTCTTGAGTTTTCCTACTTTGAGGTGATAACAAATCGGAATACTAATAGTGTTTTCGGATTAACTGCACTTAGTCCACATTTGCACTGACAGTTCCTTTACAGCACATTATGTGGAGAATTTCAGGGAAATTTTTGAAGTTAACCATTGCTGAAGAAGGTGAAAAATCGGACAGGTCAAGCAAATTTAATTTCTACATCGAGAAAATGCAACTTATAAAATTTAAATTTGACACTTAAAATTGCACCAGTGCATGCCAGTGCAAGTAATCTGAAAAACGCTATAAAATAAGTTTTCCTACTTCGAGTTGATAACAATTCGGAATACTAAAAGTGTGTACACCAGTAGAGCTCCAAGAATTTTGGAGAAATATGATCATTATTACCTTTTTATGTTAATTATTAAACTACTATCGCAAGATTACTTACCTTTTAAACCAATTTTGTCCGCATCATATAAATCTAAAGCGTTTAAAATCCTTGTATCAAGATCTTTGATTTCACTATCTATCGCAAGCTTGTTTTTCTTTTGAACATAATTGTCAGCCCTAAAAATATTTGTAAAATTATATTGACATTAATCTCAATGTATTTATCATACGATTTTACCTTAACATGTCAATTTTTCTACTAATCATCATTATATCTTGGTGTAATGACTTTAATTCCAAGTTGATTCTAGGTTCAGCTAATACCATCCTATTTTCTTTATTGATATTAGAATTTATAAAATCGGGTACTATAAATAAGGTTGTTATTCATATTATGTTTACTGGAACTTTATAGTAACTTACCTCCAAAAACATATAGTAAGAAAAAAATAAATAATTGATTAAATATTATAAATAAACTAATGGATCGATTTGTGAATATGCCTAAAATAGTATGATATAATAATAAAAGTTAAATTCTAATATATACCTAAGTACATGTTACCTTTTCGTACTGGCTTTGATTGTTTTGTAACAACATCATACAATTTCTTTGGAAGAAGACACCCCTTCTCAGTATTTAATTTGAATTTTTCTTCCACATTGATATTTTCACCTAATAAAATAATGTTTATTTACAGTTTGTGAATATTGTAACAAAAATAATTTCCTTTTAACTTACAGAGGTTTATCAACGATTGGTCCATTTTCAAATGTTTATTTTGATTTTGACCATTTTGACTTTCTAGCCACTGTTTTACGCGAAGTGTGCGTGGGGACGACATAATTTCGAAGGAGTTTTTGTTCGAATTTGTTTTTAAAAGATGGTTGACAGTTGCCGTCAATGCGCAATTCAATGATTGTTACCAATACTAGAAAATAAAAACGTAGCTCCTTTCGTGTATGTTTGGTTGCCAATACTATTCTGGTAATATAAAATATACAGGGTGCGGAAAAAGTGGTGCATACTTTTTGTTGATAAATGGCATCCAACAATACAACTATACTTTATTTTTTTACTAAGAGGAGTGATTTAAATTTCCCGCGCTAAAATGCAATAAATCAACGTCACTGATTGGTTAAACGACAGCAAGATTTACACCGGATAATTATTATTGATGATTTTTGACATATAACCTCAAAATAATTATCATAAAATTTGAATTTCTAATGTGTTTACATATATAAATTTGTATTGAGTACAAAGAAATGGAGAATTTAATCATATTTCTGTACACATTTTATCATTAAAAAGCCAAAATACCCTAAAATTCCTGCCAAAACCTGTTTGGTTACTTTTTTAGTAACTTTTATAGTGTAAGTTGTCTTTCCCTTTAAAAAATAACGTATAGATATGTTTGACCTTCTGTTCATGTTAATTGTAGTACTATACTTCATTTTTAAACCAGTTTTTATAAAATTTGCAACACACTGAGTAATAACTTGAAAAAATACCCGAACAAAAACTGCTGAGAGACGCTTTGGTTAAAATGAGAGATCAAATTTAAATTTTAATGAAAATTAACAGGTACACCAACTTAGCAAGTCTAAAATCACTACAGAGTATGTTTGGTTGCATAGTTGCGGTTTCAGTCTTTTTTATGTTCCTGATGTACCCGACTCAATAGTCGGGTAGTTTTTGTTGTATATTTCGACCCCTTAGTGTGTTACTTTCCTTCTTCCCGCATTTGTTGTTGTTGAGATCAGGTGGTAATGTGTGACTTGTCGAGAGGTGTAGTTGTGGATGAATTGGTTTTCTATTAGCTTAAGTTCGGTTGTAATTAGTTCATTTTTTATTTTGTATATTAGTTTGAGGGTTTCTATTTCTATTAGTTCGTTTATTGTTGGTGTTTCTAATTCTTGGTACACTTCTTTAGTTGGTGTTGAGTGGGGCATGTTGAATAGACTTTTTAAGATTTTGTTTTGTATTCTTTGTAATTTTTGTATATCCGTTTTGTTACCCTGTTTGAACTGGGCCTTAGGTTGGGTTTCACAAAAATATTAAAGTTAAAACTGGTTTTAAAATATATGCAAAAATACTTATACTTATCAGTTTATGCTTGGTTCTTGGTTTTAGTTTTACCTGAGCTTAAACTGTTTCCTGCCACCCTTGGTGAATTTATGTGAGGTCCTTCAAAAAATCTTTTATAGTTTTAATTTATTTAAGCAATTCCATTACATGTATATGATATATGTCCTCTTCTTCACCATCTGTGAGCATTATTTCTAAGCCATCACAATGTTTTTTTTTAATTATTATTATCATTCATTAGGTAAATTTCCGAAAAAATATGTAAAAATTTGTCTCAGTATGTACTTAAGAGATCAAACCTTTTTCTTAAGAGGATAGTGAGCGCTTGATTTTGAAATTCGCTTGATATTTGCGGTTTTGCTCATAATTTTTTCTCCACTTTAGCTTTTTTGATATTTCTTTTTTTCGTAAACAGAAGAGACTTATGGGCTTGTGGCTACCAATTTCTTCTTGTTTTGTTTTAGTAAATCAAATCAAAACGGGCAATTTACCAAAAACGTTCGCTTAGCGTCGTTTTCCACACAGATAAAAAACTAATGAAAATAATATTCTTTTCCAACGCTAATAGTAAGTTATGGTATAAATGAAGAGTTTGACGTTGCGTTTTTTGTTATAAGTACATTTTTAAACTATTTACAGCATCCCCAAAACTAAATAAAATTTTAAGAAATTTTTGGAGCGCTATAAAAAGTTTAAAAATATATCTAAAACAAAAAACGAAACGTCAAATTCTTCGTTTATACCCTAACTTATTGTTACCGTTAAAAAAAAATATTATTTCAATTGTTAGGTCTAGTTTTAGATAATAAATGTTCTTTTATTCTAATGCCAACTTCCCTTCCCGTTTTACCAATGTAAGATGCAGTGCAATTGTCACACTTCAATAAGTAGACTCCAGATTTTTTTTTTTTTTGGTATCGGATCCTTATTCATAATCAAGAAACTAGCTATCTTATTGACAGGTTTGTAAACAACGCTTAGGTTAGTACAATTATCATGAAAAATCCTAGCGATGTCAAAGGAAATTTTACTATAATATGGTAAACAAATAGTAACCAGCTTCTTGATGTCAGAATCAACTAAGGTAGTATTATGATCAGAAACAATAGCAGATTCATGTAGTTTTCTTAACAATTTCTCATTGAGCAAGTTATCAATACTTGTATCTGTAAAACCATTTTTCTTTGCAATGAACTTTATAATCCTGAGTTCCTTATTGAAATTGTCTGCATTAAGTGGCAAAGAAATACGTCTATTAAGTAAGAAACGAAAATTGGTATATTTATGACTAAACTGATGATTAGAAAAATAGGAAATACTATGATCCGTAGTAGTTTGTTTTCTGTAGATATCAAAGGTGATTCTATCCATATTTCTATAAAGTGAAAGATCTAAGAAATTCAATAACTTTTCGTGTTCCATTTCCAAAGTGAATTCAATATTTGGGTGTAAGCTATTCACATGATTCAAGAAATTAGGGAGCTCTGACGATGTGCTTTACCAACAAATTATAATATCATCAACGTATCTAAAGTAGAAAGAACTCAATTTTATCTTTAAATGGATTATTGAAAAACAGTAAATTATTTTCAAAGTGCTTAAGGAATATCTCAGCCATGAACGGAGAGAGAGGGTTTCCCATCCCTAACCCTTCAACTTGCTGATAACAAGTATCGTTAAAAACAAAAAAGGTTTGATCTAAGCATAATTTTAAAATATTGAAAATAGATTTACAAAACGGTCATCTGAAAGATTGGAATTAATTAACGAATCCTGAACGATTTGTAAAGTTTCAAACTTAGGTACGTTGGTGAACAAATTCTTTATATCTAACGAAATAAGGATATGGTTATCATTAAGTATGTCATCTTTTTATCTACAAACTCAAGAGAGTTTTGAACACTGAAAGAGGATCTATAATTTACATTATTGCTGAGGAAATTGGCCAACCAATGAGCAGTTTTGTAAGCAATACAATTTACGTATGAAAGAACAGGTCTAATTGGAATCTTTTCTTTGTGAATCTTTGGTAACCCGCAGAGTCTGGGTATTTGAGGATTCATTGGAAATTGGAATAAACTTCTTATAAGAGATATCCAAAAAATCACTGTTTTCAATGAATGAAATCTCTATTTCGAAATGCATTAGAATAAAGTTTTATAAATGAGTAACTACTTTGTTTCGTTTGGTATTTAAGGCTGCTTCCCTTTATATTATTAACCTACTTATGACGTCACTTTCTGTTAATTCCGCGCTAAGCCGCAGGAGGGAGCTCGAATGAGCTTGAATACACACTTTACTTAAGGTTTACTTAAACATGACCACATTTATTTCGAGCAAATCAGCCCAGCTTGAATTATGCTTGGCTTGATCTCTACCATTTGAAGGTCAAATCAAGCCCGAATTCAAGCTGGCTTGAGTTGCTCGATCTAAAAGTAGTCCATATTAATTATTTATTTATTAATTTTACGAGCGACGAATTTTCTAGGGCGCCTTCGAACAACCAAAACTTAGCGATCGTGCTCGATTGAAAGCAATGACGTCACTGCGACCAATCGGTTACAGATTTTTATAACCAGCGTTGAGAGCCGGTTCCGAGCTACGATATGTCATTTTTTGTTGTTTGAGGTTAAGGTTTGCTTTATTATTACTTGTAAATTTTTAAAAGCTAATAAAATAAATAAAGAATAGATGCTTTAAAATTTATTATTATCGATAAAGTTGTGTATTTTAAGGAGAATTATGAAAATTTTCTAATATTGACCAGTATCCCATCGAATATTTAATTAGAATTAATTCCATTATTGCACATATTTAATGGAACAATATTTCTTTCTTTAATTTCATCCATTAGAAGTATAATTAATAACTTTTTAATTTTTTTCGATTTTGGTTAACCAGCCTGCTCGTTTCGGTTTTAAAATGACGTCATATTTGTACGTCATAAGTATAACCAGTGTCAAAAAAGCTGTCATTTTAATGTCAACCAGAACCAACCAAAACCAGAACCGGGGAATGAAACGAGCACACTTAAAGTGACTCGAAATCGCTTCTATACTTTACTTTTAAACTAGGAAACATGTTTTTTAAATTTCCCACGCTAAACTTTTTTAGGCAACTTTTTTTTTACAAATTACCTCCCCTCTATGCTTTCCCTTAGTAAAAAAGCAGTAAGTTTCAAGCATTTTTCAAGTTACGTAGGTATGAAAAAATTATGATGTCATCTTCAAATCCATAGTTCAAATTGCGTTATCTAGACCTTGAAACGAAAGTGAGGGAAGTTCTTACAATATCCGTGTCTCTCTATCGTCAGTGCTGCCAATCTTACTTAAGAAAAAAAGGAGAGTTTACTTGACGTTTTGTGGAATGACACTGAAGTTTTGTGAAAATTTTAAACTTTTCCTAAATTTCCACCCATGAGCCAACGAGGGGCACATGCCAATTTTTTTATGGGGGTTTTATGACACAAACTTTAATTATTTTCATTGGCATGCATTATGAAAACGCGGAAAATCATATTTTTTTGATTACAAGATCACATGACCATTTGAGCCCTTTGAGCCAATCGCATGCCTATAATTTTCAAGACTTAAATTTATTTTAACTATCTTTTGCTAAAAGGGCATGCAATATTAAATCAGAGAAAAATACCAAATTTGTGTGAAAATGGAAATGCAGGGGTTTAGTACCCGCTTTTCTTTGTTCTTATAGGGTAAATATTCTCTCCTCCAAAAGGCATGCTGTATGAAATCGGAGACCAAAAACTGTCGCGAGCTCCCGGTCTAACAGTGAATTCAAATAAGATTGAAACCATTGACATTGCAAGGTAGGAAACCTAAGTTTCCCACAGTTGGCTATACTGAAATGAATGCGTTGTGCTCCGGAGAAAAAATCATCGCGAATATTTTAACTGCACTAATTTTAGTTTTAAAAAGCACTGTACAACAATCTTTTAATTTTTATTTAAGTAGTTTAATGTATGGAATTAAAAATGCTTAATTTTCTTTTATAATTATATTTATTTAAAACAAATGAACAATAATAAAAATAATTTAACAAGTATAAAAGTTAATAGTTATGTTTTTTCCTAAATTCGGGACCGTACTGTAAATTTTGATTATTTTTAAACAAAGAATATCTTAGACTACTAACAGGTCTATTATATGTATTAGACTTTGCATAATTATTTCTAAAGTCATCACTATAACTACTACTTCTATAATTTTTATTAGAACTACCATAATTTTGCCCATAACCATTATAATTTTGTCCATAACTTTTATAATTTTGATCATAATTACCATTATAATTCTTACCATAACCTTTATAGAATTGGTCATAATTACCATTATAATTCTGATCATACCCTTTGTAATTTTCCCCGTAATATTTATTATAACCATAATTATTATTAGAATATGATGGATAAGAGTCAATGTGACCATATTCATCATTTGGTTGTAACCACCATGTCAAAAATATAACAGAACCTGCCACTATAAGCAAAACCAAGGCAGGTACTAAAAATGTTCTGAAGAATTTGTATTTTTGCAAATAGCCTACAAAATACTGCAATTTTGATAAGACTCTAAAAATAATCATTGGGATAAGCCCAGATAAACCAAAACCTTTCAACGATTTCTCAACCGAATAATTACTTCCATAATCAACTCCATAGCTGCTATCATAATTATTCCCAGAGTCTTGATCCAAATAATCTTTTAAATCGAATCTTCCAAAAAACCTTTCTAATAGTTTAGGTATTGCTATAGTCACAACTTTGTCAAGAATTTTATCAAAAACTTTACCAAAAATATCCAACTTTTTAAATTTCTTTTTAAATTTACTCTTATCTTTAGTTTTCCCTTCTTCTATTCCATAATAATTACCATATTCGTTGTTATAGTCACGACGTCTTACTAAATTAGTTTGGTGATCTAAAATAAAAAAATTATTATTAAAAAACATTTTTTCAAAAAACCATACCTAACTGTTTACGTAAATCTGCAACCCTTCTAGTAATATCACCAATATTCATTTTTGAAAGATTGGGATCCAGTGTTTCTGAACTTTCGGAAATTGCACTGTTTAGTAATGAAGCTATTGCTTCCATGGCTTCTTCTTCACTTACATCTTCTGTTTCCCGCTTAAAGACTTTATCAGGAGTAATTTTAGAGCTCAAATCACTGAAAACATTATTTTCGTCATTATCTCTATTTACACGCCTTGAAGATTTATGACGACGATTACCCTGACGATTTCTAGTTACTGGAGTATAATCTTGACTTTTATCAACGCCACTATAAGTATTTTCTGCTTGATTTTGATTAGTATTACCACTATTAACATCATTATTAACATTACCATCATTATCATAGTTTTGAGTATTTTGATAACTTTGATCAGCTCCACTGATTGCCTCATTATGTATATTATTTATAGCCCCCTTTAAATCAGTGATTTGGTCATTCAAATTATAAACTGTCTCTTTATCACTTGGTTTCTGCGTGTATTCAGGTTTATTCATTGTATTTATTACATTTTGTAATTCTTCAATTTGGTACTTTAAATCCTTAATAGATTCTTGCGTATAATCATTCGAATTGCTTTGTGTATTTGTGTAAGATTGTTGCGAATTTTGAGCGTAAGATTTGTCTGCTTCTCCGTAATCAGATGAAGCAGTATTCGTATTTGTAGAGGGGTAAGATTTGTGGGTGTCATGAAAAAAATTATCATTCTCAGATTTTGGTGGATTATCTACATATTTGGATGATGAATAGTCTGGTTTTATTGGGCTTCCATAAATATTAGTACTCGTATATGAATTTGAAGGTGTGTAGCCACTTTGAATATTACTGGTACTGGATGGGGATGAATATTGGTACTTGTTATTATGATTTGAATATGTGTTTGAAGGTACATTCTCGCTTGCATACATGTAGGGATTTAAATATTTATTGTTATTCCCTGATGGAAAGGAGGAATACTCAAAATTATTATTATATGCTTGATTTGGGTAATATTGGTTGAAAGGATTTGGTTTATAGGAATAATAATTAGGATTTTGGTATCCATATTTAGAAAACATATGTTTATGCTTATAAGGTAAATGTTGGGTCTGATAACCACCTCCATGTCCACCGTAACCTTCATTTTCTAAGCTACCATCATCTACTTCTTCATAGCTATAAACATTAAGATCGTGCGGCAAATTATGATAATTGTTTTCATTAGTCGTGCTTTGGTGATGACCGTTTTTCTTATTCATAAGTAGCTTTATCAAGAATTGAACTTGTGTTGGTGTTAATTGGGGTTTATTTACTTTTTTAGGTTTAACTAGTTTATCTACCAAAAATTGAAAATTTAAATTCTTTTCTTCTGCTGAATCGAGGTTTATGTGATTATCAGTACTACTTTGAAGGTTTTTTATAGCCTTTTCTAAACTTTTAAGTTCAGAATTTATATCAACATCGTCTAAAGTTTTGCTCTGAATTTTATCTTTTTTTGATAACTTTTTAATAGCTAGGACCAATTTTTTTATCCGAATTTTATCTTCATCTTCCTCTTCAGATAATAAACTTTTAGCTTTATTTTTGCTTTCAAGTGCCTTAACTATTTGTGCAATATCCGTTAATCGGTTCTTACGACTAATAGGTTTGTTTATATCCCTACCTGCTTCGGACATCAACTGCATAATTATGCCTGGCACATCCTCAATATCAGGTGATTCACTTTTTCCTTGTTTATTTAGAATTTGAAACAAGTTTTGTGCATCAAATGAAGTTTCGGTACTATCAAATTCTTTATTTTCACCCAATAAGTTTGCAAGTAAATCAATTTCTTCTGTATTAGAAGATCTTGCTAAGTTGCTTCTTGTTTTATTGATGTTACGAGTTTTGTTAATTTTTGGTAATAGATTGGGCCTAAAAATAGAACCCACTACTTCATTATCATTTTGAAGATCATTAGTTTGTAGTTCACTTAAACGAGATTTAATTAAATTAATTTCCTCCAACATATCTGTTACATTTTGTTTGGGCTTTGTTGTATTAAACACCTTTTCAGTTTGATTAACTTTGTAAAAATCATTGAATATTTTTTTTAAATCCAATATTTCTTTCGTTTGTTGGGTTACTTCGTTTTTTAAAATTGCCTCTTCTGGTACTATGCGTTCTAATTGTTCAAAAGAAATAGTTTTAAAAAATTTACTTTGCAAGTTTTTTATTAGTTCCACGTCCTGTTTCAATTTCTTAATTTCATCTTGTATATCTTCATCTTTCACCGATTTGATTTGTTTCTCAGATTTTAAATTATTTGTTCCTACCTCGTTAAGTATTTTCAAAATACTCTGTTGTTCCTTGAGTATTTGGACTAAATCTTGGAGTTTTCCAATTTCTTCCTTAAGATTTTCCGCTTGCTGTTGGTCTTTCTTCAACTTTTCTGTTAGATCGTATTTCAGCATACATTTATATTTTTCATTTTCATTGTGTTGACGTTTTTTAGTTGCAGGAGCTTCGGCGGAATTAAAAATTTCTTCGGAGGAATAGTCTTCACGATGTCGTTCTAACCTTGGTTCTTCAATTGGTGGATTTGTTTTATGACGTCTTTCTAAAAAATAATGTATTGTGTTAGATATTTCTCGAAACGCTTTACTGATAAGCTATACATACAGGGTGATGATAACGTTTGAAACAAAATTCGTAACTACCGTATTTAATTTTTTTGAGAAAATTGCTAGAACAGGTCAATTTTAGTTAGTTTTTAAAATGCCATCTCTTGGTATAAAAAATTATTAATGACGTCACGCTTAGGGCGCGTTCCAGTAATGAACACTAAAGCCCACGACCACGACCGCAAAATTTTCCCGTTCCACTAGCTCAAAAGGTGACCATTCAACAAACAACCACATAAATCCACGAATAAATAGAGTCGTTGTGAGCTTCTTGCGGTCGCCATCGATGCACGAAAGAAAAAATCGCGGTCTTATGTAGAACGATTTTGCGGTCGTCGTGTGCTTTAGTGTTCATTACTGGAACGCGCCCTTAATATGATGTTGGTCGAATTTTGCGACACCCTGTATTTAATATATTTCTTTTTCCAAAATTAAGTTTTCAATAGTAAAACCATGAGTAGGTTGAAATCCGCAATAATTCCGTCAATTTATTGACAAATGAAATTGTGTTGCTTAAATGCAACACAATTGAATTGTCATTAAAACGACAGAATTATTATTGGGAATTTCGACTACGGATAGATGGCGCTATTTTGACGTAAATTTGAAAAAAACATGGAGGAAAAAGTAATAAAAGATTTTTGCGCCGATTTAATTTTTATTGGTTTTAGTAACTGCACCTGTGTTTAGATCAAGTTTTTTGTGTTTATCTTTTATTGACCAGTGTGTGTTATTTCTTACTTGCATAAATACATTGTTTTGGGGTAAGTAATAAATCACAGCCTGTAAAAAATAGTATTATTTTAATATAGTAATACTAAACCCAAGGAAACTGATTAATAACTGCACGGAAATAAATTTTACAAAAACAGGTTATGTCAAGGTAGACCTTTTCTAGCTTCAGAACACCAAAAATCAAGAAAATAACCGAGGTGAATATAGCTAATCAACACTTTTAAAATGGCCGCCGTAGTTCACGCTGATACACTTTGGGGGCGCTGGTGTCTATTTTAAAATAGCTGCGTTTTTCTTTATTTTTCAAATTACCAGATACAACAAACAAGTAATGCGATGGATTACGATAACTTCGGTTATTATTGGATTGAATGGTATAAGTTAAACATCCAAAGTTAGCTCATTAGCAGGTAAAAGTGGGAAATAAAAAAAACCTATTTTTTCGAAATGTCAAGCGTGTCCGGTCTATGCACAGTATAGGCAACTACCAGTAGCGATACTTCATGCAAATTACATGTTATTTGAAGGGACAATTTTTGGTGACCTTGACGATATATATATGTATACTCAGATACGCACGCGGCAAATTTAAATTTACGTCACTTTTTCTAACCTTAAAAATTTAACATACATTTGCAAAGTTTTGATTAAACTTGAAGTTTATAATGATTTTGACAAGCTTAAATTAAATAATATACATTTTTCAGCAATTCATTCATTCATTACGGTATTTAAATTCAAATGACGACGGTTTTAAAATTATTTTGATCATAGAGAAATGTCACCATTTTTAATTTGCAGTTCTAAACTCATTGGTACTAGAATAGACACGGGAGAGTGTCGCTACTGGTAGTTATTTATACTGTGGTCTATGTATCACAACAGAAAACATAGAAGTCTTTGATGTATAACAACAGAAAACATAGAAGTCTTTGGATTTCACCCAGCAAACACTGTTTCAGAGGTGGAAGTCTGTAACAGCTAACGTCTCGACTTTTCACGTTAGCACGTCATTATTTGTTTGTTTTGACGTAATTAGTTTCGTTCCTAACCGAGATTGACAAAAATGGTAGTCTGTAAGCTTAAATCTCGTTAGCAACGTGTTTTTGATAACGAGTTTCAGTCGTTTGGGGGGAGGCAACCGTGTTTGAAGCGTTGCTAACGTAACGTAAATGAAAATAAATAATAATAAAAATTACTAAAAGAAAATTATAAACTTCTAGAAAGGCATATAAATGCCATGGAAAAATTAGTAAATTTATTTACAAAAAAATCATGATGAAATTACGATGTAGTATTTAATCTAGGTATACAAATGAAGATTGCAGCTTAATCACATTGTAGATAGAATACAATTTTACCATGCAGCCAAAAGGACTCTTCTCTACTTTCATGTCTTCTTCTTAATTCTTTTTTACGCGGTTTCGCCGTTTTTTTTTCTGGAGCAAATCGGTAAAAATTCGAACTCTTTGGGCCTTTTTATTGTATGAATAAGCTTGTGCGGGAAAATCCGGTTAATTTCCACATCTTGCCGAATTTACAGAGATAAAATGATCGATATTTAAGTTCTCAGCCAGTGTTCTAGAGGTACAACGTTTGTCCTCCTCCATAACCGCTAGAAGGACGTAGATAGCAAAATCCGAAGATCGGCCTCTTCCTGACTTATATCGTTCCTTCGCCGAAAAAATCGTTGAAATCGAGAAATTACTTTCCACCCTTTCTCAAAGTGCTACAGCATAACTGAAGCATATAGATATGTGGTTTTGGATGCGCATTTCTATTTCCTAACCATATTGAAGAATTATAGGTACTATGAAAAATGTCAATTTAAGCAACAAATTCAAATAACAGAACGATTAAAACTGGAACAAGGCATTTACAAAGACTATACACTAGTTTATTGTTTTTATTAAAAAGACCACTTTAAACTGTTTAAACTTTGTTATTTTTTTACGTCAATCAATTACATGCCAAAATCAGTTTGTGTGTTTTATTCAAAATGCGATCAAAAACTGCTAAACCATAGACAAGTTTCGTAAAATAATGTCGGCAACGTTGTAAGCCTTGTCGGTTGTAATTTCGTCCCGTTTCGTAAGTCGTTAGGTGTTATAGACTACCAAAAACTAGTAACTAACGACTCAGCTAACGTGAAAATTTGACAACCGAGATCAACTCGTTAGGGTTACAGACTTCCACCTCTGAAACGATTCAATTTTGTATCATTTGGGTTCCATGGAAACAGTTTGCAAGAACTGTTTCATATATCTTTCTGTCATGTTACCAAGAAACCATCTAACATGCTCATTTGTGTTTCAAGGAAACAGTTGCCTAGAAATGTTTCAGCAATGTTTCAGTTAAGTTCCGAAGCCACATCTAATATACTTATTTGGGTTCCACGCAAATGTTTCTGCGATGTTACCAATCTATGTTTTATTTGCGTAGCTGATCTGTAACGATTAATGCACTTGCACAATAGAACAAATATATCAAATGGGCATTTTATCCCTTGGCTTGGCGTTAGTTGTCGTTCAACGCCGTTTGAGCCTTTATCCAAGTAAAACGTGACTAAGAGCTTTATTACTTTTAGCTCCAAGCTCCAAAGATTTGTTACCACGTCGGTAAGTATATTACGAAACTTATCTTTTAGCTGTGTAATAATTGCCTTTGGTTAAATCCAACGTTTCGTCTTTAATTCAAAGACTACATCAGAGCTTCATTAACTTCAGGCGAATAAAAATGACTTAAACCGCATTTAGGGTTATATTATATTGTGCACGGTACATATTATACGATAAAAAATATTCA
The DNA here is from genome assembly GCA_963971135.1 of Stenus bimaculatus. NCBI lineage: Eukaryota > Metazoa > Arthropoda > Insecta > Coleoptera > Staphylinidae > Stenus > Stenus bimaculatus. The sequence goes on from OZ020187.1 coordinate 15,625,460, forward strand.
TATATTTCAAACTTATCGCTCTACATTTTCTTATTTTTCACGTTACTTCTATTATTACCAATGATTATTACTATTTAACAACGGATTAACTTTCATTCACTTTCAACTGACACCATCTAGGTTTGAGCATTTAAATAAAAATTAAGTAGCAAGGACGCCAACCTATATAGTTATTTATTTAGATAGTAAATGTCATTCTGAATAAAAAATTTCCTATGAAGTATTATGTTTTTTCGACTCCTTAAAAAGTTACAGAAATTTTAAAATTGATAAATTTTCACGATTTTTGAACATTATTGGCTGTATTTAAAATAAGTGAACGACAAGGTTAAATTTCCCTTGGTAAAATATAGCATCTTATAGGTTTAAAGATATACAAAATTTATACAGGGTGCCCCACAAATATCATTAAATTTTTGAAATTTTAAAATTGCTGTTACGAATGTTTATTTTTTATGCTTTGCTATGTTAATAAGTTTCGAGCACTTCATGAAATCTTTTATGCGTGTTATTAACCGTCCCATTTTCCGTAAAATATTTATTAAATGTGATATGTGGTATATTTCTCAGAAAAACTCACTGATTCTAAATATGTGTAAGTCCAATATGGCCGCCATAAGAAAAAACAAAGTTTGGATTATTTCCTGGCAATCCAGTGACTTAAGAAAAAATCTCATTGGCTATATAATAAAGAAGTTACAGTCATATTTTGAAAATGGCACTTTTTATTTTTTTCAAGATAGCGCCGAAACGACGCAAAATTCAACTGTTTCCTCAACGAATTATTACTGAACATACAAATATGCACTACTTTGTCCATTTAACCGACTTTCTATCTCCAATAATAACAAAGATACCCATAGAGTCCAAAGTAAAATGGAATACCCTGTACATAAAATATTAATGACGTCAATGGTGATTTAGCAATGACGTCGTCATCGATTTTTTTACTCGTTTTTGATAGAAATTCATGTCACATAAACGATGATATAAAAAAATTATTACATTTTTAAACAAATTTTTTAATAAGAAATTATTAATGTCAAGTTAAAATTATTTTTTCTTCAACCGTCATTAAAGTACAGTCTTCTGTGACGTTTGACAGGCTTTAAAATGTCGCTTTTTATGTTCGTTGATTCTATGGTCACTTTGTACTGCCTAGGAGTAGAAATTAAATTTCTACTCCGCTTATTCCGCAACCCAATATACATGCATATTGAAATTAAACAATGTAAATTATAATTTAAAAAAGTAGGAACGAATTTTACGAAACCCAATATACACTAACATTGTGTTGAATGTTGTATGTAAATTAAATGACAAATTTTAAAATTATTTATTATTTTACTATTTTAAAAATTTCGACGTTTGAAGAAAAAATAGCATGTTTTATTCGGAGTAAATGAACTTTTGGTGGCGAGCATGTAGGTTTGCGAGAAATTTATTTTGACCGATTTCAATAAATGGTAAATAGTTTAAGTTTAAAATTTTGGGGTGGGTTTTCATATAATAATAATAATTAATAATAATAATTTAAAAAAACACCCCAAATTTTTTATGGGTAGTAAAAACTAAAAATACAGTTTATAATAATGTTCCCCAATTAATTTTCTCGAGTAAAATACACAGATATCACACGGAGTATCACACGCTTATAGTTTCACAATATCATTTTTATGTGGGTTTAAATTTTATAATTTTGATACATTATGTACTACATCATTAATTAATTGATATTTTACATTTATTAAAATACTCTCTAACACATGCGTTGATTTAATAAATCTGTAAATTATTCGAATTTCCTTTATCTATGAAAAGAATGTTTCAAAAAATCAATTATTTTTGATTATTATTTTATTATTATTATTCGTTTTCTATTTCGTTGTAAGCAATTCGCAAAGAGATTTTGATTACTTTAAGTTAATAACATGCTTAATTTTTCAAACACAGAATACTGGGATATGCATCTTTGTTACGGGTTTTCCAACGGAAATGCGAGGGCTTGTAAGTTTGAATATCATAACTTCGATATCCCCAAAGAAGAGTACCGCATAGATCGGTTTTTCAGAGGATTCATAACCAACTGGGTGAACATGGTAATTTTCAAAATAATCTTGAATGGGGTAGAATTGCTTTGGGATTGCTAAAAGAATTTTACAGTTAATTGAAGATCATATCCAACATACAGTGTTAGAATGGTATTCAGAATATTAAATTTTTCTCAAAATCGAGTAAGTACCTAAAATTTTTAGTTACAAAGTAGTCAAATCTTAAGAATTTCAAAAAACAACTTAAATTAATTGTATTTAAGGTTCTCCGAATAATTCATCGGCATGGTCTACATCCATTTCATTACCAGAGAGTTCAAGATTTACTTGTAAACGAGAGAATTTTATTTCGTCGTTGGCTAATACAAAATTATAATTTAATTGAAAGAATATTCTGGACCAATGAAGCACAATTTTCAAGAAGTGGAACAATTAATTTTCATTATTACTGTGCTGAAAATCCACGTTTAGTGGGAAGAGTAAATTTAATTGAAGGAAATTTAAATACTGCAATGTACCTTCGATTTGTGCAAGAAAACCTACCTGAGCTTTTGGAAAATATACCGTTGAACGAAACGTAAGGCAGGATATGATTTTCCAACAGGACGGTGCTCCTCCTCATTAAGGCCGAATTGTCAGACAATGGTTGAACATGAATTTTTCAAATAGATGGAGGGCCCATTAGTTGGCCACCCAGATCACCAGACTTAAGTTCACTCGACTTTTTTTATGGGGATATGTTAAATGTCAAAGACAGAGTATACAGACATTTCGCGTACAAAATCGCAATACTCTCATTGTAAGAATACAAGAAGTTTGTTTGAACGCAAGGGTCGCTTAATCTTTATTCGCGTTACTTCACTTTTCGGTCTGTAATAGACGCCATTGCGAGATTAAAGATTTATCTTCTTGAGGTTATGTGTATTGGGTTTGATTTGAGTAAACCTTAATTTTACTATTTAAGTTTATTAACAATATATACCGGGTGTGAAATTGAAAATTTCGTTTTTTATACCATATAACATAGTAAAATTTCAAATTTTTATTTTCATAAATAAAAAAAAACACAGGGGTGCCCCTAGCTTCGTGGACACCCGGTATACAAATAGGGATGGATCGCAATGTCCACCCTGATTGAATGTTCTTACTTTACTAACTAAAAGATGCGTGGTTTCCACTTTGTTCAAGTAGAAGTTGCAAACCCACATGGCCCAGCACATAGCCCTGCAGATGCCCTGGTACAGAGAGACAAAAGCCAAAATACAGATATATTAGAATGAAAATAAAAATAAAATAAAAAATATAATTATGCTAATATTGAACAGTATTTGATATAATTTTAAATGAGGTTTAATTTGACATATTTATGCCCGTTTTCACCAACGATTCCTTAAACTTAGGCATTGCTTATATGCTAGGTATTGCCTAGTTGCTAGGTATTTTTTATTAAATGATTAAAAATTCCTAGCAACTAGGCAATACCTAGCATATAAGCAATGCTTAAGTTTTAGGAATCGTTGGTGAAAACGGGCAATAGTCTATTTTGCTGCTAAATTTCATATATTCAAACTTCATAAAAATACTATACAGGGTGATTCAGACCACCCGTTCCACCCATTTATCTCGAGAACTCGTTATCGTACATGGCCGAAATAAAAAATTTTATTACCAAAGTGAACCTAAAGAATCCATTGGTGAACTTAGTTTTTTCCGGAACAACTTGGAACTATCCGTAACCGGAGGTAACTTTGATTTTTTAAATGGCAACATAGGTCGAGTTTGGTATGGTTTGATAGGTGTTTCAAAAACAAATAACTTTTATTAAAATATTTTTTTAATATTTTCCATAGTTTAGAATTTATTCGAAAAACAAAAAAAATTGTTAAAAAAAGTAAATAAAAATTATTACATTATATTATACATGTATATTCATTCTGGTCATGATTAAGACATTGCATTGTATAGGTCATAAGATTTACTACTATATTAGTGATATATTTGAAATTTTTATTATACTATTATTCTAGGCTTGATGTGGAGTTTGGGAACCAAAGAAACACGATGTAATTTGTAGTGTGTTTATTTTGTTGAAAGTTCATTTAAAACTTTATTTTTGGATTGATTGTTTGTAATAACTGCTTTAAATAAAACTTCTTTCTACTACTTCTGTTTCACTGTAAGTTTCTTTAGTTGAAATCCCAAAAGAATAAAACACACAGCAAAAAATTAAAAACAATGAAAATATCAATGTAAAAATTGCAAAGGTCATGTTTGAGCTTTTAAAAGACTGACTGTAAGCATTTGTTGAAATACGATGGTTTTTCTGCTTCCTTGGATAAACTAAAGTTACTTATTATTTTTTAAAGGAAACATTTTTTTGAGTGTTTTTGCTTCCTTGTATTTTATTTGGCCACATTTTGCAGTCGGCTTATATTTCAACCACAAACAACCTCAGTTTTAATTTGTTATGCTGTCTTTGTCGTTTCTTTTAAACCCAATAATGGTCAGCATAAAAATTTTCACCACTTTTATGGTTAAAAAATATTGGGGAAAATTCAAAATAAATCATTTTCTCCATTATAGCTCCAGCAACAAACTTCCTTAACAAAAGGAATTAACTTGAAATACAAGAAACACAAAAATTTAACCGCACTTCACAATAAACTAATAAAGATTTATTTTGATTCGTATTTCGTATTTTTTACACCAAAACGCCGCCAAGGGGCGCTGTTATACGCTCGTCGCCTATAGTATATTTTTATGAAGTTTGAATATAGTTTAAATGACATTTAGCTGTAAAATAGATTATACAGTGCGGACATAAAGTAAATCCCCTCCCCCTCCTAACTTTTGATCGGTTATGTTTTTGATTCTGAAAATTTGTCTACAGAGAAATCTAATTGCGAACTTTCTAATAAAGGTTTTTTTGATTTTGTCGAACTTCCGGTTATACCTCAAGTGGTTGGCAACTTTCTTATTTTAAATGGAACACCCAGTATATTTTTGCATTATCGTGTTCTCCATAAAAATACAATCAAATTGACCTAGCATAGTGTGGTCTACGATTAATACTTTCGAAATTACGCCTATTAGAAAATCGCATTTTTATGCAACTTCATTTACACCGGAAGTAGGACCCAACTACCCCATATTTTAAATGATTTTTTTTGAAATTAAGTTAATATTATTAAATTTAAACAAGATTTTTATCCACGAGATTTCGTGTAGATTTTATTACTGCCAAGACGTGGTAGGTGGTTATGTTAATCAGCAAAATTAACGAACTTACGGTTAAACATAATTTTGTTTAAATTAATAGGGCCAAAGGCTATACCCGGGTAGGCATGGGTAATGTGCCTATGCACCGATTTTGCTAATTTTTTTTCAGAGATCCCTTATTAACTAACATTAAGTTTCCTCAAAGGACCTTATCGTTTTCCTATGTGTAAAAATAAGTTAAACCTACAAAAATTAACTAAAATACCCCCAATATTAATAATATTTCCAATTTCTTCAATAAATATGAATTATAAATACATTTATGAGATTTTACATTTAAAAAAATATTTATTAACACGACAACAGCGGATTTTAAAATTCAAATTTTGACAAGTACTGTCAGATAAATTTTAATTACCTTTCATTTACGTTTAAATTGAAAGCAAATGACAGTTAAAACTAATAGGGTGTTTTCCTTGTGGAACCTATGTTAATAATCGAATACAATCGCCAAAAGGATTAACCTGATGGTAGATACAAATGACCTTTATTATAAGGCACTTTAGAACAATGGTTACTGTTACAAACAAGAAGTAATGCCCGGGCTAACAAATTCGTATGCACTTTACAAAGGTATCTGGCGACTGACTCACTGTGACTCACACTGGATTGAAATGTTTCCCACATTGGGTGTTATTGTCATGCGCACACATTCCTTGCGTTTGTACGTTTTTTATAAAAACAGCTAAAACCGGCGCGTACACATAAAAAGAAATCCGGTACGCGCTCATGTAACATACTGGAATGAAACATTCTAGCAAAGGAGAAATAACTTGCCGAATGTCGTAAATAGTATCTTGCCTACTTGATAGGAGGTGCTTAGAAGTCTGGTGTGTCCTACAAAAATAGAAGGAATTTACAATCCCTTTGCCGCCACCGAGGTCCCTTATCGGTTCTACTTTTTACTAATAATTATTGTGTATTTAATTTGGACGTTTCGTTTGAGAGGTAATAATTTCAATGTTGCCTGATTGTGCAATAAAGTCTTTCGATAACCTGTAAAAGATATTTTATTTTTAATTGACGCCGTAATATTACAAATCTTATTACAACTATTAAAACTATAACCATTGAATTTACAGTAAAAGTTTCACAGCTCCAGGGAACTGGAAAAGTCATTTTTTATCAAATATTTTAAAAATTGCAAAAAAACGACAACTGTGTAAAAATTGTTTAATTGTAAAAAATATATTTTTAAATTATAAGTTTATTTGAATAAAATAAATACTTAAAAATTAATTTCTAATCAAGTCATAACAAATATGTACTTAATTGTATAATTTTTATACTATTAAAGTCAATAAATCATAGTAAATAATAGGCATATGCAACCAAACTACTATGTTTGTTAGAAACACCGTTGTCTAATTGTGCAAAAATTAATTCATTTCAATTGCGTTTTTTGGCGAAAGCGGTCTCCTAAAGAGCGAAATATTTTACACTATTGTATATTTATTTCTTATTTATATGTGGCATAAGTTTCATTCTTGTACAAAATGCTCACAAAACCCGATAAGGTCCTTTTGGTTTCGAAATGTACATGGTCTTCTTTAAAAAAAATAATATTGACTATTCAACTCACAAGTGATTATTTTTTGTGACAAGTAAAACGTCAAAAATATCAGCGATTATTTTGTGACGTTAATGTCAAATTTCAGTAAGTTTGAAGTTAGCTGTCAAATGTTGCACAAAAAAGTGAAAAATGTTCGTTAAATAGTCCCTTAAATATGCACTCTTCTTCAAATTATAAGTCGAATATTTTTCTTACATTACCACTCTTGTCATTTGGGATTAAAAATTCCCCTCCTGCTACGCAGTCGGGGTATTAAAACTTAACTCCAAATGACATTCGTGGTAATGACAGTGAAAAATATTCGACTTAAATTTGACCACTCGTGATATTATATATGTTTATTTGAAAAAAAAATTTCTTGGTAATAGTTGTTGGAAATTTTCCTGGAATTAAACATATTATAGAGATGATATGTGCTTATAAGTGGTATTTTTTTACGATTTTTGGTTCATAGGAAAATAAAAATTCAAAAATAAAAAAAAAGATTTTATACTAGGGGGACAATCACCATTTTTTTGTCAAATATTTCTCAAATCTACTTCTATAACTTGTATGAATCTTAAAATTGTCCATTGGCTATAACATATTAATTTTCAGAAAAAATGTTGGTAGTCATGTAATATATCAAAGTTTAAAATAGTTATTTATTTATACTAATACATATAAATGTAATAAAGGTAATAAAAGTCACTTATTCGTTTGACAACGTTGACATTATTTAACGTATCAATTAAATTATTTTAATTCAGAAAATTTTCAAGACCAAACTTTTATAAATATTATTATGTAATACTCAACGGACAATTTTGAGATTAATACATATTATAGAAGTACATATGAGGAATATTTGACAAAAAACTGGTGATTGTACCCCTAGTACCTAGTATAAAATAATTTTTTTTATTTTTGAATTTTTATTTTGAATTTTTTTTTATTTTCCTGTGAACCAAAAATCGTAAAAAATATGCCACTTATAAGTATTTAGCATCTCTATAATATATTTATTTGCAGGAAAATTTCCAACAACTATTATCGAGAAATTTTTTTTTTCAAAAAATTAAAATTATTATTTTTAAAGAAGACCATGTTCATTTCGAAGCCAAAATTTTAAGAAACTTAATGTTAGTTAATAAGGCATCTCTGAAAAAATTTTAGCAAAATCGGTGCATACGCACATTGCCCATGCTTAAGCTCCGTCCACACGACATGGCAAACGTCGGCCAGCGCCAACGCTGGTGCATTTGCCACATCGTGTGGAGGCTCAACGCATCGAAAATGTGGACAAATGTTAGAGCTTGGGAACGTTCGCATAAACTAGGCGGTAAATGTTCCACACATCAAAGGAGAAGACCAATGTTGGCCTATGTGCACAAACACAGTCGGCGCTCCCTACACACGATTTGTGAACAAATGCCAAGCAGTTTGTTGTCTCTTATGATAAATACCGGGTGGAAATGAAAACCGGGTCACCTCGATAACTTTTTTATTTATGAATAGAAAAATTTGAAATTTGGCTATGTTCTATGGTTCAAAAAAACAAATTTTATGTGCATTTTTTATTTTCGAAATCACTTCCGGTTTCACCGGAAACACCATGAACTTTGTTTTTTTAAATGTTACATCCCATATTTTTATTCATGGCTTAAAATACTTTTAAAAAAGAAGTATTTTTGAGATTTCAAAAAAAAAAAAGGTTTTCTAAGTCGGTGAAAAGTGCCAAAACTAATTCTAAATAATTCAAATACCTAAATAAAATTGTAATTTGAAAAAAAATTTAAATGGTTTTTGAACTATTAATTTTTAAACTCGGTTAATGAAGATTTTATCAAATATCTCACTTTTTTTAAATGCAATGATGCCGGGTCATTCGACTTTTTAAAAAGAGGATTTTATAACGATTATTTATTTTATGTATTTGAATTATTTAGAATTAGTTTTGGTAATTTTCACTGACTTCGAAAAACTTTTTTTTTTTTGAAAAAAATTTTTTTTTCGCAAAAAATAAAAACTAATATCTCAAAAATATGAATAAAAATATGGGATGTTACATTTAAAAAAACAAAGTTCATGGTGATTTCGAAAATAAAAAATGCACATAAAATTTGTTTTTTTGAACCATAGAACATAGCCAAATTTCAAATTTTTCTATTCATAAATAAAAAAGTTATAGAGGTGACCCGGTTTTCATTTCCACCCGGTATACAGGGTGTCCCGTAAATGGCGGATAAGCTCTCCAGTACGATGTAGGGTACCCTTCAGGGATCTTTAGAAAAATATTAAAAAAAATCTATGAACCTTCTTTCTTGTGATATTGACTAAAAACCAAAAGGTACATTTGGCAACATGGGTGCCAGGTTTATAATTAAAGGTGAAGGATACACCTTTACCTTTAACAATATCTGAAACATATCTGACATATGTAACTATTTTTTTTTCAAATTGACTGATGAATGGGTATTTTATATGTGTACAAAACAAGTTCAATTTAATACAAAAAGAAATTGAGAGGAACAAAACTTTTTATATTAAAAACACAATGAATGAAATAGTAACAGAAAGTGAGGTTTTCAGTTTCACTAAATTAAAGAAATCAAGGAAACTAACATTTTTAACAATAAGGGTTACAGAAATTATTTTAAACCTATAAGAGGTGTTCAAAATGTTGCCCCTGCACCTCCAGACAAATTTGTGCACGGTATCTAATATTTTGTTGAACCCGTTGTAACATTTGAGGAGTTACAGTTTGTACAGCATCTCGGATCCGATTTATTAAATCTTCTTCATTAAGAACGGGAGTGCGGTATACAAGAGCCTTGATATGACCCCACAAAAAGAAATCCAGCGGGGTCAGATCTCGCAAACTGTGGAGGAGCACCATCTAACTGTATCCACATATTTCTAATGATAGCTAGAGGAAGACCATCGAGATGTTCTCAAAGGTCATTTATCAAGAAGTTTAAAAAGTTTTCACCATTTAACCTTTGTGGTAATATTATTGGGCCCACTAAATGATTCACAATTATTCCAGCCCACACATTCACACTAAAACGTACTTGGTTATTTTTCACGTGCGTTAATTTCGGATTTTCAATGGCATAGTAATGGCTATTGTGTTTGTTAAAAAATCCATCTCTCGAAAAAGTGGCTTCGTCTGTCCACAAAACACGGGAAGTAAAAGTAACATCTGCTTCTATTTGTTCCAGTAACCAGTTACAGTAATTTTCTCTAATTGGGAAGTGATTTGGTGATAGGGCTTGAACCTTGGTGAAGTGATATGCATGATAGCCTTCACTTAGAAGGAACCTGTTAACGGAACTTTTTGATACCCCTAATTCGTTTGAAATACTCCTAGTGCTGCTTCTTGGATCTGCTTCCAATGCATTGAAGATTTCTTCCTGCATGTCGGGAGTCATCACGTGTCGTGGACGACCACGATCTGGACCAGCGACTGGTGCTAGCATTCCGGTTTCTCCACATCTTTGGTCTACCCTCCGAATTACATTGTTATTTGGATGTCTTCTAGCAGGATACCTTTCAGCATACACCCTCGAAGCTTCCGTTGAATTATCGTTGCATTCGCCCAATATCTTCATCATATCCCTGTATTCCTGGTTACTGTACATGGTTTATTTTTATTATTAAATATTAAAAAGGTAAAAAACGGAACTAAAATAATAAGAATGACGAAAATAATACTAAATTGAACTCAAAATAACAAAAACTATAAAAACTAATAAAAATGAACAAAACAGTAACTTGAATACGTTAAAAATTGAAAAAAAACACTTTAAAATTATGATATGGCAATTCTATTTGTCAAAAACTGTCTGATTTTTAACAAATAATTAGTTTTTATACACTGTTGTCAGATTCGTTTTTTAGAATTATTTCAGGTATTTTTCAATTTTAAATATTTAATTGTGATGTTAATAAAGCACAATTTAAATTAAATTTAATACTAAACAATAAAAGCGTAACATATCTTTACAGGTAAAATTGTTTTTTTCGATAATTCATGATAATAACGAAGTTGAATTCTCAACTTCAACTCTTCATATCTCAGTCAATTGATCAAGAGGATTTTTTTTACAATTTTTCTGTGGATCCTTGAAGGTTCCCTAACAACGTACCGGAGAGCTTATCCGCCATTTACGGGACACCCTGTATATGTAAAAAAATAACTAATTTACATGTAGGTACATACATAATAAACATGATTATGTTATGTGGTCCAAGAAAACACACTTAATGGATCCTTTCGAAAGTTTAGAGTAGAGTATGTGACAAACATTTTTTTTTCGAAACTTGAAAAATTGTTGGATTTTTTACCAACAATTTTTTTGAGATAGTAAATCATAGTAGACACCCGCCTGTATATTTTTTAAATTTTGATTGTTTTTAATTTAATAGATGAAATTATTTTCTCCAGGTATATCTATAAATTATCTTGATGTTAAAACTGCTTTGTTTTTAACATTTTGTAGTTCTATAGAACTTTAGAAATTTAGATTATTCAAAATTATGTTTTTATACAGGGTGATTCAGACCACCCGTGCCACCCATTTATCTTGAGAACGCGTTATCGTACATGGCCGAAATAAAAAATTTTATTACCAAAGTGAACCTAAAGAATCCATTGGTGAACTTATTTTTTAAACTTTGATTTTTTAAATGGCAACATAGGTCGAGTTTGGTATGGTTTGATAGGACTTTCAAAAACAAATAACTTATACAGGGTGTCCCAGGAGGAATCGAAAAAAAATTAGGAGGTGATAGTATGAAATATTTTAAGTAAAAAAGTTCAAATAAACATATGTCCGATTCTCAATGGTTACCGAAATACACTTGTTTGAATGTTTTTATCCAGAGAAAACATAAAAGCTCTTCCGAGGTCGTCTTGTCGTTCCTTGATGAGAGCAACACTATTTGTTATGCGAACAATTAGTTCATGGCATATTTTAGATGTAGTTTTTTCATTTACCTGCCTAAAAAGTTGTTAAAGGTAAGATTTTAATTGTGATTTGTTTATGTATTTTAAACTAATAATTTGTAGCTCTGATGAAGTTTATAAAAAATAAACGAAACGTTAGCTACAACAACAGATAGGGTTTTTATTTTTGTCCTAAATCGAGGGAAAATACTTAGATTTACATTAAGTTCAAGGACGTTAACGAATTCATGGATAAGTCTGTTATGTTATCTCTGAATAACAACATTCAAACAAGTGTATCTCCGTAACCATTGAGAATCGGACACATGTTTATTTGAACTTTTTTACTTAAAATATTCCATACTATCACCTCCTAATTTTTTTTCGATTCCTCCTGGGACACCCTGTATATATTTTTTTAATATTTTCCATAGGTTAGAATTTATTCGAAAAGCATAAAACAATTGTTAAAAAAAGTAAATAAAATTTTTTGCATATTTTGAAGAATTTTGTTTAAATATGGACAAGTATGATATTTAAAGTTGGTAAAATATTAGAATTTGTAGAAAGAGTTTATAAATTTATACACAGGTTCGGTTCAAGACCAACGTTGGATACATCGTGTGAAGTCAATGTTTGGCAAACGCATACGTTCGGCCAACGTTGGCGCAAATCTACACAAATGCGCCAAAGCAAACGTTGGCCGCCGTTTGCCATGTCATGTGGAGGGTGCTTTACCCGGTTACAGCCTTTTAAATCTATTAATTATTAATAAATTTAAACCTTTTTAAATTTATAACTGAAAAACAATTTCAAAATTGTAACTAACCAAACTAAATTGTAACTGAACCGTCTTTAGTTTACATTCAAATCGTTAAATTTATGAAATTTTACCAAGTAAAAAAATTTTTGCTGGAAAAAAGTGGAACACCCTTTAGTTCCCATAATGTTTAATGAATGACCGATTATTGTCAAATTAGAACCAAACAAATACCATAATAATTAATTAAGTTCCCTAAGTAAATTAAGAATTTTCATGATGATTATAAACAATAATAAATGATAATAAAACAAAGAATTTTTCTTGAGATATAATACACCACTTAAATTATGCTTACCTTGAGTGTAATCAACATTAGTCCTAACTCCTGGTCCATCACTAATATATTTGGAACAAACACTGGTGCAGCTAAGCGCGAAAAGAAGAAGAGAGCATCGCAACAAAAGCAACATTTTCGGGCAGTTAATTTAAAAGCAACGTGCACATTTTAATTGTCCGATTAAATTGTACTTCTGAAAACTTTATTATTATGCAAGCGCGTACTGTTCTCAGGACTTATTCGTTATTCGCCGCCTCTTTATTAAATATAAACGAATCGCTGTAAAAGCATGAATTGCTGCCTCTATGCTGAAAGTTTTTATTGCAAAGATATTTTTGCTGCAAAGCACGATTCTTTCTGTAAAATGCGAACGTAAATTTTTTTGTTGCTGCCTACGAATTTTATTAATTTGCTTACGTTTACGCGATTTACAACTTTTTAATTGCTGCCTAGGAAAAAATGTAGTCTGCTTTTGTTTTAGATTTAGGGACATAATTAAATCTTAAATTTATCGTTGATTTTATTCATGCATCTATAAATATAATAACTTTTCTTATCAAAAATAATTTATTAAAAAAATAATTCTCGAATACGGTACCTTGGGCAAGTGTCCTGATGTCCCCTGTGCGATTTTTAGGCTAATAAAATATTTCTTTTTTTTTATTTATTGAATCAAGAGATTGTGGGTATGAAAATAAATGAAAAATGTGGTTAATAAGAGTTTTTATTTTTAATAAAAGAAAAAAAAAACGCTGCGGACAGGATTCGAACCTGTGCGGGTAAAACCCAATGGATTTCAAGTCCATCTCCTTAACCACTCGGACACCGCAGCCGATAAAAAATATACATAGTTAAACACACGTAGAATATGTTTAATATTTCAATTAAAACTTTGAAAATTTACATTTTAATCTTTTTAAAATAATGTACTATCCGTACTGCATTAAATTATTTTTTTCCCGGGCCAAGTTGGAAGTTTGTAAAACTTTAAAAATTTGCAATTTGGCGAGGATTAATCATACAAAAATTTATTTCAAATTTATTAAAGGCACAATTAAAAATTCCAATTCCTTTTGAGAAAATACAAAGTGAATTATCTTTCAACAATGTTTTTCACCTAAAACTTTAAAGACTCTCAATGTTAATTTTAGTTCTATTTATTTCTATTGAATTTAAATTTGTCCAGAAAAATTAGAAAGAAAAAAAAACTGATTGAAATTCACTTCTAGAACCTAAAAACCATTTTTTCAGATCTGTTTTAATGCTTTCTAGTCCTAGGGATCCTTCTGTGATAAGTTCAATTGGGCTTCAGTGGATCGTGGATAAATTATGAAATTATGTTGTATATCTGTAAATACAAAATTGGGTTTTTATAATTTTTATTGGATATCATTTAAAATAATGCATCTTAAATTTGCAAATGTTAATACTAAGCAATAAGCAATTATAAATAAAATATAACTGTAGAAGTCAAAAAAATTAAAGATTTTTGCAAATTGGAATTTATACATCGTGTTTCAATGTTTTAAGAAGCGAGTTTAAATATTCTTGAAAATTTAAAATATAATAAAGCACTTAAACCAGTTTACCCAATTTTAAGTAGCCTATCAAAGAAATATATCTTTACATGTCAGATTTCTACCTGTGTTGATAATAAGGTTGCGATAATAAGCTGCGGTGTCCGAGTGGTTAAGGAGATGGACTTGAAATCCATTGGGTTTTACCCGCACAGGTTCGAATCCTGTCCGCAGCGTTTTTTTTTATTATGACAAATAAGTAAATATAGATTGTAAATGATTTTTGTTTTAGTTTTGATCAATATTATAATTCCATTTCTTTATTTATGAAAATAATAATTTATAATTTGAGTATGTTATGTGGTTTAAGAAAATACATATTATACACTAGGAATTTTTTAATATCTCTTCCGGTTTTTCTGGAAATAACATCAACTTTAGTTTTAAATGAAACACGTCATTCTTTTGTTGATATATTTTTAAAATTTTTTGAAATTAAAAAAAATAAGAAATAAGTCTTTATCCGAATTTTAATAAAACCTTCCAAATAAAAACTTGTAAACAAAACAAATACCTAAATATAATTGTAACTTATTGTAAAATTATTCAAGTACTTTTGGAGAATTTTTGAACTGTTTTTAGGATAATTTTTGCAAATAATATGTCACTCGATTTTATGATTTATTATATTTTATTTTGGTATCACATATGTCGGGTCAAATCAATTTGCCTATCCCTCTTTTAAAATTTCTAGTATGAGAAAATAAAAATATGAACAGGCACATGTAAACTAGTTTAACCCTTTCTAAGTAAAAATGAGAAATTTGTTTTTATTTTAACCGTAGAAACTACAAACCCACGATTTTATGTAGTCGAAGAGAAACCTATTTTTTTTCATTATTTTTTCTTCTTTAAATACAGATTTTATTTTATTTTTAAAAGTTTTGTCCACATTTGAAGTATTTATCATCTGTTCTACGGCAATCTGGTTACTAATTCTGATACATAAAAATTCTACCTAGTCACATACCAAAAGGACACAATATTTTTTTAATTTAAACATTATCAATAGTAATAACCTGAGTAGGTTGAAATTCGCAATAATTCTGTCAATTTATTGACAAATGAAATTGTGTTTCTGAAAAGCAACTCAATTGAATTGTCAGTAAAGCGACAGAATTGTTATAGTGATTTCAACTTACGAATTGTATTTGGATAGATTATTTCAACCCTAATTTCTGCAGAATACGAAAATTGTTTGTAATTTTTAATCCGCAATAATTCTGTCAATTTATTGACAAATGAAATTGTGTTTCTATAAAGCAATGGTGAAATCATGAAAATAATAACCTTCGTATAGGTTTTTTAATATAAAATCAAAAAATTTAAAAATATTGCAAATCCTATTACATTAATAGCAAAAAGAATTAATGTATTGTGGATGGTATTTTTTCATAATATTTAAAAAGGTCAATAATAATTTCAATATACAGGGTGTTTCTAAACATGTTTTCCTAATTTTGGGAATTCGTTTTTTGATTAAACACAAGATAAAAAGTAAGTATAATTTTTTTCTCAAAAATGCTCTTTTTTCCATATAGAGGTTTTTGAAGTTTACTCATATTTTTTTTATTATTTTAATAACTAAAAATAAAAATGCACGTATATTACTCGGTTACTCGACTAAATAAACTAAAAATAATAATTATGACTTCATTTTTCAAATAAATGCATCACATTCTTTATGCATATATGAAAAATACGGTGTACATTTTTTGATGTGTAACTCTAAAAGATACCAAAAAAGAATTAAGGAAGCAAAATGTTTTAGAAATGTGCAAACATATAATTTTATTAAGGACAGTGGCATCGTTAAAAAACTTGGGAGGGTAAATAGTACGAACATCCCTAAAAAAGCTTTGTCTTGAATATTGACATATTTATCTAATAGCGACTGCCAAAAAGAAGATCTTATGCAAATTTGAACTATCATTACCACGAATGTACTTTAGGGTTAAGTTTTGATTTTACCCCAAAATGAGTAGTATTGTATGAAAAATGTTCGACTTATAATTTCAACAAGAGTAAATATACAGGGTGACCCAGTCATCTGCACACGGTCTATAGCTTCTTTGCTATAAAAAATGTCGACTTGCGGTTTTCACCAACATATAGATACATGCATGCCCCACAATTTACAAAAAATATTTTCAATATATACAGGGTGTCCCATCCTGGCCTACTGAACCAAAGTTATATTTCTTTAAATGGAACACCCAGTATATTATGACATTTTTGGATTCCTTATCAAAAAATAATTATACTTTGTATAAACTTTTATCGGTCTATCAACTCTCGTTTTGCTGATATTTGCCATTTAAGCCAAAAAAGATCAATTTTTGAAAAATCACTGCTCTAAAACAGATGAACATTTTGGCTTGAAATTTTGTCAAAAATTTTTCAACATCGTCTAGTCTACAACTATCATGTCAAATTTAAGTTTGTGATATTTTTTATCAGGGTGCCTTATGAAACGCAAGTTGAACAATTAAACGAAATTTTCAAATGGAACACCCTGTATATTTTAACATCAATCGATGGCATTTTTTACAAGCTTTTTATTGATATAATGTTTGTATGGTCGCTTATCAACGGTTTAGGAGATATTAATGTCCAAACTGAGAAACAGTGAAAAATAGACAAAATAGTTGAATTTTGTTCAGGATTTTTTTTTATATTTGCCTATTATTTATTTCTGTCTTTCTCTATTTTGCTTTTTTTATAATGTTGTTTTATTTCAATAGTAGTTTTTGTTGTTTTATTACAAAAATAAAATCGAAATTTGCAATTATCAATTTTGGTTTTCTAAGTCTCAGTATGCTTTGAAAATTTAGCAACTGATGTTACCAAGGAATCCCTTATTTTGTTGAATTTTGTTTTAACGCCTTTTTCTGTACTTTAGGCAATAACTAAACCGATATAGTGAACTCTTCTAAAGAAGAAATGGCAAATATGTTGTAAGCGCTTGGCGAAGCTGAAAGAAATCCGCTTCTAGCTATCAGAAAATCAACAAAATAGGGGTTTCCTTGGTAACATCATTTGTTAAATTTTCAAAACATACTGAAATTTAGAAAACCAAAATTTATAATTGCAAGTTTCGATTTTATTTGTGTTGTAAAGCAACAAAAAACAGCTTTGTAGTATAACAACATTATTAAAAAAGCCAAATAGAGAAAGACATATAAGTTTTAGGAAAATTTAAAAAAATATCCTGAAAAAAATTCACCAAGAGTGCTATTTTGTCTATTTTCACTGTTTCTCAGTTTTTCGATTTTATTTTTGTAATAAAACAACAAAAACTACTATTGAAATAAAACAACATTTTAAAAAAGGCCAAATAGAGAAAGACAGAAATAAATAATAGGCAAATATAAAAAAAAAATCCTGAACAAAATTCAACTATTTTGTCTATTTTCACTGTTTCTCAGTTTGGATATTTATATCTCCTAAACCATTGATAAGCGACCATACAAACATAATATCAATAGAAAGCTTGTAAAAAATGCCATAGACTGACGTTGAAATATACAGGGTGTTCCATTTGAAAATTTCGTGTAATTGTCCAATTTGCGTTTTATAAGGCACCCTGATAAAAAAATATCACAAACTTAAATTTGACATGATAGTTGTAGACTAGACGATGTTGAAAAATTTTTGACAAAATTTCAAGCCAACATGTTCTTCTGCTTTGGAGCAGTGATTTTTCAAAAATTGATCTTTTTTGGCTTAAATAGCAATTTCAGCAAAACGAGTGATGATAGACCCATAAAAGTTTATACAAAGTATAATTATTTTTTGATAAGGAATCCAAAAATGTCATAATATACTGGGTCTTCCATTTAAAAAAATATAATTTTGGTTCAGTAGGCCATCATGGGACACCCTGTATATATCGAAAATATTTTTAAATTGTGGGGCATGAATGTATCTATATGTTGGTGGAAACCGCAAGTTGATATGTTTTATAGCAAAGAAACTATAGACCGTGGGCAGATGACTGGGTCACCCTGTATAAGGGACGATTTAAAGAACATTTTTCACCGTTTTGTGCAAAATATTATAGCTAAAACTTTATTATATTTTTAAGTCAAGTAATTGCCAAAATCAGTTTTTGTGTTTTATTCAGAATGTGCTCAAAAACTGCTAAACCATAGGTAAATTTCGTAAAATAATGACGGCAACGTTGTAAGGCTAGTCGGTTACAATTTCATCCCGTTTCGTAAGCCGGTAGGAGTTACAGGCTACCAAAAACTCGTAACAAACGACTCAGCTAACTTGAAAATTTACAGACTTCCTTCCACCACAGTCCGTGCATGTTGGATAATGTCAAAAATTTAGTAATGAATTTCATTACTTATCAGAAAATTCAAACGTAATGAATCGTTTATTCAATAGTTGTAGAAAAAACCATATCCCCGCCTATCAAAAAGTTATACCTCTACATATCAGATTTCTACCTGTGTTAACTGAAATCCATTGGGTTTTAACCGCACAGGTTCGAATCCTGTCCGCAGCGTTTTTTTTACATACCTAGGTTTTTATAATCAATATGAATCAACTACTGATTATTTACTTTCCTTAAAAAAGCAAAAATAAGATTGCCTATTTTATTTTTTTTAACAGTGTCTAAATAATTTATTTGTTAAAGTTGGCTAATAGATTGATTTTCGTATACATAAGTAAAAATGAATTAAAGTGAAATCATGGATATAATTATTTTATTAATAACCTTCGTGTGAGCAGGGGCGGATTTAGGCCTTGGGGGGCCCTGGGCTAAAATACCTTTGGAAGCTCCCTGAGTAAAACAAAATTGGTCTTATCTCGAAATATCAGCAATTTTTTTAACATTTTTAAAAAAGTTTTAATTTAGCTCTATTATTATTATTTACAATTATCACTAACAAACATAATTAGCAAAGAAATTTACTTCTGGTATTGTATATGTTTTCCCATTACGACGCTTCCAACTTAAAAATTCTTTAAAGTGCAGAAAAAGATTAAAAAAAATCATAAAAAATATAAAATTGTTTTTTTTTATCTAAAATCCATATATTTCTAACTAATAAACAAAATGAGCATTTTTGGTAGTTTTTATTACGCTTCAAACTTAAAAATTCTTTAAAATGCAGCAACAAAAGTTGAAAAAAATTGTAAAAAAAATTAAAAAATATACAAGGTGCCCTAATTTGAGAAGCACTTGATGGGTGACTTTGTTATACAGAGGGTCCCAATTTACAACATACTCAATTACCCTATATACAGGGTGTTGGGGAATTTTGTTAGTTAAACGTGAATCTTGGTGCGTTCACTAACCAATATTTAAAATCGAAGAACCATTTGTAGTAGAAGATGTTAGTTACTTTAAAAATACACTGGTGCGTTACTAAACATTTATTGACTTCAAGTTACTTATATCACTACAAAAATATAAGAGACTTACTAATCTAAAATTTACACTTATACAGAGGGGTGCACAAAAAAACAGCCCACGATGTAGCTTCGTTATTTCTTATCCAATTTTAATAAAAAATATGTCAAATTAAATGGTTTGAAGAATACTACTATCAAATAATAAATGATTAATTTTCTTTTTGCAAACATAAGAGGAGAAGGAGGCAACTTTCCTTTTTCAAATGGCAACATATTTTTTCGATTGAAAAAAAAATTAACAAAAATAATCTAAACTAACAATTTTTTTTAATTTAATTTTTTTTTCTTATTTTCTTTTAATTTTTTTATTATTATTAATTTTTTTTAAATTTAATTCCATTGTTTTTTTTTGTTTTTGCGTTTAGCGTTTTGACTTTTTAATTTTTTTTTTAATTTTGTTTTTAAAGGACCTTATCGTTTTCATATGGGAATTTGGGCAGAAATGAAATTAAAATCTAACTTACCAAAAATAACTATAATATTTTAAATATGAAATATCATCTTCAATTTTGTTTAGAAGATGCTGTTAAATAATTAAACTGTATGGCAAAAATGTATTATTAAGCTGGCAACTGCGGCTATTTAAATTTTAAATTCTGACAAGTATGACAATTATTGTCAAAAAATACATATGCTAGTTACCTGTAATTACGATTTGCAATTTTAAATATTCCTCTAATTAGTTGTTTTTGTTGTGAATTATTAGAGATCGATTTTCTAGAAATAAATCTATAAAATGAAAAAAATCATACAATATCGTCAGAAGAATTACTTTTAAAAATTGATGATAATTTTATTTTCATTTCCCAAAAATTGTATTTTTTTATTAAAAATAATTAGCTGCCCTTGGATATATTATATTTATGTTTACAATTAAATAATACGTTTGGAAATTAATAGATTTATTTGTGACACGTAGGTGAAAAATTATCCTCTGTTGCCAATGTCTTGGAAAATCCGAAATGTACTGTAAAAATCGTAACATTTTAATTTCAAGATGTTCTAGTGAATGGATATCTATAAAACTTTCGTAAACTATAATACTAATACCATTTTACCACGTAATAGAAATATCATAATCTTATGCAATGCTCCAAATGTTTTATTCAAGTTTTTGTAAAAATTGAAGAAAAAACGGCAACTCTGCAATAATTAAATAATTAAAAAAAATTAATTGTGAATTTACTTATTAATTTGATAAAACTATACGCTAAATAATTAAAATAAAGTATTTATAAATATGTAATTAAGTACATAATAAATACATTATTCACATCAGAAAATTAAAATCTTTAGATGGTGTCGGCAACTAACATTGCATTAATGCAATGTTAGTTGTTAGTTAATCCCGACATCGTTGTCGAATTGTGCAAAATGGTGTAAAAAATACACAACTTCAAAAGGCTTTTCTGAAGCCCGCACATATTTTCATGATCCAATATTTTACAAAATTAAATATTTTACTTTTCTGTACATGTGGTATGTATATCAACGTTGGAACACGATCCTTCCAGAGAACGATAAGGTCCTTTATTATTAATAAGTTAAAAAAATACTAGTAAATTGAAAATTATTAATAATAAATTAAAAAACAAAATTTAAAAAAATAAAAAACTGAAATTAAAAATAAAAAAAAAACAATTGAATTAAATTAAAAGAAATTAATAATAATAAAAAATTAAAAAAATAAGAAAAAAAAAATTTTACAAAAATGAATTAAAAAAATTATTGAGATAATCGGTTTAGATTATTTTTGTTAATGATTTTTCTCAATCGAAAAAAATATGTTGCCATTTGAAATAGAAAAGTTGCCTCCTCCTCCTCCTCTGATGTTTTCAAAAATAAAATTAATCTATTATTACCTGATAGTAGTATTCTTCAAACCATTTAATTTGACATATCACTTATTAAAATCGGATAAGAAATAACGAAACTACATTGGCCGCTTTTTGTGCAGCCCTCGGTATACAAAAATATAACAAGAGAGAAATAGTGGGGATTCAGTTCTAACCAGGACTAAAAATCTGTAATTTCCCTGAGTAATAAAATTAAAGGTTGCCATCTGTAGTCCTATTTCCCAGGAGTTTACAACCATAAATTTGCGCACATACGCTCTAAAGTCATTGAGTGCTTAACACAGGGTGTCACGAAAATGGCTCAAGATCTCTTCAGTACGTTATTCGGGACTGCTCAGGGATTCTCAGAAAAATAGTTTAAAAAAATTATTTACAAACTGACCGACATATGAAGAAACAAAATTGGACATTCAACTTCTTTTTTAGGATAAACTTTGAAAATCCGTTAGTTCTCCTATAAAAATTGGCTTATCCTTGGTGAATTACTTAACAACAAATAAGTAAGAACCCCAAATTTGCCCCTTCATATCTCGGCTAATTGGTCTAAAGGATTTTTTAAAATATTTTTCTAAGGATCCCTGAAGGTTTCCCAACAACGTACTGGAGAACTTTTTTGCTATTTTTGGGACACCCTGTATAAACTTAATTTTTTATGTAAAATCCTTATAATTAAATCTAATCTAAGAGAGGGAGTCACAAGCATTCACAAAACCGACTGATCAAATTAGGAATTCGCTATTTGCTGTTTCCTCGACAAATGTGTGTACCTAATTTGTATTTTCTAAAAAAAATTTATCGGGATGGGGCCCCCCTAATTGACCAGGGCCCTGGGGTGCAGCCTAAATCCGCTCCCGCCTGTGGACTTTTTAAAATAAAATAAAAAATCTTTAAAAATTTGGAAATACCATAGCAGAAATTACAAAAATTATTATAATAAATTAGATAATATTTTTCCGTCATATTTAAAAAGGCCAATAATAATTTCAATATACAGGGTATTTCTATACAGATGTCCCTAACTTTGGGAATTATTTTTTGACCAAATACAAGATAAAAAGTACGAATTTTTTTTTCTCAAAAATGCTAGATTTTTCGTATACAGATTACAGATAGCGTATTAAAGTTTACTCATATTTCTTTCAATTTTTTAAGATAACGAAAGTTAAAAATCCACTTATTACTCGATTGCTCGAATAAAGAAACTAAAAATATAAGTAGGATGAGTACCTCCGAAAAAACATTGATTTCCAATTTGTCTTGAATATTGACATTTATTTAATGGCGACTTCCAAAAGTAAGCTCTTATGAAAATTTGAACAAATTAATTTTAAAAATTTACCTAGATGTTATGTTAAAATATTGAAAAAAATGAGTAATCTTCAACAACAATAAATGTCTTCTTAATTTAACCTTAAAATTGGCTAAAAATCAAGTCTCGAAGTTAGGGACACTTGTTTAGAGATACATACCATGTACCTAATATTATTGTATACAGGGTGTTCCAGTTAAAAGGAGCCACCCTAAATAACTCTCAAAAAAATAATTAATTGTAAAAATGCCGTGACAGGTCGATTTTTTACCTTCAGGGAGACATCTTTTTACGATAAAATAAGAATGGTAATTGCAACCCCTTTCCCTACGGAGCCACCTTTTTAATTTTTTTAAATGGGAATAGGATTTGAAAGCATTTTTTACCCTGATAATGGTAGTCATAATTTTTTTGGAAACTTTTTGATTTCTAATCTACCTAAAAATTTAAAACAAGTAGTTAATAATGGTATTATTTATGTACTTTCACTATCACTTTTGGATAAATTGTTAAGTTTTGACCATGAAACAAGTGCTCTAACTTAACGAAAGCTAATTATTTATAATTATTGAAAAATAAATCAGTTACCATATTTTTTTATAATTTTTTTTGCGATAAATTACGGTTTACTTTTCTCTTTTATCGTGTCCTGTAAGTGACTAAATTAAAATAGGGCCAAAACAAATCATATTTTTATTTTCAGGATAAACAGACCTTTAAAATGATGCATCACTCGACCCCCATTCCCATTTAAAAAAACTGAAAGGGTGGCTCCGTAGGGATGGGGGTTGCAATTACCATTCTTATTTTGTCGTAAAAAGATGTCCCCTTGAAGGTAAAAATCGACCTGTCACAGCATTTTTACAATAAATTATTTTTTTAAGAGTTATTTAGGGTGGCTCCTTTTAAATGGAACACCCTGTATAAAGGTTAGTTTATATAGTTAGTTTTAGATAATACTATGTTGAATGAGGAAATTTCGTAACTTATACATTTTGTAGTAATTAAAATAAATAATGTAAATAAATTATTATAACGAAAATTACAATTTTTGCGTCATTTTGAAGAGTAGAAACATCTCTTAAAAATTAAACTGCTAATTTAAATATGAAATGGCTAGGATGAGCAAAATTTTGCACATGTATTGAAAACTACTGCAAGTCATTTTATGTATCTCAGTTTTATCTGGTCCGTGTTCCTTGTTAATTAAATTATCTTTTAATTTCACAAAAATTGAAAATAAAAAATGTAAAATAGGGGATCGTCTTATTCTTGAAGAAGAAATTTATTACTTGAATACTATTACATATTGATATTATGTATAATCTCTTCTCGCTTTTCTTCTAGTGTTTAACAAAAATAAAATAATATTGTTTTTCCTGTCAGTTCATAACGGTTGAATGTTGGTGTCTATAAATGTTGTATAAGGGCAAGGCTCATTATCTATGTAGTAACTGATAACTGATGAGTAATGGATATGGTTTACCGCTTACCACCGGTAAATTATTAGATCGACTTTAAGCTAAAACAGCATAATAGCGTTTTTGTTAATTATTTGTTAAATTTTTATTTAAAAAATAATTTAATAGTAATCGTATGATACATGATACACTCTACTTTTTTAATTTTATCTCTTTAATTGGTAGTACATAGTACTTATTTTAAGACTACTGATTTTTATTTAAAAATTTATGAATAGTAAATAAAGCGTTTTAAATAACTTGATTTTGTATTTTTATCGCATTTGTTAAGGTATGTGAGCGTTTTGAGCAAGGAAGCGCTTCCAATCAAATTACGTTTACAAATAGGTCGAGCAGACTTTTTTGCTTGCGAAAAGTTGAACAACTTTTTGCAGGATGGAATCACAAATTCCTGCATTCGAAAGATTTTTTTTTTACTTTCATCGCGCTCATTTTCCTTTGAAACCCAATTTAAATTGTAATTACATCTATCCTTTACAAAAGTTAATTGTTTAAATAGGTAGAATTTGTATATTTGATTAATTTTTAAGTTTAGAGTAGTGGGAAAAAGGAAGCAACTTTTGATTTTATGTATTTAAAGAAATACAATAAGAACAATACTATAGTTTTATTGGGAGTAAAAGAAGTACTTTTTGTGCGAGTCCCGCGGATTAATGCCAGCCACAAAAAGTTCTTTTACTCCGAATAAAACATGCTATTTTTTCTTCAAACGCCGAAATTTTTAAAATAGTAATACAGGGTGAGCTAAAATGATTGTGGTTTGATATGTAGGCAATTTTAAAATTTGACATTTAATTTACATACAATACAGAATACAATGTTGGTCTATATTGGATTGCCTAAAATGCATTTCTACTCCATCTTTCTAATCCTTGTCAATGCAAAGTATACCCGATTGTAACCGATTTATGACCATAGAATCAGGGAACATAAAAATGACTTGTTAAAGCCTTTAAAGTGCCACATAAGGTTGTACTTTAATGACGTTTGAAGAAAAGATCTATTAGCTTGAATACTTTAAAAATTATTTAGTTTTTACCATTTTGTATTTTTTTAAGCATTATGCCATTTGCCATGCATTAAGAGGATAGTCGGCAAAATGTGTAACTCCGATTTCTCTGTCCTTAGAAAATGCGACAGGCGAATGAAACATAACATAATTGTAGGCGATTACACAGAGGTTTTTAAATAATCATAACTTAATTAAGAGTTAATCGAATTGAATTTTGTAAATTAATCCTGAAAGTAAATTAAAGAGACTAGTTAATCTGTTTTTTTTTAAATTTTTTAAAATAGTTTCATAATAAGGTTGTAAATTGAGCCTAAAAGTTGCATATTTTTGGAGGTTTTCAACAGAACCAAAAGGTGAAAATTAAAAAAAAAAAAATTAAAAAGTAAAAACGACTCTTCATGAACTATGGAATCTATTGTTATAGTTAATTGGTACAGTGGATTAACTAAGATTCGTATCAATAAGCTTTTATTTTATTCAATACAAACACGCACGTTGATTACAGATTATTTTTACAATTATTAATTATGACATCAGTCTATTTATTTATTATTTTATCTCGTTGCCTAGCTTACGGTTGCTGTCAATCCTCAACACTCCCCCTGAACGCAAGTCCACTCGAAGTTCTAAATGCGACTTGCTTCTCTTTATTGACGGCCTTGGTGAGGTAGTCAGCCACCATTTCATTGGTTTCTAAATGGTTTATTTGGACATCATTGGTGGCAACCTTTTCCTTTACGAAATGAAATTTGATGTCTATGTGTTTTGTTCTTTGCTTGATAGCCTCTGATTCAGATAAGCAAATTGCTGATTTGTTGTCACAGAAAACTGGTGTTGGCTTTATTTTTTCTGGTAATACCTCCCTCAGTAGGTTTTTAACCCACGTTAATTCTTGCACGGTCTCGGCGAGCCGTGAAAGCGCGACAGTCTTCTGGAGTCGACTTTTCCAACAGATGGCTCCATTTTGGAGCGATAATATGTAGCCTGTCACTGAGTGACGGTCATTACCCCAGTCGGCATCAGAGTAGACATTCAAATCAAGGTCTTGATTTCTTTTGTACGTTAAATTGATTTGTGTAGTTCCTTTAAGATATCTGTAAATTCTTTTTACTGCATATAGATGTGTTGCCAGTGGTTTCTTGGCAAATCTGCTCATGTACGTGGTTACACAGGAGACGTACAATCTTGTGTCTACTTCTTCTTCGTTTACTTCTTCGAATTTGGTTCCAATTGACATTGGTGTCTTTATCGTTCTAATATCGCATTTATATACTCAGTTTGGTCTAAACTGATTGTTCCTCTTTTTGGATTCTGTTTGATTCTTATTCCAAGCAAGTTTCTGGGCTGAAGCTGCATCAACAGCCAACAGCAAATTATATCCGAAACAGATGCGTCTCGAGAAGCACTTATCCGAAAACACCGTACGAAATATGGCTAGGGAGGAAACCTGTCGTTACTCACTTGAAAACGTTTGGATCAAAGGCGTACGTATTAAACAAACGACCAAATAGAACTAAAATGGAAGCAAAGTCCGAACTTGGTAAATTTGTCGGGTATAGCGACGAAAATAAAGCGTACCGGATCTGGATGGAGAAAGAAAAACGTATCGTCATTAGCCGAGATGTTAAATTCATACAAGGAGAATTTCATGAGGATAAAACGACAAACAACGAACCATATAACATCATTGAATTTAATTTATTGCCGCCTCAAGTTAAAACACCTCAAGATAAAAAAGAATCCGTTCAGGAAGAAATTGAACAGGATAAAAATGAATCCCAACCATTCAGCGAATTTCTTGAAGAAGAAGAAAATCAACAAGGCGAAAGCAACGATTCGGAGTACAACCCGAGTGATGACCAAGATGAAACGCAAATACCAAAAGCAGCATCAAGAAAATCAGAAAGAAAACCATCCCCAAAGCAATGGAATGATTACTATTGTAATGCCGTAATGGAAGAACCACATACGTTTCAAGAAGCATCAAAAGGAGAGGAAAAGAACGAATGGCAAGAAGCAATGAAAAACGAAATCAAAGCCCTATATAATAATCAAACTTGGATATTGGTAGACAAGCCTAAAGATATTAAAATATTAAACTGCAAATGGGTCTACAAACGAAAGACAGACAAATATTCACAAATCAAAGGGATAAATTATACAGAAACATACTCTCCAGTCATAAGACATGAAACAATAAGAGTACTATTCGCTCTCTCGGCAAAACTAGGAATGAAAATACACCAAATGGATGTTGAGACCGCATATTTGCAAGGGAATTTGCACGATGAAATATACATGCATCAGCCCGAAGGGTTTGTGAACCAAGATGAACCACAAAAAGTATGCAAACTCCTGAAACCCATCTATGGTCTGAAGCAAGGGGGGAGAGAATGGAACAGGAAATTGAACGATGAGTTGATCAAAATGGGCTACAATCGAAGCAAATCCGACCCATGTTTGTATAATCAAACCATCAAAGACGAGATAATCATTATAGTGATCTACGTAGACGATATTCTCATTTTCTGCAAGAATGAAGACTAGATTCAAAACTGTAAGTTAACACTAATCAAAGCATTCAAAATCAAAGATCTAGGAACTGCTGATAAATTTCTTGGAATAAGAATCAAACAGAATCCAAAAAGAGGAACAATCAGTTTAGACCAAACTGAGTATATAAATGCGATATTAGAACGATTTGGAGTATCAGAATGTAATCCAGTAAAGACACCAATGTCAATTGAAACCAAATTCGAAGAAGTAAACTAAGAAGAAGTAGACACAAGATTGTACCAAGAAATGGTAGGATGTCTAATGTACGTCTCCTGTGTAATCAGACCAAACATCACGTACGCAACCACGTACATGAGCAGATTTGCCAAGAAACCACTGGCAACACATCTAAATGCAGTAAAAATAATTTACAGATATCTTAAAGGAACTACACAAATCAATTTAACGTACAAAAGAAATCAAGACCTTGATTTGAATGTCTACTCTGATGCCGACTGGGGTAATGACCCGTCTACTCGTCACTCAGTGACAGGCTACATATTAACGCTCCAAAATGGAGCCATCTGTTGGAAAAGTCGACTCCAGAAGACTGTCGCGCTTTCTACGGCAGAAGCAGAGTACATGGCGCTTGCCGAGGCCGTGCAAGAATTAACGTGGGTTAAAAACCTACTGAGGGAGGTATTACCAGAAAAAATAAAGCCAACACCAGTTTTCTGTGACAACAAATCAGCAATTTGCTTATCTGAATCAGAGGCTATCAAGCAAAGAACAAAACACATAGACATCAAATTTCATTTCGTAAAGAAAAAGGTTGCCACCAATGATGTCCAAATAAACCATTTAGAAACCAATGAAATGGTGGCTGACTACCTCACCAAGGCCGTCAATAAAGAGAAGCAAGTCGCATTTAGAACTTCGAGTGGACTTGCGTTCAGGGGGAGTGTTGAGGATTGACAGCAACCGTAAGCTAGGCAACGAGATAAAATAATAAATAAATAGACTGATGTCATAATTATTAATTGTTACAATAATATGTAATCATCGTGCGTGTTTGTATTGAATAAAATAAAAGCTTATTGATACGAATCTTTGTTAATCCACTGTACCAATTAACTATAACAATAGGTTATGGGCCCAGGAGCTAATAACAAATATAAATCATAAGTGAAAATTTTTTTTACGAATCACCATAATATAATCGTCATAATATTTGACATAATATCCCCCTTATTCGCTGACGCTGAACGATAAGTGAACGACTCGATATTGAACGATAATCGTTATTTTAAGGGCATCGTTTTTGCTATTCTCTAAGAAAAACTCACTCTTTTAGGAACGACATAAATGTTCAACTATTAATTACTAATTACGAATAAATTAATAAATAAAGTTCTTACCAAAATAAGAAGTATGTCAATGGCCGTTACATTTCTATGCATAAATCTATGCAGTCTATGCGACGAGGTGGACCGAACCCAATTCCAAAGAAGCAGACCCATACCATCACAGAACATCTAGGTTTTGTATATTTTCGGTTTATTCTCTACTGGAAGACGAATATACTTAATTCCATCTGTAATATAAATTAAACTTAAAAAAATACTTTTTTCTGCTCGTTTTGCGTCCGCTTCAAAAGATCCCTAGCAAAACCAATTCGGGCTTTGCGATTTTCCTTTGAAATTTGAAATAAGTAATATGTTTTGGCCGGTCTTCTTCCAAACAATTCACCTTCAATTAGACGATTTCTTTTGGCATAGTAGTTACAAAAATTTCCATGGTTTTCTCAATTTATACAAGACAAACTCGTTTCTAGTTATTTTTAAAATACAAACGTAGATTAGTTTTTTGAACGTCCAGACATCTTATTCGTCAGAAAGATGGATTTTAATTGTGTTGTTATTATACCCTATACCCAGGGGCGTAGCCAGCTTCCATCCCAGGGAGGTGCATTTTTTTACACAACATAGTATAATATAGTGATGCATATGGCGGCTATTTTTTTTGATAAATAGCATGATATACAGGGTGTCCCATTTTACGTTGGACTCCCTGGGTATCTTTGTTATTATTGGAGATAGAAAGTCGGTTAAATGGACAAAGTAGTAGAGATTTTTTCGAATAATAATTCATTTAAAAAAAATTTGAATATCGCATCGTTCCAACGCTATCTTGAAAAAACAAGAAAATGTGATTTTCAAAATATGGCTTTAACTTCGTTATTTTCGGGGGCACCAAAAAATTTTTTTGACTTAATACAGACAATTTTTTGTGTACAATGCAGTAAAACAAATGAATATTTTTTTTCACCAACGGATTGACCGGAAATGAACCAAACTTATTTTTTTCTTATGGCAGCCATATTGGATTTACACATATTCGGAATAAGTGTATTTTTCTGAGTAATTTGATATATCATGTGAAATATATTACCCAGAAAAAAATACTGATTCCGAATATGTGTAAATCCAATATGACTGCCATAAGAAATAAATAAGTTTGGTTCATTTCCGGTCAATCCGTTAGCGAAAAAAAAATATTCATTTGTTTTACTGCATTATACACAAAAATTGTCTGTATTATGTCAAAAAAACTTTTTTGGTACCACAGAAAATAAAGAAGTTCTAGCCATATTTTAAAAATCGCATTTTCTTGTTTTTTTCAATATAGCGTTGGAACGATGCGATATTCAATTTTTTGTATATGAATTATTAATATTGGAAAAAATGTCTGCTACTTTGTCCATTTAACCGACTTTCTATCTCCAGTAATAGCAAAGATACCCATACAGTCCAACGTCAAATGGGACACCCTGTATAGCATTATAAATATCAAGCAAAATTTGCTATAAATAAATCTCGTTAAAATTAACATTTTTATATTTGTCTTTTGGGCCTTGTTTTAATATCAATTTGACACCGTAAAGCCAAAAAGAAATACAATAAGTTTCAAAAATATAAAAGTTATTAGCCAAAACGTAAATAATATTTCGAAGTTAACATCAAATTCTTTAAAGAATACAGGGAAAATGATATATGTCATTTTGCTATTTATCACGACTTACAATACTAGTATAACACAATAAAAAATATACACAATTTCGTATCGATTTTATAAGTTTTTTAATGTTGAAAGTTATAAGATATATGAAAATTAATTTTTCATTTTTTTCGTCTACTTTAGGGGGGTGCAATTGCACCCCCCTGGCTACGCCTATGCCTATACCTGTTTTTTAACAACATTATTATGTTTCAATGTATGTTTAAATGTTTTTCTTTTATAAAATACATAGTATAGTCGTATAGTCGACTGCAAAGTTGTTATTCTTCTAAAGTCTAAAGGGTAAGAAGTTTTAGGTGACTATAATCGACTATAGAGTTTACAGATTTATTTTGCTCTTTATTAAATGATAAACATAAATACTATTAGAATTTCCTAATTCAGTTTTCAATTTTAAAAATTTGGGTCAACTTTAATACTTGATCAAAATAAATTGTTTATACACAGTTTACAAAAAATATAAAAATGACATCTTATTTTTGCTTTTTCTTTAAATAGAAAAAATTATAAAAAAGAAAAAAAAAACGCTGCGGACAGGATTCGAACCTGTGCGGGTAAAACCCAATGGATTTCAAGTCCATCTCCTTAACCACTCGGACACCGCAGCTTATTATTGCAAGCTTATTATCAGTTAACACAGGTAGAAATATGATATGTAGAGGTATAACTTTTTGATAGGCGGGGATATGGTTTTTTCTACAACTATTGAATAAACGATTCATTACGTTTGAATTTTCTGATAAGTAATGAAATTCATTACTAAATTTTTGACATTATCCAACATGCACGGACTGTGGTGGAAGGAAGTCTGCAAATTTTCAAGTTAGCTGAGTCGTTTGTTACGAGTTTTTGGTAGCCTGTAATTCCTACCGACTTACGAAACTAGCCTTACAACGTTGCCGTCATTATTTTATGAAATTTACCTATGGTTTAGCAGTTTTTGAACACATTCTGAATAAAACACAAAAACTGATTTTGGCAATTAATTGACTTAAAAATATAATAAAGTTTTAGCTATAATATTTTGCACAAAACGGTGAAAAATGTTCATTAAATCGTCCCTTATACAGGGTGACCCAGTCATCCGCCCACGGTCTATAGTTTCTTTGCTATAAAACATATCGACTTGCGGTTTCCACCAACATGTATAGATACATGCATGCAATTTAAAAATATTTTCGATATATACAGGGTGTCCCATGATGGCCTACTGAACCAAAATTATATTTTTTTAAATGGAAGACCCAGTATATTATGACATTTTTGGATTCCTTATCAAAAAATAATTATACTTTGTATAAACTTTTATGGGTCTATAATCACTCGTTTTGCTGAAATTGCTATTTAAGCCAAAAAAGATCAATTTTTGAAAAATCACTGCTCCAAAACAGAAGAACATGTTTGAAATTTTGTCAAAAATTTTTCAACATCGTCTAGTCTACAACTATCATGTCAAATTTAAGTTTGTGATATTTTTTTATCAGGGTGCCTTATAAAACGCAAATTGGACAATTACACGAAATTTTCAAATGGAACACCCTTTATATTTCAACGTCAGTCTATGGCATTTTTTACAAGCTTTCTATTGATATTATGTTTGTATGGTCGCTTATCAATGGTTTAGGAGATATAAATATCCAAACTGAGAAACAGTGAAAATAAACAAAATAGCAGTCTTGGTGAATTTTTTTCAGGATTTTTTTGAATTTGCCTAAAACTTATATGTGTCTTTCACTATTTTGTTTTTTTAATAATGTTGTTATACTACAAAGCAGTTTTTGTTGCTTTACAACACAAATAAAATCGAAACTTGCAATTATCAATTTTGGTTTTCTAAATTTCAGTATGTTTTGAAAATTTAACAACTGATGTTACCAAGGAAACCCCTATTTTGTTGAATTTCTGATAGCTAGAAGCGAATTTCTTTCAGCTTCACCAAGCGCTTACAGCATATTTGCCATTTCTTCTTTAGAAGAGTTCACTATATCGGTTTAGTTATTGCCTAAAGTACAGAAAAAGGCGTTAAAACAAAATTCAACAAAATAAGGGTTTCCTTGGTAACATCAGTTGCTAAATTTTTAAAGCATACTGACACTTAGAAACCAAAATTGATAATTGCAAATTTCGATTTTATTCTTGTTATAAAACAACAAAAACTACTATTGAAATAAAACAACATTATAAAAAAAGCAAAATAGAGAAAGACAGAAATAAATAATAGGCAAATATAAAAAAAAATCCTGAACAAAATTCAACTATTTTGTCTATTTTTCACTGTTTCTCAGTTTGGACATTAATATCTTCTAAATGATGGGACACCCTGTATATATCGAACATATTTTTTGTAAATTGTGGGGCATGCATGTATCTATATGTTAGTGAAAACCGCAAGTCGACATTTTTTATAGCAAAGAAGCTATAGACCGTGTGCAGATGACTGGATCACCCTGTATATTTACTCTTGTTGAAATTATAAGTCGAACATTTTTTCATACAATACTACTCATTTTGGGGTAAAATCAAAACTTAACCCTAAAGTACATTCGTGGTAATGATAGTTCAAATTTGCATAAGATCTTCTTTTTGGCAGTCGCTATTAGATAAATATGTCAATATTCAAGACAAAGCTTTTTTAGGGATATTCGTACTATTTACCCTCCCAAGTTTTTTAACGATGCCACTGTCCTTAATAAAATTATATGTTTACTTGTTTGCACATTTCTAAAACATTTTGCTTCCTAAATTCTTTTTTGGTATCTTTTAGAGTTATACATCAAAAAATGTACACCGTATTTTTCATATATGCATAAAGAATGTGATGCATTTATTTGAAAAATGAAGTCATAATTATTATTTTTAGTTTATTTAGTCGAGTAACCGAGTAATATACGTGCATTTTTATTTTTAGTTATTAAAATAATAAAAAACATATGAGTAAACTTCAAAAACCTCTATATGGAAAAAAGAGCATTTTTGAGAAAAAAATTATACTTACTTTTTATCTTGTGTTTAATCAAAAAACGAATTCCCAAAATTAGGAAAACATGTTTAGAAACACCCTGTATATTGAAATTATTATTGACCTTTATAAATATTATGAAAAAATACCATCCACAATACATTAATTCTTTTTGCTATTAATGTAATAGGATTTGCAATATTTTTAAATTTTTTGATTTTATATTAAAAAACCTATACGAAGGTTATTATTTTCATGATTTCACCATTGCTATATAGAAACACAATTTCATTTGTCAATAAATTGACAGAATTATTGCGGATTAAAAATTACAAACAATTTTCGTATTCTGCAGAAATTAGGGTTGAAATAATCTATCCAAATACAATTCGTAGGTTGAAATCACTATAACAATTCTGTCGCTTTACTGACAATTCAATTGAGTTGCTTTTCAGAAACACAATTTCATTTGTCAATAAATTGACAGAATTATTGCGAATTTCAACCTACTCAAGATATTACTATATATAGGGTTTTCCAATAAGAGGTGTTATTTTGATATTCAAAGAAAAATGCATTTTTTAATATAAATGATCGGATGTTTATTTCATTATAAAGAGGAAGGTATGCCGTTAATAGTGGAAAATAACATCAGGCAAATGACCACCACGACCACGCTGACAGGACAATATCCTTTTCATGAAATTTTCCATAACCAAATCGCAAAGTGGCTGCCCTGTGTCCTCGATAGCCTCACGAATTCCATCTTTGAGGTCTTGAATCGACGCTGGGCTGTTGGCGTAGACCTTCTGTTTCACGTGGCCCCAAAGAAAGAAGTCGCAAGGTGTTAAATCACAAGATCTCGGTGGCCAATTGTGATCACCTCTTCGTGAGATAACACGGTCCGGAAACTTTTCTCATAAAAGATCAATGGTTTCGTTGGTTGTGTGGCACGTAGCGCCGTCTTGTTGAAAGTAAACGTTGTCCAGATCAATACCATCCAATTCCGGCCATAAAAAATCGTTAATAATCTCTCGATAGCGCAATCCATTCACCGTAACTGTTGTTCCAGCCTCATTTTCGAAAAAGTAAGGTCCAATGAGCCCGCGGACCATAAACCGCACCAAATAGTCACACATTGAGGATAGAGAGGCTTTTCAACAATAACTCTTGGGTTTTCTGAGCCCCAGATACGACAATTTTGCTTGTTGACGAACCCACCGAGGTGGAAATGGGCCTCATCACTCAAGATGATTTTTCGATGGAATTCCGAAATTCCCAATCAGCAAAGACACGACGTTGTTGATGATCGGCCGACTTGAGTTCTTGTGTTAACTGGACTTTATAAGCCTTAAGACCCAAATCTTTATGCAAAATACGGTGTAATGACATTTGTGGAATGCCTAATTCCAAAGAACGACAAAGAATGGACAAACCTGGGTTTTCTTCAACACTTTCGGCTACAACAGCAATATTCTCGGCTGTTCTTGAGCGACGTGCACAGGTTTTATTCTTCACATCACTAACTTGTCCCAACAGCTCGAATTTTTTCACCAATTTCTGTATTGCGGTCCGACAAGGTGCTTCACGACGACCCAAAATGTTCGAGTTTTACGAACCGTCTCTGCCAAATTTTCACCATTTTTATAGTGAATTTTAATAACTTCTATGCGTTGTTGAAGCGTGTATCGTTCCATTTTTATTAATGGCGTAGTTTCTACTTGTCAAATGTCAAAAAATGACAGCTTTAAAAGTGACATCTACCGAAATTGCGGGCTATTCAAAATAACACCTCTTATTGGAAAACCCTATATAATGTTTAAATTAAAAAAATATTGTATCCTTTTGGTAACACTGTGACTAGGTAGAATTTTTATGTATCAGAATTAGTAACCAGGTTGCCGTAGAACAGATGATAAATACTTCAAAAGTGGACAAAACTTTTAAAAATAAAATAAAATCTGTATTTAAAGAAAAAAAAAATTATTAAAAAAATAATAGGTTCCTTTTCTAGTTTCTACGGTTAAAATAAAAACAAATTTCTCATTTTTACTTAGAAAGGGTTAAACTAGTTTACATGTGCCTGTTCATATTTTTATTTTCTCATACTAGAAATTTTAAAAGAGGGATAGGCAAATTGATTTGACCCGACATATGTGGTACCAAAATAAAATAATAAATCATAAAATCGAATGACATATTATTTGCAAAAATTATCCTAAAAACAGTTCAAAAATTCTCCAAAACTACTTGAGTAATTTTACAATAAGTTACAATTATATTTAGGTAGTTGTTTTGTTTACAAGTTTTTATTTGGAAGGTTTTATTAAAATTCGGATAAAGATTTATTTCTTATTTTTTTTTAATTTCAAAAAATTTTAAAAATATATGAATGACGTGTTACATTTAAAACTAAAGTTGATGTTATTTCCAGAAAAACCGGAAGAGATATTAAAAAATTCCTAGTGTATAATATGTATTTTCTTGAACCACATAACATACTCAAATTATAAATTATTATTTTCATAAATAAAGAAATGGAATTATAATATTGATCAAAACTAAAACAAAAATCATTTACAATCTATATTTACTTATTTCATAATAAAAAAAAAACGCTGCGGACAGGATTCGAACCTGTGCGGGTAAAACCCAATGGATTTCAAGTCCATCTCCTTAACCACTCGGACACCGCAGCTTATAATAGAAATGTCAAATTAAAATACAGTATTATTAACATTATGTATACGATACCGGACGTACGCGAAAAACGGTCAAATATGTTGGTGACGATTTTTTCTAAAACTTTAAGATAAAAATTTAGATTTTTGGTGGTAAAAAAAATTAGTAATCTTGAGGTTTATAACTTCGTGTTGGATAACATATTACTCGGAGAAAAATCCTCTATCTAAATAGGGGGTGGCTCCACTGTATGAATTTGAAGGAAACAAATTCCCCAGATTTTTTGGCGGGAAATTTGAGTTGACCACAATCGTTTTAGCTCACCCTGTATATTAACGCGAATGAGTCCAAATTTCATCAAACTTTAAATGAAATAAGGATGTTGCGCTAAGAAAATGAATAAAAATATAGAAACTGGTAACACCTCGTAAATAACAAATGGAGCATTTTTGAGAAAAAAATATACTTATCTTTGAACTGAGTATTTGTCTGGGAATCATCAAATACCCTGTATAATTCAATTCGCGATTTTACTGGTTTCTCACGGTTTTAACAAATATCTAGTACTTCTAGTTTGGACTAGTTAAAACTAGTTTTTACTGATTTCGGGGTTTAACGGTAACATCTATAATAAAAAGTTTATTTTCTACGCTCTTATCTGCTCTTAATCCAAAATTGACGTTCTAATATCCGAAATTTATTTGAGAACTCCTTGGGACCAGAAGGACACCAATCATCATAACAGATTTATTTTGGATAAATTGTATGAAAATTGAACCACCTTTTCTGTTTTTCCAAAAATGTTTAAGGAAATAGAATCAAGGACGTGGAAGTTTATAACGCCTAACATAATGAGAACGGTGAACTGTTTACTAGATTACTATGGTAATGATGTTTGTCTATTTGTTATGAAAATTTTTATGTGCATGAAATATCTAACGGGTCAAATCTCAACCGAGATCAACTCTTTAGGGTTACACACTTCCACCTCTGATCAAAGGTCTCCATTGACACTGACATATACTCAAAAAATTTCTTTGGATACATACGGACTGAAACCCGCTAGGTTATCAAAGTTATTATGTCTACCCGCTGTAGCTACACTACTATCAAAGTTTCGATGTAAACACTAAACAAAGAAAGAAACTTAGCGTTGTTTTTATCGTTGCTCTTATCGTCCCTTTTATCGTGTAGGGGCGTTAAAATGTATCACGTGATCCGACAAGCTGAAGGACTTTAGATAACTTAATTACAAAAGCGATTTCGGATGACTTTTTTGGATGATTGGTGGTATTTGGTTAAATTTTAGCTAGCGGTGTTAAAGAATAAAATACTGCCTGTCCTCTGGATCTAGATAGAAGAGATGAATGAATTATGTCTGACCAATCTGGGAAGCCATTTAAAATCACTTTATATTGCAGGTGTCAAAAATAATGTAACCCGATCAGAACTTTTAAAAGTATAAAATTTGACCAATAGCCCAGATTCGTTGCTTTAGGTGCGCCAACAGAGGTACGGTAGTGTTAACAATATTTTTATATGTTAATTTTTTTCATAGAAGATTTTAAAGAATATATAAGATATTTGCGATTTTGGTCATAACTTTTTTTCCAGTGGAGCTTTTTTAAAATTTCTTTTTTTGGTATAAAGAAGAGTCTTCTGGCTACAAATTTCTTCGTTTTTTCTTTAAGTAAGTGAAACCAAATAATCGTACGGCAGCAGTAAAACGGGCTCTTTACAAAAAATGTTCGCTTAGCGGCTCTTTGAAACATTCTAAAAAACTAAATTGAAATAATATTTTTTTTCCAACGCTAGCAATAAGTTAAGATATAAACGAAGACTTTGATGTTGCGTTTTTTTGTTTTAAATATATTTTTAATTTTTTTACTGCATCTCAAAAATTTCTTAAAATTTTACTTACTTATTACTTATTTATTTATTTATCAAAGAACAAGTTACAGATAATAAAATATACAGATTATCAGTTAACAATTTAAGTATTAATCACCGAGAAAGGAGACTTAGACAGATTGAATCTGGTATGAGAGCCCCACTTAATTTTTGGGCTGGTGTAAATAGGTTAAAAATATATTTAAAACAAAAAAACGCAACATAAAAGTCTTCGTTTATCTTAACTTATTTCTAGCGTTGGAAAAAAATATTTCAATAATATAATTGTCCATGGTGTATGTATTTCTTTTATAAAAATCAAATCAATTTCTTTTC
Organism: Stenus bimaculatus; assembly: GCA_963971135.1. NCBI lineage: Eukaryota > Metazoa > Arthropoda > Insecta > Coleoptera > Staphylinidae > Stenus > Stenus bimaculatus. Next base: position 15,664,499 of record OZ020187.1, read on the forward strand.
AATTATAGCCTTTATTTGAAATATAATTTTTTTATTAAAAATAGCTAATGCATTTTCGATCCTTAGATCATCATCAGGCTATAAAACATTAAATAAAAATAATACTATAACAAAGTATTAATAGAAATTACCTTGAAAAATTAAAAATTCTTGCAACAAGAATTAAAGAACACTTGAGCAGTATACAACTAAATAAAACAGATTCAAATTTCGCATTGCACATTAATGATAATAATCATACATTTGACTCTAAAAATTTTTGTTCTATTTTACATTTTTATAATAAAGGCAAAAAACTTGATTTGGCAGAAAACTTAGAAATTTGTTTTTAAAAAGAAAAGACCTTAGCGTTAATGATATTATTAATTACAAATGCACAAAATTATTTGATAAAATAAATTTATTATAAACTTATTATATTTTATTTTATATTTTACATCAAGATTTTATTTGTTTTACTTTACTTGTTATTTTAGTTTATAAAAAGTTTATTTTTTATAGTAATCTTTGTGAAATAAAATTTTATTTTATTTATTTATTTACAATTTTTTACATAAGTCATTTTTATATGAATTTTTTAAAATATTTTTCAAGGTAATTTCTATTAATACTTTGTTATAGTATTATTTTTATTTAATGTCTTATAGCCTGATGATGATCTAAGGATCGAAAATGCATTAGCTATTTTTAATAAAAAAATTGTATTTCAAATAAAGGCTATAATTGAAAAGAAATTGATTTGATTTTAAAAAAAAAATATTATTTCAATTAGTTTTTTAGAATGTTTCAAAGAGCTGCTAAGCGAACATTTTTGTAAAGAGCCCGTTTTACTGCTGGTAATTGGTAGCCACAAGACTCTTCTGTGTACCAAAAAAAGATATTTTAAAAAAGCTTCAATGGAAAAAAATATATGATCAAAACCACAAATATCAAGCGAATTTCAAAATCAAGCGCTCAAATTTGCCGACTATCCTCTTAAGTTTAAAGGCCTTTAAATTTAAATTTGATTTATGGGTTGTAATGGACAATTTCCATGGCTACCTTTAAGGGTCATTTATGTTACTCACGCAATTTAAATTAATAATAACAATATACACACTTTTACATAATAATTGAAAACTATTGTACATATTATTTATGTTTATGAGTCTTTTTGTTGCTGCGTTTAAATTGGGCAACTTTTGTTCAAAAACAATGTTTCGTACCGCACGAATAACTAATTAAAGAAATTTTTCTTTGACATGTTTATGGTACCAATCGATTCATATTTTATGGCTTAACAAATTCGGAGAAGTGTCACATCGGGCTTTGATTGGTTTTTGAGTAATTTTACTGTAAAGTAGGAGTACTTTAAGGGCCTTAAAAAATACAATTCATGCTAATATTTTTTAATTCTTTTCTCATATTTTGTTCATTATAAAATTTTTTTGATGCTACCAAAATTTGGTACAAAAAATTAAGTAGTTTATGAGTTATTTATGCGGATGTGGCACCCTATTTAGCATACTCAAAAAAATGACTCTTAATGTTCCTAATTAAAGGGCATTAATTTTGACCAGAATCTGCCTATAAAGGTCTTTTTCTTCAAACGTCAGTAAAGTACAGTCTTCTGTGATAAATAATGAAACTGCATTACAAAAATAAATTTTTAATCTGACAACTGCGTTTTTAATATTTTTAATTTTGACAAGTTTTAAAACTATTGTCAAAAAAGATGGCATCTTTAAGATGCAGGTTGATACCTGTAAATTGCGATTTTAAATCAATTTACAATTTAAAACACGCCACCTATTAGTCGTTTTTCCCGTAAATTTTAATATATCGATAAATCTTACGTGTACTTACTTATTTTTTTTTTAATATTTTTATTTTATCAATTTATCAACAGCTGTTTACTATCTGTCCTCTATCTAAGGATGGTCCCACTATCATGCCATTTGAAAAAATATAGATATTTGCAAAAAAACGCTTTTTAAAAATGCCAAATGAATTCCATAATTTTTAATTTATTTTACCTATTTAAATTATTTAGGAGTAGTTTTAATAGATATTATTAAAAAAAAAATACCAAAAAAGTTTAGAATTTTTTTTTGTCACAAACATACTCGAAACTTACAAATGTTTAATAATAAGTACAAAAAATACGGTGTTATATTTAAAATAAGAAAGTTGATGTAATTTCTGGAGAAATTTTTTAGTTCAATAAATGCGTTTTCTTATGCCATATAACATACGAAATTTTAAATTTAATAAGTTTCGTGGATAGCCGGTATAAACAACAAAGTCTACAATATTAACTTTAATTGTTCGAAGTATATGTATTTATGGGAACAACATTTCCGTGAAATCAAATATCAATTATCAAATAAATAAGCTGAGTTGAATTAAATAACGTCAACATTTCTCTAAAATTTACTTTGATGTAACTTTAATATAGTTTATTGATGAATTACACAGAGCAATATTCAATAATCACCTACCCACTGTTTGATGCGAGTATAACATTAATTTCCAAATCATAAATATTAACGATATTGTCATAAAATTACTTTAAAATTACTTTAAAGTGCTATCTTTGAAGTTAGTTGAGGAGATAAAAAATCAAATAAAAACAAACTTTTAATTACATAAAATTGGCATTCTAATTCCATCCTTAAAATATTGTCGGTTTTGACCACCTTTAAGAAGTTATCATCAAATTTTTTTTAAATGGCACCCTCTACTTTTGTAATCTTTGGAATCTCAACTTTATACTGAACACGACAGTTATTGTTATTGTTATTGTTATTGTTATTTTTCCTATTTTTGATACAAGGAATGTGAATGTGTATTGTGAGTATTTTGTTTGTACTTGAATAGTTAATTGTCAATAAAGATATTTTTTAAATGTGGCTTTGAATACAGGGTGGCCCAACTAAGAGTTACCACCCAGGTTATTTTTGAAAACAAATAATTTTTTGACAAAAACTCTGAATCTGGTCAATTTTTATTTGGTGAGGGACCAATTTTTATGGTTGCGCAAGGGACAACCCCTCACCCAGTTATGCAGCGAAACTACCCGCTGCCCCCCCCCCCTAGAAGACCCCTGACCATTCCGTAGAAGAAAAAATAAAGGCTACGATCTTCGCATCCCGCAGTTTTTCAATAGTTTTGAGTTTTATTATGTAAGGAATCATGCTTAACTTAAGGTCCCTCCGCCTCCCTCTGCCATTTTATTGTGCAGCTCTAGCTAATTTTAATTTTGTGCATTATCAAATAAAGGTATGTTCAAAGATTTAAGACTTAAGACTTTTAGAAAATTATACGATTTATACACCCGCTTTTAAAGGTCTATTTATGCTCAAAGTTTTAGGACTTAAGACTCATAAATCTTATCCTATAATTTAGAAAATTATAGGATTTATGTATCCGTTTTTAAGAAATGGCAAATCTTAAATCTTAAGTCTTAAATCTCTGAGCAAAAATATACTTTTGGTTCCAAAATCTTGTACAAGATGATATGCTTTATGATTTACGATTTTAGAATTAATACCCAGATTCTAGTCAAAACATTTAAGTTTAAAGGTCTTTAAATTTAAATCTGTTATATGGGTTGTAATTTCCATGGTTACATTGTTTGTTTGTAATTAAAAGCCTTTATTTTTGAGCAAATATGCTGTCTATAAATCTCTGATCATAAATAGACCTAAAGTGTAATTTATGCTCAGAGATTTAAGACCTAAGACTTTTTTTATTTAAATTTTATGATTTACCATTTCTTAATACCGGGTGTATAAATACTATAATTTTCCAAATTCTTAAATCATAAATCTTAAGTCTTGAATCTTTGAGCATAAATGAACCTTCAGATTCTATTGCACATTGCGCAAACATTTCCCGAGTCGATTATCGACACAATTTCCTTACCAAAATGTGCTAGTCTAAAATGGCCTTTAATGTCGATTTATGTTCAGAGATTTAATTTAAAATCTTTGAGCATAAATTGACCTTAAGAAATGATAAATCTTAGGTCTTAAATCGTAAATCATAAATCTTAAGTCTTAAATCTTTGAGTATAAATAGACCTTAAGTAAATTCAGTATTTTATGAAATAAATTATTTTTGTTTTAACTTTTGGATATTTTCCAAAAACGTTCATCTAGTACCCGGTACCCAAGCAACAATTTTGGTCAAAATTACGTTAAATTTACGTAATTTAGGTATATCAAGTCCTTTTGCCCTATACGAATTACGTCGTTATTACGTAAACTTTACGTAAAGGGAAAAAAATTGACTGTAGTTTCGACGTAATATTTCCCTAATTGTCGACCTATAAGAAAGTTACCTATAAGTTAATTACGTTAAATTTACTTAATGCCGAAGTAAAATTTACTACGTATTTCCCAAATATTTCCTTCAATAATAAAGATGTTCTACAGCGATTTTGGCTCACGACTAACGACTACCAACTTTTATTTCTTAGAATGAAATATGTTGGGAACATGAATCCATTATAATTTAAAGTATCCATGATGCTTTACTAATATTTATTATGTATTATACAGGGTGATTCACATTTATGTTAAAATTTCTCGGGTGGTGATTTCTTAGATAAAAATAAGAAGAAAAATTCATATAAACATTTGTCCGATTCCGTTTCCTAAGAGAGTTACAGCTCTTCAAAGGTGCTGACAGAGAACACCCTACTAAAAATGCCAACCAAAATCGTACAAAAAAAAGCTTGTATTATTTTACAAGATTATGGTCGGTTTCTGCCCCCCTGGTTATATAGGGTTTTTGGTTGGCTTTTCCATGTTATACTTATGTGGGATTTTATAGGTTTTTGTTGAAAGTTCTGCGTATAAACTCACTAATATTTGTTGGTTTTTAATGGTTCTAAACTCAAATCCTGCATTTACTTTATATGTTTTTGTATATATTTGTATGTATTTGAAAACTAACGTGGGTTTTTATGGTGAAAATTTCATCAGATTTTGTATGAAATTATCTTTAAATATAAATATTTGGCTGAATATTGTAGAAATTGAATGGTTACTATGAACGTTTTACATAAAATTACGTATAATTTGGTGGGGTCTTAATGGAAATTCTTAATAACTATGGCTGATTTTGTACGGAAATAATACTGGTTTTTGTATGATCTGAGTAGGGAATATACCTGAATATGGTAGGAGATTATACTGGTTTTAGTATGAATTTTGTAGGTAATGCTTGGTTTTATTGGATTTTGGAATGAGTGTATATCTGGAAATACCTGAATATGGTTGGAAATTGTTATGGTTTTTGTATGAATTTTGTTGGATAATGTATGGTTTTGTAGGATTTTCGAATGGATGGGTATCTGGATATGCATGGTTTTGTTTGGAAATTATACTGGTTTTTGTATGAATTTAGTAGGATAATGCATGGTTTTGTTGGATTTTGGAATGAATGTATATCTGGAAATACCTGAATATGGTTGGAAATTATACTGATCTTAGTATGAATTTTGTAGGATAATGCTTGGTTTTGTGGGATTTTGGAATGAATTTATATCTGGATATAGCTCATTTAGATTGGAAAATATACTGATTTTTGTATGAATTTTGTAGGATAATGCACATTTTGGAGGGATTTATGTGTGGGTAATACTTACCTGATTGTACGAGGAAGTGATATGAGTACATGTTCAACTTACTTAATTAGCCATTTATAATTGTTCACGTGATAGTTTTAATAGTATTACAATGCCCATTTTTTAAGTTACTAGGTTTACTTAGTTTTAAACTTCAATTCAAAAAATCTTTGTGGTGATAAGAAAATACAACAAGGTTTTCTAAAAACATATAATAATAAAATAAATGTAAATTTATAAAAAAAAACAATAACTTTTAACACATTTTTTGTAATACTTAATGGCTGTAAATTAACTAGGGTTCCTCTTCGACATCAGCTTTATCAATTGTAAAAATGTCATTATTTTCACTTTGATAAAAATAATTAACACTTGAATTAGGAATTACTTATAAAAACTGTAAATAGTGATTATTTCAATAGTTCATCTGATTTAAATATTTATTAAATAATAAAGTGCTTACATTTTTTTATTCCTTGGTGGTCTATACAAATCCACGATTTTACGTGCTACGTATGTGGAAATGTTTTGCACCTCTACGTCAATTACGACTTCAGATGATCTCGATTTTTTTTAAAATAAAATCTTTAAGAGTTTCTAAAATGTATAATAAACTAAATATTATAGAACCTAACCTAACCTAACCTGCAGGTTATTGGCCATTTATTTCAGAATGGATACTAATAAAGCACTCAAATTTGACATAACTCTTAATATGCATTGGACTCACGTCCATGATTTTTTTGAATTTTTTTTATTGGTTCTAAGTGGTATTTTAAGAGATCGTTGGTGGTAAAAACAATGGTAACTTTTTTAGTACTGCATTCTTATGAGATTTTTTTTCAAAACATCATTCTGTAATCAAATTTACACAAAAATGGTGCTCTTATACAAATTCGATAGAATGAGCCGTTTAAGAGAAAAGTGCATCTAAAGATGTGCTTGCTGGCACTGTCCTGGGACAGTTGTCATGGTTACCATACTTAACCTTTTTGTAGGCCTATTATTTTACCAAACTTATTCCATAATTTATGAAAAAGGTTCCTATGTAACTTATGAAATAATTTTGGTAAAAACTAGGGTCTAAAAAATTTTTAGTATGGTAACCATGACAACAGTCCCGGCAAGCACATCTTTAGATGCACGTTTCTCTTAAACGGATTAAATTTGTATAGGAGCACCTTTTTTGTGTAAATTTGATTACAGAATGATATTTTGAAAAAAAATCTGATAAAAGCCAGTAATAAAAAAGTTACCATTGTTTTTACCACCAACGATCTCTTAAAATACCCCTTAGCACCAATAAAGAAATTTCAAAAAAATCATGGACGTGAGTCAAATGCATACTAAGAGTTATGCCAAATTTGAATGCTTTACTAGTATCCATTCTGAAATAAATAGCGAAAAACCTGTCCTCTGTCTCTGTCAGCACCTTTGAAGAGCTGTAACTCTCTTAGGAAGCGGAATCGGACATATGTTTATGTGAATTTTTTTTCTTATTTTTATCTAAGGAATCACCACCCGAGAGATTTTAACAAAAATGTGAATCACCCTGTATTATGTAGTGTTCGGGGTGTTGTTGAAACTTCTCGCCTATGCTTCAAATTTGGTTGCGATAAAAAAAATTCTGTGAAACTTATGGATTCTACCTTGAAATAATACCATTCCTCATTCAAAAATCTTTGTTTAAAAATAATTTTTGTTATTAGGTAATTAGATTAGACTTTTTTTGGTCTTAGCTTTATACAGGGTGTCCCTAAAAGGTCTGTACTCTTACAAAATTCCTTTATTTTAGGCAGAAAAAAAATATTTCCATGTGGTGCATAACCTAACTTTAGAAAAATAGAGAAATTAAATTTTTCGCCAAAACGTCTGTACAAAGTAATACCACATATTCTTGAGACCAAAATAAAATGATTTAACCAAACTTATTTTAATCGAAAAGTGCTTCGATAAGTGTCTAGCGACCTTGAAAAATCACTTTTGGATAAAGATAAAATTGGTTAAATCGTTCCATTTTGGTCTCAGGAATATACTGTGTTAATTTGTAAATACTTTTTAGCGATTTTTTTTTCAAAGTTAGGTTATGTACCACATGGAAATAATTTTTTTCTGCCTAAAATAAAGGAGATAGAAAAATTTTGTAGGAGACAAAAAAAGTTTATAATTACACTGTTTAGCTACAAGTAAAGTTTTATGAATTTTTATTCAGCCATTAAAAAGTTTTAAGAAATGTTGCATGTCGATGACCTATTTTTGACCACTTACATAACGTGAAATAGTAAAAACAAATTGTCTAGAAATACTTTTTTCCATTACATAGCCACATACCAAATTATGTTATGATCGTATGAGCCGATTTTTAGTAATTTAAAAAATACAAAATAGTTTTAAGAACTTTAATGGTCTGTAGCACCTTAACGAAGCACTTTTGGATAGAGATAAGTTTGGTTAAATCGTCTTATTTTGGTCTCAAGAGTATGTGGTATCGTTTTGTAAGGACCTTTTAGGGACACCCTGTATATGTAATTTCAATTTTTAAATATTTATTTAAAGAAATGTCGTATGATTTGTTAACTTTTTATTTAAAAAACTTTATTTTAATATATAAATAATCATTAATCTTTGATAAATTTATACTTAACCTAAAATTTATTAGTTATAAATATGGCGTCATTTATTATTTATTATTTAAAATATGTATGTATAATTATGATTACTTGAATTTAGAACTTCCTTATGTGAGTATATATATTTATATATAGACAAAATATATAATTGATATATTGTAAATATGTTAGTTTCCTGAAAAAGTTTTATACTGCTATAATCAAATGGTTTTTTGTAAGCTATTTTAATAACACATTTTTGAGAGACATAAATTTTATTTAATAGATATCTATATGCACTACCCCAAATTAAAATACCATATTCAAGAATTGATTGAATCATTGCACAATAAATTTGTTTTATTAAAGTTGGCCTAAAATATTTCTAATTGAATAAAAAATATAAATTATTTTTTATATAATTTATATGTTCATTCCATTTTAAATTATCATCTATAATGATACCTAAATATTTAATTTTAGAAACTCTTTCAATTTTCTCACAATTACAGTTAAAGTTATTACAATTTGATTTATGTAGATAAATGAAATTTCTATTTAAAGTTGTTGTTTTTGTTGTACTAAAATATAAAAATTTAGTCTTATCAATATTTAAACAAAGATAATTTGAATTTAACCATTCTTTAATAATTTTTAATACCATTTCTGCTTTATTAACTACTAAATCTCGTATTTTGTCATTAATATAAATAACAGTATCATCAGCATACGCTGATATTTGAACACCTGGACCAAATTTAATTAATAAAATATCATTTATATAAATTGTAAATAATATTGGACCCAAAACTAAACCCTGAGGAACACCACAATTAACTGTTAATTCAGAACTCTCAAAATTTTCAATAGTTACTTTTGACTTTCTATTATTTAAATAGCTCTCAATTAATTTAAATACATTTCCTCTAATTCCGTATTTATACAATATTTTCAATAAAATATCATGATTAATAGTATCAAAAGCTTTTTTAATATCTAAAAAAATTGCAGTAGATGGAACTGACTGGTCTAAATTTTCATAAATGGCTTTTGTTAAATATGTCATAGCTTCATTTGTATTAGATTTATTGATAAATCCAAATTGATTACATGATAATAATTTATATTTATTAAGAAATGATATTAATTTATTTTTAATATACTTTTCAAATATTTTTGAAAACGTAGGTACAAGAGAAATTGGGCGATAATTATTAATTTCTAATATATTTCCATTTTTAAATATTGGTTTTATTATAGACTTTTTTAAAGACTATATCCTAAATCAATACATCTATTATAGATTTCTGTTAATGGTTTAGATATATAAATTTATATTTCCTTTAAAATTTCACTAGTAATTTTATCAAATCCAGGAGATTTATAATTTTTAAGTTCAAAAATTATGTCTTTAATTTCACTTTCTGTAATATGTTCTAAAAACATACTTATAGAATTATTTGAAATATTTGTCAAAGGATTGATATTTGATTTGGATATACTTTTTTGCAAATTATTACCTATATTTACAAAAAACTTATTAAATTCATTTGTTATAGTTAATTTATTTTCAACTACTTTATTTGAGATACTAATTTTATTTATTTTATTATTTTTTTTTCATTTTCAGTTATATTATTTATTATTTGCCAAACTTTTTTTGAATCATGGATATTATTATTTATCATTTGTTTATAATAAGAATTCTTTTCTTTTCTAATTAAATATATTACTTTATTTCGAACTTTTTTAAACTCACTTTCAATAGCTGCATTAAATTTATTTTTTCTCCAAGTTTTGTATAATTTATCACGTTGTTTAATTAAAATTATTATTTCATTGGTAATCCATTGTTTTCGTCTTTTATATTTAATTTTAATTACTTCTTTAGATTTTTCAATAAATTATTGAAGTTTTTCTAAAAAAAGATCATAGCAATTATCTAGTTCCTTATAGTTAGTAATATTTTTCAAAAAATTCCAATTTTCAGTTTCTAAGTTTCTTTTCAGTTCTTCAAAATTAATTTTAATATAGTTACTTTTGTTGTGTGTTTCAGTGTTTTTATTCAATTTAATTTTAATTATTATTGAATAATGATCATTAATAGAACTATGTGATATAATTGGTGTTACGATTTTATTTTTTATTGAACTTTTCAAAAATATGTGATCTATACAAGATTTACTTAAGTTAGTTTCCCTTGTTATCCCATTAATAATAGAAGTATATCCATATTCTAACATTAAATCTGAATACTCTTCTACAATAATATTTTTTGATAAAATGTTAATATTGATGTCTCCAATAATAATTTCCGATTTAAGATTATTATTAAGTAAAATATTATCTTTTAGAATTTTCAGAAAAGTTTTAATGGGATAGTTTGGAGACCGATATATGCACGTTATTCCAAATATTTCTCTATTAAAATTTATTTCTATTTTATAATAATTTAAATCTAATATTTTATAATTTTCTATTTTGGGCGCGTTCCAGTAATGAACACTAAAGCCCACGACGACCGCAAAATCGTTCTACATAAGACCGCGATTTTTTGTTTCGTGCATCGATGGCGACCGCAAGAAGCTCACAACGACCGTATTTATTCGTGGGTTTCCGTGGTTGTTTGTTGAATGGTGACCTTTTGAGCTAGTGGAACGGGAAAATTTTGCGGTCGTGGTCGTGGGCTTTAGTGTTCATTACTGGAACGCGCCCATAGTGATCTAAATTTTTATTAATTAAAACTATTAAACCATCATTTTGATTATATTTTCCAAAATTATAATAGGATTTATATCCTTTGATATTAGTTTGTTTGGAATTAGTTAACTGCCATGTTTCAGATAAAATTACAATTTGAAAACAATGATTATGTAAATTGAGAAGAACTTCCAATTCATCTTTATGTTTAATAAAGGTTCTAATATTTAAATGAATAATTTGTAATGCCTCTGAATTATTTTTATCCAAAAGCAAATTAGTTTCATCTACATTTTTTGTTACTAAAGTTTTTATAGAATTATCCATATTTAAGTTGAATTTACAAAATTATTTAGTAATTTGGAATTGTTTTCTTTGATTAATTTTTGATTAATATGTTTTCAATATCATGTTCACTAAATATTTTAATTGGGATACTCTTACTTTCTTTTTTGGCATTAATTTGTCCTCCTTAATTCTCTTGCTTTTTTAAACAGTATTCTTGTTTCTTTTGTCATATCTTCATTAAAGTATATCTTCCTTTCCACATTTTCATTAAGATTGCAATTTCTATTTGTAATTTTTCCTTTAATTTTTCTCATTTTATAAATTTCCTTTTTAATTGAGGGTTTCTTAAATTTAATTAATACTAATGGATCTTTTTTTGTTTTAATAATTTTAATGTTTTCAACATCATCTTTATTAATATCTACACCAATATAATTAGTCAATTCAAAGAAATTATTTTTTACTTCAACTTTTTTACTTTTAAGATTAAAAACTTCCTTTTTTATTGTGTTTATTTCCTGTTTATTTTCTGACATTACTTTATCAAAAATATTGTTTTTATTTTTTTGATCTTCATACATGGCATTTAGAAAACTCATTGATTCGACGAGTCCTTTAATTACCGATTTAATTTCTTTAAACTCCTTATTAATATTTATCAATAGGTTTTCTATATTTGAAAATTTTTCAAATTTTTCCTCAATGTTTTTTAAATTTATATCTTTAAATAATTTTGAAGATGTAGATATTTAAGATAATGGATAATCTTGTTCCTCCTCATCATCTAAATCATTTTGTGAAGAAAATATATTTGACATTCGACTTGAACTTCTGTCATTGCAGATTTCACAAATCCATTTCTTATTAGGATTCTTATGAAACTTATCAAAATTTTGATTACTTAATCCTGAACATTTTTTATGAAACCATCCAGCACAATTGGAATTACATTTAATTGCTTGCCTTTTCCCAATTTTTTCATTACAACTTGAGCAGTTAATAATTGACATGTTGACATTTATTTTTTATACATTGCTAGAATTTAATAGGAAATTTTACTTATTTTCTAGCCTATTAGGTAACTTTTCCTTGAAACTTGGTAAAAAATTCTTACAAATTTGACTATATAGTAATTTTGCCCTAAATTATAACTTTTTACCTCAAAGTCAATAATACTTTGAAGTATTTTTGTACCGAATAAGTAAATTTGACTTTGAAGGGAAGAATAGGGCACGAACGTTTGAGATCAAACGCGAAGTTCCTATAACCCAGAAATATAACCTAAAAATTTGTAGCAGTGGCCTCTTTTAAATTTAAAGGTTCATTTAAATTCTGTGAAGAATAACAAGATTATAAATGCAGGTGTGGGACCAATTTGACTTCCCTTTGTATCCCTTGGTAGTATTTTTTATAAGTAATAATATGTTGTAGACATCCGATATGATTTTATGAAAGTTCTTCCCATTATGATAAATCAGTTATGCGTTTGAGACAGAATACATTAAACTCATTAGATTTAATAATAATCTTACAATTGTAAGGTATACATAGGGCGCGTTCCAGTAATGAACACTAAAGCCCACGACCACGACCGCAAAATTTTCCAGTTCCACTAGCTCAAAAGGTCACCATTCAACAAACAACCGTGGAAACCCACGAATAAATACGGTCGTTGTGAGCTTCATGCGGTCGCCATCGATGGATGAAAGAAAAAATCGGGGTCTTATATAGAACGATTTTGCGGTCGTCGTGGGCTTTAGTGTTCATTACTGGAACGCGCCCATAATGTTACTATAAAAATATTATATTAAACATCAACAAGTAGTTGTGGACAACTTTGAATTGAAAAGTGTCCTAAATTACGTAATTTTTTCTTCATCCATCACTACATAAATTGCCTAGAAAGAATTATGCCTTTAAAATTCTCCAAGCTAGTAAGTTTGACCACAATGTAATTAATTTAAATTTATTGACTATAATACCTCTAATTTCGACCAATAAGGAAATTTTACTATTTTAGGAAACGCAACCAAATTTACTAAAATTTTACTTTGAAGTATTTTTTTCCTAATAGTCATTATAAAAGTCAAATTTCAGTAAGTTTTACTATAAATTTGACTAACAGGACATTCTTACTTTAAAGGCGACGTAAGGTAAAATAATTCGGTAAATTTTACTTTAGAATTTCCCCCATTTTTAACTTTGAAGAAATATGACCAATTAGTAATAAATTAGGTCAAATAATGGTAAATTTTCTCTAGTAACTAATGCCCAACGAAATGCCTTTAAAGTCGTTATTTTGGGCAATATTACGTAAATTTTCCTTAATTAGGTAAAATTTACGCAAGCACAGGGATATTTCCCATGATTTGTTACTTGGGTATATCTTTCAAAAAGGCAATACCTACCGAGTTGTGTTTCTAAAGTGTCAGGAAGATGTTTGACCTTGAAAATTTCTTAAAATTTGGCCTGAGGCGGTAGATTAGAGCGGCAACCCCCTAACCCCCTAGACCCCCAACATCAAAAACTCATATTTCTGCAATTCTAGATTTTCCTTAAAATACCGCCTGACTTACTGCCTCAAAACCAATTTGATGAGCTGCCCCCCCTCTAGATTATTTCCTGGGTACGCCCTTATAGGTGAGTAACGTGTAGCCGTACTTAAAATGGAGTTGAGGTACGATTCCAATTTGATGCCATTAAAAGATTTTTTGATTTGATATTTTATTTTTTGGGACACCCTGTATAGAACAAAATATGTATGGTATTTATGTGGGCATGTTCTGAATTTATGAAAATTCTCTATAAATTATTTTCGTATACTATTAGAATAACGCAAACCACTTGTGCAATCAACAAGTTTTCTGGATAATTCGAAATGCAAACAATTGGTTCATAAAGTAATAGAATCTGAGGCAGCAATTCTTAACTAGTTGACACGTTAATTTCCTTCGCTTTAATTTATAGGTTTTCGTACACAGCTTTGTTACTTTGTTTATGTAGAAGCTTATATGATAATAATTTAAATTCAGCACGCTACAGCGTTCGACCATTTGTAAACCTCTTGAATTTGCGCGTGTCATGTTATTGGGGCTTGTAGCGCCCGTTTGGTTACATTACAGCTAATTACACGCTACTCGCTCTCCTCTTTGTCCTGAAACGCAGCCAATTTTATTTACACCCAGCAAGGAATATCCGAATTAACATACAGTTCCGAAGCCTGATACCTTAATCCCTCATGACATACGTTGGCCGAGAGGCAAGATGTAATCCTTAAACATCCCTTCGGCAGATTTGGGGATCAGGACAGGAGATAAGGAGGGAGTGAAATGAAATGCAGCCGTCTCATAAATTTTAAATTCGGTGCGTGCGGCGTCAATTTTCCTGCCTCCGCATTGCTGAGAGATGACTGTACTTAGAAAATTATAACAAAAAGTTTCTAACAGCGTGTGTACTGGACGCCAAGGCGCAGGAGCCGGGTATATTGACTGTGCTGCCATTGTGGATAGTACCAAAAAGAACGCCCAGAGAGCGCTGAAGGACAGGCGCTTTTCAACTGCGCGGAAAATACACAAACATTACAATCCTACGCAAGTGGATTCTCATGTAGAATTCATGTGCGTTATTATAATTGTAATAATCCGATATAACTTCCCTAAAACTCAAATTTTATTCTTGTACTTAAGTTTTGAAATACTGTAATGCATAATCTAATAAAAGCATATTGGTTCTATTTTCTAGAAGAATCAACGTTAGAAATAGTTTGTCGTTTGCTCAGAATTTTTTTGGAAAATTTAAACTTTTTGGAAGATATAATATCTCTATCTAAAAATATAGCTTGTTCAATTTATTTTAAGTAAATTAGTGATGGTAGGTCAGGTTTTTATTCCAATTTTAATTGTTGTTGTTTTAGTCCTTAAGTCTTAGTTCCCATTTATGTCATTGAACTTCCCACCCCTGATAATGGCGGCGCACGTCGATTCTGCCGCCTCCAACCTTGTATGTGCTGTACACTCGGTGGCATACGAGACCAGCTATTTATGCTATTAGGTCTAACTTACGACCGAAAAAGAAACGGGTTTTGTGGCGGTGGCGATAAGAAACCCTCCAAAACGGTATTAAATTTCGCGAAAAAGCCTCTACACTGTTGAAAGTGCTCTCTTTTTTCAGACCGTGCAGGAGCTGAACTGTGTTTATCCCCGGAAAGGGAACCAGCTGTAAGTGCAAACATCAATCGGCCGTCCTTAACATAATTAACACCCCTTTGGTAGAGCGCTTTGTGTTTTGAAATGTGCGTGCGATGGACCCGCGATGGCATTCGAGGGTGGAAATTGTGAAATTTTGCGTGCCAACCGAGAGGTTCGCCATTTTGCCATAGAGTTGTTAGGCGTTTTCAGTTCGCGTTTTCGCCTAAACGGGATGTTTTAAATAAAAGTGAGGAAAGGGGCGAGGGTCTGCTTTTTGGGAAGTGGTCGGTAAAGTGAAAGATTTGATTTATTCTGGAGACGGGATTCATTTTCAATTTGGAAACTAGTGGATATTTACCTCATGTTTTAGTAATCTTGCAGTTATATTTGGCATTTCCGCATTGTTTAAACTGCTTTAATTGGCCACGTTTGGCACTCCTTTATTTTACAGGTAATGTTAATTACTATTACATCTTAGATTTTCTACTCTAAAAAAATAAATTTCTGACTTGACCTAAATAAACTGTTGTTTACAAATTCTTTTATTTATATAGAGTAGGCATTATTTACATAGAACGAGAAACAATATAGCTATATATAGATTACAAAAGCTTCAATCTAATAACATATTTATAGCAAATTAAAAAATGGAAAATACTTGTTTTGAAATTTTCAAATATTTAATTCTATTTATATCAAATTTTAACTGTTAATAATGTAAAGTCTGATTGATGTTTGTATGATTTTAATAATGGTGATTATCACAGCATAAATAACTGGTTCGCCTCCTTTGAATGGGAATATATCATACATTAACTCCAAAAGTCATGAAGGTTATCAGAAGTTCTTTGATCTTAGTGAAGATGCTAGTCATTGTTCAAGCAATTTAATAATCAATATAGACAAAATGTTGAAAATCAGTTGATTTGTAAATTCAGAAGAGGAAGTAGTTGATCTTTGTGCAAAGTACTTTTCCACAGTTATAGTCTAAAATTCTTGACAAGATTGACAATCTCCCTAATTCTAACTCCGCAAGTCCTGATGTAATTCCGATTTTTTTAAAAGCTTGTTATTTTATTAGTTTTATGTATTATTTTCAATACTTCACTATCTTCTGCGAGATCTTCTGGTATATTTCCATTTCAATGAAAATAGCTATATCTTACCGATCCATAAATCAGGCGATAAACATATATTGGGAAACATAGTCCGGGAGCCAACACTAGAAAAAAATGTATTAAATAGTACCAGTACAAACCCACAAAATCTTAATTAATAGCACATGTCGATCGTAAAAATTTATTCGCCATACAAATTCAATGGCTAGTGACTTTAATATTTCCCAAAGAAAATGCTTGGAAAATATACAATTTTCAAATCACTCTACACCGTCTGGCACTTGTTTTAGTTTACTTAAATAAAGAAAACGTCCAACAGAAAATAGTCTCCATACATTTTGGATGGGTACCGAGGACTCTTGGACTGTTCGATTATGTCTTTTTATTGACCACTTTTAGAATTTCGTTACACCGTCTGGCATTTTGATAGTTTCATAGATTTACATCCAAGAACCGATATTTTATATTAGTCATACATTTTTGTTGGCTAGAAAACTCCTCGTCTCTGCGCGTTTCCCATTAAAAAACACTGGTAGATTTGTATTATGGTACACCGTATGGCCTTGAATTATACGTTTTGTATAATACAATAATTGCAGTTGTACATATACCAGAGAAATTCTATGGATATTACTGTCAGCAACTTCAAAATTCTAATAATAATGTATTTAAAATAAAATAAAAATGAAGTTGGGCATGAGATCAATACTATATTATACCTTTTATAGCCTATTATAATAAATATTAATTATTCAACACGACTACTTTCCTATCTTGAATTTAAAATCGAATTGTTTGAAAAAACTACTAGCGATAATTAAGAAATAATCGCTTGGAAATCGTTATTTTTATTTGATGGTCCTAAAATATTTTGTTACAATTAAACAAAATTATACCATACAAAATTATGCAAACGCCATAGATTTTTGAGGGCGCGGAGAGGAACCCTAACTATCATAATTTTGAAGATAAAAAGAACTGTTTATCAATAATAGGTTCATTTATCATCAAAATCTTAATTTGTAGAATATGTACATCGCAAAAATTGATTCGCAAGACGCAAGACAAATTCGCTGGCTAGTGGTTATATAATTTTCCAAAGAAATTGTTTGGAAAATCTACAATTTTAAATCATCTTGCACCATCTGGTATTTGGTTTAAATTACTTAAACGAAAAAAAAAATCCAACCGAAAATTGTCGCCATACATATTGACTGGGAACAAATGACTCTAGAGCTGTTCGAATTTGAAAGTGACATATTATACAAAAGTACCGATATTTCGGACTAAAACTCACAGTTTTTTAACCAACTAAATTTCATGACGATCACATTACCTTGTGTTTTAGACAAAATTCTATGAAATTATCAAATTGGCAGATGACCTAACAAAATTATAAAAATGGCCAAAAAAAGTGGCAACACAACCATAAAAAACGAACTTTAGACTAATCTGTAATGACTGTACCTGCCCAAAATGTATGGCGAATAGTTTCCATTGGCCTTTTTTCTGTTCAAATGATGTTAAATCAAATGCCAGATGGTGCAAGATGATTTTAAATTGTAGATTTTCAAAACAATTTCTTCCAGAAATTTTAAAATCGCTAGCCAGGAGATTATTCTGGCGAATCAATTTTTGGCATATAGATGTTCTACAAATTAAGATTTTGGGGGTTTGTAATGGTTCTGTTTAATACACTTTCTATTATTGACTCCCGTACTATTATCCATTGTTTGGGACATCGTTTAAGACGTATACACCACCTTTTAATATTGGCAAATATGAGAAAATGTTCTTAAAATCGTGTTTAAGTAAATAATAATTTTATCTTATTTTTATAATAAATAACATTATCTACAGTAATATTTTTTGTTATATTTTAGTTAAAATTCATGCTCAGAATCGTCGATTTCTGAAGCCAACGACGATCTTTGGCGACGTTGATCATATTTTTATTAAAATAAAAAATAACCAACGGTGTGTACGATTATACAAAGAAAATCCAAAAATATAATAAAATATATGTTTAGTATTCTTTAAAAAACAGATATGTACTATGTACCCACTTTTTATTTTTAATACTTTACTTTAATATCTACTTCATGATAAACTCCAAAATTAAATAGTTGCCATACGGTGTGAAATAATTTTTTGATATTAAAGAAAAGGTGTCATATTACTACCTTTCTAATAATATTGGTATCCATCCTACACGTATGACTATCGTTAATACATGATTTATGTAGTAAAAATAATATATTATTAAAAAATTAGGCGGTACGATATTATACAAAAGTACCAATCTTTCGAACTAAAGCCCGAAGAGAGGGAGTGTTTTCTAGCCAACAAAAATGTATGACTCTTATATAATTTCGGTTTTTTGATATAAATCTATGAAACTATCAAATTGCCAGACGATGTAAGGAAATTCAAAAAGTGGCCAATAAGACAAAATCGAACAGCCCAAGAAGTATGTCGACTATTTTCTGTTGGACTTTTTCTTTATTTAAGTAAACTAAAACAAATCCCAGATGGTCTAGAATGATTTGAAAATTGTATATTTTCCAAGCATTTTCTTTGGGAAATATTAAAACCACTAGCTATCGAATTTGTATGGCGAATAGTTTTTACTATCGACATGTGCTATTAATTAAGATTTTGTGGGTTTGTACTGGTACTATTTAATACATTTTTTTTCTATTGTTGGCTCCCGGACTATGTAAGTAATCAATCTACTATCGCTAAGCTACTGGATAACTTTGGTTTATGATCAACTAAACTGACAGTGTAAAGAGCTTATTATTAACCAACAGCATGGTTTTTGCAACGGTAGATCTACACTTACAAATTTGTTGATTTTTGAACCATCTGCAGGTTAACTCCTTAATATACAAGGATTTCTGCAAGGCTGTCGATAGGGTGATTCATAGTATACTATTAGCAAATATTGAAGGTTTTGGATTCTTAAAAGGCTTTATAAAATGATTCCATAGTTTTCTTTATGGTCATACATAGTTTGTAGGTGCTTACATCTCTCATGAAATTAGAGTCACCTCAGGGGTTCCCAGCTTCTCTGTTATTTATTATTTTTATTAATGATGTTCACAAAGCTTTGGATAATTGATTCCTCTTATATGCGGATGACTTAAAAATGTATAGAATAATTAGAACAACAGCTGGTGTTGTAATTCTGCAAGATCAGTTGGACAGTTTTGTTAAACGATGTAAAATCTCTAATCTTGCACAAAATATTTCTAAATTAGTTTTAGTAGAAATGTTCCTAAATTGTGTCAATATAAAATTAATGATGAAGAATTGAAAACGGTTGACCGGGTGAAAGATTTGGGCATTACCTTTGATGTTAAATTAAATTTTAAGTAGCACTTAAATTATTTAAATTCTAAAGGTATTAAAATGTTGGTCTTTGTTTTGCAATAAGAAGCTCAATTTTTTTCGTAAACACCATCAACAACATAACCATAATTATACTTCCAAATTCAAGTATAGAGGGTGTTCCAAAACGTACCGGAAATATTTTAGGATGATTTCCAGAACTCGCTTAGAGTTGAGAAGTCCATATAAACGTACGTCCTAAATGCAAAAAAATCCTTACGTGCTTAATATGATTGCCTACTTGGTTAAATTTTATAAAATTCTTTTAACTAATATTGCGGCCTTGTTTATGGAACACAATGGGATAATTTTGAACATTTCCTGTAAATAAAATAATATCAATGTATTAAATAAAATTTTATTTATTAAAATAGTAAATAACTCGTGAACGGTTAAATTTAGGACATATTAACCTGTATTCAGCGACCGTGATGAAAATTTTAGAGATGTCGTTAACGTTAAAGACGTCTTTAACAAAATATTTCATAGGAAGAAATACTTTTTAATCACGTTAACGACGCCCCTAAATTTTTCATCACGGTCGCTGAACCAGGCTATTATGTTTATAAGAACTTTTCAACTGTGAAGGTCTGTTTATGCTCAGAGATCTTAAGATTTACAATTTATGATTTTAGATTTTTGGAAAATTTTAGGACTTATGCACCCGCTACCTCCAAATTAGTAGGTACTTTGAATTAACGCGTAACTTATACCGAAGAGTTTGGCATATGTACTTTTATGAAGTTGTTCACAACGTCCAAATTTGTGCTTAACGTAACGTCAGAATTATTACGTAACGCAAAACCTTGCAAGCTCCAAAGTCTTACGTTAATTTCTTACGTTCATACATTTTCGGAATGATACGAATCGACGATTTAATATGCCAGCTGGAATTTGTCATAAAAATAGAAATACTCCAACACGATGAATTTTTCTGCACTGGTTTCATTAATCATTTTAGTTTTAAAATAATATTCAAAGTATTTTACTTTTGACGTATATTTTGGTTAGAATATGATATTTTCTTAAATCTATAGCTAAATGAGGTCAATAAATTAATTTCTGAGGTTGTGAATGATGATTTAACGTTAATTTATGTTATACGTTAAGTGAAAGTTACGCGTTATTTCAAAGTACTAAATTGGAGGTTGTGAATCCAGCTTTAATCTTAAATCATAGGTCTTCAATCTCTCTCTTAAGGTCTATTTATGCTCAGAGATTTATTTCTATAACTCTATAAATTTTATATCATAGATCTTAAATTTCGGAGCATAAATAGACAATAGACCTTAAATGAGTTCTGGAATTCATCCTTGAAATATTTCCGGTACGTTTTTGGACACTCTGTATGTTTACAAAACATAAATTTCAGTATTATAGTTTTATTCTTATGAATGGTACTATTATTACTTTCACCGAATTACTAAAAATAATAAAATAAGTTTTCTTTGGGTTTATTCTCTTCTTAAATTAAAACATGTCACTAAAACATGTGTTTCAAAAGTCATATTTATTATTTTACCCCTTTTTCATCAGGTTTGATAACCCTTTCCAGACTCCTGTACCACCTCTTCTTTAGTATCTCCTTTTTAACCATAACTTCTTTGTGCCACACCAGTGAACATTTAATATAGAAAATCCAACTTGCTTATACTTAGCCTTTCAAAGTTTTTGGTCCGGTTAATATTTTTTACATCTTCTACGGTTTAGATGTTATTTAGTAAAAGATAGGATGCTGTATGCCAATTTTATATTAAATGGGGGTGATTTGTTTTAAATAATAATACGAAAAACTTCATGTATTAGATGTTGGATTGTTAGACCGATTTTTAATGTTCGGAATATTTTTTTTCCTAAAAGACTTTATTTTTAAGCTACATGGCATTAATTACAATTTTTCCGTTAGTTAAACTTTAAAATCTTGAAACTTGAAAATGAAGGATTTTGTGAAAATATTTTTTCTCCGTTTTTATCATAAACGTAGTCAAACAGTCTTTTCCATGAGGTTTTTCTCATTTCTTTAAAAAGCTACCCTACTTTACTAGAAGTGAAAAATCCTAAAAATGTTGAGAAATTACCAAGGAATTTGAAGAAGTACGAAAGGTTTTGGTGTAAAAAGGGGTCTTTACCTCCAAAATACACGCCCTGTAGTCTTTTTTGATATTTGATATTTTTATCTCATTACCATTGCAAAATCTAGGGTTTGTTCTAAAAAAGACCCTGTATATCAAAGACGAAGCATTTTAGAAAAAAAATATTCCTAGCTTTTATTTTAGATGTTATCAACGAATCTCTTCCTGAAGAAGTTGTTTTTTCGCGTGTATTTAGGAACACCCTGTATATTAAGCTGAGGAAAAAGAACTTTAACCAAATTATACATGATATAAAAATTAAGAATCGCCTTATAAATATATTTTAAACTTTCCCCAAAATATATGTTATGTTAGGTCAGTTTAGGGGGTATGGTTTATGGCATCAAGATAATTTAATCCGCACTAACTAAATTTAACATGGCTTCATCATATACTTAGCTAAACTAAACAATAAACATTTAAGTTCGAATGATATTAAAAAACGTTTTTCAGGCTCTCAGGATTTTAAAGGGCGATAGTAAAATGTTTGTAGCTTACTATTCATTAAATTTGATAGTCTAAGTAAAAAATTATATGGTTTTTTCCTATGTACGTTGCAAAATTTTAAGTGGTAATTCCTTCCATGAAAATAAATATGAAAGTTGTTAAAACATATCTGAACATTATTCCTATAAAAGTTATATTATAAATGATCTCTAGAATGGGAAACTGGGGAGTGTCTAGTCAACCATTGTCTTGAATCCTATTTTTTGCTAATAGATTTATGAAAATGTTTACAGGATTATATCTTTAGTAAAAAGGTACTCCTGTCTCAAGTCGCATCAGATTTTCGTTTTGCAGTAAAACTAGTAATAGTCAATTTATAAAGTGTTTTTTTTATTAATGACCTATACCAAATTTAAGTAATAAATCTCTGTAAAAAAGTGTTACGAGGATAGTCGGCAAAATGTTTAACTCCAATTTGTCTTTTCCTTGGAAATGCGATGTGCGTATGAAACATATGTATAACTGTGCGAATGAGATGCCAATAGTTTAACTTAGACTTTCCTACAATTACGCAAGCGTTTTTAAAATAAACATAACTTAAACTTAATTAAGAATTAACCAATTTGAATTTTGTAAATTAATTCTGAAAGTACATTTAAGAGACTGCGACCTTTGGAATCTGATTTTTTTAAATAGTTTCATAATAAGGTTCTACATTCTAGATTGAACCTAAAAGTTGCATATTTTTGGACTTTTTCACCACAACCAAAAACTGAAATTAAAAAAAAAATTAAAAAGTAAAAACTAAAGGTCGCCGTGAACTTTGCAATCGTTAAGCAGTACAAAAAAATATTTGATTTCAATTAACCGTTCGTCCTTCCTGTTTCTTTAAAGAAATCGAAATTTACATTACAAAGTCCTATACACCTCCTTCCACCGACTATCTTCTTAATATTTTGTTGGTCCTCAATGTTTACGAGTACAAATGCATTTTGTAAACATTATTAAAATGTTTAATATTTAAAAGATAAAAAAAAATGTTTAGAAATAATTTTCTTCCTTTCTCTTAGGTGCTAGTGCTGTGGAAAAAAATATTTAAAATTCAAATTTTTGATGATTCATTTGTGTAAAGGTTGTTGTTTAGAGAGAATAAAGTTGTACTTTCTTTACTATTCTTTTATTATGGGATTTCACTTCATCGCTTTCCGGTTTCCATTTACCACGTTTCCATTCGGTTTGGAAAACGCATTGAAAACGCTAAGCTTGACTCTGATTGGTTTGCTAAATATACCTTCCAATCAGAAGTAAGTATAGCGTTTTCAATTCGATTTCAGTACCACATGGAAACTTAGTAATTATAACCATCTTTAGAAGTGAACATCAATTTGACAATTTGTTAAACTTCAAGTTTTGTAGAAAAAAAATGTGGTATATCCATTTTGTTGTAACTTTATTGTAAAATTCTTCTAGTTTATACTGTATTTATGTTCTTCAGATTCTTTCAAATTTGAAAAATAAAAGGGGTTGAAAATTGTAAAAATATAAGGGAAAATAATGTCAATTCCATTTCATCAACCTTACCATACTTACTTTTAATTTAGAGTCATTGTTTTTACTTATACAGGGTGTCTCTGAATAACTGTGACAAATTTTTTGTGGTGATAGAGGAAGTGAAACTAAGCAATTTTGACTTATAAAGTATTGTCCGGAAATGCTTCCTTAAAAAGTTATACCACTTCAAAATTATATTTTAAATTAAAAAAAAAACAACGTTAAATTAGGCTTTTTAATGAAAATTTCGTGATTTATGTAAAAACATACAAATATCAAAGTAGGCGAATTATCACAATATTTTGTTAATTCTAACTTCTAAGCAGCCTTTAATATTTTCTAATTAGTGTTTGATAGTTAGTCGTATTATTGTTATATTAAATTTCATTTTTATTTCATATTCATATTTTAAGCTAAAAATTATAAAATCTACTTTTACTCCGAAATGAAGCACAGAACCAACATATATTAAGAGTACCTTTTCTGTAGGATTATTTTAGTACTTTTAGAATTACAAAAACGTAAAGGAACAAAAGATATGATCAAAAAAGTAGATGACCCCCCCCCCACATGTAACGGCCCTGAAAATATTTCTTAAACTTTTATTGGCCGAAAATGTGTATCCTTATGTGAAAAAACTGTGGCCAAAATTATAAATTAATAACTCATTTAATATTTATTTTATTTACAAAAAAATATTTTTTTTGAATATTTTTGAAGTGGTATAACTTTTTAAGGAAGCATTTCCGGACAATACTTTATGAGTCAAAAATGCTTACTCTCACTTCCTCTATCACCATAAAAAAATTGTCACAGATATTCAGGGACACCCTGTATATGAAAAAAACGTACTATAAACTTTTATACGCGTTCCATAAACTTGTATTTTAAACACTAGTAAATTAGTAACACTTTAAGTGCGACACCTACTACATTAAATATTTAGGGATTTCCAACCTTCGATATTTTTAAATTTAAGGTGTGAATAATTTTCGTACGTGGATTGAATATGGGAGGAAAAAGTAATTGGCTACTAAACGAACTCCATTATTTGGGTAAACTTTATTTCAACATAAAACGCCGCCTTTCGAGGGTTGGTTGTCTTCATACTCATTACTTTAAGTTATAATCACCCAATTAAGAAAAAAAATGGCCATTAAAAGCTAGTAATCCAATATTGTGATTATTTGCCAAATATTTACCTATATTAATTTTATAGAGTGTTAAGAGGAGTTTATTGAGAGAACCCAGGAGAAATATTTCTTCTCTTAAACTTTGAAAAACACCATTTTTTTCTTGTAAACGTCCAACATCCAACAAAAAAGAGTAATTATAGATTATAGTTTACTTTAAATGAAGGGTAAAGCATAAATTTTAAAAGAAGTAATTTGTTATTTAAAGAGTTTTCAGCTTCATTATTTTAAACTAGTTATTTTTGAGAAAAAGACCGTTACCGGAAAATCCTTATTTGTTGGGGGACCAATGTATAGTTGTATTTATTTCTATTATAATTTTAAAAAAATCAATCTTTTAAAGCATTATAAACATTTTTTACGGATCTAAAGTGAAAATGCTATAACTTCCCAAATATTCCATCAAATTCAAAAAAATATGACAGCTGTAAAGAGTAAAGAGAATTATAGGAGCTAAAATATGTATCACTCGACACCTATTGCCATTTAAATTTTTTGAAGTTGGGCCACCCTGTTCATATCTTTTATTACTATGATAAAAATAGTGGGTTATAGGATAATTTTAGCGCTTGATTTTGAAATTCTCTCGTTTCTACAAATCTTACATAATTTTTCGAATGCTGTAAAAAGTTTGAAAATATACTTAAAACTAAAATCGAAAGGTCAAACTCTTCGTTGCGCTGTTGCATATGAGTCGATTTGGGAAAAAATTTTTGCTAAAATAATATGCCCGTCTAAAATGGCCTTTATAAAAGATAGTTTTGTAATATTTTACATCCAAAATGGCCAAATTTTTTTTTAAAAATACGTAAAATATGACCTACCTTATACTTATTTTTTTGGACTTAATAATTTATTTTTTTAGAAAATCGTCCTTTAGAAGTCTAGTCTTGAATGTTATTTAAACTATGCGATTATAAAACTGAATGTTATTTACAAAATATGGCTGTAGTTTGTAAGAAATGCAAGGGATATTTCGTAAATTTTGAATGGGCATTTTAACTTTAAATGCAGCTAATATCAGCGTAGTCTAGGTTATATAAATTTTAAAATATAACAGAAATGAAGATTTTTATTGGTACTTTCAACACGATTGTGCGGGATGTACTGTCGTTCTTGATTTCTTCCCCAAATTCCAAAAGGAGCTCAAAATATACGGTTACTGTCGGACCGCGGTCCTACTTATACTTCCAATCCTCTTAATCTATCTGATTGGCTTAAAGATAAAAACAAAAACATACTTGATTAAAATTAAGAAAATAAAACTAAATGAAATTTATACAGGGTGTCCCCAAAAAATCATTAAAATTTTGAAGTTTTAAAACTGCTGTAACTTTTTAAAGAGTCGAAATAAACTTCTACTTCATAGGAAATTTTTTGTTCAGAATGATTTACTAACTAAAAGAAGTGAGACAACCTGTATAAAAAAAATTTGATTTAAAAATGTTATTTGTTGTACTAGTGAGATGGAAAACACTTATTTTCCAACTCAACAAATTATTTGCGATTAGCTATTAGCGATTAGTTTCGGTAATAACAAATATCACCTTTTTAACTTAAAAAATATAATGAATACACTGAAAAGTCTTTATTTGGGTTTTCTAATATAAGTATTTCATAAAAGTCAATTATTGAACTTCAGATGTATTGAATTAAAATTCTGACAAAGATTAAAACTTGTATTGCCAATTGAATATTTGCTATAGTAAAAACAAAATATATTTAGTGTGTGCATAAATTGGTGTCTATAAGGGTAGTCTGAAAAGTTTCCGACCTCACAAAACATTTTCATGTAGTTTTACAAGGAGATTATCTTGAATAATAAAAATAAAATTTGAAAGAAAATGTTTTCGCTGCGAAGTATGTGGTGTTGCAAGGAGATTATATTGAAAAATGAAAATAAAATTTAAAAGAAAATATTTTGTATCTTTGTGAAGTCGGAAACTTTTCAGACTACCCTCGTATAATTAATATGACGCATTCTTTGAAAAATTATAAGCATAAAATGTTAAATTCGTCTTCATTGACAAAAGTTCATCAAAGTTGATACTATCTGGAAATGAAAATACCATTTTTTCAAAGCTTATCAGTACTTGCCTTTTTTCAATGAGAAGAGAAACCCATAGTTTTACCTGCAATATGATATTGTAACACAAAAATTATTTTTTTAACAATTTCTTAATTACATTTAAGGTTTTATCTTCTTGCATACTATAAGGTCTCCTTTAGGGTTTGGATATACCAATCTAGTAATGCTCACCCTGAGGTACGATTCATTGAGATGATCCTCATTCTTACTCACCGCTCCTAACTAACCTGACCATAGCGCATACGCGACCTTTGTTCTTGTTTCCTATTTTAAGTACCTCAGTGCTTAGCTGAGTTGCTGAATTTAGTGAACAAAGATCGTGTGAAAGCGAATGGCCAATCAGAGCTTAGCGTACTGTGATCAAATTGCTACAAAATCAAATATATTTAATCCTTATGTAAGGATAAAGGAGCGTTGAGTGATGAGTGAAGAGCCAGTATGTTTCTCTTATCATTCGATCTATGAGGATTGTTCCTTAGGGTATGGACATACAAGACTATCGACTCTCGTCTCACCAAAAATTCAAGAATTCCTGTCTGAGACATATTTAAAGAGCGGTGAGTGATGATCGTCTCAATGTCATGATCCGTGTGCATTGCTAGATTTATATGTCTAAACCCTTACGTATGTCAACATAATTACGTTCTTTGTCGGATTGAGGTATATTTATAATGAAATCATTATAGATAAAGTTTTGTATATAATCTGGATGTTAGACGTCGTGTTAGCAAATATTCACGACTATTACACCGTAAAGATTAATGTCACGATCCTTATGACATAAACTTAGACATAAATAACTATATTAAATAATACCTTTGGCAACAAATTATCAAAGATAAATTTAAAATTATTAACTTGAAATAATTTTGTCAATATTTTTCAATTTTATAAAAACTACCAAATTTTCAATAAATAAGTTTTGTTATTGGTTTCGTAACTTATTTAAATCGATTAAAAATAAATTTAATCCACTGTGTTTATCTAATGGACTTGTTTTTTTATATTACCTCCTTTTATTTTTGAGTTGTTGTCATTTATAATTTTCTTTTAAACTGCAGTTGAAGGGTTCTGAAGAAGAATCCAACATTTTCGTATAACATTTTATGCTTATAATTTTCAAAAGAATATTTCATCTAAATTATTCCACGAATTTATATACACCCTCTACATATAAGGAAAATTTAAAACCAGATGCAAAATCCTCAAAATTTTTGTAAACTCTTGTGAAGAATAATTATTAATTTTATTTATTATCTTTGTCATAACTTTGTTGATATTTTTTAGTATATTCACTTTCGTATCATTTTAAAACAAAAATAATCCAGTTTTTCGATTAATTTTAGATAACGTAAAAGGTAACATTATTAATTTTTTTTGCAAAGCTTTCTGTAAATTCTAATACTAATACCCAGATTCTGGTCAAATCATTTAAATTTAAAGACCTTTAAATTTAAATTTGTTATATGGGTTGTAATTTCCATGGTTACCATATTTGTTTCAAGAACCTTATGTAAAGATACAATCTCCAATTTTATTTAAATACCAACACTATGACCTATGACGATGCCTGGGATAAATTTGTCACTATTGACTAACCAAATTGTCAATTCTACAGAGTGTCCCATTTTAATTAATCCAGCTGAATATCTTGAAAACGAAGCGATTTCCTCAAAAATGTTTCAGACAAAAATTGTAGCGGCTCGAGGGGGACATTTAATAGTGCTATGAGTTTTTAATTGTTATGGGGTTTTATGGGGGTTTTATGGGAAAACATTTTTTTTTTCAAATAGGAACCCCTATTTTTTATTGTAGATTCGTAATCTATGGAAAATAATAAGAAAGTTTTAGATGAAACTTTTTTTCTAAAATTTCAATTTTTCGCTATATTCACCAAAATGAACACAAATTTTGGGATTTTCGATACAGTTTTACTAGAAAACTAAAGCTTTATAAGAAAAATCGCAAGAGACAAAAAGTGCTTTAAATTAAGGCAAGGATTAATAAAAAATATTATTTTATTTTATTAAAAAAAATAAATTTAAAAAAAAGTTTATTTTATTTTTATTATTTTTTAAGACAAATATTAATTTTTTTTTACTTATAAAATTTAAAATAAAGTCAAAGGTTGGAAACAATAGGTGTCAAAACGGTTTTTCAATTTTATTTGCAATTTAATATTTTAAATAATATTTTTCAATTAAGGAAGAAGGCTTCTAAAAATAAAGGAATTTCATTTTCAGCCTACTTTGTGTTTTGCACATAATTGTTATATTGTGACAGATTAGTTTTTTGTAGAACCTCATTGTTATTGAAGCCACTGTGATTATTTAAAATCAGTCTCTCATAAAATGGCTGATTATTCACCTAGAGAAATCGTGAATATTATAAAAATTTTGGGCGAATGCCATGATAACTATCGGCACGCGTCATCCAAATCATACAAATATTAGGAGCCTCGTGAAAAGAGCGGAAAACGGTTCTCTTAGAAGAAAACGTAGTAAAACTGGTCCTAAGATGCTCCCCTCATTGATAGCATTCTTCCGTAAATGAAGATCCACATACATTTACAAGAAAAATTCAGCGTCTTCATGGACTTCCTAAACCTTCTGCCAGCAGAATTTTAAAACACCATAAATCACACCCATATCATGTTCATTTAACCCAACAAATTAAAGAAGATGACTGCATCCGCCGACTTAATTTTTGCATATGGGCTACGAATCAAGTTAGAAGAGATCCCCTTTTTTTAATCGCGTACTTTTTACTGATGAAGCAAAATTTGACAACATGGGTGGAGTAAATCTTCATAATGCTCATTATTATTCTGAAAATAATCCACATTGGCAAAGAGATCATAGATTACAGTGGCATTGGTCTATAAACGTTTGGGCTGGAATAGTAGATGAGTATCTTGTGGGACCATTTTTTTATGAAGAAAATCTTAACCAACGTGTTTATTTGAATATAATTCAAAACGAAATGCCTATTCTTTTAGAAGATGTACCTCTAGATTTAAGACAGCGAATGTGGTTTCAACAGGACGGAGCTAGACCCCACACTGCCAGAATTGTTAAAACATTTTTACATAACAAATTCCCTAATATGTGGATTGGAATTGGTGGTGAAGTACACGAATGGCCAGCAAGATCTCCGGATCTTACAAAAACGGATTATTTTTTATGGGGTTACATAAAAGATAAGGTTTATGAACGACCAACTACAACTAGAGAGGATATTATTATTATGATACGAATTACGGACGCTTTTCGAAGTATTATCACTCCTGAAATGTTGAGAAATGTATCATTGGCTTTTCGCACACGAGTAAACATGTGTATTGAACAAAATGGAGGAATATTCGAACATCTTATTTAGACCAGCTCTCGTAATTTAAGAACAGATCCAAATATCTTTAAGTGTATTAATTAATTACTTTTGACTTTATTTTAAATTTTATAAGTAAAAAAAAATAATATTTTTCTTAAAAAATAATAAAAATAAAACAAACATTTTTTAAATTTATTTTTATTAATAAAGTAAAATAATATTTTTTATTAATCCTTGCCTTAATTTAAGCACATTTTGACTCCTGCTAGTTTTCTTATAGACCTTTAGTTTTTTAGTAAAACTGTATCGAAAATCCCAAAATTTGTGTTCATTTTGTTGAATATAGCGAAAAATTGAAGTTTTAGAAAAAAAAGTTTCAACCTAAATTTCCTTATTATTTTCCATAAATTACGAATCTACAATAAAAAATGGGGGTCCCCTTTTGAAAAAAAAATGTTTTCCAATAAAACCCTCATAAAACCCCATAACAATTAAAAACCCATGGCACTATTAAATGTCCCCCTCGAGTCGCTACAATTTTTGTCTGAAAAATTTTTAAGGAAATCGCTTCGTTTTCAAGATATTCAGCTGGATTAATTAAAATGGGACACCCTGTATAATAACCTTTATCGGTTTTTACATTATAATTTATAATTAGATATTAGATTAACAATAAATAAATAGTAGAATTGTAATAGTTATTTATGTAACGAGAGTGTAAAGTGAAGTTTTTCGGCATGAGGTTGGATGTATCGAGATGAGCCGATGGCGAATCTCGATAAAACCCGATCGAATGACATAACACTTCACTTTACACGAGTTACATACCACATTTTGTGCACGATCGCAACTTTAAACAAAAACAAATTTCATAATTTAGTGTAAAAGCAATCTTAAATCTTAAATAATTAACAATATTTAGTGTTTGTTTATTCTTTATTTCGAGTAGAATATTAATAAAAATGAAGAGGGAAACAGTGTTGCCAGAGTAGGATAATTTAAGAGCAGCAGCGAGTAGCTAAAAATTAATGAATAAACGAAAGCAGCATTTTCTGTGTTGGTTATTTACACATGGTATATAACCAACATGAACAGTCATGATGATTATATACATGCATATATTACCAACATAGCATAATGACAGTTTCATGACAGATAAACACAATAAAAATCTACTATACGCATTGAATAAAATTTGTAAAGTGACAACTTTAGGAGTGGTCGTGCAAAAATGATATTTATTTATTTAAAGCTGCATTCACAACCTCCAAAGTTGTCCTTAACGTCCAAATACTTAACGTAAGGTCGTAATAAATGTGCAGAACGGGACTTTTTTATCATTGGTTGGAATCCTCAATTTTTCAAATAAATGCAATGCTGACGAAGCGCAAAATTTCGTTGTTAAATCAAACATACCTATTTTGAAAGATTTGGTTTATCAAATATTCTGATTATGCTATCAAAATTCATAAAATCAATAATTGTTTTTTAAATTCTAGTTAAATATTTTCCAAAGGTCCATAAATATCTCTGCACTTTATGGTTCTAGTGGGGTTTTAATTAAATCCTGAATTGGATAGATCCAATCAAACTCGAAATTTACAAATGAAAATAAAATTGACAATTTGAAATTACCGTTGCATGAAATTTGTAATATTCCTGAAAGATATTAGGTGTAATTAACTTTAGTAATTAGTGCAACCAATATGTTTGGTAAAGTAAACAATATAATTACAGATAATTAATATAATATCGTTTCAAAATATCTCTTCCTTTTAATATTTCCACATCAGTAAAATTAACGAACGTAAAATTTTTAAATTAAACAAAAAGTAATTTTCTTTCGTCTGCGTTTCAAGTTTACTTCGTTACCGGCGCTTATGTTGTTTGTAATGAAAAAATAAATTAAATAACTCTAACTGCATTTTTGATGCTACTGGATGTTATCTGGGGAATTAAATTAAATGCAAGTTGCAGTTACCATGCTATGTGCTCATGTTGTGGCCATTTAATTGCATTTTAGACCCCAGCACTGTTAACAATGTGATTAATTTAATTAATTCAAATTGGGTTTAAAAATCACTGTCTATTAAACTTGTACCATTAAATAATTTTGATTACTATAAACAATACTTTTTGATTTATTGTAAACATGTTTCAAGTTTTAAATTTCAGTTTAATAAATTAAAGTGGCGGTTTTTATTGGGGTCATATAAGATATGAGATATAAAAGTATACAATAAAATTGCTTTGTTTTGGAGAGAATAAAGTTTTAAAAAGATTTTTTTAGTTTTACTTCCATAACAAAACTTTGGTAAACCGAAAGGAAGTCAACTTTGCCCCAATAACCTTTTTTTTCATATTTACTTACTATAGTTATTATTTAGAAATTCTTTGTAGGTTGTTAAAGTGGAATGTACTAGAAATTTTAATATAATGATTTTTTATGGTAACTTATTTTTCTAATTGTATTTCAGAAAGCGCCAATTGAAATTCAGATAAATCATTTTAATATCAGGAAGTATCATTTATATTTCAGAATCATCAATTGTATATGTATGAGCAAGCGTTAATTGTATTATACATCATCAAAAATGTGGTTTGGCAATTTAACAAAACACTAGTAACAATATTACGCTTAGGTCCTTATTTACCAATGTAAAACGCAATTGAAATAATGTATTCTAAGATTGAAGCAGTAATCTTAAAATACAACTTCTGATATTTTCTGTAATGGCTCCTGGTATCATAAAGCAATAAAAAATTGCGATTTTGAGATAAGATAGCCAAAATAAATAAATGTTGTTCCCCTATAACATGAGTTTAAGAACAATACTGTACTTATACTGTAACTAAATTAAATAATAATTGGACAAATGAGATCTATGAAGTAATGGAATATATTATAGGCGAGATTTTAGAGTTTTATTAACACATATCTTTCTGGAACACTTATACTAACCTTGACTGGGAATTTTTAGATTCCGCTCGCCCTCTGGTGGCAAAAATAGGAACTTCTATAATCGGTACTTCCTCTTTTGATTTAACGCCTTGGTACATGTATTTGGAGCTTCACTGAAGCTTCAAATAATAAATCTATTTGAGTTTTGTTGAATATGTAGTTATTTATTTATTTATTTCGTGTCCATCCTAATAATACATAAAATAATACAAAACATACTTAGAAGCAAATAAGTTACTACCTATATCTCAATCAGGATTTAGGACAGGTTACAGCACAACCACAGCTCTCGCAAGCATTTGCGATGACATAATTGCAGCATTGGATAAAGGAGAGACAACTTCATTGGTTTTGCTAGACTATAGCAAAGCCTTTGATGTTATATGTCACAAATTATTATGTGCCAAACTTAGATACTATGGTTTTAGTGCTGAAACTGTACAATTTTTTAAAACATATCTATTAAATAGAACTCAAAAGGTGCGATGTGGAAATATTATTTCGAAAGAAATTAGCATACCTAAAGGTGTTCCCCAGGGTTCTATACTAGGACCTCTATTATTTACAATATTTACTATGGATATAAATGAGAGAGTACATGGTGACTGTCACTTACATCAATATGCAGATGATACGCAAGTATATGTGAGCTTTAATAGAGAGAATCATGATTCTAAACAAAATAGCCTCAAAGAAACACTTGATAATATTGCTAAATATTCTAATGAAAACGGACTTAAGATAAATGCTTCAAAGTCTTGCGTCTTATATTTTGGTAAAGATCAAAACATATTAGGAGACAATGAAGAACTAAAGATTAATAATGATGCTATACCAATAAAAACAGAAGCTAAGAACTTGGGCTTATATATGGACAGCAAATTACGATTTCGTACGCATATCGGGAAAATAGTTCAAAGAAGTTATATAGCACTTAGAAATCTCTACAGAAGCAAGGGATTTCTAAGCGTTCCTATTAAAAAGATGCTATGTGAATCGCTTGTCCTGAGTTATTGCAACTATGGTGATTATGTATATGGCCCGTGTTTAGATTCCATTTGTGTAAATCGATTAGAAAGAATTCAAAATTCTTGCATACGTTTTATTTTCAATTTAAGAGCAAGAGATCATGTACGATATAAGTTACAAGAATTGCAATGGTTAAGCATGAGTCAACGAAGAAATCTGCACATGACAAATTTTGTCCATAAATTGCTAAAAACCGGGTGTCCGTCATATCTCACAAAAAAACTAAAATTTAGGCACGATGTTCATACAGTACATACTAGGCACCGCTACCACCTTACAATACCTAAGCACAAAACTTCTATGTTTACCAGATCATTTGCTTACACAGCAGTGAAACACTATAATTCTGTTCCTACTTCTTTTCATTCACTATCAATTCAGACATTTAATACTCATTATAAAAAACATCTTTTGGAAAATCAGAGAATACAGTAAACCATACATTCTTTTTCATGTGTTTTTCTTTATTCATTTATATAAATTCGTTAAATTTTATTTTTGTAATTCTATATTAGTTTAACTGAATATATTAAAATAAGTACCACTTTGTAATACTTACAGTATTATAATTTGTATACATATTCGGTTAAGTGAACAGCTTTAGCTGGACTTCGCCGAAGTTAAAATAAAGACCTTTTATTATTATTATTATTATTATTATTATTATAATATTATAAAATAGATGACCAAAAATTAGCACATTCAATTGCAGCAGGTGAGGCTTGTGCAAGATCCAAATATGAACAAGGTTGATTTAGTTTATCGCATATTAGTAAATGATTCATAGTTTGTAAATTTCCACATAAACAAAGTTCATCTTTAACCGTAAAACCCCATTTCACCAAATTCGTTTTACATCTACCAGTTTTAGATCGTAATCTATTTAGAGATTTCCAAGTTACCCATTTTACATCAAAGCCTGGAGGAAGTTCTTCTTTTGGAGAAATTTTTAACTCCTTATCTAAATCAGATAGAGAATTACACCACAATAATTTTCTTGTATCTAATATTGAATTTTCCAAAGGTTTAACAGATAAAAGAAAACTTTTCCTTGATTTAAGTCTAGATCTTGTGGAATAATACCATATAAAGGATGTCTATAATCAGTGAATTGTTTCTTCCTTTCCCTCATACTTGCAACAGAACGCCTAATATTCGAGGGCGAAATTCCACTTAAAATATTGAGGAAACCAATAGGAGTGGGTTTAAGTCAACCAGTTATAATACGACGTGACTGATTAAGAATTGGATATAGATATTTGGCATGATTTGAACGTTCCCATACCGGAGCAGCATATTCGGCTTTGGAGAACTCTAAAGCTAGAGCAGAACATCTTAATGTATGAGCATTTGGACCCCATTTTGTATACGTAAGCTTTTCTAAAAGGTTATTTCTAGTTGAAATTTTAGTCTTTAAATTTTTTAAATGTTGTTTACATGATAATGTTCGATCCAGGGTAACTCCTAAATATGTAGAGGTTTGGCAAAATTCAACATTTTCACCATTCCAAGAAATATTTAATTTAAGATTTGTCTTTTTATTATTTAAATGGAAGAGACTTGATATTGTTTTAGATGGATTTGGACGAAGACTGTTTTTTCATAATAATTAGACAGATTTATAAGCGCAGAAGATAAAGTATTTTGAATAGTAAGGAAATTCTTATTTTGTGTAATTATACTTAGATCGTCAGCAAAGATGAAACTATATATGTATTATAAGGTGCAAGAACACAATTTTTGACACTGACAAGTACCGAATATCAATGGAGCCCTCTATACATAGTTAAAATTCCCAATACAATACTGTATTAAACCTGAATAGCCCCTAACGGTAATTCGTATTACTTTTTGTGGTCTAACCTACCCCAACCATTTTCCTTGATTAACTTGACAATAAATTGAGTACCACATATTTTTTGCAAATTATTCAGTGCAGTATATTCTTTTTTCTAAAAATATTGACATAAAAAAAAATTGTTTCTAAATGTACTACAAGTCTTCTGTATGTACCTACATACCAATACTTCATTACAAGATATGAATCTAAAATGATTATTTTAGAATTTACTTTTTGGACTCATACTCTTCTTGGACACACCGAATCAATTGTTGATGGTGATTGTGCTCGTACAGTACAATACACTACAATCGATCATGCAGTTGCTTTAGCAATGGAAGATATGGATATGTTGGTGGCTCAAATATTATATTTAGGTAATCCAAATTTTTGCGGCAAAATTTACTTTGAATGAAATACAATGATTCTTTGTGAAATACTATTGATTACCTCTGGAATAAAAATCATAGTCTTTGAAATTAAATTGATGAATTCTTATTTTCAAATGATGATTTCAGTAATACAATTGATGATTTTAAAATACAATTCACGTTTTTGAATTACAATTGATGATTTCTGTAATTGAATTGTGTTAGAAATAAAATACAACTGGAAAAGCTGCAGATACTATTCCTTGTGAATTCTGTTAGAAGTTATAAAAGTGCATCATTTTTGAGCGACTGTAATATTATTAATCATAAATTGTTCAACTTTAACTACATTTCCAATACTAACCACATTATTTTCTGTTTATATTTATATATCCTGATCACTAAAATTTTGAATATCATTGCAGGGATAGCCATAAAAACAATATATTTAGGACGAGAAATCGTGACATAGTACATAATTTTAGAAAAACAACATACTGGATATAGCTTAAGTTTATTTAAGTTGCAGTTTCTGAGGAGAGTATTTGTTAGACCAAAACTCGGACTAAAAAATGTTTCAATTTGCAGCAGTTTCAAAGTGATCATTTACTTAACACTTATTGTTATTTTCATTTTTTTGAGAGCTACTAGCTTCCCCCACTTAGGACTTATTGAATCCAGAGTTGATGTTAATTTCATGAGAAAATTGACACAAAAATTAGTACAGAAGCCGAGTGACTCCCGATTAATATACGAATGAAATTGTGCCACAAACTCGAGTGAATTTTATTGCAAAAATTCTTGTTTAATTAATTAACCTTTCTTGGCACATACTTTAGCCAAATTACCCATATACATATAACCAAAAAAATATTGGGTACCTTCCGACTGGGGCATATGCTGCATAGGTAGCCTGCTAAGCGTTCCGTGTGGTAAAAACTAGAAGCAATAAACAGCTGACGATTGTCAGTCCAAAATTTCAAAAAAGTGTTCCGAGTGAATTTGCTGCATACGCGCGCATTTCACTCGGAACGCAACATAATATGCATATACATATGCAGAATATGTTCCACTCGGAAGGCACCCATTAACTTACTTCACTTGGGGTGTTCTCTTGTTACTTTTAATATTTCTATCATCTCTTTTTGTCCACTTCCATCCGCCGCAAGTATTCTCAACCAGGCCTTTTCCTTATGCTACTTTGAGGTGTAATTACCTTACAACTTGTTGTCCAGTGTTGAATAGTGTCTTCTTACATCATGCATACTCCGCACTTCCTTTGTTCTTCCTGTAACCAGAAGTTGTTTCCGAAATCTTGCGATAATTTTGGTTGTTACACCGGATAAGTGTTATTTACCATAATGCATCTGTACTCCCTTTTATATCTGGAGTTCCATATTCTATTGAATCAGACCTGTCTATCTACCTCTATTAGCCTCACAATAACCACCTTTTTTATTTTCTATGCTGTAACCTTCTCTAATATATCTTTGAATCTCCTCATTTCATTGACCTTCTTCTTCTTCTTCTAAAGTTTGTTGCCATCTGTTTGGCTTTCTCTGTTAACCTCCTTGTCCACTTCCCTTATTATTTTGCTAACAATATCTTTGATGTTCTGTCTAATTTTCTCCTCGTACCTTATTGCTCTTCTTGCTTTTTCGATTCTTACTTTATCTCTTTGTAGTTCTTGTCTCACCATATTATTGACCGGATTGTTCCTGTTTAGACCTATTGTCCATTTTATGAATTTAGTCGGCACTTTTTCTAATTTCGTTTTCTGTCCAGCCAGTTAGTTCGCTTCCATATAACATTATACTTATTATAACTGCGTCGAATAACGCGGTCCTTATTTTTATATTGTTCTTTTGTCTTCGTCTTCTTTTCCCTTCGTTCCAAACCTTTCCCATCATCATTCTTGCTTTTTTCCCTATTCTGTCTGTATGCATCTTCCCCGAATTATTCCTCTGCTTTGTTATGCCAAGATATCTAAATTCTTTTGCCTTTTCAATCTCTTGTCCCTGCCAATAATATCTTTCATTATTTTTTTCTACCTCCTTTGACAAACACCATTATTTTTCTATTTTCAACATTTAGTAACATATCCTTTTTGTTCAAATAATTTCCAACACCTTTAACATGCTACTTAACCTCCTGCCTTCCTTTGCTATAAGTACTAAGTCGTTCGCATAAGATATCGAACATATCAGTGTTGAATCCAGACCTTTCAATCCAAGGGGGATAATAAGCGGCCCGGGAGGGACAATGGGTGGGGGGAAGTGTACGTCATATAAAAACAAATTAAAAATTTCCTTTATTTGAAAACAAAAACCTGCT
Organism: Stenus bimaculatus; assembly: GCA_963971135.1. Taxonomy (NCBI): domain Eukaryota; kingdom Metazoa; phylum Arthropoda; class Insecta; order Coleoptera; family Staphylinidae; genus Stenus; species Stenus bimaculatus. Next base: position 15,703,686 of record OZ020187.1, read on the forward strand.
CATATACTTAAACAAAAAAATACGCATTTGTTTGGTAAAAATCAGAAAATATCACCAACATGACTATACATAGATTCCTTTTGAGAGAAATGAAATAAAATTTGAAATTTTTTAAAAACGTCTGACCGCGTCGGTCGCGATTTATTGAACCTTTTATGTTCGATTTGGTTCAGAATTTAGAAGTGTTGATTTTTTTACTTATACAGGGTGTTCCGTACGTGGCTCACCATACCTCGGGGTTGGAAACTAGAGTAAATTTAATCGAGAAAAAACTAAAAAAGTAGAGGTCTATCTTTTTTAGTTTCGCTATAACGTTTTGAATTTTAGGTTACCTATTTTTGTCAAAAATCACAAAAACGCTAATAACATTTTAACCAAAGTGCGTAGGGTAGGGATTTAAAAAAAATATATCATTACCAAGCTAAAACTATACTTTTTTAATTGGTAAAAACACTAATAGTTGTTAAAAAATCGCAAAGTAAAAAAAAATAAAAAAATTGTTATTTTTAATACAAGTGAGCAAAGTGTATTCGTTTGATTGGGGCCCTCGCCTGTCAGCTCTGGTGCCCAAGAATCAATCTCATGATGAAACATTTTGCTCACGTGTGCTAAACCTGTTTTTTTCCATTTTCGTTAAAATAATAAATAATATGTATGTACTTTAATTACATATTCTAATTTTTGGAAAATTTTATTGTCAACCTATTATTTGGCATTTCCAAAATATCAGGAGGAGTACTTACAACTTACAATCATATCATAGTCACAATCTTAAGTTTATATTTTTATATTAATTAATTTGTAACACAAAAGGATCATATTTTTCAATTTCTAAATTTTAGGATATGTTAACTTACATTTGCGTGTAAAGAACTAGGCCACATAATTGTTATTTGTTTGAATAAAATTATTAAATATTATAACATGTTTCATGTAACAATATTTTCTTTGAAATAACTTAAATTCTTTTTAATTTTTTTTATGTTTTTTATATGCATTGTTATGCAACCAACATTGCATGGCACTTTTTTTAACTCATTTGAGTGAGCAAAAGATTTTTGCTCACTCAAATGACTTCTGCTCACTCGTTATTAAAAGACATGCTTACACACTAATTTTAGTTAAAAAAATGGAACTTTTACTCACGAAAATGGATTAAACTTGTTTATATTATTAACAAACCAGGTTAAATTTTCAAACCGTAGCTCTTTCTCTTTTCTTACTAAAGCTTTTTGAAGTTACTTCTACGAAAATTAGTACTGAGCATAGTTTGTTAAATAGGCTATACGCTGTACGGTTTGTCAAAGGGGGGTGGCAAAGTTTGCCAATTAGGCTATAAGCGACATCTGATGGAATATGCTAAGTGGTTTATAAAAATATCACGGGGGTCCACCCTCCGATGTTATCAGACTAACCTCAGAATGCTTTAGTCTTATCTTGAAAAAAAAGTCAACATTTTTTTTTACATTTTTAACAATTATTTTTATATTATTGTTGTCAAAAATTGAAAGAGGGTGGTTTTAGCTTACTAATGATAATTTTTTTAAATATCTACGCACTTTGGTTAAGAAGTCATTAGCGTTCTTGTGATTTTTGACCAAAATCGGTGATGTAAAATTCAAAACGCTGTAGCTCTAAAACTAATAAAGATAGACCCCCATTTTTTGTTTTTTCTCGATTAAATTTGCTCTACTTTCTAACCCCGATTTTTGTATGTAATAGACAAAATAAAACATATTCGGCGGTTATATCTAGCCCCCATCAAAAGTTACGAGTTTTCCAAGTCGGTGTTGAAAAAGCACCAATTCAAACCACGAATTTGGGGATTTCAAAATGACAGAAAAAATTGAGATATCAAAATAACGCTCGTTTCAAGGGAAAGCATTATATGTAGTCTATTTCGCGCTATTTTATGTTCAAATGATTGGCAAAATAAAACAAAACACGAAAGCATTGCTCCCGTATAATCTCAATTATCGCAAAAAGACAATAATTAATCATTTTTCCCCGAGGGGGGACTTTTTGGTTCTCCGGGGGGATTATACAACCCGGGCACCCCTCTGGATTTAACACTGGAATATATTCTCTGCGATCCTATTCTTATACCTCCCACTGGGCATTTATCAAGCGTTTCTTCTAGGTCCGCTAAGTAACAATTAAATTGCGTTGAACTAAATGGACAACCTTGTCTTACTCCTTTGTCTGTAATAAAATCTTTAGATTCTATGTTGTTCATCCTTATTCTATTATGGTTGTTTCGTATACATGCTTGATTCTCCTTATCAAAATACCGCTTATTCCTGCTCTAACTTCCATCGTTCTGAATAATGTTTCTCTGTTAACCCCATGGAAGGCTGATTTCAGATCTACGAAACACGATATTTCCTTTTCGATAATATAATTTATCGTATAGAGACATATCACTGTCCCCATGTTTTTTCTAAATCCAAATTGGGTACCATTTAAGATTGCAAAAATTCTTGTTTGAACTATATTAAAACTTAGAGGTCACATTAGTTATTAGATGGTAATTTTATTGTCCAATATGATCAAAATAGGGTATTCAATAATCTAAATAAAACATTATTACCTTCCATTAGTTACCCTTTAATGGGTTAGTTTAGGTTTGAATTTTAATGTTAAGAAGGTTTATGATTGAATCATAAAACTAATTACTTTTGAACTTCGTGTAAAAATAAAAGTACGCCCGTTTGGACTTCGTTGGAAGTTTTATTTTTATTTTGATAGTAAAATAATTAAGCGATAAACTTCTTTAATTTCCCCCCAAAACGTTCTTATTATCCTTTGCACGCAAAATAGATTATACGACCAACCAAATAATTATGAGTGTCCAAAGGACTTAGGAAACTATTTCATTGGAAACTTTCCTAACAGAGCATCTCTAAAAGCTCCCTTCAATAAAAAGCAGCTCTGTTTTCGTTCAAGATTCATGCACAACAACCCCAAATGGCCCAAATTCAGGCTGGCTTGCTTGACAACTTATTAATTATACTTAATGATCGGGACTGGGATCACGCGACCAAATCGCTCAAGATTGATGCATACGAAACATTATTTTTAACCAGCTGAGCCATTAATTAAAATTTAATCCGGAACACATCTCGCACACATACTCAAAAATAATTTCAAGCACACAAATCGATATTCTAAGGGCGGAATTAAATTAAATATTCACTTGAAGCGCTCCCTCATACACGGTTAACAAAACAGGGATAATTATGCGCAAGAATTGGGAGGGTGTTTAATGCTGATAGTGTTTTTAAGGCTTCTTTTAATATCGAATTTACTTTCAACGCCAAAATTGATAAATTCCTCCAGGAAAATCGCTAAACGCGTTATTATTTATTAGGTAAATTATGTCTTCACTAATGTGCCTAGCTAAGTTCTGCACCAAACTGCGCTCCAATACAAATCAAATTAGAGTTAATTCAATTTTAATTAATTTATGTACTTCAATATTGTGATCATTTATTATATCAATAATACTATTAAATATGCGAGAACGTTACACGTCTCATTTAGGATACAGATGTTTCATGATTTGAAAGCTTTATTAAATATTTAACTAATTACACATTACACATACAACTCTAAATTATTGTTTTCTTAGAATTTAACAATAATTAGTTTTGAAATAAATATTAAAAACAGATTTTTTCATATTTTAAAATAAGGTTATTGTTAGTTGTAAATTATGGTGCAATTCTGGGTAAATCTGTAAGTCCTTACAGGAAAAATCTGTAAGGTTTGTTATATGGGTTGTAATGGACGGTTTCCTTGGTTACCTTAGAGATATTTCCTTTAAGGCCTTACAGATTTGCTCAGAATTGCACCATTAATTTGTTTATTTTTGCATCTAAAAGGGCAAAGGGCCTACACACGATCCGATTTGATCGCATAAAATTTGGTCAGGATGGGTGCTAAGTGTGGACGTGTGGAGGCTTGTTGACAACCAAGTTGAGAGGTTAGTTGGTCAGGTGGTCGCAACGTCCCGACCAAGTTGGACCATGTGGATGCCGATTCCGTCCAATTTGTATGCTTCACCGACAACCCCACTATATTTGCATTTATTCACAGCTCATTGCCCTAAAATTTATGTGCGAAGTAGTACTTTAAAGAAAATTAGGTTATTATTTTAGAAAAAATAAAAATTTTAAAAGTTCAAAACTTAATTTAGTACATATTAAAAATACTCTTAATAGAGTCTTTCTCGAAAATTCGTATAAAATACAAAAGAATTATATTTTCATTTCTATGTAAAAAGATTTAATTATGTAAAAATCTTACACTTTACTTTTTAAATATTGGGTAACCGTACGATATTTACAAAATGTTGAGTACCTTTTTCAATGTTCATTAAATTACACCATGTATGGCAATACCTCTGTTAAATAATCAATTAGTCGAATAAACATAAAACATCAACAAACGAAATGAAAATGTATAAAGAAGTTTCCAACCAAGCAACTTTCGTCATAATATTATTACAACAAGAAACTTTGGAGCTTGCTGTTTTTTGAAATTATTAAAAGTGTCCTAATAAATTGCCATACATTTGGCGAAACTGTCTTGTTTTTGTACTTCGATCAATGGCTAGTTCTTTTATTAGTATATTGAACTGTAAAAGTAAAAGTTGTATAAATTTTATGATTTTTCCTTTTTTACACACATATTTCAATTACATGTTTAAGGCAATTTGAGAGTTAAATGTTCGAAATCGTGACATAGGAGTATGTATTTGCATTAATAAAAAAGCCTTATGCAGGGTGGTGATGTTTTTGAAGGATTTTTAATTTATTATTATAAAAAAACAAGGAAATTAATATTATTTTTTTTTTACATTTATTTGGAGGCCACTAGGCAATTCCCTATATGGTAACGTGCCATTTAGCCCATTTAACCTGAAGAGTGGAAATATATCCAAAAGTAGGACCCTTAGAAAACACTTTCGAGTAAAATTCTTTAGTTTGAAAGGAGACAGAGACTGGGTATAATCATTTTTCACCTGGTAGTTATTCTAATAACTTCAATTTATTTTTTTTTAATAATCTGAGTGTATAATAAAAAACTATAAAATATTGTCTGAAGCATTTTGCACTTATGAATATTTTACAATTTGCATATTTTTGTTTATGATAATGGTACTTTAAAAGTGGTATATAATAAAACTTAATAATGTACTCTATAAAGAATCGTTAATTCAGAATTGGATTTCATGCTGTTTTAATACGGTTTGCAAGATAAAAATATAAATGCATAATAAATTTCAATAATATTTCCTGATATACATATTAATCCGTTTTGCATGATAATAAATAAGAAAATATAGTATGCAGGCTATTTTAATACTTTTTGCATGGCAAGTATAATTATAATTAAGTTGCCATATGGTGGCCATTATGAATGTTGGCAGTCCTGCCTGATCGATTTAGACATTTTTTTTCATGATTTATGAACCAAATTATATCAAAATCAGCAAAAATTAAATCCTTCGAAAAATAACACTGGCATAGATGAAACTTGCATTTCACCCCCAGGACGTGGATTTCTAAAATCTCACACAGTGAATCTCAATCTCACCTTCATCGAAGCGCATGCGTCAAAATCTCACCGGCGAATCCAAATTCACTTGGACGTGGATACCTGAAATCTCACATAGTGAATGTTAATCTCACCTTCCTCGAGCGCATGCTCAAAATCTCACCCGTTGATTCGTCTGGTGCAGACCAAGTGAATCCACGTCCTGGATACCTTTTCTCTATACTTTTTCGACCGAGAGAATTGTGTTCTGTCTTTATCTTAGACTTTATTGTTCACATTTTTCCACTCGTTATTCGCATGCGAATTACGATTCGTGTGGTTACAGAATAGGTATCCTGGTCTGAACCAGGCGAATCAAAATTTGCGGACGAGATTTTGACGCATGCGCTCGTGGATGGTGAGATTAACATTCACTCGGGTGAGATTCATGAATCCAGCTCCAGAAGCAAAATCAATTCCCATTGGAGAAAAAAAAAAGGTTTCGAGAACGTTCAACTGAACCTATGTTGGTTCATTAGTTTAATAAGATTTATTTTTTATTTTACAGGTGTCTCTTATATTTTTTTATATTATAACATAATGTTTTTTTTTCGTAATTTTATAATAATACATATATTTAGAAAACGAGTTTCAACATTTTTAATGACGAGTGCTGCGAGTTATTTAGTATATTGAGCATTGCGTTGGCGAACAGTGAAATCTCTATTAATTGATATAGTACTATCGGTTTCATGTATTAATTTAGAAGCTTCTTGAATATCATTAGTATCTTTAAAGATGGCCTTAAGGGGTCGTGGACGAGTCGACTTTTTACCCAAATGGAAGTCTTTGATTGGAAAAACATCGAACTTTGTAATATTAAAAATATCTTTTAAAAGATTGCAATCATCATTAATTCTGTCTTGGGTTGAAGGTTTAGCCGACTCAGCTAAATTGTAGAACATTCCGTTTTTGCTTCTAAATCCTCTCTTTTCAATTTCCTCCAATACATTTTGTTTCAAGGACAGTTCGCAAGAGTGGGAATTTTCCTTAAGTTTTAAAATATCAGCTTTGAGAATGGCATTCTCTTGTTGAATCATATCGACTTGACAATTAAGACTTTTGAACTGGTCATTTAGAAATTTAAATTGCTCCAACATTTCGTTACTGGATCCAGACAATTGACTTTCAATAAGATTCTTAATAGGCTCAAGTATAGGATCTATGGAAGGTGGTGGATTTTGCAACTTATCATCCGGCAAACAAGACTCACACTGCCATCCGGTTTTTTATTTTCTTCACTATAATAGGACAGCAGGTCAGCATCTATTTTGACGCAACCAGTATGATACCATTGATTACAGGGGCCTTTACATTTTATAGTGTCGCCGCGTGGACTTATGTATGATTACAAATAGCACAGGTTAGAACCATGATTCAAAGATAAGTGATGAACGTAAATTATTTAAGAATGGATCAAAACAGGGACACAATTCTTCACACCGACTGGTCTATAGTAGTGACTAAAAGAGACAAACAAGATACCGACCAGGAAAGGTGACAAAATGTGAAACAAAGGAAAATGAATAAATTATTAAAAATTAACACAAGATGAATCAATCAAAAGATGAAAACGAAAAAGGAAGAAATAAAAATAAAATGATCTTGTCTTGCAATTTGAACCAGGATCCTATTTAACGATGAGGCAGCATCCAGCGGTATGGCGCTGTGGAGATACCAATTACCGCGACGAGTAGTACTTATCAAACCGAATAGAACACCAAACATTAACCAATAATACCACTCGATGTTTGATGTTTGTTGTAAATTTGTAGGTTATACCATGGTTTAAGTAAATTAATGCAAAATTGACCATTAAGATGGGTTGTCGAACAAATACTTATTTACTCACTGTGTTCTAGGACCCATGAACACAAAAACTATTAATAATTCCGACTATATAAGTGGGAAAATATACCGAAAAACACAGATGGAAAACTCACAATGCTTACGTTGCTACACGTTGAACATATATCTGTCTTGAAAGAAAATAGTATACATATATGCGGCATTTTTACTCCACAAACACAAAAATTGCAAAAGATTAAAGCCACATGATTTTAAAGTACGTACCAAAAACTAAAATTTAAAAAAGCTTTTCTGCAAAATTTTTTTATGTTAAGAACATGTCTCAACCGAATATACAGACGATAGTCTTAAGGCCGCTGCACAATTGACGGTACGGATACGTTACGATTATAAAAAATAGAGATAAAACATCCGAGTTTACTGTGAGAGAGTGAGTGATTATGAAAACAGCAAATTGCATGCTCACTCACTGACCCACAGGGAATTCGGATGTTTTGTCTCCCGTTTTCATAATCGTAACGTATCCGTACCGTCAAATGTGCAGCCACGTTTGAGTCATTTATCCTTCATGTTATAGAGTAGATCAAATTTGTTAAGAAAATTCCGTTTAGAGATGATGCATTCCACATATCGTTCATTTTGCATTCTCCACGAAGTTTCCACTTTCTAGGTTCTCAGGTGTTAGCAGATTAAAGCACCACTTATAAGTGAAAACATCAGCACCCCATTACCGAAGAGTTCAATTTGTTCTTTGTCAAATCTCCCCGAAGTACTCTCTACCTTCCTCTTGCTGAGGCTTCTTGAAGTTGAATAGTAGTTGATCTGCGATTCCTTAGTGTTTTAATATAACGAAACAATATCAGCTGTAGGTGGTCGCTCTTTTTCATTCCGATGCTGCTCTCAGTACGATTCTTTATCTCATGAAACCGATTCTGTTGTCTGTTGTGATTCACTCATCTGTAAATGCCCTATTATGTATGCCCCACGATTTAAAAATATTTTCGATTTACTGGGTGTCCACGAAACTAGGACCACCCCTGTAATTTCTTTATTTATGAAAATAAAAATTTGAATAGGATTTTGGATAACCCTTTCAACGATACAAAGTTTGTATGTTGAATTATGAACAGTTTTCAAGATACTATATACAGGGTGTTCCATTTAAAAAAATATAACTTTTTTTAGTAGTCTATGATGGGATATACATACATACATCTTGGTGAAAACCGCAAGTCGACATGTTTTATAGCAAAGAAGCTATAGACCGTTTACAGATGACTGGGCCACTATGTATAAGGTGATCGCAAAAAGATTTTCCGTCAAACTCAATTCCAAAAGTCATTAAAATTTTATCATTAAAAAATGAAAAACACACAGTACAATCACGCAGAAAGACATCGAGGTCACAAAAGATATATTCTGACCCAACAACAAGCATTTACAGACATGAAATTACATGACATTTGAAAGAAATGAATGGGGCTTGGGATGCGGGCGGGGTCCTTTTAAATTTCGTGTGATCTCGTGATTCCAACCTCTTGCTATTGGGTCAGAATATTAATTTTGTGTCCTCGATATCTTTGCGCGTGATTGTACACCCTAATACTATATTTGTGAAATTACCAATGTTGGTAAGAATAAAATTTGACCTTTTAAATAATAAGTAACGGTGTTTTTTAAAATTGAATATACATCTTAAAGCATCGATAATCAAATAACTATGCCAGTGAAGGTAAAATATATGCGATTATGGTGTCTTTTTTAAAATATTTCAATAAGGCCGATTTTAGTACCGGGTAATGTATTTACATTTTTATTCTGGATTTTAAATTATTTATCAAGCATTTAATTTTTACCGTTTTAGAACTATACAGAGTGAAACATTTAAATTAAAACAAGTAAATATTTAAGAAACTAAATAGAAATTGCAAAAACGGTTTCGAAAAAGATTTTGAAACTGTCAAAGAAAGAATATGTTTTCATTAAAAAAATGACTTTCATCGAAATGAACGAAAAGATGCCCCTTGACCAAAAAACAACTAAAACTATTCTTTTCCCCTTTTAATCCAAACAACTTTTATTGGCAATTCTTTTCTGTGAACTTTTAAGGTTCTTAGAGCCTGCTTTTCGGTATTTACTTCTGTTTTTGGAAAACCACTTGGTTGATTTTAGGTGTCAGGGAGTCATTTTTAAATAATATTTCCTCAAAAATTTCAAATAGCAAAAAGGCCCAAAATGTGCGATAGTATAAAGTCCTTTAAAAATATAATATAATACACAAATTAATAAGAAAATTAAATTTGAATTTAATTTTGCTCAAAATGCTCTCGTACATCTGAAGAAATTCCTGGCTTAAATGGGGATATTCGGTGAAAATTCGGCATGTTGAATCTTTTCAAGATACTGGTTCCTGGTTTAATTTCCAAAGAAGATAAATCTGGAGACCTATCTAGCCATTGAATGGTACCAGGTCTTACAATCCAAAGATTATTTATTTCAGTGGTGTCGAACTGGTAGTGCAAAATTTGGCTTTTGTTCGTAAAAAACTTTTTACCAGATCAGCTTTTCTAGCTTATTCATGAGTCTAAAAGTGTACGAACACTTGCCAAGTCTGCTTTTCGGTATTTACTTCTGTTTTGTGCAAAATGTGGCAGTGCTCTATCCTGTTGTGACGGGTCTTCAATAATGAGTGACACTTTGTTTTTAATTAATTATTTAAGTAATACCCAAAAAAAAGCTTCTGAGAGGTTCTTTGATTAAAATAAAAGACAGCTGTGGAATGGATTTTCTATTCCCTGTTATTATCTTCGACGCAAAATTTATCTCGGACGTCTAGGAAGATGCTCTTATGAACTAGTACTTTTGCAACTTCTTATGAAGTTATGGCAATATGACAAAAATTAATCAAATTTTCAAATTGTTGTAACTTTTTAAGGAATCAAAAAAAAAACGTAAATGTCCATAAAAAACTTTTTTCTTCAGAATGATATTTATTATCCAAAAAAAATTTGAGGGATAATAAAAACGACACCATTATTTTTTTTCAATTTTTTTTATTATTTTTCTTATAAAATAGCATTGCCAAACACAAATAAATGAGCTATTTTAAAAGATATAAAGAAAATATACTAATGCTATTTAAAAAACAATAGTTGGTTGCTCTAGCAACAAAATAGAGAAAGTTATACAAAAACTAAAAATACCAAAATATGTTCTAAAATTAACCGATGGTATTTAACTTTTTTTATGTAACTCTTTAAATTAAAAAGTTACAGCTATTATGCTTTACTTTTTTGTTACACCCTGTATATACCCAATGTAAATCTTGAAGAATCTCTTATATCCTGATATTATCTACTTAATATATTACAAAGATAATTAATTCATTTGATAAAGGTGTATCTGTTATTTGAAATATGATAAGGGAAGCTTTACGCGTATGAATAATTGCTAATTTAAAAATACCCACGGTATACATAATAAATGTATTTTCCGTAGGCTAATTTTTATTCAAGATATTTTATGTCTAAATGTAAATTATAAGTTTAAAATAAATGGAAGTGAAGTGTTCGAAAATTCCAATTCCTTGTATTATATATTAAAATTTTATCGACGTTTTTTTTCTTTTTGAAGTAACAGAAAAGCGTTTTGTATTGTATCGTGTGCAAACAAATAAAAGAAATCGAGTTTCTCTTTATTGGAATTGGTGTGTACAAAAGTTTGCACTGCGCAAATATTTTCGAGCGGAAAAATTAAAGCAACTTTTCGATTAACATTCGGTCTTTTTGTTTCATTTCTTCTAAATTATTGAACACAGGAACTAGAATGAATAAATATTGCCCGAGTTAGTTTGTTTATACGAAATTTTATTGATTCTTGGACAAGTTGATTCTGCAAGGGGCGGCTAATGGATTCAAAATGGCGCTCCGATATACACGAAGGCCCAAATGTACACATTCATACCTCATACCTAGCGTGACTATATATTTAAAAAGTGCTTTCTAGTATTTATGTCCGCCATAAATTATATCCACCTTCTTTAACCTGAGACATTTGCTTTAAGGAATAAACGCAAGGAGAATATTTATGATGCGGAATAAGACGTTACTTTTCACTGATCATGTCAAAACACGGAAAACTTCTATATATACACAAACATACATTACATTGATGATAGTTTCGATGATAAATTGATACTTTAAAGGATTTTTAAATAAAAAGTTTTACAGGAATTGTTAGTAATTTACTTTTTATAATTTGCGTCTATAATATTGCTATTAAGACACCGCTAGCAGTTTCATAATGGGCAATAGCGCGCTCATTACGGCACCCGCTTACGAAGTTGGTAGCATTGATCTGTCAAATTTGTGGTATTGATTATCGTAAATAAATATCAAGATTTTAAGTACTTGCTATGTTTTTTATGTCTCCCAAATTTTTGGTAGGATACAGAATAATTCCTCACTCCTTTCCTCACTAATTTCAAACAAAAAAATAAATTAAATAATCTTTAAATTTAACTGTCAAATAAGAAAAGCCCTTAGGGCGCGTTCCAGTAATGAACACTAAAGCTCACGACCACGACCTCAAAATTTTCCCGTTCCACTAGCTCAAAAGGTCACCATTCAACAAACAACCACGGAAACCCACGAATAAATACGGTCGTTGTTAGCTTCTTGCGGTCGCCATCGATGCACGAAAGAAAAAATCACGGTCTTATGTAGAACGATTTTGCAGTCGTCGTGGGCTTTAGTGTTCATTACTGGAACGCGCCCTAAGTGGTATTAATTTTTGTGAAGATATGTCAAGATTTATCAAAAATTAGGGCTTATTATTTTTTTGCAATTTTCGGAATATCTGGTAGGATATACGGTAACTTATCACTAGTTTTACACTAAAAATCTGCAACTTAAAATCTAAAAACTGAAACCTTAAATTGAACTGTCACTGTTAAGACTTCTATGTTTTCTGTTGTTATAACAACCATTCAATAAGAAATCATTGTCACCATTTGTACCTCGAATAATTTCCAATTTTGCTTAATTTTGCGCAAATTATAAAAAATAGTATAAGCAACTCGTCCATAAGTCAATTATTGCACTCGTCCATTAAAAAACTCGTTTTTTAAACTTGGACACGTGCAGTAATACTTGACTTATGAAACTAGTTGCTTAATATACTATTTCATTTTCTCATAACTTATAAAGTAGCGTAAGAAATTTATGTAACGATCCAAAAACCGTTCCTTAATAAGAAGAGATCAGTTATACTAAAATGAAAGGAAAAAAAATGAGTATCTGAATTGGGAGTAGGATGATTTAAATTTTCTTGATTTCCTCGACTAAAAATGTTCACGCTTTTATTAGTGTTATAAATGAATTAAATCCGTTTTTAATTAAAAATTTCCATTTTTTTGCATAAATGAGGCACCTTCTTTTTCTAATATTTTTATGTGATTAATTTTATGGTAATACTTCAATCCTAATGACTATATTTAAAAATCGAAATAATCAGATGAGAAAATTTATTGTCATTTCATGTCTTGAAATTTATTTAAGTTTTGGAAATGAATGAATAAATAAGTTTTTTACAAGTCTTAGAAAATCATTGTACTTAAATCCTGTTTTTTAAGGATCTGATCAACAGGCGCGGCCCCTATTAACATAACCATAAATAAGAGTGAGTGAGACCATATTCTATTTACCTTATTGAGATGCGTTGGAATCTAAAAAAATGTTTCTATGGATGTGAGTTGTATTAATTGTAATAAAATTGTCCTATTGAATTAAATCTTGATTAGAAAACATTTTAGTATTTAGAATTAAACTAATAACATAAATCAAAACTTCTGTGCTATATTAAAATAATGTTTTAGTACACACTTTCCTTTTTATCAATAGTTGATACTCCTATTATAATAGATGGACCTTTAAACTTCTTGGAGATTTCAGCTTTTATTCAAATGTGCAACGCTGCTGAAAGAAATCAATGTAAATAAATATTTCAGGCGCTATAAATAGGAAACGCTGGCTATAAATTTCTCAATAATAACGAAAAGCCTACGAAAAGTTTTCAAAACTTTCACCGCGATAAAGATATTTTGAAATTTACGGTCGAATAAATAAACGCTTGAATTATCATTACAGATCGCAGAGTTCCAATTTACGGGGGAAAATGAATTAAAAATACATTTCTGTAACTTGTTTAAAACAAAGTTTTGATAAATACCTCTATCTATGATAAATCGCATGAATTCAACTCAATATGTCTGAAATGTCTCTGGATTTTTCTAAATATGCTAGTTAAATGGTTTATAATTTAAATATTGAAATGCTTACAACAGAAAATATACAAAAAACAGGCTTACCCCCAGTATTATCAACAGACATTTAATTTTAAATGAGGTTAAAGTTTAAAATTTTAAATACCCTTTATATCAAATATTTCAAATTAAAGCCACTAGAAATTTAATCCAACGGTTACAATTAAAAATAAATCAAAAAAATCGTTTTTGAAAATCCTTTATCATATTTAAATAATTTTCACCATTGAGATTTCCATCAATAAATATTGGACCTATAACTTTCTTGCAATAAATACTTGCCCAAAAATTTAATTTTTCAGGTATCTGACAATGTTCTTCTCGAATCTAACCTCTCAAAAAAAACGTTGCTTCGTGTCTAAATTAGATACCTACTTTGTAACTTGTAAGTAAACTGATTTGAAAGGTGTATCGGAATATTTGCAATATATTTGGAGAATTGAATTCTGCGATCAAAATCATCCATGCTCAATTATTGATGACCAGAAAACTTATACGGATAAAATTTAAAATGTTAAATTGTTCTTCTCGTCCCGTTGATGGTCTTTTAATTTTCGAACTGGAGTTTGTGGGTTTCTGAGTGTTTATTTTAAGAATATTTTTAATAGCTATAGTTGAATTGGATTTTTTAATAGGTTTAATCCAAGGTAAAGAATGTTAACATATTTAAAATTTCAAAAATTAGGGTGAAAAATATTTCGTTATAAAGCATTTAAAGTTTTCCCATTTTATAATATTGGCAAGTACTAAAGTTTTATTTAAAAATAAGTACTAATTTCGAAAATATCGGGTTTTGATATTTTTAGTGAGACACCCTTTATTGTTTCATTATAAAAACTAGTAAAATTATTTTATTTGCTTTAAAATAAATAATTTTATGTAAAATTTCAGTAATCATTGAAGAATATTTAAGTTTTTTGATCATGGGAAGTTGACTTGGCCAAGAAGTATTATTTCCTTTGTTTTTTTTATACCTAGGCTTATATACAGGGTGGTGATAAAGTTTGGGACCAAGGTCATAACTTCCGTAAAAAATTTTTTTGTAAAAATCGCTCGGACAGGTCAATTTTTGTTTTAAAAATGTCATCCTTTGGAATGAAAAATGTATTCATGACGTCACTGATAACTTCACTATGACGTCATCATCAATTTTTTTAAATGTAAACCCCTACTTTTTTTACACATTTTTCATAGACCTTTTTATCATATTAATGATCACATAAAAATATTTAAAAAAATTTCAACCATTTTTGAAAAAAAAATAATTTTACTCAAAAAAAAAATTATTAATTCTCAATGAAAATATGGCGAGAAAAATAAAATGAAAATATGGCAAGAAAAATAAATTAAACTAATTTTTAGTTTAAAAATAACAAATTATTATTGAAAATATTCGAATTGTTCTTCTTTACACAATTGGAATTTTCTAAAACTAATTTTAAATAACTTTTAATGAAAAAGGTAATTAAAATAACATGTTTGAGTAATAATAAACTTTAAATAAAATTATAATTTATTATAAATTTGAAAAAGCTTTTGATATTCAAAATTTATTGAAATCAAATTTGCCTTTATAAAAGTGCTTTAGTTGACGTTATTTTGTATGGCAAATAAAATTTTAAATTCATTTACCAATGCTTGAATAGCTTACTTCGTTTGTTTAATAATAATCAACAATTATTAAGTTTTGCGAAATTAAAAATGCCTCGTTTAAGTGAACGCGAAAGAATCGACATTTTAATTATGGTAGGATACGGCGATAGAAAAAGAACCCATGGGGAAGCTTGAGCTTTGATTAATGAGCAATATCCAAATAGACCGCAAATCTCAAGATCTACAGTAAGTAAGTTAGTTACCAAATTTGCAGAAACAGGATCTGTGGGAGATTTGCCTCGACAAGGACGGCCTCAAGTGAATGAAGAAACCAAATTAAATTTATTACTTGCGATTGAAGAAAATCCCAATATTTCAACAAGAGATATTTTAAGAAATATTAATGTGGATCATTCCTATGTCGCAAAATTATTAAAAAAGGAAAAGTATTACCCATACAAAATAAAACTCATACAAGAGTTAAATGAAGATGATCCCGATCGCCGACTGCAATTTTGTGAAGAAATGATGGGCGATGTGATCAAAATCCAAATTTTTTAAGTAGTATAATTTTCTCCGATGAAGCTACCTTTCAATTGAATGGATCAGTGAATCGACATAATTGTAGGTATTGGTCACAGGAAAATCCTCATTGGGCCGTAGAATCCCATAGTCAAAGACAGGGAAAGTTAAATGTATGGGTGGGAATGATTGGCAGATGTTTTATAGGACCTTACTTTTTTAATGAAAACCTTACTGCCGAAAGATACTTGAATTTTTTGCGGACTGATTTGCTACCAGTTTTACTTCGTATTTTCCCCAATTATGAAAATCGCAACATTCCTAACCAAAACATTTGGTTTCAACAAGATGGGGCTCCTCCACACTTTGGCAGAGCGGTGCGAGAATTCCTTAACACCACGTTTCCTAACAAATGGATAGGTTGGAGGGGACCAATTGAGTGGCCTTCGCGATCTCCCGACCTAACGCCCTTAGATTTTTTTTTGTGGGGACATTTAAAATCAAAAGTTTATTTCAATAGACCTAATTATTTACAAGAATTGGAGCTTAGAATTAGGACGGAATTGCAACAAACTGACGAAGAACTATTAACAATAGTATTCAGAGTGTCTACACTCGAATGGGACAATGCCAAATGGTCAATGAGGAACAATTTGAACATTTTCGTTAAAATTTGTTACTTGTAAATTAAAAATTTACTTTTTTTTGTAATATTTTCATTGAGAATTAATATTTTTTGTTTTGAGTAAATTTATTTTATTTTTCAAAAATGGTTGAATTTTTTTTAAATATTTTTATGTGATCATTAATATGATAAAAAGGTCTATGAAAAATGTGTAAAAAAAGTAGGGGTTTCCATTTAAAAAAATTGATGATGACGTCATAGTGAAGTTATCAGTGACGTCATGAATATTTTTTTCATTCCAAAAGATGGCATTTTTAAAACAAAAATTTAACTGTCCTAGCAATTTTTATAAAAAAATTTTTTACGGAAGTTATGACCTTGGTTCCAAACTTTATCACCACCCTGTATGTACGCTTACTACTTTAATGTAAGTTCCAGTTACGTTTCTAAAAAGGTAGTATAGCTTATGAAAAAAATTAATTTAATCACAATTTTTGTATATGCTCTATATCTACCCGGCGCATTCTTAAATTACTTTATATGTGCCTATACCAAAGTGTTTTGCCTTCCTTAATTTTTATCGTCAAAACTTCCCATGCAATCGCGCAACCAGGAATTTCAAAATGGGAGTGCATAGCGCAGCAAATTCTTGTTTCAATTTTGTTACCAGAAACGTTTAAATTTTTGTTACAATATGTAATACAGGGTGTCCCGTCCGTGAATTAATAAACTTTAGGGTATAAAAGTAGATCAAATCTACCGGGTGCACACGAAACTAAGGGCACCCCTGACATTTCTTTATTTTTAAGAAATTGTAAAATTGAAAATTTAGTACCTTAACTTTCCCCGTACTGAGTGGGATACAAACGTACCCCAGACCCCAGACTTAAAGTTTGTGAGGAAGTACTACTATTTAACCCTTTGCACTCGTATGTCGCCGTATAGTCGCCACAATACTCTTTGCAGTTGCGCCAAAGAGTCGCCATCGTTTTAGTAAAATTGAAAAATAAATCTGGATTGAAAGAGAGGTTAACCAAATATAAATACGAATGCAAAGGGTAAAAAATGTCTTTCTCTTAATTTTATCTTTGTTTTTTAAAAATAAAGTCGTTAGCGTGTATTCAGCGACCGTGATGAAAAATTTAGAGACGTCGTTATCGTTAATCACGTGATTAAAAAATATTTGTTCATAAGAAATATTCTCTTAAAGACGTGATTAACTTTAACGACGTCTCTAAAATTTTCATCACGGTCGCTGAATACATGCTCATATGTTTAAATTTATCCAACATAGGTCTGCCATGTATTTTTTTGAACACAGCACGACGAAGGTTAATAAAGAAAACACATTCATTGATTTAAAAAAAAATCAATTTTACTTCTGGCTTCACAGGAAACGACACCAACACCAACTTCCTTATTCTAAACGTAACACCCGAGTTTTATTATAAATACATACGCCCCTTCATCTTTTAAATTAAGAATTTTTGAGAAAAGTATTTAAAATAAATGTTGTACGATTCTTAGTGACGCTCTATCTGGAAATATTGTCAATGACCTTGAACAGCAAGATGAAGATTAGGCGATAATCACTTAACTTATTTTTTGGCTTTCAGAGGTTTTTATAGAGCATATTTTTTATTTTATTAAAATAAATAGTTTAGAAGTTTCAAGAGTTTAAAGTTGTAATAGGTACGTTCAAGTTCTTGGAAATATTTCTAAAAAGTGCGTCACTAAGAATCGTACAATTTTTATTTGAAACATTCTTCTGTAAAATGCTTAATTTCCAAAATAGAGTAGCGTTGCCGAACTTTATTTAATTAAAATTTAAACCCTTGTAACTATCAAACTATTTACTTTAGAAAAATAAAAAAAATTGTTCTGCAAACCTCTGAAAGCAAGCTATACTAATATGCAATAAAAAATGGGTTGCTCCTAATTTAAAAAAAAAGTTAAGTGATTATCGCCTGACCTTCATCTTGCTGTTTAAGGTCATTGACAATATTTAAAGGTAGTGCGTCACTAAGAATCGTACAACTTTTATTTGAAACATCTTCTCCAAAAAGGCTTCATTTAAAAAATAAATGGGTGTTGCTGAACTGTTTATACACCCTGTGTAATTTAACATTGGGAGATTTAAAATATGGTGCCGACAAAAGAAAATTTCAAAACTTTAAGAAAAAAATTTGGATTTTTTTTTGTAAAATTTTTTTAGTAAACTTAAGGTTTATACCTACATGTTGGGTA
Source organism: Stenus bimaculatus (assembly GCA_963971135.1). Lineage (NCBI taxonomy): Eukaryota > Metazoa > Arthropoda > Insecta > Coleoptera > Staphylinidae > Stenus > Stenus bimaculatus. The sequence continues at coordinate 15,722,405 of OZ020187.1, forward strand.
TTACAGTAATCGGAAAATATCTTCTATTGCGATTAAATAAACGAGGATATTTGTAAAAAAAAGGCACGTAGTTTCGTGTATTGAATTATAAGTCACCGATTTTTGTTACCTACAACACTTATAACACTGTAATTACCAGAAAGCTTCTTCAATTGTTAATAAGGGTAATATAAAAATCGTTTTCAAAATGTTACAAAAATCGCAAACAAAGAAAATAAAATATTCTTTTAGTTTTCTGTTTAATTTAAATAAAACCCTAATCAAGAAATGTTTTTGACTTTTATTACTACAATAGTATCCCTAAAAATCTAAAAAAAAATGAGTTTCTAGTTTATTTTCTTCATCTATGCCAAAACAGTTTAAAATTAACTCAATTAATGATTTTTTAAAGAATTTTCGACTATTTTTTAGTGATGGAAAGTAAAATTAAACAAATTTGTTTAATTTTTTTTCGTGCCTTGGTAAATGAAAGAAAGAACCAGGAACTCAAAATTTACTTGATTTATAAGGATAATAATGCAGTTTCAGAATTCGTAAAAACACTTCCCCAATTGGGTATTTTTTGAAAAATAATTTAAAAACTGAAAAAAAAACATTTTCAATTGGTCTATTTTTTCTGATATTTTTCAACATTTTGTTTTTACCAAAAACGAAAGAACTTCAAAACTTAAAAACAGAGACCTTACTTTTTTGGTTTTTGAATACGAAATTTGATTTACTTTTTAGCCCTGAAGTTTGGTCACTCACGAACGTATATTTAACTAAACGCTAACACTTGACCATTGTATTTAAAGCAAATGGAATGAACATTTTCACCATAGGATGTACCTTTCGAATCGGCGGATCGGAGGTGGAATTCTGTAAGATAGCCGATTGTTTTCGTATACGAAAACTATCATTTGTTGACTACGTTGCTTGGTGACAGATTAATTATCCCTCTTATCTCTCTTCCTTATGCACTTTTTGAATGCATTGAAATGAAACAAAACCCGTCACCATGGAAACTTATTCAACAAACCATTTTTTTCGTATGCAAAAACAATTGTCTATTTTATATGACGAGATGACAAATCTCGGAGTATATTCTTGAACCACTTGACTTGATTCTATCTTTGTCTGTCAAATGTAAAAATAAGAGCCTATTCTGGTCAAGTCGTATACGACATCGTATCCAGTGATTCAAGAATATCTCCCCTTATCTTACAAATGTGGTGCATACGAACCCATGCAGCAGTTTTTTAAGGGGTAGAATTTTATTTTTATGGGGTAATTCTGAACAAAAATGTTAGCCATAACATCGCTGTTAAATATGTTATTATTTTGATCGATGTTATTTTAACCCTGAAAATGTTATTTTACATCGGCGCTAAGTTACAGTAAAATTTACAGAATAACGTTTTTTTTTATATTAAGGTGACTGTCAAATTTAAGAGCGATGTTACCGCTAACATTTTTGTTCAGAATCACCCCAAAAGAGTATGTATTTTAATTTTTTTTTCAGAATTATATGTGTATATTATATTACATATTCCAAGCGATGTACTTTTTTTGCTGGCTAAAAATTATTAATTTTTTATTAGTCTCGGCTAAAAATGATCAAAAGTTAATTTCTCTCTTCCGGCTGCCTTTTAAGGTACGAAAATATGAGTAAAATATTATGCAGGGCCTATCGTAATATGCAATTTTGTTCCAAATGTTATGGTGGACCATGTATAATTTTCATTTAATTAATAAATATTTTTTAAAACAACTAGAAATACCTCGTGTCCATTAAATTACGAAATTTTTAAAAACGTTTAAGGCTTTCTGGAGTTAAATTTAAACGAAAAATAATAACAGGAATTCCCTTGTAATGAATTTACTTTGAGGTGAAGTTTCTTGGGATTTTTTTACTCTGCGATGAGTTTCTAAAAACTTTTAATTCTGCTATGTCGTATATCATAGGGCCAAAAAGGCACGTTTTAAGCATTATTTTTTCTTAATATTACTTTTGTTTTTACCCGGACTTTTTTATTTAAATATTTAACTTGATAAACCTTTAAAAGGTTTAGAAAAAATGTTTTAAAAATGATTGTTTTTCAAATGCTAATTTTAGGTTGTTTTTAGAGACTTGTGATTAATGATTTGAGGTATTATTTATTTAATTTAAAAAATCACTTCGTTGTAAAAGTTATTTAAACAAATGTTCAAAATTATTTCATTCATCTGCAATACACATTTCAACTCGTTTATTTTCTCCTTTATTTTCCTGTCCTCGACGATTTCTAAAAACAAATCATTCATTATTGTATCTATCGAAATAGACAATATAAGATATACAAAATTTGTATATCTTACTTCTGCAACTGTGTTGCGAAATGGATTTAAATTCAATAAAAGTAAAAGAAATTTGTTTCCGTTAAAAAAAAGTTTAACAAAAGTATAAGTGATTTTTTTTTAAATTATTTTACTTGAAGTGTGTCAATAGGTATGGCTTCTGTTAGAGCTCTTTCATATTCATAAAAAGTTAATAATAAAGAATTGCTTGTATATAAAAATATACAGGGTGTTACATATAAAAACAAAAGTTAGGTTCCGTATCACTAACATTAAAAATATGTTCAAGTGGTAGCTTGTTTAAGTTGAATAATTTTTTTTAATTCAATACGTTTCAAAATTTTTTTAGGTGTTTCCTTTTTTTAGCGGACCCTGTATACAGGGTGTTTCTGAACAAATGTCGGATAATCTAGGAATGGATTTTAGAACCAATTTTAAGATAAGAGGAAGATTCAATAAACAAAACCGAAACCGGTCAGCTGCACATGTGAATTTATTATTTACCTTTAAGAAGATACTCGGCGAAATGTTTGAAAAGCGTACTTTTCGCTAGTAAACATTGATTTTTGGGTATTTGTAATCTAAAATTTAACAAAAACGATGCCTAGTTCCAATCAAATTGAATTTAGTTTTCATATAGAATTTTTGTTTTTCATGTAGAGTCTATGATAGGGGCGTTCTTTATGAATAAAAATAAAAACGCATTCCGGACAATACTTTATGAGTCAAAAATGCTTAATTTCTGTTCCTCTATCATCACAAAAAATTTATCACAGTTATTCAGGAATACCTTGTATATTTTTTATAAATAGAGAAAAATTATACTATTCCGGAAATTTATGCATAAACGTAAATCCTATCCGTATCTGTATACAGGGTGTCCCACTTTTATGCAACAAAAAAAAATTGAGACACTAAAGCCCATTCTGAACAAAAAATTTCCTATAAAATAATATGTATTTCAACTCTTTAATCCTTAAAAAGTTACAGCAATTTTAAAATTGTAAAATTTTAATGTGGGACACCCTGTAAAAATTTAATATAATTTTCGAATTATTTACTTACATTAGCGTGCTTTGAAGTTTTTCTTTATCTTGACGCAAAACAGGTTGATTTTATCGAGGAAAATTTAAAATGTTCCACCTCGTGGTTTAATAATGCCAATAATGTAAAAAAGGAATTTGGCCAAGACAAAATCCATATTATAATTGATCTAACTAATAACTAACTAAAAAATTGATAATAAGAAAGAAAATTATACAGGGATTTCTACAAAAACCATGAAAATTTAATTTTAAAATTGCTGTAACTTCTTAAAGGGTATGGGTAGAATTTTTTTGATGGTGTTTGGTGTATAAGGCTCTTCTTCATGTTTCATTCACCAAACCACTGGAGATTTTCGTTTCGATATTAGAATTTTGTTGGAAAGACCAACAAAATGAGGTCGAAACGTCGGTAGAAAATAATGTTTCAATGCAAAACTGTATTTTTATTGGTACTAATAGCCAAACAATTTCTACCTATACAATTTTGTGGACGATATAACTACTCTAATTTCTTAAAGAGAAAGAAAGAAGGTTGTTGATCAAAATGAAGATCACGATCTATCTTTACTCAACTTTATTTTTTTTGTTCAGAATGTCAATTACTATCCAAAAAAATTTTGCTGGAAAAATATGTGGGATACTCTGTAAAAATATTAAGGTTGGGGTAGATTTGCACGCTAATATATGCATTTTTCAAAAATCAACACATCCTTGTCTTAAGTTGAGGGTAGAAATGAACGCTAATCGTAAGAGGGTTGAATAAGTATGGGGCAGATATTTACTTTGCTTGTTAAGGGTAGGTAGCTGGTAGAAAAATTCTTAATTACGTGGATTTCGCGGTAAATAATTAGCAGGTAGAAAAAAATCTTAATCTACTTGCGTTTTACTAAAAACGCTTATAGTTTTAAGAGCAATTTCCTAAACGGAAAATATACTGGTTTAGTTCTGCAGTCATAAAATCTAGTACGAACAAGATTTTTGTATAATTTTTTTTGTAGATGATTTAAAAGTCATTTCTTTAATTCCTGCCAGTAGGAAAAAAAATTTGAGCATGTACAAAAAAATATATAATGATCTAAAAATACCTTAACTTTAGACCACTCTAATTAATTTTGTGTTAGGTGGCAGAAGGTAACTCTCTGGCAGGATGTAGCCTAATTAATTTAGATTATAAATCTGAAAAAAATTGAAAATCTAACGAGGGAAACTTGAGTTATGACTGCAGAACTAATGCTCGATTTCATAATTTTTCACAATTTTTTCTCCCAAACTCGCGCGCCCTCTAGGGATTCGCATTAATTATTAGTTATTTGGTCATAATTTGCAAAGAAGCTCCAGAAAAGTGGGATGGATTTTCTATTCCTTGTTATTATCTCCAACGGAAAATTTATCGCGGGTGTCTAGGAAGATGCTCTTAATTCTGTTTTTATCAAGTGCTTCATAAGCCATAGTTTAGTTACAAATCATGTATTCAAAAGTAATACAAGGTAATCGCGGCAAAGATTTGTTATTAGTTAACAATTTTAAATTTTTTAAAGACAAAGTTTTAAAATTCAGTTAAATTTATTGGCTTTGCACCAATAGAAAATGCAAGGCAAAAGTTTTTATTTATTTCTTTATTTTTCTTATAAATTGGCGTACAATTCTGCTCCTACCTACCTATCATTATATTTTTTAGCGTACAAACATGCCTACCTTTTTTTGTGGTGAAAATGGTCAGCGTACAAATCTGCTACATCATAAAAGATTTATTTTATTTGGCGTACAAATCTACCCCAACCAATAATAATACGTTGTTATTTATTCACCAAGAGAGAGAAGTGAATGATTTAATCCTGAAATACATATACAATTGTCGATCGAAACGAAATCAAAGCAGAAATAGCTGAAAATAGTCGGTTTTATTTTAATGCTGTCATTATTAAATCAATAATAAACTACAAAACTAATGGTAATTATTGAAACAACAAGCAAATTAATTTTATATACATAAATATTTGATATCTTTGCTATTATATTTGATCAAAAATATAATCTCTTTTATCTCTCAAATGAGAGCTCATCATTATTATGTCGTGCAAAAATATATAGGTATTTATCTAATTGCAACTATGTAAAGTAATTTTATAATAAAACCTCTTTCAAAATATATATTTTTATTGGTACACCTAACTTGGACCCTTTATGATCCTCATCAGTATTGGTTCAAAGTTACTTGGATTAGCTCCAAATCCGCACAGACCGCAAGTAAAATAATCAATCTTCCTAATTAGTTAGAGTGCTTACTTTATAGTCTCTTTTTTGGGATTTTATTTCGGTACTTTCCATTACATATGGGATATTTCCTGCAACTAAGTAAAATACTCACAGCGTTTACAAAAATTTACATGAAACATATTGAAAATCAATGCAAAGAAAATTAAATACTCTACTAAAGTAGTCATTGTGTTGTATTTAAATTAATACATAATGCGGCACTATAAATTGCTTTGGATTATACTTATTATTTATTAATAAGGACAAATGGTCTAATTATAGCAACAACGACAATAATGATATTATAGTGAATATTGTAAATAATACTAATGATTTGGCTTTTAACTCACCTTATCACTTGAATATAAAATGTTAAACGTCATTGAATCGATCTTTCTGAATGCTTATCCTTTTGCATCCAATAAGGGATGACATCTTTTGGGAATTTAATTACTTGGTATAAAACTTCTTCAAATGAACCAAAGTTATCCGATGCGGAAATTGTGACAGCCATTCAAGTATATTAACATTTTCTTGGGAAAACCATTGTTTCACTAACTTGGCAGAGTGCTTCGGATCCTTATCCTGCTGAAATCTCCACTTCAGTCGTATTTCTTCTGAAGAAAATGATAATATTTCGTTTTCTAAATGTTTCTATACCGAAAATGATCCACTTTGCTCTCTTCTTGTGTAATTAGCACAACCTAGAAAAACAACCTCGTTTCATAATACCTGCTACCATGTTTAATGGTCGGCATTTGGTATCTTACGTTGTAATTTTAGTTTATGGGTCGCCGAATATACTGTCTATCATCTGAACCAAATAACATAAACTTACTTTCATCGCTTCTAAATACCGAATTCCAATTTTTCATGGTTCATGTCAAATGCGATCTGGAAACTTGCATTCGAGTTCCGGTATGTTACTTGGAAATTAACAGATATTTTAACACAACTATTATCTATGACAACAACACGTTTATTTAAATCTAGAGTATAGCTCTAGATTTATAGAAGCGATTTCTGATGTTTTTTGAAGTCAGCTGTATGCTGAATTGGTCCAAAAACAATGTCTCTTGATAATTATTTAATTCAACATAACTCGGCGATGGTTTTCTGTTGTCTTTCAAACACCACCAAGTTTAGTTCTAATTAATTTTTTTAGCAATATTTAATGATTTTGCAAATTTGCTTTTTACTACTTTGATAGAGGACAATATTTTTTCTTAAAATCTTTGGAAAAATTATGGCTTTAAGGCATTATAAAGCAAATACCAAACTTACAATTTTTTGAACAACTTCATTAAAATAAAGAGATTTAAATAAAAATAACCATAAGTTTCCATACCTTTTTCCTCCAAAAACATGAATGAAGATAAATTATAATTTAACAAGAACATTGGAGAAATTAATAAAATAATTAGAAGTTTACATACTTTTTTCCACCACTGTTTATCAATATTAGATTTTCGATATTCAAGTAACTGCTAATTTGTCTTAATAACCATCGCTATCCAATGATTCTACATAAGGAAAAAACTTTCATTTTCATTATTCTTATTTAATTGGTCGATAACAAATATGACAAATAATATTGATAAATCAAAAGCATTTTAGTTATTTACTGCTACTACCATAATGGTTAGTTATGATCCGAATTAGATACATAACTTTATTTGCTTAAATAAATCAAGAAGAAATTGAAATAAAATAAATTTTATTGACAGCTTACTGACATCAATTTGAGTCCCATCAAGAAATCATTATGGGCCTTAAAGTATTATTTGGCGCATTACCATGGATTTTATTATGGGCCTCAATCTGATAAAAAAACGTCATTATGTCAACCAAATTGATACACGTGAAGGTGAAATTATACTATACAAGCTGATAAATAAGTATTATAAAATATCACTGAAAATTATTTTGATACTATAACATATTTAGTTCATGGATTCCAGATACAAGTTTCGACTATACAGAAATCAAACGTTTGTTTTTCCGAAGAAATTACTGCAATATGCACAAATTCTGGTGGGTTTACCACAAATTCAAGTTTATGTATTCTCCAGTTTCCAACAACCTACTTTCTAAGAAGAAATGCATGACTTGATGAACCAACATATGGTGCATGCACTGCTATGTTTTAGCCTTTATACTAACATAATGCATAACATACTTAATATAAACAAACACAAATTAAATTATGGTTCAGTTTTTTGAGTATTTTAAAATATTTTCATTTTTAAAGGATGTTTACTCGGAATAAGGGAAAAGGCAAGAATGTAGCGAATCCGTTATTAAGTAAAAGTACTGTAAACGAGGATAATAATTCTGTTGCGTGTTTCGCTTTATTTGCAAAGCTTAGAATACTAAATAATGTAATATCAGTTTAGGAAATTAGAAACATTATCCGCAACATTGCTGCTCTTGTATTCCCAAGTAAACTCTAAACGCATGAAATAGGGTGTAAAATAATTTATTATTTTGTTCTAAAAATTTTCACAAAAATATTTACGTGAGGTATAAATATACTAATATTATGATAACATAAAGTTTGTGTTAATATGGTGCTTTAACCGCATTGCGGATGTTATACAAAAAATATTTATCCTCATATTTATGAAGATATCGAGAAGTAAGGCTGAATTTATTGGGGCTATTTATTTATCAAGAGTTCGAGTTTCGTTTTTCTTTTTAGTCTTTAGTGATTGATATTTGTCTTGCAATATTTCAAATAAAAAAGAGTTTACTCGTCTACATTATACATATGTATATTAATCTACGTAAACACATCCGTTAAATTAAAATATCCTTGTAGTTAATAAATGTTTTCCACGACTATTGAATAAACGATTCATTACATTTGAATTTTTGATAAGTAATGAAACTCATTACTAAATTATTGACATTATTCAACATGCTCGGTCTGTGTAATGAACAATGGATTACGGGTAATTTTAGCCCCACAATAAAATAAAATTGATATCAAGGAATGTCAAAAATACGAAAATTAATGTCAAAAAAATTGCACAAAAGTGCCGTAAAATAAAAAAAGTCGTGTCGGCTCGTGTCGCAATTTCGTTCTTCGTGAATAATGTCTATCATTTCTCGCTCGTTGAATAATATGTATATTATAGCACCTACATAATATAACAATGTTGCCAAGTACACCTCTTTAAAAGACACTGATAACATCGGAATTTCCGTCCAAATATTTTTTACATTATTTTACTCTTGTTTAACGTTTGATTTCAAACAACGTACCATGGATTATATTTCTAGCTAAGTAATGCCTTTTGTTGCCGAATGAGAAACTAATGGTATGACATCAGATGCAGGTTAGTTAATATCATATTGTCTTGGTTGCCACTTACTTCAGACGTAATTTTTGGCGGGAAAAATTAATCGACTTCAAACATAGGTATATTGTAATACATCATTGACAACAGAAAAAAATCGTTCTTTCGTTTATATAAGGAATACCTTTAAATTTTCCATTATTTTAGATGGGATCTAAATAAGTATAGAAAACTGTAAAGTTGCTCCCAGCTGGAAGTAGGACAAAGAATACGCGATCGTGATTACTTTTGTCCTACTTCCAGCTGGGACCAACTGTACAACATTGCCCATTTAACCGAATCTGTAACTCTATTAATAACGGGACGGCCGACGAGGACATAGGGCCGAAAAAAAAAAGGCCGAAGGACAACATGTTAACATGTATAAAACGTGAGCAAAACGACGGAAGATAAAAAGCCGAACGATAAAAGGGTGAATTGGATACATGGCCGATTAGAACAAAAGGCCGAAGGAGAAAATTCCAAATGGCAAATGGCCGACATAGACAAAATACCGACGTGAACAAAGGGCCGAACGATGAAAGGCCGAATTGTATTAAAAACCGACGCGGGCAAAAGACCGAACCATAGAAGACCGACACGGATAAATGGGCAATAGAAAAAAAAATATCTGTAATAAAAGTTGAAGTTAAAAAAATGTTTAATTTCAAAAATTTGTATTATTTTTTAAATAAAATGTTAGTAGATACAGTGCGGTCATAAAGTAAATCCCCCCCTGCTAACTTTTGAACGGTTAGGCTTTTGATTCTGAAAATTTGTTTACTGAGGAATCTAATTGCGAACTTTCTAATAAAGGTATTTTTGATTTTGTGGAACTTCCGGTTATACCAGAAGTAGATAGCAACTTTCTTATTTTAAATGGAACACCCGGTATATTTTTGCATTTTAGTGTTCTCCATAAAAATACATTAAATTGACCTAGCATAATTTGGTCTACGATTAATACTTTCGGAATTACGCCCATTTGAAAATCGCATTTTTATGCAACTTCATTTACACCAGAAGTTGGACCCAAGTGCCCAAACTTCCTTATTTTAAATGATTTTTTTTGCGATTAAGTTAATAACATTAAATTTTAACAAAATTTTTATCCAAGAGATTTCCTCTAGATTTTATTACTGTCAAAACGTGGAAGGTGGTTATGGTAATCAGCAAAATTAACGAACTTACTATTAAACATAATTTTGTTTAAATTTAATATTATTAACTGAATTGCAAAATATTTCATTGAAAATAACGAAGTTGGGGCAGTTGGGTCCAACTTCCGGTGTCAATGAAGTTGCATAAAAATACGATTTTTAAATGGGTGTAATTCCGAAAGTATTAATCGTGGACCACACTATGCTAGGTCAATTTAATGGTATTTTTATGGAGAACACGAAAATGCAAAAATATACTGGGTGTTCCATTTAAAATAAGAAAGTTGCCATCCACTTCCGGTATAACCAGAAATTCCAAAAAATCAAAAATACCTTCATTAGAAAGTTCGCAATTAGATTCCTCGGTAGACAAATTTTCAGAATCAAAAACATAACCGTTCAAAAGTTAGCAGGGGGGGATTTACTTTATGACCGCACTGTATATGATGACTTGCCTGATAAAGAGGATAATGATATCGTTTTTCCAAAAATGCTATAATTGTTCTTGAACAATTAAAAAAAATGGATATTTCATACATTCTTTAGTTTGGGTAATATTTTCGTCCAGGTCGTCCTTTTATCGTTCAGCCATTTTTCTTTCTCCTTTTGTGTAATTCGGGTTTTTTTCGTTCGGTTATTTATTCTTCAGCTTTTTCTCCTTCGGCCTTTTCTCCTAGTTGGCCATTTGTCTACGTCGGCCTTTTGTCTGTGCCGGCCTTTTATCCCTTTCGGCCTTTAAGAATTTGGTCTTTTGTGGTAGACCCATTAATAACCACCATACCATGTATTCCAACTTAAATTGGTACATCTAGTATAATTGCACTTTGAAGATTTTTTCTTGAACAAACAAACTATAAATTGATTGATTTCCACTTTAGGGTAAGGATAAATCAAGCTATAATATTACTACTATAAAATGACATCTATCTACTTTGAAAATGTATGTTTTACCCCAACTATTATAAAATGAACACCCTTTTTTAGGAAAACTCTCTTAATCTGGACTCATGTCCAAACTAAAAATTATCCTCTCTGAAATATATTCTAAAGAATTTAGAGAAAATTATAATTTAGGTCAATTTTTGTTGCAAATGAGATACAATTTTAAGATTCCAATTTCTACTTTTAATCTCTTACTCCCCAGCACGACTCACCCAAAAATCTAAACCGGGAAAGGTTGACGAGATACACTTTAAATTATAACCAAATAAATATATTTGGTTATAACTTATAACCAAATAAATATATAATATAATTAGAGGAATACATACACCATGGATAATTTTATTATCGATATACTTTAAATTAAAGTCCTATAATTTATGGTATCACTCAACCTCTTAGTAGGAGGTTTAAAGAAGAAATTGGAAACTTTCATAAAAATTGATTTTTTTATGATTTTCTCGAAATTTTCAAAAAGCTTGGTTCTTTTGGGAAGACAAGTTTTAATTGGGACACCCTGTATATAATATACAATGTACCTACACCATTATAGGTTTATTTTATTTACCACTTTTTTCTGAACGATCAGTAAATTTTCGACATATCACTTTTTGTATCCAATCAAATAATGTTTCTCTTTGAAATCTTAGCCTGTCACAATAGTCTTATTTTGTATCTGATAATTTCTAAAAATAAATAAGGCAGCTGTTACCTGATAAATTTACGAGATTTAAAAAATCTTTAGCATGTGTAAGAATTTTTTCCCGCTTTTCAAAATTTAATTCCTGATTAAAAAGTTCAAAAATGGGGCGCAAGAAAATATTTTTTTTTAATTGTTCAAAGTCTTTAATTTTTCGAAAATCTGGAAAAATATTTAGGTGTTGTTAAAAAAATTAAAATGTACTCCGTATTAAACACTTTTTTTTATAACAATATTCTTTCTAAAATGTTAAGAATTTATTCTTATTTATAAGTATTCTAATTTTAGTAAAAATAATTTGAATATTTATGTTAATATAAAATGTGACAGTCCAAATGTTATAAAGTTGGATAACAAAATTTTATCAATGTTTATTTTTTATGACTTAAATAAAAATGTTATGGACTGTGGTAAAGTACTAAAAATTAGCTCTCCAATGATGTATTGCATGACATATTATGTGGTCATTTAAAAAAATTCAAGATGGCTGTCATGTCAAAAATCCGAGCGATGACTGCCTTGGTTCCATACATAAAAATCACCCTCTATATTAAATAAAATAGCTCAAGCAATTTCGCTGATTATTATGCTAAAAAACATTTGGCCCAATGTACCGTAACATTAATGAATTATTTTTTATTTTTGTTAGAAAAATCAAACACAGTTATTTTTCGAACTTTATTTTGGTGACTTATTTCCAAAAACGAGACGACGTTTCCGTGGCAATTCCCACCTTAATCGTGATTAAAAATATTTACATGGACTCAATACATTAACATTTAAGTTTATAGAGAACAAAAAACTATATGTATAACGATTTACTGAACTATTTACAGAGTATATTAACATTTAAAATAAAACATTTGAAATTATAATTACCTGAATTTGTCATCACCGTGTAAGTGAAATTTGAAGAGGTAACATAATACCTGGCGTTAATATAAGTATTTTTTGAAAAATTACCCTGAAATAGTGACTTTATTGGCAATTAGGTGTAGTTGGAGACCTAATTTTAATTGCGAACCTGATTACAAATCTTCCTTCATCGTAAATTACACCTAATCATTATAAAAAAAAAACAATTAAAATAAGGTCTCAAACTACACCTAATTGCCAATAAAGTCACTATTTTTGGGTTATTTCCACAAAAAATACTTATATTGACGCCAGGTATTATCATACCTCTTCAAATTTCACTAACACAGTGATGACAAATTTAAGTAATTATAATTTCATATGTTATATTTTAAATGTTAATGTACTCTACAGGGTGTTTCGTAAGTATTTCCTACATGGGGTTTAAATTTATACGCTACTTACGAAACACCCTGTATAAATAGTTCAGTAAATCGTTAAATGTATAGTTTTTTGTTCTCTATAAACTTAAATGTTAATATATTGAGTTCATGTAAATATTTTTAGTCATGATTAAGGTGAGAATTGCTACCGAAACGTCGCGTCGGCTCGATTTTGGAAATAAGTCACCAAAATAAATAAGTTCGAAAAACAACTGTGTTTGGTTTTATACTGTCTTATTATAACACCACGAGTGAAACTTAGTAAAACTTAAAGTTAGGAAAAAAGGTATGTTTCACAACATTTACTACGTTTCCATGCAGTAACAATGTCGAACTGAAAACGCTATACATATTTCTAGAAATTTTCAAAACGTTTTCAAAACTGCATGGGAACACGGTAACTGTACAATCTAATGGAATTTAATTAAAATTTTAAAACTGCTATGATAAAAAAAACAAAATCCTAAGGAGAATTGATATAAATAAACAAATTGATAATAACAAATAAATTTATACAAAAATGATAAAGTTCTTAAGGAGTCGAAAAAAACTGGAATTCATAGTTTTACATTAAATTCCAAAAACAATGTTGAAAAATAGGTGGGTCACCCTGTATGTTACTATTAATTGATTTGATTTTCATAAAGTTTAAAAAATGGCACATATTTTAAAGCCTTAAATTTTTATAACTTCGAAAAACAATTATCTGAAAATTGTCATTCGTAAAAATTAAATTTTCGATAAATACCTAATTTAAAAAACTATTATAATAACGCATATTTTATTCAAATTCAAATTGGATTTATAAATGTAGAATTAAAGTATTAAATGCTTGGTAAAAATAATAATTGTCAGGTAAAATAATAAATAATCGGTATAATTTTAGTTTGTAAAACTTAAATAATATTTTCTTGTTAAGAATCCTAAATACCTAGTATAAATTTAATATATTTAGGAAAAAAACTAGTACCTTCATGATATAAATACTTGGTAAAATAAATGTTTCCTTACAAAAGAAATACAATTTGCAGAAAATAGAATAACAAATGCTTAGTATATAATATAGATGATAAATAAATCACAAAACTAATACAAATTTGAAGTAAAGTGCGACACTCTTTCCTCATTAAAAATGTTTAGTTTTATTCTTAAGTATGTACTTGGTAATAACGTGGACAGACTTAGTAGAATACGTTTATTATCTCAAATTAAGATGACAGGTTCCTCTAACGCTTTGCTCAATAATTCTTCCCTGGAAAGTTACATCCAGTTAAAGTTTTCTTAAAAGAAAATAAAAATAATCCACATAACTTTTCCTTTTATGAAGGTAATTCGATAATTAACATCATAAGAATCTAATTTAAAGCTCATCCCTATAATATTTGGTCGTTGTTTTTTCATATTTCATTCTTTTATTACCAGTTTTCTCAAATGTAAAACTTTTTTATCATACCTTTTATTACTGCCACTTTTATTGAAATTAGAACTGATTTATTTAAAAAAAACAATTTGCTATGAAAGAATTCCAATTGGGAATAAAGTGATAACAAAAAAATTATGATAAAACTTAAATTTTGGGTTTAGGTAAACTAAGTAATAGTCAAAAATGAGAAACGGCAAAACAACAATACGATTTAATGATATATACAAGGTGTCCCGTTATTCGACCGACAACGTTTAACTGAAGATTCCTCACCTCAAAATAAGTCGATATGACCCTATTTATCTATTACCAAAAGTGAACCCCTGAGGAGTTATAAGCTTTTGAAGTTGAACTAAAAAAATACATTTTCCTTTATTGCGTCCAAACCAATGAAGATTTTATGACGAAATTTGGCGTACTTGAGTTTTTATAAGAAACGCGCACTTTGTAAAAAATTAGACAAAATTCAACATCTGCAAAGGGTTTAAATTAAAGAGGATGGGCATAAACCTCTTTATAAGTTTTTAGTCTCTTAAGATATTAACATTAAAGTTACCAATTCCCATTTAATCATTCAATTGTAAGATTTTTTGTCTCTTACGTCTTCCAAATAAATTATGCCGTTCCTGCGAAAAATGTAAAAAAGAAATTCGGTGAAGGACTAATTTAATTAATAACTTCACATTATCTAAGTGAAGTTGCATAAACTTAAATTTTAATTTTTTGGAGAATATCAAATGTATTGTTAAAGTTTACCAGTTTAAGCGGTATTAATTTAAAATAAAACAAATGAAGAAGAATTAATTTAACAGTTTTATTAAAAAAATTATTGTAATAAATTAAGTGCATGTTCAACGTCAGTGCCCTCTGAACGAATACAAGAATTAATACGGCGCAAAAATAAAAATCGAATAGACGTTTGGGATTTCACGTATCTCATTGGTTGCGTTGACGATTCGTACCCAAAGATCTTCTCTACTTTCGACTGGAGTACTGTAAACTATATCTTTTAAACAACCCCAAAAAGAAAAATCTAGAGGATTTAGATCCGGTGATCGCGGTGGCCAAGTGACTGGAGCATCAGCACCCCGACCAATCCATCGTCGAGGAAATTTTTCATTTAAATAATTTATCACATTAATTGAAAAATGAGGGGGGTTCCGTCTTGCATACACCACATCTGTGCTCTGATGGCAAGGGGTACTTCTTCTAGTAGTCCAGTAAGATTATTTCTTAGAAAATCTAAATACGATACACCATTCACTCTTGGTGGTAATTCAAATGGCCCTATAATATGATTGTCGATTATACCTGCCCACAGGTTGATGGAAAACTGCCTTTGATCATTGGCTACAATTTTCTCATGGGGATTTTCATCCGACCAGCTATGCAAATTATGCAAATTAATCATTCCGCTTCTTGAGAAGCAAGATTCGTCAGTAAACAAAATTATTCTGGCCATATTTGGATTTTGGTCGTATTTGCGTTTGAACCATTGGCAAAATAACAATCTATTGTTCATATCAATCGGCTGCAATTCTTGAACATTGCGAAAATGGTATGGATGAAGTAACTGTTCTTGAAGTGTTCTGTATACGGCATTTTTTTGAATTTGTAATTGCGTAGAAATCTCTCTTACACTTACTCTGCGATTCTCCTCCATAGATCCCAATATTTGTTCTTCTGCCTCTACTGTTCTTATTGTTCGTGGGCGCCCTACATTTCTACGATCAGTTTCCAGTTTACCATATTCACGCAAACGACGATCTAAGTTAGCAAATGTTGTATGATGAGGAGTTTGACGATTTGGATACTTCTCAGCATATCTTCTAGCAGCAGCTCTACCATTACTGTGACATTCACTGAATACTAGGTGCATGTCGGCATATTCATTAAATGAATTGATTGCATCCATTTTATAAGTAATTTTTGTAAATTAAAAGTTACTGTATTATCTATTATGACATCAATGTTCTTACTATGGTTTTGGTTTCGAAGGGCGACTTAATATTGAAACAATAGGAAAAGGTACTTTGTGTTGCCTAACTTTGCTGTTTTGCACTAGTTTTATTTTTCTCATTTTTTGCAAGAACGGCATAATTTATTTGGAAGACATAGGAGACAAAAAATCTTACAATTGAATGATTAAATGGGAATTGGTAACTTTAATGTTAATATCTTAAGAGACTAAAAACTTATAATGAAGTTTATACCCATCCTCTTCCATTTAAACCCTTTGCAGATGTTAAATTTTGTCTAATTTTTTACAAAGTGCGCGTTTCTTATAAAAACTAAAGTACACCAAATTTCGTCATAAAATCTTCATTGGTTTGGATGCAATAAAGAAAAATTTATTTTTTTTTAGTTCAACTTCAAAAGCTTATAACTCCTCAGGGGTTCACTTTTGGTAATAGATAAGTAGGTTCATATCGAATTATTTTGAGGTGAGGAATCTTCAGTTAAACGTTGTCGGTAGAATAACGGGACACCTTGTATAATTAAATTAAATTAAATTACTCCCCTGTGTACAGTTGCTCCCAGCTCAAAGTAGGACAAAAGTAATCACGATCGTGTATTCTTTGTCCTACTTCAAGCTGGGAGCAACTTTACCTACTTAATATGAATTTTTGTTAATTTTGAAGTGAATTTTATCCGGGTTTAACTTTGCAGGGAAGGATTTTTGGGTTAGAACTGTTAGTTATCTTAATTTGAGATAATAAACTCATTCTACTATGTCCGTACAGGTTGTTACGGGACACCCTGTATATTAAAATGTACTCCTATCATCTTTTTTAATTTATAATGCAAAGCTCATTAAAATATCGAGCGCTTTATTAGAACCCAATTGTAATCACGTATTTCGAAAACAATACTATGTAAGGAAGATAAAGTGTTAATTGGCAAAATGTAAAATTACTGAACTATATTAGTAGATTTACTGAGAAGTAAAATAGTAGAATTTAAAAATCGCAACCTACTAAAACTATAACTGTAAAATCAATAATTGGCATGTTTATTAACAAAACCGTCTGCGTATTTTCCTAAAGTTCAACATTGCAAAAATTAAAATGTAGGATCGTTGTCCATTAATACACAGCAGTATTATGTTCAAATAGAACTAAAATTCATCAAAACCTTACTTTTATGAAACTACAAATTCACAACTACTATAAACTGGCAAAATTAATATACTGAAAAGCGGCAAAACAACTGCAATATGCAAAATTCGGTACAATAATGTATTATGCTATTTTCAGAGCATCCTTAAAAGCAAGCCGGAAGTAATTTATAATATAACTTTTTAGGCACTAACTACGAGTAAACTAATCTAAGATTTGATGAGTTTAAATACGTGACCATAAATCGATTAGACGTTTCTTTTAAATTACTTTTTGAATTTTGTAAGCGAGTAGTGCTCATTAAAACTTTAATGAAAAATTATCTTGGAATATTTGTGTAACTTTTTCAATTTTTCATCTTAAACTAGTTAAGAAATTTTAAATTTATTCATTCAACTAAGTATAGTTTCATGCTATTTTTGGCTACAAATGTGGTGTACAACTAAAAAACGAAGTAATTTTGAGGTTTCGCACTTGTTTAATTAAATTTATCTGCAATATCACCTTACATGTAGTCGATGTTCTAGAAACACATTTAGTATTCGGTACTTGTAATGGTATATATAATTAACAAGATAAGGGTAATTGATATGGCCATTAGTGATCTTATTAATTTAAACTCTAGAAACGCGACACGAGATGCAACTTCAACATGAAGCTCATATAATGAACTGACAAAATTATAGGGATCTTCCTTTTGATTCCTCTTTTAATGTCTTTTTAAACATTAGTACGTATAATTTAAGCAGGTTATCTAAAACCAATATAACAATAAAACAGGTCCTAAAATAAATTACTCCTGTTCTGCATAGCATATTTAAATTTTTACTTTTACAACCTTTAGTAAAACGCCAAATAAAAATTTATGTATGCATATTTTATTTTTATATTACCAAAAACCTGTAATTGTTTAATAAACAACAAGTGTGGAAATAAGCGCTATATTAAAGTGAGAGATTTTATGACTCGAGCCTTGATTGGAACTTTTGTTTTATATCAACGGCAGTAGTAAAATAAAACTTTTACCGTGGAATTAAACAGAACTTTTTTTACAACTTTCAATATTTTGGTGTACAAAGTGTATTAATAATTCAAACTTCCCAGAATAGTATGAGTCCAAAAAGTTAATTTTGACATAATAAATTTAATCTGAATTTTATATTTTAAAAAGATGCAGCTTTGGTGTGTAAAGATGACTCTTCTTAAAACGATTTTTTTCATGTCAACATTTTTAGGAAAAAAAAAATAATATTTCGTTGAACAGTTTGTAAAAAAATATTGTGGACTCTTTCTATTGAAGTCAATATATTTTCAGGCTATTATTATTTTAAATTTTGTGTTAAGTTTAACAAGAAAAAATGTTAGGTTAGGTTAAGTTTGGAATTACCACAAAAACGAAAACAAATTTTTATTAGGTTTTATTAAAGTATAATACAATGTTGCAGGGCTGTCTTCAGGTGTAATATGGTCAGTTTTGGTCCCGTTTTATAAAAATTCCGTTCTTTTTTAAATCTTAAAATGTCTTGCCTTTTCCCTATTGATAACTTAATGATTTCCTAATTAATAAATCATTATACTCATGACTAGTAAACAGGTATTCGCGCCATTAAGAATAGGAAATCTTAAAACATTTATTTGAGATTTTTATGATTTCCGGAGTAGCCCCAATGGGCCACAACTAAAGTGCCCCCCCCCCCCCCTAAAGGCGGCCCTGCAATAGTTAAACATTATGTTACTTTTTCACTTTTTTTAGTCCTCGTGAAGATTAGTACTAGCCTTCCAGTTACAAGATAATAAAACAAAATCTCGTCTGTAATATACAGGGTGTCCCGTAATATGTGGGATCCACTTCTAGGGTAGGTAGTAGATGTCAAGAGAATAAGAAAAGTTCAGGTTTTTTTCTGTTTATTTCAAAACAACTTGAAGTACAAATTAAGAGATTTGATATTTGGTATAAATCATAATACAGTTAGGATACGTTTTCGTAATTTTTTCAATTTCTTAAACTTTTGGGTAATACAATAAAATAAAATAATCCATGGCTAACATGATTTTTTAAAATTTAAATTGTGTTGACCATCAATAAAATAATAAAATGCATTTTCTTCGAAAACAGCGCATTCAACCGACTTTAAATAAGAGTACCTTTTTTGTTAAGTATTAAATGGGAACCATTAATTTGAAGAAAAAATGTTGTAAAAGTTAACTACAAAAAAGTTATGATAATTTTTAACCTCAACTCTCCCCGAATCTACCCTTTAAAAGCAAGCAAAAGAATTTTAAAAAATTCACAAAAATGTATCATAGTTGTATTATGATTCACACCAAATTTCAAATCTCTACTCCAATTTAGAAATAAACGAGCAAAAACCTACTTTTTAACAACACCTTTGTAGCTCCCTTATGAGGCGAAATTGGACATAAGTTTATATGAACTTTTCCTATTCTTTTGACATCTACTACCCACCCTAGAAGTGGGTCCCACATATTTTGGGACACACTGTATTGGATGACTTTCTTGATGTCATTTATTTTGATTAATTAAAATAAGAACAGTATGAGTCCCTGGACTTATACTGTTCTTCTACCCATCTCGGAAATTTGAGTGATTATTTTCCTTTATGATAGCGTATTATTCGTAAGCTCATCTTGTGGACTGTAATTTTTGGAATCATTAGTGACGAATAACGAAATTAATAAAAACTCATTCCCTTGATTATTTCACGCCTTTGTCCTAACAAACGTTCTGATTAGTCCATTTGCCATTGGGGTATCAATAGTAATACCATGTGTATGTTGAAATCCGCAATAATTCTGTCAATTTATTGACAAATGAAATTTAGGACGAGTGGTGTTTCTAAAAAGCAACACAATTGAATTGGCAATAAAGCGACAGAATTATTATAGTGATTTCAACCTACGAATTGTATTTGGATAGATTATTTCAAGCCTTATTTCTGCAATTAAAAGTTAACCCCAAATGACATTCGTGGTAATTACCGTGAAAAAATTCGACTTAAATTTGACCACTCGTGATATTACATATGATAATTTGGGCCCTACCTAAATTATCAAGTCAAACGTTTTGATGTTTACATGACGTGTTTAAATTTCAAATTTGACATTTGAACTAATCTATCCAAATACAATTCGTAGGTTTAAATCACTATAATAATTCTGTCGCTTAATTGACAATTCAATTGTGTTGCTTTTTAGAAACATCACTCGTTCTACGGACTCGTGGTGTCCGCAACACAAGCAACACAATTTCATTTGTCAACAAATTGACAGAATTATTGCGGATTTAAAGCTACTCATGGTATTACTATTAAAAATTTAAATCTTTTCAAATATTAGTTTAACGTGGTCGGAGGAAAATACCCTAATTCGATTTTTAAAAATAAAATGTTTTTAACCAGGCCTGCAAAGAAATACAGGGAATTCAATTAGGATTGATACCGTAACTATGCAACCAAACATACTCTGTAGTGATTTTAGACTTGCTAGGTTGGTGTACCTGTTAACATTCATTCAAATTTAAATCTGATCTGTCATTTTAACTCGGTAGTTGTTTACGAATATTTTTTACAAAATTATTTTTCATATGTCTTGCAAATTTTATTAAAAACGTCGTTTTACTATGAATTATTGCCTTTTACTTTCAGTGTAGCCAACTTTGGGAAGCTTAGGTTTCGTGACATACAAAGTCATCAGTATCATTCACTTTTGAAGATCCTGTACTTTGTTGAAATCGTTTAAGTTTTGAAAACCGATTTTGATGTATTTTTTTAGTGCTGATTCCAAAAGTGATAATAAAAAGTTTTTTTTACAAAATGCTTAAGCCCGTTTTTCACCAACGATTCCTAAAATTAAACAGTGCTTATAGCGTTAGTTGCTAGGTATTTTTAACTATTTAATAAAAAATACATAGCAACTGGCGCTATAAGCAATGCCTAAGTTTTAGTAATCGTTGGTGAAAACGGGCATAAGAGTCTTGAACAGAATAATAGTACAAATAACTTAATAACCTAACGATTTCAAGATTTCAAATATAATACAAAAGCCATAGTTTAAATTTAAGTGGCCAATATGAGGTAAAACAACTGTAAGTCTTTATAATATAGGTTTCTCTGTCCTTCCAGATTTTTTTTTCGGTTTTTCTTCCCGAGGATCATCCTTTTTCACCATCCAGAAATAGTTCGCCATCATAGGTACATCCCATCTTCCTTGAAATCGGCTTTCCATTATTTTAATATCTTGGTGAAATTTTTAGCTATGCTGTTCACTGACAGCTCCAAGGTTTTTCGGAAAGAATTCAAAATGTGAAAATAAAAATAGCAAAGTCAATGCTCATATATTACATGCCAAATACTCAAACTTTTCCAACATATCTTCCACAATGTTAGAAATATACATGCTACATATCTAAAAATTGTCCAGGCTCGTTTTTCATTTCCTTTCATTTTCGTCTCGAAAATGTCACGAGTTTTCAGATATCAGGCCCAACAAAAAACACTTCCTTCAAATTACCTTCAGATAAACTAAGAAATCTATCGCTAAGGTATAAGGTATATGAAAAATTCTCCTTCCTTTAGTTAAACAAACTGTTTCATCAGACCTAATTTTATATGTAGCGATGGAAATAAAAATTTCCCCGGATCAACCAAATATTTCTTCGCAATGTTTTTGACTCTAGGCTCTAATATTTTTCTAATCAGCCATTCCTTTCTTTTATAATATTCACCACGGTCGCCTCTGTCTCTTTCACACAAAAAATTTTAAATTTGGTTCATCACCAACCAACTAACATCAGAATTTTCTTTTAGGTTGCCACAAATTGTCCATCCATTATTAATATATGAAATTTTAGTGAGAATAAAATCAATATTCACATAACATTATCGAAATGAATGAATAGAATGTCCAATTGGGACGGACTTCTTTTTGACGAATCAATAAAAAGTCCCCATTCATTAGCTTTATACTCGATGTTGAAACTTTGCATAAGTCCCAACTAATTTTTGCAGTAAATAAGATCCCCGAATTTAGACAAAAATAGAATACAATTTTTTTCTCTGTCCCGAAATTAAGGAAAGGAAGTACCAGGAGTCAGCATATTTTTTTCTTTAATCTGGCATCCAATACTTCTGCCGAATTCTTAGGATAATTTAAGTCAGTCAAATCCAGCTGTATGAAAAGTTTAGGTTTATTGGTGTCGTGTTCATAAGAATCACTTCTCTATCATCACTAATACAACATGTTTGTGGCATTATATCTAAATTTTCACAAATACTATCTGATGAACCTTTTTTGGACTGACAGGTATTCTAGGTCCATCAGGAACTTGGCGTATGGCTGACGTAATATTAGGATAAAAAATCATCTTTTTGTTTTTCAGATTAAAACCATCTACATAACAGGAACTAAAGTAGCAGTCATCATTATGATTCTTAGGTTCTGCCCAAATCATCGGCACACCAAAACGAAAAGAACAGTTTTTTTGGATAAAACCACTGTCTCAGTTCTTCGAGGTCAACGCTTATCTTGATGTCCTAAATTTATTCCAAAGTAATCAAAATCTAAAATGTTTCTTTGTTATTTTTATAGTATAATTACCACAAATATAGCAAGATATTTTACTAATAACATTAATGCATAAATGCATGTATTAAACCTTTTAGAAATAAATATTTTACAAGATTCTAAAATACGCCACATGTTCACTGAACAAAAGAGACGCTTTAATGAAAGGAAAAACATTGCGGAATTTAAATTTCTATAGGTACTCTCTCACAAAGAATTTACCACATAAATATGTAAAATGTGTTAATGTATGTTTGACGGTTTCATTAAAAGGGTGTCCCCTAAGGATATATCAAGTGTATATAAAAAGCTTTTGATTTAAGACAATTTTTTTAATCGCAAATCTGTGTTATATTTTACTATCTTATTTATTAAATTCGTCAAAATCAGATATGTTTTTGTAAGAAAACTGTACGTGATACTACTTTTTTAATATTTCTGCAGTAATCAGCGCCCAAAAATCTATTAAAATCGACCTTTATATTTCAGACCAGTTTTCCATTGTTGACCTGTGTTATTGATCCATAATTTCATTCATATTTGAAACATCGCAGTAATAAAGTTTTATTTTAACATTATAAAAATTAATGAGTGAAAATATAATTTAAAATTTTATTTCTAAAAGTAGATTAATTAGTAAATGTTTATGACTATTGTAAAAATTTTCATTATTTTTATATTTTTAATAAAACTTTGTTTAAAATTAAAATTCCAAGTTTATGGCAAACAAGCTCAATATTAAAATAAAACTTGTTACTGGACTATAAAAAATTCAATTTTAAAAATATACAAAACACATTTATAGAAAAGCTCAGATTGAATTATAAAATAATCTATTATATTATTTATTTAAAGCGCGAATTACTAAAATAAACATTTAAAAAAAACCAGTACATAAAACTTTTCCATCAGCGCTATTCAAATTGAAAATGTTTTGCAGAAACGTATATGTAGCGCATTTAACAAAACTGAGGGGTATGTTTGCTGCGTTGTAAGAGACAGAATTTCAAACTAAAATTATGTCGGAATTGTTTTCACAATAAACAATATTTGGCCGGTATTCGCTCTACAAAAGGAAAGAGGTGTTTCGCTTGCAGCATTATAAATAAAACTCCAAAAACGTATATGAGAATAACCGGATATGCATGATAATTTGTCCTAAATAAGTTCTTACTTAATTGTAATTTAATTTTATGAACGAAATTTAAATCTAATTTTAATTAATTTTATAAAGCATGTCTAATACTTTGATATACTAAAGCTTTTTGAAGTACTAAATGAATTGTAATAAGAAACACTTTAGTGTCAGCTATCTCAAATATAGAGTATAAACAAATATAATTATATTTATATTTTAAAATAATTAAATTTTTCTACTCGAATTTTCCTTTTCAATATTCTTTTTGTAGTTATTTTATTTGGGTTTTATCTAATCCAATGAAAAGTAGTATCTCTATTGCTATTTTAAGGGTCGGAAAACTTGAGATTGCAATTTTCCCTTCGTTTAATTTTGTTTCATCTAGATGGGTAATTTAATCTTCCTCAACTCTTGATGGCGGGTGATATCGTGATTTGGCGCTTAGTATACTATAATTATTTTGGGTTTTACAATTGCTCTGAATTTCTAATAGCTCTCATCAACTCCTGTTTTTAATCCAATGCGACTTTTGTTTTTTCATATGAGGTTAATTCTTTCTGAACTTACCCAATGAGAATATTATTATTATTATTGACAAAATAATAATAATAATTTTTGAAAAAAACCCTGAAACCGTTCAATTTTTATTTGGTGGGGGACCAATTTTTATGGTAACGCAATGGGCAACCCCTTACCCAGTTCAGAAATCTTAAATGGCAATAGTGGTTGAGTGATACATCATTTCAAAGCTCCTACTATTCTCTATACAGCTGTCATATTTTTTTTTAATTTTATGGAATATTTGAGAAGTTATAGAATTTCCACGTTAGACACGTAAAACGCATTTTTAACAGGTAACATGGATAAAAAAGGCTGTTAAAGCTTGATTTTGTTAAAAGTACAATAAAAATAAATACAACCATACATTGGTCCCCACTAAATAACACTTGATCAGTTTCAGGCTATTTTTCAAAAATTACTTGTTTTCAAAATAATCTGGGTGGGAACTAAAAGTATTTTGAAAAAAGACTTTGAAACCGGTCAATCCTTATTAGATGGGGAATTAAAGTAATGTTTTACATGTCTAACGTGAAAATGCTATAACTTCTCAAATATTCCTTCAAATTAAAAAAAATATGACAGCTGTATAGAGAATAGTAGGAGCTTTACAATGATGTATCACTCGACCCCTATTGCCATTTAATATTTCTGAAGGGGTAGTTTCCCTGCATAACTGGGTGGGAGGTTGTCCCTTGCGATACCATAAAAATTGGTCCCCCACCGAATAAAAATTGACCAGTTTTTTGAAAAGTTATTTGTTTTCTAAATAACCTGGGTGGGAACTCTTAGTTGGGCCACCCTGTATATTCTAATATCCGTTTAAATTTTCGAAAAATAAAAACTTTATATTATATAAATTTATTCTACTTTATTAAAATATGAAATTTTTATAGGTGACATTGTTGTTTCTAATTGAAAGTTCTGTTTTAAAGCATGGCTTGTATTTTCACTGAGCAATCAGAACCTTATACAGTTTGACCCAAATTTTATTTCCCAGCAAATGTCTCTGTTATTTGAAGAGATAAGAAAATAAAGTTAATTTGAATTCCTTATCAAAAATGATTAGTTTTTGCTAACCATCGCTATCTTCAACTTTTTATTCTTAAATTGAACACATTTTATAATTAATATCGAATATTAATTTCATTTTGAAAACGATGGTGTACATTTTTCTCTGGAGAAAAAAAATAGATTTAAAAAAAGGAGAATGCAAAATTATTTATTTAGTACTTTTGGCTAAATAAAATTTTACTTCAGAATTTCAAATGAGTGCTAAATTTACAGATATTATTTGATCTGTTTTATATTTACGAGACACAATTTTGAAAACTTATGGAAAGCTTTCGAAGGTATTGATTGGATAAGGGGCTATCTTTTATATTTGTAAATATTGAATGACAAATTACAAATAGATTGATTGATAACATGACATTATTCTTAATCATGTTTTATCTCAAGCCTCAAGCACACTTAATATATCAACTAGCCCCCCCCCTCGTTAAAAATAACAATTTGGTAAAACCCCTATAGATTCGGATCTATTGAATCAAACACCATATTTTATTTATTTATTTTTATTCGATCAATGTGAGGCTTCCAAACGCCAACTTCTGTTTCTAGAAGAAACATATTATTTCCAATTTATTTAATTAATTTTCCACAAATCCAATTTTCCCCACAGCCAAAATTTCTTGCTAATATTTGATCTCCCACTTGATTTTTTTTTAATATTTTTATCAGAACTTTCATTACTTTTTTTCCCGAGGCATTAATAATGACAAACGTGTTCTCATTTTTCAACTAAACATCATTTCAAAAGGAGAAATATCCGTTTCACAATGTGGAATTGATCTGTATTGAATTAAAAATTCTTGTAAAGCGCTGTTTTATATTTTCCTTCAGCTTCAGCTTTACCACGTGTCATTGAGTTTTTAAAAGTCCTTACCAAGCGATCAACTGCTCTATTTGAACTTGGATGATAAGGTGCTATTGTTAGATGACAAATACCACAATTATTACATTAATTATTAAAAATATTGGAACTAAATTGTGGTCTATTATCCGAAACTATCGTTTCAGGTAAACCAATAATACCAAATAATGATTCTAAAATCATAATAGTGTCCAACGAAGACGTATCTATAACCAAAAACAAATTTGAATTCCACCTTTATGCATAATCAATATGAATGCGTTGCCATGCACATTTAGAAAAAGGCTAGGAATTCAAATTTGATGGTGGATTAGCAGCATACTGACAACATTGTTGACCTGTGTTACTAGTTGACTTTACACATTTCTGAATCGATACCATGCCACCAAATATGCATTCTTGGTAACTTCTTCATTCGTACTATTCCTGGATGTGAAATATTTAATAAGGAAACAGCCTGTTTCTCAAATTTTCAGGAATATTACTCGTTCATCTCGGAGTAAAACTCCATTAAATTCTGAAATTTCTACATTGGAAAAAACCTTTCAAATTGTTTTCTTGTTGTTTTGACCAATATGTGTTTACATAAGATAAAATCCTTAAATTATCATCTTTTTTATTGTATTCAGCAATGATTATATAATCAAAAGGAATGTTTTCAAAAGTTATATCTAAATATTGACGAATTTCCTTTTCCATATTATCAATTTCTGTATCAAAATTCAAATCTAATCCTATTGTCAATCTTGATAAAACATAGGCAGTTTTTCTAAATTTAATATCATGTTGTGTACCTACTCGGTCAGGACGATAGGCGTCGTAGTTAAGGTGACAAATAATTAAATTTGCAAGAAACAACTTTAACTACTATACAACAAGTTTATTTGGAGAAAAATACTAACAGTTGGTTTTACAAATATACAGTTACTAGGTTTAACCGACGATGTTGTTCACTAGAACTTGGTAACTTGAAAGAGTGTTTGATGAAAGAGTGAAAGAGAGTGAAAGAGTGAATTTTGCGTGTGCAGCCCTTTTAAGGGTGCTCGTAGTCGATGGTCTCGTAGTTCGTAGTATCTCTCTGATTGGTTAAACTCACAGGTACTCAAATTAAATATTTTCAGTTACAAAATTATGCTTAATACTAGGAATACTTAAATTACTTATATTAATGGGATATTTGGGAATTTAAGGCTAAATGGTTTTAATATAATCTTCCAGGAACAAGGTCGTTGTAAAGGAAGTGGAAGGTAGACATTTCATAGAAGGATTAAGGAAATGATAGCAATAAATATATAAATTACTTAGAACTAAATTACATACAAAATACTAAATTAATATTAAAAATGTTAATAAACATATTGTTTATGATAACACACATGGTACATGTGGATGAGCACACAACAATCAAAATTATATGCCATCAAATATATTGCTCACCTTAAAAAATGTTTGTAATGGTTGTATGATTAGTCAATAACACACAGTTTCTTCCATGTAAATATTGATGAAATTTTTTTGAAAGAGGTAACCCACAAGGAAGCATTCTTCTACCAATAATTTTCAACTATATTTATGGATACCTAAGTTTAAATGGCTCGTTCATCACCTACGCAGACGACACAACCCAGATTATTACAGGAAGAAATGTTCCAAAAGTAATTCAAAAAGAAAAAGAAGATTTTGAAATAATACTAAAATGGATACACCAAAACCAACTAATTCTAAACTTAACCTCGACAAAACAGTGGATGGACTTTCAAAACAAAGAAATATTGGTATAATTATCCTTCCATTCGAAAGATGGGAAGTAATAATATAGTAATTGTGGAAGAAGTCAAATTCATTGCTGGAGTGGCAGATGACAAATTAGATTGGAAATATCACTGTAAATTATTAGCGAATAAACTGAACTGGACATGCTACTTGCTACATGCTAAGAATATTAAATAAAATTACAAATTTACATGTTATTAGTGTACAATGCAAATTTTCTATCAATCATCAGGAATGGAATAATCCTTTATGGGAACAGCACACAGTTTAAAATAGTTTCCTGTCCTTCCCAAAAAAAAGTATAAGCACCTAACTCTATATGGTATATGTATATGTATATGAACTTCTTATTTTTAACTCAACCTACGAATATAATTACAGATATTTGAGCAGTTGATTTTGAAAATGAGATTTTGTTAACTTTTCAACGGTTATGTTTTTGATTCTGAAAATTTGTCTACCTAGGAATCGATTTGCGAACTTTCTAATAAAGGTATTTTTGACTTTGTGGAACTTCCGGTTATACCGGAAGTGGATGGCAACTTTCTTATTTTAAATGGAACACCCAGTATATTTTTGCATTTTCGTGTTCTCCATAAAAATACCATTAAATTGACCTAGCATAGTGTGGTCTACGATTAATACTTTCGGAATTATGCCCATTTGAAAATCGTATTTTTATGCAACTTCATTTACACCGGAAGTTGGACCCAACTTCGTTATTTTATATGAAATATTTTGCAATTAAGTTAATATTTACTTTAAACAAAATTATGTTTAATTGTAAGTTCGTTAATTTTGCTGATTAGCATAACCACCTTCCACGTCTTGACAGAAATAAAATGTACAAGAAATCTCTTGAATAAAAATTTTGTTTAAATTTAATGTTATTAACTTAATTGCAAAAAAAAATTATTGAAAATAAGGAAGTTGGGGCACTTGGGTCCAACTTCTGGTCTAAGTGAAGTTGCATAAAAATGCGATTTTCAAATGGGCGTAATTCCGAAAGTATTAATCGTAGAGCACACTATGCTAGGTCAATTTAATGGTATTTTTATAGAGAACACTGTATATTAAAATGAAATTGATCAAAAGCCTTTATTAAGCTTTTCCTTTAGTTTTCTTTACTTCTGGCTCATCAGTATTTTCATTGTAGTTGATTTCTTGTGCCCGATTGCCACGTCTAGGTCTTTTTTCAGCATCTTCTTTCTTTTCTTTGACTTCCTCTTCTTCTTTGCCATCTTCAATCTCTGGTTCAGTAATTTTAGTTGGTTTCTTCTTACCACTCTTGGGAGCTTCTACTTCTTTTTGTTCCTTATCATCAAATGTGGCTTCCTCAGTTTTCTTTGCGGCCCTTTTACCCGGTCCTTTTAGCTGGTTCTTTTTTTTCTGCAGGGGCATCCTTTGGTTTACGTCCACATCCTTTCTTAACAGGTTCCTTTTGTTTTTGTCTGGTAGATCTAAATTTTCCATTTTCCTCAAGATTAATATCTTGGTCTACTAAAACATCCTTCTTCTCAACTTCATCATCACAACTTCCCTTTTCATCTTCATCACAGTTCTTTTTTGAAGTAGAAGCAGTTCCATTAAGCATAATAAACTTTTTTCAACTGCACGTCGAGGTATCGTGTTTATGTTTAACTTGGATTTATTTTCTTCCTCACTATCAACCGATATAATTAATTCAGAACTGCTGACTTCTAATTGATTATTCGGACTTGAAATTAAAAAAATCATTCAAATTTTCAACTTCTAAAGTTCCCTTTGAACGGCCTATTAAAGGAACTATGGAATAATCAAAATATGAATGTTTCTTAAGTGATTGAGGTATCATGTAAATTTCTTCTACTTCTACCTAACGGCTCTAAAATAGATTACAACATTAGCAGAAGACAATGCTATTTTAATTAATTCATTGACTTCACTGTAACGAGATTATCCATGTAAACCATTTTCATGTAGAGTCGAGCCACATGAACAAGTATGTTCAGTACATAATGAAGAACCAAGGCGGAGACTTATAGCAATTCAAAATGAATCGTTATCAAGCAGGGTATCGAAAGATGAAACTGGTAAAGCATGTATCAGATGCTTTGGAAGATGAAGCATTTAAACGTGCTTTTTTAAATGAATCATTAGACGAACACTTAAATTCATTAATGTAATATCCAATAGAGGAATATCCCACAATCTTTGGAGACGCTTTTCTGTAGCACCAAGATTTTTTTTGTTTTTGAATCCCAAAGATGTTCACGTTCTACTAAATTAATATCATGAACATCTTTAAAAACTGAAGGCAAAGTGTCATCAATTTTGCATGACAAGAAGAAAGGTAAGCAGGTAATGTTAAAAACGAACTAAGGTGAATTCCAAGACCATCATAACGTACAGGCAACGTTGCTTGAATCAACATATACCTATTCTGTTAAGTAATTCTTAATTATTCTTTCTAATCCATATTTTATAATGTTATCAAAAGTATTAATACTAGAAATATCATGCAAATTGAGATTAACTTCATGTTTGTAATCATTTACAATAAAAATCGACTCAATAACAATACAAATTTGTTACTGTTGTTTTATATTGACAAAAGTATTTCAATCGCATTGATTTTGCAAAATATCAGCAACTACGCCTATACAGCTCCTTATCTCAGTTCCATGAAAATACGGTTATGAAAATCTTTAAAATATTTAAGGCACAGTTAATAAATTTTTTAAATGAAAAAGAATTATTATCATTTAACGAATGGTAATCGCTTAATAGATGGTACTTTACTTTAAATATGAATTATGACTTATTCGAATTTCCCCATTTGAACCTTAACTTATTGTGTAATGCTGTTTTGTCTTGTCCGTGTAGTTCTGACCATATGAGGACAAATGTTATTTTATGCTTAACTTATTTTATTTTTGAAATCTTCTAAACTTGTTGTTTGGCTTACATAAACATTCTCTATTAGATATCACCACAGAAGAAATTAAAGGATTGAGATCCGGTGAATGTTCTAGCCACCTAATAATGGGCCTTTTAGAACAAATCCAAATAATCTTTGTCAATTCTTGAATTATATGCAAGAGATTCATATTGTTTCCATCGATGGTTCTACGTTCCTCTCAAGGAATATCTGCCATTAATTCAAGAAACACTTCATTTTTTAAAAAATCCTAATATCTTTGGACTGTTAAAATTCCCTAAAAAATTATGGTCTTTTAATCCCAGAACTAAATCTGAATTTTCCTGAGACCAATAATGACAATTGTAACGATTTACAATAACATTATCATGAAAACATGACTCATCACTCATTGCCCTAAAGATTTAATTTAGAAAGTTTGGTTCCTCTTCTATAATAAGACTAGGGAATTTTGATAGAAAAACTTTGACGTACACAAATTTTATTATTCGCTTATAGATACTATGTGGGTATCGAATCATACAATTTTCAAAAAAAAAATCTTAAAAATAAAAAAAACAAAATAAGCAAAAACATAAAACTTCAATTTTTTAATTTTTTTTTTAAATTATATGATTCGATACCCATCTAATATCTACAAACAGGGTCAATAATAAAATTTTCATATGTGAAAATTTTCATATGTGAAAATTTTCATATGTGAAAATTTTCCAATCAAAACTAATGGTGTAATTCTGTGCAAAACTTAAAGTCCTTATAGGAAAATCTGTAAGGTTTGTTATGTGGGTTGTTATGGACGGTTAGCATGGTTTCTTTACAGATTTGCAGAGAATCGATCTATAAAATTTTTCCGCATTCCCAACCCATAACTTCCTAACGTGCAATATACACTCTAATCTTAGTTTATAATCGGTTATTATTTATAAACCTTCAACATAATGAATTTAAAAATGGATAACAAATTTTTGTATAGAAGTTCTGCTTATATCTAATTAATCTACTAATTGTCTTGTAGAAAGGCAAGCAGACCAACAAACGTAAGAACAGCAATGGTCATTTCTTCAGTTTTTAGTTTTAGTATGCTTGCTTTTACTAGCAAATGTAAGAGAGGATTAGACTCCAACAAAAGGAAATGTTTTATATGAAGGCGTTGGTCTTCAAGGAAACGTTTTGATTATGCATTCACCCTAGATAAGTAACATCAGCATATTCGAAGTCATTTTAGTTTTCTAGTTGAAAATACTAATATTTGTTACTGGCATATTTGATGTGTTTTCACATAAGTTCAATATATTTCGTTTGTTTGACACGTTGTGTAAGAAAAGTTAGGTGTATTTTTTCATATCCGGTTTTTCCATTATAAAAAGAGAATACAAATTTAGTGCTACTATTGGTCGACCTGCAA
This sequence comes from Stenus bimaculatus, assembly GCA_963971135.1. Lineage (NCBI taxonomy): Eukaryota > Metazoa > Arthropoda > Insecta > Coleoptera > Staphylinidae > Stenus > Stenus bimaculatus. The sequence goes on from OZ020187.1 coordinate 15,755,319, forward strand.
ACAAATTATTATTAAGGTTACTAACTTGGATACTGGCCAATTCACGCCAGTGGTGATGAGTTATACTATATTATTCTAATTGGAATTGGAAAAAACTCATTCTCTTCTGATTTAAGTTTTTAAAAATTACATCTGTTCCAATAGTGGTATTGTAGGTATGATAAAATTAAAAGATAATATTATAATTCTTTGTTTATAGGTGGTTATAATATGAAGAAGTATTAATTAGTATATGCATGTTGTAGACATTCTACATTTATATAATATTAGAAAACAAAGGAATAGTAAGCGGGAGATATAAAACGGACAATAACATAATTCCGGAAAATAACATTCATACCCATTGTATACTAAACGTCCAAACCACCCTCGTTCTGAAAACAATACGTTTAATAAATTCAACCTCGAGAATATTTATAAAATCATAATAATACTCCAAAACAAATTTTAATGGAAAACCAACCAGCTTGAAAAACATAACAATGCAAAAAAAATATTGGCCCGGCGATAAATTTAATTAATGAACGATTAAATTGTACACCTTATTATTTGTTTAAATAAAATAACAATTTTCATGTTTACGCACACTCGTATCTTTGTTTACATACCCCAAATATAAACTTTTAAAGAATATTTGAAATTTACAGTGTATTTAATTTAGTTAAAAGGTTGTTGCTCGTATAATTATAAAACCGATTTTTGAGATGAAAATTTTTAGAACTGTCTTCTAAATAAATTTTAATTTTCAGAAAAACTCGTGAAAATGATGCGTTAGGCGGGGTTAGGGGGGTGTCCCCCCCTTCAGACCTGGCGCCGCCATCACGGATCACCACGGCGACCGGCACAGGTGAGAATTTTCGAAATACTTTTTATTTTTAGCACAATAAATATGTTAGTGGTGTTATTCTGAACAAATATGATTTAATAAACTATTTTTAATTAACATTATCAAGTAGCTCCTTAGTCATCTAAAAAAGAATTATACCATTAGCACTGCAGAACGCTCATTTAATTGGAAAATTGTGTAATTAAGATAATTAAGTTAGATTTTAAATTACTTAAATCATTTCCTACTATTGCAGCGTTGCGTTATAAACTTGCTCATCTGATATTTACGTATCTAGCTATAAATATGGAGCCCTTTAATCATATAAAGTTATATTAATTGCTAAATCATTAAAATTATTAAATAAGGACCATCTTTATTCATTAAAATTTTAAATACATTAGTTTTTTATTTACCATAAACAGAAAAATATTTAATTTCTTGCAATTTGTATTAGACTTATGAGTATAAAGTAACTTCAGACTTCAGAATTAACAATAATAAAATTTAATATTATTTGAAAACCCATTATGCAAACTATAAACTACAAAAAAATAAAGAATCGAAGTTTTTAGTACTACTTAAATTTTCAAAATAGTTTTTTTGCTTACAAATTTAAAAAAATACACTTGAAGAATCTTCAGTAAGTAAAATATATTGATGTTAAATTTTTGTTTGTCATGAATTAACATAGGCAGGCAAAGCTGGAAATACATTTTATCAAAAATCTTCCTAATTTTTAATTTAATATTATTACAATTACAAATATAATGAAGGTGCCCACATAACAAAATTGTTACAATAACATGTTAACAGCAAAATATGTTAGCAGCAAAAATGTTTTCAACATTCATTAAGCCTGTGTAAATTAATGCTGCTATCCACAAGTCAGAAACAATGTTGATAACTTAAATAACATGCGGATAGTAACATGTATTTACATTGGCTTAATGAATGTTGATAACATATTTGCTGCGAACATATCTTGCTGTCAACATGTTATCAACATGTTATTCACATCCTCTTTATCCTGACCACTTCCAGAGCGATCGCAAAATTTGTGCTGACAATAATGCTAACATGGTTGTCAATATCTTATTGCAAATAATAACAATTGCTGACAACAAATGTTGGCAGCAAAAATTTTACTAACATTTTATAATAGAATTGTAACATATTGATAAACTTGTTGTCAGCAAATGTTGACAACAAGTGCTGTCAACATATCTGCGTCCTAGATTTTAAATTTATCGCTAACATATGTCATCAGCAAAGTTACCTTCGGTGTGCAGAGGCCTTACTGATAACATATGTTTCTAACAATGTTAGCTACAAATTTAAAATCAACAAATTTTTATCAAAATGTTACAATTCTATTAAAAAATGTTAGTAATATTTTTGCAGCCAACTTTTGCTGCCAACTTTTGTAGTCAGCATTTGTTATTATTTTTAATAACATTTTGACAACAATAGGATCAAATGATGTTAATAACATGTTGACACCACATGTTAGCAGCAAATATGTTATCAACCTTCATTAAGCCTTTGTAAATACATGTTATTTAAGCTATCAACATAGTTTCTGACATGTGGACAGCAGCATGTATTTATACAGGTTTAATGAATGTGGAAAATATTTTTGCTGCTAAAATATTTTGCTGTCAACATAGCAATTTTTGTGTGTGGGCACCTTGAAGAGATCCTTATTCTTTGTTAGAGTTTTTTTATTTTTATATTTTTGTTAAAAAAAATCAAATATGTTATTGACACATTGTTTAAAAAAAAGATTATTGTAATCATAATTGTAATCAATCATTCAGTTTCTCCTCGTGAATAAACACACGCATTTTTTATATACAGTACATTTTTATTTTAATAAAATTTCAAAAAAACATTCTTTTTTATCCATTTGTATAACTTCTTTTTATGATCGATTATTAATGCTTTGGAAATTTTTGAAATAAATTATTGATAATTAATTGATTTTTTATTAAAACAACGTTTTACATTTTAATTTTTAACATTTTAGTTTAGAAAATTTAACAATATGTAGTTTTAGACCAAGCTGCATAATTACTATTAGGTCAAGGCTTAAATTGCAGTTTAAATTAAAGTATAATATAAAATTAAAATAAGTCTTAGGCCCAGTTGTACAGTTAACACTAAAGTTTTAGTTAAGGTAAACCTTAGACTAAAACCTGAACGCAAAATTCCATGTTTTGCACAGTTAAAAATAATAAAATACTTCGCTTAGCGAATATATGTGAAGGTTGCCAGAAATATTGAAAATTTTATCATAGAACTAATACAGATGTCTCCTGTCATTTGATGTTTTAGCGAACTTAACATAAGAGGAGGGGCAATGTCACTTTCAAAACGCTTTAATTTAAACAAATTCATAATTTTTAAAATGATGTTCTCTAATATTATGAAAAACCTAAATAAAATGTAAAAAAGTCGGTAATAAAAATTATATAGATTGGGATGAGCAGGGGAGGGCAAAATGTCATAAGAATCATAGCTTTAAGGTCTGTCATGATTTCTTTCCGTCCTTTCTGGTTCCATGTTCTAAGTTCTAAGGCATACTTGATCTATGTTTTGTACCAGACCATGCAAGACTACCGATTTCTTTTAATAAAAATGAATAAAACATGAGTTATGTTCTTTTAACATGGTCCGTTCAAATAAATCATTTATTCAGTTCAATTTACAATTTGTGGCTGTAATTTTTACTTACTCGATCACTTCGGGATCACTTTGAATGAATTGAACGACCCCCCCCCCCCCCGCTTTTCCCCTAAGTGCACTTGCTGTAGAGGGGGTTCAGTTAGATCACTTCATTTGATTTCATGTATAACCTAACCTAAGGAATGTCAATTGTCATTTTTTAATTGAATTTACCATTAAGCTGTTCTTTTTAAATGAATCAGTTCACGTTTGATCATCTTTCTAAGTGAACTTCAGCTGAAATAGAAATGAACCAGAGTTGTAAAAAGAATACAACTGTGCTTAGTGTACAAACACAAACAAAGCAGGTTACCCGCTTTTGCCCGCTTTCAGATTACCGGTGCCGATTACGCGCGTATGCATGAGTCAGTTCGCGCGATGCTATGGACATACAATAGCGGACTGACTCAGGCATGCGCGTGTAATCGGCGCCGGTAATCGGAAAGCCGGCAAAAACGGGCAACCTGCTTTGTTTGTGTTTGTACATTTATAGTAGGGGAGCCGACTGCACTAAGCCAGAGATAATAGAAGATTGAGAGGTCCCAATCCCATAGAAAAGGCTGGAAACATGAAATAGTTCGCCACTTAGGGGTTTGGGGGCAGTATTTATACTTTATCGAATGCTCTCGAAACTACTCGTCAATTTTCGTTCATCACGCGAAATTACATTGATAAATGACATTCATCGGTGATTGTTTTGATTTTGCGCAATCAATCGAAATTAGTGTTTATATGTATACTTTGTGCCCTAAAGTTTTCCTCATATAATACAGAGAGGTGTCTTCTTAAGGTAAGTGTCCATTTGAGATAAAATCTCGAGAGAAAGTCTCGAGATTGGTCTCAAGGTTGTGTCCATTTGAGATCACTTGCGGTCTCGAGATAGTTGTCGGAGACTCGAAAATGACTTTAGTCTCGAGACCAGGAAAATTCCGTGTCGACTTGAGATTCAACAATACGCATTTTTAATGTTATTTCTGAATATGGATTCACGTCAGGCTCTAGCTTTTCTAGTTGCGTTCAAAATTATACAAAAACGAAAAGTAAAATGAAAGTGTTGGGTAAGAAAATGGGTGGATCGAAGACATGAGCTGGGAGTATGTTCGACAGTCGTAAATGAGTTGCGGTTGGAAGATGGGCAACAATTTAAAAATTTTATTCGGATGTCTGCAGTGCAATTTGAAGTGCTTTTGAATTTAGTGCAACACAAGTGTGGTGCGTTTCAAATTAAAATTTGAAAGTTAATAATTTTTGGTTGTAGTATAAAGAAATAAGAAAAAAATAAAAAAAAATCAAGGCTCTACGACTTTTTGTTCAAAAGATATGAATTTTTATATAAAATATGGCATTCTGATAAATGAGTAAATGTGTATTGTTAAAAAATCATATTTAACTTAATAACTGAAATTAAGAAACAAAAATTAGTACAGATAAGTTTGTAAAAACTATCGATATTATTTTATTAAATCTTTTAAAATTTAATTATTTTTTAAGGTACATTACCTAAGAAACTTTTGATTTTTTTGAGTTTTTGGGGTGTAAAATTTTTTTTAGAGGGTATAGGGGGTAACTAACTCCCTACATTTCATTCATTTTCTATTGTCCTTCATTTGCGTGGACGATTTTGAAAAAATTCGAAAAAGAATTTTTTGCGATATTTTTAAGGCTACTTACTGGCTTGAAATTTTTCATGGAAATCGATTTTTGTTGTTTTTCTCGAAAACTATGAAAGTTAGCGATTTCAAATATTTTCCAAAGGTAAACACCGTCGATAGACGACTTTGCGACTTTTTTAAATAAAACTTTAAAAAAATTATTTTTTCGTTATTTTATACAAATTCAAAAAACCCTATGCGTTGGCGGTTTTCGATCTAAGAGTAGATTCAGCAGAGTTTTTAAAACTGAAAATCCGTTAAAAATGGGCGAGCGGGAGCCGTCCACCCTTAAATTCCAAAATTCTGCTTTATCTTCCCAACCCCTTCGAGTATGAAAACAAAAAATAGCCTATTAGCTGCAAAAGTTACTTTATTTAAGGGAAATGAAGTAAAATTTGAAATTTTTTAAAAACTGTGGGCGCAACTGGTACAACCGTTTTCCCGCTTTTGTGCGATTTTTTGAACATTTTACGTTCTATTTTTTTCTAAAGCAAAGGGAAAAAATTTAGAGGTGTCGATTTTTTTGCTTATATATGTTAATGCAATAAGCAAAATAAAAAAATATCGCACCGTAATATCCAACCCCTTTTAAAAGTTACGAATTTTCAAAGTCCGCGTCGAAAAAGCAAGAAAAACGAAATGCAAATTTAAAGGCCCCAAATTAATACAAAAAATCAAGATATCAAAAAAAGGGCTCGGATCGCCATAATAACGTGTATCTAGTTTGTAAATCGAAAACTCGCTATTTTTTTGCACCTGCTGATCCTCAAATATAAGGGGTACAGTTTGAGCACATTTGCCGCCCGAAAAAACGTTAAATTTGTACTCTTGGCGTCTCGGCGCCGGGGCGCCACACGGTTACTCCTGGAGACTTAAAAATGGCCTGGGTTCATCCCCAGGATGTGAGAATAAAAGGGGCCAAATTTCGTCGCTCCCCTATAAAACCGGACGGGGGTGCGATTTTTCAAATTTGACGCCGACGAAAACCGGAAAAAAAGCGAGAAAAATCGACCGTTTTCGAGAACTTTTTTCAGGGTGTTAGCGTGCTGGGAAAAATTTTAGATTCTAACCCCGCTTAGAATCGGCATCCCTCTTCACGATGCAATCAGATTTTTTTTTTGAAAATTTTGTAAAGGTTATGAAAATTACGAAAATTTTCCAATTTTTTTGAGATTTTGGGGTGTAAACATTTTTTTGGGGGTGTAGGGGGCAACTGACCCCCTATATTTCATGCATTTTCAATTGTCTATCATTTGAGGGATCAATCTTGAAAAAATGGGAAAAAAAAATTTTCCGATATTTTTAAGGCCGTGGGCTTGAAATTTTTCATGCGAATCGGTTTTTATTTTTTTTCTCGAAAACTACGAAAGTTGGCGATTTCAAATTTTGACCAAAGTTAAACGGCGTCGACAGACGCATTTTAAAAAATACTCGGTTAAAATCGGTTAAATAGTTTTTTCGGAAAAAATTCCCAAAGATTTGGCAAAATTTTGATACAAATACGGTCCTGGACGGCGCAATTTTCAACCGAAAATCTACATTTTTACGGAACGTGGTGGGAGAGGTGACGGTGAGAATTTTAAGCTATTAAACGTCGCGGTGATGTTAAAACCTTCTAAAATATTAATTATTTTGTGAAAAGTGAAAAATTTCAGACCGCAATTTTGGCTCCAAACGGAGATTTTGCATATTTTTGCTACATTTTCGGCCATAACTCGATAACGAAAAGGGATAGCGAAGTAATTTACAATTTAAAAGTTAATAATTTATAAATGTAGTGTAAAGAAATTAGAAAAAAAAAAAAAAAATTCAAGGCTCCACGACTTTTTGTTCAAAAGATATGAATTTTTATTTAAAATATGGCATTCTGATAAATGAGTAAATGTGTATTGTTAAAAAATCATATTTAGCTTAATAACTGAAATTAAGAAACAAAAATTAGTACAGATAAGTTTGTAAAAACTATCGATATTATTTTATAAACTTTTTTAAATTTAATAATTTTTTAAGGTACCTAAAAAAAATTTAATTTTTTTGAGTTTTTGGGGTGTAAAATCTTTTTAGGGGGTGAAGAGGGCAAGTGACCCCCTACATTTGATACATTTTCTATTATCTTTCATTTGCGGGGTCGATTTTGAAAAAATTCGAAAACAAATTTTTTGAAATATTTTTAAGGCTACGGGCTTGAAATTTTTCATGGAAATCGATTTTTATTGTTTTTCTCAAAAACTGTAAAAGTTAGCGATTTTAAATTTTTACCAAAGGTAAACACCATGGATAGACGCATTTTAAAAAATATTTGGTTAAAATCGGCTAAACAGTTTTTTTGGAAAAAATTCGCAAAGTTTTCGCAAAATTTTGGAACAAAGCCGGCCCTGGACGACGCAATTTTAAACCGAAAATTAAAATTTTCACGGAATTTGGTGGGGGAGGTGATGGTGCGAATTTTAAGCTATTAAGCGTGCCGGTGGTTCCAATAGTTTTGAAGATATTAATTATTTTGTGAAAAGTGAAAAATTTCAGGCAAAAACGGAGTACTTGATGGAAAATGGTCAAAAATCGACCAATTTCGCGTGGCTCGTGCAAAGTCAGTTTTTAACCGATCGTCATGAAATAAAATTATTCAAAATCGTCAAATTAGGCCCTTCGTCGCCACGTGTGGCGATTTTTAAGATTTTGGACGGTTTCGGAGGAGTTCGTCAATTTACGGGTCGAGGTTTTGGAAGGCGCGAAATTTAAATCTGGAATATTTAAGTCAAATTTGGGAGTTTTTGAAAATTGAGAAATTTTTAATAGTTTCTTTTTTATCGTCGAAAAACGGAAAAAAAAATTGCGGGGGCGGACTCGGGGGCCCGTTTGACCCATTAATCTAAAGGGTACGCTCTGGGCGCCGTATAGCTTCGAAAGAGATTTTTTCGCCGAAAACGCCGGTATGCGCCTTTATGTCGGATTTCGAGGGAACATATGTTTAATTTTCCCTCAAAGTGGAGTTTTATCAAAAAAAATTTAATCCGGTCCCGCAAAAAAACGGCGCCCCGCAGAAAAAAAAGTTTCGTATAAAAAAGATGCGGACGGATGAGGAGAAGAAAATAAAAAAAAAATTTCGAAAATCGCCCCGGCCGTTTTCGAGAAATTTCAAAAAAACACTTTTTTCTTCAACGCCCTGTAGATCCGTCAAAATTTTTCCGATCGAAAAATGACATTTAAACTTTTTTCTTAGAATTTTCTCCTCCGCAAGCACGCAAATTTTCAACCCTCCCCGAAAAAAAACACCTCCACCTTTTCTTACCGTTTTAGTATTGGAAGGCGCGAAATTTAAATCTTGAATATTTAAGTCAAATTTGGGAGTTTTTGAAAAATTTTGAATGCGTTTTACTCGGCGAGCGTTTCCGAATCGATCGCGTCCTTTTACTTTTTTTGAAAAGTCAAAAATGAGCGAAATATTTCGAAAAATGTCAAAAAATCAACAACAAAAACGGAAAATTTTGATTTTGCTCGTGTGACGTTAGTTTTTAAGATGTGGCCTTCGTATATACTTTATTAGCGTCACGGAACCCGAGGGCTCGTCGCCACGTGTGGCGATTTTTCGGATTTTGAGCGCCTTCGGAGGAGATGTTTGCAATATAAACGCGATTTTTCCGAAAAAAAGTCGTATTTTTTGTTTCGACCCTGAATCCGTCCCTGTTGGAATTTTCGAACGAAAAAAAATTTTTTTAAATGCGGCTCGTCCTCCTCTTTAAGAATCCGAAGAGAAAATTGAAAAATTTTACTTAGTTTTTATTTTATCGTCGAAAAACGGGCAAAAAAAGTTGCGGGGGCGGACTCGGAGGCCCGTTTGACCCGTTAATCTAAAGGGTACGCTCTGGGCGCCGTATAGCTTCGAAAGAGATTTTTTCGCCGAAAACGCCGGTATGCGCCTTTCTGTCGGATTCCGATATAACATATGTTTAATTTTCCCTCAAAGTGGATTTTTTATAAAAAAAAATTTTTGTTTTGACCCTGAATCCGTCCCTGTTGGAACTTTTGAACGAAAAAATTTTTTTGTGTATGCGGCTCGTCCTCCTCTTTAAAAATTTGAAGAGAAAATTGAAAAATTTTACTTAGTTTTTATTTTATCGTCGAAAAACGGGGAAATAAATTTTGCGGGGGCGGACTCGGGAGCCCGTTTGACCCTTTAATCTAAAGGGTACGCTCTGGGCGCCATATAGCTTCGAAAGAGATTTTTTCGCCGAAAACGCCGGTATGCGCCTTTATGTCGGATTCCGATATAACATATGTTTAATTTTCCCTCAAAGTGGAGTTTTTATGAAAAAATCTTTAATCCGGTCCTGCAAAAAAACGGCGCCCCGCAGAAAAAAAAGTTTCGTATAAAAAAGATGCGGACGGAGGAGGAGAAGAAAACGAAAAAAAAATTTCGAAAATCGCCCAGGCCGTTTTCGAGAAATGGCAAAAAAACACTTTTTTCTTCAACGCCCTGTAGATCCGTCAAAATTTTTCCGATCGAAAAATGACATTTAACTTTTCGTCTTGAAATTTTTTCCCCCTTCCGCTTGCAAATTTTCAACTCTCCCCGAAAAAAAACAACTCCCCCTTTTCTTACCGTTTTAGTATTATAGACAAGTGTGTTTCGTTTCAAATTAAAAATTTGAAAGTTAATAATTTTGGGTTGTAGTATAAAGAAATAAGAAAAAAATAAAAAAAAATTCAAGGCTCTACGACTTTTTGTTCAAAAGATATGAATTTTTATATAAAATATGGTATTCTGATAAATTAGTAAATATGTATTTCGAAAAATTCATATTTCGCTTAATAATTAAAATTAAGAAATAAAAATTCGTACAGATATGTTCGTAAAACTTATCGATATTATCTTATTAAATTTTTTAAAATTTAATTATTTTTTAAAGTACATTACCTAGAAAAGTTTTGATTTTTTTGAGTTTTTGGGGTGTAAATTTTTTTTGAGGGGTGTAGAGGGCAAGTGACCCCTACATTTCATCCATTTTCTATTATCTTTCATTTGCGGGGTCGATTTTGAAAATATGGTAAAAAAAAATTTTGGAGATATTTTTAAGGCTACGGGCTTGAAATTTTTCATGGAAATCGATTTTTATTGTTTTTCTCGAAAACTATGAAAGTTAGCGATTTCTAATATTTTCCAAAGGTAAACACCGTCGATAGACGCGTTTTAAAAAATATTTGGTTAAAATCGGATAAAAAGTTTTTTTGGAAAAAATTCGCAAAGTTTTGGCAAAATTTTGGTACAAATGCGGGCCTGGACGACGCAATTTTAAACCGAAAATTAAAATTTTCACGGAATTTGGTGGGGGAGGTGACGGTGCAAATTTTAAGCTATTAAGCGTGCCGGTGGTTCCAATAGTTTTGAAGATATTAATTATTTTGTGAAAAGTGAAAAATTTCAGACCGCAATTTTGGCTCCAAACGGAGATTTTGCATATTTTTGCTACATTTTCGGCCATAACTCGATAACGAAAAGGGATAGCGAAGTAATTTACAATTTAAAAGTTAATAATTTATAAATGTAGTGTAAAGAAATTAGAAAAAAATAAAAAAAAAATTCAAGGCTCCACGACTTTTTGTTCAAAAGATATGAATTTTTATTCTGATAAGTGAGTAAATGTGTATTGTTAAAAAATCATATTTAGCTTAATAACTGAAATTAAGAAACAAAAATTAGTACAGATAAGTTTGTAAAAACTATCGATATTATTTTATTAATTTTTTTAAATTTAATAATTTTTTAAGGTACATTACCTAAAAAAAATTTAATTTTTTTGAGTTTTTGGGGTGTAAAATCTTTTTAGGGGGTGAAGAGGGCAAGTGACCCGCTACATTTGATACATTTTCTATTATCATTCATTTGCGGGGTCGATTTTGAAAAAATTCGAAAAAAAATTTTTTGAAATATTTTTAAGGCTACGGGCTTGAAATTTTTCATGGAAATCGATTTTTATTGTTTTTCTCAAAAACTGTAAAAGTTAGCGATTTTAAATTTTTACCAAAGGTAAACACCATCGATAGACGCATTTTAAAAAATATTTGGTTAAAATCGGCTAAACAGTTTTTTTGGAAAAAATTCGCAAAGTTTTCGCAAAATTTTGGAACAAAGACGGCCCTGGACGACGCAATTTTAAACCGAAAATTAAAACTTTTACGGCATTTGGCGGGGGAGGTGTCGCTGCAAATTTTAAGCTATCAATCGTCTGGGTGGTGGTAATAGTTTCGAAGATATTAATTATTTTCTGAAAAGTGAAAAAATTCAGGCCGCAATTTTGGCTCCAAACGGAAATTTTGCATGTTTTAGCAACATTTTCGGCCATAACTCGATAACGAAAAGAGATAACGAAGTGATTCTTTTTTTGTCGTAAAATGAACATTGAAAGCTTTCAGAAAATGTACATTACGCTGGGGCAAAATTAAATTTGAGGGGTTGAATAGACCGAAACGCGTCAAAAATTACGACTTTTTTAAATGCGATATTAAAAGAAGTAATTTTTCGTTATTTTTTGGAAATTCAAAAAACCCTGTGCGTGGGCAATTTTAGCTCGGGAGGTAGATTTAAATGAACGTATAAAATCGAAAATCGGTTAAAAAATGGCCCGGCGGGAGCCACTCGCCTCAAAATTCAAAATTTCCAGTTGATTTAGGCATAACTTCCGAACCCCTTCGAAAATAAAAATTTCCTACGCGCTACCCGTTGTAGAAATTATTCTTTTATAAGGCAGTGTAGAAAAATTTAATGATTTTTGGAAACTGTGGGCTACAGTGGTAGTACCAATCGGCCGCGTTTAGCGCAATTTTTTGAACATTTTACCTTCGATTTTTTTCTGAAACAAAGGGTTCAAATTTTGCGGAGTTGATTTTTCTGCTTATAAATATGAATGTAATAAGCAAAATAAAAAATATTCGTCCTTAATAGCCGACCCTATCAAAAGTTACGAATTTTCAAAGTCCGCGTCGAAAAAGCCTGAAAAACGATGCGCGACTTGGAGTGCGCCAAAACTACATAAAAAAATAAGATATGAAAACGGACACCCGGCTATGCAACAATAAATGGAATACCGATCACTAATCAAAAAACCGCGATTTTTTCGCATCGGTGGAACTCGAGATGAGACTCGTATAGTTGTGGTACTGTAAAAATTATAGAAATTTCGTACATTATGTAAAATTTTTGTTTTTCTTAAATTATGTAAAAATTATGAAAATTTAGTTAATGATGAAAATTCAGAGAAAATTTAGTAAAAATTTAGTAAAAATTTAGTAAAAATTTAGTAAAAATTTAGTAAAAATTTAGTAAAAATTTAGTAAAAATTTAGTAAAAATTTAGTAAAAATTCAGTAAAAATTTAGTAAAAATTATAAAAATTTCGTCAATATTTTTTAAAATTTTGGAGAATTTTTTGAAAATGTTTTGAAAATTTTTTGTACATTTTTTGAAAATTTTTTGAAAATTTTTTGAAAATTTTTTGAAATTTTTTCGATTTTTTTTTTGAAAATTTTGTAAAGGTTATGAAAATTACGAAAATTTTCCAATTTTTTTGAGTTTTTGGGGTGTAAACATTTTTTTGGGGGTGTAGGGGGCAACTGACCCCCTATATTTCATGCATTTTCAATTGTCTATCATTTGAGGGATCAATCTTGAAAAATCGGAAAAAAAAATTTTCCGATATTTTTAAGGCTGTGGGCTTGAAATTTTTCATGCGAATCGGTTTTTATTTTTTTTCTCGAAAACTACGAAAGTTGGCGATTTCAAATTTTGACCAAAGTTAAACGGCGTCGACAGACGCATTTTAAAAAATACTCGGTTAAAATGGGTTAAATAGTTTTTTCGGAAAAAATTCCCAAAGATTTGGCAAAATTTTGATACAAATACGGTCCTGGACGGCGCAATTTTCAACCGAAAACCTACATTTTTACGGAACGTGGTGGGAGAGGTGACGGTGAGAATTTTAAGCTATTAAACGTCGCGGTGATGTTAAAACTTTCTAAAATATTAATTATTTTGTGAAAAGTGAAAAATTTCTGGCAGAAAAGGAGTACTCGATAGAAAATGGTCAAAAATCGACCAATTTCGCGTGGCTCGTGCAAAGTCAGTTTTTAACCGATCGTCATGAGTTAAAATTATTCAAAATCGTCAAATTAGGCCCTTTGTCGCCACGTGTGGCGATTTTTAAGATTTTGGACGGTTTCGGAGGAGTTCGTCAATTTACGGGTCAAGGTTTTGGAAGGCGCGAAATTTAAATCTTGAATATTTAAGTCAAATTTGGGAGTTTTTGAAAAATTTTGAATGCGTTTTATTCGGGAAGCCATTTCAAATCGATTGCGTCCTTTTTCTTTTTTGAAAACCAAAAAATATGGAAAATATTCCGAAAAATGACAAAAAAACAGCAAAAAGACGGAAAATTTTGATTTGGCTCGTGTGACGTTAATTTTTAAGATATCTTCATCGTATATAGATACTCACCGTCTCCGAACATGGTCCCTCGTCGTCACGTGCAGCGATTTTTGAGGTTCAGAGCGCCTTCGGAGGAGTACTTTAAAATAGGAGTGCGTTTTTTCCCGTAAAAAATCGTGTTTTTTGTTTTGACCCTGAATCCGTCCCTGGTGGTATTTTTGAACGAAAAAAAATTCTATTCGGTGCGGCTCGACCTTCTCTTTGAGAATCCGAAGAGAAAATTGAAAAATTTTACTTAGTTTTTATTTTATCGTCGAAAAACGGGGAAATAAATTTTGCGGGGGCGGACTCGGGGGCCCGTTTGACCCGTTAATCTAAAGGGTACGCTCTGGGCGCCGTATAGCTTCGAAAGAGATTTTTTCGCCGAAAACGCCGGTACGCGCCTTTCTGTCGGATTCCGATATAACATATGTTTAATTTTCCCTCAAAGTGGATTTTTTATAAAAAAAAATTTTTGTTTTGACCCTGAATCCGTCCCTGTTGGAACTTTTGAACGAAAAAAATTTTTTTTATATGCGGCTCGTCCTCCTCTTTAAGAATCCGAAGAGAAAATTGAAAAATTTTACTTAGTTTTTATTTTATCGTCGAAAAACGGGAAAAAAAATTTTGCGGGGGCGGACTCGGGAGCCCGTTTGACCCTTTAATCTAAAGGGTACGCTCTGGGCGCCGTATAGCTTCGAAAGAGATTTTTTCGCCGAAAACGCCGGTACGCGCCTTTCTGTCGGATTCCGACATAACATATGTTTAATTTTCCCTCAAAGTGGAGTTTTTATCAAAAAAAATTTAATCCGGTCCCGCAAAAAAACGGCGCCCCGCAGAAAAAAAAGTTTCGTATAAAAAAGATGCGGACGGATGGGGAGAAGAAAATAAAAAAAAAATTTCGAAAATCGCCCCGGCCGTTTTCGAGAAATTTCAAAAAAACACTTTTTTCTTCAACGCCCTGTAGATCCGTCAAAATTTTTCCGATCGAAAAATGTCATTTAAACTTTTTTCTTAGAATTTTCTCCTCCGCCAGGGCGCAAATTTTCAACACTCCCCGAAAAAAAACACCTCCCCCTTTTCTTACCGTTTTAGTATTATAGACAAGTGTGGTGCGTTTCAAATTTACAATTTGAAAGTTAATAATTTTGGGTTGTAGTATAAAGAAATAAGAAAAAAATAAAAAAAAATTCAAGGCTCTACGACTTTTTGTTCAAAAGATATGAATTTTTATATAAAATATGGTATTCTGATAAATTAGTAAATATGTATTTTGAAAAATTCATATTTCGCTTAATAATTAAAATAAAGAAATAAAAATTCGTACAGATATGTTTGTAAAACTTATCGATATTATCTTATTAAATTTTTTAAAATTTAATTATTTTTTAAAGTACATGATTTTTTTGAGTTTTTGGGGTGTAAATTTTTTTTGAGGGGTGTAGAGGGCAAGTGACCCCTACATTTCATCCATTTTCTATTATCTTTCATTTGCGGGGTCGATTTTGAAAATATTGTAAAAAAAAATTTTGGAGATATTTTTAAGGCTACGGGCTTGAAATTTTTCATGGAAATCGATTTTTATTGTTTTTCTCAAAAACTGTAAAAGTTAGCGATTTTAAATTTTTACCAAAGGTAAACACCATGGATAGACGCATTTTAAAAAATATTTTGTCAAAATCGGCTAAACATTTTTTTTGGAAAAAATTCGCAAAGTTTTCGCAAAATTTTGGAACAAAGACGGCCCTGGACGACGCAATTTTAAACCGAAAATTAAAACTTTTACGGCATTTGGCGGGGGAGGTGTCGCTGCAAATTTTAAGCTATCAATCGTCTGTTTGGTGGTAATAGTTTCGAAGATATTAATTATTTTCTGAAAAGTGAAAAAATTCAGGCCGCAATTTTGGCTCCAAACGGAAATTTTGCATGTTTTAGCAACATTTTCGGCCATAACTCGATAACGAAAAGAGATAACGAAGTGATTCTTTTTTTGTCGTAAAATGAACATTGAAAGCTTTCAGAAAATGTACATTACGCTGGGGCAAAATAAATTTGAGGGGTTGAATAGACCGAAACGCGTCAAAAATTACGACTTTTTTAAATGCGATCTTAAAAAAAATAATTTTTCGTTATTTTTTGGAAATTCAAAAAACCCTGTGCGTGGGCAATTTTAGCTCGGGAGGTAGATTTAAATGAACCTTTAAAATCGAAAATCGGTTAAAAAATGGCCCGACGGGAGCCACTCGCCTCAAAATTCAAAATTTCCAGTTGATATAGTAAAAATTTAGTAAAAATTTAGTAAAAAATCAGTAAAAATTTAGTAAAAATTATAAAAATTTCGTCAATATTTTTTAAAATTTTGGAGAATTTTTTGAAAATGTTTTGAAAATTTTTTGTACATTTTTTGAAAATTTTTTGAAAATTTTTTGAAATTTTTTTGAAATTTTTTCGATTTTTTTTTTGAAAATTTTGTAAAGGTTATGAAAATTACGAAAATTTTCCAATTTTTTTGAGTTTTTGGGGTGTAAACATTTTTTTGGGGGTGTAGGGGGCAACTGACCCCCTATATTTCATGCATTTTCAATTGTCTATCATTTGAGGGATCAATCTTGAAAAAATCGGAAAAAAAAATTTTCCGATATTTTTAAGGCTGTGGGCTTGAAATTTTTCATGCGAATCGGTTTTTATTTTTTTTCTCGAAAACTATGAAAGTTGGCGATTTCAAATTTTGACCAAAGTTAAACGGCGTCGACAGACGCATTTTAAAAAATACTCGGTTAAAATCGGTTAAATAGTTTTTTCGGAAAAAATTCCCAAAGATTTGGCAAAATTTTGATACAAATACGGTCCTGGACGGCGCAATTTTCAACCGAAAATCTACATTTTTACGGAAGGCGGTGGGAGAGGTGACGGTGAGAATTTTAAGCTATTAAACGTCGCGGTGATGTTAAAACTTTCTAAAATATTAATTATTTTGTGAAAAGTGAAAAATTTCAGGCAAAAACGGAGTACTTGATAGAAAATGGTCAAAAATCGACCAATTTCGCGTGGCTCGTGCAAAGTCAGTTTTTAACCGATCGTCGTAAAATAAAATTATTCAAAATCGTCAAATTAGGCCCTTTGTCGCCACGTGTGGCGATTTTTAAGATTTTGGACGGTTTCGGAGGAGTTCGTCAATTTACGGGTCGAGGTTTTGGAAGGCGCGAAATTTAAATCTCGAATATTTAAGTCAAATTTGGGAGTTTTTGAAAAATTTTGAATGCGTTTTACTCGGCCAGCGTTTCCGAATCGATCGCGTCTTTTTACTTTTTTTGAAAAGTCAAAAATGAGCGAAATATTTCGAAAAATGTCAAAAAATCAACAACAAAAACGGAAAATTTTGATTTTGCTCGTGCGACGTTAGTTTTTAAGATGCGGCCTTCGTATATACTTTATTAGCGTCACGGAACCCGAGGGCTCGTCGCCACGTGTAGCGATTTTTCGGATTTTGAGCGCCTTCGGAGGAGATGTTTGCAATATAAACGCGATTTTTCCGAAAAAAAGTCGTATTTTTTGTTTCGACCCTGAATCCGTCCCTGTTGGAATTTTCGAACGAAAAAAAATTTTTTTAAATGCGGCTCGTCCTCCTCTTTAAGAATCCGAAGAAAAAATTGAGAAATTTTTAATAGTTTCTTTTTTATCGTCGAAAAACGGAAAAAAAAATTGCGGGGGCGGACTCGGGGGCCCGTTTGACCCATTAATCTAAAGGGTACGCTCTGGGCGCCGTATAGCTTCGAAAGAGATTTTTTCGCCGAAAACGCCGGTACGCGCCTTTCTGTCGGATTCCGATATAACATATGTTTAATTTTCCATCAAAGTGGATTTTTTATAAAAAAAAAATTTTGTTTTGACCCTGAATCCGTCCCTGTAGGAACTTTTGGACAAAAAAAATTTTTTGTGTATGCGGCTCGTCCTCCTCTTTAAGAATTTGAAGAGAAAATTGAAAAATTTTACTTAGTTTTTTTTTTATCGTCGAAAAACGGGGAAATAAATTTTGCGGGGGCGGACTCGGAGGCCCGTTTGACCCATTAATCTAAAGGGTACGCTCTGGGCGCCGTATAGCTTCGAAAGAGATTTTTTCGCCGAAAACGCCGGTACGCGCCTTTCTGTCGGATTCCGATATAACATATGTTTAATTTTCCATCAAAGTGGATTTTTTATAAAAAAAAAATTTTGTTTTGACCCTGAATCCGTCCCTGTCGGAACTTTTGAACAAAAAAAATTTTTTGTGTATGCGGCTCGTCCTCCTCTTTAAGAATTTGAAGAGAAAATTGAAAAATTTTACTTAGTTTTTTTTTTATCGTCGAAAAACGGGGAAATAAATTTTGCGGGGGCGGACTCGGAGGCCCGTTTGACCCATTAATCTAAAGGGTACGCTCTGGGCGCCGTATAGCTTCGAAAGAGATTTTTTCGCCGAAAACGCCGGTATGCGCCTTTATGTCGGATTTCGAGGGAACATATGTTTAATTTTCCCTCAAAGTGGAGTTTTATCAAAAAAAATTTAATCCGGTCCCGCAAAAAAACGGCGCCCCGCAGAAAAAAAAGTTTCGTATAAAAAAGATGCGGACGGATGAGGAGAAGAAAATAAAAAAAAAATTTCGAAAATCGCCCCGGCCGTTTTCGAGAAATTTCAAAAAAAAACTTTTTTCTTCAACGCCCTGTAGATCCGTCAAAATTTTTCCGATCGAAAAATGACATTTAAACATTTTTCTTAGAATTTTCTCCTCCGCAAGCACGCAAATTTTCAACCCTCCCCGAAAAAAAACACCTCCCCCTTTTCTTACCGTTTTAGTATTGGAAGGCGCGAAATTTAAATCTTGAATATTTAAGTCAAATTTGGGAGTTTTTGAAAAATTTTGAATGCGTTTTACTCGGCCAGCGTTTCCGAATCGATCGCGTCCTTTTACTTTTTTTGAAAGTCAAAAATGAGCGAAATATTTCGAAAAATGTCAAAAAATCAACAACAAAAACGGAAAATTTTGATTTTGCTCGTGCGACGTTAGTTTTTAAGATGTGGCCTTCGTATATACTTTATTAGCGTCACGGAACCCGAGGGCTCGTCGCCACGTGTGGCGATTTTTCGGATTTTGAGCGCCTTCGGAGGAGATGTTTGCAATATAAACGCGATTTTTCCGAAAAAAAGTCGTATTTTTTGTTTCGACCCTGAATCCGTCCCTGTTGGAATTTTCGAACGAAAAAAAAATTTTTTAAATGCGGCTCGTCCTCCTCTTTAAGAATCCGAAGAGAAAATTGAAAAATTTTACTTAGTTTTTATTTTATCGTCGAAAAACGGGCAAAAAAAGTTGCGGGGGCGGACTCGGAGGCCCGTTTGACCCTTGAATCTAAAGGGTACGCTCTGGGCGCCGTATAGCATCGAAAGAGATTTTTTCGCCGAAAACGCCGGTACGCGCCTTTCTGTCGGATTCCGATATAACATATGTTTAATTTTCCCTCAAAGTGGATTTTTTATAAAAAAAAATTTTTGTTTTGACCCTGAATCCGTCCCTGTGGGAACTTTTGAACAAAAAAAATTTTTTGTGTATGCGGCTCGTCCTCCTCTTTAAGAATTTGAAGAGAAAATTGAAAAATTTTACTTAGTTTTTATTTTATCGTCGAAAAACGGGGAAATAAATTTTGCGGGGGCGGACTCGGGAGCCCGTTTGACCCTTGAATCTAAAGGGTACGCTCTGGGCGCCGTATAGCTTCGAAAGAGATTTTTTCGCCGAAAACGCCGGTACGCGCCTTTCTGTCGGATTCCGATATAACATATGTTTAATTTTCCCTCAAAGTGGATTTTTTATAAAAAAAAATTTTTGTTTTGACCCTGAATCCGTCCCTGTTGGAACTTTTGAACGAAAAAAATTTTTTGTATATGCGGCTCGTCCTCCTCTTTAAGAATTTGAAGAGAAAATTGAAAAAATTTACTTAGTTTTTATTATATCGTCGAAAAACGGGGAAATAAATTTTGCGGGGGCGGACTCGGGAGCCCGTTTGACCCTTAAATCTAAAGGGTACGCTCTGGGCGCCGTATAGCTTCGAAAGAGATTTTTTCGCCGAAAACGCCGGTATGCGCCTTTCTGTCGGATTCCGATATAACATATGTTTAATTTTCCCTCAAAGTGGATTTTTTATAAAAAAAAATTTTTGTTTTGACCCTGAATCCGTCCCTGTTGGAACTTTTGAACGAAAAAAATTTTTTGTATATGCGGCTCGTCCTCCTCTTTAAGAATTTGAAGAGAAAATTGAAAAATTTTACTTAGTTTTTATTTTATCGTCGAAAAACGGGGAAATAAATTTTGCGGGGGCGGACTCGGGAGCCCGTTTGACCCTTAAATCTAAAGGGTACGCTCTGGGCGCCGTATAGCTTCGAAAGAGATTTTTTCGCCGAAAACGCCGGTACGCGCCTTTATGTCGGATTTCGAGGGAACATATGTTTAATTTTCCCTCAAAGTCGAGTTTTTATGAAAAAATCTTTAATCCGGTCCTGCAAAAAAACGGCGCCCCGTAGAAAAAAAAAGTTTAATATGAAAAAGATGCGGACGGACGAGGAGAAGAAAATAAAAAAAAAATTTCGAAAATCGCCCCGGCCGTTTTCGAGAAATTTCAAAAAAACACTTTTTTCTTCAACACCCTGTAGATAGGCGGAATTTTTTCCGATCGAAAAATGTCATTTAAACTTTTTTCTTAGAATTTTCTCCCCCTTCCACTGGCAAATTTTCAACTCTCCCCGAAAAAAAACACCTCCCCCATTTCTTACCGTTTTAGTATTATAGACAAGTGTGGTGCGTTTCAAATTTACAATTTGAAAGTTAATAATTTTGGGTTGTAGTATAAAGAAATAAGAAAAAAATAAAAAAAAATTCAAGGCACTACGACTTTTTGTTCAAAAGATATGAATTTTTATATAAAATATGGTATTCTGATAAATTAGTAAATATGTATTTTGAAAAATTCATATTTCGCTTAATAATTAAAATTAAGAAATAAAAATTCGTACAGATATGTTTGTTAAACTTATCGATATTATTTTATTAAATTTTTTAAAATTTAATTATTTTTTAAAGTACATTACCTAGAAAAGTTTTGATTTTTTTGAGTTTTTGGGGTGTAAATTTTTTTTGAGGGGTCTAGAGGGCAAGTGACCCCTACATTTCATCCATTTTCTATTATCTTTCATTTGCGGGGTCGATTTTGAAAATATTGTAAAAAAAAATTTTGGAGATATTTTTAAGGCTACGGGCTTGAAATTTTTCATGGAAATCGATTTTTATTGTTTTTCTCAAAAACTGTAAAAGTTAGCGATTTTAAATTTTTACCAAAGGTAAACACCATCGATAGACGCATTTTAAAAAATATTTGGTTAAAATCGGCTAAACAGTTTTTTTGGAAAAAATTCGCAAAGTTTTCGCAAAATTTTGGAACAAAGACGGCCCTGGACGACGCAATTTTAAACCGAAAATTAAAACTTTTACGGCATTTGGCGGGGGAGGTGTCGCTGCAAATTTTAAGCTATCAATCGTCTGGGTAGTGGTAATAGTTTCGAAGATATTAATTATTTTCTGAAAAGTGAAAAAATTCAGGCCGCAATTTTGGCTCCAATCGGAAATTTTGCATGTTTTAGCAACATTTTCGGCCATAACTCGATAACGAAAAGAGATAACGAAGTGATTCTTTTTTTGTCGTAAAATGAACATTGAAAGCTTTCAGAAAATGTACATTACGCTGGGGCAAAATTAAATTTGAGGGGTTGAATAGACCGAAACGCGTCAAAAATTACGACTTTTTTAAATGCGATCTTAAAAAAAATAATTTTTCGTTATTTTTTGGAAATTCAAAAAACCCTGTGCGTGGGCGATTTTAGCTCGGGAGGTAGACTTAAATGAACCTTTAAAATCGAAAATCGGTTAAAAAATGGCCCGACGGGAGCCACTCGCCTCAAAATTCAAAATTTCCAGTTGATTTAGGCATAACTTCCGAACCCCTTCGAAAATAAAAATTTCCTACGCGCTACCCGTTGTAGAAATTATTCTTTTATAAGGCAGTGTAGAAAAATTTAATGATTTTTGGAAACTGTGGGCTACAGTGGTAGTACCAATCGGCCGCGTTTAGCGCAATTTTTTGAACATTTTACGTTCGATTTTTTTCTGAAACAAAGGGTTCAAATTTTGCGGAGTTGATTTTTCTGCTTATAAATATGAATGTAATAAGCAAAATAAAAAATATTCGTCCCTAATAGCCGACCCTATCAAAAGTTACGAATTTTCAAAGTCCGCGTCGAAAAAGCAAGAAAAACGAAATGCAAATTTAAAGGCCCCAAATTAATACAAAAAATCAAGATATCAAAAAAAGGGCTCGGATCGCCATAATAACGTGTGTCTAGTTTGTAAATCGAAAACCCGCTATTTTTTTGCACCTGCTGATTCTCAAATATAAGGGGTACAGTTTGAGCACATTTGCCGCCCGAAAAAACGTTAAATTTGTACTCTTGGCGTCTCGGCGCCGGGGCGCCACACGGTTACTCCTGGAGACTTAAAAATGGCCTGGGTTCATCCCCAGGACGTGAGAATAAAAGGGGCCAAATTTCGTCGCTCCCCTATAAAACCGGACGGGGTTGCGATTTCTCAAATTTGACGCCGACGAAAACCGGAAAAAAAGCGAGAAAAATCGACCGTTTTCGAGAACTTTTTTCAGAGTGTTAGCGTGCTCGGAAAAATTTTAGATTCTAACCCCGCTTAGAATCGGCATCCCTCTTCACGATGCAATCAGAATTTTTAAAATCTGACTAAAAAAACTGCCCTTTTAGCGGCTCGTCGCAAAAAACGTCCGAATTTGGGGTAAAAATACAAAAGGGGCTGTATCTCCGCCCCCTTAATAGATAGGTTCGGACGGGTCAAAACCATCCTGTATAGAATTTGGTCCTCTATAACATACTAAAATTTGATGCGATTCGGGGAGAATTTCAGACAGTGAGGGGATGAATTCAATTTTTCGTTCGGGGGGGGAATAACTTTTTTCGGGGCGCTCCGAACGAAAAGGGACATTTAAACTTTTTTCTTAAAATTTTCTCTTCTTTATACATGCAAAATTTCAACTCTATACGAAAAAAAAACATTTTACGTTTCTTACGGTTTTAGTATTATAGAAAATATTTAAGTCAAATTTGGGAATTTTTGAAAAATGTTGAATGCGTTTTATTCGGGAAGCCATTTCAAATCGATTGCGTCCTTTTTCTTTTTTGAAAACCAAAAAATAAGGAAAATATTCCGAAAAATGACAAAAAAAAACAGCAAAAAGACGTAAAATTTTGATTTGGCTCGTGTGACGTTAATTTTTAAGATATCTTCATCGTATATAGATACTCACCGTCTCCGAACATGGTCCCTCGTCGTCACGTGCAGCGATTTTTGAGGTTCAGAGCGCCTTCGGAGGAGTACTTTAAAATAGGAGTGCGTTTTTTCCCGTAAAAAATCGTGTTTTTTGTTTTGACCCCGAATCCGTCCCTGGTGGTATTTTTGAACGAAAAAAAATTCTGTTCGGTGCGGCTCGACCTTCTCTTTGAGAATCCGAAGAGAAAATTGAAAAATTTTACTTAGCTTTTATTTTATCGTCGAAAAACGGGCAAAAAAAGTTGCGGGGGCGGACTCGGAGGCCCGTTTGACCCATTAATCTAAAGGGTACGCTCTGGGCGCCGTATAGCTTCGAAAGAGATTTTTTCGCCGAAAACGCCGGTACGCGCCTTTCTGTCGGATTTCGAGGGAACATATGTTTAATTTTCCCTCAAAGTGGATTTTTTATAAAAAAAAATTTTTGTTTTGACCCTGAATCCGTCCCTGTTGGAACTTTTGAACGAAAAAAATTTTTTGTATATGCGGCTCGTCCTCCTCTTTAAGAATTTGAAGAGAAAATTGAAAAATTTTACTTAGTTTTTATTTTATCGTCGAAAAACGGGGAAATAAATTTTCCGGTCCCGCAAAAAAACGGCGCCCCGCAGAAAAAAAAGTTTCGTATAAAAAAGATGCGGACGGATGGGGAGAAGAAAATAAAAAAAAAATTTCGAAAATCGCCCCGGCCGTTTTCGAGAAATTTCAAAAAAACACTTTTTTCTTCAACACCCTGTAGATCGGTGGAATTTTTTCCGATCGAAAAATGTCATTTAAACTTTTTTCTTAGAATTTTCTCCCCCTTCGGCTCGCAAATTTTCAACTCTCCCCGAAAAAAAACACCTCCCCATTTTCTTACCGTTTTAGTATTATAGACCAGATTGTCAAGCAAGATACAAAACCCTCAAACGCACTCATTTTATTCTCCCGATTCTTGTACAACTTATCCTTAACGTTCCACAAAAATTCATGTTCCTCATATAGGTTAATTAGTTGGAATACTTCGGCATCTGTCCACTCTCGTAGGCTCATTTTTATAAATAAAAAATATTTACATTGAAAAAGTTTCAACATGAGGTCTCAGCTTTTCAAACCAAATCAGAAAAGTTGAGATTCGCTCACGAGAGCAGAAATTAACGTGTCCACTTGCGACATGTGCAGTATCAGAGATCGGCACCAACTTGTCTCGGAGAGAGCTCTCAGGTCCGTATACATTTGTCAGTTTAGTCTCAAGTGGACACTAGGCTTTAGAAACCGTGGTTTTCTTAGTATTCGGGTATGGGCCATCATATTTATAAGCTGAAATTTGATTGAAGTATTAAAAATGGCTACTTTCGGTATGTTTTTTAATACCCCAAATCCGCAATATAACATAAAGTGTAAACTTGTCCTCATCGGTGAAGAGTTTCAAGCAAATTGATAAAAAAAATTCTTCAATCCCGCACTCTTGGTTGCTGCTACGATTCCTATTAGAGTGGGAGGCGGCAGCACATTTCTTTAATCAATTTGCTTGACACCACTCTTCACCGACTGGTACAACCATCAACTTTATGTTCTGTAACGGATTTGGGATTTAAAAGCAAATACCGGAGATAACCATTTTTTATACATCGGTCAAGTTTTACCTCTTAAAAATGATTCTCGAATACAAAAAAATATTTCCCCAGTAAAAAAGTATTTAATCGCGCAAAAAATTTAATTTAGTCCTTTGGTATGAAAAATGTAATGTTTGGTGAAGAAGAATTTAATAGTCAACATGGAAAAACGATATTCAATGTGAGCTGAACCCATTGTAATTAGCAAATGTTGACGAAGAGATATAAAAAAGGCTAAATACTCATGTAACTGGTTTATGATCTGAAATCGATTCAGACATTTCAAGCAAATCAACTACTCTTGAAGATGTTAGTTGTAGATTTCCTTCGAAAGAAATTAATGCATCTTAAGAAAGCATAATCAAATAATAAAAATGGTCCAAGAGATGTCAATAATTGAACATTTTTGAAAAAAAGAACAGCATAGATTTATTGTATGTTAAAAAATATTTGGAGCATACCACAGAAAATGAAAATTGTTCCTTGTAGAAGAAATACAATTCTACTATATTAAAAATATCTAAGAGTACTTCTCTTCAATCAAAAACAGGATGAAAATGGTGAGACTATTTCTCACCGTTTTCATCCTCTTTGTCTCCATTTCTCACATCTGGTGGCGCGCGCCCAGTCGTCAAAAATTTAGGGACGCCCAAGAATTTCTCAAACAGGACACCAAAAGAGCTCGAGCCGACCCTGAATTAAATGAACCATCCTCCAGTATAAAAAAGTTTTCGGTTTTGTTTTTAAAAGTTATTATTATATTAGTTATTAGAAATATTATTAGACAAGAATATTTACATTTCTTTGGCAAATTTTTCCGTAAATAAAGGCAATTTTTACCTTATTATTTATTTTAAAATGTGAATCTTACCATTATATATTAGCATTTTCATAAATTTTTACTATTACCGGCAATACCGGTTTTTACTGGTTTTTACCGGTAATAACACTTTTTCAATTCGGTATTACCGGTAATGGGATATACCCAGATTAACATGATTATCTATTTTAGCGCACTACGATGGTACAATAAACTCCCAAAAAATGATATTAATAACACAAACATGACTTTAAACTCTTTTACCGTGAATAGGCCTACTAAAAAGATATCTCAACTTTGGCAACTTTGTAGAAAAATGTATCTTTTTTATAATTATAAACAGTACCTTTCGAAATTTCAAATTAGTCTAGTACTTAAAAATTCCATTGGGAATTGTTAAATGTCTTATAATATTTTTCTCAAACAATCACCTTTTTACTATTATTCGCGATGAATGTTATTATTTTTTGGGACAAATGTGTTATATCTATAGTATATTACGAGAGACGAAATTACTCGTTTTCATAATTTCCACAAAGGGCCAAAGAAAAGCCTCATTTACAGCGATACTACAATTTCCAACAAAGATTTTATCTGAATGTTCCGTATAATATTCTAAATTATCTCGTAATTAGATCATTTGAATTACCGAATCGTTTAAATGGTGAATATTTTGATGATTTTCTAGATAACTCCCTTCCAATATTGCTTTAAAATAAAATTACACGATGAAAAAATACGTGTCGAAATATTATAATAATATTTTGGAAAATCTTCAATTTTTATTAATTATCTGTTTTAGTGACAATTTATTCGTATTCACGTATTTTACATGAATTTTAAAGTTGCCAATCCCAAGTTTTTTAAAAGAAAACTGATGGGTCTTGTAAAGTGTAATCAGAAACCTAATTTAATCATCATTCATTATAATTTTGAAACATTTCAAAAATGTTAATAAATTGACATTTATTGTATCCCTATCCCAAGACACATCAGGTTTTGTTTTGTTGCTAAGGATATGAAGTATACTACGTTATATCCAGAAAATTGGTTCCAACACTCTTCTAACGTTAAATTAAAATTGAGATATTCAATAAAAGCAAGGTAAAGAGGGCCAGATTAATCTTAGTAGGCTATAGCCTAGAGCGGTAAATTTTTGGGGGTGGGAAATTTTCGTAAATTTAAAAATACTTATTTATACAGGGTGCTGAAAAAATCGCGTTCTCGCTACAAGCTCAGAGCAATCATCCCGGTGCATTTTTAGGGGGTTGCTCGAGGACTCTTGGACGCGTTATTTCTTAATATTTTTTCATTTTGTTTTTGTATAGTAAAGTACATTCATCAACCTTTCGAACGGATAGACTAAATTTTTAAATAAGTTAAAATTATGTTAGATATGTTCCATCAAAAAGTGTTAATTTTACTCACAATTAAAGAGTGAATTAAGAGACTATAATTTAAAATATCAAAAAAGGAGTCTGTCCGTTCGAAGGAGCATATATTCAACTTTGTAGGTGCATAATTTCAATTTTTTTGTTAATTAATAACAAAGTTACGGGGAACTTTTTGAATGTAAATTTTGCTTAAGCCTGGAAGCTGTAAGCGCTCCTGCACAGAGAGTGGGGGGTGTGCCTTAGTGGATTAGTCCACAAAACAGTCCCAAATTCATATAGATGATTTTTACTATCAAAATATTGAAATTTGAGTGCAAATAATCAGATTTCGCTATTTGCGATTCCTATGACGTCACGAAAGGAGGGTTGGTCTTAAGGTGATAGGGAGTCATTCATTGAAAAACCGATGTTTTTATCTTTCCCGAATTTTTTTAAAGTGTTTCGAATTGGAAACAAAAAAAAATATTTAAATACCGAACTTAAGTAAGACTTGTACTTTTATATACAATTTTTGTTTTTCTTGTATCTAGATTTATATAAGCATAGTTTTGCAAAAATAAAAATATTAATATAGAAGTTTTTCTTGCAAAATTACACAAATATAGTTGTAGATACATAAATAACAAAAATTGCAAATGAATGTAAAATTCTTACTTTAGTTTGGTATTTCTTTATTTTTTTTGACTTTCCAATTCGAAACACTTTAAAAAATTCATGAAAGATAAGTACGTCGTTTTTTCAACATTTGACTCTCTATCACCTTAAGTAACATTCATTAGACAATAGAAAAATATTTAAAAAATCCTTTCGAGTGCTCAAAGTTAAATATTTTCTTTATACATTTCTATTTATTTTTGCTCAATGTAGTACAGAATATAAAGTTAATTGTTCTGTCATTGCATTTCTTTAAGGATATTTGCACTTTAATAATAAAATAATATAGATTGTTTTTTGTCTAATTGATTCTTGTGTTTTTGAAAAATGTCATTTGATTTCAACTGTAAAATATTTATTATATTGTACTTAATCGTAACTTACCAATAATTTGACTTATTTAAATATTTATAGGTATACCTCTTTAAAAGATGCTTCGGTATTTTCATCTAAATGTTTTTTAATTATTTTACTCTTGTCTCACGGTTGCTTCTAAACAAAGTAGGAGGTATAGTGGAGCGTGTCTGCGACAATTCAGCACCCTGTATAATTTGTACCAGAAAATTTCTGTAGGTGGTAAATGTCTTTCTGAACAAAAAAAAATCCCATGAACTAATATTTTTTTCGTTCGAACATTTTTAAAAAGCTGAGGCTAAATGACCACCGAGTGTATTATATTTTTAAACCTAAAATTCCGACGAAGATCAAGTATTTTAATAAAGTGTTAATAAAACAAAAATTATACAGGGTGTTCAGAAAATTATAATTTTGAAATTGTAAATATGCTGTAAGCTTTTCAGGATTAGGGAGTCGAAAAACCATGTTAGATTTTTTAATTCTGAATTTACAATCTAAAAAAATGCTGGATAAAAAGTGGGACACCCTATATGATCCCCATTATAGGGACGGCAGCAAAATTCATAGACTATGGGCGGTAAAATTGTAAATCCGTCTCTAAAGGTAAAACTAAACTTAAATGATCAAAAAGTTTAAAAGACAAAAGCCTGTATTCAGCGACCGTGATGGAAATTTTAGAGACGTCGTTAACGTTAAAAACGTCTTTAAAATATATTTCTCATGAAGAAATATTTTTTAATCACGTGTTTAACGTTAACGACGTCTTTAAATTTTTCATCACAGTCGCTGAATACATGCTAAAACAATTAGAAGTATATTTTTAGCACAATTCTATTTCTATTAATGCGTTTCCTAGATTATAGGGTAGTTTGATTATTTAATGAGTTTAAATAAAGCCTTTAAATAAAAATAGTTGATATTTTTATTTCTGCTGATAAGAACTCTTATCCTCAATTTTCATTTGCCCCAAATCGTTTTCATAATAAACGCGTGATCTGAATCATCTAACACTACAAAATCGAAATCAAAAGTTTATTTTACTGGTGTAAACTAAACAGAATCTAATGAAATATAAATAAGCATTTAAAAGTGGCTTTAATTAAGCATATGGTGCAATAAAGAAAAGTTTTTTGAACAAAACATATAAGATGTTAGATTAATCACGTTTATAAACACTTCCTTTTTTAATAGCGTTCGAAAATTTGCAGCATATACGTGCCTAACGTAGT
The DNA here is from genome assembly GCA_963971135.1 of Stenus bimaculatus. NCBI lineage: Eukaryota > Metazoa > Arthropoda > Insecta > Coleoptera > Staphylinidae > Stenus > Stenus bimaculatus. The sequence continues at coordinate 15,784,449 of OZ020187.1, forward strand.
TTTTAAAATAAGGTCTTGTTATAGTGCAATACAAAACCAAGTTTTTCGATATATCGTTAGTTACAAGTAGGTGCCTTATTGAAAAGGAGATATTCCAGAGATGGTACAATTTTTAATTAAATTATTTTAACTATTTATTTTATATAATGGGGATTTTAATTTTAAAATTTATTTGATTTTGATGTGGTGTTATGAATTATTATAATTATTATTAATAATGATGTTTTTTCCCAAAATACACGAAAATTTAATTCGGCGGTTACTACGATTTAATTATTATTTCTTCTCTTACAATTTTATTTTACAATATATTAGCCAAGATGCAGAATTTATTATGCGAACCACAAGTACTTACTCTTTAACAAAAATTGTGGAACGCTACTACTTTAAAACTGATCAAAATATAATAAGGCAAAAGTTTCAAAATATGATATTAAACTAGCAATATCAGTCACTTCAACTTTTCCGATATTTATCAAAGAATATATAAATTTTTAAAATAATGCAAAATTTTAACTCACCCAATAAGTGCTTCATTTACAAAACAAATCGAATGATAGTAAAAAGTTCCGAATCTAACGAAAAAGAAGATTAATACACCGTTTAAAAGAAACTTTATTAAACCATTTTCTAATTATTAAAAATCTTATTATCTTTCACGAACTGTTCGAAGTATTTTTAAGTTCGAATTTTTCAATAAGTCTGATAAGACATTTTCAAGATCCTATTTTATTGCTTTAATTTTATTAAGGATATTTATTTGGAGAGTGAACTTCAAAACTATCTAAAACGCTAGTTTCTGAATTGAATAATTATTGTATTAATTTAATTGCAAAATTGTCCTTGGCCAGGATTCGAACCTGGGACCTCCAAATTCTGGTAATTCAGTGGTTATTAGACCAAACATGAGGTTTTGAGGACTCAGGTTCGAATGGCCAAGAACTATTTTGCAATACTCTATTCTACACAGTTATTAGTCTTTATATTAATATTAACGTAATAGTTATTAATAAACAAAAATACTGTAAAATTACAAGAGCTAAACATTAAAATCAGTAAAAATATCTCCCATCAAGGTTAAAGCAATCTTTAACAACTGTAAAATTTTCTTACACGAGCCTTTATACTGTAGCGATAATCGATTATTATGCACATCGAAAATTCTACTTTTATACGAGTACATACATCATGTTTAGTTGTAAACATTCCAAAAATGGGAATATAATGACCATAATTTGTCCTATAAAACCTTATAGAAAACAAACTTTAATATATCCGAGCTTTTTTGCCCACATTAATGACATCTCTTGATAGGCCATAAATAGGCCATTTCATATTAATATTAGATATGTATATGTAATTTCAAATCGAACGTTTAAAGTGTATAAATATTACACAATTTTGTAATTTACTTTTTTTTATTCACGATTTTAGAATTCTGTTCGTTCTCTAGGTGGTAAAATGAACATACAGGTTGGTGATAAACTTTGGAACCAAGGTCATAACTTCCGTAAAATTTTTTTTGTAAAAATCGCTCGGACAGGTCAATTTTTGTTTTAAAAATGCCATCGTTTGGAATGAAAAAATATTCATGACGTCACTGATAACTTTTTATCATATTAATGATCACATAAAAATATTTTAAAAAATTTCAACCATTTTTGAAAAAAAAAATAAATTTACTCAAAAAAAAATTATTAATTCTCAATGAAAATATGGCAAGAAAAATAAATTGAACTAATTGTTAGTTTAAAAATAACAAATTATTATTGAAAATATTCAAATTGTTCTTCTTTACACAATTGGAATTTTCTTAAAACTAATTTTAAATAACTTTTAATGAAAAAGGTAATTAAAATAAAATGTTTGAGTAATAATAAACTTTAAATAAAATTGTAATTTATTATAAATTTGAAAAAGCTTTTGATATTCAAAATTTATTGAAATAAAAATTGCCTTTATAAAAGTGTTTTAGTTGACGTTATTTTGTATGGCAAATAAAATTTTAAATCCATTTACCAATGCTTGAATAGCTTACTTCGTTTGTTTAATAATAATCAACAATTATTAATTTTTGCGAAATTAAAAATGCCTCGTTTAAGCGAACGCGAAAGAATCGAAATTTTAATTATGGTAGGATACGGCGATAGAAAAAGAACCTAAGGCCCATGGGGAAGCTTGTGCTTTGTTTAATGAGCAATACCCAAATAGACCGCAAATCTCAAGATCTACAGTAAGTAAGTTAGTTACCAAATTTGCAGAAACAGGATCTGTAGGAGATTTGCCTCGACAAGGACGGCCTCAAGTGAATGAAGAAACCAAATTAAATTTATTACTTGCGATTGAAGAAAATCCCAATATTTCAACAAGAGATATTTCAAGAAATAATAATGTGGATCATTCCTATGTCGCAAAATTATTAAAAAAGGAAAAGTATCACCCATACAAAATAAAACTCATACAAGAGTTAAATGAAGATGATCACGATCGCCGACTGCAATTTTGTGAAGAAATGATGGCGCGATGTGATCAAAATCCAAATTTTTTAAGTAGTATAATTTTCTCCGATGAAGCTACCTTTCAATTGAATGGATCAGTGAATCGACATAATTGTAGGTATTGGTCACAGGAAAATCCTCATTCGGCCGTAGAATCCCATAGTCAACGACAGGGAAAGTTAAATGTATGGGTGGGAATGATTGGCAGACGTTTTATAGGACCTTACTTTTTTAATGAAAACCTTACTGCCGAAAGATACTTGAATTATTTGCGGACTGATTTGCTACCAGTTTTACTTCGTATTTTCCCCAATTATGAAAATCGCAACATTTCTAACCAAAACATTTGGTTTCAACCAGCTCCTCCACACTTTGGCAGGGCAGTGCGAGAATTCCTTAACACCACGTTTCCCAACAAATGGATAGGTCGGAGGGGACCAATTGAGTGGCCTCCGCGATCTCCCGACCTAACGCCCTTAGATTTTTTTTTGTGGGGACATTTAAAATCAAAAGTTTATTTCAATAGACCTAATAATTTACTAGAATTGGAGCTTAGAATTAGGACGGAATTGCAACAAATTGACGAAGAAGCTATTAACAATAGTATTCAGAGTGTCTACACTCGAATGGGACAATTCCAAATGGTCAATGGGGAACAATTTGAACATTTTCGTTAAAATTTGTTACTTGTAAATTAAAAATTTACTTTTTTTTTGTAATATTTTCATTGAGAATTAATAATTTTTTTTGAGTAAATTTATTTTTTTTTTCAATAATGGTTGAAATTTTTTTAAATATTTTTATGTGATCATTAATATGATAAAAAGGTCTATGAAAAATGTGTAAAAAAAGTAGGGGTTTCCATTTAAAAAAATTGATGATGACGTCATAGTGAAGTTATCAGTGACGTCATGAATATTTTTTTCATTCCAAAAGATGGCATTTTTAAAACAAAAATTGACCTGTCCGAGCGATTTTTACAAAAAAAATTTTTACAGAAGTTATGATCTTGGTTCCAAACTTTATCACCACCCTGTATGTAGATATTTGGTAAATACTTTTTTGATTTAACGCATTGAGGATATGTAATATGAGCTTTATTTGAACTTTTAATAATAAATTTGCTTATTATTTGATAAATATCTATAGGGTATTTCAGAAAAAATCTATATAATTTCAGAAATTATCAATTGTAATTCAGAAAAGGCAATTGTTTTCTGAAAAACCAATCTAATTTCAGAAAGCATCTATTGTATTTTAGAATCATCAATTGTATTTCAGAATCTTCAATTGTATTTCAGAAAGAATCATTTGAAAATCAGAATTCGTCAATTTAATTTCAGAAAGTATGATTTGTACTTCAGAAAGAATCATCGTCTTCCATTTAAAGTAAATTTTGGATTATCTAAATATTTTAGATTATCTATAATATTTTAGATTGTAGTGTGATTTTCCTTGTTCCTTGTGTAGCACAACTGGCACAATCACCACCAGCAATTGTATTTCTGGCTTCATCAATAATTATTATTTCTAAGTAAAGCAACATTTGCTCCACGATGCCAGGAGCAGTAACAGGAAAAATCCGAAATTGTCTTTGAACAATACTGCTTTAATCTTAGAACACGAGGCTTATTCTTGGGCCGGTCTAGATCGTGTGATCGACGACATTCATCATTCTGTCCTTTTCATTTACATGAAAAAATAAGAGTCTATCCTTCTAGTAGTCTTGCCGACGACACCATCTCGCCCGGTCCAGGAATAAGGCTGCAGATTATTTCAATTTGGTTTAAGATTGGTGAAAAACTACCTAGGCGTTATATTGTTACTGGTGTATTAATAAACTGCCAAAGCACATTTTTGATAAATTGCATGTGCCTGTTCGGTTCACGTGCCCAATCACCGCAAAAAATTCTTGGGTTCCTCATTTTTTTACAATTGATCTTTTCTGATATTGATTTTTCTCAAATACAATTGATGGTTTCTTTGATTTATCTGAAATACGATTGATGCTTTTCCAAATACAATTGGAAAAGGTGTAGTACCTACTATCATCCCATTCATTTAAAGCGCCCTATTTAGTAGTTAAAAACGATCTAATTTATATTTGATTAATTAGTCCAAAAATGTTTAGATTGTTAAGGTATACTGATAATCTCAAAATTATTTGACTATCTGAAATTTTTAATTCCCATTTACAATGCAACATTCAATGCTAAAACTTAAAAAAACATAAAATAAGTAATAGAAACACACACAAGCTTTTATTTCCAATTCGTTGGGTTTGGTTTCATAAAGTGCAAAAACAGGTGTAGAAGTTGTAGGAAAACCTATTAAACTCGTTTGAAATGGAGATAATTTGTTACCTGCAATTTGGTCATTAACCAGTTAATATACAAGCTAGTTATATTTTAATGAGTGTTTGTGATTTTAGTGTCCTCTATTTCTGTCCCAAGGGTATTTCGATTTTTAAACTGGCTTTTCAATTTTCGACAGATATCTAAATCTAAAGCAATCTATGTTTATTTGTACTTATTTATCTTATTGTAAAGAATTTAATACCATTATTAAATCCTGTTGCCATCAACAGGATTTTCTACGAGAACAAAAGTAATTAATTAATCCATTAATATATTATAGTACTTACTGATGTTTAATGAATATTTATGGGAATTTTATTAGTGGTAGTGTGATGATTCTCTGCTCGTAAACTTGGGAGGACCGCAGTATTTAGTATCAGCCTTTTATCTTTTATGACTTGTTTGTTATACACTATGTCCCAAAATAGTCCTCAGATAAAGGGTAGAAAGTAGATGAGGTATTATTAAAAATAATTCCTATTGTTACTTTTATAATGTATAGTTCTTCGTAGCGGAGTATTTTCATTTAGTCTCTTTACTGTAATTTGGTATACAGCCTAGGCCACCCTTTAAATATTAGGTTTTAGGTAAATCTTGACTAGTAGCTAAAATGAGTCCGTCTATTTTCTGTTTTTATTTTGTTTATATCCTTAACAATACATAAATTCTTATTTATATTTATACAGGGTCTTAAAAAATGAGTAAATTTTCCATAGGTGGGTACACTGAGAGTAAACATCATACTTCAGTGGCGTTTTTAACAATGTTTGCAAGACACTTAAAAAATAGTTTTTTAAAAATACCCGTAAAAAACTTCTAAAAAACGGTTTCATTAAAATGACAAATAATATTTAAATTTAAATGAATTTTAACAGGTACACCAACAAGGGAAGTCTAAAATGACTAGATAGTATGTTTGGTTGCGTAGTTGTCGTATCAATCCTAATTGAATTCCCTGTATAATGCACATGTATAAAAGAGGTATCATTTTAGACTGGATCTCGGAGTAAATAGTGTGGACACCGAGGTAATAAAGCGTTGGTAGACAAAAAAGAGTACCTAGGAAAAATCTTGATTTGTTGCTAAAGCTTTTTCAAGGAAATTAGATTCGATTTCATAAATGCACTGACATTTATCGTCATTCATTTTATGCATTTTTTGGTTTCCTTTCTAACCCTACAAAAATGATCCAAACCATCTGGTTGTTAAATGTTGATAAATTTTGATTTTTGACACTTGAGTCAGTCTTTTGTATGTACGCTCAGAATAATTTGTGTGCGATTACAATTTATAGGAATCGTTATTATTTAATAATTTTTCTTTCGAAAATATCGAAAAAGTAACCTTGGCGAATACCAACGACTAAAAATTCATTTTTAGAAGATTTTGGAAAATTTCAAGTAGAGACAGGCTTCCACATAAATAATGAGGTAGGAGGCCGAAAACGCACACTAACAGAACAACTGAAGATCAAAAATTTATACTTGAATTTATTAAAAATCGGAAGAAAACTTCTTTTCAGCTTACTGGTAGTTTTTCAGAAGACCTCAGAAGGCCGATTAACGCTCATGACAAGACAACGACTACTAGTAATACGCCTGAAGGCAGAGGTGGGATTTAACCGGCTTATAAAAATTTTGTCGATGATTTTGTCCTAAAAGCACATTACACATATATTTGAAAATTCTTAAAATTTTGATTATTTAAAAAGTAAATGCTTGAAATTTAAAAATATATTTTTAACCCCCCTCCCCTCTTCTAAATAAGCGAACCGTTTGCATCGCACCGTTGGTTGAATTTATCGCGAAAAACGAAAAAATACTTATTAGTGCACAACAAAAAATTTTTTCAACACCAATATTCTAAAAATCCTAATTTGCTAGGGTCCCTTAAACACCGACAAGTACATAACCTTATTGGGATTAGTTGTACAGCCATCTTTATCCCGATTTTATGGGGACACCAATCTAGAAGATGTAATATATATTAAAATTAATTTTAATAACTTTTAAGGAAAACAGTTTTGTTGTACTGGATTGGCCTGCATAGTCACCAGATCTCTATTAAATTGAGTAGCTTTGGAAAAGCGTAAAATATTATTATAACTTCAAAAGCAGCTCTAAAAATACTCTACAAGAGAGGGAAATAATATATACTAAAGATTGCAAAAGGCTAGTAGATGGTGTGTTAAAAAGGAGGACCAACAAAATACACTGTTCAAAATGGTCTAGGGTAGGGGTGCCCAATTTTTGTACCACTTTGCAAAATTTTCAAAACATGGCGTAACACCATCAAAATGTACATTGTATATTTTGAGTAAAAAAAATCGACTCGTAGGGCAAAATAAGAAATATCTAAAAATTTGATCAAACTGTGATAACTGTCATATTTTCGCTTATCACCGACCTCGCTGTCACGTATCAATAGTGGTTCGCGTACCACAGATTATTGGGAACCCCTGGTGTAGCGAATACGGCTACATTCTCAAGAATTGCTCTTATTTTTTAAATTATGATCATAATCAGTAAGTTTATAATAAACGGGAACTAAATTCGATATTTACTTGCAATATTTTTTATTTTTCACATATTTTATTTATTAAAAATAAAATAATCCTTACACTACAGGGTGCGTTATTGGGGAACCTTCAGTTGAATTCCCAAGTGTTCATATCTGGGTCAATTGGTCAAGAAGATTTTTTAACTATTTTTCTGAGTATCCTTGAAACCAACAACTGACCGGAGAGCTCTTGCGCCATTATTAGGACACCATGTATACAGGGTGTCCCGTAAGTGGACGATAAAACGAAATGAGCTGACAGAGAAGGTAATTTCCAATTTAAATAACCATATTTTTTGTTATGAAATTGTTGATGGTTCAAGAGTTATTTCAGTTTTTGTATTCTTTCAGTAAGCGCGTACTGTGTTCATTAAATCATTGATTAAGTAAATACTATGAGTTGTTTGATTATTTTTAATTATCATTATGAACCTCAAAGGGTCTATCTTTTCAATAATAGCACTTTTTATACTCATTAATCTTTTATCAAACAAAAAAACTATTTTGCGAAAACTTTTTGTTCGTATAAAATTATAGTTGATTTTAAAGTCACCCTGACAGAAAATAATGTAAAGTTGCTCCCAGCTGGAAGTAGGACAAAGAATACGCGATCGTGATTACTTTTGTCCTACTTCCAGCTGAGAGTAACTGTACTAACATAAAGTTGAACAACTATTAGAAAAAGTTGTCCATTTCACGTAGAATCAGAAATGGTACAACGCATAAAAGCAAATCCAACCGTTTTTTTAATGATTTTTTATGAGAAGTAATTCGTATTTTTGCGAAAAAAAATTGTACTAGAGTTTTGAGTTATGGTCAAAAATTAAACGAAACGAGTCAAATAATGATTTTTATTACCAAAAATTTACAAAAGGTGCTCAAACTCAACTAAAATTTTATACGAACAAAAGTTGTCGCAAAATATTTTTTTTGTTTGATAAAAGATAAATGAGTTTATAAAAGTGCTATTATTGAGAAGGTGGACCCTTTGACCTTTGAGGTTCATAATGATAATTAAAACAAATCAAACAACTCATAGTATTTTTTAATCAATTATGATTTAATGAACACAGTACGCGCTTACTGAAAAAATACAAGAACTGAAATAACTCTTGAACCATCAACAATTTCATAACAAAAAATATAGTTATTTAAATTGGAAATTACCTCCTCTATCAGCTCATTTCGTTTTATCGTCCACTTACGGGACACCCTGTATAATTCTAATAAAAAGCGTAACCTAACCTAACCTAAACTTTTCTCAATTTTATAATGAAATAACAACTAATAATAAGTAATTAATAATTAACCTTTATTGGTATATACTTTACAGAAAATTAATAAAAAATAAAGATAAAATTAAATACAGCGAAATTACCCATATACAGGGTGCCCATTTGACGTTGGACTGTATCGGTATCTTTGTTAATATTTTGACTTAATAGAGACAATTTTTTCTGTACAATGCAGTAAAACAAATGAATATTTTTTTTCGCCAACGGATTGACCGGAAATGAACCAAACTTATTATTTTCTTATGGCAGCCATATTGGATTTACACATATTCGGAATTAGTGTATTTTTCTGAGTAATTTGATACATCATATGTAATATTTTAAGAAAAATAGAAATAATTTTATTTTACTAACCAAAAATGGCCTTGAATAGATGTAAACTGTCAGTACATTTGTGTTAAGATTTATTTTACATTTAATATTTTTAATAGTTACATTTATCTTATTGATAATTTACATCTCTTAAAGTCCAATGTTAGTTCGTAAAATCAAATAATTTAATTTTTTTTTAAATATGACATATGGTATACCAAATTACTCAGAAAAATTCCGAATATCGGTAAATCCAATGTGGCTGCCATAAGAAAAAAATAAATTTGGTTGATTTCCGGTCAATCTGTTAGCGAAAAAAAATATTCATTTGTTTTACTGCATTGTACACAAAAATTTGTCTGTATTATGTTAAATAACTTTTTTGGTACCACAGAAAATAAAAAAGTTATTGCCATATTTTAAAAATCGCATTTTCTTGTTTTATCAAGATAGCGTTAAAACGATGCGATATTCAATTTTTGTGTAAATGAATTATTAATATTCGAAAAACCCTCTACTACTTTGTCCATTTAACCGACTTTCTATCTCCAATAAAAACAAAGATACCCATACAGTCCAACGTCAAATGGGACACCCGGTATAACTTAAAAAAAATATTAACATAATTCACTTGGTGTGTTCTCTTCTTACTTTTAATATTTCCATCATATCTTTTTGTCCACTATCATCCGCCGCAAGTATTCTCAGCCATCTCTTTTAATTTATACTACTTGTTGTCCAGTGTTGAATCGGGTCTTCTTTCATCATGCATACTATGCACTTCCTTTGTTCCTCATGTAACCAGAAGTTATTTCCCTCCTCATTTCCACAATGAAATCGTGCGATCATTTTGGTTGTTTCCTCTTCATACCCTTTATTTAGATACACCGTGTAAGTGTTATTTACCATAATGTATCTGTACTTGCTGTTATATATAGAGTTGCATATTCTATTGAATCGGACCTATCTATCTACCTCTATTAGCCTCTGAATAACCAGTTTTTCTACGCTGCAGCCTTCTCTAGTATATATTTGAATCTATTCATTTGATTGGCCTGCTTCTTCTAACGTTATTTTATCTTCTTTTGATCCATCTATTTGGGCTTTCTCTTCTAACCGCCTTGTCCACTTCCCTTATTATTTTGTTCCCATCATCATTGTTGCTTTTTTTCCTATTCTTTCTGTATGCATCTTCCCCAAATTATTCCTCTGCATTGTCATGCCAAGATATCTGAATTTTTTTGCTTTTTCAATCTTTTGTCCCTGCCAATAATATCTTTCGTTCTTTTTTCTCTACCTCCTTTGGCAAACACCATTATTTTTGTTTTTTCAACATTTAGTAACATTTCCTTCTTATTCAAATAATTTTCCAACACCTTTAGCATTCTACATAACTCCCTGTCTTCCTTTGGCATAACATAAGTACTCAAAAGTACTAAGTCGTCCGCATAAGATATCGAACATATTCTTTGCGATCCTATTCTTATCCCTCTCACTGGGCATTTATCAAGCGTTTCTTCTAGGTCCGCCAAGTAACAATTAAATAGCGTTGGACTCTTACCCCTTTGTCTTCTGTGTTACTAATATAATTCTATTTATGGTTGTTTCGTATACATGCTTGATTCTCCTTATCAAATTACCGCTTAACAACTAAAATAGGTAGTGTTTCCATATAATTATTAATATTAAGTAGTGGCAATTGAGTAATCTGATCTCTTAGGGCTCTTCGAATGCTTTGCGCCCATTATTATGATCCATTAGTTTTAAAAGTGTTCTTTGAAGCATGTCCCATTGCGCTGGCCATGGTAAAACATTAATGTTTTCATCCTGGAATTATCGCACATACCGAGGTACATGTGGGCGTAAATTATGGATACAAAAAGGGAAGCAGATTACGTATTCATACTAATGTGCTGTCACCTGGTGACCTTACTCCATATAGGTATATGCAAATAGTTGCACAATTGGTTGAAGAATCTTATCAACGAATTGAACTTGGTACATTTTACCAATTATGCAAGCGAGGTCCTTTCTGTGGTTTAAAATGATTCCTCCCCAAACCATTACAGAACCTCCTCCTACGAGAATTCAGACCAGCTTTATGAAGACAATTTCTAATGGTTTGGTCGCTAACAGTTGCTTCATGTACAAGCTGCTTCACGTTAATCTGGTACACAAAACAAATGCTAAGGCAGCCAATAAGCAGACGCTTTCGTGCGGCCTGGAAGATCCCTTAATCTCGCCCCACCTTTAGTCGGTGGTGGGATTAACCAGGATTCAAACAACTTTACTTAGAATTCTCCTTAATTAAGCTTTACTCACAATGCGATACGCGTTGGAAACGCACAGCCAGGGATTGTCTGGCCATTCCAACTTAACTACTGAATAGCTATGGGCGAGACTAAGGGATATTCAAGCCGCCGAAAGCTTCTTATTGGCGCTAACATTTCTTTTGTGTACTAGATTAACGTGAGGCAGCTTGTACATACGTTTTGTAAGTAACTTACAAGCTCACGCCCGGAAAATGAACGATTGCGCCTAGATTGTAATAAAAGGATATACCTAACTTGAGCAGGGGTAGTAACCCTTCATGGTCCTAGAGATATTTCAGCCACATCACCAGTTTCCTGATAACGCTGCCATTATCGCCAAATAACAATTCTCGAAGACCCAAATCGAGTAACCACTGGAGTTTACGAATTACCCTCCTTAATCATCCCCACAGCACGTAACATTTTATATCTATATAAATGTCTACGCTCCATAATCAAGTTACACCTAAAGTTACCAGAACTCTTTTTTACAAAGATTTATTTTTGGTTAAAATATTAATTTTGATATTCCGTTTTAAATACATATTTTTTAACATTGGATTAGTAAAGTTTTATGTGATACCTTATAATTCTGGCCAAGGCTGTATCTTTAAATTATTTGGTTAATTTAAGAAAATCAATACCAATACGTTATATTTACATTTGGGTAAACAAGGGTGTGTTAAAGATGTGCATTAAAATTGTGTCTTTGGTAGTATACGATCCAAGGTAAACTAAAAATAGATATGAAAAATGCGAAGCATTGAATGTGAATGTACATATATACATATATAAAAATGGAAGATTTAAAGTGTCCCATAAGCTTGACAACAGCAAAAATTGTTTCTGTGAAATCGAGAGGAAAAGATTACATTTTGGCACTCGTTATTTAGATCTTTTCAGTCTACCCGGCTCGTTTAAAGGAGCTGCTACGTTAATATTTTGTTTAATGATTATAGTTAGTAGTGTTTGTCCTAATCAATGAAAATTTGTGCTACGTTCTGTGTCTACGACATTAGTACACTGGTAATGGTAAATGACTTGCCTAAATTACCTATCCTTTCAACCCACGTCTTATAAATTCTAATTTAATGTCTGTAATTTGTACAGAATAATTAAACAAATCTTTTCCCAGGGTAATAAAATCACATGGGAATTGCTTGTTATTTAAAAAATATATACCTAAATACTCATAATTAATAATAGTGTCACAGGGGTAGTGACTAGAAGTGTCTCTTATGGAATATCAATTCAGTTATTCTATATTTCATTAAAAAAATGGAAAGATGCGATATTTCATTTTATTGTCATTAAAATTAAATATAATTAATTTTAAAAAACCAAATAGATTGTTTTCTCGATTGATTTAGATAATGAACTAAAAAGAATTCCACCTAATATTGAAAATTATGATGTATTTATTGAAATATTAGGAAATATTTCTAGACAACACATACCTACAGGTTGTAGAACAACATTTATACCAGGTCTTATAATGCAGACCCTTTTTTACAAACGGAAACAGAATCTTGAAAATATAGATATTTAATATTCAAGTAGATAAGCCTGGAATACATTAAAAAAATGTAGTGATTCCAAACAATTTTAATTGAATTGTTCTATTTCTGCTAATCAAGTTGCTATTAGATTTTTTTAATAATTGTATTTTTAAGAGAATATACCGTAGATATGGATAAAAACTAAAATAGTTGCTATCCCAAATCCGGACAATTATCTAAATAAAGCCAAACGGTTTAGACCTATCTCACTTTTATGTTCTTTATAGAAATTATTTCAAAGAATGTTATTATGTAGACTCTCTCCAAATATTGATGATCAACTTATACCTCAACAAGCTGATTTTCGTTCTAGTAAATCAGCTACAGCATAAATCCCTAACCGTACCCAACATATTGAAGATGGTTTTGAGAATAATTTAATAACTAATAACAGGTGCTGTTTTTGCTGACCTCTCTTCGGCTTATGATAGGATTTATCATCGGATTCTTTGTCTAAAATTTATAAATTGACAAAGAAGCTAATTGAAATCATTCGTAGTCTATTAGAAAATTGACGCTTTCGAGTATAATACGGTGGTAAACAAAGTAGATGGATAATTCAGAAGAATCTCCTGCTTCCACAAGGTGTTATATTTGAGAGAAATACAAATTAATTTAAAAGATATTTATTTCAGTTGAAGTATTTATCAATTATCAAATCTCACACATTTCAGCACCTACTGAGATAATAAATTAATATTATAACATGTTATCTTTTAAAATAAAAATTTAAACAAACTAAAATCATCATAATACAAATAATCTTTAAAACGTTGAGGTATTATAAGTCTTTCTAAGTGCTCGTCTCTTTCAGGAATCAATCTTAAGATTTTCATCTGCAATTCCTAGATTTTCATCTGTAATTTCTTCTGTAGATAAACTTCCATCTTGTACTTTTTTCAAATCATTTTCTTCTGGCAAAGGTCTTAAATGAATTCGATTTCTTCTTAAGATTGATCCATCATTTGTAAGTGGTATGATTCTGGTAATACATCTTTATCTATAACTGTTCCTTGTTTCCATAATCTTTTATCTCGTTGTACCATAACTTTTCTTTGATGAGATATTTTTTATTAATTTTTTAGATTTAACATTACCATAGAAAATTACTGTATTTTGATGTTCTTTGAGTTTTAATAAATTCCTAATTTCAAATTTTGGATATAACTGAGTGCTTATTCTGGGTTATAATGTTCTAATCTTCCTTTTAATATGTAAATTAGTTGGAGATGGTAAATTATTTTTAGGAGTAACATTATATTCCATAACTACTATTACAGCATCTTTGTTGTTTTCTTAAGTAAATTTTTAATAATTTGAACGGTTCAATGGTATCCATTAGAACGTGAATAAGTAGGGCCTGTACCTTGTTCAATTTCCAAATTTTTATAGAATTATTTTGTTAATGGTTAAATTTTTGGTAATTTGACATAATTTTAGTAAGTTAACCATAGAACATAAATAAGAATTTCAAAGACGAAGATGTCTTATTTCTAACCTTTTCAATTATGGCAAACTTTGAATGATAATCTTCTATTATCAAATAATCACAATTGTTTATGAAGGCAAAATAAATTCCAATAGTATGCCATGGCGTTGGAGGTAATTCAAGCAAAATTAATGATTGCACAGGATTAGATCTTTTATAATTTTGGCAAACTATGCAATTTCCATCTAAAGATAATCCTGGCCAAAATAATGCTTCCTTTGCCTTTTTCAACATATAGGTACGTTATTTCAGAATCAATAATATAATAATATTTTGTTTTTACGATTGAGGAACAACCAATTTATTTTCAAGAAATAAGATTCCGTTTTGAATATGGTGTATTTGATATCTTAATAATCTCTAAATTCTGGGTGTTAAACAATCCATACTTTTCTTAATAATTCCTAGTAAATGGCCGTGATCAATTTCTATAATAATATCAAAGCCATAAATAAAATAATAAAAATGTTCACAGGTGATTGCAATTGCTAATAGTTCCTTCTCTATTTGTGCATGTCGTTTTTGTGCTTCATTTAAAGAAGAAGAAGAAGCGAATGTTTCTGGCCTATTTTCTTGAATAAGAGCTGATCCTACTCCATACTGGCTAGCATCTACTCTAACTGTAATTTTCTATCCTTTGTCAAATAATGCTAAAACTGGAGCATTTGCAATAAGTCGTTTCAATTCTTCAAAACATATCAATATTTTAGGTGGAATAGCTCCTAGGAAAAGAAGAAATAACTAACTAATTATATACACCCTTTGATTGGTATTATTCCAAGAAGATCTAGACTAAAATCGAGGAAAAGTTTTCTTTTATCATAGAGAGATAAGGTAACGTCCGGGATAGTCAGATGAATAAAAAACGATGATTGGCTTTGCGGACAAATTTATTGTTCTCAACTTACAACATGAGCTAACGTTTCGGTTACACTCGTAACCTTCTTCAGAGCTAAAATTATAATATATATTACAATCATTCACAATACACTATTAAAAATAAATTAAAACAATTAGCAATATAGATTCGATTTATTTTTCCCCCCTTTTATTTTTACATAAAATCACTCACCTATGATGTGTCACATTGAACAATTGGTCAAAATTAAAATTAAAATCATCATAAGTATGAGCTGGTATGAACAACTATAAAAACCATGAACTAACAATGGTAACTGAGACAGCTTAGGATGTTAAGATTACTAAGTATTTGTTGCTTAATGAATCGCGATGAATTAACCGAGCATGTGCTTGGCACTTAACCTAGAATATATCCTTCATTAGTAAGTGCAGCAACGTTGCCAACTTAGTAACACGGTTGTCATTAGAGATAAACTTAAAGTTAAGTTTATTTTATGAATGTATCACTCTATGTTGTGTATTGTGAATGATTGTAATATATATTATAATTTTAGCTCTGAAGAAGGTTACGAGTGTAACCGAAACGTTAGCTCATGTTGTAAGTTGAGAACAATAAATTTGTCCGCAAAGCCAATCATCGTTTTTTATTCATTTTCTTTTATCTGTTTACCTCGGTCGCTGAATAGAGGCTAATATGGTTACTGCAACTGTATCTATTGCAGGTACTGGATTATTTAGATGAACAGAGTGTGATCTAATATCATTTTTCACTGGTATTAATACTCCTGCTCCTCTTCCTTTTTGCCTGTCACATCGAAATACATCATAGTTGTTTGTGAATAGTTCCGTATTGTGCACGCTAGGCCTAGGCCAGGTTTCTGTTAATACTATTAATTCCAAATTGCTTTGTGATACATTATTAACAAATCGTTGAGCTACGTATTTAGGCCCCTGCTGCTTTGGTAGTATTGAAATATCTAGCGTTCTCTATTGGCTACAACGGCTTTTTTTTATTTGCATCTCTAGCTGTGATGATTTTAGGAACTCCATTACGGTAAACAATTTTTCGATTTTCTTCCCCATTTTTCTTCCCCTTGGAAAAGGACTATCATCTGACTTTATTCGTATATGTCTAGTTTTGGATTTACCTTTCAGTCACTAATGTATGGTGTTGCAAATATTACTTTTAAAGACTTTTCCCTTACGTGTAGTTTGCTCCCCAGACGAAATACCTTTAACTTTCAAAATCTGGCTAAACATCATGTAGAATTTTAGAAATATTTTCTTTAACAGCATTATTATCTTCATCATTATTAGAATTTTCCTTGAATTGATAAGAAATTTTGTCCTTAACTGTCTATTTCCCAATTCAGCAAAGATTTCTTCCTGAGTTAGGTTGCTTCACTTCAAAATACATCAGTTGCTTTACGGTATTTATGATGGACACGAAATAAACAAATAAATATGATTACAATTACACAAGAATGACTTACCCTTTAAATTACTTTTGATTTATTGATTATACTCATTACAAATAATCTATTACCTAACCATCTACGCCTATCGTTTCAATATGGGGACAGTAAAGGACTCTAATTTTTTGCTGACTATCTTCTTTATCTTCAACTGTTAACTTTTCTCACTAACTCTTAAGGGTCTTGTTGAAGATTGTTTAAGACTCGAAGACTGTCCCTTGTCAACGATTAATCTCATACATACAATTAATCACGTGGCCTCGTAAGTATTGGGTGAGAGCATTATTTTTCGTTTTGTAACGAAGGAAGAATCTTTGTTATCATTTGTAATTGCACGTTATTTCCGTTGTCATAATTACCTAACTGATGATGATGAATAAATAATAATTTGGAAAAATACCATTTGTAGTAATCATAATTTATAAAGGTTAATTTGGAAAATATTCATATGCGTGACAATAGGTTAAAGTTTAACTGTTTTGGAACTAATATTAATTTTGAAGTTTATAGTGTAACAATAAATCTAAAATCGAGTCTTAAATTATAAACATTTCATGTTGATAAATACGGGTAATAGGGTAAAAAATGTGCTCTAATAAATTGAGTTTGATTTATCATTGTTGGGGAAACTATTTAATAAATGCGAGTTAAATAAACTCCCGTTTTGAATGTGTATTATATCAGACTATTGATTAGTCCTGTAGATAGAAATGCGCACAGCGAGGCGCTGCAGCCACCTATTTTGGATGGAGGTGTGTAAACAGGATGAAAATGCTTTCACGGCCCGTTTTCATTCCTGGAAATTCCACAAATTCTTATATAAAGCACCCGAATGACTCGTGACTTGACGTTACGTGCCGCAAAGAGTGTTAAACTAAGGCAAATATAAATTAGTTTGACGTTGCAGACATTGTGTGTAACATTTCTCATCCCTATTTCATTGAAATTATGAAAGGGCTTCCATTTGTGTTTACCATTATCAACAGAACATGGTTATTTATTCATTTTTAGAAATAATAATTTTATCTTGTTTGTGCTTTTAAGCTTTGTTATTTTATCTTTTCTCACATATAAAATTTGTTTTGTTGTAAAATGTGCCTTCTAAAAAAATGAAACGGCCTCGGATAAATTTACTGCTATCTTATTCTGCATAACTGCCTTTATGGAAAAGCGGGATTTCTGGTAAAAGCACGTATAAATCATGATGTAATATTGATTGCGATCAAGAAAAACTACTAGTACTATATTTGAAGAGTTTTTCATATATTATAGGCTCACAATTTCCATTATCGAGGAAATTTCAATATATTACACAATTAATTTTTTAGAATTTTAATGGAGGAAAGTTTGTCTAATTTACGAGCCATCGAACACAATAAAACTTCTGCACGTGTAAATAAATAAATGTATTTGCTTCCCTTTTGTAGAATGGGAAGCAATTTAAATTGCATAACATAAAAGTTTTATTTCAGGTAGCCTAGACGTTCGTATATTTTTTTAAAACTGAGCATTAAAACTTCCCAAGTAGCTGCATTTATTTAACATTACCGTTTATCATTTATCTTTTAGACATGTATTACATTTTCAAATAACTTTACTACTTACTTGAACCACACACGTTTTTCAAGATTCACAACTTTTTATCTACATCTACATCTGAAATATACAAATCCCTTTTATTTCTCCAGGTACTAATAATATCATTCTTGACTTGAATTTGAGATTTGCGATGAGGATTATTAATTATAAAATTGAATTGTAATTGATCCTCTAGATCGTCGACGCATAATTAATACCATTGCAATTTGCTCTTCAATTTCGTGACTACTCATTATCAAACCCCATTTTTCATGAAGCTATTACAATGTTCCGTGTTGCCAGAAGGGAGGAAAAGCTACATTTATCTTGTGGACCTTGGCACGGTTTTTAAAATTACAGAACTTTGAATACGCTTTTACTGCGGAGAGTGCTCTTTTCTTATTAATAACAATAAATTACTCATGAAAAATTGTTCGGAAAATATCGAATTTTTCGTTTTTCATAAATATTTCATTTTCAATTAAAACCGCGTAGGAATTTAATGACGTTGCATTATGACCTCTTACAACTAAAGCATAAAAGAGATCGTATAATGCAGGATAAGTAAAAAAGCTTGACCTACCTAAA
Organism: Stenus bimaculatus; assembly: GCA_963971135.1. NCBI lineage: Eukaryota > Metazoa > Arthropoda > Insecta > Coleoptera > Staphylinidae > Stenus > Stenus bimaculatus. The sequence goes on from OZ020187.1 coordinate 15,803,332, forward strand.
TTTAGGCTATAATAAAAATTATATGATCCCACGTTACTATTTACTATAAATCTTTTCAAGTCCCTGCTGCCTTTCTTTGGTTTTTATGTTTTGGTCTTAGCATTTATTTCATCATAGAATATTAAATAAGTATTTAAATTATACGGGGTGATGGGTGATAATTTGAAAACGATTTACTCGAAATTACTTCAGTTTGACGAGATTTTTTATACATCGGTAAAAGAGGTTAATTTTTTTAGGAGAAGGAATTTTAATAACGGCCAACAGTTTACCCCACATATCATCCCATTTGCCCCAGCAGCCCTTGAACATTTTAAATTGCACTCCCACACTTTGTGACATCTCTTTTAAAAGGATTTTAAAAGCAGAATACAGTGTTCTATACAGTTTTAAAAACTGATCACTTGATGACAACTTTTAAACAAAACTTAGTTATTACATATCCAAATTAATATATTATTTCTAATGAGAAATTAATCAAATATTAGTCTCTAATCTTTTCAAAGAGGATAATAAAAATACAATTTCATAATTAAAAGAATAAAATTTAAGAAAGTCAAAGTCATTTCTCACTTGTGCAAATGTTTCTCGAGATATACAAACTACAACCATCATTTCTCATGCTTGGATACTTTCAGGAGGTGGTTTATTAAATACTTACAATTCTTTTAAGTGTCTCCAAAGAGAGAAATTCAATCGCGAAAGATCGGGAGACCATGCTGGTAATTCTATCGGACCTCTTTTCTTATATTGAGATAAGGCCAAATACGAAACTTAAAAATGTGTAAAATCATTTTTTAAAGCTAATAGATTGGGCATAATAGCCTGATAAACGTGGAAAACAACCCAGCAAAAATATTAGATTAGATTACAATAAATAGGAGGGCGATTGGCTTTTTTAATGAGACGAACTGCGACCCCTGTGATCTTTTGTTCAAACCCTTGCTCTTGAACAATCGTGATGCATGATAAGTTAATTAGAGTCCTGGGAAACATGGTCATGACTTCGTCTGGAATAAGCCGAAGTGATCGAATCTAGTGCGAGCCAATGTGTCGCATTCGCAGATGAAATGTTCCATCCTCCAGGCCACAAAATCTGCAGGTTGTTGTTTCCAACTTGCCCATTCTGTTGAGGTGATATCTCAATGGACAGTGGCCGGTTAAAAGGCATGTGATTAGTCTTAGTTCGTTCCTGCTAAGGTCGAGAAGCTTCATGGCTTTCTTAGGCGAGTGATCAATGAATTTCTTCGCCTGCTTTACACCCAGAGATAGTCTCCAGTGGTACACTATGTTGTCCTTTTCCCAACACAGCATCTCCCCCGTATATGATGCTTCTTGTTTAGACCACAGAATGGTTCGGGACCTACCGGTGTAACTTTTGAGGCTGATCTTACCAGTTCATCTGCAATTTCATTTCCTTCTATTCCTTGGTGCTCTGGCACCCACACAAGGGCGAGCTTGTTCCCTTTTGCCAGTTGCTTCAGAGAATGCAGGCATTTCCAAGCTAATTTGGACTCAAGGGTGTGGGCCTTTAGAGTCCTAAAAGGTGCCTGGTTTTCGGTCAACAAGCAAAAAAAATTGATGAAACTTCTAAAAATGTTGTAACACAGCATATAAAAATGTTTCCAAAGAGTCACCATTATTCTCGAAAGGATAACATCAATATAAAATATTTTACCCCAAATCTAAATGTCACGAGAGTGTACTCGATGTATTTGCATGAAATACTGGACAGAATTTTTGCGAAATATTTTTAATAAAGAGTTTAATCTTCGATTTCATAAGGCACACACCAAAACCTGCTCGAAGTGTGACAATTTTTAAATATTATTAGGAACTTAAAGGAAAATGAAAACAGTGTGCAGTCTCTAGAAATACATCAACGAAAAGGGAAGAGGCCACTAATATGAAAACATTAGATATTGAAAACAACAAACAGTCAGAGGACACTATACAGGGTGTCCCGTTCGTGGTTCACCAAACGTCAAGGTTAGAAAGTAGAGCAAATTTTATCACGAAAAAACCAAAAAAGTAGGGGTCTATCTTTTAAGGTTTGAAAATTACAGGGGTTTGAATTTGGCATCGCCCGTTTTTACCAGAAATCAGTAAATGATCAATAGTTGCTTAAAAACTTGGTAAAAAGATTAAAAAAATATATAATTTTAAAGCTGAAAGTATCGTCTTTCTATTGGTATTTCTCATATATTTTTAAAGTTGTTGTCATTCAATAATTGCTAATAGTGACTCTTGTGGTGAGCACGAAAAAACAAAAATATTTGCAAATTATTTATATTTCTAGTAAATGCACCCACAAAAAAGAAGATTACCACAAATTCCTGGAGCCTGGTCACATACAGGATGGTCACTTTTACAGTGAATCTTGGAAACCCGAAAAGTTACAAAGTTGCTTAGATGACAAAAAATGCCCCGTTTCAAGCTCTTTTGGAATCCTTTTAGAAATCAGGGTTATTTTGCTCCATTCCGGAAATATCATAAAATATCTAAAATTTCGATTTTTGCTCGTTACTAATTTAAAATACATAACATGACTAAAAAAATTGTATACTCTTTCGAAAATCAAATAACTTGATAAAAGATCCTAAGAAAGATACTGAAGGAAGGCCTATTAAATTTAGAGAAAGAACGGTCTTCAGATATCAAAAGACTTTGAATCATTTTTTTAACTTAACCTAGTTATAGATGATTCTTATCTATTTGGAAAATGTATCTGTGAATTAAACTTTACTGGACGTCCATTCTATTCGATTGATAACACATTCACTCAGCTTTATACAAGTTCAGTGCCAATTAAATTAAAAAAAAATTAAAAAAATTATTTGGATTATATATCTCCAATATACCACTTCTTTTATACAAGGTGTTTCAAAATTCGACCGACAAACTCGATATGGCCAAATCATGTAAACAAAAAATGCACCCCTGAAGAGTTATAGAATCATTAAAAACCAACAAATATTTGTTAGTTCTACTTACAAACTCAAAGCAAAACCTAAAAAAAATCGCATGTAAGTTTATCAGGGTAATGTCAACCATAAGCCAGATAAAAACACTTTTGCAAAAACAACTCAAAATCTTGCAAAATAATGTATTTTTTTATATGATTGTTTTTTAATAGGGAAGCTTCTAATGTTGATTTTTTAAAAACTATTTTTTTAATTACAGCGAAAGTAGGAAACCTTTTTTAATAAAATTTTGTATGCTTGGATTTTAATAGTAAACGTATATTTGGTAGAAAATTATCCACTCTTCGACTTTAATTTTAATGATTAAATCAATATTTTTAAAAACTTTATATTTTTGTTAAAAATTGATTTTTTAAGTACTTCTACCGTTTTTGCACACAATCAAATGAATAATTTTATTCGATTGAAGAGTAAATAATAATAAAATTATTTATAAAAAAACTTTTTTATTGAAAAAAAAACAATAATAAATTTATTAATAATTATGGTTTATATTCAGAAAATATATTATCATCGTCAGCGTCATCCATGTCATCGAGGGATCCTCATGATCTTTGTAAACTGGCTCCAGGTTCCAATGTAACATTTTATTCCAATTTTTAATTTTTGCCATTGTCGTGGCTCATGTATATATACGTTTTGTACCATTTTGTCAGAATTTTTAAAAACAAAAAACGTGGGAGGCAAATATCTCAAAACTAACTGAGACGCACTTATACCCTTTTGGTTCTAACCCCCTCAATTATATTCCCAAGGATGTCTAAATATCGTTTTACATTTAAGTTTTCTTCTATAAATATTGATCCTATTATAGCATCTCTTAAAATTCCAACCCAAACATTGATTTTTTGAAGAAACTGTATGTGAATTTCAGTACTTAGATGAGGATTTTCATTATCCCAATAACCAATAACGAGTATTATGCCGGCTGTTAACCAAACCGTTTATACAAAATTCATACATTCATAACTAAAGCAAATATTGGGAACAAATATTGGAATTTGGGCAATTATTTCTATCATTCGTTTTTCGTTCATAAAATTCAATCTTTCTATCGAAATCATCTTCATTCGATTCATGAAGTAGGTATATCTTTGACGACATTCCATTTTCAGTACTTTTTGAACTGCACTATATTAAATATTTACTTTTTGATAATTTTCGAATAGAGTTAGGATCTATTCCGACATGCTATAGAATTTCAATTTGTGTCGCATCGTTCAGTAATTTTTTATCCTGTCTCTTTTCATTTAAAACAGAACCAATTCGATAAAAAAAATTGCAACAGTTCTAGTAAGTATTTATGGCTTACATGCTTGTTTGGATTCTGTCGACCATTAAAAATGCTAGTTACTTATTGTAAACCATTTTAAAGAAATATTGCATTTTAATGAAGTTGAAACTTATTTATTTAAAGAAATTATGAATGAAATACAGCAATAGAAAATATTTATTTAAATATGTATAACAAAGACGCAATTTCAACAGCAATTTTTTATAAAGGCCGCCTGACACTTGACAGATTTTTTTTTAAATTATGATTCTTATCACATAATTATCCTTTACCAAAAGATTAGAATTTATTTATTTAGTTAAAATGTTGTTAATTTCTCATTAAAATCGATATTAATAAATTTGGATCTCTAACTTGTCGTTATAAGTTGCCATCAGTTAATCAGGTTTAATAATTAAATATACTTATCACTATATTCTAAATTTTTTTAGAATAATGTGTCAGAAGTGTGGGGATGCAATTTAAAATTTAAAAATCAGGGTGGTTCGGGCAAAAGGGATGATATGTGAGGTAACTTTTGTACGCTATCAAGTTTCCCCCTTCTAACAATATAACCCGTTTTACCAAATTTTAAAACATCTTATCAAACTGAAGTTAATTAGGGTGGATCGTTTTCAAATGATGATCCTGTATAAAAATTATAATATTAGCAAACATGGGTAGAATGATCATCCTTTATTAATCACTCAATCCTTTTTATATTAGACATTTTACCACGTCATCCTTAATTTATTATTATGAAAAATTATAATATTTGTTTTTTAGTCAAAGAATAATTCAATGGAAACAAAAACAAAATTAAAATCCACATAATGTCACCAACAAGAATATGAGAAACACAGTTGACAAGTAACAAATTACTTTGGTTCTATAGTTCCAGCTCATCGTTTGATGATACTACTAGAGATTTTTAAAAAATAAATTGCTTTGTTATTGTGAAGTTTAATAAATAATGAAATTCTAAAGAAAACACACGGATTTATTTGCAATATGTTGTGTCTACATAAATATTTTTGTAATAAAATTATTTTTTTCTGGCTTTACTGAAATTTAATGCAATTAATTTTTGGCTATAAGCTGATGTTGTCTTACAAAACAAGAACGTGAATAATTTTTATTATCATTTCATTGTTGTCCTTTAATTATATTCGAGCTTTGTGTAAATCTGGGACCGTGTTATTATTCCTTAAAATTGCGAACATTCTACTCTTCCCTCGATGGGCTTCCCGTAACTTAATAAAAACAAATTTCCCTTAGAACATTTATTAGTTCAAGAAATCGTGAAGGCATTTTTAGTATTTTTTCGTTGTGGGGAAATTTAATTTGAGTCGTCCTGAAGTTATTTCATAAATCCGTACATTAATTCAAATTAAATTAACCCTGATAAAATAGGTATAAAATGTGCCGTTTAAGATACCGCCCTTCGCGGGATGAGCAGGGGAATAAATGCGAAATGAACGTATTCCGAACACGCAGCTCCTGTTTCACCCTAAAATTCACTTAAAACAGTTTTACGGCTGCAGTTCGCCTTTCGCCTTAAGGTAACTTGATGCTTTTGCGAACACTTTCCACGCGTGTTTTCTTTGTCCTTCATCTTCCTGCGAGCCTCCTACGCCAAACCAAATTCGCGAGCTAAAACTTTTAAAGTCCTGTTACGACATCTGCTTTACTTTACAGCTTTTCAACTACTTTGGGATTTAACTAACTTTATGTTCACTGAAATTATATAAATTACTAATTAAAATCGTGGGACTTATATTACTTTGAATTTTTAGAGGCTTCCTGAGAAGTTTACGAACAATCCCCAATTACATAGTAAGTATTTGGTTTACGTAGCTATTCTGCGATTCTATACCACCAACCTTTTAAAAGCTCAATAGCAGTTTTAATAAACTTTGTATTACCCTTTTAATTAGGAATTACTCTAAGATCAAATCAAATCAAAAATTGACAACGAACGACAAAACATCTTTGAAATATTTTATCTTATTCCTATTGAAGGTCCTTTTTAATTTAGTTTTATTATAAATTCTTAAAATCTATTGGTTTCTAACAAAAGACCTTATTCTTCTCCAATTTAATGTCCGGTCAGTTTGATCAGTAACATTTATTCGGTCTAAAAACACTTTCATTAAATATTTTTTATGTTGTTAATACATAATTTAAAATTACTTGGCTTTAGCGAACATATTGTGGAGTGGATAAAATTATTCTTAACAGAAAGAACATTAGTTGTAAGATATTCCCAATTTCTCTCTAAAACAATAATGGCTCACTCTGGTGTACCTCAATGTACGCATTTAGGTCCAATACTATTCTCATTATTTGTAAATGATATTCCTCAGAAACTCTCATCTAATTGTTTGATATTTGCTGATGATTTAAAGATTTTTAATAGAATCACATGTCTAAATCATTGTAATAGTCTACAAAATGATCTAAATGAATTAAACAAATGGTGCAATAAACTATTTTTGAATTTGTCCAAATCTAAAACTATTACTTTTCATAGAATAAAAAATCCTGTAGTACAAAACAATTATATTGCTCAAGAAAAGTTAGAACATGTATCCGAAATTAAGGATCTTGGACTCATTTTGGACTATAAACTCTCATTTTCCCAGCATATAATTTTAACAGTAAATAGGGCTTTGAAGAAGTTAGGGTTCCTTATAAGAATTGGTAAGCATCTGTCAGAAAAATCCTTAATTTTGCTATATTTTTCTCTAGTTTTAATTTTTATTGTAATTTTGTAAAATGGTGATCGTTAATAAAGAGATTGTTATTATTATTATTAATTTATTTATACAGGGTGTCCAGAAAATGGCGCCCAATCTCTCCAGTGCGTAGTTGGGGACCATTCAGGGATCCTCAGAAAAATAGTAAAAAAAAATCCTCTTGACCAACTGACCGAGATATGAAGAGTTAAAGTTGGGAATTCAACTTCTTTATTATTGTGAATATCGGAAAACTGCAAATTGTGCTGCGAAGGTGGACTTCTATTTGGTAGATTTGCAATAAATTAAATTTAAATACTGTTTTATTAACATTACAATTTAATTTTTTAAATTAAAAATTACATGTATTTATTTCAAAAAATGAATCTGGCAACATGATTAATTGCTTTTTATTAAATGATTAATCAAGTTATCACAGATATTAATCTGACAATCTATGCTGATAATTCGAATTTCATCATCTGATTTTCGAAGTTTTGCTTCGTCAATGCTCCAGTTTTATTAATTTCGTTTTAAATCGTTCTTATTCTTCAGTTTTAAATATCTCTTGTCGTTTCGTTTTAATAAGTTGATGTCCTTTCGTGTTCATTTAGTTTTCGTTTTTTCTTGTTTGGTATCGTGTTCACCTTAAATCATGTACACGAATTGCGAATACGAAGATATGTTAAAAATGTTGGGTGAATGCCAGGACAATGCTTTAGCAGCTTCAAGGATGTATGCTGAGAGGTATCCCCAAAGAAGACATCCAGATTGCAAAGTTATTCGAAGGTTGGATCAAAGAAGTGGAGAAACGGGTATGTTAGCACCAGCTGGAGGTGTAGATCGAGGACGTCCACGAAATGTAATTACACCTGACATCCAGGAACAAATTTTAAATGTTTTGGAAGAAGATCCAACATGCAGCTCACGGATTTCCAATGAAGGCTTTCATGGCTATCACTACAATAAAGTTCAAGCCTTATTACCCACTGACTTTGCACTTAGGACAAACTATTGTAATTGGTTGTTAGAGCAAATAGAACTGGATGCTACGTTTACTTCCCGTATATTATGGACCGATGAAGCAAATTTTTCAAGAGACGGATTTTTTATTCAGCGTAACTCACATTACTATGCCCTGGAAAATCCTCATCTTATAAATCCAACCAACAACCAAAATCGTTTTAGTGTGAATTTATGGGCGGGAATACTCGGAAATCATTTAATAGGACCAATTATCTTACCTCCACGCCTGAATGGAGGCAATTTTTTAAATTTTTTGACAAATGAGCTGGAGGAACATCTTGAAAATCTTCCACTAGCTGCAATCAGGAACATGTGGATGCAATTAGATGGTGCTCCTCCACATTTTGCCTTTGCAGTAAGAATTTGGTTAGATGAGGAATATCCTGAACGATGGATCGGTCGTAACGGACCTATACGTTGGCCACCCAGAAGTCCAGATCTTACACCTCTGGACTTTTTTTTGTGGGGTCACATAAAGGCTCTGGTATATCGTACTCCCGTCCAAAATGTAGAAGATTTGTTGAACAGAATTCAAAATGCAGTGACTCCCCAAATGCTACATGCAGTTCAAGCAAATATTAGACGACGAGCCATTTGCATACAAGTGCAAGGTGAAAATTTCGAGCAATTATTATAAAAATCAGAAGTTTTTTAAAATTGGAGTCAAAAAAGCACTTGTCGGAGCAGCTTGCAAATATAAAATCCTGCATCAGTAAATTTTTACCTGTTTTACGACTAAAAATGAAGATGAAACCGTTTTGCAGATTCGACAAATGTAACTCGTTTTTTGTTGTACTTCTATGGTTGTACTTTGAATAAAATTTATTTAATTTTGTCAGATTTGTGTAAAATAATGTCAAAGGTTAATATTACCTTTAAATACAATACCTGTTTTTAGGAAGCTATATTGCCAAGTTTACCTTTTAGTTTTTGCTTAAGATCTTAAGAAGGAAGGTCGATAGAATTTTTTAACAATTTTTCTAAGGATACCTGAAGGGTCTCCAGCAACGTACTGGAGAGCTTAGGCGCCATTTTCTGTATTATGTAAAATCTAGTGATACAGTTAGGCTTACTAAGGAGATTATCCAGATTGATTTATTTTATTGAATATAAGTTTGGAGTTTCTACATTAAAAACGTCAACTGTAAATTGGGTTTATTTCATTTTATGTAAAATTTCACTAATGAAAGTTTTACATTAGACAGAGGATTTATATTTAGAATATGTTTTTATTTTCCACTTTTGTGTGGCTTGTTCGCTCTGCGACACTAAGGTGACACTAAATACCGGGATACTACAGGTACTTAAGCAAAGTGTAAACGAAAGTTTATTCAAAATGTATTAAAACGATTTTTACAAAATCGATTATGTATTTTAAGTTTCAACAATAATATTCATATTTAATAAACCATACTTAGTATTTACGACTGAAAATTTAGCTGATTCAATCGAAATACCATTAATAATGCAAAAGAATACACAAATTAAAGGCAAATGCTAAGCTACCACTTAATTAATTTTTAATTATAATTTCAAAGAGTGACAGTTCGTACTACCATTATTTTCTTTATTATACAAATTTTATAGTTTATACCATTATTTGGAGTATTAAAATAAAAAAGGTTTTGTGATTACTGAAAAGGATAGTTTAAAAATTGTTTACTCAAACATTTTTTATAATACTATAATAAATCATAAGTTAAAATTATTATTTTATAAAATTGAACATATTCGAAAATGGGTTATTGCACAAAACATGAGATTTGGAGGTCCCAAAGGTGGAAGCTTGTAACTCTAACGAGTTGATCTCGGTTAACTGGTTGAGAGTTGACTCGTTAGATATTTTATGTCCTTCTCTTACACACAAAAACTTTCATTATGTGGAACTGAGACAAAAATCGTAACCATAATAATTCCACCTCTGGAAGTCTGTAAGACCTAACGATACGAAAAGAATCGTCGTGACCTCATCAAAACGTCACTAATTTTCGATACTACATGAAAACAGGCAGTCAGCCGAAAATAATTGTACGATCTTTAACCTCAAAATTTCTAATTAAAATTTAAAAGTTGGTGTGATCAGGAAAATAATATAATTTTAAAAACTATAGGTGCTAGTCTGGAAAAGCAGGCAACTGCAATGGAAAACCTGATGAAATTGGGACAAGTACAGCTGCAAAAAAAAATAGGACTTACAATTTTATATTATTTATTAATTAAAATAGTTTCCAACAATTCTCTGTCTGGTTAGTTCACCGATGGTGTTTTCTAAAACTCCTGCATTTGGATATTCCTCGGTATTATTTTCTTCAAAAAAAAAATCTCTTCAGGTTCCGGAATATTGTTGTCAATAGCAATATTGTGTAAAATGGCACAAGCATTTATTATATTACCCACCTTATGAGATTCATACATCAAAACCCTTTCACCAAATAAACACCTAAATCTGGTTTTGAGAGGCCGGATTTTGTTTGTTGGCGAGTTTTATGAACTCGCCAAAACGTCATCATTTTACGCAAATTCGTCATTATTTACATTGTTCTCTTCGCCTAAATGATGACGTTTTGGCGAGTTTTAGAATCCGCCCTAGAAACAAAATCCCACCTCAGTAAACCTATACTATGTTCGATTATATTACGAGCACGTTAATGAGAAATATTAAAATCGTTTTCGGGGGAATTTTGTTGAGGCTCAATAGAAAAATGATCTTTATTATGAAGACATTTATTAAAACTACTTCTCGCAAATATTAATGTCAATCAAATCCATAGATAAAATCAAATCAATCAATTAATAATAATTATCAACTATAATAAACAACACCTCACTACTTGATTATCATTACTTAAAATAGTGTTTACATCTCAACACTCCCACTTAAACAGTATTCTTTAATCCTTAAGCCTACATGTTGTGTACAAAAATCATGTTTTGTTTTAAATAATGGTTTGGTTAGAAAATCAGCTAGCATGTTTTCAGTTGGTAAATATGCAATCTTTACCACACCATCATCCATTTTTTCTCGAATAAAATGATGTCTTACATCTATGTGTTTAGTTCTTTGCCTATAACCACTTGTCTTCGATAAATCAACTGCACCCTTATTACGGTAAATATTGTTAATGGTTCTTCTGTAATTTGAGGATCTAACTCTTTTAATAAATGTTTGATCCAAATAGCTTCTTGGCAAGTTGACATATATATTCTGCTTCTTTAGTTGATAATGCCACAGTTCTTTGTTTTTTACTGGACCAAGATACAGCTGCCCCTTGAAATTTAAATACATTTCTTGTTACTGAATGTCTATCATCTGTTTCATTGGCCCAATCAGCATCACTATAACCAGATAACAACCCATTTTCTTCTTTACAAAATACCAATTTCATATTTATAGTACTTTTCAAATAACGAAATATTCTTTTTACGCCTTTCCAATGTGCCTGTGTAGGATTTTTACAAAATCGACTTAGTAATCTAGTAGCAAAACAAATATCTGGTCGGGTTCCTAAACTTAAATACAATAAACTTCCATGAGCTTCTTGATAGGGAACATTCTTCATTGATTTTTTGTCTTCATCTGTGGGTAACAAATTGAAAAATGCTTGATTTGGATCACTTGGAGTACTGACAGGTTTGCAATCTTCCATATTAAACCTTTTAAGTATGTCCATTATGTATTGTTTTTGATCCACTTCAATTGTTTCTTTCTTAAAATCTCTGTTAATGTGCATTCCCAAAATATTTTTCAATGGTCCCAAATCCTTCATTTTTAAATATTCTTGAAGTTTTAATTTGATTTCATTCATTATTTCTTCATTGGTAGATAGAATAATTAAATCATCTACATAAACACCAATTATTACCATGAAATGGTTTTCCTTTTTATAATAAATACATCTGTCTGTCCCTGTTTGCTTAAAATCCATGTTTAACAAAATTTCGTTTAATTTATTATTCCATGCTCTTCCACTTTGCTTAAGACCATACATCGCCTTTTTTAACAAACAAACCTTTGTTTGATTATTTTTGTCTATGAAATTTTCAGGTTGGTAAATGTAAACTTCTTCTTTTAAATCTCCTTGTAAATATGCTGTAACAACATCCATATTATGCATAATCATATTATATTTTACTGCCAATGCAAATAATAATTTAATTGAACAATTTCGTATTACTGGCGAAAAAGTCTCTTCATAATCTATTCCTTTCGATTGATTATAACCTTTTACTACAAGATGAGCTTTATACTTTTCAACATTTCCTTGTTCATCTCTTTTAGTTTTAAATACCCATTTTGTACCTAAAACTTTTTTATCCTTTGGTAAATCCTTTAATTCCCATGTTTTGTTTTCGATTAATGGTTGATACTCTTATTCCATTGCATTAATCCAATTATCTTTATTTTTACTCTGCATAGCTTCTGCAACAGTCTCAGTATCTTCAGGATCTAAATAATTTTCATTTTCTGCTATAAATGAATACAAAAAATCATTATTTGATTCAAACTTCGATTTCTAGATGACCTTCTTAATTCATCATTCCTTCTAGTTTCTATTTCTTCTTTAACTTCAAATCCCAACTCATTCAATTTAAATGCTGTTGTCATTATTTTACCAACATATTCATCTACTGATTTGCAATCGGTTAACTGAGTAGTTATTAATGTTCTCAATAAGCCAACTCTTCTACCAAGTCCTGAATCTTCAAACACATCTTTGAGTTTATCCCACGATTCTTTAGCAGTTTTTGTATCTTGAATATATACAAAAATCCTAGGATCAATAGACAAAATTATTTTTGCTTTTGTCTTTGTTACATTCTTTTTATCTTCAATATATTCTTTTTCATCTATAATACATCCCCATAGATCTTCAATTTCTAAATGTGCTTTCCTTGCAAATTTCCACGAGTTATAATTTTCCCGTCCAATTAATTTTTCTATAACTGGTATTCCTTGAGCCATTTTTTTTATACATATAATATATATATATATGCTTATATTATTTCTATGTGCGACCTGGGCCCATAACCTGTTGAGGCTCAATAGAAGAATGATCTTTATTATGAAGACTTTTATTAAAACTACTTCTCACAAATGTTAATGTCAATCAAATCAATCAATTAATAATATAAAGAACTATAATAAACTACACCTCACTACTTGATTATTATTACTAAAAATAGAGTTTAGATCTAAACAAATTTGGTTGAGGATTATGGAATGGTGTCATCAGATAGGATTGCAAAGAGTAACCAGAATCACCACGAAGACCTATCACCAATTTCATATATTCTTTCAAGTTTCAAAGAAGCTTGGCTATTATTCCATATAAATACATCATGAGTTGCACCACCATGAGCTGCATTTATATTTAAAATTCTGTAATCGAGAACACCGATCTATAAAGAAATAATTATTCATATAAGCAAAGAATATACTGAAAATTCATACTATTTGAACATTTTTTGAATGGAAGCCCTTCCTAATGAAAAAAATTATGTTCAATATTTTTGAGTGGTCTGGTAATAGCTACATGGAATCCATCCACAGCCCCAACCACTCCTGGAAAATTGAACTTTTCCATATATCTAAAAATGAAATATTTTGAAAAATAAATACTTTCTTATCAATAATGTATACTAGTAAATAATACACAGTACATAGCTTATATTTGGTAGTCCAAATATAAGCACACTAGTGTGTTGGTAACTCTTAGATAGTACTTCTTACTTACCGTTGTTCTGGTAAATCAAAGGCATCAATATTTGCTCTTAACGTTTTTTACGTTCCGCAGATAATTTTCCTTAAAGTCTTGAACTGCAGGAACAAGGCAAGCTATAATTTTAATAAATTTTATGAATACTAAATTAAATAAGGTACACTAAAGGATTATCACTCAACTTGTACTATACTTTTAACACAAGAATAGGTTGAGGTTATGTTTATTGTTTATTTCGCGAGATTTGTATTACTCGTAGTTACAGCAAGTTACACCATAGAATAAAATGTTAAAAATAATGCCGGCAACATTGTAGGCTTTTTCGGCTACGATTTCGTCGTTTCTCGTAATCCAGTTGGTCCTATAGACTACCAAAAACTGCCCGACCAAAGTTTCCGTTGTACGAAAATAATCGTATAGCTTCGTGTTGACTTTACTTGTTAGCACGTCATTATTTGTTTGTTTTGAAGTCATTAATTTCGTTCCTACCCGATATTGACAAAAATTGTAGTCTGTAAGCTTAAATCTCGTTAGCAACGTGTTTTTGATAACTACCTCAGTTTCATGCCTTTTTTTCTAATTGTTTTTTTACCTGGCTCTAATTCCAAATGAAGGAATGTGTTGTGATGCAGCGGCATTGGTAGCTTCAATGCTGAATATATTACAATCCACTTTACAAATCTATTAGGTTGAGGCATCATAATTATCTGCCTTTTTTTTTCTATAGCATATCGGTGAAAATTAGAACTCTTTCGGCCTTTTTGTTGTATGAAAGCTTTCAAAATCTAAAGATCGACCTCTTACTGACTTGTCGTCTTAGTAGGTATCATTAGCTTTGAAATTATTAGTTATAAAATTCCACCTCTGGCCAAAGATAATTTTGCATTGATTGATTATTCTCAACTGTTAAACTTTATATTATTATTATTTTATATTTAATTTAAAAGATTCTATTTCATTACTTCCTTTTAAATCTTGGAAAATTTATAAGTTAGTGACATTATTATTTAATAAAAAGGTTTTATATGTACCTAATAAGGAAGTCTACAAAAATGCACTTAAATCCAAATAATTCAATTCGATTTATAGTGCCAACAAAATTCAATTTTTCTTAAGAATATTGACAAAACATGAATTTTTCCTCGACTTATTTAATTTACTTTGTTTTATTTTATTAACGGTTCGTGGTTCTTCGGAAGTTAAAGCTTAGTTTTTCAATGCTTCAGAATATGAGATACATATTACTTATACATGGTGTTTCTGAACAAGTGTCGAATAATCTAGGAATGGGTTTTTGGACCAATATTAAGTTTTAAGACAAAAAGTCAGAATAATTTTTTGCGCAAAAATGCTCCATTTCGGAAATGCAGGCCATTTTTTTCAATTTCTAAATTTTTTTTTCAGACTCTTACTTAAACTTGTATTCTTCAAAAAAAATCCTAATTTTATCTAATTTTGCACAGAAATAAAATAATTTAATTTAATTTTGTAACCATTTTGAAATTTGAAATGGATTATTTTATCCCATAAGTTCTAAACGCAACAAGTTATCAAAAAGAATAAAGAAATCAAAAAGTAAAAAAAAAACGTGTAAAAAAGTGAATACCCAATTTTTTTCATTACTATGATGTTGTACAAAAAAGTTATAGAGGGTTCAAAGGGTTAATTCCCCCGAAAAACTCCACCCTAACATTTTTTTGAAAATTTGCTAATTCATCTCAAGGCGGCTGTCAATAGTAAGGTATGTGCAAAGTTTCAGCCAATTATTATTAAAAATGTAGATTTTATGTTAAAAAATTGAAAAAAATGAGTAAACTTCAGTGCCCTGCATTTCCGAAATGGAGCATTTTAGCGAAAAAAATTCCTACTTTTGGTCTTAACAAAAACCCATTCCTAGATTATTCGACACTTGTTCAGAAAGACCCTGTATATTATGCATACTATCGGTGATTTTCAAAAATTTTTGAAAAAGTTTTCATTAACAAGTTAAACATCTTTCTTACTAAATATAATACTATTAAGCCTGAACAATTTAGTTTTCGTAAATGATTCTGCAGACATGGAGCTTTATGAAATACTTAAAGGTGGAGAAAATAGTAAAAAGATTGTAGGGATGTACCTTGACTTCTCCAAGGGATTGGGTATAATTTACCATAGAGTTGCAAAAACCTTTATTCCTATGGTTTTAGGGGTTGTGGCTTGAACTGGGTCCAAAGTTTTTTACATGATCTTCAGCAGTGTGTAATTTGGGGTGATGCACAATCAGAGATTAATCAAGTTGGACAGGGTTTGCCCCAAGGGAGTATTCTTGGTCCAGCTCCGTTTATAATATAAAGCGAAAGTTGTTCACTATGCTAACGATACTTCATGCATTATTACGGCTAATTCGTTGGAAACATTAAGCATAAATTAAATCTAGTTGCGAGATTATGAGGGAGGGTGAATAAGCACTTAATTTTTCAAAGACAATTTGTGTTCCCTACACTACCTGTAAAACTATAGACAGACACAACTGGCGTGAATTTGTATCCCTGTTTTACTACAATTAGATTTTGCAAGATTATGTACAACCTCGCTTATCATACAGATTGCTTTGTTGGGGTAACTCTCCAATCTCAAATCCAATATTACATCAATGATGCATGTAAACCGCCTTACCTCATGCAGGCCATTCTTTAAAGAGCCTAACCTGTTGTCCTAATTTATATACATATAATTGCCTCCTCTTTGTAAAGTATACTTATAATTATTTCAAATCTAAACTATCAGGCTGAAATCACACCTACAATACCACAAATATTGATAACAATATGCTTGCTCCACTTTCTTATAAATAAGTCTACTACATTTCATGAAAACTACCTGTATCAATTAAACTTTTCAATGCCTTGCCGTTAAAATACAAAATGAATATGAGTAGTTTTTGAGCAAGATAAATAAATGTTTATTGTCTATTTATGGACACGGTTTTAAGCATAAGACATATTTATAGAAGGCATATTGACATAAGAAATAAGTTTTAAGAAAATGTAGAATTTATGCACTCGGTTTTACCAACACAAATTAACATAGGCGGTTATAACCTCTAGTCAAATCAAATATTAAGAGGATATGGAGTCTACAAAATTATATGTGTTTTTACCTGTTGTTATTGTATGGAACAGTTTTCTAATATTTTATATCCAAATGGCAAAAAATGGTTAAAAATGCATTAAATATGGGTCATTTTATATTTATTTTTTGGAGTTAATAATTTATTTTTTTTGAAAAAGTCGTCCTAGAGAAGTCTTTCATTGAATGTTGTTTAAACTAACATGCAAGGCATATTTCATAAAGTTTTGAATGCGCATTTCAATAGTAAAAGCAGCTAATACCGCCATACTCTAGGATCTAGGCGTTACTGTGGGTCAAGATTTCTTCCTTAAATTCAAGAAGAAGCTCAAAATATACGTTTACTATCGGAGTGCGGTTCAAATAAGACCATTTTAGAGTGTCATATTTTGGTAATTAAATCTTGTACCAAATCCACTCGGAAAGTGTCTGCGGTTATGCTTACTAAAATATGCCAGTCTAAAATTGCCTTTAGACTCCTCTTAAAAATTTGATGTGTGTGTCAGTTTCATAATTTGATTATATTTATATTATATAAAAAATGACGATATTATAGACATTGTTATGTTAATGCTACTTATCACAAAAACCTACTACCTTTTTAAAAAAAGAAATCGACGATTTGGTGTTCATTTCAGGTAAACAGAGAAACAAAGTTCCAGAGAATATGTTAACAATTTACTCAAAAAATTTTTGAAAACGATCCAGATAGTTTTTTTGAGTACAAAAGGCGAAGCTTTAACCATGCTCAGTTTATATAAGTTTTAAGAAATAGACATAAGAGTGACTTCCAAAACGGAAAAAACGGTTTTCTATATAATTTTTTTGTTGATGCTTTAAAAGTCATAGAACTAAATTCTAGCATATGAAAAACAAACGAGAATGTACAAAAAAAATATTATGACCTAAAAGTACTTTAATTTTGGACCCTTCTAATTAATTCTGTACAAGGTTACACCAGGTGAAGGCTAGATTGTAGCCTAATAAATTAAGTTTGTAAATTTGAAAAAAGAACATGAAAATCTAGCGGAGGAAACATGAGATTTGGCTGCACAACTTATGCTCGATTTCATGATTTTTGAACAAAAGGAGCAATTACACAAGTTTGCAGAGTGATGCACGCTTCGTTTCGTGCTTATTAGCACTCATCAGCATCATATATTGTCCACTTGATTCCTCTTCGTAAGGTGCAATACATTGCTACTTGCTACAACCAGGATGTCGGGTAGCTTATTAAGCACCATAATACTTAGTAATTTAAAAAAAGTTAAAAATCAAGGTTTTCAATAAAAAAAATGAAAAAAAATATAATCAAATAAAAAATTTAGAAGGAAGTGCGCTTACTTGCAAATTTACCTATTTCTACAAATTTTTGAGATCCATTCCCTAAGGTTTAAACTACCATATATATTTTCAAAACGAGTTCTACTGAAAAATATTTTTTATGTATCAAAATGTAGATAACTATATAAAAATCACTAAAGTAGATTGAATATAGTTTATATTGTCACATTTATTGCGAGTATCATATTTATTACTCCCTTTGAAATTCTTAGATATTTATGTACAAATAAAATAAATTTTATTATAAATATATGTAGATATATTTAATATTTATTAAATCCTGAAGTAAAGTATGGACTAAGAGATCAATAAAGATTAGGGTATGGAAATAAAATTTATGGTCGAAAGCACCCACCTACTACTGCAATCTACAATCAATGCTATTTTACGGCCGAATAAAATTTTCACAGTAAAATAGATTCGTAAAATTATTTCGTTTTAAAATCTGAATATAACTTTGCCATTCAGTCTGAAATTAAACTTTAAAATGATCCTCACATTGAAAAATAAAATAAAGATTTAACGAGTGTTCCTGATGTTTCAAACCTTTAATGGTATATTATTTTAATAATGATTTTGTTTTAGATGTCCTGACAGCGGGCCCGGGGCCACCAGGATGCCTACGGAAGACGATTATGGAAGGAGACAAGTCACTTTGCAGCATGCCTCCACGTCGCCAGCCCCTGTATCGTGTCCTGCTGGTTGTCCTGCTGCGGCTCAGCTGCCTGAAAGATATCCGACATCGTATGGTAGTGAAAAGGCGCTTTCGGAACGCTTTGAGCCACCGGAACGTTTCCAAGGTGAACGATTCGGTTCAGAACGTTCGCATTCGGATAGATTACCATCAGGAGAACGTTATCATGGAGGTTCTGAAAGATATCCGCTTGGCGAACGTCCGCAAACGGCCGTCTCGGCGGAACGGATCTCTAAAGATTTATTGCAGACTTCCGGCCACTGCGACCGTCAGCCTTTTCAGCCAGAGCGATATCATTATTCAGATAGGTCATGCCAAAGATACCAAGACAGATTTACCCCTATACAAAACAATATCAACTCGTTGGATCGATATCACAACGCAACTCTGGAGAGATATTCGCGAACAAATACCCCGACTGATAGATACCATTCTTTATCAAACGATAAAGAACGGTGTAGTAGTACTAGTTCAGATAGATATACTCCAGTTGATAAGTATCAAAGTAATAATATCGAATTCAACCCTAGCGAAAGACATTCATCAACACAAAGTGTCTGCTCCGATCGTTACACACCAACGGAAAGGCATAGATCACAAGAAAGGGAGGCCTTTGCAAACTCAAAAACATTACCATCAGAGGTCTATAAATATAAAGAACGGTCTGGATCTAATGATAGAAAAAATGCTGAACGATATCAACATAACGACCGCTTTCAGAATCGGTTTGATCAATATGTGCCAGAGCATCATTATCAAAATGAACGTTTTACACCGATACCATGTCCTGAAAGATTTGCTACGCAAGATCGAACTTTTACTCAAGTACCTTATATGGAACCACCATCGCCGGCACCAGCAAGTGATCGTTTCATCCCACCTCCTCCATTATCACCAACCGAAACTCCTAGCCCCGAGTGTTACCCTTCCAACCCTTTTCCATCACCCACCACTAACGTACCTCCGCCAGAAAGATTCATTCCACCACCCCCCTTATCACCATCACCTACAGAAAACTTCTCTCCGAAAACTCTTGAAAGATACGATAAACAAAGATACCCAGAACGCTATAGCAACTCCTCGGCCAATCAATACCATCGCTATTACAATAATGAAAGATTAACAACCCAAAACAACTACCATAATAACGAACGGTATGGTACTAATGAAAGGTACGTACCACCAAACGCGCACACACCAGTAGAACGGTACGTGCCGCAACAGCAAGAACCATATTACCAACCTTATTATGATAGATATCAAAAATTCAGCAATCCAAGCGATCCTTACATGAGGAGAGACTTAGCCTTTCATTACCGTCTACCCGTACCATACCCACAAACACAATACCAACAGCAACGTATAAGGTATATGGGAACCCCCAATAGATTAAAATGCTGCCAGTATCAAGAGGGTTACCAACTTTCAAAATCAAGTCCAGGTTCCAGCTCCAGCAGTTCTGTAACAAGCCAGGGTAAAGAAATTCAAGCGTTCCATTCCCAAAAAGACTCTAGTCTTCAAGATATTCAGTGCCAAAATTACCAGAAAGATTATCAGTGCGGATACCAGCAAGAGAAGGGTATACAGTGCAACAAAGATGTTCAGTGCGCCGCGTTCGGGAGTGTGCAACCTAGTAAAGACTGTAAGGAAACGTTTACGTCACCGAGTTTACGCAAAGCTCAATGCAGACATGGAATTTGTGCGAGTCCTAGTATTGAGTATATGGGTGCTTCCGGGGGGCGCCATGTTAGCGCGACACCTCCACCCAGAGGAAGTATAGGTTCTGGAGATGGATCTGTTTGCAGCGAGCAGTGTTGTGGAAGAAAGTCGCAGAATACCCTCAGCGTTGCAGTATGGTAAGTAAATTCGTTTATCATATTCAAATTAATATAGGATAAAAAACACAAGACCAATTTAAAAATACCATTCAGATCAACATGTATACTTTTACATTCTAAATTCCATGGACTTAAAAAAGGTTTTAGGTCAACTAGATTTTCTTAAATTTGAACCAGCTTTTGATTTTCTTATGGCCCCATTTTTTATTGTCATACCATTGGCCAGAGAAAAGAATACAATTTCAGTGATGTAACACACTTACTGACTTACTTATTTTACATTAATAATGACTTTCAAAAATACTATATTATTCAATGAGCGAGAAGTGACCTATTACGATAAATTACCCATAAGCCATTGCTCGTTACCCAATAGGTTGGCGAGCATGTTTAGTATTGAATTTCATTTCCTATTACGAAATTTTGGTATTCGTGAATAATGGCTATTCTATTATTTTATTTATAAATAAGAAAATTGAATAATTCAAACTGTGCTAATTAATACGCGTCGAGCAAATAATTGCGCCACTATCGTCGGATCTACGCTTTTTGGAACTATCAAGTTAAAAATTTAGTAGATTTGATTTCAGTTTATTACAGTTGATTTCAGTGAAAATACATATTTTATCTTTCTTAAGATTCTATTCTAGTAATCTAGTTTATGCATTATTTTATAAAAGGCTATATCTAGTGTATAAACGGCAAATGGATACAACAACATACTTTGAATTTTTCCAGTAGTCCTGTTTTCACTTTAATTAAAACCAGTAGTAATTTGTTTTTTATGGATAATTTATCATTACCATGAAACGTTGTTATGAAAGTGAGAAATAATTTTAAACCTATCAAATGATACACCACATAGACTTCAAATTTTGTTTCATCTTGATTGTATTAAACCCATGAAAACCATCACATTCGACACATTCAATATTATCAGAATTTCCAACATACTATCACTAGTACATTTAAAGGAATGATTATTTGGAATATACGCAGTAGTTCTAATTAATAATCAATAATTTTGAAGCTTTCACGAAATGAGATTCAAACGAAAAGCACTCTTCATATTCTTTAAAGACTTCGTCAAAATTAGCCTGACAACCAAAATCTTCCGTAGTTACTTCTGAAGACATTTCCCGTACTAATTATTGAACTTGGACTATTGCTGAAGTACTTGCAGAAGTGGATTCTCGATCTAGATTCTCAAATCGTTTGATTTTGAACTCCTCGTTTCTGTAGGAATTTTATATTCCCAAAACCATAAAATATTATAACTTAAATATATTGTTAAAAAATTATAGCTAGTACCTTAGGAAATACTGAAGGTTTATAAGAAAGGTTTCTCGAATCATTGTATTTTTCATTTCCAATGAAATGTGCACTGCAAATCCTAATTTTTTGTTCGTTTCTTCATCAATGGATCTAAAATAAATATTTTAGAAATAAAGGCATTATCCTAAAATATAAAATTAATAAGCAAGACTAATTTTTGTACTTATGATTTTCTTTTCATGCTATTTATCTAAATTTTTCGTCTTTCTACCTCATACGACTTTCCAGGAAATCTATAAAATTTTATAGTCCCCTCTGTGTTGGAGTACCTATTATGGCATCCAACAATGGAGCAAGATATATTTGATCTTCTGTTCATGTTAATTGTAGTATTAACTATTTTACAATTCAATTTTAATAAACGAATTGTAAATAAGAACCACCTAACCAACAATTTGTTTTTCTCACCAAAAATCCCAACTTTCTCCGTAAGGGAGTGCTGAAGTAAAATACGCTCGACGCGTATAGTATTTTAATCATAAATATTTTTGGAGTTACTTTCAGTCGTATTTTGTTATTTAAGCCTCGTAATGACGAGTTAAACCGTTAATAAAAGGTTGGATATATACAATGTCTACATTCGAAATTACAGAAATTCTGTGGCCTCAGCGAGAAGTTATCAAAATCTGTATCCCGAAAGAGGATCATCTTTCAGCATTTATGCAACAGTTTGATACGATAAATAATATAAAGTTAAATTAATGTATTGGCTCAAGTAAATCTAAATCCAAAAATATCTGTAAGCAGTATTGCATTCAATTCTAAGTTATCAAAATCTGGCTTTCAAAATATTCTTAGGAAACACAAGTATCGAGATTTTAAATATAAACCTGTATAAAAAATACATTCAGTAGATAACGAATTTTGAAATAGGTTTCGTGCTAAACTGAGAGAAGATCCCAACTTTCCAAGTACAATAATATGGTTTGATGAATCTTTATATACCAATAGCGGAATTTTTAAGAGAAATTTTTTATTTTATTATTATGTAATTCAAAATACGGCAAGTACAGCCGCCGATTCGTTTCTCTCTAAATGTTTGGTGTGGACTTTTATACTATCAATCAATAGGTCAATATTAGAGGTAATATTAGATACATTACCACTTGTGACGTTGCGAAATCTAAATTGGTTTCAGCAAGATGGGGAGGGTCCTCATAATGCAAGAATTGTTTCAGAATATTTAGATAAGCGGTTTCCAAATAGTTGGATAGGCTCCTTGTTTAAATCCTTTGGATATTTTTTCTAGGGTTCGGTAAAAGATTTGGATACTCCAATAGTCAATTTGGAATATTTGTTAGGTAAAATCGAAGACGTTTTTGAATTCGTTAATCCAACAAGCATTAGGAAAACTGTAAAAAACACGGATAGGAAAATATCACTCTGCATTGAACATCAAGGGGGACATTTTGAACAATTTATGTAAATAGGGTTACTGTTTTTTATTTTATGAATATTGAAGTAAAATATTAACATTATACTTTTGTTATTTTATTTCACAACTTGATTTTGTAAATAAATAATTAAATATATTTTTAAAGTAAAACAAGTTAGTGTGTTACATCACTGAAATTGTATTTTTTCTCAGTCCATTGGCGAAAATAGAAAATTGAGTCAAAAGTTGGTTTAAAATTAGGAAAATCCAATTGAAGGAGCAAAATATCCCGAATTTCTTAACACGATTTCAAAAGAGCTTGAAATGAAGCAACTTTTTTGAAATGTAAGAAAGTTTTTAACTCTTCAGGTTTTCAAGATCCCAATGATGTGCACTGTAAAAGTGACCACTCTGTATAAACAATTTTGAAAGATAAAGTGAGTGAAATATACATTTTTATTTTTATTTGATATTTATAAATTTATAACTTAAAATAAGAGACCCAAAAATTATCTAGGAATACCTAAAATAAATTTTCCTAATTTAAAATTAAGAAAATTAATCTTAAATAAAATAAATGAATTTTCAATTAAACGTTGATATATTTTTTTCTCATTGTGCAAGTGCAAACAGGATTCCCTTTAATTAAAATTAAGAAATTATAAAGTAAGAATAAAAAATACAGCAAAAAAGTTTTAAAGTAAAGTAATTAATTATAGTGTTCATTTTATTTCCCCATTTTACTAAACTATTTAAATACAAAATGTAATTTTAAAAAGATTTTCCATTTTAAAATATTTAAATTGAATCTAATGTTGATAAGATTCATAGAATATACATTTACAGGGTGATCCAGGATTGAGGAAAAGTGTTATGGAACGATTTAGATCGGTTCATGTAAATTCATTAATGTCAATCATTATATATCGTTTTCGATTTTGTAAATTCAGTGTATATCCCAAAAACATGGATGGATTATTTTAAGATCTTTGCGAAATTCTACACACTAAACTAAACTTTTAGGAATATAATTGATATCCAAGAAATGTAAACAAAATTTACTTAAATGTATTTGGTGAATCTAAAAATCTACAAAACTGATTTCTAATTAGCCTTGTAAAATATCTATTTAAGAAATGCTCTGAATAACATTTCTCTGAAAAGATATTTACTTTCAGCTTCTAAAAGGTTGAAGTAAAATTGGTATTAAATTAAATATTCAACATTTAAGGTAATCTCTAAAAGAGTTGTTCGTTCTTATTATTCTAAGACTACGATTTCTTCGTATTTTTAACATTTATCTTATTCTTCTTTATTTTCAGTTTTTCTTAATGAGAATTCGTTTTGCGTTCTATTATACAGGGCGTTTATGCTTCACTCGTTTTATGTTTACATTGGTAATACTAATGGTTAAAATAAGCCGATTAGTAGAAAATCATCTTAATAATATTTGCACTCTGAGACCTAATGCTTTTTACAACTGATAGCAAAACAGCTTATAGTAAAGCTTTTAAACTTAATCCAACAAGATTTTTTGCATTATAGTTTTTAAAAGATTTTGAAGTAAAATTTCTGAGTGTAACAGTTTAAGTTAATGTGGTTAAACACATTTTTTTACATTACGCTTTCTGTCGAATTAAATTATGTATTTCTTTTATCTTAAATTAATGGAAGAATAGTAAAATATCTGTTATAATCATCGAACGTTACGTTCATGATGTATTTTTTGTGAAATTTTTAATTTATGTTGAAACATTTGACTGTAACAATACACCATTATTAATTTAAATGTAACGCTTTTCTAATTAGGTAAATTAATTTTCAAACCTGTCTAGTACAAGTTTCATGTGAGACCTAGAAGGTACATATTATTAGGCAGGATCCAGGATCCCTAAGAACAGGGATCAGCTGCACATTGTTCCAATTACACAACTTCTTCCTTTATCAATACATTAAATTTTCTGAAGCGAATTGGTAATTGTTATCGTATCTGTTGATATCGACCCATCTAGTTTAAGCATAATATGCTTCTACAGTTTATGTAGAATATCATTGTTTTTTAAAAATTTGTTTAAATTATTTTTGGCAATTAAAGAAGTTATTTTCTGAACTGTTACCGTTTATTTTCATGAGTACGCCTTCTCATTCATTCCGGAAAATAATTCCATATCGGAAATATTAAATTGTCGTAAAAGAAAAAAATACATAACGTAAAATAACAAATTCTTGGTAAAATCTCCAAAATAATCCAAAACTCTTAGTAAAGTGTTATACAAGGTGAATCAAAACTATTCCGCATTCTCTTAAGGGCAAATTCCTCTCATGAAAATAAGAATGACAATATCGTTTCTAACAACGTGATATTTAGGAAGCTGCCAAATGTGTATGCTACTTGTAATATTTAGCGCGCCAATTCGCACGCGAAATAGTACAAATGTCAAACGCGTATAAGAAATCTGGGCAGTGGCAGATCCTGTTAGTTAACTTTTATTTTTTGAGCATTTACTCATTAGAACGTTTCAAACTTATATTCTTTCTTATTCGGTTTCATCTATGGATCTATGTCAGCATAAATTTTTCGAAGTATTGAAGTACGGCCATTTTCTTCTATACAAATATTGTTTCCAGGGTTACCACCTGGAGTTCTGACTTAACCCGAAGAAAGAAATATCAATAATTTTATGTAAATTAAAATGGACTATAAATATATTAACAAGAACACATTATCTTGCTTTAAAAGTCAAGATTTTTATTCTATTCTCTAACCATCCGGTTTGAAACTTAGAACTGTAGTCAGTTCTTTGAGAGTTTTTTTTTAACATCCTGCTTCTTCTTGGTCTATTTGAATTACAAAAATAACAAACACATGTTTGGCATATGAACGTACTCGTCACAAGCACATACTACAATACGAAGTAATTACCACTTTAACTTTTAAGGTAAATTTTTCTCGAAGCCGCTCTGTTCTGTGATAATTGCAATGGATTACTCCACTTGTAGTTTCGTAAATTTGAGCAAGTCAAATTATTCAAATTAACTAAAAAACTTTTGCCTTTAACTTATTTATGTAACCTTTAAATTAAAAAGTTACAGCTATTATGCGTTACTTTTGTTAGACCCTGTATATTGTAATTTACTATTTTCTGGTATTATTATCATATATTGATATTGCAAACCTAACTGAAGTAGATTATTTCTGACAAAAATTATAAATTATCGAAAATCTTTTATGTTCAAAAACTATATGTGGGCCCAAATACCCTTTTTATCTGATACCACAAAAATTAAAATTTCAAAATCAATTTTAGGTTTAGGAAAACTTTAATTCTTCAACTTAAATTAAAGTGTTCTTTAGGTAGATAAGTTTTCCTTAAAAAATGGTAAAAAGAACTAACCGTCATTTAGAACTTCAAGTGTTACTTAAAAATTAAGGAAAAATGGTGCAAATGGCCTTTATAAATTGTAGATAAATAATAGACTGAAACCGGTATTTTTTATACAGGGTGTGTATTAATACTTGTCTATAATTACTATTACTTGGAAAATTATAAGCTTTAAATGTTAATACAAAAATGTGGAATTAATCTTCGTTTAGCGGCAAAAGGTCATAAAAGTTGAATATTTTTGGTAATAAAAATACAATTTATTCAATGCATATCGTATCTAATGCTTGCTTTTTATCAATGAGAAGAGAAAGTTTTACAGAAATATGATATAGTTTAACACCAACAATATTTGTTTTAATTACATTTTATTTATAAATAGGTTTTTCAATTGATTTTGTAACAAATTTTAATTAAAAATTTAAAAAAAGTGATACACTGTGTTTATTTAATAAATTTGTTTGTTTTTAATATTGCCTCCTCTCATTTTTGATATTTTGGCATTTATAAATTTCGTTTTAAATGTAATTGAAGGCTTAAGAATACGAAACCAATATTCCATCTAAATTATAGACAGGAATTTATTCAGGATCATTCAAAAAAATGGAAACACCTAAATATTTTTGAACTATATTGAATTAAAAAAAAAGTTAGTCAAAAGTTAATTCAACTTAAACAAGCTACAAATTAAGCTTGTTTTTAATATACAGGGTGTTCGTTTTATTAGTGATATGACACCTAACTTTCGTTTTTTAAGAGGCAACCGGAAGGCAGAAATTGACACTTTATCATTTTTAGCCGAGACTACTAACAAATAAATATTTTTTTTGTCAGCGAACAAACGTATATCGCTTCCTTAACGTAATCTACTAAAAGTAAATTAAATTTTGAAAATACTACTAAGAATAATATGAAAAAACGCAAAAATATACCTGAAAATCTTCGATTTTTCATTGAGGTTTTATGAATACTATAGCCGTGACAAGTTTAAAAATATTTTAATGGAAAGATACAATGGATAAGCAGCAATCACGGAAACAAAAAAAAATCAAATCAACTTATTAATATCATCAAAAATCTCAATCAAAAATAGCTTCCGGCTGCCCCTTAAATGCAAAACCCTGTATATTTTTGTATTTTTGGATTCTAAGTTTAATTTGAATAAACTTTTGTAGAAATTATTTTTTATAAAACTCGTTATCGAGTTACAAGCAATTTTTTCTGTTACATTCGGCCACAAAGATAAGATAATATTAACTTTTTATAAATATTTAAGAGTTCTAACAAAACCGAATCCATTTTTTAAGTTTAATTAACATACATTTAACATTAATTCACTTATACTTTTGTTTAAACTTGGTTTTTAATTTTAAAAAAATAGGTTAGGTTAGTTTATTAAATTTAAACAAATACTAGCAACATATATACACAATTTTGCATGACAATTGACAACTATTGTACATATTATTTATGTTTATGATTTTTTTTGCTGCGTTTAAAAAAATGTGAAAAATCATGATATCGAGCATTACTGCTGCCACTGTATCTCAAGATTTTCTTGACAGATTTTTAAATATCTTTCTGATTTGTAGACTAGAGTAATTAAACTATAACTGGGAAGAAGCTTTTGTGTTGTAATTTTGTGCAGAATTAATTATAAGCGACCAAAGTTAAGGTACTTTTGTGTAAATATATTTTTTTATAGATTCTCCATTTTTACCAGCTTCCCAAATTTAATATTTTTTCCCCGCTTCACAAATTTAATAGAATGAATCTACAATAATAAAAATTAGTATACAAACCTTGTATCTTTAAAAAGCTTATCTAAAATGCTATTGAATGGTGATAAAAAATAGGGTGTTCAATTTGATAAAAAAACGTAACTATTTAACTTCTTGCGATCTGCCTCACCCTGTATACAATATTTCGAATGCTGTGAATGAGAGTTCCACGGTGTCTGAAACTACGAGTTTTCTAAAATTTTTGGTAGAGAGTAGTCTCTTGAATGTAACCTCTTTTCTTCAAAAAAAGCTGAATAATTCCCAAACAAAATGATTTAGGCCCATAGTGATTTTTACAAAATAATATTCTTTTTTGAAGTAGAATACAATAGCGTCCATGTTGGGACATCCTTTATATATCGAAGATATTTTAAAATTGTGGGGCATACATGTATCTACATATTGGTGAAAACCGCAAGTCAATATGTTTTGTAACAAAAAGGCTATAGACCGTTTACGGATGACTGGGTCACCCTGTATATGGATTGCTTTAATATTTTTTGGTTTAATTTTACCTATTTCTAAAATAAATTATATTTTTTGGTTATATTACACTTCCATTCACCTAATCCCTAGATTTAGGAAAACGCTAATATGTATCAATTTATACCAATGAAATGAAATATTGATAATAAAATTTTGCTCATATATTACATTTCCTTTTTGAGTTCCTTGAACTCAATCTATTTATTACATTAAAACAATTGGGTCTTCTACTATAAAACATTTATGAGGATATAATAGCTAGATGTGTTTTATAAACATGAACTTGTTATCGATTGCGATTGAATCGACAAATAGTATGTATATTGTTTTATTAGGAGTAAAAGAAGTACTTTTTGTGGGGAGCATGTAGGTTTGCGGGACGAGTTCTGCGAGTTCTTTTACTTCGAATAAAATATGCATGTTTTTCTTCAAACGTCGAAATTTTTAAAATAGTAATATAAGAAATTATTTTAAAATTTAACATTTAATTTACACAGAATACCCAATACAATGTTAGTGTATATTGGGTTGCCTAAAATACATTTCTACTACACCTTTCTAATCCTTGTTATTGCAAAGTATGCCCGATTGTAACAGATTTACTTCGGAAATGCACGAATATGACCATACAATTAAGGAACATAAAAATGACTTGTTAAGGCCTGTTAAGCGTCTCATAAGGCCGTAATTTAATGACGTTTGAAGAAAAACTAATTTAATTAATTAATCTTTTTATCGACCAACTTCGTATTTAGTTTAAAATTTTTATCCAAAAGTACCAAACAGAAGTCATTCTGGAACACGAAGAAAATCTGTTGTCATTTCTACCTCATGTCCATAACACAGAACACATATTGGAAATTCATAATAAATCTATACTTTGGTGGTAAACTATCGCATCTCCTGTAAAAATGAGATAATATACTGGGTGATTCATTTAACAAATAAATATCTAATAAACTAAATGCCTTAGAAAAACATGTTTTAGAAAAAAATGTTTCAAATAAAAGTTTTTTGCCTTAAAAATGTAAAAATAAAGGACATGAATTTTTTGACAATATTTATTAGTCTCAAGTTAAATGATTCCCCTTATATAATATTACCAATTTCTATAGGCAGAAATAATATCGTGTTTATAAATTTAAAACGAATAATGTATGGTATGCCGATTGACCATAGTCAAACGAGTGACCTATTTTATGAAAACCTAGAGGCGAAGAAAACATATAATTATTTTATAAAATTTGTTTTTAAAATGGTGTTCCAACGATACTTCAATGGACCAATGTTGTCATTTGAAATTTCTTCCGGTCCGAGTACTTTTGCTCTGAAAAATAAAACTCGATACAAATTAAATACTCGGTAAATAATTTAAAATGCAAAATACGTTTTCCGAATTAAAAACTACAAATACAAGTTGCCTTAATAAATACTGGCTAAAACTAATAGATGGATGTTAAAAATAATAAATCGTAGAGGTGAAGAAAAAATATAAGTAAATCTATAAAAACTAAATCTATGAAGCTTAATTGCATTTACATGTTATACAGGAAGTTTTCCATATTTTTGCAGTATTGTGTATGATATATTGTACTGTATAGCACTTACACTCTATTGTTGGAAAATTATGGTATGACTATAATTATAATAAACATTATCTCTTAGTTTTCTTTATTTTCCGAATTCATGAATTCGCTGATCTTGTAAGGTGGATTTTCAGTGAGATGCTCTTTAATCTTATGGGTAAATTGAATTTTGTCTAGTTTCGCATGAGCTTCGGTTGTGGAGCAAGGTGCCCATCCTTCAGAATTCAGAACATGTAAGTCTGATTGAGGAGGGTTTTATTTGATTAATAAGGTATAATCCCTTATATATTTTGTATGGAACGTTAGCAATGTAGCGTATTGCTTTCTTCTAGGTAATATGTACTTCCTCTAGGTGGCACTACTGATCTCAATGCTCAATTCCATAAGACAAATGGGAGTGGAAGAGGCTGTAATATGCCGATGTAGCCTAGGTAGTTCCTTCGACAGTTTTAATGTCAGTTGTTCAATGTGTGATTTTCAATTAATTCTGGGGTCAATGTGAAATTTTTACTGGCTCTCCTGGTTCAATCCATCTATCCATGATGTGGGTTATTCGGACCATTTTAGATTAGTTCAGAGATTATTATCGTGGAACCGCCTTTTCAAGGTCTATATAATAATAAGCCTGGAGGTATAATTGTTGTTATTGGTTTTATGTTGCTACTTATGTTATCCAGTATGACGAGTTGTAGCTATTACTAAAGCGGTCTCAGGACGATGCGGCTAACGTCCACGAATTTTGGCGTTCATCAGTTTATACAAGTTTGTGCCAACATTCGCGACCATTCGCCAACATTCGCCAACATTTGCCGAACGTAACATTTTACAGCGTTTGTCCCTAACACAATACATCCAATGTAGGCTATTGGCTTTGCTATCTTTAAGCGAATTTTGCCCCAACGTAACCACGAATCTAGAGCATAAATTCCAGTACCGAATAAAATTATTGGTTCACTCTGAAGTGGTAATTTTTGCGTTTTGATTAAAATTATAAATAATGCAACCAATACTAAATTCAGTACAAATTTTGCATGAAGATCTGGTGTCATATAATATTGAATACCTTCCTACGATCACAAAGCTATACGATAAACACACATTGTGATTCTCCGAGGACTGTTGTACTTTAGCGAGAATATGTTTTATGGCATATTTTTGAACACAAAAGTATATTAATTTTTTGTCCTAAAGGCATTTATACATGTTAAAACCAGCTGTTATCGGATGATTGTGAAGGCTGGTAGAACAGATATTGGATTATAATTGAAACTTTGGCTTATATCCCCTCGTTTATACATATATTATATGCACTTTAGCTATCCAGGAAGAATGCTTGAAATAAGCACTCGTTAAATATTTATCCCAGTGAAGACCATATACATTCGGATATTCCTTTGATGTGAAGGCTGCAGGTTGTTGAGTTCGTATAATCATCACGTTTGGAGTTTTGCAGATTTCAAATAACACTTTCAATTTCAAGTTCATTTAACATTATAAAATTGTCTGTATCTGCTTAGTGGTTTAAGAGATTCAGGGTTATCAAAATGGTCTTGTAAATTCTCACGAGGGCATACAAAATGAGAAAGCTGGCGTAAATTGTTTTATAGAAATATCCCAAGGATTTCGGCGAATATATCATTTGCATTCGATGTTGAACCTTTCATAATTAATAGTTAGTTTAATGAAAAGTTAAACTATGAAGTGATGGTAGTGATGAATTGATGCCAAATTTTTGAGGAAAAAATTAATATTTAATTAATGATGGCATATATGAATAGAAATACAACCTGTATGACAACTAATAATCAAATAAGCGTTATGACCTAATTAATTTTGCAAATAACATTCGCAACAATTTGTACTTATTTGGAAAAGCTTTAATTAATTTTGATAGGTTCCCAGAGCTTATAACTCACAATGGGAATGATGTGTTATGTTTCAATTGAATTTCAACATAGCACAGGAATATACGTAATAATAGTTAAGTTTTGTATTAGCAGGGATTTTAAGCAAAAAGTATTAACTATTATTAAATAATTTCTATTCGTCGGCAATATTTTTGGTAAAATCCGGTAAATCCAGAATCTGGCTTGCTTGCAAAATTTAGTAACACATTAAAATTTGTTTAGAGCCAAAACCAGGCAGCTTTGGGCTCGGTTTTTCTCTCGAGCGTAAAGATAAGTAGGTCTTATTGGGCAATTTACAACGCAGTCCTTTTCCATCCCCCAGGCTTTAAGCAGAGTACATTCTGCTTCCATACGCGAAAAACTGGACGATGCAGAAGGAAAATATAAAATGCCGCGCCTCGCTTTTAAGGTTGTGATCTATTTGAGATGTAATTAAGGCCAGCGCTGACGTTTTATGGTTCTAGCTTTGATGCAAGTATTTTAATATACAAGGAAAGGATAAAGTCAAACGGAAATGTTAAGCGCTCTAAATTAATTAAATTTTTTAATCTTTATATTAAGTTTAATTTTTAGAAGCGTTTAAATTTAATTTCCTGACTAAGCTATTAAAAAAATTCACGTGAAAATTGAATACTAATGTAAGTATGATTTCATTACGTTAATAACTCACGACAAATAAACTTTGAATTTTGAAAATTACTTGTGATATGTAATGGGAGAGTAATAAGCGTGAATGTAATGTTCGAGTAGCGTTTTAGCGTAATTATTTGGACCCCATTATATCTAAGTGAGTACACATTTTGGTTTTCCAATTACACTTACCATTTATTTTTGTAATTTAGGACACGTTTTGTTTCTGGTTCTTGCGATTAAAAAATTATTAAGTTAAATAATGTGCATTAAACACAGTTTTTTTAAGAAATATGAAAAGGCTTTTGAGAATTTTTAGAAAGCAGGTCTGTTTTAGACGTCTTTTCTCTTTTATCGCTTAAATTGAATTGTTTCTCCTAACGAGGCAGTGTTTTCTAATTTACCTTCTCGCAAACTCTACTACAATGCTACACATTACGCTTGTATATGAACGGGAATAAATTTGTACTTTAAATTACTTACAGCAACGTGAATTTATGGTGCCTCTTTATCAAACGAAACTAACGAGTGTTATTACATAAGAAAATATGCTTGTTAGTCTGAACGCTCGAGCTATTACTTCCATAAGGAAAATTGCGGATGAAATATTTATCTAATTTATTAAATTAAAAAAAACCACAACTACATCATCTACATCAACTATAATTATACCTTGGCGTAATAAATTAATATTTAATTACAATCCATTCGCCTTAATTTATTTCCTCTTTATTAACATACACTTGCGTGAATCGAACGCAGGCTTGATCGATTACAATCATAAACCTGGTATAAATTTTCCAACTTTAAATATTATTTTTCTCTTTAAACGTTACCTAAGCGTACCTACATAAAAATCAATAGCTAAAACCTAGCGGAGAATATGGAAAACTGCACGCGAACCTAAACGTTATAAATCACATCGTTTCACGTATATTGTAAAAATATGTTTCAAATTTCAAGGATTCGACAAACTATAATTTTCTTTACTGCCCTTGGAATGTCAGAACGACATAGATGATGTTTGTACTTTTTATACCTACCCTACTTTAAACTTTTTTGTGTTACGTTTATTACCTCAATTTATAGAATAATTTAGCAATATTATGTATAGGTATTATGTAAAGTATTGGAAAATAGTAGAACAACTTTTTTAAATTATACGTTACAATATTAAACAAGAAATAAATTTAGTATTACACAAAATAATAATCATTAAAAATTATACAGGGTGTTTGGTAGCTCGGTGCGTTAATTTAAAGATGCGATTGGGGATCTTAAAGGTGTTGTTCCACCAAAAAATTGTGTTCACGTACGTACTCAGATGTGTACGCGCCTTTATGTTCGCAATAATGTTCAGCACCGTCATTTTAGGTTGTTTCCACCAACTTCGGAAACAAAAAAGAACAGTGCAAAACAATTTGTTCGCAACATTGTGCATGTTTCAGCTCTTGCATTTAAAAACTAAAACACCAAAAAATTTTACCATCATAGCTTATGTTACCATGTTAACCGATGAAGTTTGTGAAATTATTAATTACAGTTTTGTGTTACAACATTGATACAAGTTACTATTTATTGAACAAACAGTAATATTCAAATGATGTTAAATTTCACTGATTATTAAGAGCATCTTCCTAAACACCCGCGATAAATTTTCCGTTGGAGATAATAACAAGGAATAGAAAATCCATCCCACTTTTCTGGAGCTTCTTTGCAAATTATTACCATATAACTGATAAAATTAATGCGAATCCCTAGAGGGCGCGCGAGTTTGGGAGGAAAAATTATGAAAAATCATGAAATCGAGCATTAGTTCTGCAGTCATAACTCTAGTTTCCCTCGTTAGATTTTCAATTCTTTTTCAGATTTTTAATCTAAATTGATTAGGCTACATCCTGCCAAAGAGTTACCTTCCGCAACCTAGCACAAATTTAATTAGAGGGGTCCAAAGTTAAGGTACTTTTAGATCATTATATTTTTTTTGTACATTTTCCATTTTTTTTCCTTCTGGCAAAAATTAAAGAAATGACTTCTAAATCAACTACAAAAAAATTATACAAAAATGTTGTTCTTACTAGCTTTTATGGCTGCAGAACTAAACTACTATATTTACCGTTTAGGAAATTGCTCTTAACCTTTCTAATAGTGTATTATACCTTGGATAATGTATTCTTAAAATTTATTTGCAAAGCTTTTTTAACTTGATTTTAAGGCGATAGAGAGTCAAATGTGACGAGGAATATTAGTTTGTCATCCCCGTAAGTTAACAGACTTCACTGCTTACTCCTAAAATGATGTCCTAAACAATGGAAAAAAAGATTTATTATTATTAAACTTAAACTTTGAGGCGAATATCAGCAATTTTTACATTAAAAAATTACTGAAACCCGTCTTACAAATAACCATACATTGGCCGCATCTTTAAATATATTTATAAATTTTAAAATAAATTGATTAATTAATACATAAATCTAGGCACGTACAGAAACAGAAACTACAAAGAAAAATATTAATACGGAAAATACGGTCTTAAGTGGAGCATATTTTTTGACCCTTTGGGAATTTATTTTTAATACTTTGGAACAAAATAAAGAAACTGTACAGACCTAGCATACAATCCGCTCTATCATTTGCAATTAAACATTTTGATTTTGCTTCATTTCCAACCAAATAGGAAGGTTATTGAAAACACCTAAATTTGATAGCATTTATTTTGACTCTCTATCGCCTTAAATACTTATTTAACTAGGCTGAATAAAAATGAAACAATAAAATGCTTATTTAGTAACTTTAATCTTGTTCAAAATGTGATTTCTAAGACAAAGATGGTTTCTACGTCTTATTTCTATGGGAGTTATATCTAATTTCATTCTTACACCAGTGGCTTCTATTCGCTGCACTGTTCACGAATTTCAATTTTTACTTCATACACCAGTTACTTCACGTAACCCCAATCATAAAAATCCAAAGGTGTTAGGTCTAAAGCATCCGTCATGTTCTTACATTTAAGCGCTCACCTTCCAATAATCGCAAAAACTAATTATAATTTTGACAATTTAAATAGTCCGGGAGAAAGTGAGGTCCTATGAAGTACCTTCCAACCACACCTGCCAGAGCCGGATTACTATGAAGGCTAATGAGGCTATAGTCTCAGGCCCTCCAAAAATTCGGCCCTTCAAAAATTCAGATTTCCTCAAAAATATCCAAATTCATATTATACCCTTAAAAAATACACAGTGCTTGAGTAGAATTTTCATTTCTACGTACGAAGTATGCCCGATTGTGACCGATTTACGTCGAAAATGTACGAACACAAATTACAGTCTGTCAAGCATCACAGAACACTGTACTTTATTAACATTTGAAGAAACTAACTTCATCAGACTCCAAATAACTTCTTCATAGTCTTCGTCTTTTGATGAGCTAGAGTAGACAATTTTTTACTTTGTTTTCTTGACTTTACCTCCGTTTTCCCCTTTGGATTTTTTGGCTTTAAGTTTTTGTTTTTCGAACTGTTACATCACTTGTTGATGGCTGTTCTTATGCTTCCTCTAAAAAACCTTAACAGTTATGCTTTTTCCTGCATAGATCTTCTTCTTTCACTTTGGTCCACCAGTTTGTAGATATTCGGCTAGTTTCTTTTCAAGCCAAAAAGGAATCTACGATAGTCATGATCAACATTTTTATTCTTGGGCTAGTCTATTAACTTTGGTTTGTTCAAAGGATGTATTCCACATTATTCAAACCCACCAACCAAATTACTCATGAGCATTAGCAATGTTGGAAACACATCTTTAGGAATATAACCATATTTGCTCTTTTGTTGGGCCAAAGAATATCATATCCAATGGTTGTGTAAGATGAGTGCTGTTTGGTAGCGGGACAACTGCTTCTTTTTTTATCTGGATAGGATTTTTACTGAAACTAGGAAATCTAACTCAACTAGTAGAATACTCTTGTCACAGAATTTTATTAAATGTTCTCTTCCTCTGTGAAGATCTTTGTGCAATAAATTATGGTGAAGATAGAGCAGCATTGTAGTGGTGGCAAAAGATAGAACTACAACGCTCTTGGCATTGGAGTCAAGCCAGTGCTGTTACCCTTTGTCTATCACAAGAACCAAGTCGATAGCTCTATTAGGTTAAGTTATATACCCCTTCCCCAACTCGATCTTTTCATGCAAGTTGTCATTTGAGGCGTCTTTTCGTGGGTTTTCTAGTGATAGGATGATAGGATATTCCTACGAACCAATTTTGCGCAAAAGCCAAAAAACTACAAAAAATAGCTTTTTTTGTAGTTCTTGAGCCATAAAAAATTAAGTTAAAAGACAGTAGAAATGGTGCACAATAAATCAAAAAATTTGAAAAATTAGGCGTCGTTTAAGACCACAAATAAGATAATCGGTCCCATACGAAAGACTTTAGACCCGGGTTAGATTTTTTTGATCGAACACAAAAAGTTACAAAAATTTGATTCAATAAAAATTTTTTTTAGTGCACTTTACTGGAATCGTAATTTTAACATAAAAACGAAAAGAAAAGACAAAAATTTTGAATTTTCAAAACGCCATATCTCGAAAACTACTCATCCCACCGCGAAGCGACTTGTTCAGAAAATCGGGATAAGTTTTATATGCAATCCTATAGATTCGAGTGCGCTGATTATAAATCAGTTTATTTTATTGCGACCGGATGAGTAGTTTTGGAGATATGGCGCTATGAAAATGAAACAATGTTCAAAAGTTCGAAATTGCAAATTTTTTTTAAACGTTTAAAATTTTCTATAATTTGTAAATAACAGTAGATCAAACTTTCAAAAAGTTGATTTAAAGTTACCCATATTGGAGAGCTCTTGCGGTATTTTCGGGACGCCCTGTATATTAATAAAAGAAAAATTGGAATTATTTATTTCGGTCTTTACTTTTTATTAGCCTCAGGCCAACATCACTCTTAATCCGGCTCTGACACCTGCCCAAGCATTGACGCTAAATTTATTTTGAAATCATAGTGATTTTTTTTAGATGTGGATTATCTTGGTCCCCAAAATGAAGGTTATGAAAATTTGTATTTCCTTCACGACTTAAGATAGATTGCTTACTTAAAAAGTTATTATCTACGATATTAGTGTCCAATAGAAAGCGACAAAACTTTTATCTTCTGATCGGTTCACCTTCTGCCAGACCTTGTACTAGATGAGTAATATGATAACAACGCATCTTTTCTATTTTGAGGAAAGACTAAACTTTCTATATTGACAAACCTAAGTGCCGACCAACCTGTCTAATACTAGTTGTTGGGTCTTGAAGCTTCTAAAATATCTTCATCTACCTATTCTGTTTGGTGACAAGGGTTTAGAGCAGGTTCCACTTGTTAACAGGAAAGAATGTATGATTCAACTAGATGTGAAATCGCTGTATAAAACATGTTTATTATTTCTGAATTAGGACCAAAGGTCGAATTTTTCAGTTTTGTGATCTAAAATATGTAAAGAATTTTTTTCTTTCACGAGCTGCAATAGCTTTAAAAAATATTTGAAGGATAAATTTTCCAATCTTTGATACATTATTAAAAGGGTAAATAATAGAACTTTTTAAGCTTAATATGTGATAGATCCATCTAAAATTAATTAATTAGTATTTAATATTAAAATAAAAAACTCACTCTTTTTAAATATATTTAATAAGCCAGAACGTTTTCGTCAACTAATGTTGATAATAATAATAATGCCATTGATAATGTCAACATTAGTTGACGAAAACGTTCTGGCTTATTAAATATCTTTAAAAAGAGTGAGTTTTTTATTTTAATATTAAATACTAACTTTTTAAGCTTGTTTGAAAATGTCTAGTATTTATTCAAAATTAGTATTTAGTATCAAAGCTCAAAACTGCAATGAACATTTTATCAGACTCTATTTTAGTATTCATTTTGTATTATATCTCGGTGCCCTGTAAAGTAGCCGAACGTAGAATGGTCGAACAGTAAAGTAGCCGAATGTAAAATAGCCGAACCGTAGTTTTGCCGAAACGTAAATTGGCTGAACCATAGATTGGCCGAACCAAAAACCGTAAAGTAGCCGAACGTATTAGAATAGCCGATCGTAAAGTAGCCGAACCGTAGTTTAACCGAAACGTAAATTGCCCGAACCGTGGATTGGCCGAATAAAAAACAGTAAAGTAGCTGAACGTAGAATAGCCGACCGTTAAGTAGCCGAAGCGTACTTTAGCCGAAACGTAAATTGACCGAATCGTAAATTGGCCGAATCAAAAACCGTAAAGTAGCCGAACATAGAATAACTGTCCGTAAAGTGGCCGAACCGTAGTTTAGCCGAAACATAAATAGGCCGAACCGTAGCTTGCCCGAATCAAAAACCGTAAAGAAGCCCAACGTAGAATAGCCAACCGTGAAGTAGCCGAACGTAAAACAACCGAATCGTACTTTAGCCGAATCGTAAATTTGCCGAAACGTAGTTTAACCGAACCGCAGATTGGCCGTAAATCAGTGGAATCAATACTACAGTAAAGTAACAGATGGACGTTCTGAAAACGCAGACTAGACTAGACAATCACTGTCACTGCGGTGAAGCTATTGTTTATTCTGGGTTTATTGTTATTTCCAAACAAATACCAAAATTAAAAAATATTAAACCTGATGGGTCTTGTTATATTTTTTTAATTTGGTACTTGTTTGGAAATAACTATAAACCTAGTGTAAATAATAACTTCACCGCAGTAACAATGATTGTGTAGTCTACGTTTTCAGAACGTCCTTCTGTTACTTTACTGTATGATTGATCCCACTGATTTACGATTCGAACAATCTACGTTTCGACCAATCTACGGTTTGGCTAATTTACGATTCGGCTAAACTTCGGTGCGGCTGTTTTACGTTCGGCTACTTTTCTACTTTACGGTCGGTTATTCTACGTTCGGCTACATTACGGTTTTTGATTCGGCCAATCTACGGTTCGGCCAATTCTCGTTTCGGCTAAAGTACGGTTCGCCTACTTTACGTTCGACTACTTTACGGTCGGCCTTTCCACGTTTGGTTAATTTTCGGTTTTTGATTCGGACAATTTACGTTTCGGCTAAACTATGGTTCGGCTATTTTACATTCGGCTACGTTACTGTTCGGTCATTCTACGTTCGGCTACTTTACGTGTCACCTTATACATATATCGAAAACCATGACACAAACACCCTGTATTATTTCTGAATTATTTTATCATATAAAATTGCGTGTACAGTATACACCGCTCATATGAATAATATTATCAACCCACTATTATTATCACTTTTACGAAGGACGTACTGGTTGTAGCTCTGAATATAGAAGAAACATCGGTTAGTGTAATCAGTACTTCAGTATATGACCATAACAAGCTTAATTTACCTCAATTCCCTGAAGTTTGGTAAAAGTTGGTTGAGTCAGTTTTGGTGAATTTGCGGAACATAAGTCATGTCTTCTGCTTTTTCGATTGATATAAAATTTATTAATTGAAAAGGTTTTAC
The DNA here is from genome assembly GCA_963971135.1 of Stenus bimaculatus. Classification (NCBI taxonomy): domain Eukaryota; kingdom Metazoa; phylum Arthropoda; class Insecta; order Coleoptera; family Staphylinidae; genus Stenus; species Stenus bimaculatus. Next base: position 15,844,056 of record OZ020187.1, read on the forward strand.
AGATTTCATAGAAATTGATGGGTTTGGTGACAACCCTTTTAAGATCCTTGTAGAGAAGTTTGCAGCAATATAAATATTTAATTTTTGTTTTTTAAGAAGTTGATGTAATTTTGGCCAGAACAAATGCTTTTATTGAAAATAGAGGTGTTAATTAAAAAAGAATATGTTATATTCTAGTAGGAGTTTCGAATTGGAAAGGCACTCATTAAAAGAGGTAACAGGTGTTTATAATATTTTTTAAACCATTAAGTCACATTTATTTGAATAGGCTAGATCGATTTAGTGTACATTCTTCTCTTCCAAATGAAACAAATTTGGCGGAATAATAAATCAATTATTCTTGAAAGAAATATACTGTAAAATTTTTGTTACAGATTAAATTTCTGATTAGTTTCTTTATACTAAACGTAGGCAATTTAAAAAGGTATTGATAAAAATACTTCGTCTGAAAAGCTACAGTTTTTATTTTTCAATTAATTATAACAGATACGAATCATCAATAAATTATTAAATTTCTGATATTGATGATATACAGTGTTGTCCAGGTTTTATTTCCCCACAACCGTGGTATATAATACTTCAAATTTTAGCTACAAAGATTTAAAAAAGAGAATGCAAAATTATTTGTTTACTTCTTCTGATTCCAAAAAATTTTACTTCAGAATTTTAAAACAGTGAGTAATTTACGAGGTCACGCTCTTGCAAACGTCTTATGATTTCTATTGTGCATCACAATATTAAGAGAAATTTTATTACAAGCTGTATTTTACTTTTCAAGTCTTCCAAACTTGTTGGTTGGCTTACATAAACAATGTTTTTTGCCCACAAATATACTAAAGAAGCACGGTCCGGGGAACGTGCTGGCGGGTCCATTAGTACCAATCCAAGAATTTCGAAAAGTACTATTCGAATAATCTTTGACAATTCTGGAATTATTTGAAGAAACTCATACCGGACCTATAATCTTACCGATAAGTAATCCACACCGCACATTGATATTTTTTAAAAATCAATTTTTTCAGTCAAAATGGTTTTTCGAGACTAATGAAAACGAGAATCATCACTTGAAAAGATTCTGTTTAGAAAGTATCATAAATTTCCTATGTGCATAAACTCCTTTTCATTAATTACACAGGTCAACAATGAAAACATTGTCTTAAATGTAATGGGTGGTTTAATAGTTTTTTGGGCGCTGATTACTGAAAAAATAATGAAAAGTTTCTATCACGTACAGTTTTCCAACAAAAACGTATCTAATTTTTACGAATTTAATAAATAGGATAGTACAATATAACTATTTATATGGATTAAACATAATTTTGTACATTTTGAATGTTTATTTGATATGTTTAAATATTTTAGAAGGGAGCAGAATCAAAATTAAAAACATTTGCCTTAAAATAAAATATCATCACATTGGTAAAAACTTTAAAACTAGGTATTTAGTAAAATTATCTCAGATTTTTGACCTTTGTCTGCTGTCCATATCCTCCTACCCACATTGATTTTCCTATTCTTACTTAAATTTGTGTTATTATTCTATAAGTATTAGTATTATAGTCAAATTGATTTTTTCGTCAATTTCGATCAAAACTTAACTTGTTGGTAAGTAACCTTCCGTGATTGAAAAAATGGTTATCATTTTTGAAATCAACTTTAAAAAGTACTTCAAAATCAGGTGTTAAAAATAAAATTTTTATAAAGTATTTTTTTGTAGACCTGTGTTATCGGTTAGTTAGTTGTAAACCTTGAATTATATGAATTTTAAAATCTTATTCTCTTTTAAAATTATTTTTACAGAAGTCGTATGTAATTCATCTGATAATTGTCTTGTAGAAAGATGAGGCATGAAGCCAACATTCGCAAGAACAGCAATTGTCAATCTTTCAGTTTTATCAGGTGCTAGGTGATTAGTATTCTTGCTTTTACTATAAAATATAACAGTTCGTAATTGGGTTTCAACAAACGAAGGTTTTTTATATGCAGCGTTATTCTTTGAGGAAAACGTCTTCGAAATAATCACTCTTTTGAAATTCTGAAGTACAGAGAAGAGGTACCTATAATACGAAATACGCCATAGCACCGTTTTATGAATAAAATTCAGATTCGATATCAATTATAAATTTATGAGGTTGAGGATGGCGTTTTAAGGGTAGTAGAATCCCACAATTTTTTGAAGATAAATTTAAAAGGTTGTGATGCCATTAATAACACTTTTTGTTTTACGTTTTTATTTCTTCATATTTCTGAGATTTACAAGGGAAATAAAATTTGGGTCGCAGAAATTTCTTCCTAACTTTCAATAATGATTTTGTCAGATACTTACAAATTATTTATGGTTCTAGAGGGCGTTCCAGAATACCTGTATCAATTTTGGGGCGATGGACACATGAACTAAGCATTTTTAAGTACACAGTATTGTCCGGAATTGCTTTCTTAAAAAGTGACACCACTTTTTCATATAAAATGTGTTTAATACTCATATAACAAATAAAGGGTTAAAATATTTCATTGTACATATTTAGTACATGAAATTTTAAGTAAAATAATGTTTGGACTTACCATAAGAATACCTTTTCTGTAAAATATCGATCAAGGATTATTTCAGTAGTTTTAGTATTATTGAAAACGTGATGAAAACAACGTGATGTAAAACCCTTGAAAATATTTTTTTACCCTTAAATGTGTACCTTCGTATGAACAAAAAAATACCACAAGAAATTCCAATTAATATCCCTTATAATATTTATAAAACCATATTTAAAAAATAAATTGAAAAGTAGTAGATACGATTTTTAAAGAAAGCATTTCCGAACAATATACAGGATGTTTCATAATATGTGGGACAAAATTGACTAGTAAACATATGTTTCCTAAGGGAGCTGCAGTTCTGCAGAGGTGTTGAAAATAAAGAGGTTTTTGTCATTTATTTCAGAACAGATCCTAGTAGACCATCTAAATTTTGTACCGTATTTATTATACAGTTAACTCATTTCCATGAATTTTTCCTGACTTTTTGCTTCGTTTTAGGTAGTCGTTTTTTACCTGTAATTGGTTTTGGTTATAAATTTTGTCATGTTATTTTTAAATGTTTCCACGCTTACTATTAAAATAAGTTATCTTTTAAACATTAATGCAGTACCCAAACATTTCAATTTTTCCATTTTTAAACTTAAATAACTTTGTTAGGAAGATAGATAAAAAAATTCTTAACACTTTCATGTTCCAAATATTATGTAGAATATGTGTTTTTCACACTGAATTAAATCATCCTGTATATGTATATACTTTATATTTAAAAAATGCATTCCTTCTATCACCCTAAAATAAGTTTTTACTTTTTTACTTTCTTACTTTTTCCCAAAATCTAAGTTATAAGATTCATATACTCCAAATGTTTTATAAATATTGAATACTGGGCAGAAAATAAAATTTCTTGAAAGTTCATTACCTAAAATGGTCAATTTTATCATAAAATATGTTTTTGTTTACAACATTAAAAATTTTGAAACAATTTTTTAAAAGCTTTAAATATGTCTTCGTATAAAAATAAATTTTCAACAAGGTATTTGCTTATATTGGTCAAAATTAAAAGGTGATATTTACGTCTTAAATGACGATTCAAACAAAGGAAAATGATCTATTACTGATAAAAAGTTCATTTAATCTCTTGGCGAATATCAGAAATTATTATCATAATTATCAAAAAATAGTCAGTTCGGGTATTTCTATTCAATTTACCATATTTAACCCATCATAGAGCGTAAATGTTTTAATCGAAAAAAGTCATTAAATTAATGAAAAGCTTATTTAAAATGAAAATTATTGGATATAAAATAATTTATTTCAATAGAGAAATAAATTAGTATTAATCTATTGTAAATACATAACGAATGTAAATCAAAACATAAATTTTAATATTGGTTTCAAATTTTAATTATCTTTGAATAATATTTATGGGTATAAATATTTTGTAAGCTGGGTTATTATACCTATTGAATATAAATAAAGTAAGTAAATATATTATTTTGATTTACTTTTTTTCGTCTAAAAGAGATATTTTCGATTAGTTCTTTAGAACCTGTATGGAATAAATTTTTATAAAATAAAATATATAAAAGGCAACGACACAACAAATACATAAAAACATATTTTCATCGTAATCCAACTCTCAAAAATTAAGCGGTCTATGAAAAATATTTTAAGCATTTTAATTCCATTAAAATTGTTTTTTTTTAAATTGTAAAAGAAAAAATAAACTTTGGATTAACGTTTAAAAATATATGAAAAGAAGTAGGCTATGACTTATTTTTGTAAATTTTTTTGAAGTAAAAATCACTTTAATTAATTCAAACTAAACTAACTAAAAGGCAAATGGTTTATATGTATACTTTAATTTATATAAAAGTATCAGAATAACATGAATGCATATTCATAAGTATATTTTGGTTTTAATTGATATGATTTAAAACATCCGTATAGTTGAGCACATAAACTACGATTTGTTTTAGAAATGACTTTTTATAAAAAATATATAATATATAATATAACTAGTAGTAGAAAAGGCAGGCTCAAATAATAGTGAGATTATCATTATAATCCTTAATTAGTAGTTTAATTTAAAATGATTTTAATTTCCCTAATAAGATTTATTAAGAACCGCTTAACACAAACCTCTTGGGGAATTATGTCAAAAACAAACACCCAAGAAAGGTAATCTTTACAAATAAAAGTAAAAACACTCACTATGCGAGAACTAAAACCTTTGTCCTAGTATTTCATATTGAGTCGGCTACAGAAATTATGGAATAGCCTTTAAATATGCACTTTACCAATCTTTTATTTTTCTTCCTACATTTTTAATTTCTTTAATGTATGGACAAGGATGTGAGTAACTGCCTCGCTCTTATCCATATCATATGTAGGCGCTTACCATAAGTGCGAGACAACAATCACATCCATAGAATAAATGAGATATACACTTTTCGCCAGATAAAAATAATTAATGCATAATAAATTTTAATAATATTAGCTGATATATTAGAAATTCAGATTGCAACACTGACTTCTAGTCAAAATGTGTATCTTCATTCTGAGATGAAATGATGAAAACCAGTTTATCTACTTCGGTCCTTCAAAAAATAGTACTGAAAAATAAACCTGAATGATAGAATGAAGAATTTAGATTTTGAAGGTTTCAATTAGTACAAATAAGTGATGTTCAACTTTCTTCTCAGGCAAAGAACAATTTTTTTTTAGGTTCACAACACAAAAAATATTCTAGAGGCTTTACGAATCTTCATTGATTACATTTATCTCGGGTAACTCGATCCGGATTGGATTGGATCGAATAGCGATTGGCTCAGTCCGCATTTTTTTCGAAATAAACACATCGGATTGGTTCACTTTTCGGATAATCGAACTGAATCCTAAAACTGAATCCAATCCGACGTGTAAATTTCGGAAAAAATGCGGATATAGTCAATAACTATTCAATCCAATCCGGAATGAGTTTCATGACATAAACGTAGTCAATAATAAATTTATTGAAGATTCTGAAAATAAATCTAAAGCGGGTGGAGTTCCGAATTTTTCCTGGATCAACAAGGACCAGAACTAACAAATTCTCCTGAAATTCAAAAAATTCAAATGAATTCAAAAACTTCTTTCTGGCATCCATTGCTAAATAAATCTCATTGTTAGTACAATACATTCAAGCACCCCAGTAAACACAATAATGTAGAATCTATGTATTTTCTACATCACAATTTATGTAATATTTATGTCGCACAGAGGTGTGTAATGTCAGCTAAATTCTGATCAAGAATCGATGTATTTTATAAATCTTTTTATTATGTAAGAATTATATAACATTTTGTATGTATCTATTACATATGCCGGTGTATATAGTTTAAATGTAAAAAAATTAAGTAGATAATATATACATATATTTATATACATAATATATACACCAATTAAGTATACAGGGTGTCCCATTTGTCGTTGGACTCTAGTGGCATTTTCAAAATATGACTGTAACTGCTTTATTGTAGGGCATACCAAAATGTTGATCACTACCCGGAATACCATTGGTTAAATCTAAAAGTATAAATAGGTTAATAATTCAAATCCCAAATCTTTAAATGTAATTTAAATATTAATAGATAAAAGCAAACTCATTCTACTATAAAAATAATGATAAAATAAGTTTCATACCTTGATATTCAATTTCATTTCATTATTTTCAACTGCTATGTCATTGTTGTTAATAACAAAATCTTCAGCAGTAGAAATGTTCTTCTTAATTACGACAACTACAAATTATATGTATAAATATAATGGCTTAATACAACGTTAAATTATTTCCAAAGTTTTTTAATTATATTAATTTATTACTTACCTATTTAAGTATTATCGGCGTTGAAAATATTGAAAATAATTAGCAGGTAATTCGGTAAGGGATGTGTGAGCCACTCAGAAAAAAATATTGCGATGGGCGTTGAAGATGCACCAAAGTATGACACTGTTAAACACTCGGAATACAGAAACAGAAAAACAGAATAACAAAAACCTGCTATGTCATGTAGTTGAGCCACCTGCATAAAGACTACTTTAACAAAATATATGCGTAGACTTAGTGTGCGCATGTAGTTATAATATTATATTTTAATGTATTCTTTATATTTTTTATTATTTTTATTTTTTTTTATTATTCACTTTTAAAATAACTATAAAATAAAGCGCATGCGGCATTCGCCTCGAAACGTCCGCAAATGACGTTTTTGTTACTCAAAAATATCATAAAATACATAAAGTATTTTATATAATTATAACCTATTGTCCAATGATTTATATATTCATAATACGTAATAAATACATAAATAGTACGTAACCTACTGTCGTATGAGTTACATATTCCGAATTATATAAACTGTACGTAACTTTTGTTACATTTTTTCATAGGACATAATTATGATAATGTAAAAAAAATATATAAAAGAAAATTACATCTATTTTATATAAATTGTACATCAATAAGAAATATATTAGCTACGTACGTTTTAACGTAACATTTATATAGTGTATATATATTTTTGTAATGTAAACTTATTATTTAAATATAATGTATATGCTATATAATTGTTACATCTGTGTTTACTGGGACGTTATCTATGTTGCATCCCTTACTGAAACTGAGACTTACAACATAATCATGAGTGTCTCAGAAAAGGCGTTCTCTAGAAGATATGAAATACTATTAAAACCTGCTTAAAGTGTTGTTGGCATTATTGCACCCTGCCATCTAATAAACAAATCCTTCAATAATGTGAGTTTCCCGATTTACTCAAAATAGACAAAGTGGTACCTATTCATAAGAAATGATCGCAAAAGCATACCTCACTCGGCTATCCTCATTCTGTGTAAAACATAGTGTCATCTCTACATAAAAATGTGGTTTCCAAAGAAATCTATCAACAGCTGACGTCCTGCTAAGTGCATACAGGGTGTCCCAAGATTCAGATTACAGACCATATCTCCGTTAGTTGAAGAGGTAAAAAATCAAATCAACAAAAGCTTTGAATAGCATCAAATTCCATCCTTAAAATATTATAGCCTTTGACCATCCTTAAGAAGCCATCACGTTGTGGAATTCAAAATAAATTTAAGTTCAAATTTCTGGTAACAAATGCTGGGAGTCAAAGCTAATAATATTATCATTAAAAGCATTTGGTTGATTTGATTTTCTATCTCTTCAACTGACGGAGATATGGACTGTAAACTGAATTTTGGGACACCCTGTACCTATATAATAATCCTGAAACCTATAGATAAGGGGCTGTCTACTTTGATTTAAGTAAAGCATTCGAAACTCGAAACCATCAATCATTCACTGCTTCTAGAAAAATTACAAAGATATGGTATTAGAGGGTCAGCCCTCAGTTGGTTTAGAGTTATTTAACAACCTGGAAACAAATAGTTAAGTGGCAGGATGACCACAAAAGTATTCTGAATGGTATACCACATGGTAGCATCCTTGGTCCAGCACTTGTTTGTCTATTAATGATCTGATACCAAAGGTAGAATAGTCGATTATACACCTGGACCATAACCTAGAAGATATAACCTAATCTCTGAAATCTACCTCTACCATAGAGATTGACTGGTCTACTAACAATAATACTGTACTGAATACAACAAAATCACCAATGGTGGCTGGTGGCATACTCAATATCTACAGTACCTTCCTCTGTGATGAAATATGAAGTTCAAATAAAATCGTCTGTGAAATTTCTCGAAATCATCTTCTACTCCAAATTAAGCTGGGATCTGCACTGTGAAAAATTATTAACGGTATTAAACTCAGTATCTCTAGACATAGAATATTAATCCAAAATTGAATTATTTTGAGCATTTACTCCACATTTATTCAGAGCTCTGATAGTGCCCACCATAGTATAAGGCGAAACGGAAACAAATGATATAAACTGCTGAGTAATAAAATCGTAAGCACACCGACTTATTTTATTTACCACTAAAAATAGTTTCATCATTGATCATTGTGCAGAATATCTTCGATGTACGAGAGAACCCGAACTCAATCTTGAGTGTCACCGATATTAATAAAATATATGATACTAGAGCCAAGGCTAAAAACGAATTATACCTACCAAAAGACAAAACCACACAATTTCATCGGAGCTTCCTCTACAGTTCAATTATATTTTACAATAAGCTTCCAGATAATATCGTCCCCTTCCTGCAAAATATTAGTGACATTTTGCAACTATTGAAATACAGGTAAACGTCGTTTTACGCGAGGGTTCCGTTCCGAGAGAAACCGGCGTAAAAAATCGGCGTAAAATGAACCCACATTTTTCATGCTTTTTTTAAACAATGTTTGGGTTCTGAATCACTATTTTCGCCCATAATGAAACAACAAATTGAATATTCTTTTAATTTTATAATAAAATAAAAAATATAATCATATCTTTTTTTCTTAAAAACAAAACGAAAACTAACTCGGAAACTCGAACTTGTGAATCGGCGTAAATCGAACCGATGCAAACCGACGTTTACCTGTAATAGATTTGAAATTTAAAAATTCGTATTTCACCTATGTAACTAATTACTAACATACAGTACGCGCCAAAAGTAAGTCCCCCCCCCCCCCCCCCCCCCTGCTAACTTTTGAACAGCTTAATTTTTTATTCTGAAAATTTCGTGATAGGGGTAGTTGATTGCGTGGTTTCTAAAAAACGTATTTTTGTTTATATGAACCTTCCGGTTATACCGGAAGTTCACAATAACTTTCTTATTTTAAATGGAACACCCTGTATATTTTTGGATGTTTTAAATCTCCGTGAAGAGCTGATTCAAAAAACCTACCATAGTAAGGGTAGAAGGTTGATAGTTTTGGAATTATGGCAATTTGAAAATTGTATGTTTTGTCCAAAAAAACCTTAACCTAACCATAATAATCTGGAAAACAAATTCATCTTGTATTACAATTTTCAGTCCTTTAATCAAAAAGTTCTTCAAAATTAGAGACATTAAAAAATCTTTTGGTGTAGCAAAAACATTTTTCACAGAATTTCAAAACATACAATTTTCAAATTGCCGTAATTCCAAAACTATCAACCTTCTACCCTTACTATGGTAGGTTTTTTGAATCAGCTTTTCACGGAGATTTAAAACATCCAAAAATATACAGGGTGTTCCATTTAAAATAAGAAAGTTATTGTGAACTTCTGGTATAACCGGAAGGCTCATATAAACAAAAAAAACGTTTTTTAGAAACCACGCAATCAACTACCCCTGTCACCAAATATTCAGAATAAAAAATTAAGCTGTTCAAAAGTTAGCAGGGGGGGGGGGGGGGTACTTACTTTTGACGCGCACTGTATATTCAAATAAAAGTCAGTTAGTGGCTTTTTGCAGGAAAGGAATGATATACAGCCAATTACCTTTAAGTACAGAGTCCATGAGCTACTAATGGATGGATGTTTTTATACCATTGAGGAATTTTTAAATTGTTCATTGTAAAACTATGTACTAATAATTTTCTTTTGTATTATATTGCTCAAATACTTTCATAAATATATTTTTAAGTTGAAATAAGTATTATTTAAAAACTGCAAATTATTACTATACCGACTATTTATTATTTTAACTGGCAAGTATTATTATTATCAAGCGTTTATTATTTTTACCATACATCTGTTATTTTTATCCTGCATTTATTACTTAAATTCTGCAGTTTTATATTCATCTTGCATTTAAATAAAATATGCGGTGTTTGTAAATTTTAATCCGGAAAACGTACTCTGCATTTTAAATTATTTACCGAGTATTTAATTTGTACCGTTGATTTACTAACGAATTTATTTAAAATTTATAGAAATAAAGGATCAAGTGAAAACAAATTAATATTACTTAAACTAATTTTCGAACAATTGTTGTACATCTGTCAAATAAGTTATTTACAAATGAGTATCATAAATAAACCGACTATTTGGGAATGATTAGAGAACTCAATAAATCCGAAAACTGAAGCATCGCGTCGCTTCAGCGTTTTCCGTTTTACGTCAACACAAATGAAATATTTTCCCGTTGTTTTCCGCATTATCTGCAATTCATTTTTAGCATTTTTCATGCCGACGCACGATTCGCGACAAATGACTCGTACAAATTTTACGTATTCATCAAATCGACCAATTCTTACGCTTCCCAAAATCCGCAATATAATCACGCTTGAAAAAACCCGGAATATATCTAATGCACAACTCAAAATGGATTTTTTCTTTAACCTAATTATTTAATTTCGGCAAAAAATGGGGATTAAAATGTGTTTCATTGTCATCCGCTTGTAGCTTTTGCGGACTTCTTGTGGGGGACTATGGTGAGCTTTGTGGCTTAATATACTCCATTTCGCAAAGCTCGACTTTTTATGAAAGCTCCTCCGCCCATTACACTATACATACGTTGGCTTTTCTTGCTTGTTCCTAGAAACAAAGGAAATTGTTGGATTAAGTCAGGTAACGAACAAAATGGATATTAAGGTGAGGAAATAGTGTCTATATATCCGCATTGTTGTTGATGTTATTTGTTTTACGATCAAGTGAAATATTAAAAGCACCTCGCGTTTTCTAAATATTGATTTTCTCAGAATTCCCCGTTCGAAACGTGATTTGGGAATTTTTTTTTCGATTTGTTTACATTTAAAAATAACTTCAGGGTTCAGTTAAAACGAGCAGTGCTCTCTCCTGAGAAGTAAATTCGAAATTAAATTTATACAAAAGGCAAACACAGAGAGTTAATAAAGGCATGGACAATAATGTTTTGATTGGATCTAATTGTACCCACCAGTCTGAAGGTGAACTAACTTTACTAATACGTTTCAATCATTTCAAAGTTATTTCCCAATTTAAATTAGCAAATGTACTGCAAATAAAAAATAAGTTCCGAATAAAATGATTAACTTTATTTACAATTGCATTTTGTTTAATTTTGTTACGTTAATTAATTTCAAGGAGTTTCAGAAAATACTAAGGATTTGAAGGTTTTATTTATTTTTTATATTCTACACACCTCAATAATTAGAGCTAGAAATAAACTTTAAGAAATAGTTAAATTTTAAATACTTCACCCAAATTGGGTGTCGAATCGGGTAATCGAATTATAACAAGCATATTACATGTATTTTTTACATTTTGTAATAATATACATATTCCCTGTATGAAATAATATACATATTCCCTGTGTAAACAAATTACTTGAGTAATATAAATATTGACTATTCGTCGTAAGAAAATTCGTTGTTAAACCTAGTGGTAATTGAATGAGCGCTTCTTCATTATTAATGTTGAACTTATTCATTCGTTCATTTATCTCTATTCATTTATACAATGAATAAGCCCCCAGCTACCTATTCTTCAATACACCTTAAAAGCTAAAGCTATTACATAACAACGGACTTTTATAAAAAAAGTATAGGTAATTATTTTGCTCTCATACATCTTTTAATTAATTAACTGTAATAATTTACTTTAATTAAATACAAAATAAATTTTATTTAGATTTTTTTACTACAAATTAATATAAGTATATGTATACAAATCACTAACACAAAAATAATAAAAATATATTAACTATCCAAAAACCTTCCCTCCAACTCATGAAAAGCACATACACCTTAGTCCTAATAATACTGTTTGACGAAATTGTTGCAGCCCGTGAAGCGTTATATTCTTGCCCAACTTTTGCTGACAATAAGCAGCGTAATGTCATGTGTATATGTTACAGTGAAAGTAGAAAATGCAGTGATTGTTTACAATCACTAGTGACCCCTGTAGAAATAAAAATTATGTTTAGCTTATGGTAATGTTGTGGCAATATTGTGATGTTGTGATATCGTTTTTCTATGAACAGCTTAGAAATCAATATGGAGAAAATAACGTGAAGAAGCTTAAACTAATTCTTAATAATAATATAAAACTAGCAAAATGCATAAACCCTACAAATTTTTTACTTAATTGTAAGAGAGAAAACTTTATACCGAAACACATTAAAAACAACCTTAAATGTTGTAATCAGATGGTCACTACAATGCCTAACCATATTGTAAGAAAGATTGATGAATTGTTTAACATTACGTCAAAGAAAATACTTAACATTGAAATTACTGGTATGATATTGACTATCAACAATATAAAAAACAACACCACCAGAAGTTGGAAGGAGGTAAACAATATATTTCAAAAAGAGGTAATGGAAGAGTTTACAAGATACACAAATACGAAATATGAAAGCCAATTCAGAAAATCAAAGGAAACACAGATGATGAAACTAAAGACACTCAAAGGTATTGACAAAAAAGAGGAGGAAAATCAAGATCAAGCAGTGAAAGAGGAAATGGAACTGTGGTTTATAAACAAAACAACCTTACAATTTCCAAATAATGTTATACAAATTCTAAATAAAGGATAGAATCATGCAATCCCGTATGATTACAAGGATATACCCTGGATAAACCTTATAGCGGAAGTGTAAACGATAATTCAAATTGAAGAGACCCCAGGTTGTGAATATTAGGTAAACCATCTTAAAGCCAATGAGACCAAGAACATAAAAAGAGAAGACAGAAGATTGCTTGATGACATACAAGAAACAAAGGAATTTCTAAAGGAGCATAATGAGGTGGTGGTGCTAAAAGGGGATAAAACAAACTGAAGAGTATAAAGAAGTGGAACAAGAATTGAGACCCCAGGTGGTGAATATTATGGCAAACCATCTTAAAGCCAATGAGACCAAGAACATAAGAAGAGAAGACAGAAGATTGCTTGATGACATACAAGAAGAAGAGTATGAAAACTTTTGCTGGATGATCAAGAGACGTACAAAGAAGTGACAGAAAACAAAACACTTAAAATCCAGCGGCAAGTCGAGAGAATTGCAAAGAACATGGTACATGAAAGGAAGATAGATGAAGATGTGTCCAAGGAAATCATCACAACAAATGGTGTAATAGCAAGGATTTATGGGCTAGTGAAATGTCATAAAGAAGGTGAACCACTTAGGCCAGTGGTTTCATGCTGTGGTACACCAACGTACAAATTTTCTAGGTTCTTAGGTGGGATTCTAAGGAACTCACGGAAGGAAAAAGAATGGGATGTTAAGAATTCTTTAATTTTTCAAAAAAAAGTATGTAGTTTTAAAATTCCCAACAATCATGTAATGGTTTACTGTAAGTAATGCAATGCAGAAAAATTGGGACGATATAGAAAAGTATACAAAAATATCTAAAACAGAATTGAATGATTATATCACGATTATTTATAAAAATAGTTCCTTCGCATATAAGGACAAAGTTTACAAACAAATAAATGGGACCGCAATGGGTAACCCCATCAGTCCCATTCTAGCCGATTTGGTCATGGATCAACTGCTAGAAGATCTCTTACCAAAACTTAAGTTTAAACCAGTGTTTAGTTTTAAATATGTGGATGACCTCTTTTTGACGATGGAAAAAGGAATGAAAGAAGAAGTGTTACATATAGTAGTTCGCTCAAATTTACAATTGAAGAGGAGAAAGATGACACCATAGCGTTTCTGGATATGAACGTATGCAGGGACAAGGAAGGGTGTATTACCACAAAATGGTACAGAATCCAATACAATGAGATATATAAATTATAATTCACAACATAAATTAAACATGAAAATAAATGTATTAACATCTGTGCATTCTAAAGCAATGAAATTAACGAGCTTAACACACCAACAAGAAGTAAAAGAAAGGCTAAGGAGGATTTTCCTAAATAATAGTTACCCCAAAGCCATAGTTAACAGGATTTTATATAATAGGAAATAGAAACATTCATAATAACAACCAAACTACAAAAGAAAAACCGGAGAAGTTTTATGGTATAACATATGAACAGGGTCTAGCAGAAAAATTAAAACATGTTTTAAAATATGAAAAAAACAGAGACTTGTTTCAAATATAAACATAAAGTGGGTTCGTTGATAAGACCATTGAAAGCCAAAATACAGCAGAATATGGAATCGGGATTGGTATATGAAGTAAGCAGCAAAAATTGTATTGGAAAGTACATTGGCCAAACGAAAAGATCTTTGGAAGTTAGGATGAAAGAACAACAGAAAAGTATTGAAAGTTCCAGAGAAAAGAATATTGAGATTAAGAAAGTAGGGAACACGTCCTTAGTTCGCCATGCAGTAAACCTTGGACATGACTTTGACTTCGAAAAAGTAAAAATATTATGCAGGGAAAGTAATTTAGGAAAAAGGCCGATAAAGGAATCATTATGTATTAAACTTGAAGATAGTAGTGATAACGATAAGAGTGACATGAAAGAAATTAACTGTGTGTATTACTATCTTATAAATTGTATTAAAAAATGATGTAAATAGTTTTAGAAATGATGTAAATAGTATTAAAAAATGATATAAATAGTATTAAAAATTGATGTAAAATCTTCATTAGTATGTAGCCAACAAAATATGCCCCTGATAAATGTTGATATGGTAACTTAAACTTTAGTATTAAACAATTTGTCGTTTTGAAATAAACATGTTCTATGTATGCGCACTCTATGATAACAACATATGTTCGCGAATCACGATTATAATATATAATAATAACAATTAGCCACTAATGGAGAAAATTTCGAATTTATAATTAGGGGTTGCTAGTGGTTAGTGAATCTAGAAATACGCATGCTTGATCTTTAAAGTTGACAGTGTCTGTTTAAATTTTTGCCTCTGGCGAATATTATAATATCATATAATAGATAGTGGATAGTTTAATGGAAGGGATTTTTAAGTACTGAAGAGTTGGTGAAGCTTTTTCAACCCTTTCATAATCAAATCGACATTTTGAAATATCGCGTCGCATATGTCAAATTTCTTAATGCTTAGTGGAGTATGAACGCTCACATTTTACGCTAGTTGTTGACTGTTAGTGGTTAGTGGCTACTTGTTAGTGGTAATTGCTAGTGGTTAGTTGTTAGTTGAGCATAAACTCACCTTAAGTGATTATAATAATAATACAAAAAATTAATGGCGTGGTGATTTTACTAAAAGTGAAAATGAATTGATTTTAAATAGTCTTAAAAGCCAATTACAGAAATTCCAAACTAGTGATTGTTAACAAACACTGATTATTCACTTTCACTGTAACATGTACAGGATATCTCAGTACTCGCGCATAAGCTCTCGCTACTTCGTTGGGAGCACTTCATGGATACCTGGACAAATAGTTAAGAAAATCCTCTTGGTCAATTAACCGAAGTAGGAAGAGACAAAGTTGGTTATTCAGCTTCGTTTATTATCATGCATTTGGAAAAATCGCTTGTTGTCATGTAAAGGCTGGGTTCTTTTTATTTGTTAGTAATAAATAAAACTGAAAAACTTCTTCTTCTTCAAAATAGACGGTGGAACTATATACCTTCCAGTACTTATCTTCCAGTCACAAGCTCAATAATATTTTATTTTTATATTTTAACATTATAAGTTACTTTTTTACGTTCTGGCTCTTTGAAAAGGCCGAAACAAAATAGGCCTAAAATGAACGAAATAAAAAAAGCCAAACGACAAAACGCCGACTTGGACAAATGGCCGAACGTTAAATAGCCGAATAGAACAAAAGGCCGACTGAAAAATGGCCGAATTCGACAAAAGACAATATGTCGGTATAAAAAAACCGAAAATTTATTTTATAAAAAAGCTGAAAAAAGAATAGATTAAATTAAATAACTATGCCCTTTATTTGCCCTCTAAAACCAAACACTGTTTATTAATTGAGATTTGGTTTGTTAAGATTTATTCTTTCGGCATTTTACCATACATGCTTGTACAAAATTGTGTAAACTTTTTTATAAAAATAAAAAATTTCTTAAGTTATTTGTGGGTGAAAGTCTCAAAAATCATAAAATAATTCAACGTTTTTTTAAGGTTTTCCCTGGAATTTTCCGAGGAAAAATGTACGACTGATAAATGATAGTACCGTACGCGATTGCACAAAATTCTGTAAAGGTATTGATAAAAATAAAAAAGTTATTAAGTTTTTACATATAATTCAAGAAATCGACGATTGTTTCAAGCTTTTCTTGGAATTTTCCGGCGAAAATTGTACCAGTAATTAATAAAATAGTGCCACACAAGACTGCACAATTGTATCACTGATAAGTGATAGTACCATACACGATGGTACAAAAGTTTGTAAAAATGATTATAAAAATAAAAAAGTTATTATGTTTTTTCCAACTAAAGTCCCAAAAAAGTTGAATGAAATACAAAATAATTCAAGGAATCGACGGTTTTCTCAAGTTTTTCTTGGAATTTTCTGGCAAAAATTGTACCAGTGATAAATATAATAGTGCCAAACTCGACTATATAATATTTTGTAAAAATATTTATAAAAATAAAAAAATAATTAAGTTTGTTTCAACTAAAACCCCAAAAACGTGATTAAAATACAAAATAATTCAAGAAATCGGCGATTTTCTGAAGTGTTCCTTTGAATTTCCTGGCGAAAATTGTACCACTAACAAGTGATAGTACCATACACGATTTTACAAAATTGTAGCAAAATATTCATAAAAATAAAAAAGTAATAAAGTTTTTTTCAACTAAAACCCCAAAAAACGTGACTAAAATAAAAAAATGTGTTTTTTATTTATTTGTTTTGTAATTTGCTTATTTTCTTTCGGCCTTTTGTATGCGTCGGGTTTTAGCACGAACCGGCTTCACTGATTCATTGTATACAGGGTGAGTTTAAAGTAACGCATAAAAATCATAACTACCTTATTTTTTAGAATTTTTAAAAACGGTAAAAGACCTGTCGCATTGTTTTTAAAAAACTTTATTTTGACTCAAAAAAAAAAAAATTCGGTTGACATGTCGTCACTACGACGTCATCAAAATTTTTTTTAAATGGTGAAAAAACTGAGTTATGAATTTATAAAATAGGAAAACTTATTGAAATACCGAGCGCTTTATTAGCACTAACATGATGTGTTTAAATTTAGATATTAATTTCGAGTGTTAGGAGTCCAACCTAAATTATTTAAAATTTCGATACCTAAAAAAAGTACTGTATTGAAAAAGTTGATATTGTTATTGAACAAAATATTTTGCGATTTAATTCCCTATTTAGTTTATGCAGGCATCTGCCTAGTATTTATGGCATTTTATTAACAAGTTTTATTTTCATAATTATAGGATAAAGTTAAAATAACCTTGAATTAACATTCTGTAATTACGCGTATTTATTTTTCTGAAACACCATTTACTTTATAAAGTAGTATGTAATTTTATTCGAAACAAAAAATTTAAATAAATAATTTATGGACCTTAGTGGATATGCTTCAAATCTTAGATATATGCGATTTTGGTCATAACTTTATTTCCAGTGAAGCTTTTTTAAAATTTCTTTTTTTGTTACACAGAAGAGTCTTGTGGCTACCAATTTCTTCTTTTTTTGTTTTAGTAAGTGAAACCAAATTATAATACAGCAGCAGTAAAACGGACTCTTTACAAAAAATGTTCGCTTAGCGGCTCCTTGAAACATTCTAAAAAACTAATTGAAATAATATTTTTTTTTTCAACGCTAGAAATAAGTTAAGATATAAACGAAGACTTTGATGTTGCGTTTTTTTGTTTTAAATATATTTTTACAGCATCCCAAACATTTCTTAAAATTTTACTTAATTATTGGGATTCTGTAAATAGTTTAAAAATATATTTAAAACAAAAAAAAACGCAACATCAAAGTCTTAAAAAGGAAACTCTTTATGCCTTTAAATATAAGAATGTCATGAAATGTAACTTTTTGGTTATTATACAGAGTGATTCAGAACTATACCGCATCGTCTTAAGGGTAAATTCATCTCATGAAAATACAAAGAAGAGTTCCTATAAACATGATGTGTCCGATTACGCCCTTTAAAGGTGTCGATAAAAAGTAGGTTTTTGTTTGTTAATTTCAGGATACGTTTTCGTATTTTTTTTTCAAATTTCTGGCATGCCTTTAAATGGTAGGTTTAAGGAAGGTTGGGGTACTTTATGCGTACAACATCGAATTTTGTTTTAATTTTGAAGTCTCATAAAAATATCTGGGATCTAACATTTAGGGTGGGTTGCAAGAAACAGGTTTTAACTAAAACCGAAATTAACCTGACAAGTATGATAGTTTTTGCATATAAAAGTTTCAGTTAAAACTAGTTTTAAACTGACAAGTATGACAGAAATATATGCAAAAATTGTCATATTTGTCAGATTAAGCTTGGTTTTAGTTAAAACCGAGCGTAAACTGTTCCTGCAACCCTAAGTGAGATAAAAAAATCAACTTGATGAGAATAAGTAGTAAAAGGATATTAATTTAAATTTAAATTAAGTTTTTATCGTTAATTTTTGTAAATATTAAAAATATTAAAGAAAACGTTTTAATTAAAGTTGTTTCGTTTTAAAAGACTTTTCCAACAATACCACACTCGACCCATGTTGCCATTTAAAATTACAAAGTTATAAATGTGACTTTTATGAATCACGAAAGCAAAAAATATGTGTAGGTAAATAGCTTATAAAGTATGCTACTATTTTTATAAACAGCTGTGTTTCAGATAAAATATACATTAATGTTTTAAGTTTTATAATTTATATTAAAACCCAATAAAACATGGTTAGTTTGTTTTAAATTGGGGGTTGTAAATTTAAATGTCGCGGAAGGTCGCGACCCAACTGCAAACATTTGATAAAATAGAGCTGCAGAATCTCTGGATGCCGCTTAATTATGATTAAACTTTCAGAGGGAAATATCCCCAGGAAGCTTTAACGAATAAATCTCTTTTTCATTCGAATATTATAAATAATTTCGACTGCTTGTTCATTTTACAGTCGCCATGGAGACTCTAGAAGTGGTAGAATTTCACCCCTTAATTACATGTGCACTTTATTTAAGCGCTGCCGCTGCTTTTAGCTCCGGATCACTTTAATTGTACATGAAAACCACCTATTTAGACTAGTATGTAATTTAATTAGAATCATGAAGATATGAGCATACAGGGTGGTGATAAAGTTTGGAACCAAGGTCATAACTTCCGTACAATTTTTTTTTGTAAAAATCGCTCGGATAGGTCAATTTATGTTTTAAAAATGCCATCTTTTGCAATGAAAAAATATTCATGACGTCACTGATAATTTCACTATGACGTCATCATCAATTTTTTTAAATGGAAACCCCTACTTTTTTTACACATTTTTCATAGACCTTTTTATCATATTAATGATCACATAAAAATATTTAAAAAAATTTCAACCATTTTTGAAAAAAAAAAAAATTTACTCAAAAAAAAATTTATTAATTCTCAATGAAAATATGGCAAGAAAAATAAATTAAACTAATTTGTAGTTTAAAAATAACAAATTATTATTGAAAATATTCGAATTGTTCTTCTTTACACAATTGGAATTTTCTTAAAACTAATTTTAAATAACTTTTAATGAAAAACGAAATTAAAATAAAATGTTTGAGTAATAATAAACTTTAAATAAAATTGTAATTTATTATAAATTTGAAAAAGCTTTTGATATTCAAAATTTATTGAAATAAAAATTGCCTTTATAAAAGTGCTTTAGTTGAGGTTATTTTGTATGGCAAATAAAATTTTAAATCCATTTACCAATGCTTGAATAGCTTACTTCGTTTGTTTAATAATAATCAACAATTATTAAGTTTTGCGAAATTAAAAATGCCTCGTTTAAGCGAACGCGAAAGAATCGAAATTTTAATTATGGTAGGATACGGTGATAGAAAAAGAACCCATGGGGAAGCTTGTGCTTTGTTTAATGACCAATATCCAAATAGACCGTAAATCTCAAGATCTACAGTAAGTAAGTTAGTTACCAAATTTGCAGAAACAGGATCTGTAGGAGATTTGCCTCGACAAGGACGGCCACAAGTGAATGAAGAAACCAAATTAAATTTATTACTTGCGATTGAAGAAAATCCCAATACTTCAACAAGAGATATTTCAAGAAATAATAATGTGGATCATTCCTATGTCGCGAAATTATTAAAAAAGGAAAAGTATCAGCCTTACAAAATAAAACTCATACAAGAGTTAAATGAAGATGATCCCGATCGCCGACTGCAATTTTGTGAAGAAATGATGGCGCGATGTGATCAAAATCCAAATTTTTTAAGTAGTATAATTTTCTCCGCTGAAGCTACCTGTCAATTGAATGGATCAGTGAATCGACATAATTGTAGGTATTGGTCACAGGAAAATCCTCATTGGGCCGTAGAATCCCATAGTCAGGACAGGGAAAGTTAAATGTATGGGTGGGAATGATTGGCAGACGTTTTATAGGACCTTACTTTTTTAATGAAAACCTTACTGCCGAAAGATACTTGAATTTTTTGCGGACTGATTTGCTACCAGTTTTACTTCGTATTTTCCCCAATTATGAAAATCGCAACATTCCTAACCAAAACATTTGGTTTCCACAAGATGGGGCCAGGGCCGGCTCGAGGTTGGTTGGCGCCCTTAGCAAAATTTCTTAAGAGCGCCCTTTCAAATGAAATATTTTATTAATAAAAGGGAAAAAAATTGCAACAAAACTATAATCTAAACTTATGTTCTGAAGAGTTATACTTGTAATATTAATGTTTTTTAAAATATCATATCATATCATATTATTATTGAAGACCCTTTGCATCAGACTTATTTTTTGCAATATTAGTTGCAGTGGTAATTGGTTCTTGTATGTTCAAAAAACTTTTCAATGCTTCCATTACTTCTTCAAGCTGATATCTTACTGTTTTTAAAGCTTCTAAACGACTAGCCCATCTGGTATCACTAAGACCTTTTAAGGTCAATAATGTGACATGTTTCTTGAGGATATCCCACCTTTATGTAGATGCAGAAAAAAACGTGTAAAGGCGCTGTACATTATCAAAAAAGGACACAGCTTCAGTACAACAATTTGCTGTATCATTTACTATAAGATTTAGAGAGTGAGCTGAACATGGTACAAAATATGCTCTCGGATATGTGGTCAGTATTTGGCTTTGAACTCCACGCATATTTGCGCCGTTGTCATGTCCTTGTCCTCTTAAATCATTTAAAGATACCTCATTTTTATTCAAAATTTCATATATTTTCTCCGTCATTCCTTTGCCAGTACTGTTATTAATCTCAATAAATCCTAAAAAATATTCTGAGATTTCCAAAAAATCTCTATTTTCATTTGCGGAGGGAAGTTTTTTAACAAAGCGGACAATTAAAGACATTTGTTCAATGTTTGAAAGATCTGGTGTACAATGTACAATCAACAATTATAGAATAATACTTAGCTTATTCTTTTACTTTTTTGACTATACTTTCCTTAATTATATCGTTGAAAAGAAATATAATTTCATTTTGGATATTCTTCCCCAAATAATGGTAATTAACATCTTTGTACCACATCAATGTACCACATCGAGAGATTTAGAGTATACAAACCAGTCTCGAAGATATTTTTCACCGTTAGGAAGTATTCGAAAATATTTCGTTGACAAAAATTTTCTATTGGTGTTTACGTCCTTCGGAAATTTGTGATTTATTAATTGCACAGGTCCAATTCTAACAAACATGTCCATTATGGACTTTCTATTTTCTGGCTGTGGTCATCTTCATAATCTTTCAATAATTGCACCGAAATTTCTTTCTGTGCTTCTTCAATTTTTCCTTCATTTTCAGAATTTTTTTCATTTTGAGAACTTTCTGACCTCAGTTTCACAAACTTCCTTTTCAATATTTTCGATCATATCGTCGTTTTGATCAAGGGCGAATGTTGAGTTAGTTGAGCAACTTTTTGATGTTGATGGTTTGCATTCGATATCGTTTGATTTAGTTAAAAACTTCTGTAAAGCGTTCTGAAGTTTTTCTGCAACTACATCTTTTTTGGCTTTATTTTTTCTATTATTTGAACCAATCAGTTCACTGGTGCGATTTATTGCGATATAAACAAGTAGGATTGGATTCACTTTCAGGATTCAGTTTAATAATCCAATCCTATAAAATCATGGGATTGGACTTTGTAATCGCGATTGAATAGAAATTTGTAACGACATAAACGCGATTGACTTTAAAAAAGTTACTACTAAATTATGTTATCGAAGTTGGCGCATCTTACTGTGCTGCATACATAATCATTAACCGCATCTTGGTATAACCTGCTAGAAGTCTTGAGTGTTTGAGAAGTTATTTTATTAAATTTACTAAATTAAACATAATGAGTGATATTGAGATTAAAAAAGGAAACGTCGGAATGTTTGGAGGGATTTCTTTCTCTTTAGTTGGTAACAAGGATTAATCCTGGATTGAAAAATTCAATCCAGGCCAAATGAACTCTGTCGAGATAAACGCGTTTTTTGCGTGATTGACTGAATCCTGCCGTAATCCTATTTTCAATCCAATCCGGATCGAGTTACACGAGATAAACGTAGTCTATTATGTTACGAATTCGAGTCGAGTATGTATTCAATATTAATTTCCTTCGTGTGTAGACAAAATTGACTGCGAATAACATCTAGTTTACCGCTGCCGCGATGCATTGTATAAAAAAATAAGGCCTCATGCGCCGAAAAAAACACTATTCGTGGGCGAAATACCGACGGGCGAATTTGAATTTTGTACGATTTTTTTTATCATGGGATGGCGCCCTTCGAGTTATGGCGCCCTTAGCCGGAGCCTACTTTGCCTACGCATAAAGCCGGCCCTGGATGGGGCTCCTCCACACTTTGGCAGAGCGGAGGGGATCAATTGAGTGGCCTCCGCGATCTCCCGACCTAACGCCCTTAGATTTTTTTTGTGGGGACATTTAAAATCAAAAGCTTATTTCAATAGACCTAATAATTTACAAGAATTGGAGCTTAGAATTAGGACGGAATTGCAACAAATTGACGAAGAACCTATTAACAATAGTATTCAGAGTGTCTACATTCGAATGGGACAATGCTAAATGGTCAATGGGGAACAATTTGAACATTTTCGTTAAAATTTGTTACTTGTAAATTAAAAATTTACTTTTTTTTTGTAATATTTTCATTGAGAATTAATAAATTTTTTTTTGAATAAATTTATTTTTTTTTTCAAAAATGGTTAAAATTTTTTTAAATATTTTTATGTGATCATTAATATGATAAAAAGGTCTATGAAAAATGTGTAAAAAAAAGTAGAGGTTTCCATTTAAAAAATTTGATGATGACGTCATAGTGAAGTTATCAGTGACGTCATGAATATTTTTTTCATTCCAAAAGATGGCATTTTTAAAACAAAAATTGAGCTGTCCGAGCGATTTTTACAAAAAAATTTTTTACGGAAGTTATGACCTTGGTTCCAAACTTTATCACCACCCTGTATATTCGGCGACCGTGATGAAAATTTTAGAGACGTCATTAAAGTTAATGACGTTTTTAAGAAAATATTTCTTATGAAGAAATATTTTTTAATCACGTGTATAACGTTAAAGACGTCTCTAAATTTTTCATCACGGTCGCTGAATTCACGCTATGGTTTTCAGCTTAAATTTAACACCTTTTTAAAATCTCCATCAACGAAAAATGAATGTTGTTGATTTGCCCGTAATTCTAATGACATATTTTTAACCCCAGGGTGTGCGTTTTAATAATTCAGGGGAGCGAAAATAAATTTATTGACTCGTAAAAGTGAATTATGGTAAAAATTAAATACTGTTTAAGTACACGTGCACGCAACAAAAACGTTAAAAAAAGTAGTATTATGTAATGAAAAAAATACATTACCTATTTTGTTTATTACTCGTTGAGGCTTAAATAAAAGTATAAAAAATTAATGAATATTTTCTTTTTAGCTACTCTAGTTAGTCTCTATAATTTATTGCATTTTTTATTTTATTACTTTTTTGCAACTACTTTAATAAATCATATTATATAAGGGTTTTAATTTTAAATTCCGGATGTTCTGGGTTTGTAAGTATGAAAAACATTGACTAAAACTAGAATTATTTTTCGTTCCAAACTATGTGCTGGAAAACCTTTGTAGAAAATAATTTAATTTAGCGGAAAACAATATAATTTTTATTGGGTTTCCCCAATTTGAACCCTTAGCATCCGTCCCAAACAAATATATTTTTACTGAACCGTTCTTTTAATTAATCAACCCGAAAAATTTATTGACCCTAGTAGCCCGGACGAGCTTGACCCTCCTCCGGACACGTTCTAAAAATAAGATTTCAGCATTTCAGGGTGGTTTTAACGAGCGTTGCCGCGACCGAACATGAATTTTCATTATGCGGAAAATAATTACGCGCGAAGCCCTCAACACCCGGGAGGTTTTTATTTACACATTTATGTATGCACGGTGGTTGGAATATTTTAAATTAAGGCCAGCTCAAGCGGTTTGCTATCGGAAAAAGATCTCAAAATGGTGCACTTTTCTAAAGTCTAACCACTTTGCTTACATCGAAGTAATTGCGGTTGCATATGGATAAATACAGGTAGATATTTATCTCCCACGTTCCATTCTACTACCTGTGAATATGTGAGTACGCTTCGGCTCTTTCTTTGCTTTGTGGAATGTAAATATAAGTATCTTTATTTATCTAGATGAGTCAACAGCTGAGCAAAACATTTTCCTAGTTTGATGAGTAAGTCACGTCGTTTTTGGATCGTGCGCGCGTTTTGTTTGGTTTCAAATGTGACTAGTTTTCATAATTACTTGGGATTTAAATAAGCAAAAATTAGTAGAATGGAGATGAATGAAATGTAAGTCAGAGTATTTTTTTTTTCTAAAATGAGAAAGCTTAATTCGCATTTGCAGTGTCACAGTGTTCTATTTATTTGCTGAGGTTATATTTATTTCTAAACGTTCGTTGTTTATATTAATAAAGGTGTGGTTTTCGCATAAATTTACTTCCATGTTTCTCTTATACCTCAAAGTTTTTGAAAATAAAATTTATGTTCATTTATTTATTTTTGTTTGAAGTTTAAAAAGTTTGAAAAACTTAAGTACCTACAAAAATAAGTAATAAATAAAAAAAATTATTTAAAATAGATAATGCTAATTTATAGAAGATAAAAAAACATCTATAATAGTTGATATTAAACATCCTCTTACGTATAAAAGCAGCAGGTTCTAAGTTCTAAGTGGTTACATTTTAAGAGAACTTAGGGTTGCATAAACTTGGTCATTTGTGTTTGAAACAAATTTCTTCAGGTCAACAGCGGTGGAAGTTTGTAACTCTAATGAGTTGATCTCGGTTGAGAGTTGACTCGTCAGATATTTTATGTCACTCTCTTACAAATAAAAACGTTCATAATATGGAAACGAGACAAAAATGATAACCATAGTAATCTACCGTTCTCGATACGTTAGGAGTTACAAACCTCCACTTCAGTCCACTTATCGTTTTCGTTCATTTTTCATTTATTTCTTAGCCCCCAATTTTGTTAAGACCAATCCTCCTTTCGTGACATCATAGGAATCGTAAATAGCGAAAACTCATTATTTGGCCTCAAATTTCAATATTTTGATGGTAAAAACCATTCGTATGAGTTTGGGCCTGTGTTGGGCACTAATCCACTAAGGCACACCCCCACTCTTTGTACAGGAGCGCTTACAGCTTCAGGCTTAAGCCGAATCCGGACAGTCGCGACTTTCTCTCTCTTACTCACGCAAATCATTGGTAAACATCATTTCGTAGATTTCAAATACCACATTTATGAATTGACCAATATGGTTGAATTTTCACACATGTGTTTGGAAAACTATATTCTGCGTAAGCTTCTGACCAAATTTGATTTTTTTAAATATTGTATAGTTTTTACACCAGTAAACTT
Organism: Stenus bimaculatus; assembly: GCA_963971135.1. Classification (NCBI taxonomy): domain Eukaryota; kingdom Metazoa; phylum Arthropoda; class Insecta; order Coleoptera; family Staphylinidae; genus Stenus; species Stenus bimaculatus. The sequence continues at coordinate 15,870,442 of OZ020187.1, forward strand.
TGTCTATCTTTAGAGAAATTCAAACACTATTTACGCAAAGATTCTGATTTATTTTTTAAATTTGGTCAGAAGCTTACGCAGAATAAAGTTTTCCAAATACATGTGTGAAAATTGATACATATTGGTCAATTCATAAATGTGGTATTTGAAATCTACGAAATGATGTTTAGCAATGATTTGCGTGAGTAAGAGAGAGAAAGGTCGCGGCAGTCCGGAATCCCCTTAAACAAAATTTACCTTCAAAAAGTCCCCTGTACCTTGTTAATAATAAACAATAAAAATTGAAATTTTGCACATACAAAGCTGAATATACCGGGTGGAAATGAAAACCGGGTCACCTCGATAACTTTTTTATTTATAAATAAAAAAAATTGAAATTTGGCTATGTTCTATGGTTCAAAGAAACAAATTTTATGTGCATTTTTTATTTTCGAAATCACTTCCGGTTTCACCGGAAACACCATGAACTTTGTTTTTTTAAATGTAACATCCCATATTTTTATTCATGGCTTAAAATACTTTTAAAAAAGAAGTATTTTTGAGATATTAGTTTTTATTTTTATTGTAAAAAATATTTTTTTCAAAAAAAAAAAAGGTTTTCGAAGTCGGTGAAAAGTACCAAAACTAATTCTAAATAATTCAGATACCTAAATAAAATTGTAATTTGAAAAAAAATTTAAGTGGTTTTTGAACTATTAATTTTTAAACTTAGTTAATGAAGATTTTATCAAATATCTCACTTTTTTTAAATGCAATGATGCCGGGTCATTCGACTTTTTAAAAAGAGGATTTTATAACGATTATTTTGGTACCCCAAATGTAAAATTATTTATTTCTTAAGTTGGCAAATAATAGCTATTAAGTATCTTTATTACAGGCACATGCAAAATAATACCCCTACATTGCATTTAAAAAAAGTGAGATATTTGATAAAATCTTCATTAACTAAGTTTAAAAATTAATAGTTCAAAAACCACTTAAATTTTTTTTCAAATTACAATTTTATTTAGGTATTTGAATTATTTAGAATTAGTGTTGGTACTTTTCACCGACTTCGAAAACCTTTTTTTTTTTAAAAAAAAATTTTTTTTACAAAAAAAATAAAAACTAATATCTCAAAAATACTTCTTTTTTAAAAGTATTTTAAGCCATGAATAAAAATATGGGATGTTACATTTAAAAAAACAAAGTTCATGGTGTTTCCGGTGAAACCGGAAGTGATTTCGAAAATAAAAAATACTCATAAAATTTGATTTTTTGAACCATAGAACATAGCCAAATTTCAAATTTTTTTATTCATAAATAAAAAAGTTATAGAGGTGACCCGGTTTTCATTTCCACCCGGTATGCTCCTTCGAACGGACAGACTTTTTTGATATTTTGATTTATAGTCTCTTAATTCACTCTTTAATTGTGTGTAAAATTAACACTTTTTGATGGAACATATCTAACATAATTTTAACTTTTTTAAAAATTGAGTCTGTTCGTTCGAAAGGTTGATAAATGTACTTTACTATAAAAAAAAGAAAATGAAAAAATATTAAGAAACAACGTGTCCAAGGGTCCCCAAACAAACGTCTAAAAATGCACCGGGATGATTGCTCTTAATCCTCTTAGGTTAGGTTAGGTTAGGTTGCATTAAATCTGTTGTAATCATAAAGTAGAAAAAAAAAATTTCTAATGTCAGTAAAATGTTCAATAAGGATAATATGTTAATATTTGCACATCTTCAAAAAAACGGATTTAAAAATAAATAATTCAGTGAAAAAAATTTACGTATAACTTAATAAATAAAGAGTGGAAATTATGAAATATCCTGACAATTATTAACGAAAAAGGTTTCGTCGAAAACTCACTAAATAAGCTGGTTGCACAATTGACGGCACGGATACGATACGATTACAAAATAAGAGATAAAACATCCGAGTTTCCTCTAGTGAGTAAGTGAGTATGAAAATTGTAAATTGCATGCTGACTGGGCGATGTTTATAGTGGCGAGTTTCGTGAGTCGAGTAAACTTAAAGCCTGTAATTTATAATTTTTAGATTAAAATAAAATTTTAACAAAATTAAAGTAGGCCGTTTCATTCAAAATTTCTTGCATTAATATGTATAATAAAATACACCGCTCCACAAAATTAACGCACCACTCACAATTTTTGATACGGTGTTTTAAATCTTAAAATAAAAATATGATACCTTATTGGTGCATGTAAAAAGGAGTAATACACATAATTACCTGCAATATAATTTTATTATTTATCAAATTAAAGCCAAAAATATAAATAAATTCATAATTTTAGATTCTAGAAAAAAACATAACTATGAAAATGTAAGTTTCAACTAATCAATAACGCATATTTCCTCCTCTACTTTGAATAACTGCTAAAGCGCGATTTCTCATATTCGAAATTAGACGTCTTATTTCATCTTGTTGGATTTCATTCCAAATTTGGATCTAATTTTGTTCTAGGTCATTGATATTATTTGCTGGGGGTTGGACACGTCTCACTCGTCTTCCAAGCATATCCCATACATGCTCGATAGGATTAAGGTCCAGAGGTGGAAGTCTGTAACAGCTAACGTCTCGACTTTTCACGTTAGCACGTCATTATTTGTTTGTTTTGACGTCATTAGTTTCGTTCCTAACCGAGATTGACAAAAATGGTAGTCTGTAAGCTTAAATCTCGTTAGTAACGTGTTTTTGATAACGAGTTTCAGTCGTTTGGGGGGAGGCAACCGTGTTTAAAGCGTTGCTAACGTAAATGAAAATAAATAATAATAAAAATTACTAAAAGAAAATTATAAACTTCTAGAAAGGCATATAAATGCCATGGAAAAATTAGTAAATTTATTTACAAAAAAATCATGATGAAATTACGATGTAGTATTTAATCTAGGTATACAAATGAAGATTGCAGCTTAATCACATGTAGATAGAATACAATTTTACCATGCAGCCAAAAGGACTTATCTCTACTTTCATGTCTTCTTCTTAATTCTTTTTTACGCGGTTTCGCCGTTTTATTCTGGAGCAAATCGGTAAAAATTCGAACTCTTTGGGTCTTGTTATTGTATGAATAAGCTTGTGCGGGAAAATCCGGTTAATTTCCACATCTTCCGAATTTACAGAGATAAAATGATCGATATTTAAGTTCTCAGCCAGTGTTCTAGAGGTGCAACGTTTGTCCTCCTCCATAATCCATAACCGCTAGAAGGACGTAGATAGCAAAATCCGAAAATCGACCTCTTCCCGACTTATATCGTTCCTTCGCGGAAAAAATCGTTAAAATCGAGAAATTACTTTCCACCCTTTCTCGAAGTGCTACAGCATAATTAATGCATATAGATATGTGGTTTTGGATGCGCATTTCTATTTCCTATCCATATTGAAGGATTATAGGTACTATGAAAAATGTCAATTTAAGCTACAAATTCAAATAACAGAACGCTTAAAACTGGAACAAGGCATTTACAAAGACTTTACACTAGTTTATTGTTTTTATTAAAAAGACCACTTTAAACTTTGTTGTTTTTTTACGTCAATTAATTACACGCCAAAATCAGTTTGTGTGTTTTATTCAAAATGCGTTCAAAAACTGCTAAACCATAGACAAATTTCGTAAAATAATGTCGGCAACGTTTAAGGCCTTGTCGGTTGTAATTTCATCTCGTTTCGTAAGTCGTTAGGTGTTATAGACTACTAAAAACTAGTAACTAACGACTCAGCTAACGTGTAAATTTGACAACCGAGATCAACTCGTTAGGGTTACAGACTTCCACCTCTGACTTCGTGCTGACCATTCCAAAACTTAAATATTAACCTGATCTAAATATTCTTTGATAATTCCAGCAGTATGAGGTGTTACATTAACTTGCATAAATAGGAAATTTTCACCGATGGAAGGAGCAAAAGGGACGACGTAATCTTGTAAAATTTCTGTTATGTACCTTTCAGTGGTTATGGAACCTCCATTTATCACATGAAGCTCAGAAGCAGCTATTGATGAGATACGACCCCAGACCATCACAGAGTCTCCACCAAACAACGTTGTCTCGCGGATGTTGCTTTGGGTATAGCGTTCATTTGGTCGTCGTAGAACCCTCGGGCGTCTATCAGAGTTATATAAACGAAATCTCGATTCACCAGTAAACAAAACTCGTTCCCAGTCATCAAGATTGCAATTAGCGTGTTCTCTAGCAAATTAAAGTCGGGCTCTGCGATGATTGCTGGTTAAACCCGGACCAGTTGTAGGTATTCTGAGGCGTAAGTTCTGTTCTATAAGACATCTACGTACTGGCTCTGTGCTTATTTGAATCTTATGAACAGTTTAAAGTTGCTCTTGAAGCATTCTTGTAGCTGTGAAACGTTCTCTTAAAGCGCGCCTCATGAGAAAACGATCTTGTATTCCTGTTGTAACTCTAGGTCTACCTTATCCAGGGCGTCTATTGTGATCGTTTGTGTACCTAAAACGCAAGATTAAATGGTAAATTGACGTATGTGCCACCACAAGCCTTTGACTAATAGCTCGGTAGCTCCACCCTTGATCCGCCAAAACTACTGCCTCGACACATTGGTCACGGGTTAGATTTCTTGCAAAACGGTCCATTTTAAACTAAACTTATCTAATTCACTTATTAAAGTAAATAAAAGTGGTTTAAAGAGTAAATATCAAATAATACAAATTTATTAAATATCGTTTTTAAAATCCAACATGTGTATCTTTACAATTAAAATTTAAATTTAAATGCCAACTATAGAAAAACATAAAAGACTATAAGAAAACATTTTCTAAATCTTTTATCTTTCATAATATTAACGTTGTTGTAGAAAGAAAAAATATTACATGTTATTTATTAAAAACTAGAAATGGTGCGTTAATTTTGTGGAGCAGTGTATGTTAATAATTTTAGTTATAATTTGTTAAAATAACATTGAACACACATTATTTCACAAACTAAACTAAGTTAAGGCGACAATAATTTTAAACAGTTCCATGCCCATTTTAAAAAAAATTTAAGTGGTATAACTTTTTGAAGAAGCATTTACAGACAATACGGTACATTTAAAAAATGCTTTGTTTTACTCCCTCTATCATACCAAAAATTTGGCACAGTTATTAGGAATTATAGCTACCGGTAGAGGGTGCTTTAAATTGTATAGAATGGAAGGTAACCAGTACTTGTCAGTGTCAAAAATTGTATTTAAAATGCACCTTTTTGTACCAAATAAGTATACCGAGTGGAAATGAAACTAGGGCCACCCCTGGCATTTCTTTATTTATTAAAATAAAAAATCAGAATTTTAGTATCTTATATGATCTAAGAAAACAAATTTTTTGGATCGAATAAATCTTTCATTTTACTTCCGGTTTATCAGGAAATGGCACCCACTTTCTTATTTTAAATGTAACCCCCTGATTTTTTCTACTTAAAATCAAACATTGGTTAGTTTTAAGTATGTTTATGACAAAAAATTTTTTTTTTCAAAACTTTAAGAAAGAATGTTGAATTTTTTTTTGGTAAAAAATTTGAGTAAAACCTACAAAAACTATTTTTAAATAATACAAATACGTAAAATAAATTGTAATTTATAAAATTTATTTCACCGTTCTTGAGATATTATTTTTTTTAATTTTCAAGAAGCGTTTTTTGGAAATATCTTTACTTTTTTTAAATGGGATGATATAAAGGCCACCCCCTAATTATATAGAGAGTCTTTTTTTTGCGGTTACTGTGATATCCCATATGTATGTTTAAAAATAGTTTTTGTAGGTTTTACTCAAATTTTTTACAAAAAAAAAATCAAATTTATTTCTTAAAGTTTTGAAAAAAAATATTTTTTGGTCATAAACATACTTAAAATTAACCAATGTTTGATTTTACGTAGAAAAAATCAGGGGGTTATATTCAAAATAAGAAAGTGGATGCCATTTCCTGATAAACCGGAAGTAAAATTAAATATTTATTCAATCCATAAGATTTGTTTTCTTAGATCATATAATGTACTAAAATTTTAATTTTTTATTTCTATAAATAAAGAAATGCCAGGGGTGGCCCTAGTTTCATTTCCACCCGGTATATTCAACTAAACCCAAGTAGATTTAAGTTAAACCCGTAAAATATCTAGACACTAATGCTTGAAATCCAATAAAAAGCTCCTGTTTTCTGGGTTCATACTTTTGCCACCCTAGGGCAAGCAAAATTCTAGAATTCCCAATTCATGGACACCCTCTATATTAATTTATAAAATTAGGTAACCGTGTTATCACAAAGAAAACAAATATTGGGATCGTCAATAAGATTATTTCAGACAGCTAGGACCATCCCTCAAACTCTCAGTGCCAAAGACTTTTTAACCTATAACTTCACTGGTCTACAAAATTTAACTTTTTTTGATACACAAAATGTAACCACATATTTTGATAATAGTACGAACTCTTAACATAACTGAAGCATAAAAAAAATTAACACGTAACATTTTCAAGAAATTTAAAAATATACTTTTTTACAATAGCCAAAAATACACTTCATTTGGCAAATACCCTAGTGAAACCTTTCCCATGTTCTTCGCTGACCGCACCCAGGTTTCGGCAAAAAATCTAGATGTGAGTCCAGGAAATGTATCTTCAAGACATGTTGCACCCCAATGCTTATATGTTGTCAATAACTCATTTATTAAATCTTTGAAATTTTCTGTCCTGTGGTTACTCAAAAAAAATTAATTACATTTAAAAGACTTCTTCAATGGTATTTTTAAATTTCATTTAATAAACATTTGTATTAACTGTATTATTTAAAAATATTTGCGCTTTTAAGTATACCGATTATAAATCTTAACGTCTGGTTTACATTGGTCGAGTAAATGGGCGAGTAAGAGGGCGAGTAGGAGGGCGAGTTCAAAATGCGAGATATACTCGACTAATATAAACAGTAGGATGAATAAAAAAGCGCCTTTTTTACTCACTCTACTATTTATATTAGTCGAGTACATCTCATTTTTTGAACTCGCCCTCCTACTCGTCCGTTTACTAGCTCATTTACTCGACCAATCTAAACTAGGCTTAATCGTTGATTTCGCGTGATAAAACTATGTAGGTAAAACTATGTGACTGTCACAAAAAATATGAGGGTGATAGGACAAAATTTTTTGTAATTTTATAATAATTATATCTAAATGTGGCCAAATCACATAACAGAGTTCTTTTGACAAAAACAGTTTTGACCAGATAATTAGCTAATATGCTAGGATTCAATTTTCATTGATATCGTTTTTTTATTTGGCAAATCCCCTGGTGAATCCTTTTCCTGTGTTCATTACTGATTGCATCCTGCTTTTTGGGAAAAGAATCCAAATGTGAGATGTGAGTCCAAGAAATGTATCTTTAAGGACATCTTGCACCCCAAAGCTTTGTATGTGTCAATAGTTCATTTATTAAATCTTGGTATCTTTCTGCCATGTGATTAGTGATTAACCAAAAAAAATTTCACATTTACTAAACTTCTTCAGGTGGCTTTTTTAAATTCATTAAATTTTTGCTCAAAACGTCGTTAATTCCCTTATTTGTAGACCTACAAATATCCCTTCTTGAAGTTTTGCGTCACTGATCTTTGTGAATATAGGAGAAATTAATATGTGACTGTCACAAAAAATCTGGGGGTGATCGGAAAAACCTTTTTGTAATTTTATAATAAGGATACCTAAATGTGGTCAAATTACATAACATAGTTCTTGTAACAAAAACAGCGTTGACCAGTGTTACGAGGCGCCCATAGATAAAATAGATGGCTATGTGCTATGTAAAATATGAAATTTTCTGCCGCGAACTTTTGACGCGGGAAATTTAAATGTTTTGTTATTTTTAGGGTACTTACAGCATACAAAATAATTACGAAATAATGGTTCTGCTTATACTTTTTTCATACGTAGATACTTCTTTTTGCATCAGTGGCAAATCATTTATCCAAATTGAGAATTGATTTTTCTAGAGACCACAATACTTCGTAAACACAAACTTCGCCCCGAAATGCCCAAAACTAATAACAGTTTATTAAAACTTAAAACCAAACACGATTTGAATTTATTTGAAGAATGAATTTGAAGATGAAATTACTATTTTTTATAGAAACTTGTAAAATGCTTGAAAAAAATTTTAAAAAAAGTTGCCTAAAAATCTAATACTCGACAGCGATACATATTAAAATCCTGTAAACTTATGGTCGACGTTTTTACATGCAAGATACCCTACTCTGACCGCGCCCCTAAATTCCGTTTTATAACCTACTTAAGCGTAAGATAATGATAAACCTAAGAATTGAAATATATTTATTTTAATGCTTTAATTTATAAGACAAGACTAGTTTTGTTATAAATGTGTATATTGAAATTTTAAAGTTCATTTCTTAGGTTTATCAGTCACTATCTTATCCACATGTAGGTTATAAATCGGTATTTTGGAATTAGGTTAGTTATAAATGTAAGTATATTCAGATTGTATATTTCATTTCTTAGGTTTATCACTATCTTATGCTTAGGTAGGTAATAAATCGGTTTTAAGGTTCAATGCTTTTAAATACGTCCCGAAAACTAGGCCCAATGCATTTGACAGAAGCTCCAAGTGTGTGACAAAGAGGTTATAATATATAAACGAGAGCAAGTGGGAAGGAATTAGCAGGAATGAGGAACCCCTTGTGACACAAATGCATGCCAAAAATGCTTTGTTATTGTGAGTCCATAGTTCCAACGTCTTTGCGTATTTCATCATTTAATTCGTTGAGCGACTTCCTTTTTCCAGCTGAATCGAATCATTTTAGGAAGTGTTTATACTCAAAAGAAAGTGAGTAATAAAGTAAACAGAAGAGTATATTGAGTATTTCAAATTTTAGTCATTTTTTTATTTTAGTTGTGCTAAAGCCAAATTAATATAAAAAATTATTGGAAATCATTATTAATAATTGATTCGTTCCATGAACTAAGATTAAAATTTTTATTGAAATCTGTCACTTTTTTAATGAGAAATAACATTAATTGGAAATGGTTGTAGATCAAAAATAAGATCACGATGTATCTTTACTCAACTTTATTCATCAAACATTTACGCCCGGTTTCTCCAACATGTCTTTAGACGCAACTTCACCAAGCTCAGCCTCAAAACAGATGCTACGCTCCCAGTCCTCTTCTAATTGGCTATTTCTAAAACCACGTGGGTCTCAATCGCAGCTTAAGATTTAGTTTGGTCTCAAGATATGGCGGAGAAACCGGGCGTTAGATAAAGTTTGTCAGGTCTTACTTAAATGTTGAAGTTTAACATAAATTGCTATCTATTTCGAGACCTTATCTCATCATCAAGCAAAAGAATAATTTACGAAAATTGTTCAAAAATTACAATTAATCTTAAAATAGTTGAAACCTCGTTTAAAATTTAATAAAACGAGAGTGATTAAATGTTAAGTTAAAATATATTAAAAATAAACATAACCTGTGATAAAATGTGATAAACAACAAAAATTTTATTTATTTTAACTTTATTTATTGACAATTTTAATTAATTTAACAAACATTTTAAATAATGTTTTTAGAAACAAATGATATGTTCAAAAAAAGATGATGACCCCCCCCCCCCACATATAACGCCCCTGAAAACATTTATTGGCCGAAAATATATATCCTTATGTGAAAAACTGTGGCCAAAATTTCAAATTAATATCTCTTATAATATTTATTTTATTTATAAAAAAATATTTTTTTTTAATTTTTGAAGTGGAAGCATCAAAAATGCTTAGTTTCACTTCCTCTATCACCACAAAAAATTTGTCCCAGTTATTCAGGGACACCCTGTATATGCATTTGTAAAATGGATTGGTGTAAAATTTGCAAAAAGTAAGTATCAAAGACAATTATAGAAATAAGTCGATTTTGCCCTATTTTGTCTGTATCCAAAAATGCTCTTCTAAGAAGTTATATACCTCAAAGTTGGTTTAAAATAAATTATTTTCTTTTATTGCAGCTGAAGTAGTAAAAGTTTTTTAATGAAATGAAATTTACCGTAAATGGTGTTAGGTGATATAACAAACATAAAAAACTTAATAACTTTTTAGGTATTTACAGTTTTAATTTAAAACTTATTTTCTTTTATAGAGAAATAAAAAAGAAAGCTTTTTGGTCCCCTATAAATTCTGCAACAGGCTACAGCTTCAACTTAAACTGACAACTTTTTAACTGGATTTCTTAATTTTAGTAATTTTTGTACTTTAAATAAATATTTTATTAAAAATATACAGGGTGTCTCAGACTTTTATTTTAAGAACGCCTTGTCGTACATGGCTGAAATAAAAAAAATATTACCAAAGCAAATCCGAAGAATGTATTGGTGCACTTATTTTTCTCCGGAATAATCCGGAAGTGCCCGGAACCGGAAGTAACTTTCGATTTTCAAATGGCAACGTAGGTCGAGTATGGTATCGTTTAAAAGGTCTTTTAAAAAGAAACAACTTTTATTAAAATATTTTTTTAATATCTTTTATAATTAACAAATTAAACGAAAAAAAAGCAAACAAGTGACAAATGGTTTCTTAAATTATGGAAAAATTAAAACACTACCATCATCCTCAATGGGTAAGGGTAGAGGCAATTATGATTTTTTAAATGGAAACATGTATTTTTTGCTTCGCTTGTTAAAAATAATCAACTTTTTTAGGTTATGTATTTACCTTAATTCAAAAAATAAAAAAAAGTTGATTATTTTTAACGAATAAAGCGATAAACGCAAAAAAGAGTTTCAATTTAAAAAAATCTCTCTCTTGCCCATTTGCGAATGATGGTAACGATTTAATTTTTCCATAATTTAAGAGACCAATGGTCACTTGTTTGCATATTTTTTTTTCGTTTAATTTGTTAATTATGTAAGATATTACAAAAGTATTTTAATAAAAGTTGTTTCTTTTTAAAAGACCTTTCAAACGATACCATACTCGACCTATGTTGCCATTTAAAAATCGAAAGTTACTTCCGGTTCCGGGTACTTCCGGATTGTTCCGGAAAAAAATAAGTGCACCAATGGATTCTTAGGGTTTGCTTTGGTTATAATTTTTTTTATTTCAGCCTTGTACGACAAGGCGTTCTCAAAATAAAAGGGATGGACGGGTGGTCTGAGACACCCTGTATTTTGGGTGGCCTAATTTACTTACCGTTTAGTAAATAATTTTTGTAATGTTTTTTTAAAATTCATGTCACATCCCAGCATGCATTAATTTCTTTACAAAAGCAAATAATTTATACATATTAAGTGTTGGGATTTTGATATCGGAAGACCATTAAAGAAAAATCACCTCGTAAAACTTACTAGTTTCGGTAGTTTATTTAGTACCTTCTTCAGAGCTAATGTTATTAAAGATTATCCTTTTGTACAGAAAACTTAAAAATACATAATATTTAATTACATTTTATAAAATTTTTTAATATGGTTTTAATTTTGTCTAGTAAATTAATCCGATATACTATCGAACGTTTATTGATAGTTTTGGTTAATACCAAATGTGTTCTTCGCATATTTTAATGTTTTTTTGGACATAGTGAAAATCTTAATAACATGAGGTCTAAAGAAAGTACTAAATAAACTACGGAAACTAATAAGCTTTATGTGGTAATTTTTTTTATATGGTCTTCGGATACCAAAATCCCAACACTTTGAAGACGTTAAATATTTGTTATTGAATAATATTTACATAATTTTTTTCAATACTTAAAAGATTCTTATTTTTTATTTATACCAGTTCTATTAATCGAGGATTTTTAATATAAATAAGGTCAAATTATTTTCAGGTGTATTATCACCAGTTAAGTGTTGTCGGCGTAGTTACAAGATATGAATTAAATTCAAAGTACTTTAAATGGGGCATATTTTTATCATGATTTAAAAAAGCCGAAGAAATCAGTCTTTTCTATTTAAATTTTATTTTATTGACAGGTGTCAATATCAAAAACGAGATCAAAAATTACTTGCGCAATTGTCTATTTAGAGGTGCAGTTTGGACTCTATGGGATGGACCCGAAGCATCTTATATGTATAATCATTTCGAAGTGAAACTCTCAACGCAGGGAATCCATAATCAAGGGATTAAAAACGCCTTAATAACTAAACTTTAAGGTTGAAGCTTTTCATCAATCCTTTTCAACTTCCAAAAATCATGCCGCGTTTGCCTCTTTGAATAAATTGTACGACTACAGAAATTATGGATTACCTAAATATTATACTTTAACCAGCAACAGCCATGTCTTCCATTGCTAAAGCAGCTGCATGATCGAATTTAGTGTATTGTACTGCACGAGCACATTCACCACTAACAATTGTATTTTTGGCTTCATCAATAATTGTTTCTAAATAAACCTACATTTGCTTCATGATACCACACGAGTCATAACAGGAGAATTCCGAAGTTGTCATCTTAGAATACCACATTAATTTTAGAACAAATTATTTCAATTGGGTTAAACATTAGTGAATAAGAACCAAAGCGTAATATTGTTACTGGTATATTGTTAAATTGCCAAAGCACATTTTTGATGAATTGTATGTGTCAGTTGTGGTTCACGTACACAATAATCGCCAAAAGATCTCGTCTTTTTTAATTTTTTTACAATTGGTCTTTCTGAAATTAAATTGATTTTTCTGAAATATGATTGATGCTTTCTGAAATACAATTGATCGTTTCTAAAGTACAATTAATGCTTTATGCAATGAAATTGTTTTATCTGAAATACAATTGATGCTTTCTGAAATACAATTGGAAAAGGTGTAGTGAAATAAACAGTCAACTTGTATAAATATTAATTTAATCACTGTTGCAAGAAGGTAATTAGGATATTAGAAAATTTAAAACAAAAAAATTAAATTCTCATTTTTGCTTCTTCAATGTCGGCCAATTGGTTAAATTACTTTTTTAGTATTCTATTGGATTACGCCATTTTTTGGGTACCCTGTATAAATTTATATTTGCAAATTATTGAAACCACCATTTTATAACTTTACCGATAATAATTTTAAGTTAAATTTAATAGTATTCGTTGTTTGTATATTTTATTTCAAAGTTTATATTATAAATTGCTTTTAAAATGAAAGCATATTTATCAAAGGCATCAATTACTAATTGGGGCAAAAGATAGAAGGTTTGATGATTCGATTTTGTGGTCGGCAAGTATATGTTATAAACTTTTAAATATAAAAGAGTAACTCAATTAACAGTATCTTTAATGCATAATACCTTTTTCACTGAATCACAAGAGCAAAAAGGATTTTCTAGGATAAAAGCTGATCAAAGCATATTTTTAATAAATGGAAAACTTAGTTTTACATGAAACCAAGGTAAATATAATTAAGTTACCAAGAAATTTTATCATGATTAGTTTTTGAATTAAAAAATAATTGTAAAAATAGAAAACAAATAATGTTTTATTTACACTTCTACATATGAAAAAGTATGTGTTTATGTCGGAAAAAAATTGCTCACCGCCAAGCAGTTCAAAAGAAAAAGTGGTTTAAAGAAAAATGCGATTTGATTTCATTAGTTATACAGGGTGACTGGTAAATGGCCGTATTTCTTTCAGGAGATGATAGCCAAGCACATTTGCAACAAATTTAATCATTACATGCATTATCCAAATCCTCATCGTTTTCGAGATATTCCAGGATTTAAGTTTTTTTTAAATTTCACTACCTGCTATGCCTATTTTGCAATTTTTTAGGAAAGTATAAAGTTTTTTTCTAATATTTCGGTTCGCCTCATCAGTTTAATTATTGGTACCAGTCATGTAGCAAAAATTGTTTAAATTGCTTCATAGGAAAAAAAATACACGAGGTAAAAGTCACATTTATTGCAAAACGATTTAATGAAGTTGTTCTTCGTCCTCAATTATTTCCAAAATTTGATGATACATTAAACGTACAAATGATCTTTAAAACTACTCTACATTATTATCTTTTTAATAAAATTAAAACGTTTAAAAAAATGTCTATTATTAACATAAATAAAACAAAAGATGTCACACCCGTACAGAAATTTTAGTCTTGCTTAGTTTAAAAAAGTAGACTAAGGAAATAAAAATCAATAATTTAGATTACAATTTATTTCATAATTGATTTTCAAAATGACTCCCTCTATTTCTTAAACAAAGACGAGCCCTTTTTATTATTTCGGATTTTGTTATTTTGTTGGAAAAACTGTAACTGCTGCCGCTTCTATCCTGTTGATTTCTTCTGCATAGACAATTTCTTTCATATGCCCCCATACATTAAAATCTAAAGGCGTAAGATCGGGGCTCCTGGCAGGCCATTGTATCGGCCCCCCTCTCCCAATCCAACGATTTGGAAACCTCCTATCGAGATAATCTCGAATATTTCTAAAATAGTGTGCAGGGCATCCGTCATGCTGAAATATCATTTGACGTCTATTTTCTAGAGGAACATCATCAAGAAACTCAAACAAATTGTTGTTTAAAAAATCTAGATAGCCTGCATCGTTTAGATTATCAGGCAAAAAGTGAGGACCGAGGAAATTATTTCCAATAACTCCCATCCATACATTTACGCTAAATTTTCTTTGGAAGGTAGTTTCTCTTACTAACTGTGGATTGTTTTCTGTCCAATAATGTAAATTATGAAGATTCGTAATACCTTCTCTGCTGAATTTCGACTCGTCAGTCCACAAAATTCTTTTTAAACAAGTAGGACCATCAATATCGGCATTTAGTATGAATCGGCAAAATTCAACTCTTCTTGCAAGACCGCCCACATTCAACCCTTGGACGCAGGTATAATGGTACGGATGCTGATGCGATTTTTGAAGAACTGACCAAATCTTCCACTGTGAAATACCCAGATCGTCGGCTACTTTCCTGGTACTAGTTTTGGGATCTTCTTCGAATCTTCTCAAAATTTCTTCATCCATATTAACATTGTGAACGGCACCTCCTACTTCACGTTCAATTTTTTGAACAGTGCCAGTTTCAGATATACGTCGGTAGGTTGTACCAAATAGACTTACGTGTGGAGTGCGTCTATTTGGAAAACGACGTAAATATTCCCTTTTGGCCTCAGCTGCATTTCGGTTGCAAAACCCATAAATAAACAAAATACTCAGTGTTTGTAACCGTTGCCATTATCAAGTAGAAATATTGAACGTTAAAAACTTGAACTATCAAAACGAACAAGAAGTACTTGACAAAAAACAAATGCTCGATTTTAGATTGTTATGAATATTTAAAGGAGCAGGCCCTGATTAAATACATAATACATACTCAGAAGTAATATTTTAATGTTCACGTAAATGAAAGATTTTTTTTAAATTATTTTTTAATTTTATTGAAAGATAATAATGTAAAGAAGTTTTTAAAACCATTTGTACGTTTAATATCATCGAATGTTGGAAATAATTGATGGCGCAGAATAACTGAATTGAATTGTTTTGAAACAGATGTGACTTTTACCTAGTGTAATTTTTTTTCCATGGAAGCAATTTACATAATTTTTGTTACATAACAGGTACTATTATTTAAACTGATAAGGTGAACCGAAATATTAAAAAAAAACTTTATACTTTTCTAAAAAAATGCAAAATAGGGATAGCTGGTATTGAAATTAAAAAAAACTTAAATCCTGAAATATCTCGAAAACGATGTGGATTTGGATAATGCATGTAATGGTTAAATTTGTTGCAAATGAGCTTGTCTATCACCTCCTGAAAGAAATACGGCCACTTACCAGTCACCCTGTATAAAAATAGTTTCGTACTCAGTAATGCATCATCGATTCCAGGGCCTTCTTAGGACATCCTAAAAAAAAAATTAAAATCCAAAAACTGATTTTGTACCCAGCTGACTAGGTGTATTTCCTCAATACAAAATTTTAGAAAAACGGTCGGAGAGATCAAGTTTAGTTTGATGGGGGAAAATTTACAATTTTTGGAATAGAATTGGCGCAAAAATCTTTTCATCCCTGTACGCTATGAAGACTCTGAAATATTTTAAATAGTAGGATAGGGTAAGTAATAGGAAATCATTGGAAAGATCATTTAACCCCGAATAACACACAAACACACAAAATAATTTAATCAATCGATTAGTTTTAAAGATATTCAAAATTTTACATGTTAATTTTTACATCTTAATCTTTAAAACAAATCGAACTAATTAACTTTTGTTTTTTGTATGTTACTCGGATTAAAAATAACTTTCCAAAGAGATATTACTTACTCTATCATGCCATTAAAAGATTTAGGGGTTGTGTTCATAGCGCTAAGAGATGAACAGACTATATTGTATATCAAAATAAGAATAAAGCCCTATAAAATCAAACAAATCCTTATTTTTACAAATCTATTAAATTACAGTTTCTTGTGCATTAAACTTAAAATTTGCTTGAATAAATTCTACTTTCGAAAAAATCACTAAAACCCTAAAATAAATTCAAAATATTGATAAAAATCGATGTTGACATAAGATGCAATTCTATCCAAATCTGTAAGTTTATACAAAAAAAATCTTTAAAATTTGTTATATGGTTATAGGCAGCTGGGAAGTATTTTTATTTTAGACTGTTGATGAAATTACTAAGCAAAATTTGATTTTTTTTGTATCCGTGATTTCCATTAAAATATTTATTAAGTTTGGCAAGATCAATATTTTTCATTAGAATCTGTTTTAGCGATATACTTTTACCCGTTGTCAAAAAACATTTATTTATTGATGGTTTTGTCAATTTTTGCCTTTTTTATCCCCCTTAAGTCTTTTTTCTCGTATCGATAAAACGTTTGTATCGATTACAAAACTAGTTTCGATGGAAAATTATTTTTGAAGAAAATGTCTATCGACGGAGAACGAGTGTCGATAAAAAGACATTGTCGAAGAAATGGTATTTTCGATGAAAATGTACTGTGATGAAACGTCATAGTAAAAAAAATCTTTCGATGAACAGGTAGTGTCGCTGATATGGTTGTAGAGGAAAAGATAATGTCCTTTTCGAAGAAATGGTCTAGAAAGGTAATGTCTGTTTCTATGGTCGAAAGGTAGTGTCGATAAAATGACATTGTTGAAGAAATGGTATTTTCGATGAAATGTGATGAAACGTCCTTATCAAAAAAAGGTCTTTCGATGATAAGGTTGTTGATGAAAAGATAATGTCGATGAATGTCTGTGTCGAGTGTCGATAATAAAGTAGTGTCAATGAAATGATATGATAAAAGTTATCCTTTTAAAACCACTGGTTTCCAATTAACGCTATAAGAATTTTGTATTAAAACTAATAAATGAACAATAATTATTGATTATTATAAGTATTTTTTATTTATGTTTAACCAGACAATTAGAATTTATTAATTCGAACCTACTTGTTGCTGTGTATTCATATCATGCGACCCCAATTAAGTTTTATGTGTTACTATATTCCCCTTGATTAAATAAATTTACCTAAATTTTCTTTCGTCCATCATCAGAATTAATAAATGTATTTAGAAATGGGTAAAAACCTTATTTTTGTTAAATAATCATCAGAATATCCTAAATTTTGTATTATTATACTTTATTAATATCTATTTTTATTCAATGGTATTTATTGAAGATTGTAAAAAAACTATATTTATGTATTTCGTCTATAAAGACGACCTCCTTGGACTATAAAATAAAAATATAACAACTTACGTAAAACCTTAAAAAATCTTGCCATTTACGAAACGAAAACCTAAAGGAAATGATAGTTTTTATGAATACTATACAGGATAAGAAAAGTGTCAGCTAACTTCATATCATATCAATTTCAAAATTCTAAAACGCAAGTGAGTGAATTGAGTCCTTTTATTCGAGTAAAATAAATTGGGTTAATAGAAAGAATACTATTGAAAAAAAAAATGTAATAAAAATTTTCCATTACTCCACTCATATAAAATAATTGATTATATCACCATGCTTACACAACTTTCACTTTAAGCTACAAGATAGTTGATTTTCAATGTTCTTTAACAAAATTTCAAGATAACTTAACTAGATTAAAAACCTTACTCATCAGCTTGAACAATATAGGTTTAAATAAAAAAAAATATATATAATGTTACCTACTTTCCACCTTTTTGCATTTACCTTCCAAAAATTTATTCAATGATTAACCAAAAGGATAACAGGAGCTTTATTTCATGAGCTTATTGGAAACTGTAAGCCTGAAAACAATATAACAACAAAACTTCAAAGCAATGAAACAGTTCTGATGGAAAGTAGTGAAATTTAAATGTTATTGTTTTCTCGCTTATAATTAAAACAAATAAATCTGATAACTGATTTTGAAGTTGAATAAAAGCGTAATGAAAAGTATAAAGCGAGAATTATTACTACCTACGCAAAATGAACAAAATTAAACACAAAGACGGCTTTAATGAAAAATGAAAGTTGAGTTTTACTTTTTTGTCATAAAGTATTTAATAATTTGAAAGAGGTATTACAATTACTTTATTTAAATCATTTAAAGTACAGTTAATTTAGAACGTGATTTAAACAAAGTTAAACACGTTTCAGCCTCTACATAACATCATTAGATATTAAAAGATACTGTACTCAAAATAATCATTCCTAAAAATTAAAATATATTTTTTTTTCTTCAAATCACCATAATATTAGAAGTAAATTGTATATTGTAAATTAACTATGACTTCAAGCATGACTGTAACTGATTCGACATTGTTTGGGTAATAAGGCGATAAAATTTTTACCTCCGATTTACGTAAGAATTTTGTACGAACTTAACAAAAGACACAACTTACAGAGGAATATGTTTAAAAAATAATAAAATGTTGAAACTTACTAAATTATTTCTACATACTGCATTTATGTATTTGCATTGCATTCTGAACCGTGTAAACTTCTTATTATAAAGGAGTTGATGCGAAAACGTCAGTTTGTTATTTGTTATACCTTAAATAAACTATTACTTTAAAGAAGTTTATTATTGCTGTTTGCAAACAAACTTCTGTTCTAAAAGTACACAACATATATTAAGCACTAAACAAATACGTAACGAAACCAGATTAAAAGTACGAAATTAGTAATAAAGTAAGTCGAAAAAATATATTAAAAATCTATAGATTTTAAAATGAATCCATGGACTCCTTCTTTCTACAATTTATTATATTTTAAAATGTAATTATTTTGCATGATTTTCATTTTAAATTAAATTGCCTCTACATCCTAAAAGTTTTTTAGGCCACTAATATACAAACACTCGAAGTTAATTGTAGCTAATTGAAATGAAAATTAATAAGAGCTTTTGGATTCGAGAAAAATGTAAATGCAATATACATAAATGTCAAGTTAATGTGCATTTCAGATTAAATACATGCTTTTCCTATTTAAGCTCTTATCCCACATAACCCCTAGGCAAATCATATGGTCCACTTTGGGTTATTGCTTACATTACAGTACTTCCCTGACAGATCTAAAGCTTTATCAAAAGTTTGCAAAGTTAGGAATTGTGCCCAAGTTGTGTTCTGGTTATTCGGTGTAACCTACAGGATATTTCAAAATGTGCGTTCAGAAAATGATTGACCAATTATCGTTTTTCTCCACTAACTCAACTAACCTTTTTCCATGATATTTATATACCAAAAATCGTACATATTTAAAAATAATTTCTTTGAATTTTTTTTTGGGATTAGACCATCAGGTCACCGTAGAAAATTTGGTGTTGATCGAATCCAGTAGCACATTGAGCATGTATTGATTAATTATAGGCAAATTTAGAATATTTACATAAACTTTTGTTTGGTTTTCACGGCATCGTGGTATTATTTACTCAAAAAGAACGTTTTTTAATACTTTCTAGGTTTATTTTCTACGAAAATGACTGGAGTCATTTTTTAAAATCTACCGAAAACACCGCCCAAAAACATTTCTGTTCCATGAAATTTTAAGGATGATTCTGAAGGTACTTTTTACACTAATGTCAAAAATGTAGTAAGTTTTTTCTTAATGAGCTCAAGTTTTTAAGATACGATGTGAGCGTGTTTTTTATTTAAATAATAATGTTCTTAATCACTGAAAATTTAATCTGTAAAAAAACTCCCTTTTTAATATTTTGTTGTATAAGTAGAACCTCCTAATGCTCCAACAATACTCAACCATTATACAGGGTGTAACAAAAGTAACGCATAATAGCTATAACTTTTTAATATAGAATTAGATAAAAAAAGTTAAATACAAAAATTTTTCGGTTAATTTTAGGACATATTTTGGTATTTTTAGTTTTTGTATGACTTTCTCTATTTTGTTGCTAGAGCAACCAACTATTGTTTTTTAAATAGCATTAGTATATTTTTTGCACTTTTTAAGAGCTGTTTTTTCTGAATATGGCAATGCTATTTTATTATAAAAAAATAAAATTACAAAAATTTTAATTTTGAAAAAAAAATACGGGTACTAAATATCATTCTGAAGAAAAAGTTTCCTATGGTAAAATTTGAATCACTTCTTGATCTGCTGGCCGTCAAAACTGTCAGCATTCAACTTTTCTTTACTTAATTTCTGAAATTTAATGAAATGTATAGGAATGATATACTTTCCTTGTTCAAAGCTTTAACATATTGTTTGATTAATCCTAATTTTATGTGTAGAGGGGTTAATATTATTAGACTCCCTGAAACCAGATCATTTCTTAGAGGTATCGTTAGGGATATTTCGTGGAAGAAAATTCTTCCTCCTGATGCGGTTATACAATATTCTGTTGATATATGTTTTCTTTCTTTCAACCGAGAAGCTAATACCATAGTTTTGTAAGGACAAGTACAATTTTTATTTACCCTGCTTTAACTCAATCTTTGCAATGGATCACACACACATTCTTCAGTTCTGATGTATATAAGTTCAACAAAGGCCTCTGGCACCTGACCAAGTTAATTTTCATTAAATCGCCTAGAAACTCCGAGGTCACTTTCCAGATCAAAGTCCCAGTCGCTCTCGCAATCAATAATTTGCTTTATTAATCCACTTTACTGACATGTGGATGGTTGTTTGGCTGATGCATCAATGGAGCAAGTCTAGTGACAGATGAAACGTTTGGATAAACCTAACATAATCTACTTTGAACAGCTTCTGCGGTTTATTCTGGTTTAATCCATTATTATTCACCACACAAAAATAACAATCATTTTGATGATTTGATGGTTCACGCCAAATCGTTGGAGATTTATACCTACCTCAAATAACACCTCCTCTTAGAGGCCAAGGAAGCTAAGATTCAACACAGTTTTACTCAAACTAATTGGAATCCATGATTTATTATGTGTTTCTAAAGAGAAGGCAAAGCAGTAGGGGAACCCAGGGCGGAACGGGGTGACTAAGCTTTGATTGCAAATAATTACTTTATCAAAAACTAGTGTCTGAAGAAATTGGAAACTTCACATTCTGCCCCATCCCCGGGGTAGACTGGCAAATAAACCCGGGTAACAATGGGGGCACTAATTATTGAAACATGGCATAGTTTGAACATAATGCCACGTATTTCATTTCTCCAATGACGACCGCATCAACAGCTTGTGGTTCATAGGATCCGTAAACCAGGACTGTCAGCTAGTTTTTCTTGTACCATCTGCACATGAAATATATGTGTCGATTCTGTGCAAGCCCGTAAGCCCTTATGAAACGTATCTATGAGATAACTATAGAAACTATCCATTACAACCCATATAACAAACCATATGGACTTATCTTTACGGGTCTTACAAGATTGCACAGAATCGACCCAATAAAGTGTCTATTAATATAGAAGTATTATCAGGGGCGGAACGAGTTATACCCCATTCTACCACACTCATTGTGCCCCGACGTAACACTCTAAAATCACGAGTATTGTGGTTGTTATATTTGTTGGCCTTGAATTATCACTGGACTTTTAGTCGGTCAAAAGTATGTTGAAACAAACATGTAATGTAACCTAATCTAACCTTGTTGTCGCAGAGGAAAAATTAATGGCACAATTCTGAGCAAATCTGAAAACCCTTACAGGAAATATCTGTAAGGTAACCAAGGAAACCGTCCATTACAACCCATATAACAAATTTTACAGATTTTTCCTCTAAGGACTTACATATTTACTCAGAATTGCACCAAATTCAAACGTAGCGGCCATTCTGAATAGCACAGAACGACTATTAGAACGTGTGCGAGAAGCTCGCGTGTTTCCGTCGCCCGAAGCGAGGACCCCACCATTATCCCGTTCTGCCACGGGTTCCCCAAGGTCTCTTTTGTGAACTCTGATTAATATCAGAGTTCACAAAAGGGACCTTAATAGCATTATACATAATATATATGTATATAATAAATAATTTGTCATATAATATAATTATTCAAATGTTATTCTCTGAACATAATATACAGTGTGTCCCAAATTGATTTGTATTACATGGGTATGTTTGTTATTAATAAAGTTACAGATTGGGTTAAATGGGCAATGTTGTGTAGTTTTTTATACTCATTCAGATGCTATCGAAATTAATCAAAAATTCCGGGCCATTCCGAAGATAAACGGAAAAAACCGAAAACTGGGTTTTTTTAAAAAGTCGATTATTTCGTTTACTATAAAAGTTACGAAAAAATGTTTCGAATAAAAGTTGTTTGATTCGTTTGGGCAAATTTAAATTAATTAATTTCAAAAAAAATTAAAAAAATTATTTTTCAAGATATCTATA
Organism: Stenus bimaculatus; assembly: GCA_963971135.1. Taxonomy (NCBI): domain Eukaryota; kingdom Metazoa; phylum Arthropoda; class Insecta; order Coleoptera; family Staphylinidae; genus Stenus; species Stenus bimaculatus. The sequence continues at coordinate 15,893,157 of OZ020187.1, forward strand.
GCAACTTTTTTATTTTAAATGTGCGCCATATTGGATTTTCCAACAAATAAATGCATTTTTTATTTTGTTTTCAATGATGTATTACAATCTACATTTTAACTAATATACCACGGTATATTTGATTTTTTTGTTTTAAATTGAGTAAGCCATGACTTTTTGACAGGTCTTTTTTAAACAAGTGACAATTCGAGCTGTCACTTGTTACTTTAGATTATTAAATCATGAACACAAATGAATTTTAACATAAAGTTAAAACTTAACTTGATGTAACTAAAGCAACTGTTCAAAATGCTGACCATTATTAGCCAAACATAACTGGCATCGTTTTAAAGCCGCGTTTCCACCAAAGCAACATTGAGGAACTTTTGTGTTTCTGTTGCTTGTTTCCAAAAATGTTCCACAAAGTTCCATAAAATTCCTAAATGTTTCTCGTTGTTTCCGAAACAAATGCCGACTGTTTCTTCTTGTCGACGGTTTCCATTTCGAGCGGTAAACTTCAAATGAAAATCAGCAATAAAACGAAACTGAAATATTGCCTTTCTCGAAGGCTCAGTTCTACCCAAAATTTTTGACGTCTTTTATTTTGTTTTTTTCTAGACAACACAATGTAGCAGCCGCTGCCAGCGCAATTTCTTCATCTTGATCCATGTTTCACCAAATTTAGCTCTGTTAACTCAGCGACATCCGACATCGACCACCAGTGGAAACACTGTGTTGAGCGTTTCTTATTTGCCTGAAACAACGTGCGACTACTGACGATTTAGTTGCGTTAGTGGAAACAACAAGTTTCTTTTAGAAGCCTCAAGACGAAACAAAACGAAACAAAAAGTTCCTCAATGTTGCTTTGGTGGAAACGCAGCTTAAGATACTGGCAGTGACGCTTCTTTAACAGAATCTTTCAATTCGCTAACATTATTATAATTATAATTACTAGCATACACTTTATTCCCCCACAGAAAAAAATCAAGAGGTGTTAGGTCTGGTGAAATAATTTATAACATTCCTAGAATTGTGTGCAGGCGCTTCATCTTGTTGAGACCATATTGCGAAATATTGTGCCAGTGGTAACTCGTCCAATAAATCTTCTAATGTTGTTTGCAACAATTCTAGGTAACGATGGGCAGTTAAAGTCCCATTAAAGATTATAGGACCTATCAGATGATTTCCTAATATGCCACAAAATACGTTAAATCCAAAACGAATCTGGTTTCTCCGTGGCATAACTGCGTACGGATTTTCTTGAGCATAGTAATGTTCGTTATGTCGATTAAACAACCCACAGTTACTAAAGTATGATTCGTCTGTCTATAGAATGCGAATAATAAAACTATCATTTTCTCTCATTTTATTAACTATCCACCTACAAAATATGCTTCTACGCAGATAATCGTTTATTTATAAAGTTTGACCAAGATGCAATTTGTAAGGGAATAGTTTATGCGTTTTCAAAATTCTAAAAGCTCTAGATTTTTGACATTAACCAGAACTTCTATTTGCCGAGTTGAAACTTTTCGATCAGTTGCAACGCAAACTAATGTCAATTCTTCGTCTTCATCACGTACCTTTTTGTCACGAGTCGGTTTTGTTAAACATCCATGTTGCTGCATATTTGTGTCTAGTCTTTTAAAAATACTTACATCCGGTTGTCGTTTTTCTGGAAAGTTAATTTGGTAGTTTTCAGCTGCAATGCCGGAATTTTTGTTAGATCGGATATAAGTACAAAACATGTCGTATTTGTTAATGATTAATCAATCACTTTTTAAAATACTAAGGGCGCGTTCCACTAAAGACTCGCAATGCTCACGACGACCGCAAAGTCGTTCCACATAAGACTGCGGTTGGTTCTTTCGTGCATAAAAACGTCATCGATGGCGACCACAAGAAGCTCACTACGACCATATTTATTCGTGGGTTTCTGTGGTCGTTTGTTGAATGTTGACGTTTTGAGTTAGTGGAACGGCAAAATTTTGCGGCCGTGGGCTTTAGTGTTCATTAGTGGAATGCGCCCTAATTTGCTGTACAATAATCTAAAGTGACAGCTCGAATTGTCACTTGTTTAAAAAGTCCTGTCAAAAAGTCATGGCTTACTCAATTTAATACAAAAAATCAAATATGCAGTGGTCTATTAGTTAAAATGTAGATTGTAATACATCGTTGAAAACAGAATAAAAAATCCAATTTATTTGTTGGAAAAACCAATATGGCGCCCATTTAAAATAAAAAATTTTCTATCGATATCTTGAAAAATATATTTTTTTAAAGTGATATTTAAATTCGTCTTAACGAATCAAACAACTTTTATTCGAAACATTTTTTCGTAACTTTTATAGTAAACGTTTTCGGGTTTTTCCGTTTGTCTTCGGAATGGCCCGGAATTTTTGATAAATTTCGATAGCATCTGAATGAGTATAAAAAACTGCACAACATTGCCCATTTAACCTAATCTGTAACTTTATTAATAACAAAGATATCCACGTAATACAACTCAATTTGGGACACCCTGTATATTCATCACAAATAAAGAAAAAACTATTCACGATGATGTCATCGAAAGAAAAATTTATTAATTATTAATTACTAATGTTACTGGTGGTAATAGTCGTACGCACATTCAATAATTTGAAAACCAGAGAAAATCTGAAGATATATTTGAAATCAGCGACGCCAAATGAGCTAACAAAAATTGATAGTTGTCATGAAACATAAAAAAATGTTGATTCTGTTGTGTAGTGTGTAATTGGTCCAAATTGAACACTTCAGGCACATCGGTACATCTTTGTGCCTAATGTACAATTGTGTCCAATAACCTAAGGTCCAAAAGTCATAAAGCGTATACTGGGTATGATCGCGATCGGTTCCAAATTTTCTGCGGTGAGCTGACATCTGTCTAATGTTCGATGCTCGATATTCGCATAGGTCCTAACTTAAATACATTAGCATGTATTCTGCGACCGTGATGAAAATTTTAGAGACGTCGTTAAAGTTAATCACGTGTTTAACTGTAACGTCGTCTCTAAATGTTTCCTCACAGTCACCAAATACAGGCTTGTGTATCTATGAAGGTATCGTTTTAAAGTGAAATTAAAAAACTCTTTGGCATTGTTAAAAATAAAAGTGAATTAAAGTAGGTAGAGTTAGGTGATAAATAAAAACAGAAATAAAAATGAAAGATAACTGCCAATGATAATGACGTTTATGGGTATTGAGGTTGATTACTTTTTCTCGCGATTTGGGTAATCAGGCACGCCTCTATTGATTATTCGTCGAGATTCATCGCAATGATTGCGTCAAGTTTTCACCGAAATAAATGCCAACTTATTTTTCGTTAAACCTGTAAACGTAGGAGGAGATAGGGAAATGATTCGACACTGTTCGAAGCGAGGCGCACGTAGAGAATGAGGGAGTGCATATAAATATATGAAAAGCGAGTAAGAAAATTATTACCCCGAGAAAAAAGGGGAACGTAAAGAATAAAAGGGCAGACGAGCGAAAAGGGATGGCGCAGTGGGACATTCGCTCGCGTATAATCGATAACGCCACTCAGGAACGGAGGCCAGCAAACCCCCGTCACCTGTTAAGTTTCTTCCTCCTTCCCCATTCAACCGTAACTCAAATAGACATTCTACACACAACTTTACAGCATGCGGACCTTTTACGGCAATCTTATTTTCACTCAAAACTTCTCCAACAGAAACACACTTTTTGCTGTTTGCTCATACTCTTATTTACACATAAATCTCTCAAAAAATGCACCAAACCCTTTCAAAAATTTATATTATTCATGGACCTATTAAAATCTATTTAAGTAAACTAAACTCATTTCACAGAACTTTACCAAAAAGCAGCTTTGCTAAATTCTTGGAAAGAAAATTACACTTTCTTTGTACATATCATATCCCATCATGGCTTTTGTAACCTTGACTTTGAATTGAAGATGACACAAGAGATTGTTTCTTTGGATCTATCTTTACACAAATATAATTAAATATTATGATTTTTATAAAAAATTGTAAACCAAATTAAACTTCAATTGAAAACTCTGACTTCTGCTACAAATAAGTTCAGTTAATTTCATTTTTATGCTCCAATGAATTTTATGAGAACAAAATGAAGTACAAATTTATAACGCCACTTTATCGCAGATGCATATTAAAATCATTTCTTTGGAGCAATATCAGAGTCTTTATGAGAGACTATCTAATCAATACCATCAACTTCTTTTTCACTGTATAAAATTATGTTCCTGGCTATTGTTATTTGGTCATCAAATCTCATATCTGCTCGTTGTCCACATCCTAAAACCATAACATACTTTTTTTACTCATATTTTTTACTTTTCCTCTTGATTATTAAGCCAAGCAGCATGTGTCATTTGTTTTACATAACATGTTCAACATGAGCTGTATATATTCCAACATTACATAGCAGTTTTTCCAAAACATTCATTGCATGCGTCGCCTGTTTTTAATGGAGACTTTAAGTGTCTATCTTCATCCTTTCATAGTTTAAAGCAGTAATAGCGCTACACATGTAACACTTTACTATTATTTCAAATCGTAGATTAAGGTTAGTGGTTATGAAGATTCGTATTTTTGTGCAATATATTATCACGTAATATTTCGGATCCATTTATGTATAACAATTTTGAATTAATGTAGAGACAACTGACAGATCCTTATAAAATAAATTTTGAAGATACCCAATATTTTTGATATCCAGATTAGGATGCTCCCTCTATGTGGATATAGAGGGTGATTTTGATAACACCTCCTTCACATAGATAAGACGGGCTGCCACATGAAAAGTATTGATGACCCACTATAACGTGGATCAAAGAGATGCTGAGCAGCCAAGGTGGTGTCGAAATGTCGGTAAATAAAGTAAACCAAGGATCAAAGAGGCGTATTCTCCCCCATGCTACGGTTTATCGTCTTGGACGACCTTCTGGAGAGACTAACGCCCGGTTTCTCCACCATATCTTGAGACCAAACTAAATCTTAAGCTGCGTATCAGACCCACGTGGTTTTAGAAACAGCCAATTAGAAGAGGACTGGGAGCGTAGCATCTGTTTTGTGGCTGAGCTTGGTGAAGTTGCGTCTAAAGACATGTTGGAGAAACCAGGCGTAAGCAACCATAGCTACGACGATCTCGGAAATGCGGATGACATGACAGACCTTATCAGCCCTGATGCAAAATGCCTTAAATATAATAATCAGCAACTAGTGCAAAAGGGAAAATCTAAAAGTTGACTCAAGGAAGACCATCATCATTCTATTTACTCGGCGTAGGAAACTAAACCTACAAACACCTCACCTAAATGGACAAACAATCAAACTTTCCAATAACACTAAAAACTAAATAAAATTTGATCCCACATGTCGTGAACTCTTTGGTAAAACAAACTCAAGATGACCTATTGGTCATATACACCACGGTTGTAAGACCCATCGTCACTAAGCCTCTATGGTGGACGAAAACCAATAAATTAGCGATGCAGAACAGGCTGCAAAAATGCAACGGGGGCATTCATAATAAGTCCCATTGGTACCACTACCACAGCGATCTTTGAGGTACTGACTTAGGAACTTGCCGAAGAGATTAGACTTTAACACTAGGTTTGAAGTGGTTATTGAAAACCGTCAAACCACGATGTACAAGTTAAATCACTTGAATCCTAATGCATCCTTATGGTTACGGATCCAAATTAAAAGAAGGAAAAGGCTTGGGGGTCCACGAACTGAATTGCCGGGTTTTGTTACCCTTAGTGACTTCCTCAACCATCAAACAGGCTGAAACTCTGGCGGTGAACTTCTAGTGAGTAAGAGCGAGATAAGAAAGGTGGCTAATTCGTAACATGGATATTATTAACCTTCAGAAAAAAAAAACACGCAACCTACCGTGAAGGACCCAAATGGAGACCATGTGTTTTGGGCTTATACAGAGGGTGTCCCAGCGGTACGAGGAAGTAACATTACTCTAAATAAAAATTACATTTTTTTAAATAGAACACTCAGTACTTATATTACCACATTTTTGGAGTCCTTATCATTGCCTATAATTATCGTTATCTTTACTCGTTTTGCTCAATTCCGAAGGTTAAAGAGAATTGCAAAATCGGAAAGAAAAGAAACTTTCATGGATAGTGTGTGTGTTATAATAGCTGTACGAGACAAAACGACTGATGTGAAGCCATCCTTATTTGAAGGTCAGAAAATATTTAATGTAACTCTTCTCACAGATAAGCCATGGTTCCTTTTTTTCGAGATAACTAAACAGTCAATACCTGACTCAGCATGAAATTAATAGAACTGCGCAGATTACTGAAAGATATCTTTAACAATATCGCATAATACCCACCCACTCATTCACTAGACTTGATTTTTTCAGAATATTTTCCCTGGAGCCTATTGGAAAGAACATTTTACGAAAAGAGTTAGCAAGAAACTGATAAGTTAAAGCAAAAGTCCGAATACTCTGCAGCAAGTCTTAAAAAATATGAAGAATCCTATTTAGATAACTTTTGAAGTAAATTAAAGCTATTTTTGATAAATTCTGTTAGAAATCTTTAAGAATTAATTAAAAAATTGAGACACACTTTACATGTCTGAGAGGCAAGCAAAATGCCGGAATTTCATTTCTTTTTAATATTTTAATATTGGTGTATATTTTAGATTTGCAGATAACAGATTTCCATTCGAGTTGAATCTTCCTTATCCATGCCACTTTCATATAGAATCTGAAATAGAAGTATTTTTTTAGTAATTATCCAATGCTATAATTATAATTTATCATCAATTATGATCATAAATTTTGCACTCTACTATATTTCCGGCTCTTATTGCATTTTTTGGAAATACAATACTGGTTTTTGCCAAAATAATGTTTCTATTTCTTCCACCTTGAAATAGAGGAGAAAATTATTCAGAAATTTATGTTAAAATAAACTTTTTATGAGCAAACCACAAAATTAGACAACTTTAGGTTGTCATAGTGCCTGCTTTCAAATTTACAAGTCATCTAAGTAAAGTTAAATTTTGAATTTGTTAAAGCTGGACATAGTATGCAAATTATAATTAAATGAAATTCACCAAATATGATATATTTTATAGTTATACTCCTGTTTGAACTATTCTTGTAATTTGTGTGGTCCAGAAACATTTTGGTATGTATTTCGTTTTAGTAGGAGGATATAGTACATAGTTGAAAAATCTTTTAATTATGTTTAATAATCTTTCTTTATTTCTTTCCTTTACACTTTACATATTGTATAACATAATATATTCAAGATAACAGGAAGTTTCTTGTTAATGTAATAATTTTCCATGTTTAATTTTTAATACGTTGTTGTAATTATTTTTTCGGTTTACATTTGCATTTTTATTTTCCGTGCTATTTCTGAAATATTCTGATTTTGATAGTAGTTTTTTTTAATATCCTGCCATTTTTATTTATACGTCGATATTCCTCTTGAGGCCGTTGTTTTTGGAGTCTCTTGCATTCGTTTCAATATATTGTCAGTCATTCATCTTTGTTTTTCTCTGTTTTTCTTGTTCGTATATTTTTCTCTGCTCTAACGCCTATAATGTTCTCTATTGACTGTAGTGGTCTTATGTTTTGCAGTTTGATGTTTGTTTAGTATGTACCTACTGAGATTTACTCGCTTTTAATTACTTAAGAGGCGAAGTTTTGCGAATGGTATAATACGGTATAATATACATTTTTATGACATATTATTTAGGTAATAAATCAGATAAACCTCGTAAAAAAATATGATTTTAGAAACAAATGGAAATATCTAATTATGTAATTGTTTTTTAAGTAACATCCATATAATTTTATTACGGTTGTAAAACTAGTTGTGTTTATGAAAAAGGTATCAAAAAGAATAATAAAACATCTACTAGTGTATATTAAATTTTAATATTTTATTAATTAAAGTGCTTTGAGAATGTTACACAATTCTGTTGGTTGGATGAATCATAGTTAAATCTGTTTAGATTTTATCCTCGTTATGAGATTTTAACAATCCTACACAAAACATTGCATTTCATTATTTAATCATTCATTATTTAAAAAAAAAATATCTGTTGTGCAAATTAGGAGTTGCAACACCTTAATCAATATTGAAATCTAGGTTGTACAATCTGTTGAAATCGCCTTCATTTTAGTTACTTCACTAATTTAAAAAAAAAATAAAATGGGAATTATGTGCGAATTAGTCGAAATATAATAACCGATTTAGAAATACGTAGTGCCCTGAGGATCGGTATTGTTACAACTTACCTTATTTTCTTGGTAAATATTTATTGGCGAAGTAATTACAGATATGAATCATCTAAAGTAAAGTATTGAGGATGAATAAAAGGTCATTTATATGTATATTTTACTTCGAGTTATTTGAGATTTTTGACTATAAAATCTTTCTTCTGGAAATTTGAGTCATAGGGATACATCTTCTTTGTTGTAGAAAGGTATAATTCAATCACTTCATTCCAGTGAGTTCAATTTTATCGACAATAATTTAAAGCTTCTACTTATCCTTTTAAATAATACAATTAATTTCCGCACATGTGTCGAAAATATGTATGAAAGACCAAAAACATTATTATTAGAGAATGTGTCATTTAAATTTCTTCTTGAATATTTATAACTTTTACGTACGGAAATTATAGGTATAGACCTATAATAGAATCAAATAATAGTTCATTTTTATAGATTCTTGTTAAGATAGGTAGAGAGGCACTGCAGAATAATAAGCTTCAGCCCTTCTATTGAATTTACACCCAGTTTGTGATGTTTGTACCTTGTACTACACCTTCTCCAATTGTATATCGGATCAATTCAATTTCAGAAATCATCAATTGTAATTTAGAATAGTCAATTGTATTTCAGAAAGCATCAATTGTATTTCAGAATAATCAATTTAATTTCAGAAATTATCAAATGTATTTCAGAAAGGTCAATTAAATTTCAGACATCATCAATTGTAATTCAGAAAAGATCAATTGTATTCCAGAAAAATTGATTTAATTTTAGAAAAGACCTTTTGTAAAATATTGAGGAAGCCAAGAGTTTTTAGCAGATTATTTCAATTGGGTTTAACGTTGGCGAATAATGAAGCGCATTTTTATATAATTGGTCCTTTCTGAAATTAAATCGAGTTTTCTGAGATACAAAATACAATTATTGTTGAATGTCCAAAATTATTAAATATATAGTACTGGGATTTTTGGCTTTTTAGCTATTTAATTTTAACTATTTTTGCTATTAATAGCAATTAATGTGAATTCATTTATTTGAAAAAATCCTGTCCTAAAAAGCCAAAAATCCCAGTACTATTTATACAAAATACAATTGATGCTTTCTGAAATGTATTCAATTGTAATTGATCTTTTTTGAAATACAATTAACTATTCTGAAATACAATTGACTATTCTGAAATCGAATTGATCTTTTCTGAAATACAATTGATCTTTTCTAAACTACAATTGATGATATCTGTACATGGGAGCGGGTAATTTTATTGGGCCTGTGATTCATTTTCCGAAATACACTTTTTGCATAGTCTGCTGGCAAGATCTTCAATTTTTAATTCTTCATCGGTAGTTTTCTGCGGTTAAATAAACTGTATCCAGCTTGGAAACAAAGGTCTTGCTAAACTAAAACTTAGTATAAAGTATAAGTGCCTACCGTCAAAACTAATATCTTCTTCCAACCAGCACCCATCGTTGCTAAAAAACTAAAACTGACTATTGTCAATTCGCCATCAAAACAAACACTAACCATCGCCTATTCGCCATCAAATAGTAACAAGTAGCAAATTACATTTGATAGTGGGCACTTATACTAAACTTACAAGATCTGCTCAGATCCTCTGTAGTGCTTCTTATCTTTTTCCAGGCATATATGAAAATTTCTTTATATTCCAATTCTAATTAGTACTTCTACTTTCTCTTTACCTTGAATCATATCGTGTCTAGAGGTGGATTCCTGTAACCCAATCGAGTTAATTTCGATTGTGAGTTGGCTTGTTAGTTTTTCAGTCTATCTTACAAACATCAATGTGTAAAAAGTGACAGCGAGACAAAACTCGTAACCATAACAGTGGAATTCACCGTTTTCGGTACCTTAAAAGAACTGACTGATGCGGGATTCTGTAATTCCACCTCGGGGTCCTCCCCGAATTTTGTCTCGTTTCCATATTATAGACGTTTTTGTGTATAAGACATAGAATATCTAACGATTCAACTCTTAACCGAGATCAACTCAATAGGGTTACAGATTTCCACCTCAGGAACTTCTTCTGAACTACATATACGTTTTTACAGAGTATGTCTTTTTTAATTTGTTACATCTCTTCAATTCCTAATAAACACTTAAAGCACCTTATCTAACCTTAAAAGTTAGAAGGAACACAGTTTAGTAATTTATAACATCACAAAACTTTAATTAAATTTTAAAGTCAAACCGTGGAATTTCGCTAAAAACTAAAGAGACGCAGTCATTTCATCTTTGTCATTGCTTTAATTTAGTTTATATTTTTCTTCACAATGCCAAAAAGCACTTAAAACGTAAGTGTCAACAGAAATGAAAAGTTAACTTATATTTGCTAGTTGGTAGGTTACAACGGCAGTATTAATGGAGTAAGTACTGATATTAAGAAGCAAGTTACCAAAAAGTATGATTAATTAAAAATGTTTTATGATGTAAACCATAGGTATTAGGGACTTATGATCTTATTTCAATAAGTACCTAACTAAAATTTAGTTTTAAATATTCGCTTTAATGTTCTAACATTAAAGTTTAATATAAGTTTATAGTTTGCTACTTAACCTAACATATAATCCTGCCAAATCCAAAGGTTAATAAACCAAGTTTAATTACTCACTTTGTAAATTTCCAGGCTCGGATGCTGTGAAGCTATAAAACTAACATTCATTTCTTTTTGACGCATGTACTAAACCTAAACCTTCCTATACGTATTGCACTCTACACCACCACCAACCTATTTAACACATTTTTTGCTTTTATTAACACTGCTTGAACAATAGATAATAAAAATAGATTGCTATTTTTCTAGCACCCGCTTTGCGTTCATTTTGAGCATCATAAAACGTGCGTAAATAAAAAATACGTAAACAAAACGTTTTTCGTAATTATGTTCTAGTTTTGCGCGTTTCTTTAATGGCCTATGAAAAGATCAAACGATACTTTTGGGGAAATAATTTGTGTCTGCTGTTTTTCTAAATTTATTATGCAGAATGTGCCACGCTTGAAATTTTAACGCTTCTCTAATGGAAATAAAGTTTTCGAGCATAAAATAAAATAAAAGTTCGAGTCATTTGGCTGGAAATATTGTTGTTTGTAGTTTGCAATTTGCAACATTTGTACGGGGTATGTTATTTATTTTCGACTTATTTTATAAAATATAAACGAAATTACTGTACATTCACACTAATAAATTAAGAATATAAACAAATTCTCCATACTTTAACAGGGCATTTACAATTCGACAGTTTTATGACTAATTAAATCATCCCTAAAAGGCAACCACGCAAATAATTTTTGACTTTATTGCAACAGCTTTTTAATCCCTAATTTTACACTTATTAAGTCGCTCCATAACGAAATTGTAATAGATTTTACGATACCCCATTATGTTTCCTTGGAATCCAAAGTTATCCGAAACTGGACTCGAGAAGAAAATGACGACGGCAACATGCAGTGTAGGAGCCATAAACCACTGTTCGCTCATTATGAAAAATGTTTCATGTATAGGTGTACCTTAACAGCTGTCTGTAAAATTTAAATTTGAATTATCCTTAGGTAGGTTTTATAACCGATTTATATCGGCCTTAACTGCACCTGCTCACATACACCCAGTTGCTCAGTTTGAATATTAACTAAATAATTAAGTTAGTGTGTTCTAAAATTTAAAATTATCTGAACAGAAGTGATGTAAAAAGGAAGGCTGCGTTGTTATGCTTTGAGTTTTTCTTGGTTTTAATAGCTGCACCAGCATTTATAGAATTTTTGGTGACCAAAAATTGATTTATTCTTATAAAGTTTATATAAAAAGGTTTTTATTTATTACTTCAGTACTAGTTTTATGAAATGACCACCAGATATCGTATCTCTGAAGTCGTTACTTAAATAATGATAAAAATATGCTCAACAATTGCCACGCTTATCAAAGTAATTTTCTAAACTTTTTTCGTTGTACGAAAACTATCGTAGAGCTTACAAACTTCCACACGTATTTCTAAAGGTGAGTTTTTCAACTATAAATTCGATGTTCTTCTATTTAAGAAATATTAAAAAATCTACACTGTGAGGCAAGAAACTGCAAACTACATTTTTTTGAGTTATGGCGGTCTTGAATTTAAAAAGCGATATCTTTTCAAACCTGAGGTGGAAGTCTGTAACAGCTAACATCTCGACTTTTCACGTTAGCACGTCATTATTTGTTTGTTTTGACGTCATTAGTTTCGTTCCTAACCGAGATTGACAAAAATGGTAGTCTATAAGCTTAAATCTCGTTAGTAACGTATTTTTGATAACGAGTTTCAGTCATTTGGGGGGAGGCAACCGTGTTTGAAACGTTGTTAACGTAAATGAAAATAAATAATAATAAAAATTACTAAAAGAAAATTATAAACTTCTAGAAAGGCATATAAACGCCATGGAAAAATTAGTAAATTTATTTACAAAAAAATCATGATGAAATTACGATGTAGTATTTAATCTAGGTATACAAATGAAGATTGCAGCTTAATCACATTGTAGATAGAATACAATTTTACCATGCAGCCAAAAAGACTTATCTCAACTTTCATGTCTTCTTCTTAATTCTTTTTTACGCGCCTTCGCCGTTTTTTTCTGGAGCAAATCGGTAAAAATTCGAACTCTTTGGGTCTTGTTATTGTATGAATAAGCTTGTGCGGGAAAATCCGGTTAATTTCCACATCTTGCCGAATTTACAGAGATAAAATGATCGATATTTAAGTTCTCAGCCAGTGTTCTAGAGGTGCAACGTTTGTCCTCCTCCATAACCGCTAGAAGGATGTAGATAGCAAAATCCGAAGATCGACCTCTTCCTGACTTATATCGTTCCTTCGCCGAAAAAATCGTTTCTTAAGTGGTTAGGTGTCATAGACTACCAAAAACTATTAACTAACGACTCAGCTAACGTGAAAATTTGACAACCGAGATCAACTCGTTAGGGTTACAGACTTCCACCTCTGCACAATTTTAAAAAGTAATGTCACTTTTGACAGTATGTTCATTAGTAAAAATTACATCGCCCCCAGATTCATTCTTTTGACATATTCCAAAAATATAATTTGAAAAATCCATATTTCTTCCCAAATTGGAACATTTTATTAAATATTTCAATTGAAAATGGTTTAATTTGTATTTCTCTCTTCTAAAATCGAGTCTTATTTTCCTATAGAAAATACATAAACAGATGTTTTAATAGACGTAGCCAGGGAGGTGCAGGGGGGTGCAATTGCACCCCCCTAAAATAGACGAAAAAAATGAAAAATTTATTTTCACATATCTTATAACTTTCAACATTAAAAAACTTATAAAATCGATACGAAATTGTGTATATTTTTTATTGTGTTATACTAGTATTGTAAGTCGTGATAAATAGCAAAATAACATATATCATTTTCCCTGTATTCTTTAAAGAATTTGAGGTTTACTTCGAAATATTATTTATGTTTTGGCTAATAACTTTTATATTTTTGAAACTTATTGTATTTTTTTTGGCTTTACGGTGTCAAATTAATATTATAAAAGACAAATATAAAAATGTTAATTTTAACGAGATTTATTTATAGCAAATTTTGCTTGATATTTATAATGCTATACAGGGTGTCCCATTTGACGTTGGACTGTATGGGTATCTTTGTTATTACTGGAGATAGAAAGTCGGTTAAATGGACAAAGTAGTAGAAATTTTTTCCAATATGAACAAATCATTTACAAAAAATTTGAATATCGCATCGTTCCAACGCTATCTTGAAAATACAAGAAAATGCGATTTTTAAAATATGGCTATAACTTCTTTATTTTCTGTGGTATCAAAAAAGTTTTTTGACATAATACAGACAATGTTTGTGTACAATGCAGTAAAACAAATGAATATTTTTTTCGCTGACGGATTGACCGGAAACAAACCAAACTTATTTATTTCTTATGGCAGTCATATTGGATTTACACATATTCGGAATCAGTATTTTTTTCTGAGTAATTTGGTGTACCATATGTTATATTTAAAAAAAAATATTCGATTTTACAAACTAACATCGGACTTTAAGAGATGTAAATTGTCAATAACATAAATGTAACTATTTAAAATGTTAAATGTAAAATAAATCTTAACACATATGTATTGACAGTTTACATCTATTCAAGGCCATTTTTGGTTAGTAAAATAAAATTATTTCAATTTTTCTTAAAATATTTCACTTCATATATAAAATTACTCAGAAAAATACACCAATTCCGAAAATGTGTAAAACCAAATATGGTTGCCATAAGAGAAAAATAAGTTTGGTTCATTACCGGTCAATCCGTTGGCGAAACAAAATATTTATTTGTTTTACTGCATTGTACACAATAAATTGTCTGTATTAAGTCAAAAAATTTTTTTGGTACCCCCGAAAATAACGAAGTTAAAGTCATATTTTGAAAATCACATTTTCTTGTTTTTTCAAGATAGCGTTGGAACGATGCGATATTCAAATTTTTTGAAAAATCTGTACTACTTTGTCCATTTAACCGACTTTCTATCTCCAATAATAATAAGGATACCCAAACAGTCCAACGTCAAATGGTACACCCTGTATAATATTTTTATGAAGTTTGAGTACAGTTTAAATGACATTTAGCTGCAAAATAGACTAAATAATATGTCAAATTAAACCTCATTAAAATTAAATGCCTGTTGATAAAAATCTCTACTACTTTGTCCATTTAACCGACTATCTATCTCCAATAATAACAAAGATACCCATGGAGTCCAACGTGAAATGGGACACCCTGTATATCATGCTATTTATAAAAAAAAAATAGCCGCCATATGCATTACTATATTATACTACGTTGTGTAAAAAATGCACCCCCCTGGGATGGAAGCTGGCTACGGCCCTGTGTTTTACATATTTTTTCTATACTCCCTGACAATTTAGTTTATGCTTTTAGGAGACCGTGTATATTTACTAAAAAATATTAAAAGCTCAGAAAAAATAGAATACTTCACGTTCCTTTTTGATGCAAAAAGATTGATTGAAATTCAATTTGTGCTAATTTTACAATGCTTTTAATATACTATTGTATTGAAATTTTATCCTGTTTTCCAAACGAGTCATAACTACATTTGATTTTTTTCAAGTATTTCTTTATACTCTTTACATATGTATACCGGGTGGAAATGAAACTAGGGCCACCCCTGGCATTTCTTTATTTATGAAAATAAAAAATTAGAATTTTAGTATCTTATATGATTTAAGAAAACAAATTTTATGGATCGAATAAATCTTTCATTTTACTTCCGGTTTATCAGGAAATGGCAGCCACTTTCTTATTTTAAATGTAACCCCCTGATTTTTTCTACGTAAAATCAAACATTGGTTAGTTTTAAGTATGTTTATGACAAAAAAAATTTTTTTTTCAAAACTTTAAGAAAAAATGTTGAATTTTTTTTGGTAAAAAATTTGAGTAAAACCTACAAAAACTATTTTTAAATAATACAAATACGTAAAATAAATTGTAATTTATAAAATTTATTTCACCGTTCTTGAGATATTATTTTTTTTAATTTTCAAGAAGCGTTTTTTGGAAATATCTTTACTTTTTTAAATGGGATGATATAAGGGCCACTCCCTAATTAAATAGAGGGTTTTTTTTTCCGGTTACTGTGATATCCCATATGTATGTTTAAAAATAGTTTTTGTAGGTTTTACTCAAATTTTTTACCAAAAAAAAATTCAAATTTTTTTCTTAAAGTTTTGAAAAAAAATATTTTTTTGTCATAAACATACTTAAAATTAACCAATGTTTGATTTTACGTAGAAAAAATCAGGGGGTTATATTTAAAATAAGAAAGTGGATGCCATTTCCTGATAAACCGGAAGTAAAATTAAAAATTTATTCGATCAATAAGATTTGTTTTCTTAGATCATATAATATACTAAAATTTTAATTTTTTATTTCCATAAATAAAGAAATGCCAGGGGTGGCCTTAGTTTCATTTCCACCCGGTATACATAAATAAGTAGAATTTCTAATGCGTCCATCGTATTTTATAGCTTAATATCCAATATACAGGGTGTCCCATTTAGAATTGTATTACATGGGTATCTTTGTTCTTAACAAATTTACAGATTTGGTTAAATGGCAAACTTTGGGCGGTTTTAAAATAATCCCAAGCCATTCCGAAGATAAACGAGAAAAAGATGAAGTGTTCAATTTTTGAAAATGTCGAGCTAATCGGTATTCAATATGTCGATAGCAACTTTCCTATTTTAAATGAGCGCCATATTGAATTTTTCTTTAATTAAATTGTATATTTTTCTGTTTGTTTATGTTTGAAGTAATGTACTAAGAAATATTTGATATTATTTGAACTAAATTAAGTAGGCTTTGACTTTTTGACAAGGCTTCTTTAAACATATGAGGATTTGAGCGGTCACTAGATTATTGCACAGACTATAACACCAAAATATGTTATATGTATTGTTCGTTTAGTTCGTGAAAGGGTGGTTATTATACAATCACTAAAACTTATTAAAATACTAACTTGCTGTACCATAAACAATAAATGGGTGCAATACTCTAAAGTGTCAGCTTGAATCGTCATTTATTTAAAAAAGATCTGTCAAAAACTCGTGGCTTACTTAATTTAATTCAAATAATGTCATATACTTCGTGGTTTATTGGGTATTTTAGAATTCGGCTCGCCCTCTGGTGGAAAAATTATGAACCTAGAAAGGAAGTGCTTTTTTTGATAACAAGCATTTTACGGGTTTTACTTGAGATTTAAATAATAAATCAATTTGGATTTTGTGGAATATATGTACTTATTAGGTATAAAAATGCGTTAACATAATGAAACTGACAAGTGGTTGCTATCTTCCATTCTAAAAAAAATTTAAGCGCCCTCCACCGGTACTTAAAATTCCCAATAACTTCAAACATATTCATTGAAAGAGAAAAACCAAATGCTATTAATTTGTTGCTAAATTTAATGTGGTACGCATTTAAAATAAGAAAATTGCTATTGATATATTTTTAAGAAAATAGTTTTTCTGTTTTTTTCGTTTATCTTCGAAATGGCTCGGAATTTTTGATTATTGTAGATAGCATCTGCATGAGTATAAAAAACTACATAACATTGCCCATTAAACCGAATCTGTAACTTTAATAATAATAAAGATGTAAGGCAACTCAAATTGGGACACCCTGTATTTTAAATAAAATCAGGTTCAAATAATCAATAACACTTTGGTAAAATAATTTAATTACTAAACAAAATAATTCACATAAAGCTGTAATAATTAATGAAGTATTGATCAAAAAAGTTACTTTTTATTAAAATCCAATTATAAACAGCCCATTGAGTTTTAACAAAACACAAATTTAATTTGTAATAATAAATATTAAAATTGGTATTTAAAAGTAATTAAGTACGATAATATTAAAACAAACATAATAACATAATTTAATAAAAATTTATAAGCGAGCTCATTTTATTTCAATGATCAATATATTTGCGTACGCCAACGACGGAATAAATTTTAAAATTACAACTAAAAGCTTCATAAAATTGACTACCCGGTACATAAACAAATTTATGCAAACGACTCTCCAATCTACTAAAAAAAAATTAAAGCGTATTTCCAATATTAATTAAAATATATATGAATAATCAGCGATGCTACATAATTTATAATTTATAATATTCATTGTGTAATGAGAAATGAATAAATGTTTATGATTTTGTTTCAAAAGTTAATTGGTTTATTTAAAAGTTCGCTACTAATTACAGCCTATTTTTAATAAAAGCTTGTACTCTACAATAATAGAGAAGTTAAAGCTTTTTTTGTGAAAAAGAAAAAAATAGGTCGGTCGATCGCGGATGCCGATGCAGCTAAGTTCTGGCACGTTTCTTTTCTCTGCTGAGAGAATTGTGGAGTTCCACGTCAGTTCCATATCACTATATTCTCCAGGAAATGTAGGATTCAGGACCCACATTACACCTCAAAACTGGATGAAATTGTTTTACAGAAATGATTAATTTGGGCACAATGTGAAATGACATAGTGAATTAAAATTTGATTTATTATCAATGTTTGCATAGTTTTTGAATTATAAATATAGATGTTGCTTTATTGATATAAATATTCATTCTGACAAATGGATTTTTGTTTCTAAAAAATATTAACATCAAAAATAACATGAGGGGTAGTTGTAAATTCATTATTCATTCGGCGCCCCGTTCGCCTCCCCATTAATTAGATTTTTCTATAGTGTAACTTCAACAACAATGCAAAACTTCGTAACTATTGGAAATTAACAAAATAAGCCCAGCTAAAAACTGCCTCGTGCTCCTGATATAGCTTTTCCTCGAATAAATAATATAAGATTTTCATTACTTCCCCCATCATTATCTTTATTGCTTAAAAGAAGAATTGTTGAAAGAGAAGCCGGAACTGGTTGAACAGTATACCCTCATTATCTTCTAATATTGCCCATAATCTACCTGTACATAAGAAATTTTCCGTTGGATTAAAGACAATTTTTGGAAACACTCTTTTATACAGGGTGTCCCTGAAAGGTCTGTACAAAACAATACCTCTTTGTTTTTTTTTAAATTACTAAATATTGGTTCATGCGATCATAACAAAATTTGGTATGTGGCTATGTAATGAAAAAAGGTATTTTTAGACAATTTGTCATGCAAATTTTCTTGTAACTTTTTAAATGAATAAAAATTCATAAAACTTTACTTGTAGCTAAACAGTGTAATTATAAACTTTTTTTGTCTCTTATACAATTTTTCTAACTCCTTTAGTTTAGGCACAAAAAAATATTTCCATGTGGTGCATAACCTAACTTTAGAAAAATATTTAAATTTTTCGCCAAAAGGAAAAGGTGTGTACAAAGTAACACCAAATATTCTAGAGACCAAAATAAAATGATTTAAGCAAACTTATTTCAATGGAAAAGTGCTCCGTCAATAGAGGTTAAAGAAAAATTGGTTAAATCGTTTCATTTTGGTCTCAGGAATATACTGTGTTAATTTGTACAAACCTCTTAACGAAAAATTTAAATATTTTTCCAAAGTTAGGTTATGTACCACATGGAAATAATTTTTTCCTGCCTAAAAAAAGGAGATAGAAAAATTTTGTAGGAGACAAAAATGTTTATAATTACACTGTTTAGCTACAAGTAAATTAAAAAGGAAGTTCGTGTCCAAAAACAGGTGGATAATAGAAAAAATGTAGTCGGCTAGTGGACAATTTTATTATCACAAAAAATTAAATCTTTTGCTAACGTTTCGCCAATAATAACGTTGGCTTCATCAGAGCTAAAAACAAATAAACAATTTTGGCGTTACAAAGGATGAAAAAATAAATAATTAAAAGTTAATACTAGGTTAAAATTTAGGTTAAAATTTACCTCAGAAAATAGTGTTTGTGAAAATGTCAAAAATACTGTACAATACGTCTTCTCCATAAACTTATGTATAACATTGGTGTGGTAAAACATATATAAGATTGTGGATGCTTATAATTATTGGTAGATCGTTACAATTTTTAAGTTTTAACAACGTCGCCATTACACACTAAATGACAAGTAAAGGTTATAGAAACGCATGATTGACATAAGTTAAGTAGAGTTAGGTTCTATGGTTACCGTTGAAATTTTATTCAAACATGAATCTAGAAATACTTTTTTCCATTACATAGCCTTGTTTTGTACAGACCTTTTAGGGACACCCTGTATAATCAATTTAAGTTAGATTACGTTGTATAACACAAATATTAACTATTCAGCAGTCCATATTCGTAGCCAAAGTCTTAATCAAAAAACATGTAGTCTAACGAGACTTAATAATAAAAGTTAGATATAAAGAATTCACTCTTCTTTCATCAAATATTTTGAGTTCTTAGTTCTTTTTCTTAATTCCAAAACTGCGCAATGTGCAGTTGCCTCTGAGGTGGAAGTCTGTAACCCTAACGAGTTGATCTCGGTTGTCAAACGTTCATGTTAGCTGAGTCGTTAGTTACTAGTTTTTGGTAGTCTATAACACCTAACGACTTACGAAACGGGACGAAATTACAACCGACATGGCTTACAACGTTGCCGACATTATTTTACGAAATTTGTTTATGGTTTAGCAGTTTTTGAACGTATTTTGAATAAAACACAAACTGATTTTGGCATGTAATTAATTGACGTAAAAAAATAACAAAGTTTAAAGTGGTCTTTTTAATAAAAATAATAAACCAGTGTATAGTCTTTGTAAATGCCTTGTTCCAGTTTTAAGCGTTCTGTTATTTGAATTTGTAGCTTAAATTGACATTTTTCATAGTACCTATAATTCTTCAATATGGTTAGGAAATAGAAATGTGCATCCAAAACCACATATCTTTGCTTCAGTTATGCTGTAGCACTTTGAGAAAGGGTGGAAACTAATTTCTAGATTTCAACGATTTTTTCGGCGAAGGAACGATATGTCAGGAAGAGGTCGATCTTCGGATTCTACTATCTACGTCCTTCTAGCGGTTATGGAGGACAAACGTTGCACCTCTAGAACACTGGCTGAGAACTTAAATATCGATCATTTTATCTCTGTAAATTCGGCAAGATGTGGAAATTAACCGGATTTTCCCGCACAAGCTTATTCATACAATAACAAGGCCCAAAGAGTTCGAATTTTAACCGATTTGCTCCAGAAAAAAAAACGGCGAAACCGCGTAAAAAAGAATTAAGAAGAAGACATGAAAGTAGAGATAAGTCCTTTTGGCTGCATGGTAAAATTGTATTCTATCTACAATGTGATTAAGCTGCAATCTTCATTTGTATACCTAGATTAAATACTACATCGTAATTTCATCATGATTTTTTTGTAAATAAATTTACTAATTTTTCCATGGCATTTATATGCCTTTCTAGAAGTTTATAATTTTCTTTTAGTAATTTTTATTATTATTTATTTTCATTTACGTTAACAACGCTTCAAACACGGTTGCCTCCCCCCAAACGACTGAAACTCGTTATCAAAAACACGTTACTAACGAGATTTAAGCTTACAGACTACCATTTTTGTCAATCTCGGTTAGGAGCAAAACTAATGACGTCTAAACAAACAAATAATGACGTGCTAACGTGAAAAGTCGAGACGTTAGCTGTTACAGACTTCCACCTCTGAGTCGATTTGGGAACAAAATTTTGGTCCGTCTAAACAGGCCTTAAGTTACTAAAACAATTTACTTAGTTAGGCCTTCTCTAAACCCAAAATAATATTTACTTCTAGAAACATTGGGACCAGTAGAATTGATAAAACAGAAGGTGAAATGCCTTTGACAGACTCGTCAGGATATGAATGAGAAATAGACGAAGAAGAGCATAATGAATTAAATGAGAATTCGCACTTTACCCGAATGAAACCTTTGAAAGAAGATTAAAAGCATGGATTTACACTTGCCCCAATTAAGGGGCATGAATAAATGTATTTAGACTTACTAAATATTTGTAGTCGATGGACAATAATATAAAACTAATAACTTGAAAAGGATGTCCATAAAAAATCAGTCCTTATTAAGTTGCATCTACTATCACAGATTAGTTAATAAAATCATCTTTTAAAAAACGCATTCACACTTCTCCGAGTCTACCTTACTATAGATTTTATTTTCATTTAACGTGTACACAGGTCGCAGTTAAAGAAGTGCGTTGGTAAGTGAAGGAAAAAACTAACAATAATAATATAGTTTCAGTAGACAAAACAAAAAACACAATAATAGGCGTTTTTCAAAATCTTGTCAAGGATATAAAAAAGACGGATTAAGCTTTTTAGTAATGAGTTTTATAAGTCTTTAAGCATATTGGATTGGATGTTATTACTTATTATCAAAAACAATTCTGATAAAAAATTGGGGTATTGTTTACTTGCAGCTAGCAGTTTATGGTTGCCACTAGATACGCTATAGTTCACGCAATATTTTTATATGTATTTTTATATAAGGTTTTAAAGTGATCCTACTAAATCTTGACAAGAGAAAAAACAATCCAGAGTGTATAAAAAATAGAATGCACTCAAATATAAATATCTGTCGAGTTGTAGTTTAATTAATCTACATTAAAAATCAGAAAGAAATTTGAAAACCTGACAGGAAAAACAGGAGAAACAACGCCACACATAATGGTCAATTCATTTCTTCCCTACCTCACGCGTGCTCTAGTAGTGGGCATTAATCATCAGTAATTTGCTGATAATTTCCAAAGAAGCTTCAGAAAAGTGGGATAGATTGTCTATTTCCGAAGAAAAAAATATCGCGGGCATCTAGAAAGTTGCTCTTAAGTCTTGTTAGATGACTTCACAACATTGTTTTCCTGTTAAATACAACCAAATACTTTTATTAATTTTGGTCGACATGACGTATTGGATAGTTTAATTGATAAACACAGAAATATGTCAAAAACATTTCATCATTACTTATTTCCTGGATATCTGATTTGTAGTTTAAGAAACATGACTTGTGAAAATTGTAGATGTGATTCAGTAAAGCAGAAACCTTGCTCCTTGCTCCCAAACAAGATAAACCCAAAGAATTTAAAGTTGCAACTGTATGAGGTACATAGTCGTTAAAATACTTTTGAGTTTATAACGCATAATTTAACATGAAACGAATGAACGAAAATTTAAAGTTCAAAAAAATCTCATTAAATTATATGACTTTAAATAACATTTTCTGCATTTTAGAGTTCTTACGGTATGTTCGCCTGTAAGTTACATATTTAAAGAATGTGTAGTAATTTAAGTTTTGGTTATTCAAAATTAACCGAGCGAACCATAATTTCCTGACATTTTCTTTATAACTCATAATGATGGTTTTCCTTAATTACGCTTTCCAAAAAACTCTAAACAAAAACTTTCATATCAACTCATGCGAACGTATAAGCGTTTATAAGAGATTTCGATTTAGTAATCCAACAACTAACTCGATAATGATGATATGAAATTTCAAATAGCTTGTAGGCAAGCATAGATGAAAATATTTTAAGATGTAATTTAATTGGAAGCGAATTAATTAGTCGTTACTTTCAATATAATCAAATGTGTGAATAAAATGAGAGGCAATATCTTGGATAAACTTAATAACTAATTGATAGACTATAGAAATTAGGAATAGGGTTATAATAACATGGATTCTCATAATGGGTCCCGCGTTCATCATTACGCAAAGATGATTAAGGCCTATAAATTAAGTCGAAAACAATTACCTTTAGTTCGCGTTAATTTAACTAGTCACTATCTTAATTTGATTGATACTAAATCAAACGTGTTTGTTTGAGTTTAATTAATTTCGTGTTTGTTTGGAATCTAGTGAGCGCAAATAAATAATAAACAGTAGAAGAAGAAAATATAAAACACATAAAGGATATAAATGGCTTTCCCGAAAAAACAAACCAATTTAGCGTGACATTTTCTTTTATATGTAGCCTGTATGTAGCGGCGATGAAAGTGACGGTTCTATTTCTATCTAAATCAGGGGAGTTATCATGGTTACGGCGTAGAATGATAAAATAGAACCGCGATAAAAAGATTTACTGGCTTTTAGAGCGCTTACAAGGAAAATGGGCTTCATGATTTCAGCCGAAATGAAAATTATGCAATATTTGTTAACGGAGCAGGTGGATGTAGGTCAATTGGCAATTCTATGTCGAGCATACTGCGCCGATATCAAATCACGGAAATTACGGTTTGAATTTTCTATTCTAAAATTGATATTTTTTTCGTTATGAAATATTAGTGCGGTTTCATTTTTTAAATTACTTGTTCACATTTTATTTTGAATCTAAGGCAGTTAATGAACTGATGTGCACGTACGGGTTCTACATTACGGATGAAATTTATTGCGACGTTAAATTAATGGACCGCACCATTGGAATCTGTCTAACTAAAATTGGATGCGATGCTGGATGCTTTGCAGATTTTAAAGTTTCGGCACAATGTGTATTAATGAATAAGCTCGATCTGATTTATCCCTTCTTGACACTAATTGATTTTAAATCAATTAATGCCAAACATCGGTCCTGAAACCAATTATATAACATTGATATCCTTAAATAATTATTCCTTCATGAAAATGTTCGTGGCCGTGTACATTATGTTATAATGCAATTATAAGTACTCTCTAAAAAGTTATAAACCTCCAAGCAAATTTTAAAACTCATTTTCAAGAAATTTTAATGATGTATGGATTTCTGGAAATACTACGAATCGCATTATTAAACGAGTTTCCAATTATTTTTTAAATTATCCGGCTTAAAGTTTCCATCATAAATTCCTGGAAATTTTCTAAATTAATTCGATAATTTCATATATGGTGGTTTGATTAAGTGCACAGTGCAGATTACAAAAAGGTCATTGCATGTCTTTCATCATCAATTTACAAAAAAATATTATATCCATCGGTCCCTGATTTTTTCCAATTTATGAATCTAAAACTAAAATTCGCAACTTCTGAAATATTGAATTGGTCCAGATCAAAGGAATCTGTTGAAATTTCAAAACTTATATGTAAATATTGGTTATTTCAAAAGATTGGATGAGATTTAATTTCCTCAAATACATTTTTAAGAAATCTTGAAAACATTCATCTATACAGGGTGGTCGAGATAAAGTGAATAGTCGAAATATCTCCAAAAGTAAGAGTTTTAGAAAAAAACGTTTCAAATAAAAATTATTTGATCTTAAAGGGGTCACAGAATTAGAACAGTTAGTTTTCACCTGGAGGACTTGTTCATGGTCATTCTTACCTTAACTCAGTTTTTTCAAATGGAAACCCATATTTTTTTTATTTGAATCTGAATCCAGCAAAAAAAAGAAGAAATTATTGTCTAAAGCATTTTTCTTGTTAGCCTTTAGTTTTAGCACAATTTGTGTCTTAAGTTTTTCTACTTTTAGGCTTATTCATTTTCAACTTTTAGTATGTCGTGCAGAATAGAAAACTGAATGTTCTGACTCCAATTTGTCCACATCGATGGAAACGGTCGAATTCTCGCCAAAATACGTTTTTAAACTTCAAATCGGTCCCGAGTTTGTTATTCCCACCGCAATGGGTATTTAGACCAAATTTTAATTTTTTTGGACGACTTATTTCGCGTACCACTGGAAGAATTTTATTTTTAAATTGTTTATCCAATTAATTTTTTTACACCTTATACAGAGTTTAAAAGTTATTTGAAGAAATGCAGGATATAGGATGCTACACCGGGTGGAAATGAAAACCGGGTCACCTCTATAACTTTTTTATTTATGAATAGAAAAATTTGAAATTTGGCTATGTTCTATGGTTCAAAAAAACAAATTTTATGTGCATTTTTTATTTTCGAAATCACTTCCGGTTTCACCGGAAACACCATGAACTTTGTTTTTTTAAATGTAACATCTCATATTTTTATTCATGGCTTAAAATACGAAGAAGTATTTTTGAGATATTAGTTTTTATTTTTTGCGAAAAAAAAAATTTTTAAAAAAAAAAAAGGTTTTCGAAGTCGGTGAAAATTACCAAAACTAATTCTAAATAATTCAAAAACATAAATAAAATTGTAATTTGAAAAAAAATTTAAGTGGTCTTTGAACTATTAATTTTTAAACTTAGTTAATGAAGATTTTATCAAATATCTCATTTTACCAAAATAATCGTTATAAAATCCTCTTTTTAAAAAGTCGAATGACCCGGCATCATTGCATTTAAAAAAAGTGAGATATTTGATAAAATCTTCATTAACTAAGTTTAAAAATTAATAGTTCAAAAACCACTTAAATTTTTTTTCAAATTACAATTTTATTTAGGTATTTGAATTATTTAGAATTAGTTTTGGTACTTTTCACCGCCTTCGCAAACCTTTTTTTTTGTTTTGAAAAAAATTTTTTTTACAAAAAAAATAAAAACTAATATCTCAAAAATACTTCTTTTTTAAAAGTATTTTAAGCCATGAATAAAAATATGGGATGTTACATTTAAAAAAACAAAGTTCATGGTGTTTCCGGTGAAACCGGAAGTGATTTCGAAAATAAAAAATCCACATAA
This sequence comes from Stenus bimaculatus, assembly GCA_963971135.1. Taxonomy (NCBI): domain Eukaryota; kingdom Metazoa; phylum Arthropoda; class Insecta; order Coleoptera; family Staphylinidae; genus Stenus; species Stenus bimaculatus. The sequence continues at coordinate 15,919,496 of OZ020187.1, forward strand.
AATTTGTTTTTTTGAACCATAGAACATAGCCAAATTTCAAAATTTTTTATTCATAAATTTATTTAAATTTCCACCCGGTATACCAATTTTACATTATCATTAAAAAATTTGAAAATCTCATGAATAAGATTATTTGACAAATTTTAACATAAAAACAAAAAGTAAATATTTTTCAAAAAAATACTAAAAATATAGAAACTCAAATTCTTGTAAATTAAAAAGGAAGCTTTTTTAAGAAAACTTTTATTCTTAACTTCCTTTAATCACCTACTGATTTTTTCGCATATATTTAGAAACAATTAAACTAACATTAATTTTTTTCTGCAAGATTTACCACTTGGTTTTGTTTTATTAAGAAACAAATTCATGTATGATCAGTTTTTACTGAAACTCTTAGTTAAAACCCGAAAAAATGTCGAAGATTCAATTTATTTCGGTTTTTACAAACGTATTTGGTTAATTCGCATTTTAACTAGTTAAAAGTAGTTTTAGCACACGTTTTTATTTACTTTTTTAGTTTTGACTAGATAAAAATTGTTTTTTGCTGATTTCGGGTTTATATCTCTTTCCGTTCTGAAGTTAGAACTCAAAAAACCGCTGAAAATGGATAGAAGAACCAACAGAAAAACTACTGTGAAATTTTCGGTTTATCGGAATATAATTAATTTTGGAATAACAAATTTGTCCATCGAGATGCTTGAGGGCTTAAAATTTGCAGAATCGTTTGTAAAATTTTTATTTTCGATTTTTTTGAAAACCGACCTCTCAAGTGAAAGATAATCAAAAAATGAGTAAAATTCAGCACTCAGTTCTACTTCAGATCAGTTTTTTTTTGCCACTATCCTGAAAAGTACTACAATTTTGTAAATTTAAAAGATTGAAATTATTTTCATCACTTATTTATAAACCGTTCGAGTCGTTTTAAATAGGCAAAAACGAGTTATGAAGCAAAATGTGTCAGTTTTTGCAAAAAAAATGTTTAGTTTCGATTTTTTCATAAACGTCCTCTTAGATTACGGGCACGTATTTTTACTGAAAATTTTTACCAAATTTATTTATATTTAGAAAATTAAGTCAATCATGATTATTTAGAAAATACCCTTTAGGTACTTTTTTCAGGTAACATAAAATCAAAATTCTATTAGCAATCCACACAACGTTATATTTCATGTAGAATTTAGCTGTTAACCGCTAGTTTACTATGTCACCTGACATATGACCGCATATGACAATGAAATGTTCAATGATTCAAGAAGGTGTTTTTATTGAGTTGTCTTTTAAAAAGTATGTAGTTTATTTTAAAAGATCAAAATAATTTTCAAATTTTAAATTATATTTTGCTTAAAAATTGGGTATTATTACATTTTATTGTTGTGAACTACTTTCCTGATTCAAACTTCAGGTATGCTTGGCCTAGTCTAAGAGTACTTTCGACAGTGCCCAAGACTTTGGAGGTAAATTCGGTTTGATTTTTTAAGGAACAATTTAGAGTCTTAGTTAGTTATTTGAACAAAAAACTTTATTGACGATTTTTTTCTTTATAGGACAACACTTGTTAACCTTGTCAAAGACCGTACCACCGTACCTCTTCTCGCCTCATTTTCTTCCCAGGTCCCTTCTTATTTTGATCGGTCTTTTCCAAGTAAAAATATAATACATAACAATCCAAAGTATATCGTAAACGTAAATTAGCAATAAACAAATAAACATGAAACTAAGATTAATATCCAGATTCTGGTCAAATCATTTAAGTTTAAAGGCCTTTAAATTTAAATTTGTTATATGGGTTTGTAATGGACAATTTCCATGGTTACATTGTTTGTTTCTAAATAAAGGCCTTTAATTTTGACCAGAATCTGCCTATAATACCCAGATTCTGGTCAAATCATTTAAGTTTAAAGGCCTTTAAATTTAAATTTGTTATATGGGTTGTAATGGACAATTTCCATGGTTACATTATTTGTTTCTAATTAATAGGCAGATTCTGGTCAAAATTAAAGGCCTTTAATTAGAAACAAATAATTTAACCATGGAAATTGTCCAATACAACCCATATAACAAATTTAAATTTAAAGACCTTTAAACTTAAATGATTTGACCAGAATCTGGGTATAAAGGCCTTTAATTTTGACCAGAATCTGCCTACAAAAGTGTAAGTACTAGTGATTTTGTGGGTTTTATCGTTGGGATTTTCGTCAATAAAATGCTTTGGGATTATTGGCTGTACCTGAACACATTTTACAAGTTTACCGGATTAGGTTACAATGCAGCTGCAATATAAATAATCCCGTACTGTTATCCAAACTCACAATGAGCACTAATAAAAATAAACATAGTGATGTTTGCTAAAATGAAAATGATATTCATAAACTATACTATTCTAAGTAATCAATAAGCAAAATATAAATGGTATGTTAATAAAATATTAATTAAATATATACAAGGTATAGAGGTGTTGGGGACACAACATTATTAAAAAAGGTGTTTTCTGTATGATCGCCCAAAAAGTAGACCAATTACTCTTTTCTGCACTAGTGCAAAAAAGCATGACTTTATGCACCGGCAACTAATCATAAATGACAAATTTTAGAAATGTGAATAATTTCATGTTTTTATGGATTTTATTATTTTCAATGGTTGATGATCATTGATCGCAGAAAAAAAAGTGTATGAAACTCGAGCAAAAGCATATTTGCATTTAACTCTACTACTATCATGCTTTCCTGCACTAGTTCAAAAAAGCATGACTTTATGCACCGGCAACTGATCATAAATGACATATTTTAGAAATGTGAATAATTTCATGTTTTTATGGATTTTATTATTTTTAATGGATGATGATCATCGATCGCAGAAAAAAAAGTGTATGTAACTCGTGCAAAAGCATATCTGCACTTAACTCTACTACTATTATTTTTCACTGACAGGTACGAACGTATATGAATTGAAAATTGAAACATTTAGCTGCAAATTCTGTCAATTGGAGTATATTTACTGGATTTCACAGAAACCTATAATTCCCCATTACCCATTACTCCAATTGCCTGATTTTGTCTGAGTGTTTGCATTGTCTATTTGAGTCGATGACCTTTGAGCTTTGAGGATGAGTAGGGATTGTTAACGAATTCAAATTTGCATTCAAGTTTCGTGCAGTTATGACCATCGAAGTTTTATCTATGAAACAACAATGGTATTATCCTTTTTTTGCTAAATCCTACTTATTTTCTCTTCAACAAGTAATGTATTTTTATATTTTATTATTGAAGTAAGTAAAACTAAATGTTTAAGTACTATTATTATAAAAGAAATTAGTTACTACAAACGCTATAGTTAAGAGAGATTTACTCGAATATATTTATATGCAATTCCATGTAATTGCCGGACATGATAATGGTAAAACTATAATAGTTAATTAAAATCGGTTTTAAAATTTCAAAATATTGCCTTTTAAGCTAACATCTCTCATCCAGATTTTTTACTTATTTCTTAATACTGTAAATATACCTCATACCTCATCAAATATGGTAAAATTAGGTATTTTTAAAATCACTGTAAATTTTTCCACATTTATTAAAACCACAAAATCTCGTCGAGAGCATTTTATGGTATTAATCTTCTTCAAATTAATAAGAAAAAAAATTAAATTTCGTTATTTGGTTATTTAAATGTTGTATCCAAAAGAGAGTAATTTTTTCTACCAAAAGTGTCCAAAATGCCAATTTAAAAATTATATTATAGTAAAATAAACTTTTATTCTTGTGTCCAACTTTATTAAAAGTTGGTAATAGTCCAAATAATATTGTCAATACTTTCAACATTATAAAAATAATATATTCTGCGCTTTGATTAGATATCTAAACATATGATTCTTGATGCATCTTACTATTTCCATCTCTTCAGGCAATGACAAGATCCCTCTTAAGACGTAATCAGGGGTATTAAATCTAGTACTGATATTTTAAACCATATAACAATTCAAAAATTATTTATTGAAGTTTACTTGATTCAATAGAGACTGTTATAATTTATACCTATTATATTGAAACCAAATGTGGTAACTTTTTTAGTTGTGAACGATAAAATATATTTGCTCAATTTAATCTATTGATTCTAATGGATTGTGAAAATTACAAAGATTGGATGTGGGTAAGTTATTGATTTTCGCAATTTGCAGGATTTAATAAAATAACAATTTCTTGTCATCACGTAAATGCTTTCCTGGTTATTTTGACATTTTCGTCATATTAGTTTATACAATATATTTAACGATAGTTGGATAGTTTGCTTTTAAAGTTGTCTTTCTCTGCTAAAATGTGGAACACTAAGAGTTGGGTTACATTGTTTTATTAAATTTCGACAACTACTTACCCTTGAAAATTTTAGCAAAACGAAACATGATTCTACACTTTATATTAACACACCACTCTCTAAAATAAACTATTTTCGCAAATATAAATATTTTATTAGCTCTTTCAGGAGCACTATTTTCCTTTATCTTAAACCTTCACCTTCACATTTATAAGCAATTCTTGGCTAGTGTGCTTTAACTATGCAATGATGTGTCTTCATAGAAAAGTAATTAAAAGTAGGTAGTTATAATGCACCATTACGCAAAAGTGTTTATAAAGTAATGGCTAAAGTGTTCTCAGCTTATATGCTACATTAGAAGACTATTAGGATACTTTGACTAAAGAAACAAACCAACCGTCACAAATTTAAAATAAATTACGTGTAAAATTAAGTGAATAAGTATTATAATAAAGCGATTTTGGCGTAATTTATTTTAAAACCAATCAACAGAGCTATTACCTAGGTCCTGTTTATAGTAGAGAGTTGGAGAGTCGAGGTGTACCTCGAGGTGCACCTCTATCTAAAGAAACCAATGTATTTAAATGCAAGCGCGTATAGTGGAGAGTTTTTGCTAGCGTTTTTGCTCGAGGTTCACCACGCGGTGTCGTAAATTATAGCTTAAAATATAAAAATTACAGCAAATATCATTAGTAAAATGGTCTAATTAATTTTCAAAGATAAAATTAATGAATATTTTCGCTTTTCTTGAATAAAATGATATTATCAAAAATCAAATTAACTTAGTTTAAGCTCACACCTGCATACAGTTTTAAGAAACTTAATAATAAAAATAATGAAAGGTTGGTACTTTTCACTATTATATTGGGAAAAATTTATATCTTTTCCAAGTTTCGAATTAGTTAAATTGAAAAAACAACAAAAAAATCAAACATTATTTAAATACAAACTACTAAAATTGTCGTAAAATCCTAATAAATTCAAATACCTTTGATTTAACTTATTATTAATAAAAATAATGTGAGGGTAATCATATTTAGGCTCAGATAATTAAATATTTAATTATGTAGTAGAATATACAATTATTTAAAGGAGTTGTAAAGTATTAGCGCAGGCTACAATAAAACCGCTTTGGAAACCTCGAGCAACACCTCGTCACTATGTTTACGACACCTCTTCTAAAAACGCGCCGCTCGACGCACCTCTCAACGCTACTCTCCACTATGCGCAAGGCCTTACACTTATACCCTGATGCAAAAATTCGCCGAAATTAAAAGGCGGTGTTTAAGTCTTAAACGATGCTCTAAAGTTTAGTTTATCCATTGTTTAGAGTCTAAACAATGGATAAACGATAAACACCGCCCTTTCAATTAAGGCGAATATCAGCATATGTATTTTAGAGAAGTATTTTTTTTGTATAGTCGCCATATTTGTCTTCTATATGAAGGGTAAAGTAAAACTTGCACCTTCTGAAATTTAGTGGTTCTTTAAGATTTAGAGAAATCTGTCGAAAATCGAGAGTGGTTTGTTTGATTCAAAGCTACTGAAAACAGCATAGACGATCTTTTAATGACCAGACCTTTCTGGTGACTGTGAAAGAGGACGAAAGTACACCAACTGAGTATCTCAGAAAACTGGGGAATCGACATTGGGTTCAACAGGAATTCTTATTCAATAAAAATGCCGAAGAGTTCGGAATTTTATCGCTTTGCTCCAGAGATAAAAAAATGACGACTAATAAGTTATGCACAAATCTTTCACCTTATACTTAAAAAAAATCAATATGAACAAATCCTCAGCTTCACCAGAGCTCTTCTTCTTAAAAATAATGATGAATTATTATCGGACCATTATTTGTAAGAAACTCAGATTATTATGTTAAAAGATTGTCAAATGGCCATATTTAATTTTGCAAAGCTTTAGAACAGTGCATCAAAGATCAAACAACTCTATGAACTCTATACACCTAGTTAATAGTCTAGTAAAACTTTGACATAAAATATTTCAAATCAACTTTTAGTAGATTAGTTCCAATTTCCGAATAAATGTGCCACGATTGTTAACCTTAAAATAAGGATGTTAGCCACCATCCTGGATGATGATTGGAAGCAACATGAGAAAAATCAACAGACAATGGAATACTTTGCATTCGATCAGCATTACAAGGACAGGATCTCTTGGAACTCATCCACCACAAGAACAACATCTATTTCAAAATTCCATCCATTAGATATCAACTTCCTAATCGTCGACAACATAACAATTTAATTTAACCTAACCTAACCTAACCTAACCTAACCTAACCTAACCTAACCTTCAACCTGTAGTTTTACAAAGAATATGTATTTTGTACAAACCTTGTATAAGCATAATTCGATTATGATCATTCTCATTCAATTTGTAATTCAGTTTTTATTTGGTATAGATGATATTTATGACGTTTTTGGATCCTATGTACGGAAGTTCGAAAATAGGTCCAAGGTAGTGTGGTGGTTATTAACCAAATATGCGATTTTGATGTCGCAGAGGTGGAAGTCTCTAACGTCTAACCCTATGGTCTAACCTAACTGGAACGGTGGATTGTTTACTACATTACTATGGTTACAATTTTTGTCTCGTTTCCACATAATGAACATTTTTATGTGTAAGAGAGAGATATAAAATATCTAACGAGTCAACTCTCAACCGAGATCAGTTCGTCAGGGTTAGACTTCCAGCGTAGAGATCGCTTTCTGCTTTTATTGGAAAAAGAACGATATTTAAGAAAAGATACTTGATTTTTTTTCTTTATTAAGATATAAATAATTATTTCTTCATTATGCTAGTTAATTTACAGGCTTTACAGATTATCAGATGTAAGAGTAATACTTTTTGCCATACATATTTAATTGACTTATATTTCATAGAATTATTCAGATATAATAAAGTCTTATTGGAAGAAATTATCAATTTAATAGAACCGTTGCGGCGTTCTGTTATTTGAATTTGTAGCTTAAATTGACATTTCCCCTAGTACCAATAATTCTTCAATATGGGTTGGGAATTAAAATGCGCATCCAAAAACATATATCTATATAATAATAAATAAACGAATGAGGAGGAGATTCCTTAGGTCTGCCTTTGTTAAAGTGCTGAATGTCTATATATCTATATGTTAAATTTATGCTGTACCACTTTGAGAAAGGGTGGAAAGTTATTTCGGAAGTCTTTTTTCGCATCAATGCTGATGATACCAACTTAGACGATAAGTCAGGAAGAGGTCGATCTGTAGATTTTGATAACTAGGTCCTTCTAGCGGGTATGGAAGAGGGCAAAAGTCGCACCTCTAAAACACCGCCTGAGAACTTAAACATCGATCATTTCATCACTATAAATTCGGCAAGGTGTCAAAATTAACCGTATTTTTTCCGCACAAGCTTTTTTATGCAATAAGGTCAAAGAATTTTTACCGATTTGCCTCAAAAAAAAACGGCGGATAATTATCATGCCTCTAATGCCTTCATTTGGAATTAGAGCCACGTAAATCAAGAATTAAGATGAAGACATGAAAATGAGGATAGGTCCTCTTGGCTGCATAGTAAAAATGTATTCTATCTACAATATGATTAAGTTGCAGTCTTCATTATGTGTATACCTAGATTAAATACTATATCGTAATTTCATCACGACTTTTTCATGGCATTTGTATGCCTTTCAAGAAGTTTATTATTTTCTTTAATAATTTTTATTATTATTTATTTTCATTTACGTTAATGACACTTCAAACACTGTTGCCTCCTCTAGAACGACTGAAAGTCGTTATCAAAAACACGTTACTAATGAGATTTTAACTTTTACAGACTACCATTTTTGTCAATCTCGATTAGGAACGAAACTAGTGACGTTAAAACCAGTTAAAACAAACAAATAATGACGTGCTAACGAGTACAGTCGTGACATTAGCTGTTAAGCTGTTACAGACTTCCACCTCCGATTAGCTTTTTTACCAGAACGCGACATCGTCGATCGTCTACAACAAATCGACAAAGACGTTTTATCAAAACTACTACTAGAAAGTGACAAATTTTGTGCGAGTGTGAAAATAGCCGAACAAGGCGCAAGCCGAGTGAGGAGATTACACGAGCACGAAATTAATTTTGTTGCGAGTTGCGTACGCTATTTTTCCGAAGACCACGAAGATTTTGCGACCATTATTAATATTTTGTAGTAACAACTAAAAGGTCATAACATAACATGTGTTGACATCAGCTGGCATTGAAGTTATCGATTATTTTTAGTTAAATGTACCTAATTGTAGGTGGCGCTGTTTTGATGGAAGCAACTGATAGAAACGAATAAAAAATGTTCGTATTTTATTTAAAATTTACACGAAAGGCAATTACATAATGATTTTAATGATAAAATAAGTAATATTAACGGGGTTAAATATAAATTGTTATTTGAACTGTCCTTTTTTTGCAAGTTCAAAAAAAAATCTAAGAGAGGGCTTTCGGAATTCCTTCACAGCACCTCTATCAAAAAATACAAGAAGCATTTCAGAGTTACAAAACAGAAAACCAAAATGTAGCAATGATAGAATCATATTTTTAGCTAAAAATTATAAAATCTACTTTTACTCCGAAATGAAGCGACATACAATAATAGTACCTTTTCTGTAGAACGTTGATCAAGGATTATTTTAGTAATCTTAAAATTATCAAAAACGTAAAGAAACAAAAGATATGATCAAAACAATTTGATGACCCCTCTCCCCACATGTAACGCCCCTGAAAATATTTTTCAAACTTTTATTGGCTGAAAATGTGTATCCTAATGTGAAAAAATTGTGGCCAAAATTTCAAATTATTATCTAAATTTTTGAAATGGTATAACTTTTTAAGGAAGCATTTCCGGACAATACTTTAAAAGTCAAAAATGCTTAGTTTCACTTCCTCTATCACCACAAAAAAATTGTTACAGTTATTCAGGTACACCCTGTAGAAGAAGAAATGCTATTGTCAATGAAATGGTTTGTTGACAAGAAGCTATTCTTGGTGATTGTAGGATTTATCGATGAAACGGTTATCGATGAAAAGGTAATGTCGTTGAAATAGTCTATCTATCAAATTGTCGTGTCGATTTCAAAAGTATTGGACATGTAGCACGTAAGCTTTAAAAGCTTCTTCATCTGCCTTACGTCGCAAACGGTCAATAGTATTAATTTAAGTTTTAAGATGGTCAAAAAATTACATATTTACGTTAGAATTAATTATGTATCAATTCTAAAACAAAGCAAATGCAAACAAAACTGAACCTTCCAATTAAAATTTAATTAGTTTAAATTATAAATTTTAAACACTAAATTTCTTACTCGATTATACAAACTTTAACTCTTTGAAGCAGCCAATTATACAATTTTCTCTTCTGGAAAAAAGAAAACAATTCCTAGTTAATTTTATTTCGTTTTAATAGCCAATTTTATTATTTCCTCTCGCTGGCGGTTTTTGCCAAGTTTTAAGGATTGCTCCAGCCGGACGTTTGGCAAAGGTTCATAAAATGGCCGGCTTCGAATCTCTGTCTTTCCCATAGGAATTAATTCCATGCAATTAAACTTATTCACGCTTAATCCTAAAGGTACGTTTTCATGCGAGTTTGTCTATTAAGTTAAAGGAGCTCGTTGTTCGGGTTTTATTCGTATTAAAAGGGATCATGTTCAAAACTAACGTTTGATGTGCATAATTGCTGCCTAAAAATGTCAGCCGGGTGATTAACAAATTAGCAACACGTTTATGCACCTTAATTTTCGATAATAATTTAAAACTTATGTAGTGGGAATTATTAAAATTAGTTAATATTGTATTAAAAGTTTTTAAAGTTGTTTCCAAGAAGAATAAAATTTTTAATTAGGAATAAAGTTGGGAGTTTCAAGAATTTTTTGTATCATTACTGATGACTTTAATTTGATAAAAACTTTACAGGATAAAAATATTTAAAGGCATCTTGCATTATTAAAACACTTTTCTTACATTTACTCAAAGTTGAAATTAACTTAAAATAAGTTATCCATTAAAACTTATTAATTTTTTTAATAAATGTCTTAAAATTTCTGAATTTATCCTCAACGAGTGGTTGAATAAAAAATTTGCTTTAAAATTTAGCACTACTTTAACACAAAGCTTTTATGTTTGGACTTTAGTGAAAAAATAAAATATGATGAATATAAACAGCTTCTACGTCGTATTTTTCCGGTTGTTATGGAGATACTTTGTACTATTGGGGTCAGTAGCTTCAAGTGTATAAAAACGTGGATGGTCGTACGTAGAGATTTAAGGGAACAATGGCCTGTCACTTATTTTCGTAAGCCAGGAGAAGACTTCAAATAGGATTATTTTTGTAATATTTTCAGTACCTCGTACTTATATTATTCATATTCTTTTTATATTTTATAATATTTTCCAAGATATAAAATGTTCAAATAAAATTCTTTTCTTGAAATATAATACTTATTACCAACTATAAGTTCATAAGTTTGAAGTAAAAATGTAAACTTGAAGAATTCAGGATTTAAGTTTCCTTAAAATCTTTAACTTGCTCATTATAAACTTTTATTCCTTTTCAACTATTATAAGTATTTTTTTGTTTCAGGTGAGTAAAAATTTCGAAGCAATCCTCAATCACGATCCAGGCCGTAAGTCAGATGAAAGTAACTCGGGCGTACTTTTAAGGACTTCTTTCAGAAAACTCTTAAACAAACCTGACCCGAGTCCAGACTACAGTTGGGAAGTTGAAAAAATAGATGAGTTGTATTATGTTGGGCTTCGGTCTTGTAGATTTTTATTGGTAGTAGAAGTTCGTAAAATGCAGGAAGAAGGAAGAAATCGTTTTTCAGCGATAATCGCAATTTATTTGCAGCGTTTGATGCGCGCGCCCCCTTTTAGGAAGCGGCGAATAAATAACGATTTGTTGTCTGCCTTTCTGCACGAATAAAATTTCCAGCGATTTAATTATGGGGCGCGGATAAATCATGCAAAAGAGCAAACAAAATTACTTTATTAGCGTAATGCGACGGTTTGGAGAAACGTTTTATTCACATTTTTCGTTGTTTCGACACTTTTTAGATGAAGGTGTTAAGTAGTAATGTAAAATATGGGGCAATTTAATTACTTACACTTTTTAGATCATAAATTTTATTTATTCCCTAGTTTATTGATTTCAGGAATTATTAAATTTATAGACCTGATACGAGAATTTAATTTCCTCTTTGCGCCAAATTGCCAATTTCAGAAAAACTCAAACTATAAAACTTGAAAGGAATGAGCGCAGTTTAAATAAAAAATTACATACACAACTTCTTGGAAAAAGAAACAAATAATGGTTTTCAGTTATTTAAATATTTTCTTTCAAATTCTTTATACGTGAATAAAATTTAAAGCTCGCTTGTTTTTTTACTTTTTTAGCTAGGAAACATCTCACCAGTGCATATTTTATGCATTCAAGTAAACAGCTTGCAAATAGCATTCCATCAATATCCGCTTATATTTGAAATTCTAAATTGGATTACAATAAGAGGAATGACGTGCTTGATACACGTTAACGACACCGTTTAGAATTTCCAGAAAGTATTCTAAAAATTAAGTATATTAAATATAATTAGTTTGGCGTTTAAGCTTCGGTAGTTTTAAGACAATAATTGGAGCTTTTAATGATATAATATATAGTTAAACTTTCCACTGCTAACACTTGCAGGAATTTCCAAAGTTTTGTTTAAAGTTTCTACAAAGATAATGAACGGATGGAATTTTACTGACTTATCAAGATAAGTTATTTTCTTTAATTATCAGGTAATACATTAACCCCCGATATTATCAAAAATTTTAAAGGTCATTTAATTTTAAATGAGGTTTAATTTGACATATTATATAGTATTTTCTGGAAGATTGGATATAGTTTAAATGACGGGTAGCAGCAAAATAGGTTAAATATGTCAAATTAAACTCATTTAAAAGTAAATCAAACGTTTGAAAAACATGGGATTTGGTTTTTTTAATCTTAGGGAACGTAATTCTGGTGTGAACCTCGGCCATTATGTTGAGGTCGATATGCACAAAAAGTTTGACTTTTGTAAATTTCACTAAAATTTGGAATATAAACTGCAAAAATAGGTCTTCATATGTTGAATCCATCTGTGATTGAGGTTCATACTAAAATAGCATACTTAAGGAATGCTGGTACCAAGTAGCAACCCATTCTGTCAAAAAATACGATCTGGAGAACACCCACCAGTTTGAAACCTGGTGTTTCGAGAAAAACGCGTTTAAAGTTTTTGGAACGTGTTTTTTTTTTCAATTTTTTCGCCAAATCGTATAATGACGGTTTAGATTCAGAAATGCAAAAGAAAACCATACTTTTGTACTAACTTAAGCTTTTCGATTGAAATTTGACTGCCTTACTTGAGTTCTATTCTAAATCCAATGGACATTTTAGATCAACTGGATTTTCTTGAATTTGAACCAAATTTTGTTTTTCTTATGGGCACCATTTTTTTTATTTTTATACCATTGGGCAGATAAAAAATAAAATTTCAGTGATGAAACACACTTATTTTATTGTAGAATATGTGTGTGATCCATTGTAAAGATGTAGTTAAGGGTAAATAAAAATGTACTTATCCATACAAAATCATATATTTTCTCACTTTAACCGGTTTCGGCTCTTGCCATCATCGGAAAGTGAACTACAAAATATTTTTTTGGATGATGGCATGAGCCGAAACCGGTTAAAGTGAAAAAATATATGGGGATTGTCCCCCAAACACTAAAATTTACCTGCTCGCCAAAAAGGTTAGAATCGAATTGTCCCCCGCAAAGGCCAGGTAGATCTTCTCCTAAAAGGATTGGGGATTAACATTTCCAAAAAATAATTTAATAAAAATTTATTAATAAAACTTTGTCATGTATACAAAAATTATAAAATAATATACATATACAGGGTGTCCCATTTGACGTTGGACTGTCTGGGTATCTTTGTTATTATTGGAGATATAAAGTCGGTTAAATGGACAAAGTAGTAGAGATTTTTTCGAATATTAATAATTCATTTACAAAAAAATTGAATATCGCATCGTTCCAACGCTATCTTAAAAAAAACAAGAAAATGCGATTTTTAAAATACGGCTATAACTTCTTTATTTTCTGTGGTACCAAAAAAGTTTTTTTCTCTAACGGATTTATCGGAAATGAACCAAACTTATTTTTTTCTTATGGCAGCCATATTAGATTTATACATATTCGGAATCAGTATTTTTTCTGAGTAATTTGGTATACCATATGTCATATTTAAAAAAAAATTAAATTATTTTATTTTACAAACTAACATTGGACTTTAAGAGATGTAAATTGTCAATAACATAAATGTAACTATTTAAAATATTTAAGGTAAAATAAATCTTAACACATATGTATTGACAGTTTGCATCTATTCAAGGCCATTTTTGGTTATTAAAATAAATTATTTCTATTTTTCTTAAAATATTACATATGATATATCAAATTACTCAGAAAAATACACTAATTCCGAATATGTGTAAATCCAATATGGCTGCCATAAGAAAAAAATAAGTTTGGTTCATTTCCGGTCAATCCGTTGGCGAAAAAAATATTAATTTGTTTTACTGCATTCTGCACAAAAAATTGTCTGTATTAAGTCAAAAATTTTTTTGGTACCACCGAAATTAACGAAGTTATAGCAATATTTTGAAAATCGCATTTTCTTGTTTTTTCAAGATAGCGTTGGAACGATGCGATATCTAATTTTTTTGTAAATGAATTATTATTCGAAAAAATCTCTACTACTTTGTCCATTTAACCGACTTTCTATCTCCAATAATTGCAAAGATACCCAAAGAGTCCAACGTCAAATGGGACACCCTGTATATAAAATATTTACAGGGTGTCTCGCTTTTTCTTCATTCTGAACAAGAAATGTCCTATGAACTATTATGTTTTTTTCGACTCCTTAAAAAATTACAGCAATTTTAAAATTGATAAATTTTTATGATTTTTGTGGACCACCCTGTATAATATTTTTTCTTATATTTTTTTTTATTTAAATCAATTATTATATGAATTTTTTCTTTGCCAAATTGGATTTTTTTAACATTATTGGTTGTTTTTAAAATAAGTAAACGACGAGGTTAAATTTTCCTCGGTAATTAAATTAAATTAAATTTATACAGGGTGTCCCACAAAAATCATTAAATTTATAAAATTTTAAAATTGCTGTAACTTTTTAAGGAGTCGAAAGAACATAATAGTTCATGGGAAAATTTTTGTTTAGAATGACATCTACTATCTAAAAATTTTTTGAGACACCTTGTATAACCTCACCAAATTACAATGTATATTTAAAAAACCTTTTCTACATCAAAACACATCAAACTCTACCCAAACCTAACCTAACTCGACCATCACAGAGTATTTTAAAAAACAATAACCTAACCGAATCACCTGAAATTACGGGATATTGTAAATAAATCACAAACTTAACTATTGACTAAATATTATTATATATTCCGGTAGTAGTATGGCGGACTTTTCCGCATCGTTAATCCCTTTTCCTGATTATTGGCGGAGTTTCGAATCGCTCGAAATTACGGGGGACAATCCAGTCCATTGCGGAGGACAATCCGATCCCTTTTTAAAACTACCTGAAATTACGGGGGACAGTCCGGCTCGTCCCGATTTTGGAAGGATAAGTAAATTTTTATTTACCCTTACACTTATTTTATATTAATAATGACTTTTAAAAAAAAATATTTAATTACAACTATTTATTTACAAATTGAAGTTGTGCCCCAATATAACAAAACAATACTTTAAGCAGAAAAATAAATAACTCAAACTCTACATATTGGTGATTATTGATGGTTGATAGTAATAATCATAAATATTTTTGGATTTACTCGCAGTCGTATTTTGTTATTTAAACCTCGTATTGGCAAATTACACCGTTAATAACAGTTTGGATATGTACAATGTCTAAATTTGAAATTACAAAAATTCTATGTGCCCAGCGAGAAGTTATCATGATCTATATTTCGAAAGGCCAAAAATCATAGGGTCATCTTTCAGCTTTATGGAAACGTATGCAACAGTTTGGTACGTTATCAAAAATCAAATTGCAAATTACATTAATGCATTGGCTCATGTAGATCTATTTCTAGGAATATCTCAAAAGAGTGATGTTGCATACAATTGTAACTTATCAAAATCTTGCGGTCAAAAGATTCTTAGGAAACACAAGTAAATACCATGAGTTTAACACTGTGCACTCGTACGTGGCCACAATACGTTTTGAAAAATAAATCCGAATTAAATGAGAGGTTGCTGAAATATAAATACGAGTGCAAAGGGTTAAATACCAACCTGTACAAATAATGCATCCAGGAGGTAATGAAAGACTACTTGAATTTTGTAATCGGTTTCGTGCTAAAGATCCTAATTTTCCTACTACAAGAGGATGGTCACACGAAGCTTTATTTACCAATAGCGGAATGTTTAATAGAAAAAATAAAAATTATTATTATTATAATCCTCATTTGATACGGGAAGTACGGCCGCAGATTTGTTTCTCCCTAAATGTGGAGTGTAGACTTTTACTGCACTGTAAAAGTGACCACCCTGTATGATCGAAACAATGGATAAAAACTGGAAATATATACAATTATATTTATTTTCCAATTTCCATTCATCTATCCTGTCTGGTAAGGTAATTAACCATTGTATGTAATATGAATATTATCAATTACCCAAGGCCGTGAAGAATATTCCGAATATTACATGATCCTAAAATTAATTACAAACATTTCTAATGAAGGTAGGTCTAGACGGGAGATTGTACTTATTAAAATATACAGGGTGTCCCAAAATTCGACCGACAACGATTAACTGAAAGTAGTAGACCTGAAAATAAGTTGATATAAGCCTATTTATCTATATCAAATATGCATCCCTGAGTTATAAACATCCAAAGTTGATATTTTAAAATAGATTTTTTTTTATTACAGTCAAAGCAGTGTAAAGATTTTTTAATGAAATGCTGTATACGTGCTTTTGAATACTCAACGCTCAATTTGTAAAAATTTGATTAATCCTCGCCGGCTTTTGTAAATGATGTTTAATGGAAGAAGAAGACACAAAACAGTCAAAAACTTTTTAGGTATTTCAAAATTTTATTTAAAAATTATTTGTTCATGTAGAAAACTACAAAAACGAAGATTTTCCGTCTCGTATGAATTTCTCCTCTCAGCATACATTATAAATAAAATACTTTCTTAAAGTTCAAAAAACCATTGCATTAGTCGATAATATTGGCTTATTAGCATATTCCTTAATCGTGAATTTATTTATTAAAATTAATACATTTTTTTCAAAGTTATCAGTTTATGTTGAAATTGTTGCTTGTTACCATGGAAACTACTAAATTCTTACCATGTTCCAAATAATTTTTTTTAAATTTATTTAAAAGCGGCACAATCTATGTAAAATTCATAAGGGGAAAAATATCTTACACTTGAACTTCTACACAAAAGCAAATAAGTTTTAAATAGTGTTTATAAATACCTAAAAAGTTTTTGACTGTTTTATGCCTTCTTCTTCCATCCAACACTATTTCCAAATTCGAGGATTAGCCAAATTTCTACCAATTGAGCAAATCCAGTATTCAAATGCACATATACAAAATTTCATTAAAAAATCTTTACTGCTTTGACTGCCATAAAAAATATCTATTTTAAAAAATCAACTTTGGAGTCTTATAAATAGGGTCATGTCAACTTATTTTTAGGTCTACTACCTCTAGATAATCGTTGTCGGTCGATTTTGGAACACCCTGTATTATTTCAATAAATACACTACACGACTACACTGTATAAGATACTAATTATAAACATATTCATCATTGATTTAGTTGATCTTTTAACCTTTATATTGAATACCATAATGCTAGATTACATCTCGTTGCTTAAATCTAAATCCTTGATTAAACTCAATAGTATTCAATAATGTATTCCACGCACGCACTCTTGGAACCATTGACACACATGGCTGTAAGCATGATAAGCTTTTAGGAAGTAAACTCACTCATCTATTCTAAAAGTTAACTAATTAAAATATCATCTAATGCCTGTATTAAATCTTCTAAAGATAAGTTAGCATATTTTATTAAATTTTCTTGAAATCGACAAGATTATATTTTAAAACACCTTGAAGTAAATTTCTGTAAAAATAAAGTTTCCCAAATAAACCCAAAATTTCCTGTAATTATATTTTCCCAAAAAATTATCGTGTAAATAGAACTTTATTGACAACCATTCAAATTTAAGAATTTGAAACTTGACAATATCAAATTTTGTATGAAATTATTTTTAAAATGCCGTTAATATATGAAGGAACAAAGTCAATATTATAGCAGATTCAAATAATGATTTACAATAAGGATCATTTTTGCATATTCTTCATTTCAAAATGAGCACAATTACTGACAGTTAAATTTCCCATAATTTAATCAAGACGTGCTGAGAGTACGTTTTACACTACTCAAATATCCTTGTCCACTTTTTTGCAATCGACTGTAACTTACCAAGTTCGAACTTTAAAATAGTATTAAGCATAATTTCGAGTTTGCTAAATGTGTCCATTCTATAAAAGTTCTATTCACAAAAAGTTTAAAAATAATTTAAATTTAATTCTTAATTACTTAACTATTTCATTATCTAACAATTTTGAAATGACTGGGTCATTCATGACCATTCCGCCATACTATTAAAACGTTTCATGACATTTGCTTCTGAAGATGACGAAATCGGTCAAGTGATATTTTTGTACAGTGTAATAAATTTTTCAAGAGTATGAAATCCATACACACTGAACCTTGTAAACGATCAACCGTTCAATACATTTTGGAACTACTTGAGAAAGTTTGTACATTCAACTTTCCTTCGAACTTTCAAAACTTTAATTCTCAAATTGTCTTTTAATTTTTTCGAGTTCGAAAATTCTTTAAATTTCATTAAGTTTCTTAAAGTTAAACTTCTGCTGCTCGAAGTTAAGAAAGTTTTATTTTTATGCCGATATTCCAAAATTAGTACCGTTCCTGATGGATGAAGTTTTGGAGTGACATCATTTTGAATTTTAGATCACCGATTTTTGCAACATCACTAATAATTTAATCAATATCCGTAGAGATTTAAAAAATATCACTCTAGATACCACCATAAAGGATAAAGCTAGTTAGTAATCAGTAATACAGAAATCCTTGACAAAGTGTTAAAAAAACTTTTTCTACAAATCATAAACATTTTGAGTTGCCAATTTTTTCTTTCACTTACCAATACAGTGTCAAATTTATTCAGGGAGAGTGGTTTCCTAATCGGGAAGATTAGCAGTAGAAATGCTAGTGCAAACAATATTTTTAAATAGGTTCTTTATAAGGTTTTAAAGTCATTCTACTAACCTGGTCAACAGGAAAAAAAGTGCATAGGGTATAAAAAATTAAATAATTGCCTTGACTTTGGGTCCCAAAACATATAATCTGACCAGTTGTAGTTTATAAATCAGAAAAAATAATTAAAATCTGACAAAAACCAGCGACAGGCGTAAGTCTACAAATACAAACAAAGCAGGGTACCCGGTTTTCCCCGCTTTCAGTCCGCCATGGACATACCTGCTTTTTTTGTGTTTTTACCCTTCACGCTTTTTGTATGTACAGTAATGGTCGATTTCATGAATTATCACGTTTTTTTCCTCCAAAACTTGGGCACCTTCTAGCGGTCTGCATAAGTTATTATCGGAGTGCTACCACTTCGTCGGCAGTCCATTTCATCGACACTGCTTTTTCATCAACAACGGTTCATCGACGTAACCTTTACATCGACACGACCGTTTCATCGATACGGAAGTTTCATCGACATTACCTTTTCAGCGACAACCATTTCATCGACACTACCTTTTCATGTACAAACCTATTCTTCCACTAGGATGTTTCATCGGCATTACTTTTTCATGGACATTACATTTTCATCGACTGCCATTTCATCGACAATACCTTTTCATGTACAAAACTATTCTTCCACAAGGACGTTTCATCGGCATTACTTTTTCATGGACATTACATTTTCATCGACTGCCATTTCATCGACAATACCTTTTCATGTACAAAACTATTCTTCCACAAGGACGTTTCATCGGCATTACTTTTTTATGGACATTACATTTTCATCGACTGCCATTTCATCGACACTACCTTTTCATCGACAAACAATTTCATCGATATTACCAATTCTTCGACAATGTCGTCGCATCGACTACAGTCGAAATTGACGATGAGAAGCTTTGGCGATGAAACATGTCTTTGTCATAAAAAAGTAATATCGATGAAAATGTACTCGTGGAATGACATTGTCGAGGAAATTGTAATGTCAATGAAATTTTATGTGGATGAAAAGGTAGTGTCGATGAAACGGTTTTCGATTAAATGTCCTTGTCGAAGAAAGGGTTTGTCGATGAAACTGTTATCGATGAAAAGATAATGTCGATGAAACGGTATATAAACTTAATTATCAGAGATTCTTTGAAAATTTGCAAATTGGGATGTCTAGGAAATCACTCTTTTCTGGCTTTTTATGAGAAATAATCGAAAAGATGAAAAAGAAAATCATTTTTTGCGATATTTTTCCTCATCATTTTCACAAAGATTCCTATTAGTAAGAATGGTGTTAGCTTTCTATTAATACTTCTACGCACTTTGGTTAAATTTAGCGATGAACTGATCGATCGTAAAAAGTGATGGCCTATTATTTTACATATGATTAGAGGCCCAATTGGGTAATGAAGGTTTTTGGGAAGGAATTTCTTTAATTGGATATTATTAACATATTTACAACTTAACAGCTTTTGTATAATCAAAATCATGTATTATTAAAAAAACTTTTATGTTTCTTCATTTTCTATTGCCAATAATACATGAAGGTCTAGGCTTCTACAATATTTTTGACCTGAGACATGGTGTATTTATCTTAATTTGAAAATATCTTGAACCATTTCAAGAAAATTCGAAAAAAGTTTATCTCTCATTTATGGCAAGAATATAAAGATTATTTGGTCGGTGTTATGCAAAAAGGGACCAAGCTTTGCGTCAATGGTCAAACAACTATATGAACTGAAAACTTGTATATAGTTAACTTTCAGTGGGTTGGTTCCCTTTTGTATTACCCCGTCCATTTAAGAGCTTTCCAAGATTTGAAGAAAGCAAGTTTTTGACCCTTATGTTGTTTTCCCAAAAGAAATTATTCTTTGATTTTCCCTAGCGAAATTTCTGTCAAAAACGTATTTTTTTCATACGTTTTAAGCCATTGGGTACATAACTCCAAAGATAGAATTAATAATAATCCAAAATGCTTATAAATCTTAACGAAATCCTTAAATCCTCAAAAAATATATTTTAAAGAAAGTAGACTCACAGATTAGAAGTAATGTAAATAAAATTTTTGTTGAAAATCAGTTAGTTAGTTTCTCCATAAAAGATTCTTGAAATGCAATGTTTTTCATATGCATATATCCAATAATTAATTGTGGGTAGAAATTGGGCTGTGGAACGGAACAGAAGCGGAACTAAATTCGTTCCTCTCCCTCCACACCAGAAAACAATATTCACCACTTGAATATAATAGAACACTTAACTTCTTGGACGTGACAGTAACCAAACTCGACGATAACATTTTCACTTTCTTCCGAAAACCGCCACAAACTTCCAATATTATTAACTCATCGTCCGTCCACCACTTTTCGCAAAAAACTTCAAGTTATAATAGTTTTGTACATAGAACGCTCAGTGCTTTTTTTTCAAAATCCACTTTTCAAAAGAAAGTAGAGATCATTAATCTAAAGCATCTAGCGTCATTAAATGGTTACCCAACTTAGCTGCTCATTGACTGAATACATAAGAAATTTAAATACAAGATTGCAAGAGAACTAACCTTTCCAGAAATCAATAGAGAAGATGAATTTCAATATTTTAGCATACGATATCTAGGCCCAATATCTCCAAAAATTTCAAATACTTTTAAAAAATTAAGTCCTTCTATCCCTATTGCGTATAAAAGCAACTACAAAACCCAAACGTCTTTAGTAAATAATAAACAATCAAAAATCAAACCTAACCTAAAGGTATTCCTCACTCAGTTATCAACCTTCAAATACAATTTCACTCCTAACAAGGCTAAACTCTTACATAAAAACCCAAATAAAGGCTTTAAAATGGATTTGTTAGAGTATCTAGAGATACAAAGACAGGTTCGTTCCAACACCAAATTCCTTCTAACTGCACAAAGTAGCATTAATAAAGACTTTACTCCTATTTTGAAAGACGTTGGTTAAATTTTCATTAATCTATCAATTGTTTGCTTTCTCACAGATCACAACACAAAACCTCATATGTAATGATATTTTTCTATTAATGTTAAGATCTTGTGGACACCCTTTATGTTAGTTCTTGTACTGACTATAGAGACCACGAGTAGAGAGCCCTCAAGACACTACACACGCGTACTCTATGGTTCCACTCATTTTTCGTTTGTTTCACAGCGGTTTTTAGTTTTTATAATTATAATCAAACTTTCAACCATTATAATTAAGTCAATCTGATGTTCTTAGACGTTTATTTAGTTAATATGATTACAAGGTATATTACAACCTCATTTAGAAAAAGAAAACAGTTAATATGTGATTCTTTTAGGTTATTACACTTAAGTCATTCAAATTTTAATTATCTTGACAACCTTGTCGTAATATTCAGCACACCCCAGTTAAATGTAAATCTGGTGTTTTCACGATGTTTTCTCTTTGTATTTTATCACATATTGACTAGTAAGTGTAAACATCTTTAACGTTAATTAATATTAATTGTATAACACTTTTAGTTGGTCCTGAAGATGGTACATGAGTTCCGAAACATGTAGAATTTTATTACGTGGTTTATACGTAATAATAATGCACCCTCTCGTCATTGGATTTTTATTTCTACTCACTGTTATAATTACGTACACAGCTTCCCTCGTTTTCAATATTAATTAGTTTTTAAATGAGTAAACATTATTATTGCAGTTAGTTTATTTTTTTCTGCTTGATAATAATATATTTTGTATCCTGGAAAACTTTAATAATAAAATAATAATCATGCTGTTCAAGAATAATTATTTGATGTATTCAATTTTATTAAATGTAATGTACTCGTGTTAATATTATAACAAATTCGGAAATAAAACTAAAATGAGGTATAAATAGTATGAATAATTAAGTTTAATTTTATTAGTATGTAAATTTAATTAAAGCATACTATACCGGGTGTCCATAAAACTAGGGCCACTCCTTTAATTTCTTTATTTATGAAAATTTGAAATTTTAATACGTTATATGACATAAGAAAACGCATTTACTGAACTAAAATTACTTTTGAATTTCACCGGAAATAACATCAACTTTCTTATTTTAAATGTAACACAGTATGTATTTGTACTTATTTTATTAAACATTGGTAAGTTCCAAGGATGTTGGTGACAAAAAATTTCTTTTTGAAATTTCACAAAAATTGTACCTATTTTTTTGGTAATTTTTTTTAATAAAATTATTTAAACTGCTCTTAAAAATTAAATAGGTAAAATACAGCGTAAATTATGAAATTCCTTGGGTCGTTTTTGAGAAATCAATTTTTATAATTTTTAAGATTTAAAATTAGAAAGTTGATGTCATTTCCGGTGAAACCAGGATAAATACGTTTTCTTATGCCATATAACATTTCAAATTATTATTTTTATAAATAAAAAATGATAGGGGTGACCCTAGTTTCATGAAGATGGAAGATTGGTTATGTTTTTTTGTGTAGATGAATTGCTGATGTATTGGAGAATCTAATTTAATTCAATGTGACAATTTTATTTTATAGTATTTGTAAGACTATCCAATATAACAAATAGTCTTAATATTCGTGTCATAGTAAAAATATAAAAATTGTAAACGATGGAATGATCGATAAATTAAAAAGACCCTTTTTGAAAATTAAAATCGTTCAGATTATTTCAGTTATAACCTTTGAGACCTATAGTATACCTTTCCCTTTGGGAAATTTTCCACTCCCTAACTCCTACAGTAAGATTTATTACTAAAGAAATGATAAAATACAAACAATTTTATTGTTTCTAGCATTTAAGTAGAGTATTTTTTTGATTCAATAAAACATAGTTACTTACATAAAACTGATGGAAATCCTTCCACAATCTATCAAAAAAAAAAGAAATTAAAACATTTGCCTCGGCATTTTAGATTCAGTTTTGAAATAAACCCCAGGTGTGTTTCTAAAAAGGCTTAGCATATTCAAGCGAGCTTTGGAAAAACAATCAAACTGGGATTAAACTTTGCTAACGCAGTGTTGGAAAAAATCTACAAATCGTGATTAAAAATTTAAATAATTCCCGCGCAATAATTCATTCTTAAATAATTTAAAATCATTATTTGGTTATGGGGTAGGAACAGGTAGATTCAATGAGCTTACGCGAGTCATTCGAGTTCCGTTACCAAGTAACGACAAAAGGCTCTCTGGAGGTATTGGCAGCATGGGAAATTTTCTAAAAGTAATTCTTTTCTCCTAGAGAAAAATTTTATGTACATCAATATTTTACACTAAATAAAGTGGAGCAGAGAAATAAATAAATGAGCAAGGCGTTATTTATAACCACAAAAAATTAGGAAATTTTCTTAGAATTATTATTTGAATGTGAAACGTTCATTTTAATTTTTACAATTATTAAATGTAATACAATTAAAATTATTCAAAATAAATTGAGATTTTGTTTACATGTTATGAATTTCCGGGTTGATTTTAATAATTAAAATTATCGATTTTAGTTTTGTTTGAAAATAAACAGTTGATAGAAGTAGGACAAGATGAAATTTGTTATAATGTTTATATGACCCGTGGAGTGTAATTAGAATATAGTTTAACAAGCGAGTTGGCAAAGCGCACTATTAAATTTAAGCGCATGGCTCAATATGCATAATACCAATGTACGGTATTTATATAATTTCCACATGTTTGCATATCGTTATTACAACTATTTTCGCTTCTTCAGGTAGGAGTTTAATTTCCAACCGATCTAAACTTTGAAGTCACATAGCTACTAATTACACTTCTAAAATAATAAAGCTTAAAAAAATAACGACTTCAACGCGGGTAAGCAACTATAAACTAACTATTATAGTCAATTGGAAATAAAGCCTAGTTTTTGTATAAGTAGAGTAAGTGGTAGAGTAATTTGGGCGAGTACTAACTATCCTTGTAACTCTTGCAAATAAAACACAATTTGACTAAATTATGATTAAATTATGATTAATTTTGGTTGTTGGTAGGAGTAGAGAGTAGAGTAGGCTTGACGGTGGTAGAGTAACTCTACTACACTTGCCTTCTCCCATTACCGATTTTTATGATTCTTAGGCAGAGCGCACACGGAGCTACTCAAAAGAAACTAATCACTGACTCAAATCACAAATCAGTCAGCGGCATGTGTATTTAAATGGGCATACGGAGCTACTTGTTACTAACTAGTTAGTAACGCGTCAGTTTCAAGCGACTCAACTGCCGAGTCACTTTTGGGTTCAGTTACCAGTTTCTCGTGCCAATCATATTGTAACTCATTATAACTTTCTTTAGACATATGATAGAAGCAAACAAATTCAGCACCTGAAACTTGGAGTTTATTTGCAGCAAGGAATAATCGCTGGTTGACATTTTTTTCTAGGTCTGGATTAATCCAAAATATTTTTCTTATTCTCTTTCTTCTATAGTGTAGTGTAGTATTATAGTATCATATCATCATCAATGAAATCATTATTCGAATACATAATAGCCACCGGCGATTTCGATAAGGTTCCACTCTAAATGATCACATAGAAGAAATATAGATTTATATCACTTTTGAGTAGCTGGTGTGTGTGGTACCACATCAGTAATAAGTTACTAATCGGTTAGTAATTTGAATCACAAACCCGTTTAGTTTCTTTTGAGTAGCTCCGTGTGCGCTGTGCCTAACTCTACTGTACTCAACCGCAACTATATAAATTAAAACAGTTCTGATATAGTCGAATGTATAAAAACTATGTTTTAATTTTGTACTAAACAAGAATAGAGGGAGTACCAAACAGGCCGAGAAAAATCTAATACCATCTCAATGTTGGTGGAATGAAGACCGGGTTTGGGGACTACATTTTTCCAGAAGCCAGGTGGTCTAATGACGGTTTTAAGATAAAAGTCGAATATCCAATAAACTCAAGTGCAAATTCTGTTCGTAAAGTTTCAGTTTTTTAAACCCATTTCAATGTATAATAATATCCTAATAACCACAATGTATTTTTAGACTTAATTTTTTTCTTGTGGTGACGACTTGGAAGCTAGACACCTGGCATCGATGTGTTGTTACCCCACAATTATCATCAGATCTTTTTCTGGTAACAAATTCCAAAAATTATCAGATAGATCAACCGAAACTGTGCTTCTGAAAATGCTGACTACTTTGGAATTTGCAGTTTTTTTGGCGTCAGTAAAAAATTACAAAAGTAATACTAATACTAAAAAATACATTACAAAGGATCCAACAATCTTCCCTCTAACTCATGAAAATCCCTTCAAATGGAAAACTAAAGATTTATGGAACTTATGAATCTTAATGTTCTGTATAGATTTCTTTATGCGTTTTTTGCACTTTGAACAGATAGGCTTATCATAACCATCTAAGGTTTCCTCTCTAGTAAAGCTATCGTGGCACTAAGAAATTTGTAAAGACTCTGTTTTTGAGGTATTAGAAGTGAAAGGTCCCAAAATGGATCAAATGTTACCGAATAGTATTCAACAATTTTAGTGAGAATACGTAATGGTTTGGGTGTAACTCTATTGATGCCTTCCTGCAAACTTTCTAATAAATACTTGAGGAATTCTTATCATTTTGTGAGTAGCCTATAGAATGTGGGGTTAAACGTTGTATTTGAGATTGTTTTTTAATTAATGGGCAAATGCTTTAAATAAAGTTCCTTTCATTCCAGAATATTGTTGATATCACAGTTATCTCCAGAAGTAAACGTCAATGAAACTTTAGAAAAACAAAATGAAAAACCTCAGAATAGTAGTCATTTTGTTCCATATATTTGTTAAAAAAATTTAAAAACTTTAAAAACAAAACGTTGAAATTTAAACTAAAATGAGGCGATGCACGTGAAACTTTGAGGAAATAATAAAAAACAATGAAGCTGAGTTAGGGAAAGAACTTCAGTTTTCCATTTAACGAGTATGTGTGCATGTGTGCAGGTTGATGAAGGAATAAAAAAAATAATTTCGCTGAGCATTTTCGGTATCAGTCGAATTTTGAAAAATTGGTGATTTTGATATAGACTATAGTCTTGGATGATTCCTTGGTCCATTACCACCATTATCAATATTAAGAATTACTGTTTTTACATCTCGTCTATTTCCTGTAACATTGTTAATGAGATATATTTTAGAAATGCTTTCATTGCCTCCGGCAAAGTTTATATTTCTTGAAAATCATTTATTTAGTATAACTTCTGTTTAATTTTTTTTTATTTTATTCTGTATGAATCTACAAGTATACAATATATTATTTCGGATGTAAAAAATTTTACCCAGACCTCTAGATGGTGGAAGAGTATTTAACATACATTCTGCACAACTTTTTGTTTAATTAACTCTATATGTATATCTTCTTTTTCCTGATTCTGCTCCCCAAGGTTCAAGATTTTTTCAGCTTCCATAACTGCCCTTCCAATATCTTTTAGCGAATGTACTAAATTGAAGTCAGCTAATATTTCAACATAAGATACATCCCATACTAATGATTTTCCAAATTTATAAGGAGGTGTCACTCCATTCCATCTGATGTTTTTCCATCTTCCTTTGCAAGTCCTGGTGGTTCTAAAATAGCAATAATGTTTGCTGAATTTAAGGCACGTAAGATAACATCCATGATCCATGATATCAATATTGGCGATTTCTAAGATCAGATAGATCAGTCCTATGGTGCGAATTTTTGAACTAAAAGATACAGTAATCCTAACCAATCATAACGTGATAAAATTCGACAATTACTATATCTTTTAGTTAAAAAACTGGCATAGAGTGCCAAACAGCGCCATCTCTTGGTAATCGAAGTTCCCAATAACGAATATTACGACCCTTATGGTACAATTCTGTGCAAATCTATAAGCCCTTACAGGAAATACCTATACGGTATCATGGAAACCATCCATTACAATCCATATAAAAAACCTAAATGATTTTTCCTGTAGGGACTTACAGATTTGCACAGAATTGCACATTTAATTTTCTTACAAAATAAATCATGATGACCAAAAACATCACATTCTCTTCCACAGTGTCAAATATAAGAAAAACATAGTTCTACACGAAGTCGTATTGGCACAGAAATTCTTAAAGTGTCGTCATTCAAAGAATTTCCAACAGAAGGCATTGGAAGAAATTAATCCATTATCCAGACTCTCATCTTTACTTGCAGTTTGCAGTTGGACGAATCTGGTCTCTAATTGAAGAGAATGATATGAAATTTTCATATATTTTAGTAACAATTCGAAGATTCCATTGGTTTTGTACTTTTGGAAATTTTGGTTTAAGTAATCCAGGTATTATTTTCCATAAATCTAAAGGTTCAGAAATCACAAATTCCATGGAAGCCCTAGTTCAGCTATCTGGCGAATACCAAGTCTTCCTAAATTAACTAGGAATAAAGATTGTCTCCAACCTTTACCGTTAACATTAAAATTTGTAACAGATATTAAGTCTTAATAACAATGTCATTTTCTGATAAAATATGATTTTTCCTTCAAGATTCAGAATATCTGAGAGAATGTAACATTTTTGAAGCACCAAGACACTTTTTTAAATGCTTAGTATGATATGGAAGATTTCTTTTTAATTAAAGCAACTGGAATAGCTTCTTTTAGTAGAAGGGATATTTTCACGACCATTAATTTAACTTCTTCGCAGAATCAAAAATTGATGCAGGATTTATGTTCCATTTATAATATTTCATGCAGTCAAATAAGTTGTAATGACATTCTTGGTGATATTAAATAAAAATGTCATGTAGAAGAAACAGAATACCCTGATATTTCCAAATTGCTTTTCAATCCACTAAGCAACAAATTAAGTACAATATAAACCCAACTTATTTAGGAGTTACTTTAGATAGAACCTTATCGTTTAACAAACACAGAGAAAACTAACGTCAAAGTTTCAAATAGAAACAATTTACTTCAAATAATTAGTGTGTTCTCCTCATACCTTGAGAACTACTGCATCTTTATGTTTTTCGGCAGTAGAATATGTCGCTCTAGTTTGGGAAAGATCTTCTCATATGAAAAAGTTAGATACTGTTTAACATCAAAGTTGTAGAATAATTACTGGATGTCTTAGACCAACACTAACTAGTTACATTAATATTCTTAGTGGAATCGCTCCTCCAAATACATTATAAGAAGATCTGTAGCGACCATGTATGTATGTAATATTTAACAAAATGATATTTTATATCCACTCTATGATAGAACTGCGGAATTTATTAGTGATCTAAAATCTCGTAGAAGTTTTTTTATCTAGTGTTCAACATCTTCAGGGTTCTAAGTCTATAAAGAGAATAGAGTTGTGGGAACAATCATTGAATGGTAAATATAGGAATTTACTTGTTAGTGTTAAAGAATGTCTTCCCCCTGGTGCCAATGAAGATTGGGTAATTTTGTAAATAAACCTTAATAGATACATCAGTTGGTCGTTGCAAGAATAATATGAAACGTTGGAGCTTCTATAATGGGTCTGTTCCTTGTTCATGTGGTGAAGAAATTCAAAATATGCAACATCTTTTAATTTTCCCACAACTTGAAAATTATTTTTATTTTTGGACAAATTACAAAATCATCAAGTTTGTAGATGTACAACAGTTTATTTCTAGATTTTTATAGCAAATTCTTAAGAGTAAGTCATGAAATTTTAGAATTTCCATAATGTCAGTTTCTATTAGCAAAGGTCTTTGTTTTAGATTTTATTTGAATTAGGATTATTCTTTTAGACTCTTTCATTTCTTGCAATATGTTCCAGCTTTCATTTTGGATTTGTAAACTGGTCAATTTCTAATGCAACAATATCTAACATTATCGATTCAACTCTTCAAGATAGTCACCAGCAAGCTTTTTCGGGTTTAACTGGGTTTACCCACAAAGTATTGATAAATACTTCATGATATGTTAAGATTTTTAAAAATAAACGTTTTTTCAGTTACATTTCACCTTTTTTGGTTTTAACGATAAAATTTTACCAGAAAAAAAGCCAAAGCTCTGACTCATACTATTCTTCCCGCTGATTTCAACTAACAGGAATAAAATTAATTAATTTGTTTTGAGCATAGACAACTATAAAAGTATATTTCTTTTTAACATGAAATGATTGAAATTCATTAACTTCTTTAAATTTTAATAATCCAAGAATTTTGAAGATATTTATACCATAATTTTGGGACAGATGTAGTGTAAAATATTCCAAATTCTATAATTTAAATTTAAAAAATACGAGAAAATACAAAATTAATTTTCGACAGACGATTACGCATTGGACATAATACACCTTCATAAAATCGAATCTTTCAATTTTATTTTTTACAATCTTTGAACCAGCTCTTTCGTTCCTATAACCAAATCATCAGTTGAGCTTTCAAACGTGGTAGATCATTCACTAATACAGCTTTGGAGACTCATTAGAATAATGTGTTCCTATTGTAACTACCATAACTGTCAACATACCCATTCTTGTAAAATTGGTTTCATTGAACTTACAGTATAGTTTTCAATTACCAATATTTCAGATCGGACAATACCGAGTTCTTGAAATTTCATACAATATTTATTAAAAATTAACAGTGGGTCCATTTTGAATATCTTGAACAAATTCTTGGATTTTGTCGGTGCAGTCGTTGAAAATTGTAAAGTCCAAATTCGTCTTGTTGCTTAAAAACAATTGTCATAAGTGTTTTAAATATAATAATTTCCAAATTTGTTTAACTACGGTGATCACATAAACAACAAATAATAATAAGTACTTTATTCACAATCGCCTCTCTCAAGATAAAATGACAAATAAAAATAACTTTTACAAAATACAGTAGAATCAAGTTGATAAAAATTAAATTACTGGTTGATATAATTCAACTATTTTGTTACAACTTTCCAAAATTTAACTCCCACTTCGTTTATCCACATACAAGAAACCAAATAGTGCATCCAATGCAACTTTATTTTATACTCCTTTCTTCATTTATAATAACAATATGAATACCTTCATTTTTTCAATATTCCCAAGTAAATAAACCAATAATACCATTATCTTCACAGGACAAGTACAATGTCTCTTCTCAAATACCATTTATCTTCTTCCAAATTTAAATCAAACTGGACCACAGACTACATGTTCAGATTCTTGTTCATGAACCATAATTATCATCGCCAACAAAATCACCATGAAAGAGCATTTCTCATATTTTCTTAGCTTCTCTTTTTTATAATACACCATATCAGTTTTTACTCCAACCAACACATACAGAATAAAAAAACCATAGCCATATTAACACCATATGACTTTTTTTATACACCAAAGTAACCATTTTGCCCAATAAATTCCATTTTGAATTACATATTTGGTTACATCCACGTATAAACAAAATAGGCACCAGTATTTTCCAGAATTTGGAATTTCGAATCTAGAGCATATAAAAAACTCTTAAGACGATAGTTGGCAAATTTGATCGCTTGATTTTTTCAAATCCTGATATTTGCGGTTTTTTTCCTGAGGAGCTTTTTTACCATTTCTTTTTTTGGTACACACATGAGATTTATGGCTACCAATTTCTTTTTTTTGTTTTAGTAAGTCAAACCAAATACTCATTTAACAGCAGTAAATGGGCTCTTTATTTCAATTAGTTTTTTATTTTTGTGGAAAACGCCGCTACCGTATGTACCAAAAAAGGAAATTTTTAAAAAGTTTCAATGGAAAAAAAATTATGAGCAAAACCGCAAATATCAAACGAATTTCAAAATCATGCGCTTAAATTTGACGACTATCCTCTTAAAGTTCATGTTGTTATAATTATTATATAATATATAAACATGTATTTTCAAAGGAGTTGTCCCGTAAATAAATATTATTTTTGTTATTATTATTAAAGGGTATTTGCTAGAGTAGATTAACTTGGTTAAAAAGTGGGCCAGTACTTAGACAATATCACTTACTCTACTAATCTAAGTTAAAACTAGGTTTACTTAAGTATTTAGAGTATAAATAATATAATTCTTATCAAAAAGCTAATAAAATAAGGAATATTTAGCTATTTTCGTTTCTGAAAATTATAATTGCTGATATTTCTTTTATAATAATTTACAAAGGTGATAAAAGATAGATGTAGTTAATTTAAATACTTGAAAGATGATACGAAAAACGTGAGAGACATAAAATAAAAGTAATTGAATTTATAAGAAATGTGATTTTGTCATAAATCAGGAATCATTTACAACAAAGAAAAGAAAAGTAAATGTTATCAAGGGCACCATATAAAATCTGAAACAATTTTCATATCAAAGGAACGGAAGTGTGGCTTTGATACTTTGATTTTTTCGTTGCAGGCAAGTTTATAGATTTTATTCTTTTACGAATCCGCCGGGTGCATATTGATTGTAATTACATCAATTCGAGCTTTAAATAAGAGCCCTCTCTTTTCTTCTTGACAATCAAAGACAAAATCTGATAAAACATCCAACTCCCATTGAAAGCATTTAAAATTTCGCTCGTTTTGTTCGCGTGCTTTGGTTTGTGACGCTTTCGATTGGGTTTGATAAGCAGAGAATTGAAGTTGTCATCCTTCCCTGCGGTCCCATCAAAATACAGAAACATACGGATTTCTGCCTCGAGTTTAATTTTCGACGTCGGATAGAACACATAAGTTATCTCGTAACTTCACTGCCAACTTTACTAATCATGTAATGAACTTTACATACTGAGCCGACAGCAGAATACCCGCACAAACGAATAAGTTGCATGTTTATTGGATGTGTTTATGTGTTTATTGGAACCAACGATCTATGGACTAATTATAATTAAAACCAAATATTTAATGTTTAATAATCTTAATTTTCTTCAGCTTTCATTCAAAACTCACATCTCGTATACAATACCAAATACGAACGAAAATTCCAGTAGTATATTTTTTATTAATAAAATCTACGAAAATAAAATACCTCTTCTACGATAATTTAATAACAGATTTCATTGATGTAATTTTCCAAAAGTAATTCTGCTTTTACAACAAAAAGTTTAAATACCGGTGCTTTATTAAAGTTATTTCTTTTACTGAACCCAAAAATATTGAATTTAAATATTTGTTCTAATCTTGTGCAAATAGGAAACTATTTTATATCATAACTTCATAAACAAATTTTGTTTTTTTTAATAAAAATAAACAATAATTATATGACGATGCACGAAATATAATATTAGTATAGCAAAATTTAAAATTTGCTGTGATAGTTATTTTAATTGTGTAACCAAATAAAATAATACAAAATCGTAATTATAATTATAAACATTTTAATTTCTAAATTTAAAAGTATTTACTAATTATTAAATAAATTTTAAATATGCTTTGATTTTAGTTCTATGCATTTTTAATATAGGTTTATTTAATATGGCATAATATTTATTTTTATGGTTCCTAAAATATCTAACGAATTTAATAATCCACTTAATGTGTAAATTAATGACTATGAAGTCGCTTTTATTATACATATAAATGGATGCTTTATTATAATATTATGAAGCATACATAATACATATACTTTTAACCCTTTTTTAATGATATTCCAGAGTATACACAATAAATATTATGATGTTCACTAAAGTACCTTTATTTTAGTAGAAATTTTTAGTATAGAGAAAAATTATGCTAAAAAATAATTATGATTAAAATACCCGAAACGTTTAATACAAATATGTGCTAATAACAAAGTATCCTTTGTTAAACGTCGTTCCCAAAAGATTCGACCTTTCAGATATACAGGGTGTTCCTAAGAAAATCTTTGGTCATCAGAATACTTTTACTACTTGGCAAAATTTGCGTTTTTATTTATTATTTTTATACAGGGTGAGCTAAAATGATCGTGGTTAATTCAAATTTCCCGCCCAAAAATCTGGAGAATTTGTTTGCTTCAAGTTCATAGTAACAAAAAATCATGTCAAAATCAAAACAGAGTAACTAGACTTCACAAAACCAGCCGTAGGTGTAATTTTTACCGTTGTGTCAAAACTTTATATTTTCGAATTTCGTTATGGCGCCTTCTATTTCATAAACGTTAGTTCTATTATCAAAATTAATTTGCGTAAATCTTTGTTTTTTGTTAGTATCTGCGTCGAAAATGAAGAAAAACATTTCCAATATTTGACATTTGCTGTGAAATTAGAGATTTTGGAAAAAAATTATGCTACGCCATTGGATTACTAGGAGATTTTCTTTTTAAGATTTCAGTTGTACCACCTTGCGCATTTGGTTGCCTACATATCAAACCACAATCATTTTAGCTCACCCTGTATATTATTGTTATTTTCCTCTTACTTTATTTTCTTTGTTTTTTTTTTAATTTTTTTCGTACCCATACCCAGAAAAACGTGAACATACGTTAATTTAAAATTCAAATGCATTTTTTATTTAAAGACATATATTCAATCTATTTTGCTAAACAACTTATTTTATTGAGTTTTACTTCATGTCAAAAGGAAATCATCAACTTAAATATCACGCTGCATATTGAACTAGACTTTTGTTTATTACCATGTATAAAGAATATCTTTTCAAAATGATCAGGAAAATAGTGTTCCAGGCTTAAACGATTGTTTTTATCAAATCAATCGTACCTTTAGTCTTCAATACAGCTTTTGGGTATTACAAATTTTTAACGCTTTCCTTTGGTTTTAATTTAGCACCACATAATATTTTCAAAAAACAAATCAACAAAACTTTGGATACCCATCAAGGGAGAATGATTTTACTTGAAAAGAAGTATTTGAAAGAGCTCGTAAATTAAATTTAAAAATTAAAATCAATAGGTAGATATTTATGTCGAATTTTTGGTTAAAGGTCTCCTGATTCTAAAAGAATAAGAGCAGTTTGAAATTAGAAAATCCGTTAAATAAAAGTTTTATCTATAATTTATCATAAATTGAATAAAAATAGTTAACGAATAAAATTAATTTTGAGTGGTTCTGCAGGCATGCGATTGTTTTGAACGAAATTAATAGACGAGTACCTTAAAATGAGCGATAATTTTTGAGATTCATAATTTTTCTTCAAAAATCCTTCTGTCGTGCCTCACAAGCTGTAACCTGTTTCAATATGTTAGTTGAGTGTCAGGTCATATGTTCATACAACTTCGTAAATTTCTGACATAGGTAGGTTGGATATAGATATTAATGCCTAAGCGAAAATCTACCTCGCCACCTTAAGAAAATGATTCATATTATTGTATAATTATTCATTTATTTTGCCGTTCAAAGAAAAAATTGTTTTATTCGGAGCAAATGAATTCCTAATAAAACAATACCTATACTATTTATCCACATTTTTTTCTAAAACTATTGGCGATTTCTAAGATCAGATACG
Organism: Stenus bimaculatus; assembly: GCA_963971135.1. Lineage (NCBI taxonomy): Eukaryota > Metazoa > Arthropoda > Insecta > Coleoptera > Staphylinidae > Stenus > Stenus bimaculatus. The sequence goes on from OZ020187.1 coordinate 15,954,603, forward strand.
CCCTCTGATGCGAATTTATGAACTAAAAGATACAGTAATCCTAACCAATCAGAACCTGATAAAATTTGACAATTACTGTATCTTTTAGTTCAAAAACTGGCATACAGGGCCAAACTGTGCCATCTCTTGCTAATCGAAATTCCCAATTGCTGTGACCTGATAATCCTGTCACAACATTGTTGTCTAGACCTTGAAACGAGAGAGAGCAAGAGAGAGGAAAGTTCTTAAAATTTCCCTCTCTCTCACGGCAATGCTGTCAATCTAACTTAAAAAAATAAAAAATTACTAAATGATAAATCAACAATAGTAAAGTATTATCCAAAGGATTTCAAATATTAATTAAGATATTTGTTGAAAAATATATAAACTTCTACAGATTTTGATTTGTCCTAAATATTATTATTGTAAAGTAAATTGATTTATGAAAGAATCAAGTGTCAAAATCGACCAAAGAATGAACCTTTGTTCTTTTTTTTATTGGTATAGGCGATGAGAGTGTATATTGCGAACAGTACCCCCTGCGGCCTTGCGGTGCAAAACAAACAGGAATCAAAATAATTGTTTGTTGCATACTGCTGTTAAATTTCTGTGCTTGTTGTATTTAAAGATAATCTACTTTAGAGTTACAGATAAATATCGATTTATGGTTTTTTTATAAGATTGTAGTATGTCAGTTTGTACTTTAAGAATAATTATCTCTCTATTTATTTTGAATTTTTCCCAATATTTTTGGCCTACTCCATAGTTGCAAATCTTCTTATTCTTTAAAAATAGAGGGTGGCTTAAATGATCGTAGTTTGATATGTAGGCAAGTAAACACCTAGGTTGGTACAACTAATAATTTAAAAATAAAACCCCCTAGTACTCCAATGGCGTACCAAATATTTTTTTCTACAGTGAATTCAAAGAAGATTGATACCGCATCTATGCAACCAAACAATCTCTGTAGTGATTTTAGACTTGCTAAGTTGGTGTACCTGTTAATTTTGATTCAAATTTAAAGCTGTCACTTTAACCAAAGGATGGATCCGTTTTCCCCTAGGATAACTAAATATTCTTAATCTCACAACGTTTTTCCCCTAGACAATTAAATAAAATTATAAGTCGATAACGCTTTTCCCCTAGTTATGGTGTACTAAAATGAACCTTAACATATTTTCTCAAGTTGTACCATCAACATTTCAGTAAACTAAATGTAAATGATTTTTGTTAATTCAATATTTAGGTTTAATGTATAATATCTATGAGCTCGTTTTTTAATGTCTCGAAAATTGGATAAATAAAAAAGTTGTTGCGTTAAAAAAATACAATTTTATTAATAATGTACATAATATGTATCTAATTAAAAAAATCAATCAAAAAATTGAATGAAAATAAATGAAATTGTATCACAATTAGTATTAATTAATAAAAACAATAAAAATAAATATTATGAACCATTATATTAATGTGATAATAAAAACAAAATTAAAAAATTAATATACTATGAATTAATAAACACTAAATTAATAAAAACAAAATAAATAAAATAAATATGAACTAATATAATTTTATAAAAACTATTGCAAAACAAATAATAAAATGACATAAAATAATAAAAACCAAAATTAAAACTCTAAAAATTTAAAAAAAAAATATGATATGTAAATAAAATTGCAAAGAACATTAAAATATTGTAAATATTAAATACACTTTATAAAGTGTAAAATAATATAAATGAATGTAAAAATGAAAATATACTTGAAATAAAGTTTAACAATTTTTAAGTTGTATTTTGTCCAATAAGTCTTATATTAATTTTTGAAATTTCTGTTAAAAATGTGTTAATATCTATTTCGCCACTGTGCAATTTTTCAATAAATGAATTTATAACAGTAAATTTCAGCTTGAAATTGCTGTTAACCTTTTTTCTATCAACACTTTGCATTTTCACATAGGTGTCTATTTGAAATTGGAGTACTTTTTCTATGAATGTATAGATGGTGGGATGAGCAGAATTAAACGAATTATTGAATTTAGCATGGAAATATTCTCAATTATTGGTGGTTCGCTCCAGTGTTGCGGAAGTTTCTACCCAAACTGATGGTGGATAAATTGCTTCTTCGGATATATTATAGGTGTCCACCAAGTAATCTGCATAGTTTCTAACTTTTTGATCATCCGGTATATTTTCCATTAGCTGATTAATGAAAACATCTCCAACATTTTGGGGAGAGAGATATGTTTCCAATTTCCAATTTCGCTGTCTTTGTCCTTATAACATTTTGAAAGTCCCAATATTTTAATTTTTTTAATCCACGATTGATGCAGATGAAAGCGGTACTCAATAATCGTAGATAGCGGCCAAATTTCTTCTATTGATTTTTGAATTGCTCTTTCAAAATCAGAAACAATCCATTCCGGCAAAAACTCGAATCCATTTACTTTTTCGAAAATAATTTTAATTTTTTGAAAAAGTCGTGAGTATGAATTTGAGTCTTTGCTCGGCAGTAGAGCAAAAATTAACGGTACGTAGTTCCCATTTTTAATAGCATGCACGCTAAAAAATTGACAAAAAATTTTTGTGCAATATGTAAAGGTCCCGTCCATATAAATTTTATTTACATTTGCCAGAAATTTGATATTGGACTCACAAGAAAATATAATTGCATTATTTATGAGATCGTTTTCCATTAAAAAACATTCCTCGCGGTTTGTCTTTATGTCCATACTATTTATAATTTCATATAATTCTTGAATAGTTGTGGGTAATTTACTTGGATACTGCTTTTTTCTTGTCGAATATATTATCTTTCTAGCATTATTAATATTTTGGGTTGTAATTGCTTCAGGAACCGACCCCAATGCCTTCCTAATAATGTTTATAGGTTTCTCAGTAATGTTTTCAGCCGCGAGTTTATTACATTTTCTAGGAAGTATTTCGACATCAATATTAGCTTGTCACATGATTATGATCACCATCTTTTCTTAAAATTATATTGCTTTCTTTTTCAGTGTATAACATAAGTCAACATTTTTTATTTGTGGATCTCCATTTAATTTCTCCGTTTTGCCTAGTCCTATCATTAAAAAATTTTGCACTTTCAAAAACTAATAATGTTTTTCCTCGCTTACTGTTTATAAAAGTAACTTCCATTTTGATACACACCTCATGATCTGAACCAGCGTACTACTACTACAAATATTTCATAAGGGCGAAGAATTCTTTTAATCCTTTTCTAGGGGAAAGACGTTTCCATGCTTCCAATAAAATTTGCACGTGGGATTGTAAAACTAGGGGAAAACAGATCCATCCTAACCAAAGCGTCTCGCAGTTTTTCTTCGGGTACTTTTTCAAGTTATTTCTCAGTGTATTGCAAATTTTATAAAAAACAGTTTTTTTCAAAACTGAAATTAGTGCAGTTAAAATATTCGCAATGGTTTTTTCACCGGAGCACAAAGTATTCATTTCAGTGTAGCCAACTGTGGAAAATTTAGGTTTCCTACCATGCAATGTCAACAATATTAATAATTTTTGAAGAGAGTGTACAATGTGTGGTTTGAAAAAAACATAGAATTAGTCTCTAATGTCTAATGTCAAATGTTGAAAATAATGACCTTAATTTTCGAGGCAGACTAGTCTTTATAACCATAATCATTTTAGGTCACCCTGTATAATTTTTAAGATTAATTTGGACATATAATTACGAATTAATTCTTAATAAATAATAAATATATTTATAAATATTAATAAATGAAAAACTAATTAGAAAATCAAATATTTTAAATTGTTGGAAAAATATTTAATAACATAAATTTAATTTGTATTGTCACTATCACGATCAGTATCGTCATCGTCTCCGATATCATCATCGTCATCTCCATCAATACATAAATAAAAAGACCTTTCAGCCTCAGAACATTAGTTAGCCCGAGGTAACAGAAATACCAGCAATGTTTGATGTTTCAATTTCAACAAATGCTTAAAATCAGTCTTCAGAAACCAGACAAATTGTATAAAAATATGTTATACGAGCCCAAACATGGCCTTTGATATTTTCACTGTGTTTTTTTTGTGAACACACGTGTTTCTTTCTTTTAAGATTTCAATTAAAGAAGCTTGCAGTGAAGCAAAATTAGTAGAAAAAAGTTTTTATTTAAAGCAACTTTCAACAATTAATCCCAAAATAAAGATTTAAATGACTTTCTATCTCGTAATAATCTAAAAGAAATGTTTGTTTTTTTTTATTGTATTTTTATGAAAACTATAAACCAAAATTAAAAATAGCTTGGTAGAGTAGCAAATTTGTAACCCTCAAAATCCCATTCACCTTAAACTTATTTGTAAGAAATAATAGAAATTTTTGTAGAATCCATCCCGTTTCACTTTATTTGGGGTAATCGTTTTATTGTCAATTCAGATGAGGTGTTATATTCTAAAATTTTATGTCCTGCAAAACGACTAGTACCTACCATAAATGTTTAAAATCTAGTTTGCATGTTTAATGTCTCTTTTAAACACTAATACTATTTGATTTTACCTAATATATTTTATACCAACTTTAAAAGCATAAAATAATTCCGGCCAATCATTTACACTTAGTATTTAAATTAATTCGTGCATAAAATATGAGTTAATTATTAAACCACATATTAATCTGATCTTGATATTGCAAAGTAGGTAAAACTTTAATTTTAATTTAAAATTAAAGTACGCAATTCTCATTTAAAGACAAAACCTAGTGCAATTTATTTGCTTGAGTTTAACTCGTGAAAAGAATCTATATTGCGCTTGGCTGATAAACAATGAGGATTTAAGTTTGAAGTGGTTTGATCAAGAATGAAATAACACCTAAAACCCCAGATTTTAATGATCTTTAAAGATCTTAAGAATTCCCGATGAACATTTTACATGCTTCAAATTTTACCTTAATATTATCCGGTATTTTGAACTTAAATTGCATGTCGGGAAAATGAGTAGTGCAATTATTGATGCATTCTTCTTTTATTAAAAATTTCAATCGAACCTTGTATGCAATCTAGTATCAACTAGATATAAGCTGAAATGTAGATTTTTTAGATTTACAACGCAAAATTTGTATCATTATAAGGTTGCTATGAATATTCAATAAACACAGAGGGGAAAATTGAGTCCAGAATAAAAAGGGTATACTGAAATATACATACATGAAAAATTTGAAAATATAAAATTTTCAATGTAATTAAATATATATTATATAAATATTTTTGTGCTTTTATGTATGTACCTACACATTTTTGATGTGACCTTTTTTTGTTTCCTCTATTTACATAGAAGCCTTTTCGGCTGTCACTTATTTTTACTTTTAAATAAATATGTGTATAAAAGGGTTTTTCGAGTGTAATAAATAATATGCCAATGAGATACTACGTTTTACAGGGTGATTCAACGAAAACTCCATAAGCCCGTTTTCGATATACAGGGTGGTGATAAAGTTTGGAACCAAGGTCATAACTTCCGTAAAAAATTTTTTTGTAAAAATCGCTCGGACAGTTAAATTTTTGTTTTAAAAATGCCATCTTTTGGAATGAAAAAAATATTCATGACGTCACTGATAACTTCACTATGACGCCATTATCAATTTTTTTAAATGGAAACCCCTACTTTTTTTACACATTTTTCATAGACCTTTTTATCATATTAATGATCAGATAAAAATATTTAAAAAAATTTCAACCATTTTTGAAAAAAAAAATAAATTTACTCAAAAAAAAAATTATTAATTCTCAATGAAAATATTACAAAAAAAAAGTAAATTTTTAATTTACAAGTAACAAATTTTAACGAAAATGTTCAAATTGTTCCCCATTGACCATTTGGCATTGTCCCATTCGAGTGTAGACACTCTGAATACTATTGTTAATAGCTTCTTCGTCAATTTGTTGCAATTCCGTCCTAATTCTAAGCTCCAATTTTTGTAAATTATTAGGTCTATTGAAATAAACTTTTGATTTTAATTGTCCCCACAAAAAAATTGGTCCACACCGACCTATCCATTTGTTGGGAAACGTGGTGTTAAGGAATTCTCGCACCGCCCTACCAAAGTGTGGAGGAGCCCCATCTTGTTGAAACCAAATGTTTTGGTTAGGAATGTTGCGATTTTCATAATTGGGGAAAATACGAAGTAAAACTGGTAGCAAATCAGTCCGCAAAAAATTCAAGTATCTTTCGGCAGTAAGGTTTTCATTAAAAAACTAAGGTCCTATAAAACGTCTGCCAATCATTCCCACCCATACATTTAACTTTCCCTGTCTTTGACTATGGGATTCTACGGCCCAATGAGGATTTTCCTGTGACCAATACCTACAATTATATCGATTCACTGATCCATTCTTCTTCATCTTCATTTAACTCTTGTATGAGTTTTATTTTGTATGGGTGATACTTTTCTTTTTTTAATAATTTTGCGACATAGGAATGATCCACATTATTATTTCTTGAAATATCTCTTGTTGAAATATTGGGATTTTCTTCAATCGCAAGTAATAAATTTAATTTGGTTTCTTCATTCACTTGAGGCCGTTCTTGTCGAGGCAAATCTCCTACAGATCCTGTTTCTGCAAATTTGGTAACTAACTGTAGATCTTGAAATTTGCGGTCTATTTGGATATTGCTCATTAAACAAAGCACAAGCTTCACCATGGGTTCTTTTTCTATCGCCTTATCCTACCATAATTAAAATTTCGATTCTTTCGCGTTTGCTTAAACGAGGCATTTTTAATTTCGCAAAACTTAATAATTGTTGATTATTATTAAACAAACGAAGTAAGCTATTCAAGCATTGGTAAATGGATTTAAAATTTTATTTGCCATACAAAATAACGTCAACTAAAGCACTTTTATAAAGGCAAATTTTTATTTCAATAAATTTTGAATATCAAAAGCTTTTTCAAATTTATAATAAATTACAATTTATTTAAAGTTTATTATTACTCAAACATTTTATTTTAATTACCTTTTTCATTAAAAGTTATTTAAAATTAGTTTTAAGAAAATTCCAATTGTGTAAAGAAGAACAATTCGAATATTTTCAATAATAATTTGTTATTTTTAAACTAAAAATTAGTTTAATTTATTTTCATTGAGAATTAATAATTTTTTTTTGAGTAATTTTTTTTTTTTTTTCAAAAATGGTTGAAATTTTTTTAAATATTTTTATGTGATCATTAATATGATATAAAGGTCTATGAAAAATGTGTAAAAAAGGTAGGGGTTTCCATTTAAAAAATTGATGATGACGTCATAGTGAAGTTATGAATATTTTTTTCATTCCAAAAGATGGCATTTTTAAAACAAAAATTGACCTGTCCAAACGATTTTTACAAAAAAAATTTTTACGGAACTTATGACCTTGGTTCCAAACTTTATCACCACCCTGTATGTATACATAACTTCAGTTTTTGGAACAAAAAACGCTCGGAGAGGTCGATTTTTGTTTATAGGGGGAAAGAAATATATGTTGACTCAATAACATTTGAAAATATAATAAAAATTCAAAAACTGTTATAAAATGGCTACTTTTCTCTCGGCCTATTGTTTGCATTAGTCGAGAATCGAGAATATCTTATTTTTTTGTTTACGCGACCCATGTAAACTAAGCTTTAACATTTAATGTTGGGGCAAGTTGACTTGACAAAATTTGCGAAAAAAGTAAGATATTGAATTTTTAACCTCGCCTCCTTACTCGCCCGTTTACTTGACTAATGTAAACTAGGCTTGGGTCGAAAAGTATAAAATAAAAAGGAAGAAGAGCCAGATTTATAACAGTGCTTTTATATAAAAAGTCAGTAGACAACTTTCCATGGAAATACACTAAAATTATTAATTAAATGAACCTAACAAGTCTGTTCCAGCATTTCACTTCAATCAATTTTTGAAATACGATTGATGATTTTGAAATACAATACACGTGTCTAAATTACAACTGATGATTTCTGAAATTAAATTGATCTTTTCTGAAATACAACTCGAAAATGTAGATAGACCCCGTTAGAGACTGTTTCTAGGACAATTGAAATGCTGAAAAACAGACTTGTTACGTTCATTTACATTATTTTTAATTAAATAAAGACGACAGAATTATACAACAAACTATAAATTAATAACAGAAGGAAAGTTTGCAGAGGAGAGTAATGAATTACAATGTAGTCAAGATTAATAGTAATGTTACAAAAATATTAGATACACTAGCCCCAAAAAAATACCAACACAAAATGTCAGAATAAAGCGTGGTTTGCAATGTGGTATGATAGGCTAATAAAATAAAGGATGATGCATTTAAATTGGCATAATATGAAAATAATATTATACACTGGAACATCTATCGTGAGAAAAGAAATAATGTCACAAACATAAGAAAAAACTACGAACAAAAAAGTGATGGAGATGGAAAAGAAATGTGGAAGACAATCAAAGGTCTTATAAAAGGAAGAAAGGTAGATAGATGTATAGAAAAGGTTGAGTTTGAAGCTTATAAAAGATCCTAAAGAATTGGCTGAAAAATTTAACAACTATTTTTTTAGAAAGCATAGAGGATATTGTAAACAGAAGTAAACAAACAAATATTAAGGCAGACATTTTAGACATGCAACCTTGCTCAGAATGGAAATCTTTCAAACTTATGACAGAAATTAATCTCAATGAAACACTTAGAGAATTAAAAATGACAGGATCCACAGATGAAATTAAAATAGATCTAATATTAAAAGGGGGACCACAATATTTATTGAATATTTACAACAACTCATTGTCAATAAATACTATCATAGAGTTATGGAAAATAACTTATGTACTTAATACAATTTATGGGGAAAAAACGTAGAAGGATTTAATAGCTAAGAAGAAAACATTAGGTGTAGTTTTTTCTGGAGGTTTATTTTTGAAATTGTCGACAAAATGTCGGATTCGACATTAGAAGGACAGACTCTTATTTTTTCATGTAAATGACAAAGACACAATGATGAAAGTCGCATGCGCCATCTTCTCATTCGACTCAAATATATCCCCCCTGGACTTCAAATTGCTTTTGAGACAGTTAACCGAAAATCTTTAATAGTAAATCTAAACAAGTGCAGTATCAAGGATAGTGTTTTAAAGTGATTTGATTCTTACTTAAAAGATCGGAAATAGTGTGTATAAATTGTTTAAATTCGGGTTTAAGAAAGTGGTACACGGGCTACCTCAAGATCCAGTGCTTGGGCCACTAGTCTTCATATTATACATCAACGATATACTTAGTCCAATCCTGTGAAAAAAATCCTTCCTAAACTGTTTTGCTGATGACAGTATCAAGAAAAGAATTTAGTAATGAACACGCAATCAAATAAAACGAGCAGAGCCATCTAAATTTTTTGATACCGGTGTACTCTAGTAGATGGCTACACTCGTTTTGAATATTAGCAGAACCATCTTGTATTGGTATCTGGTATCGGTCTACACAAGCCTTCATTGGGAATGTTAAATGGATCTGATTTTATCTACTAAGTGGAATGCTTCCAGTGGTGCTTTCTAAGCCAGCCCCCAGGCTCAGAAAATAGAAATGAATGTTTCGAACCGCTTCGAATCGTTTAAAAAGGATAGCGGGATGTCATTGATACAATGTATGAGAGCGACAGCATCATTTCGTTTCGCTTCATTTCTTGATTTCTATTTATCAGAATCCGAGGGCTGGTGGCTTATTCTTGGGCCGGTCGAGATCGTGTCGTCGACGAGACTACAAGGACATACTCTTATTTTTTCATGTAAATAAAAAGGACAGAATGATGAATGTCATGGACGACACGATCTCAAGCAAGCAGCTGTGATGCTGATGAGTGCCAATAAGCACGAAACGCAGCGTTCATCACTCTGCCGCTTGGAAAAAATACTTGGTGCACCTTCAGCACTAAAACGAAAGCTATTATTACTATTAAAATTTCAATGTAATTTTCTCAGCAAGTTGTGCATCGACTTTTAAAATGAAAGCACTGTTAATAATCTGGTTCTTTCAACTCTTTATTTTTATGCATTTTCACTCTTATTGCCATTCATACTTTTAAGGTGATATTAACCACCCGTTAGAGGTTGAAAGTAGGTTTTGACCTGTAGGAGCGTTTTTCCAAAAAGAAAAAGGCTTTATGAATTTATTACCAGAAATTTTCAAATATTATAATAAATGCGTTCATAGAATTTGTAAACTTTTTATATTTCAAATATGAACTAAAAACACATATTCCCAATTTAAAAAGTCAGTTTCACATTATATTACTGCACCTTCTTGTCTGCAGTGCGCTCTTTTTATTGAAACTGCACAAATCGTACCATTTCAAGTGCAGCTGATTTTATTTGCAGCTTTTTTATGCATCTGTTTCGTTGCTTTTTTAAATGCCTGCATAATTTAAAAGCCTTTCAAAACATTGTTCTTTATTTAGGTATATAGGTATACATTTCTGCTTTTTAGCTCAACAGAGAATGCAATTTAAATAAATTATAAGTAAATTTCGAATGAAGGTATAAAAATTTTATTGCTGAGTTGAAAGTTTATTTCTACAAACGAGGTGTTTTTATAAATTCCTATTTTCCTTGAAAATATTAAATTTTCCTTCAACTTCTTCATAAAAAAACTACATTTTTAGTGCTTTATCATATTTACAAATTATTTATGAATACCTTGTCTAGTAATATTTAGTTTTATTACTTATTATTATGTCAACATTATTTTACTTTGTAAATTAAATTACACCAATAAATAATTATCCAAATTATATTATTTGAACGAAAATTTATTAATAATTATATAATTTAATTTAATCGCTTTTAACTACATTAAGTTACTAATTGTATGTATCAGTTTATCTGATGAAACGTAGATATATCACGGAATAAATAAATTAAAATTCTAGCAAATAAAATTTCAAGCAGGATTTAATGGATAAAACAGTCATATCTTTGGGTAGTAAATGTGGAAACTCGTTTCATCCAATGTTATTCTCTGCGGGATATGTACGAGCTCTTATACGTTGGCAGATAATTTCAGTTGTATCCATCGTTTATCATGGTGGATACACATTTTTTCTCTTGACCACAACAGCTGACCACGACAGTTATTTAACCACGCACTTTTGCCGTTGATTTTATAAATGTGTTTGTTACTATTTTTCCACTCAAATATTTCCATTATACTTATATCAATTATAATTACATTATTTGTGTCAAACATTTTCACTGTATAGTTCCATTTAATTTTCAGGCTAACAGAACAGGGATATGCTTTTAGCTAGAGTCCATGACATGGTGTAGTGCTTAACTAACTTATAAGGGATGCGTTGGGATTAAAATTGTCCAAAATTTGAGCATACTTTCACATTAAAAGGGATTATTTTAATTAACAACCTTGACATGGTTGACCTGCTCAAGAATATTAAGTCTTTATCAAAGCGATTTCATCAAACACGCGATGTAATAAAAAAATATCGTGTTCAACAATATGCAATATGACATACAAAATTATTGATTTATACTTTTTAACAACGCACCTCATGCAAAAATTAGTTAATTGATAATTTTATAATCTGATTTATTAAAACTTTATTAATATGCTTTTATAGAATAATGAGTAGGATTTTAAATGCAGATTCGTATAGTTCGAAACTTTTTTTACCTTTTTATCAATATATTGCAAATTGCTTATATCAAAGAGAAACTGGAACTTAATGACATGCTATTACTTAGCAGGCCAATTGATCTCGTCAAAGCGATGAAGTATCTATTGACCCTTTATAATTATCAGTATCCTGTTATTTTGTTCAAACAAAGTTGTATTCTGGTCCACATGACATAAAATCGTATAAAATGAAATTTTATGTTTTCCCTATAATCCAAATAATTTATAACATGCGTGGGTAGCCTATTTTAATTATTTTAATTTATTTTGTAAATTGAATTATTGGTTTATTGTATTAGTATATTATCAATATCTACATCAACTATCTACTATTTCTCTTCTTTTTCACCATTTTCTATTGTAGTTTCATTAATTTTTACCTACTTTTCAAAATACCCATCTTATTATGTTCATCTGTAACCAGTAGGTTATTTTTGGTTGTAGTCCTCTAATGTTTCCAAATGATCAGATAATAGTCGTGATTTTAGAAGTTGGTATACCTTTAATAGGAGCAATTATTTTAACTGCGAATCTCATTATGTTCATAGCATCTCCGGAAAATTGGGCATAACAATACTGAATATACAACACCACCTTGTGGATCCATCCATATTGGGTCATTCTTGGAAGCTGTGTCACAAGCATGACCCAAATCACCTCATGCCAGATGATTTAATGACATAAGAGCACTTATGTTGTATGCAGGGTGTACTATAATATGTGAGACATCAAAATAATGAGAATTTTTCATATAAACATATCAGATTTAGTTTCCTATGGGAGCTGCAATTTTACACAAAAAACTTGCTCTTTTTCTTCGATTTTCCAAATTTATTATTTTACAAATCATGTTCCTTAAAATTTCTTTGAATGAACATGACCTGAGTCTTTGTTACAGAAAATATATTTAAACCGAGATTTAAACGCTGACAATAGAGTTTTGTTCATAATACAAAAGAAGCTACTTTCAGTTCTTCTTTGTTTACTTATTGTAAACTGTACGTGTTATAAAATAAGCTCTTGTACCTTTAAATTAATTTGTAAAATCATATGATTTAATAGTTCTTCAAGACTAGCAATTTATTTATTACTTGTTACTCCGATTTAAGATTTGGTTATAAAAAAACGCATCTATTATTGTCTGTAACTTCAGGTTTCTCTTTACTTGAAATTGAAATTTTGAAGCTCAAAACATACCAATTTCAGAAAGTAAGGGATTTGACAAAATCACAAGGAGTGGTCAGGAAAGTTATCTTCAGAGAAGTATTTATGATGTGCAGAATGTATGTACCTATGCATGTATTAAAAAACTGCCAAAAAATTGTTCGTTTATTGCTGAAGACTTTAACATTTCGACCTCAATAATGGAGAATTACCGATTCTCGAAAATTTGGTCTCTTGCATTTTAAAATGATGTTAGTTCTCCAGGTAGTTTTCACTGACATGTTTTTATGTTTTGTACTTGAGCTCCAGCATCCGATTTTTTTTTACTTTCACGGACTTTGATTTAACTGAGAATATAAGAAATGTATCCGCCAAGTGAACCAAACAGCGAATGCTTGAGTTAGTAATCAAATGAATAAAAAATAATTTTTTATTCAGCCTTAGTTCAAATCTTCCAATTCCATAAAAACGGATTTGCGGAATATTCTCAATTGAATGCTCAATTCACTTAAGCTATCATGGTTAAATAATTATTTTATTTTTTTGTTTTAACTGTCATATTAGTTATCTGAGAATCGTAAGGACGCACCAAGTAAATTACCGATTACACTTATGTTTGCAGATGTTTTTTACGGTAATTGCTAGATAAGTTTTACTGTGATACTGTACTTCTTATAAAACAGATTACTAACCGATTTCCTTAATTTTTAAAATATGGTTATGTTGGTAGCAGATAAGAAGAAAAATCAACACTTGCATTTACTCTGTAATAGTCCCATCATTGCTACGTAAAATCTATTATTTTTTTAATCAACGCGTCACTGTCTGAAGTGGTCTTTCGTAGGTATTATCTGTACTTTTTCTTTTTGTCTCTGAAGCAGTCTCTATTTGCATGTTGACTTCATGCGAGTTATTTGGTAGATTCGGTTATTTGCAGTGACGTTACCAATTGAACCGTTGATTTTGAAAGTGAGATAAGTCCATTTTGTTCAAAAAAAGGGTGAGTTAATGTTACTCTTATTTAAATTAAGATTAACTTCCTGTTTTAATCATTTGCAATTAAAATCGTTAAATATCTAGAAATATCGAAAAGTGGACTTGTCTCACTTTCAAAATGAACGGCTCAATTATCTAGATTCACAGCACACAAAAGATCAATTCTTTTAAAAACGGCCGGAAAACTACAGAAACTAGGTCCAATGAATTTTACTGGAACCATAATTGTGTGGCAAAGAGAATATAATGTATAAATGAGAGCAAGTGAGAACGAATGAGGAACCCCTTTGTCACACAAATGCGTTAAATTTAGGAATATTTCGTAAGTAAAGGTACAAAGTTTCATCAATTATTTTAAAGAAAAAGAAGAGTGGAATCTAAAACTCTATTTATTAAAAAGTGCTAGATTCTACTCATTCTTCAGAAATGTTTCGTTTAATGATTTAGTAGTTTCTTTGTTCCTACATTTAGAATTTTTCTGAAGTAGTAGTAATCTCAATTTAACGTGTCGCAAGTACACGGTCTTCAAAAATTATTGATACTGTTGACATTGCATGGTAGGAAACCTAAGTTTCCCATAGTTTACTTCACTGAAATCAATGCGTTGTGCTGCACTCATTTTAGTTTTGAAGACAACTGTTTTTTTATATAAAATTTGCAACAACCTGAGAAATAACTTGAAAAAATACCCGAAGAAAAACTACTGGGAGACAGATCAGAGATCAGATTTAAATTTGAATGAAAATTAACAGGTATATTTAGCAAGTTTAAAATCACTACAGAGTTTGGTTGCATAGTTGCGGTATCAATCTTATTTGAATTCACTGTACTATACCATGGAGTCCATACAATGAGAAAGCCAGTTTCCATAAAAGTTTGCTTATCGCCAAAAGGTTTTTAATGGTGTTCTTGGGCTGACGAAAAGGTGCCCCATTAGTATGAATACGCAATCTGCTTCTCTATTTGTATCCGTGTAAAATAACCTACTCTGTTGTATCCATACTCCATGACTATACATAATTTTATAAGGAAACCCAAAGATGATGTCAACATTTTCCTTATTATATTCAGTCTAGATTCGATATAGCTTAGCTACATTCAGTTCCTCACGTAAATAAATATTGTATCTTTCAAAATACAATAGGATTTTCTAGCTTTATGAATTTTATGAAACACTTTCTATTATGGTGTTTTTTGCCTTATTGTCCTCAACTATCTTCTCAGTAATCACCAAAATTAGAAAAAAAATTATTAACAGTTTGTAGTAAAAACTAAAAGCGATAACTTATCGTGTTTTTTGTCTTATTGTCCTCAACCATCTTCTCAGTAATCATTAAAATTAGAAAAAAAATTATTAATAGTTTGTAGTAAAGACTAAAAGCGATATAGCTTCTACACAAGCGCGAACTTTGTAGCAATTAGAATAATAAACAAAACTTGCTTTGGAATCATGTTTTCGGTTACTTCACCACTGAATTGGTACAACAGTGGGATTATTTTTGGGCTGGTCGAGATCGTGTCGTCGACGAGACTCTTATTTTTTTATGTAAATGAAAAGGAGAGAATGATGAAAGTCGTAGACGATATCATCTCGACCGGTCCAAGAATAATCTCACAGGTTCGTTCCGACAAAGTGAGAAACCGTACATTAGCGGTCACGGACATGCGCAATAGACAAAACGTTTTCCATAAGAGAGATCTGGTTGTATTTCATCTAGCCTCGTCAAATTATTATTGTTGTTTAGATTTAATGTAAGATTATTATTATTAGTTGTCATTAATACGATCAAAAATAGTTTAGTTTAAAACGTTGTGAAGTTAAATATATAAAACAGAGGGCCGATGAAGGAGGTAGTTGTATTTGAAATGATACATTATTTGGGAGTACCATATACTCATGAAGCTCTAGAAATTTACAAAATAAAAAGTAATTTTAAAAATACATATTACAAATAATTATAAACCACCCAACAAGATTTTCTATTTCAATATTTTTAAAGGTCAGGTTATAACCTAAGAATGGAAATCGTCAAACCATGGCGAATCGTGTTCCAACGACGAGGCTTTCTGTTATAGTCTAGAGATAGTACGAAGTTGACGCATGCGCATAAAACTGATCGAACCAGTTCTCTTACGGTTTCGTGAGGGGTTAAAGTTAGTTGTCGGAACGAACCTAATATTGATAATTTTGCTCTTATTTATTTTTCAACTGACTAACATAGGAGAATCTATATGTCTCTTGAGAAATGATGGTTTGTTTTATTGTACGTAATTTCTTCATAAATTCTGTTATCCTGTTAATACACTTTGAGCGGGTTGGTTATTAGTACCCGTTTTCGTGGACTATTTGTACCCGTTCGGAAAGTACTTACATTACCATTGTATTAAAGACCCAAATTTCGAGCGCTACGCAAGTATGTTGAGTTCGTTAGACCACCCTCGTAAAATGTGTTACATTTTTTACTATTCCTAGTACTTCTATACAAGGCTCTTTTTGTAATTACACCATACGTTTTTTGAGTCTAATCTTGTTTACCTACCAGAGAGTGGACCTTGGTGGATTACCTCACATATTTTACCTCTATTTTCGTGAATACTATGATTTTTTGTTAGGAAATCTCAGGCAAGACTTTTTTATATTATGTTCAGAAAGTATCAAACAAATTCAGAGGAAAGCTGTTTATAGGAAAAAAATATATTGTTGTGACAAATATGAAGGAATAATGCTCTAGTATCAAGTGCAAAATACACGAGAGAACAGGTTCAAAATAGTAAAAGGATGCAGGTACATGTTTAGGCTACACAAATCAAAAAAGCTTTATCTGATTTTAAAAATCACTTTATTGTAGGATAGAGAGGGACTTACTTTAGAGTTCAGTTTTCAATAAATAAAGAAGAATCAAATATCCATTTAGGTACTACCATAAAAACCAGTTGATCGAATATTTGTTTCTTTGATGATAAATACAACCCACGTATAAAAGCAACAAAGTTTTATCAACAAATTCTAAACTATCCAATTTTCTGCTATTTTAAGAGGTATAATTCACCATAAGATTGTTTAGAAATTAATTTATGTCCAACGTCTTCGAAGAAAATAGAAAGAGCGTAGAAAAATCAAAATAGATGTTACCAAATTTGTTTTATATTTTGGATGATGAACCTACCGCTACTCTTCACAATAGTATACTAATTTGGAACGGTAGGATTCAGTAATTTTGCTTATACAGAGTGTTATGCGAATAAATGGGCCTTTCCACAGTAAAATATTTTTCAATGAATTTTATACTATGCATGGCTCTTAAAAAAACCTAATTTAATGGGCTGGTCTGTTTTTTAATCAAGGCACCCAAATAATTTAAATATTAATTTATTAAATTATTATTCAGAAATTGTATTCAAAAAACCGGCAACGTTGCTGGTGTTCCCGTCATGTCTCCTCGTGTCTCCTCGTGTCCAGTCGTCTCTATCAACTCTACCAGCTCTAGAGTCTGTGATCGGTGATGACAGAATGCACTTGTCAAATTTATTTCCTTGGGGCTGGATTCCTGAAATCTCACACAGTGAATGTTAAATTCACCTTCCTCGAGCGCATGCGCAAACTTTCAGTCGTGAATCTTGATTCGCCTAGTTCAGACCAAGTGAATTTGGATTCGCTGATGATATTTTGACGCATGCGCTTCGAGGAAGGTGAATTTAACATTCACCATGTGAGATTTCAAGAATCCAGCCCCTGTTGGTTAACTTGTGTAACACCGTCATCTGTCAAAATAGAGTTTATGGAGCTTTGCGGTGGACGAGACGATAGGGGATACTAACAACGTTGCCGGACTAGAACTTTTGAACATTATTTTTTATTTTAACTTTATCTTTAAGACTAAATAAAAATTAAAAAATCGTGACTTACTATATGTAGTATATTTTTAAGAAGTGCTACCAAGGTTCTTAATTAACTACTGCAGTTTAATTAGAGTTTCAGATCTTAACAATCAATAATACACCTACTGGCAAAGTCAGATGTTAATTTTTTAACACGGATCTTGTAAGTTTATTTGGGATTTTCTGCTTTTATGGATTTATTAGCCTCATTTATACTGGTCCTACAGTTTTCTTTGTGAACCTCGTTTAATTATCTCTGGAAACTTAATAAGAATGGTATATTTACCTAAAAATTTGGTATACATGACCCCACTAAAAATTTATCTGTGAGATTCTTTCTATTTACGATAATTTTGATACACTTTTTATCATGTTTGACTCTTCAGAGTGCGTGTTAATCGTTCATATCTCTTGAAATGATATGCTTTTGTTTGTGATGATTTTCTTCCTCTTGCAAAAACCTCACTTGAGCCTTCCCCCTTTTAGTGATATGTTTGTTGAGCTACTATTATCTTAGTTTGTGTACACAATAAAGTCACCTGATATTTCCTAGATCTCATATTAAAAACTTGACTACATTTACTAGACATGTATAAACATCAACTGTTCTAGATTGTACCTGTTTAAGTTATTTTGCATTGTAAAAGTATAGAATAAGACAGTCGATATAAACAAAAATGATCACAGAATACGGCCAGAGTTCGATTTTAATCGTAATATACAGAGTCCGGCAAAAATCTTAAAACGGCGCTATAACTTTTGAACGAGTAAAGATCATGTTGAAATTTTGGGAAATTTGTACAGTACTGTCATAAAAACAAAATGTCCAAATATTTTAGAACCAATCTTTTTCTTTTTAACAGTACAAGATTTTCAGGTTTCTTTTTTCATTGTCATTAAAAAAGATAATACTTGATAGGAGATATATTGTTAATTAAAAGACTTTTTGTTATACATTATGTTATTTATGGTTACAAAAGCAGTCGCTTTTAAGGTTTTCTCGTCAATTTAGTAGAAATTAGTAAACATTTTTCTCGCTCTACTCTTTTGGGGCTATAATTTATGGCCTTTAAGCTCTTCGTGGCGTTATTGCATTACAGGGTATTCTTGAAAGTAATATTAAAATGAATATATTTGTAAAATTTCAATGCATTGTATCCAGATGTTCCTGGGTATAAGGTCCATATAATATGTCGAAGACAGTGGCGTGGCTAAGTCGGGAAGGATCCCGGTGCAAAATAATTTAGAGCATTTTTAAATTATTATATGAGGTGAGTTTAAAATAACGTATGAAATTTACAATTGCTTCATTAATTTATTTAATGAAACTCAATACATATTCATGAAAAAGAAATCAACAACTTAACAATTAAAATAATTGAAACTGTTGAAAATAAAAGCATTTTAAGTTTATCCTTCTAGCAAGGCTTTTGACTGTATCTCACCTGGTATTGTGTTCTTATTTCTCAAACAGAGTTCAAGCGATTGCGTTGGGAAATCAGTTATCCCATTCAGCACTAATTATTATTAACGCGGTCCCTCAAGAGGCAATATTAGGGCCATTGCTGTTCCTTAAGAGCCAAAATAGGCTTTTAGTCAATTCACTGCAAATGAATGAGGCAAAAACAAGTATGATGTATTTTTCTTTGCGAAATTAGATTACAAAAACCCAGAGAATGTTAGATTATTGGGAATATACCTTAACCTAACTACCATGTATTGTTTCTATCTATCACAACATATGGCATTTTAGCATGGGGTCACGGCTTCTTCCAAAATCATTTTCGATTTACAGAGAAAGGCGTTTCGAGTCCTTCCAAATTCAACTAGCTGCTGCAAAGCAGATATTCAAAATAGAGTATTAACCATTTTAGAATGTAACACAATAAAGTCATTCCGGTTTACACGATTACAATACAAGAGGGAGATCACAAAAGGGTAGGTATGATTTTTTATTGTATTTACCTCTTTAATTATCTAACAGCAAACGTACAATAAAGAATTTGAATTGATATTTGTCATTTTGAAATCGTGAAAAAATGTCCAATTGTTTTCGAAAAACTTTATTTTGAAGTTAAAAAGGGACTATATGCCCTTGGAGGTCTCGGTTCTCTACACTACTTTGCCCTATGATAGCTACGCCACTGGTCGTCAACTATAAACAAAATACTACTTGTAGGTTTTTATTTTTGATATGTCATAATAAAAATGTTATGCAATAAAGCAAGCATTTTCTCACCTCACAGTGACTATTTTAACATTAATAATTTTAAATGCATCTCTTCAACCATTTCCCTTCGGTATTTAAAACCGATTCTGAAAAATAAATGTAATGTTTTTTAGAATGAGGTTTTCTACTTCGTTCTTGCCTACTTCAACTCTATTACCTATTCATATGCGAGAGGTGAAAATACGATTCTAAAAAACATTATTCTTAATGATCTTCGCTGTGGTTTTAGGTCATTATCATAAACAGCAGATTGCGGCATTTCAAGCCGGCTTTAAATTTTGCTTTAAAAATGTGTTTTTCAATTTACAGTTGATCGTTTCTCTAGTTCATTCGAATTGCAGATCATTTATTTGTTACATAAAACAATCCACTCTCAGCTTGCTCTTGTAGCTACATTTCTCCTACTAGGGATAGCCATAAATACTATACCAGGTCCTGCAGTTGTTCGGTTACTTTTAGACTTGGGCAAGGAAGATTAATAGAAGTTTTTCGATAAGACTGCTCCAACAGACATAAATCTTACTTTATTGACATCCCACTTATGCATATAAAAGCACGAAATTATGTCAAAAACAAATTCTTATGTATAAATAATATACTTTTAAAAACAATCCAAAAGATTTATTGTAAGGAATTAATAATATTATTTATTTTAAAATAAATACAGCGGCCATCCTAGGATTTTCATCAGCAGGATATTAAATCAAAAAGGCACCGCCCATCCATTACTTTATTAATATGGGAAATAGATAAAAATTTAAAATTTTGGTGTTGATAACTTTTGTAGTATTCATGAAAATAATTAAAATCTAAAACTTGGAAAATATAATATTTAAATAATGAAATCTTAAAAAAAAACTTTAGGTTTATAATTAAACCAAAGTTTTATATTTTTTTGGAATGGCCTTTAAATAAGTTTTAGCCAAAAAACGATTAAGGTGAAGAGAACATTGTAAATATTGGCGAATTGGCGGGAAATGATGACGTTCATAAAACTCGCCAACAAAACAAAATCCGGCCTCTGGGCCGGAATTGTGCCCAAATATTAGCAAATACCTACATTTCTACATGATACAACATAGAATTTATATTTTGATAACTTTTGTAATTTTCAAGAAAATTTTTAAAATCGTAAATATTTAAATAATAAATTCTTTAAAAAACTTTAAATTCACTAATTAAATCAAAGTTTGGAAAGGGTTTTAGATGGGTTTTCAGCAAATAAAGAATAATTTTATTGTCACTTTTCATTTTTAAGTTCTGTACAAAAATGTGTAAATTTGAGAGTTAAATTTAGTCCAGACATTTTAGAACTTACAGAAAAAAGTTCTCGAAAACTATATGGGGTACAAAAATTAAGTTAAGAACTCAAAATTTAAGAAATGAGAAATGAATTATTCTTTCCGTATATTCTAATAAAATGTTTGAAATTCTTCAAATGAATTATCCAGGATTGAATTTGTGACCAAATTTTGGCTTTTTGTTATAAAAATTCGAAAACCGGTTAAAACCGTTTTTTTTGGGAAATTGAAATTCGAAAACCGGTTTTTCAAAAAGTCGGTTTTTTTATAAACCCTATTTTTGAGTTCTGGACAAAAATGTATAATATACCATTTTCAGGCCAAATTTAGTCCAGAAATTTTACACTTAATTTTTTCAAAACTATATTGTCCAGTCAACGAATGATTATAGAGTGCATGGGGGGGGGGGCAGAAGTTTTGACTTCTAGGATGGGTTTTGGGTCGTTAGGAGCTAAATATCCTAAAAATCCCCGACTCTAGCTCAGGGAGACTCCCGGAAGGTCTTAGATTTTAACTTTTTTTTAGATTTGGGCTTATAACTCCAAAAATATATGTCCTACAGAAAAAAAATACTCTTACCTTTTTGAAAGCTGACAAAATTCTGTACATTTTCCATGTGTAAAAATACTCTTACCTTTTTGAAAGCTGACAAAATTCTCTCTATTTTCCACGCCCATAAAAAGTTTATATCTTAAACCGTTCCTGAGTTATCCTCTTCAGAAAACGCTGTTTCGGATCACATTTTTCGTCAAACGGTGGTGTTAACATGATCGATTTCAAGTTTTTTGCTGTAATATTATAGGATCATTGTATGCAATCGGTACCTAAGTTTTATTGCATTCATTTGGCATTTTTGTATCCATGTGTTTTTAAAGGTTGCGGAGGTGGCATCACAGTCTGTAAAAGCATGCAGAAACATTATGTGCTCGCGCCTCAGCTGCTGCAGCTCTTGAGAAGAGTATGTCCTCTGTCTGGTTTCACAAGAAATATTTCACGTAGGGGAGGGGTTTTCGCCAACAACGGGACAGCTATGTCCACATCTTCGCTTAACACAGACACTGACGAGGAAACTGACTTTACAATGGCTGTAGATATAATTTTCACATCTGCAAATCCTCTACTTGGAAGGCATTTATATTACTTTCCTCCAGTTTTTGCATCAACCTCTTGAATAAAAGGTTCTTATTGTTGGCGTTTCCGAGAAAGATCTCCTCTTTGGCGGTGGTTTTAGTTTCCAAGGTGAACTGTATATCCACACACTTCTTCAGCCGCTATCTACGATTCTGTTCTGCCAACTCAACGGTTGATGATAAAAACCTTAGGTGAAAATGGAAAAGGTATTTTCTTCTGTAGCTCCAATAGTTTTCGAGTTCTAAGCGAAAAACAAAAAAAGTAAAATTGTAAGGCCTTCCGGGAGCTTGGCTCACCTCCGAGATTCGGGGACTTTTAACATGTTTTCCTCCTAACGACCCCAAACCCAAAGTCTAAAATTTTGCCTCTCTCTATGTACAATATGCTCCACGATAATGTGGTACACAAAAGAAATGCTAAGGCAGCCAATAAGCAGATGTTTTCGTGAGGCTTGGAACATCCCTTAATCTCGCCACACCTTTAGTCGGTGGTGAGATTAACCAGGCACTCTCTGACTTTGCGATTCAAACAACTTTACTTAGAATTCTTCTTAATTAAGCTTTACTCACAATGCGATGCGCATTGGAAACGCACAGCCAGGGAATGTCTAGCCATTTAATTACTGAATAGCGGTGGGCGAAACTAATGGATATTCAAGCCGCAACAAAGATTCTAATTCGCGCTAACATTTCTTTTGTGTACCACATTATCGTGAAGCAGCTTGTACTCCACACTTCTTTTTGAGCATTCGTTGACTGCTAATACAGTATTAATATCCGGGGTACAAAAATGGTCTAAATTTTATGGAATGAATTGTTTCTTCCGAATATTCTAATAAAATGTTTGGAAGTCTTATTGATACAACCTCTTAAGAGCCAGATTTCTGCCCCAATTTTAGCAAGTATAATAAATTGCGATTTTATTACAGGCGTAGCCAGAAAATATGCCCAGACGGGAAAATCTTGAAAAAGGCGCCGAAATTTTTAAGAAATTCTTATTGTGTTTTAAGATGCCTGCAAAATTTTTGATAAGCGTACTTTTAGTTATTTTTGCGCTTTATACTACAGAACATATTATAAAGATAATTGTGTTGTTATTGCATTTCTCATCAAAAAATGTTAATTTATGTTGAGGATGTAAAGATATTTGCATTTTATAATTTATAATTTATCATAAAATTTACAATAATGACATATGACAACAATGTAAAAATATTACAATTATTTCTTCGTTTCCTGGAACTTTAATCTGATAAAAATAACTTCTTAAAATTTATTTATGTTTATTTGTTTTAAATAAAAATTATTAATAACAAAATGGTCTATATTTTCACTAATTAATTCTTGCGCTTTTAAAAAATATGTTAATTTCAACTTTATCACCTTTATTAGATTGTTATCATAAATTACCAAAAATTTGAATTAAATATTAAGAGGTAAATGGTATCTTCAAAGTCTACTTCTTTAAAATATGCCAATTACCTCGGAATTTCTATTTCTATCCAAATATTTTTTTAAATATTTTACCTTTGTTTAACGATTCCTTCCCAACAACATACCGTGGAGCGTGTCCGCGACTTTGTAAGCACCCTGTATATGTTTTTGAAAAGAGCTTTAGATGAGTTTTCAGCCAAAATGAAATCATTTCGTTTTTGAGTTCTGGACAATAATATGGAAAATCAAATTTAGCCCTGAAATTTTAGATTTTTTAGAGAAAGGTTGATTTCTCAAAAAATATATAAATTAATTAATTTTAATCTTGAAGGAGCCGGCATCAGTGAATATATCTTGCCAGGGGGTGAAATCACCCAATGATGCCCTTTGGGTGCGCCACTGAATAAATATAATTAGAATTCTCAGAATTATAAACGTTTGTTACATTTTGAATCAAAGCTGTTTACAAACAATAAAGTTTATGAAATGCAAAATGAAATTCAATAAAGTAAATTCCAAGAGTTGCGCAATTAGCAAAACAATACAATATAATATTAATTAAAAGGAAATACATTTGTAAAATTTAGGTTTTTGGAGTGGTTTTTGTTAAAAAATATTCACTTTTAAAATAAATGTTAATTCTTAAATTTAAAAACATCGCGAAAGTTAAAATTGCAAAACTTTTAATTCAAAAAAGTGTTGGATTGTAATTAACAAATTAATTTTTCATTGCAGGAGACCGACGGCGGTGCCTCAAGCTCAAGCTCAACCACAACCGACCCAGCCGCCCCCGATCCAACAAACTGAGCCTCAACAGCCTTCGCCCTCTCAAGCTCAGCAATCGCCTCAACCT
Organism: Stenus bimaculatus; assembly: GCA_963971135.1. Classification (NCBI taxonomy): domain Eukaryota; kingdom Metazoa; phylum Arthropoda; class Insecta; order Coleoptera; family Staphylinidae; genus Stenus; species Stenus bimaculatus. The sequence goes on from OZ020187.1 coordinate 15,979,250, forward strand.
GCTAAATTGACTCCTTCACCGGCTTTTGCCTCCAATGAACAAGTTGATGTGGAGCAGGAAGGTCAAGCCATTCAACCGGCGACTCCGCCAAAACCGCCGCCTGTACAAAGAGCTATTTCATTACCCGTTTCACAGCCCGAGAGACCGCAACGGTCCCTTAATTATAGTCAGAGCGAGAAAACTACAAGGGATAGGCCTAGGCTTGCCAGATCGACATCAAGGAAGGAAATTATAAAAAATTACCTAAAGAAAGAAACCGCAACGTTTTTTGGAGTATGTGAAGATAATGAATGTACGCAAAGAGAAAGGTGGCTTGATAGAAGGAAACGTCTAGCTGCGCGGTAAGTGATTTAATTAATTAACAAATAAGCATAAATTATAATAGATCTGAAACTTTACTTTGCATAAAACTACTCAAGAGCAAACTTTTAATCTCTTGCTGCATAATTTGCAAAAATGCCAAGCACTTGATGTGAAATTTCAAAGAGGGCTATCAATTATGAAATTACTTAGTTTGAATCAAGTGGCTCTCGTTTATAACTTTGAATTTCTTTATTTTACCTTTTTACACCTTTTGAAAATTCCCGCCTTTACTAATTTATAAAGACTCCTGAAACTTGGTACTGCATACTATAGAGTATATCTAGATTATTCTAAAATTGCATATTATTAATATCAAGTCGTTGAGCAATGCATGTGCAAGCTAATCTAGGAGCTTAAAATGTTCCTCCGAAGCTGCATAACATGCAAAATATTCCCTTTAGGCATTCTTATCAGTTTCCACAAAATAACTTATGTGTTAATTTAATTATATACCTTAGTATAGAAATTCTTTATTATATGAAATTTGCATTTTTTAGTAATTTATTTAATATTTACCAATTAGTCTATTTATGCATACTATTTTATAACGTAATTATTATGCATATTTCTAAAACAATGTACAGGATGCAACAAAAAGGCTGACTTTGTGGGCTTGTAAAAGAAGGTGATATTAATAACTTAAGGGTGAGAATGCAAATGCACTGAAGTCTTATTTCCGTGCTAGACTGCTGTGAAATTGCTACTTGTAAGCCCTTTTGACAATCTACTCAGACTACAGTATATACTCATTCATGTGTGATCCAAATTTCCTTGAGGAAAATGCACGCTTCACAACGTTCTTATCATTGATTGCATTTTCAGAAAATAAAATTTGTAGACTAAAAGTGGATAGTTCTAAGAAAAATTTATAAAACATCCAACAGACAATTTTTCCATATATACATACTTGTGATAGTCACATGACTATCAACAGAACTATAGTTTCGTTACGTATCAATCTGTTGTATATTATGACTGCAATATATTTTCACTTTCTTGTCGAATAACTACTTTTCGAAAGTGTTGCTTAGTTTGCTCATAAAAAATGAAACACAAATAATGTTATTTAACTTGATACAGATAATGTAGAAAATTATGAATAAGAATTTTTTTAAACTTGAAAAAAGTATTAGTTCATTTTTTGAAAAGAACATATGGGCCAATTTTGTGTTCAAAATAACACTGCCCATTAAAAAAGTAGTTGTTTTATTTTTTCCAAAGAATTATCAAGGATAATATTATAACTGGTAAGAATATTATTGAATTATTTTAGAAACACACTCGAAGTTGCATTTTCCTTCTTGGGATTAAAGTTCGTGCATATCTAAAAAATTATCGATAGTTATTCTTGCAAATCAACTTTCAGTCATAGTTTTTAGGTTACAATTCAGTTTATAGTTTATTAAAAAAATTGAGCTTGGTATTGTCAGCATGGTATTGTCACCGCTGTATGGTCAGCGTGGTATTGTCAGTCTGGTACTTTATTTTCACCTATTGGGAATTTTATTCTCAAGGGTAATATCACAAGTGGTGTCAGATTATTATCGAATTTTTTTTAGAAATCCACGAATTTTAATCCCAACGACCAAGATGGAGATTAAAATGAGTTAATAATTTCTCATTTATCGATAATATTCTAACCACGAGTGATATTTGGAAGAACAATATAATGACTAAAAAAGGTGTTTAAGACCAATCTTTCCGCTCGTGACGTCACGTGAGTTGTCCCTATTCTCGCAATGTATTTCCCACCTATATGTATGCAAAACATCAATTTGTAGAATCGTAGTAGCAGCCTTATCAATTAACGATTGTTTTTCAAATTTGAAACACGGATAAAGGAAATTCCACTCTGTATTTTGGCCGTTTTGAAGTTTTAAAATTCTTATTATAAATGTATGTTTTAGACCATTGAAAATAGTATAAAATGGCCATTTTCATTAATAATTTACAAAAAAAATATAAGACCTTTAAAAAATTGAAAACCCAATATGACGAGTATAGATCGCCCTTTTAAATGCAAAAATAATTATTCCAAAATATTTATAAATAAAAGACCTACGACGATTCCTGCAAACCCCTAAAAACGTTGCGGGAGGATTGCTTTTAACAAATCAATTGTCAATGTGAGACTTGACTTTAACTAGTTTTCAGGTTATAATTCAGTTTAATAATTAAAAGAAATGAGAGTGTGGTATTGTCAATATGGTATTGTTAGCGTGGTATTGTCAGTGTAGTATTTTATTTTCACTTATTAGGAATTTTATTCTCAATGTACAAATTTCGGGTATTACAAGAATAATACATGGTCTAAGTTTCAATAAAATATAAAACTTTATATTTTAGATTGTGCACCCTGTATAAATGTAACTTCTCTGATAAATAAGTATTTTGAATTTATAATTTTGATTTATTTTAAAGTTTAAACTTTTCATAGCTTTCATAAAAGTGTTATCATCGTAGTCATTGCTTAATCCTGAAATTAATAATCCCGGATTAGTCCTCTAAAATTTAACTAAAATACCTCGATCTCCAATAAATTTTATTTCATAGTACCATCTCCAATTCAGCTAGGATTAATATTATTTTCTGTCTTTTCATTTTAATATTTGCTTAAGTGTATGATAATAATTTTTATTAATTAAAACTTATTCTTAGAATTTCTCATTTTTAAACGCTCGAATATTTTATTATTTACTTTTATTTCTATTTATTTTGAATCAAGTAAAAAACACTTTTCCTCCATCCGAAAATATGATATACATTTTAAAACAAGATTTAGATTAGTGAAAAGAAATTTCTTCTGAACTTTTTATATTTCTATTTCTAAATTATGTGATTATGAAGCAACAAGTAAACAAATTGAGCACAATATTCTGCCATATGTAAAAATTATTCATAGATTTAACAAACGGTTAATGTTGAAAAACGTCACCCGATGTTGTTACAAAATAGCGAATTTTAATCAAATTTGTGTTGAAATGAACAGAAGAAGTTTGAAATCGAAGAAATTAACCCATTTCCAGCGTAATGGTATACTCCAAAAATTGTTGCGGCAAAAGAAAGGTACAAAAATAATTATTCTCATAATGTGATAAATTAGGGAAAATCAAAGACTTTAAGTTGTTTTCCAGTAATTTTTGTGCTATTTTTTGTTATACTACAGAAAACGCTAAAAATAAAAATGCGTTAGACAATACAGGGTGTCCCGAAAATGGCCCAAGAGCACTTCTGTAATTGGGAACCCTTCAGGGATTCTCAGAAAAATGGTTTAGAAAATCCTCTTGACCAATTGACCGAGATATAAAGAGTCAAAGTTAAAAATTCAATTTCTTTATTGCTATGAATTTTGAAAAATCGCTAGTTGTCCTGTAAAGTTTGGATTCTCTTTCGTCGTTTATTCATAAATTAAATTTTAATCGTGTTTTATTAACTTTGCAAATTATTTTTTTAAATTGAAAATTTTAACAGATACCTAATTATTACAGATAATTTATAGTTTTAAAAAATAAATTGTGAAGTTATTAAAATACAATTTAAATTTAATTTATGACTAGTAAACAACGAAAATTCCCAACTTGACTCGTCATATCTCAGTCACTTAGTTAAAAAAATATTTTTTACTATTTTTCGGGACACCTTATAATTTATTGTTTTTTGTTGTTGCTAGAATCATATTCCATTAAAAAAGTATTATTTTTCATATTTCATTATTTTTCATGTAGCTACGTTTAATGAAATTTTTATTGATTTTTTCAATTAAGCAATATAGTTTTAGACCAATTTTTAATATAAAATTTAAAAAGATTTAAGCATCCAGTTTTATGACCCAGGTTATAATTTAATTTAATTACATTTTTAGATCAGATTTTTATTTACTATTTTACTTTATTTGATCATAATATTCTAATAGAGCTTAATAAATTTTGAATCGTAAAATCTACGTGTACTCCAAAATGAAAAATGAACATACGATAAGAATCACTTTATCGTTTAGAAATGGTCTAAAATTATTCCAGTAAGATAAAATTCATCAAATCTATAAAGATATAAAATTTAGCATAAAATCATATCAAACCTCGCTGATTTACAGCTTCCGACATTTTTATTAAACCATTACTATCTTCTGTAATAAAATATTATAAAACTTTGGAAGTTCTCTTCTTAGGAAATATTATTATTTAAAGTTGGTTAGTTTCACCTCTTATACAGGGTTATTTTTAAGTTAAAACTCAATAAGGTCGTTTGAAAAAATATTTTGTATATAATATAAAAAACATACAGTGTAGGTGCGCGTCTTAACTAAAATCTTCAATATTGGAAAAACTAACTTTTATATTTTTATTTTTTTTTGTTACATTTTTTTTATTTTTTCTTTTATACCCAGGAAATTGTGAACAAAAGCAACCACATATTTTAATTTAAAAGTCAAATTACTTTCTTATTTATATTAAAAATAATTTCCCAAACGACTTATTTTATTAAGTTTTTTAAAACATTTTTTTTTTCATGTTTGGAAAAATATTTTTTTTACAAACGTACTTTAAACTTGTTTTTGTTTATTAATTTGTACAAAAAAATAGGGTGTTACATTTAAAATCAGAAAGTTGATATAGTTTCCGGTGAAAGTGATATTGATTTTTTTTAGTTCAGTAAATCTGTTTTCATTTATAATTTCATAGATAATGAAATGACAGGGTTGGCCCTAGTTTCTTGTAGACCCGGTATACAAAATAATAATAATAATTATTAGTATTATTTCTAAAAATATTTATACATATAAATTTTAATGATTTTATTTTCTAATAAATTGTTACCTAAGAATAAAGTTTTGTGATTTTTTTTTGTTTTAAAATTATCAAGATTTTCAAAAAACGAAAATTCTAAAAAGTATAAGATATTTCATCAAAAAAAACATAATAACTCAAAATTCAGCTCTCTGTATTAAATTCTATACAAAAAGCATACCAAAAACTATACAGGATTTGACACGTTTTGCGTGTTTGCTCCTCAATTACATTTGTGTAATTTTACAAGAAAAACTTCTATATGTATATTTTTGCAAAACTATGCTCATATACCTAAATCTAGATAAATTAAAAACAAAAATTGCATATAAAAGTATAATTCTTATTTAAGTTCGGTATTTCATTATTTTTTAGTTTCCAATTTAAAACAACTTAAAAATATCTAGGATAAATAAAAACATGGTTTTTTCAACATTCCCTATCACCTTAAGCTTCGATTGAAAATTTTCAGTCCAGTCCAAATGAATTTTGTCGAGACGCGTTGTTTACATAACTGAACAATGCCCTTACTCAATCTAATCACAATTCAATTCCGCAAGATAAACATAATGATTTCTAGAAATATTTTGTATTTTATTGAGAAAATTGTTCTTAAATAAAAACAGCCTTTCAAAACATATTTTTAAATTTAAATTACTCGAATATAACCCAAACATTAATTGCCGATATTTCCTATATGATATAATTATTTATCACGGACCTGTACAAATTTCACTCTTTTATAAATTGAAAAGTTTTTATTTTAACAAGATTTGCGGTATGTAATACTTCTTTCTTTAATCATATTAAAAATTTTAGGTACATAAAACTCCGTCATTACGAAAACACTTATATTTATTTGCGCGATTGCTTTTTCTTTCAGCACTAGTTTTTCCTAAAAGGGATGAACTATAATCAGGAAACCTGTCTAGATCTCTTGTCCTGGTAACACTTCTTCAACTTACTTTTTTCATGACAGAAGTTGGGATAATTACCAGGAATGTACAGCATTTTAGATTTGTAAGAATGAAATAGGATACAATAGAATTTATTTGTGTTTTACAAAAAAATGTTTTACACAAAGACGCATTGTACACCAAAATTCAAATTTATACTGTTTAAAAAGTTGGTGTTTGTTGTTGTATCATTAGAGGGTTGTATACCGTTTCATCGAAACTTACTTTCATCGACATGGATTAATCAAATGCAATATCATCGACAGTCCATTGTATCGACAGACTTTTGAATCGACATACAAGATTATTGGTATACTATCATTTCATTGATACTGCCTTTACAGCGGCAACAGTTTTATCGCGACAGTTTTATCAACACAGCTCTTTTAGAGACACGAATGTTTCAGTCACGATTTCATCGACAGACATTTGCGTTTACAAGGCTGTTTTATCAAGAGTACTTTTAATTGAGACGGACCTTTCACCTGTTTACAGTCGATATGCCTTTTATCGACAATACAATTTCTTCGACAATGTCATTTCATCGATAGTCTTTTTATCGACTAAGGTTTCATCGACACGACCGTTTAATAATTATTATCGATGAAACAGTCGTCTTGTCCATGAAACTGAATTCGACAAAAAGACTGTCCATTGAACGACAATATTAATGAAATGGTTTTGTCTTTGTAAAACAAGTGTCGATGAATCGTCTTTGTCTATGAATAGATAGTATAGTCGATGAAAACTGTAGTCTGCAGTTGATGAAAAGACTGTAATTTTCGCAGAAAATGTTTTATCGATGAAAACATAATTTCAACGAAACGTTCTTGTCGAAGAAGATAAACTGGTCTTATCAATGAAACGTCTTTGTCGGTGAATCGGTCTTGTCAACGAAACGTCTGGGAGTCTGAAATGGTCGATGAAAAGAATTGTCGATGATATTGCTTTCGATAAAATTTTTATATCAATGAAATTACTTTACTTTAAAGTGTATTACCCATGAAATGATATACAGGTTGTCTCAGAAAAGTAGGTACAAAATGATTCCACATGCACCAGAACCAGATTCATTCAAGGATAATGCGTTTTATCGACATGACCCATAAATCGACACAATCTTTTCAGAGACAAAGACATTTCCAAGTCAAAGCAAAGTTCCTCGACACACACGTTTCATCGACTTACTTCCTGTCAAGACAAGGTGGTTATATCGACGCACTACTTACTAGTTTTTTATTGACAAAGACGTTTCATCGTCACATATTTTCATCGATACACCTATTTCTTGATAATGTCGTTTTATCGATATTCTTTTTATCGGCACGATGGCCATTTAATCAACAAAACAATTATTTATAGACACGTAAGTTAAAAGTTAAAAACTTAAAACAAAACGTGTTAAACGAAATGTAACTTCAAAAAATCCAAAACAAATTGTCATGTTAGTTAACAAAACTTCCCAAATAAGAGATTTTATTGTTAATTCTATTATTATTTTGTTATTTACCTCTGTACACTATCACCTGTGTGCAATATGGTTTCGTAGGTGGAAAGGGATCGTCGATAAAACATCTTTGTCGAAAACCGACTATTAAACGATATTTTCGATGAAAAGGTCTTAATGATGAATTGAGTGTCGATGAAATGTCTTTTTTGATGAAAGGGTTCTAGATAAAACAAATAATGTCGACAAAAATGGAATTGTTGATGAAACATTTGTTCCCATGAATTGGTCTTGTAGATCAAACGTCTGTACCATTGAAATGGTCTTATCGATGAAACATCTGAGCCGATGAATTGATCTTCTAGATGAAACGTATGTGTCGATGAATTGGTCTTGTCGTTGAAACGTCGTTTATAATGAGGAAGTAATGTAGAATGTCGATAAAACGTCTGTATCGACGAAATTGAAATTTTTGATGAAACATCTGTGTCTATGAATTGGTCTCGTAGGTAAAACGTTTCTGTCGATGAATTGGTCTTGTCGATGAAACATCTGTGCTGATGAATTGGTCTTGTACATGAAACATCTATGACAATGAATTGGTATTATCCTTGCAGAAGTAATGTGAAATGTTAAAAAAAGTCTGATATGTCAATGAAATTGTCGTGTGTTGATATGTGGATTCTCGATGATATCGCATTCCATAAAAAGGCTTATCGATGAAAGTATTTTTACAAATGAATCAAAATAGAACCCAGACAATATACATTTTATGGTCTTCAATCCGTTGACAAAGAGGTTTCTAGTCAAAACTTAGTTTCTAGGGGATAATAAATTGGCAATTTCAGAGACAACCCTAGTGGAAAATGTATTTAAATAATCTGCCTTGATATGATATTTATAAATTTATATTTGGAGTATTTGGCTTTTGAAAGACCTACATCACTTTTGATTTACCTGTTTTGTACAATTTAATTGTATTTAAATACAATAGTAATTGAATGAGAATCAATGAGAATTGAATTGTAATGTTTTATTATGACAAACATCAACGATTTCTAATATTTATTAATAATAACAAATAACTTGATTAATAAATGCAGCACATCTTCCTTGGTCTGCCTTTAACAAAAACGATTTGGTTTTTTTACTAAGCTTCTACTTCTGGTAGTTTAAACATTATCTAGAAGATCCTTAAGGCGATAGAAAGTCAAAATAATTGCTATCAAATTCAAGTATTTTTAATAACCTTCCTATTTGATTAATAGTTGAGGAAAATCTAAATTTTTAATTGTAAATAAAAGAGCGGATTGTATACTAGGCCTGTACAGAAGCCCTTTTTCTTTATTTTGTCCTAAAGTATTAAAAATATATTCCTAAAGTATCCAAAAATACCCTCCACTTTAGTCCGTATTTTCGGTGTTAATATTTTTTATTTGTAACTTATGCCTCTGTACGTGCCTAAATTTATTATTTAAACAATTTATGTTGAAATTTATAAATATATTAAAAGATACGGCCTAGGGATGGTTATTTGGAAGGCGGGTTTTAGTAATTTTTAATGTAAAAATTGGTGATATTCGCCTCAAGGTTTGGTTTTGGGGGGGGGGGAGGTGGGGGTTGTTGTTTATTAATAATAAATATTTTTTCCATTGTTTGAGACATCACTTGTAAATAAAGTTAACTTGGGATTAGAAACAAATATTTCTCGTCACATTTGATTCTCTTTCGCCTTAATATTTTATAGCAAATTAAGAGGATCTTCACTATTTTCTAGTTCTTCTTTAGCATAATTTTGAGATTTGCACGTTTCACTTGACGAAGAAATATTTGAAGAAATATTTTCATATTTAAGAATTAAATTAAGATCTTTGCTATTTCTCCTTATTTCTCTTCCTTCCTTATTTTCAATCAAAAATGATCTTGATGCCTATTGTTGTTTAATTATTATACATATTTTGATCTATAATCCAAACTTTCAACTACTTGGTTTGATGAAATTGATAAAATATCTCATAACATTTATTAAATATTTTCTTTGCTGTTTTAACCGTACTTTTTGCCAATTTAAGACTGTTAAATGGAGGTCCATTGTCAGAACAAATACAATTAGGAACCCCATTTCTTCCAAAAAGCATCTTTAATTTTACAATTACAATTATCTCCAAATATTTTGAAAAATAATCTTGATCCTTAAGGTCTCCGAAATAAATATTGTTCTTTCATCATCATATGACAAATCATCTTTAATGAGGTAAAAGACATATATACTTGTAAGAAACGTGGGCGAAATGGATGAATGACGAAAGAATCAAAATCTTCAAAAAAATTTAAGTTAATTTCTGCAAGCATCGCCAAGTTTAGTTAAATTTCAATATTTATTTACATACAAAACAAATCAACATTCTAAATCTAAATTGTAACAACTTGATAATGGCGACCATTTTTTTTCAATTTATATATTTCAACAGACGTTCACTTCAGATGATGGCTAACGCCAAAACATGTCAAGTGATATATTAAATAATTTCTAAATAAGGATTTAGTACAGCATTTTATTTTTCGACATACTAAATAGTATTATCTACAGGGTGTTCATTTTAAACGGAGCCACCCTAAATAACTCTTTAGAAAAAATAATTTAATGTAAACATGCAGTAACAGGTCGATTTTTATTTTCAGAGGGACGTCTTTTTACAATTTACAAGCAACCCCTTTGATTATTTTAAACGGGAATATGTGTCGACTGATGCATCATTTTAAAGATCATTTTACCCTGAAAATAAAATTATGATTTATTTTAGCCACATTTAAATTTACAGGACACGATAAAAGAGAAAAGGTAAAAAGTAATTTATAACAAAAAATTAATAAAAAAATATGGTGACTTATTGTTTTTCAATAATTATAAATACAGTCGAACTTCCATAACTCGAACTTCTATAAGTCAAATTTTTCCATAACTCGAATTTTGTTTGTAATGTGTTTGTAAAAATATTCGTTTTTAACTTTGCGAAATAATTTCTATATCTCGAATTTTCTATATCTCGAATTTTTTTAAAGTCCCTTGAAGATTTGAGTTAGGGAAGTTTGACTATAATTGGCTTTTGTTAAGTTAGGACACTTGACTTGTGGTTACCGGCAATTTTTAATAATTTTCTCTAAAGGCAGGTAAATTTAATAAAAATTAAATACATTTTATGATATTACCTTTGTTTATAATATAATTCAACAAATACTCTTTTTTGGATTTTTGGGTCTCTCAGACCTTCCAAAAGAAGGAAGAAGCACTCCGCAGTTGAATCTGAAATCGTAAAAAATACTTTCCATAAAATGATTGTCTTGAAGCCTTAGGTACCATACGTAAAGTTTACGTAAAGTTTACGTATGGTACCTAAGGCTTCAAGACAATCATTATGTGTCACCATACAACTGGATCATTTCATTTAGAGGTTACTTTCCATAAACTTTAAACGAGTTTTTCCTGAAACACCCGTTTTCAAACTGGTGGGAGCGTTCTCCAAATTGTAATTTTTGACCAAATGGGATGATTTCGTAAGAACCTCCCTCACAGATGGATTCAACATATAAGTCCATTTTTGCCGTATTTATATTCTAAATTTTAGTGAAATTTGCAAAAAGTCAAACTTTATGTGAATTTTGAGGGGAGTTTTCTTCGTCTCAGCTTAATGACCGAGATTCACACTAGAATTACATCCTTTAAGATTAAAAACTCCAAAACACATATTTTTCAGAAGTTTTTTTCGGTCTGGAGAACGCCCAATGTTTAAGATTGATTTTCCTGCTGACCTATGAAGGAGAGGCTGGATCACCGAGTCGGTTTATCAGAGACATTTTTTTTATTTTTGAAGTTCAAATACTAATAAACTCGAATATCAGCTCAGATTTTTGTTCTGGTATACTGCTACGAACTCACTCCAAAATTCATCAATTTTTTAGAGAGAGAATTTCTCACAAACCTAACCTTGATCAATTGAAAATTATTACATTTAAGAGGATACTCCGTGAAATGTGTAACTCCGCATTTCGCCCGCAAACGTATTAAAAAATGGTGATTTTTCAAACCATTTGGTGAGATTACTAATTGAGCAAAATGAAAAATTTTAATTGCATTAGAAAGAACGTTTATTGTGTTAGTACGATAGAAGACGCTTTTTTCTATAAAAAAAATTATGAACTTCGCTAAAAAGGTCTAAAAAATAGCATATTTTTGCACATTTAAGATTTTTTTTACAATTTTGAATAAAAAAAATAGAAAAAAGCGTCTTCTATCGTACTAACACAATAAACGTTCTTTCTAATGCAATTAAAATTTTTCATTTTGCTCAATTAGTAATCTCACAAAATGGTTTGCAAAATCACCATTTTTCGATACTATTGCGGGCGAAATGCGGAGTTACACATTTCACCGAGTATCCTCTTAACATTAACGGTTGTGAAGTATTAATATTAACCGGTTAATGTGATTAATTTGAATATATTAATGGCTTTAACCTGGTTATTTGGTTTGTATTAATAATATCCGGTTACTTAGACCCTAACAGCATTATTAAGAACTTTTTTGACTTTTTATGTAGATAAGAAATCAAAAAATTACCAAAAAAATAATACTGCCGTTTTCAAGGTAAAAATGCTTTCAAATGATGTTCACTGGACTCCTATTCCCATTTAAAAATTGAATTTCATTTTAATGCAAAAAATGTCCCCGTGAAAATAAAAATCGACTTGTCATAGCATTAAATAATTTTTTCGAGTGTTATTTAGTGTGACTCTTTTTAAAATAAACCTGTATATCATTGTATTTAATGACATGAACAAAAATATAGACTTAATTCATAAAGTTGCTTAGTTGCTGTAGACACCAATAACATAAGTTTCCCATTTGTAAAGAAGAATAATTCAAATACCAACTGTGTTTTCTTTAATTTGAAGCCATTTCTTTTGCTTATTTCAAGGGAACCGAAATAAAAATAGTTGGTTAATTCAAGAGTATCTTAATTAAAGAGTTCCTTTTTTAGGTCTTGCTTAGTTTAAAAACTATATTTAAAAGGAGCAGAAGAGGGGAAAATACTAATTTTCAAATTCATAATTTATATTATAAGCTTCCCTATTAGTGATCACACCTGTTCTCTATTGTAGGTATTACAAAGCTTATTATTTATCATCGCTTTTGACTATCGATGATTGAATGATTTGAATTTCTAAAGTACAATAATTTTGGGATAATTTATTAATAATCTCTGTATATTTTCTTTGACGAAACTTCGTTGAATTTATAACTCCTTGTTTGACACTGATTGGGTCGATTTTGTTCCATTGTGTGCTACGAATTCAAGAGATAACGTGTTAAATTTTTAATTATAACGTATTGATGATAATTGTACGTTATGTACCTTATCATATTTTATGATAAATTTTAAAGTAAATAAAATTAAGTTTGTAATTAATTTAAAAATTCTCTTTTTGTAATATTTTATTATAATAGAAAATGTAAGAAATTTCCTTCAAATAAGTCTCTTGTATAATAAAAAATTCCATATTGATTTTCGTCCAGTCAACAAAAAACTTACTTGTGCTTTTTTCTAAAAAATCTAATTAAATTTACAGGACCTATGGCGAGTTGAAAGATGACTATCAAATCCCGACAAGTAGATTGAGTCGTGTTGTATCAGAGGCAAGCAGGTTTGGGCCGGCTTCAGGTCAACTCCAACGAGAACGTCCTGACGTCCTTCCAGGACCTAGCGATGTCCCAGATACAACTCAGAATATTGAAGATGAAACAAGGGGGAAAGATTCTGTCGCAAGGATGACATGGGATGGACTTTCCTACGTCGTAACGGTAAGAGGCCTAAATCTATATGCTTAACACATCAACCCTTCCAACACGTCATATTTTTACGAGGAAAAAATATTAAATTATATTGAATAGGGAAAATACAGTGCGACCGTTTTGCCATTTTTTATTCCCTTACAGCTACTTTATTAAATTTTAAATAAACCCGAACAAAGTCAAATATTTATTTCATTTTCAATTTACATTGATTTTTTTTATAATATTATATAGTAAAAACAATAATTGTACTATTAATGATTGTTGATTAATACTATAGTAATAACTACATCTTTTCCAATTGGATTTCAGAAAGCGTCAATTGTAATTCAAAAAGAATCAATTTTAGTTCAGAATCCATCAATTGTATTTCAGAATCCATCAATTTAATTTCAGAAAGGACCAATTGTAAAAATTGAGGAAGCCGGTGATTGTGCATGTGAACTATAACAGAAACGTACAATAAAAAATGTGCTTTGGCAATGTAACATTACACTAATAACAATGTAATGCTTAGGTCCTTAGTCACCAAAGTTAAGCCCAATTGAAATAATCTGTTATAAATAAACAATGTCGAATTTCTCCTGTTATCGCTCCTGGTATCATGGAGCAAATGTTGGTTTAATCAATTTAACAATCATTAATGAAGCCAAAAAAATACAATTGTTGGTGGTGATTGTATATTCGTGCAACCCAACAGTCGTTCAGGCAGAAATTCCCGTAGCAATTTCTTTCATTTTTTCTTTGGTATTGTTTAAGTTTTACTTTCATCATATCTGATTCGCTTTCCTCTGATAAATTTGCCTTTAAATCATTTTTACACTTACATTTATCTTAAATTTTTTCAATGTTAGCATCAATTTGATTCATTTTTTCATTGTCTCTAAACATGAATTTTATTTAATTTTCAAATGAATCGGTTTGTAGTATTTTACCCAACAAATCACCCAATTTATTTTCGTCACCTTTTTCTTTACCAGAAAGAAAACTTTTTAGTAAAGTAGATAAAGATTTTTCTTCATCTTTCTCAGAAGTTAAAGGCTTTCCAGCAACGTTTTCTAACTTTCTTGTGAAGATTTACTTTTTGTACTTATTGAAGATTCTGGTAATGCTTGTGGTTGTTCAGGTTGCACTTTTGTTAAATCTGCAACTGGAACAGTTGATGCAGTGGATTATTATAAACTATCCGATTCTTGTCAAGGTTCCGAAGAAATGTTAGATGAAATTTCTATTGGATTATCTCCCTCGGGTTTCACAAATTCCTCATTTATTATATTTAGTTCTCATTTTTTTACTTCTTTGTGAAGATCTGGGTGATATACCAGGTTTATATCATTTTTGTGTAGATGCAACCTTCAGTCGTTAAATCTTTAGATTCATCTACTACTTGTTTCGTTTCAAATGACAGTGACAACTCTTGAATTTCAACAATTTTAATAATTACACTCGTTTCTTCCACTTCCATATCTTTGGGTTCACTTATCAAACTTGATTTATTATCTTCAGTTAAGAGTTTTTCTACAGCTAAAGACTCTTCAGGCTTTGAAGTTGTAGAAATAATCTTGGTAACTAAATATTCTTTATCTTTATTTTATCTTTATCGTCAAATGTTTTTATGTACCTTTATATGCCTTATTTGAATCTTCTTTCTCATCAATCGGACTTCGTGATCTTTCAGATGAAATTTTGGACTCTTTGGGCGAAGTTTCTTTTGAACCAATCTTTAAAATGGTTTCGTGATCAGCCTCCTTTGATTTCTTAAGTAATATAGTCGAAGGTTGTTCTTCTTGACTTTGTAACTCTTCTTGCGTTTCACTCTTTAGAAGCTTAGAAGCTTTTTAGTTAATAGTTCCTTCGAGACGATTGTTCAGATTTTTTCAATGCCTTTGATGGTGTAACATTGGGAGAATATACATTTTCTACCATCTCTAATAATGAAAGTGTTATTTTAGAGTAAAAACTCCGGTTCTACAATTTTGTCGATTTCTGATCTGGACTGCCTGAACGACAAATCCTTTGACACTTCCATAGGTGTTGCTTGATCAGACTTCTTGCATAGTTTCGAAGATATTTTTGAAGCCTTAGGTGAAGATATTATTTATTCAAAAGCTTCTTTTTGCGATGATGGTTTGACTTTTTAGTCGATATAATCTTTGAGACCTTTGCTTGGTCAAATTTCCCCTCTTCTTTATCTTTTTCATTTCTATAGATTTTTTATCAACTACCTCCTGATCGTCTTTATAATGATTGGTTTCCTGCTCTGATATAGGCGTTGCATTAGAAACTCGCTTCAGTCTTACTAAAAGTAGTTCTTTTTCCTTCAGAATTATTTAAATCTTTCTTAAGCTCTTCATCATCCTTGCCGCCATCTTTATCAACATGAGTTTCATCGACTTTTGGATTTGGTAAATTTTCAGAGAATTCAATAATTACTTCTATACTACCGGATGACTAGAGTCGATATCTCGGTACATCCAGAACAGGTTACTATTTCAATGTCTTCAATCGTTTCTAGCTCAGTGATTATTACTTGCACTTTTTCGACCTATTCCGTCTCTGATTGACTATGTTTTGTGGGCATAACCGGAACTGGTTTATCTTCAACACCGGATTTCCTAGTTGGTAATTATTCGGATAAAGCATTTAAGATTTCTTTTAGATCGGGTTCTTCATTTCTAATAGTTTTTACACCTTGCTGTCGCTTATATCTTTACCAGAATGGCTTATGTTAGTTAATATTCTGAAAATTTTCTGAGCAACATCGGGTGGTTCAGGTTTTCCTTTTGAAGACAATGCACCACTTAATTTTTTAGTACCAATTTCTCTTGAATCAAATTTCTTTATTTAGAAGCTTCATAAACTTTAGAAACATCTGATAGAACATGACCTTCACCTGATTTTGAACTCGTTTGATCTAAGCTGGGTATTACTTTATTTCTTCTAGTTTTGGAGGTGGGGTAATACTATCTTATACAGGGTGCTGGAAAATTCGCGGACCAACGCAATGGTGCGATGTTGAGGAACTCTTAGAGAACAAGGAAAAAATAATTAAAAAATTCTTTGTTGCTTTAGCTCGAAGTTATGGAAAGTTAAACTTTCAATTTTTTACTCTTTTAATTTGCAATATTCCCATATTTATGCTTTGGTATGACATGTAAATTATGTAGAAATGCAAAGATATTTAGCATTGTCCATTCTACTTAAGAATGGTATTGTTAAACGTGCTATTTTACATTTTAAATATTTGAATTTTGCACATAAATAAACATGTCAACGTTGTAGCTTAATTACAAATAGGTACAATTGTCAGTGTCAAACTGATCTGACTGGTCACACGAATTTGTCAAAAAAAGTAGTAAAATGTATAGTAACAATGAATATGCTGATATGTTTTTAATATTGGGCGAATGTAGAAATAATGCTACAGCAGCTTCCAGGCTATATGAAGAGAGATATGTTGGGAGAAGACATCCGAATAAAAATGTATTTAGAAGATTGGAACAAAGAGTAAGAGAAACCGGTAGCTTCCTATTAATAGGAACAGATCGTGGTCGAGGAAGAAATGTGAGAAATCCAGAAATGGAAGACAATATTCTTCAGTGCGTCGAAGAAGACCCTACACGAAGCACCAGAGGAATTGCAGACGAATTAGGTTCTGATAGAAAATTAGTTTGGGACGTTTTGAAACAAGAACAGTAGCATCCATATCATTACTGCAAGGTACACGAATTGTTACCTCAAGATTACAATCACCGACTAATTTATTGTAATTGGTTATTTAGAAAAGTTGAGGAGGATCGAAATTTTACGTCAAGGGTGATTTGAACTGACGAGGAAAATTTCAGTAGGGATGGAATGTTTAACCAACATAATAATCACTATTACGCTACAAACAATCCATACCTTACACATGAAAGAGGACATCAACATCGTTTTAGTGTAAATGTTTGGGCCGGAATATTAGGGAATCGATTAATTGGACCTTTCATTATACCAGATCGATTGGGAGGAGAAAATTTCCTTCAATTTTTAGAAAACCAATTAGACAATTTCGTGGATAATATCCCACTAGCAGTAGCACGTAACACCTGGTTACAATTAGATGGTGCCCCAGCGCATTACGCGCTACAGGTGAGGGGCTGGTTAAATCAAAATTTTCCTGGCAGATGGATTGGTCGCGGAGGTCCCATTGCTTGGCCTCCAAGAAGTCCTGATTTGACCCCTCTCGATTTTTTTTTCTGGTCATTTGTAAAAAAATACGTGTATCGTACTAAAGTCCACAATGTGGAGGAACTTACTAACCGTATTTACCAGGCTGCACAATTAGTTAATGCAGCCATGCTAGATCGAGTCCAAAATAATATTGTAAGAAGAGCTGAGATTTGTTTAGATGCAGAATGACGTAATTTTGAGCAGTTCCTTTAGTTTAATTTATTATTGTCGTTATCTGTTATTTGTTTGTATATTGTTTATTGTGTTCGCTTTAGCAATACTTTAAATTTTCTGAATCGCGTAGTTTCTCTTGTTATTAGTTCGAACTTTTTGTTAGTAATCCTTTAACTTTGCAGGTTTTTGTGTATTATTTAAAGTAAGTTTTTTAAATGTTTTTAGTTATTTATGCATGCCATTGATTGTTATGGAAAAATTAAATACAAACGAATTACACCTGATCATGGCATTTTAATTTAAATAACTAAAATTAACACAGAGTTGCCAAATTTAAGATTTTAAAAACACATATCTTCGAGGTAAAGCAACAAAGAATTTTTTAATTATTTTTCCCTTGTTCTCTAAGAGTTCCTCAACATCGCACCATTGCGTTGGTCCGCGAATTTTCCAGCACCCTGTATAGTAGTAATAAAATGGCTATGAAAATAAATAAGGTCATTTGTTGGGTAAAATACTACAAACCGATTTATTTGAAAATAAAATTGAAGATATTTTTAGAGAAAATAAAAAAAATGATGCTGACATTAAGAAACTTAAAGATAATGTTGTAAAAACTAAATATAAATGTAAAGAGAATGTAAAGGTAATTGATTTATCAGAGGAAAGCGAATCAGATGATGAAACTGGAATAATAGATAATGCACAATCTTCTTACGTCCGTGGATAAACTCAAAAAACAAATCCAATTTGAAACCAGGGAAATACGAACTCGTTCGTTTTTAAAACCTGGTTTCAAATTGGATAATAGATAATGTGTTGATTGAAGACAAACTTAAAGATATGTTAAATAACAAAGAAAAATTGAAAGAAATTGATACTGGAATGAAAAAAATAAAGAGAAATATGCCTGTGAACATGATGAAAAAGTATATCGATATTAATTTCATCAATACAAGTGAATGCTAAGTAGATGTAGTAGATATGAGCACAAAATCGAAACCTGCGTAGAAAACCTAATGACTGCTTGAAATACAGGAAAGTAAAATTATGAACGAAAAGTTGGAGGAAATTCTAAAAAATGATTTAATAAATGTGAACATGTGAATATGATTGTGGTTGCATCGAAATGTTAAAAGAAGTTCTAAAATACAGGGACGAAGATAAAGTAAAAATGCAAAAAATGATAACCTATAATCTAAATAAAAATATTGAAATTTTAATCCTTTAGAAGTGTCAGAAACTTATAAGTTTTAAATTTATTTATTTTTTGCAAGATAAAGTCTAAATTTATTTATTTATTTCATATCAGACATACAATTTCGATTTATATTTATTTTATAGATGATCAATTTTATAAAATTCTTTTGAAGAACTTGATAAATCTCGTGCTTTTAGGGATTGCATTTTTTGATTTTAAAAATAATTTATAACAAGATCCTTGCTCCAACATCGGGTACAGGACCCTTTGTCTTGTACTACAAGCTATAAAAGTCCGGAATGTACGTATTATTACATATAAAAGCCTGTAACTAGGTAGCTAGTTTATAGCATTCACTTAATTTATGTAGATTTATTTTGGAGTAATAATTTTTAACGGTTAAAGCGTGCAGAATTGTTATAGTTTCTAAAAGAATGACTTTTATTCAAATAAAAGCTGAAGAAATGTATGTACCTTGTTATACAAACGCTTTTATAAGAGGCAACTGATCGTAAAAATTAAATTTACGCTTGTCTTTAATTAAAGAACTTGATGATAAATGGAGTGAATAAAAATTTCAATGCACTTTTAGTACTTCACTTGAAGAAGCTAAATCGACGGGGAAAATTACACCATTCGTATTCTTGAAGGTGGAAGTAATGTGCTGCGCACATTTTTATAGGTTTGCTTACTACTTGAAACTTCAAATATCAATTTAAAAAACCGTTTGAACGAAGATGTTTCAATTACTTATATTAACTGTTTACTTTAAGTAAATAATTTGTATTACATATTTTAAATTTCAAACAAGAAACTTTAGTTGGCAATTTAAAAAAGGTCTGTTAAAAATGTCCTTTATCCTTTACCTTCTCATATTCTATCTAATCTAATATATTTATTATTGGCTACTTTAATACCTTAATCCTTTTTCATTAGGTGCCCACTTCTTTTTTTATCAACCGGATAATATTCACTTACCTTTAGGTCTAACAAGGCTTCCCTTTCTTTTTTTATTAAGTTCAATTTCTTTCAACCATTTTTCAAAAATTCTCGTAAATACATGAAAATTAGTAATAAATAATATCAAACATTTATTTATAAATGGCATTAGTTATTAAGTAAATTCGTATTTATAATCGTATTAGTTTTTCGTTAATGGAATGAAATGTAAATTCGTTTTAGAAATTTAGTGAAACATTTTACTTCAAAGAACCGCATTTGTTATATAATGTTTATGGAAGTTAATTTACTTTTCTGAGTAGATAAATTACAGTAACCGCAACTAACGTTTATATTCTGTTTCTAGGTGCACTTTTGTTGTGCAAGTTGTATGTTTTTATTTCGCTCTCAGGCCATTGTATGAGTCAGGGTTTAAATATTATTATGTTGTGGGGTAGATACACAGGGTACTTTGCCCAAAAACTTTATTTTATAATGCAGTAAGCATAAAACTTTTATAAGACACCCTTTCTAAGCTATAAATGAAGCTGGTGAGCTTTAATTATTTTAAATGCATAAACAAATAGGAGTTTTTGCTATTGAAAACCCTTTTTTATTAAATTGGGATTAAGCCAAGTTTTTTATAATTTGGCATCATTCTTTCAATAATACAATAACTTAAAATTCGACATAGTTTGTATATTTTATCAATAAATAAAACTTGTTAGCATAAGTTTTTTAAGATTGCTTTGCTTCCAATCAAAACTTGAGATCTGTATAAAAATAAAATGTAAGCTATAAAAAATATACAAGAATAAAATATCGGCGTTTTTATCCTTTTTTAAGTATTTAAAATTGACTTTTATTCCAATAAAATAAAATTTTATACGCTATAAAAGGAGACCACTTAAGTCTATAATAAAACAGGAGTTGTAGATTAAGAAGTTTTTTATTCGTCTACTATATTTTTTTCAAGCCGCGAAATTATTTGTAATTTCGCCCCTCTATTGTGTTCTGAATGCTCCCGTGTTGGTCGTAGGTTGTCGAGTTTTTAGGCATTGTCTACCCAATGAAATTTATAAATATGCAAAGAGCGTAAAATATATTTTTAAGGGGCTTTACATATACATTTTTACTGCTTTTTAATGCAAATCTGCTCTTCTCCCCATTGTTGGCAAGGGCTCTCCAAAGTCTTTCCAAGGTTTCCGCGACTTTTAAAATTAAAAAAATTATAATAAATAGGGGAGCATTCCTGATCTCAATTGGAAGTAAACTAAAAGAAATTTAATTACATTAATTATTTCAAGTGCTCACTTTTAATGAAATAAAACAGAATTACATACTTATTATTAAAATTCATTTTAACAAAATTAATTAAATTCAAACCTAAAGATATTATCACTTTTTTGTTTTTAGACTCTTTCGAGACACCAACAACGTAGAAGATCCCAACAATGGTCAAGAAGTTTTCCACCTGAAGTTCCAAACAGTAGGTTATCATCAGAAGAAGGCCGATTTTTTGGAAGGCCTAGTGTGCCTGTTTCACCTATAAGCCCCCATTCAGATTCAACAGATAGAGGAGCACTAACGGAAGCAGATACTCTCGAACCCCTGCAACCGACTCTAAGGTAAATAAAAAATCTTACCGTTTTAATCATAGGTACTTTAGTATTCTCAAATAATATAACACCCCCAAATGTAAAAACTCTTTCAAAAAATAATACAATGACCTGTAAAAAATTTCTTAAATCACTCATCGCTATCATTATTGATACAAGATGCAGAAATTAGCAGTAGATTCATCTTTTACTTGTTTCGTTTCAAATGACAGTGACAACTCTTGAATTTCAACAATTTTAATAATTTCACTCGTTTTTTCCTCTTCCATATCTTTGGATTCACTTATCAAACTTGATTTCTTATCTTCAGTTAAGAGTTTTTCTACAACTAAAGACTCTTCAGGCTTTGAAGTTGTAGAAATAATCTTGGACTAAATATTCTTTATCTTTATTTTATCTTTATCGTCAAATGTTTTTGATGTACCTTTATATGCCTTATTTGAATCTTCTTTCTCATCAATCGGACTTCGTGATCTTTCAGATGAAATTTTGGACTCTTTGGGCGAAGTTTCTTTTGAACCAATCTGCTGAAGACCAGCATGACTTTTTAGTTAATAGTTCCTTCGAGATGATTGTTCAGATTTTTTCAATGCCTTTGATGGTGTAACATTGCGAGAATATACGTTTTCTACCATCTCTAATAATGAAAGTGTTATTTTAGATGTTTGCTTTTACTCCGGTTCTACAATTTTGTCGATTTCTGATGAAAGGACTGCCTGAACGACAAATCCTTTGACACTTCCATAGGTGTTGCTTGATCAGATTTCTTTCATAATTTCGAAGATATTTTTGAAGCCTTAGGTGAAGATATTATTTATTCAAAAGCTTCTTTTTGCGATGATTGTTTGACTTTTTAGTCGATATAACCTTTGAGGCCTTTGCTTGGTCAATTTTGCCCTCTTATTTATCTTTATCTTTTTCATTTTTATAAATTTTTTATCAACTACCTCCTGATCTTCTTTATGATGATTGGTTTCCTGTTCTGATATAGGCGTTGCATTAGAAACCCGCTTCAGTCTTACTAAAAGTAGATCTTTTTCCTTCAGATTTATTTAAATCTTTCTTAAACTCTTCGTCATCCTTTCCGCCATCTTTATCAACATGAGTTTCATCGACTTTTTGATTTCAGAGAATTCAATAATTACTTCTATACTACCGGATGACTAGAGTCGATATCTCGGTACATTCAGAACTATTTCAATGTTTTCAATCGTTTCTAGCTCAGTGGTTATTACTGGCACTTCTTCGACCTATTCCGTCTCTGATTGACTATGTGTTTGTGTAGGTACTTTAGTATTCTTAAATAATATAACCCCCCAAATGTAAAAACTCTTTCAAAAAATAATACAATGACCTGTAAAAAATTTCTTAAATCACTCATCACTATCATTATTGATACAAGATGCAGAAATTAGCAAAGAATATGGGATTAATAAACACAATAATAAATCTATTTCATTATGTCTCAAAAACAACACAAAAACAATATTTTTACGATCCATAAGAGCTTCCTCGAACTTAAATTTCGTCATTTAGTCATCTTGTCTACAGTAGATCAAATTTGTTAAAAAATTTTGAGGAGTTATTCTTAGCCTGGGTTCATGAAGGCTTGTAGCATGTGTGGCCTCGCATGATAATAGCATGTCACTGGATTAGATAAACCATCTTCAAAAAAATTAGAAGATAGAACAATGAAAGAAAGAATGTCTTCTCCGGATCTTTGGCCGTTCAAAGGAAGAACAATTTTCCTTAAATATGAAGTCGATTTTTTTAGTTATTGTATATAAAGGTTAGTGTATTAACTCTTCGAAGCACCGCCTAAAATTAAATAGTATTTCTATTTCTTACCTGGCCCAACAAAACCATTTAAAAATGTTGACACCAAAAAAGTCTACATCATCTGCCATACAGGGTTACGAATTTTGAAATTCCAGTTAGTTCCGATAAGTTATCACCAAACTATAAACAGTGCTTAATGGAATATTTGGATCTACCTGAAAGTACAGATACAACAAACATAAATAAGTCCAGAGGTAGGAAAAAATCAAAACTCAATTGAAACAATCAAAAACCCAGAGCTAAGTTAATATCTAAGATTAAATTCCTAATTTCTATATAATAATTTTCCTTGTAAACCCATTTGGAATCTATTCATTACACCTCGAAAGAATCAAGAGCATTTGTTCGAATGCAGGTGCTCCATAAAAAAATCTGCTGTTTGCTGTTTCATTATAATATTATAAATTACTTATATAGTGGGGAAATTTGAAATTCACTTTTGGTCATAACTTTTTTTCCAGAAGAGCTTTTTTAAAATTTCTTTTTTTTTTGGTATTGAAATGAGTTTTGTGTCTACCAATTTCTTCTTTTTTGTTTTTGTAAGTCAAACGAAACAGTCATACGGAAGCAGTAAAACGGGCGTTTATGAAAGATATTTGAAGCAATTAAAATTGGTGCTATGACGGAAAATTAAAAAGAATGTGTAATCAATATGCTTTGACGAGATGAAATTAAAGAAAACGTTGCAGTATTCCAAAACACTAGATTTTATTGAAGGGTTCGAAAATTTGGGACACTTAAGAAGATTTCAAAAAGCGAACAATGAAGCAATAGTCGTGGAATGTATTCCAAATGGAAATTTCCCATTTCTTATTTTATTTCAAATAACGGCATTAAATATGAGAACTTACCTGTGACCAGGGAAGCAGTAACAGAAGTTTATTTTTAACTTAGGCATAGAGACAGAAAAACCTTATTTTTATATAAAAGATCAAAAGGTTTTTTTACAATATATGATGTTCCACATATTTTTAAAGGCTTTCGGAATAATTTATTAAATTGAAATTATTTATATGGAAATAAAAAAATAGTTTTTCTGACATGCACCAAATAAGAAATCTGATAGAAGAGCTTTAATAAAAATAATACCTTCACATATTAATCCCAATGTGTTTTAAAAATTAGATTAGATTGGCAACTCAAATATTTACCATAGTAACCGTTTCAAGTCAACAATTTCTAAAGAAAATTCTTTATTACGAGAGACACTCTTATAATTGAAGCCTATAATACAGGGTCCGCCAAAATTTACTTTCCCGGATGGCCAATTTTCGTTTTTACGCGAGTTTTTTTGTATGCGAAGAAATTCGAGTAAAAAAATTCGATGGATATTCCCTGATCGGAATTCGTGACGTCGTCGAAGTTAGGTTCGTATGCGGAATTGAAATTTGAAGAGTCATACTTGACAACGTTGCAATTTAGGCAGTAGTTCGAATACCCGTATAATAAAAAGTAAATAAGCCCTGTCAAAAAGATTTATTAATTGCGTTTTGATCATAACTTTTTTTCTACCGTAGCTCCCTTATGATCCCCAAGATCAGAATATGTTTTGTTCTTATTTTTATGTCAGGAATCTGGCCTTAAGAGGATGCGGAATAGTTTTAAATCACCCTGTATATTTATAGATATTTTATCTTTTATCATCAAATAGAAATAAAAGTTTAATTGAAAATGAAAATTCAAACAAAAACACTTCAGAAATTTCTTTTGAATCGGTTTCCTCTAAGACCTGCTCTACCGAACATTGAGAGAAAAACTCAAGCACCAGTCCATCATTAAAATAATGTTCCTCTATCTACCTTGCTGCATATTTAGATTTTGCAAAAAATAGTGCATAGATTAATGAAATTGTGATACTTATTACCAAAGAAGGATAAGAGTTTAATGATAAGGATGAATTGCTAATATTTCACAGGACTTACAAAAAAGACAATTTATTAACAGGCCTTCAAGTTCCTACTGAAATCATTTTTAAAATATCATTAAGCATTAAGATTAAATGTTTATTATAAAGTTACTTTTACAAAATGTTTTAAGATCGCTAGAATAAAACTTGTCGACCTTGTCGTTATTTCCGAATAAGTAAAGAAAATGTTTGTATAGATCATATACTGTATCTCCTAGATCCTAGATCCTAGACTTTTTAATTTTTATTAGAATCTATAATAAATACAAATGGCATTTCAATCAAAATCAAAATTTGAAGACCATAAAATGTTATTTTATTAAATGGGTTTATTTATTCGGGGGTAAATGAACAAACCTTTAAAGTGCCAGAACCAATAATTGAAAAAAAGTGTATTATACAGAACCATTACAAATCCCCAAAATCTTTACTTGTAGAACATCTACATCGCAAAAACTGCTTCGCCATACAATTTCGTTGACTAGTGGTTTTAAAATTTCACGAAGACAATACTTGGAATATGTACCATTTAATCATCTTGCACTATCTGGTATTTCTTGACCATTTTTATAATTTTGTTGAACCGTCTGACACTTTGATAATTTCATAGATTTTCGTCTAAACTATGAGGTAATGCGATCGCCATACAATCTAGTTAACTAAAAAACTGTAGCCTGTATTCAGCGACCATGATGAACAATTTAAAGACGTCTTTAACGTTAAAGACGTCTCGAAATTTCTTCACGATCGCTGAATACAGGCTTATGTGTCTTATTCCAGAATATCGATGCTTTTGTGTAATACTTCACTTCCAAATTCGAACAGATCTTGAGACAAATGACCCCAGCCAACATGTATTGCGACTTTTCCGTTGGTTTTTTTTTTCATTTAAGAAATTAAAACCAATTGCGGGATGGTGAAAGATTATTTAAAATTGTAGATTTTCCAAACAGTTTATTTGGAACCACTACCCGGCGAATTTATCTGGCGAATCAATTTTTCCGATGTACATGTTCTACAAATTATATTTTGAAGATTTGTAATGGTTCTGTTTAGAACAATTTTTTCTATTACTGGCTCCCGGACTATTAAGATTTTTTCGGTTTTTCGGAGATTGTTGCTATTAAACGAAAGTTTGGTTGTCCCGGTAACGACTAGAGAATCATAAAGTTTGTACAGTCCTTAATCTAGCCCCACCATTATTCAGAGGTGAGAACTGTAAGTGTCACTCTTGGAAAACCACAGGCAGTGTTAATGGCTATTTTAATAATCTACAAATCTTACAGAGCCACAAGAAACCGTTTAATTGGCTACCTTAAGAGCAATTTCCTAAATGGAAAATATAGTGGTTTAGTTATACAGGGTGTCCCGTAAATGGCGGATAAGCTCTCCAGTACGATGTAGGGTGCCCTTCAGGGATCCTTAGAAAAATATTTAAAAAATTCTAATAACCTTCTTTCTTGTTATATTGACTAAAAACCAAAAGGTACATTTGGCAACATGGGTGCCAGGTTTATAATTAAAGGTGAAGGATACACCTTTACCTTTAACAATATCTGAAACATATCTGACATATCTAACTATTTTTTTTTTCAAATTGACTGATGAATGGGTATTTTATGTGTACAAAACAAGTTCAATTCAATAAAAAAAATTGAGAGGAACAAAACTTTTTATATTAAAAACACAATGAATGAAATAGTAACAGAAAGTGAGGTTTTCAGTTTCACTAAATTAAAGAAATCAAGGAAACTAACAATTTTAACAATAAGGGTTACAGAAATTATTTAAAACCTATAAGAGGTGTTCAAAATGTTGCCCCTGCACCTCCAGACAAATTTGTGCACGGTGTCTAATATTTTGTTGCACCCGTTGTAACATTTGAGGAGTTACAGTTTGTGCAGCATCTCGGATCCGATTTATTAAATCTTCTTCATTAAGAACGGGAGTGCGGTATACAAGAGCCTTGATATGACCCCACAAAAAGAAATCCAGCGGGGTCAGATCTTGCAAACTGTGGAGGAGCACCATCTAACTGTATCCACATATTTCTAATGATAGCTAGAGGAAGACCATCGAGATGTTCTCAAAGGTCATTTATTAAAAAGTTTAAAAAGTTTTCACCATTTAACCTTTGTGGTAATATTATTGGCCCCACTAAATGATTCACAATTATTCCAGCCCACACATTCACACTAAAACGTACTTGGTTATTTTCCACGTGCGTTAATTTCGGATTTTCAATGGCATAGTAATGGCTATTGTGTTGGTTAAAAAATCCATCTCTCGAAAAAGTGGCTTCGTCTGTCCACAAAACACGGGAAGTAAAAGTAACATCTGCTTCTATTTGTTCCAGTAACCAGTTACAGTAATTTTCTCTAATTGGGAAGTCATTTGGTGATAGGGCTTGAACCTTGGTGAAGTGATATGCCTTCACTTAGAAGGAACCTGTTAACGGAACTTTTTGATACCCCTAATTCGTTTGAAATACTCCTAGTGCTGCTTCTTGGATCTGCTTCCAATGCATTGAAGATTTGTTCCTGCATGTCGGGAGTCATCACGTGTCGTGGACGACCACGAACTGGACCAGCGACTGGTGCTAGCATTGGTCTATCCTCCGAATTACATTGTTATTTGGATGTCTTCTAGCAGGATACCTTTCAGCATACACCCTCGAAGCTTCCATTGAATTATCGTGGCATTTGCCCAATATCTTCAACATATCCCTGTATTCCTGGCTACTGTACATGGTTTATTTTTATTATTAAATATTAAAAAGGTAAAAAACGGAACTAAAATACTAAGAATAACGAAAATAATACTAAATTGAACTCAAAATAACAAAAACTATAAAAACTAATAAAAATGAACAAAACAGAAACTTGAATACGTTAAAAATTGAAAAAAAACACTTTAAAATTATGATATGGCAATTCAATTTGTCAAAAACTGTCAGATTTTTAAAAAATAATTAGTTTTTATACACTGTTGCCAGATTCGTTTTTTAGAATTATTTCAGGTATTTTTCAATTTTAAATATTTAATTGTGATGTTAATAAAGCACAATTTAAATTAAATTTAATACTAAACAATAAAAGCGACACAGATCTTTACAGGTAAAATTGTTTTTTACGATAATTCATGATAATAACGAAGTGGAATTCTCAACTTTAACTCTTCATATCTCAGTCAATTCATCAAGAGGATTTTTTTTACAATTTTTCTGTGGATCCTTGAAGGTTCCCTAACAACGTACCGGAGAGCTTATCCGCCATTTACGGGACACCCTGTATAATGACCTAAAAGTACCTCAACTTTGGACCCCCCTAATTAATTTTGTGCTAGGTTGCAGAAAGTGATTATCCGCTAGGATGTAGCTCAATCAATTTAGATTATAAATCTGAAAATCTAACGAGGGAAACTTGAATTTTGACTGTAGAACTAATGCTCGATTTCATGATTTTTCACAAATTTTCCTCCCAAACTCGGGCGCCCTCTAGCGATTCGCATTAATTATCAGTGATTTCCAACGAAGTTCCATAAAAGTGGGATATATTTTCTATTCCCTGTTTTTATCTCCGACTTTATCGCGGGCGTCTAGGAAATTACTCTAATAGTTCTTTTATGTGCTACTTTGGAGTAAACAATTATCTACTGTACTTCGGATATACTTGACTATATTATAACTTATTAATTAATTGGTACTCGTTCAGAGATGATGCATTTTACATATTGTCGGATTCATTAGTGACGACAACTTTACACCATTTGCAAAGAGTCAAATAGTGTATTTTTCTTTTAATTTAAGCACTTCCTACAGTTCATCCGCAGTTAAATATCAAAAAATTTTGATTTCTTACGTGATAAGATTTAAAAAGGAAAAGAAATCTCCACCTCAACATGTTATAAAAAAATCTTAGCATTCCAGATAACTACATTATAACTAAACTTTGACAATTTTATGAAAGATTTAGAATATGAATCAGAAGTAAATTTGTTAAAATGTACTGTACTTTTCCGTTTCTATTCAAGTCACATCAATCCATATTCAACCTTTATTTCATGAAAAATCTTAATTTTCGTTTAGATTTTTGTATTTGATTTTACTTTAATTATACTTTGTTTTTAGGTACCATAACAGAAATATTACTCCTGGCTGGAGAAGAAATGTTCATTCGTCATCAAGAGGAGAACAAACAAGACCAGCAGTTGGTGCTACTAGAATATGTACCAATTTATTAGATAGAGTTTTAGATAACTCTGATAGAAGACAATATGGCATGGGATGGGTTGGAAAACTTTTTGGGTAAGAAAGTTAAGTTTTTAAAATCATATAAATTGATTATTAATTAATATTTTACTACTCACGATCTCACTAATATCTATATTTATGTGGAAAATTATTTATTGATATTGTTAAGTCAGTTTTAAAGTTCATTCAATTTATTTAAGAAAAAAGCTTGTTTTGCTTTTTTTTCTTCTGTCTTTTGTGTATCATTGGTATAGTATATGACCGTATAATTCACTAACTTTAGCAAAGTTAAACAAAGCTTGATCCTATCAGAAATTTAGCTTTTTTTTCTTTAAAATCGGATTATGCATACAAATATTATAAGCTTATCTCGAACTTTTTTCTTTTCATAAAAGGTAAATTATCTTATATACATGTATTTTGTCTGTTTTGATACTTTATAATATGTTTTTTATTAAAATTGTTTGGGCTTAAAATAGCAAAAAAATAATTATCGTCTACTTTTTATTAATCAAACATATTTATTTATGGGGAAAAAAACCAACTATCAGTACATGTTAAGTCTTCATTTATTGAAAAGTGCTCGACTGTATCAAACTAATCACTGTTAAAATTCTTCGACTTCCATCTTGTATGTGTGAAAGAAAACTCATGAGTAAAAGGTCACTATTTATTTCATAATCAGAGGACGTTCGACGTTTCGGACATTACATATGTCCTTTTTCAAGAAAACTAAAAACAGAAAAAAATTACAATACAATATTTAAATATTTATGTCTAAAAAACATTATTGTCAAAGGTGTAATAAAAATACTTACTCCTCTAATAGGATATTTAATGGGTACATAAAAAAACTAAAACTTTCCACCAACGTGGTTTTCTATAAAAATTAACACTTGTGTATACTGCACAGGTCATATTACAATGAGCATGTTTACTTAAGTCATACAAAATTAGGCAACCAAAAACACTTTAAATATACTTAGATAACTATATCACCTTTGATGTAAATCGGTGGAAAATCTATTGTTAATTTTCTTAATTTTTGATATTAGATGATCATAAGCACTGTGTATGTCCTTCGTATCAATGTTTTCATTAATGCTATTATTTTCTAATTTTATGTATAATGACTCTTTAATTAGTCTTTTGTTTAAATTGGTTTCTCTGTTTAGCACCTTAACATTTTCAAAGTCAAAATTGTGATTTTGGTTTACTGCATGTCTGGCTAAGGAAGTATTAGCACTCTTTTTGATTTCTACTTTATTTTTCTTTGCTTTTTCTATACTTTTTTCATGTTCATTTAACCTTGTTCCCAAATACCTTTTCGTTTGACCTATATATATGCCCGGACAATCCTTACATTGAACTTTGTACACCACCCCTGATTCCTGTTCAACTGGTATTTTTGTTTTAATGGGTCTTATTAATGATCCTACTTTATAATTATATTTAAAACATACTTCTACCTTTTCATTTCTTAAAACTTTTTTGATCTTTTCTGATAAGCCTTGTACATAGGTTACACTAAAATATTTTTCCGGTTTGGTTTTTACCATTTGACTGTTGTTATGAATTACTCTATTATTTAAAACCCGATTTACAATTTCTTTGGGGTAACTATTGGAAATAAAAATTACTTTTAACAAACTTTTTATCTCGTCTTGGTGTGATAAGCTAGTTAGCCTCATAGCTCTATTGTAAAGTGATGTTAGTACGTCATGCTGTGGCACACCAATGTACAAGATAGCAAAGTTTCTAGGGAACATCTTAAGAATCTCAAAAAAAGAATGTGAGTGGGACATTAATAATTCTTTCATTTTTAAAGATAAAATCTGTTATGTTAATATTCCAGAAAACCACACGATTGTATCCTTGGATGTGTCATCCCTTTTCACCAATATAACTATAGATTTAATAGAAGATGCGATACAAAAAAACTGGTATCTAATAAATGAACATACAGAAATGTCAAAAACCGACCTAATAGAATGGATTACCTTTATTTACAAAAATAGTTATTTCAAATATAAAGACCAGGTCTATCACCAAATCAGAGGTACGGCAATGGGTAGCCCCATTAGCCCAATTTTGGCAGATTTGGTGATGGATCAGTTGTTAACCACAGTGTTGTCAAAGCTAAGTTTTAGTCCGGTTTTTGTATATAAATATGTAGATGACTTATTGTTAACCGTGGAAAGAGGTAAAATAGAGGAGGTTTTGGACATTTTTAACACATATCATAATTCCCTTAAGTTTACTATAGAGGTGGAAAGGGATGGTGCAATCCCTTTTCTAGATGTATCTGTATGTAAAGATGTAAGAGGAAGTATTACCACCAAATGGTATAGAAAAGGGTCTAGTACTATGAGGTACATTAATTATAATTATTTTTCACAACATAAATTAAATTTGAAAATAAACGTATTAACATCACTTTACAATAGAGCTATGAGGCTAACTAGCTTATCACACCAAGACGAGATAAAAAGTTTGTTAAAAATAATTTTTATTTCCAATAGTTACCCCAAAGAAATTGTAAATCGAGTTTTAAATAATAGAGTAATTCATAACAACAGTCAAATGGTAAAAACCAAACCGGAAAAATATTTTAGTGTAACCTATGTACAAGGCTTATCAGAAAAGATCAAAAAAGTTTTAAGAAATGAAAAGGTAGAAGTATGTTTTAAATATAATTATAAAGTAGGATCATTAATAAGACCCATTAAAACAAAAATACCAGTTAAACAGGAATCAGGGGTGGTGTACAAAGTTCAATGTAAGGATTGTCCGGGCATATATATAGGTCAAACGAAAAGGTATTTGGGAACAAGGTTAAATGAACATGAAAAAAGTATAGAAAAAGCAAAGAAAAATAAAGTAGAAATCAAAAAGAGTGCTAATACTTCCTTAGCCAGACATGCAGTAAACCAAAATCACAATTTTGACTTTGAAAATGTTAAGGTGCTAATCAGAGAAACCAATTTAAACAAAAGACTAATTAAAGAGTCATTATACATAAAATTAGAAAATAATAGCATTAATGAAAACATTGATACGAAGGACATACACAGTGCTTATGATCATCTAATATCAAAAATTATGAAAATTAACAATAGATTTTCCACCGATTTACATCAAAGGTGATATAGTTATCTAAGTATATTTAAAGTGTTTTTGGTTGCCTAATTTTGTATGACTTAAGTAAACATGCTCATTGTAATATGACCTGTGCAGTATACACAAGTGTTAATTTTTATAGAAAACCACGTTGGTGGAAAGTTTTAGTTTTTTTATGTACCCATTAAATAACCTATTAGAGGAGTAAGTATTTTTATTACACCTTTGACAATAATGTTTTTTAGACATAAATATTTAAATATTGTATTGTAATTTTTTTCTGTTTTTAGTTTTCTTGAAAAAGGACATATGTAATGTCCGAAACGTCGAACGTCCTCTGATTATGAAATAAATAGTGACCTTTTACTCATGAGTTTTCTTTCACACACACAAAAAAGAAGGTCGGAAAACCAAATAAAACAAAATTCCATCTTGTATTTTTAATCGCTTCTAAATATTATCACTTTTTAATTTTAATAAAATGAATATAAGCAGCTCCTTACAGTTAGTTCATATTTCTTAAATCCAGTGCATAAATGGTATAATTTAAAAGCACCTTACCCCTTAAATCTATATCTTAGATCTGTCTGCGTAAATACAGCTTTACAGTTTTGTTGCTTTTAGAATTTACAACCTCTTACTAAGCTTACTGTCTAAATTTAAAAAATATACATGGCATGTTAAAAACGTAACTAGTAGATTGGAAGGTTAGGGCTCAAAAAAGCTTTTTTTACTGTTACTTTTGCATTAATCTAATAATAGGACAGTCTTTAAAAAAAGACTTTTAAACAATTTCAATGTTCCCAATTATCCTACTAATGTATAATGTTTCCTTTTATCCAGTCATGTAGGGTAATTGGAAGTCATGAGTATTTTTGTATTATCACATAAGAGTTAATGGAAACATTTTGCTGCTTTCTATGAAAACTATTTCATTTAATGCACCCCATTTTCGTTTTATTATGACAATTAATTGCTTACTTGTTTCGGTTGTTCTCATTAATACCTACTTATATAATATGTAATATTTTATACGTATATTTTAGACGATCTTTGAAGAAGTCAGTGACTAGAGACGAAAAAATAAGACAGCAGCTGGATGATATGGAAGATTACCGACCAATGTTTACATATTGGGTGACTACTGTTCAAATTTTGGTGCTAATTATATCATTGATTTGTTACGGATTTGGTCCTTTCGGTTTTGACCTACAAGCTCGCTCTGGACAAGTTCTTGTTACGAGTTTATCGCTACAACAGGTGGATTACATGGAGCCTGCAAATTTTTGGTAAGCAAACACTAATACCTTTACAAAACAAAAATGTTTACATTATGAAAAGCTTATCGTAAGTAATCAATAAATTACTCCTCTTATAAACTGATTCAAATAAGCTATAAAGAGAATATAATTAAACATCTTAATCCTATAGCTAGTAGAAATTTATTACTATCATAAAAATCCAGTATTCTTAAAATATGTGTA
Organism: Stenus bimaculatus; assembly: GCA_963971135.1. Classification (NCBI taxonomy): domain Eukaryota; kingdom Metazoa; phylum Arthropoda; class Insecta; order Coleoptera; family Staphylinidae; genus Stenus; species Stenus bimaculatus. The sequence continues at coordinate 16,013,400 of OZ020187.1, forward strand.
CTTAACTCCCAACGTCAAAGATATTTACTGTTAAAGAAATAATTAGTTAAGTTTAGAGCTTGATTGATGAAGTTGATTTAAATTATATGTACGTTTGTATTTAACTTTCTATTGGCAATATATTTTAAACTGCATATTAAGTAGGAATAAATTATGCGACAAACTCTAATAAAAATAAGTAATATAGTCCTAATTACTTTTCAAAACTGTTTTGTATTCATTAATGGTGTTTACAAAATAGTTTTTCTTTTGTGTCTGGCTACTAGGTAAAACTAGTAAGTTCAGTTTATGGTTTGTGTTCTTTACTAATGACATGGATAACCCAAATCTTCGAATTTTTATATTTAATTGTCATAAAAGAGGCAACTCGTCTTTTAAACTTCTTAATGCTAGATAATTTTAAGTATATTTTTATGACGTACTCTGAACTACTTTTCAATCACATACAATTTAAAACTACGAATTGGAGTCAAAAAGTTCTAGATCTAGAACATCGTTGATCGTTGCCTAGAAGCTAATTTAGTGATCCGTTCTTCGGTTAGGAGCACCAATAGGGAAAGTGTCGAGCCATCTAATTCTTTGTCTTATAAGGCCTTTTTTTTCGTTCATCAAATTTTGTCCCCGGGACAACGTCCAAACATTTAATTCCACGTTCAGCACCTGAGACCCTTGAGATCTTGAAGAAAACGAGACGATGAAAAAATCGATAGTTTTTAAGTGCAATTTCGGTGAGTTTTATGAAACAAAAGCAGAAAGAAAGTCGAGTTGAAGGAGGATTTTTTTGGTTATTCAAGACAGATTCGTTGGATAAATTGTAAACAAAAAACTTTACGTGAAGATCCTTCGGCGCCTATGAAAATCAATAAGATGAAATCATCCTGAAAAATAAACATAAAACGGTTGGTTTTTTAAGCATGACAAAATTACTTTGCCAAGACCACAACTCCGATATACCCCCTTATTATCCTGACCATGCGTCAGTCGATTTTTACCTGTTTCCACATTAAAAAGGAAATTAAAAGGATAACGTTTTGTTGACTCGACATAGGCAATGATAAATACGACGAGTAAATTAAGACACCTTCGAAAAATGGTATCCATATTGCATAATTGTAGGAATGGTAGAACACGTGTGTAGGTGCAGGAGCAAAGAGGGTACCTTCAAGGAAATTAAAGTAAAAAAGTTTTACATTTTTAAAGATAATTTTATGGACCGATGGACGATGAACCCAAATTCATCTCGGTCAACAATTGCCCATTTCAGGATAAATAAAATAACATTTTTGTAATGTCTTATAAATGTTTCCATGTTTGCATATTATTGTAAAGCAGTAACATTTCATAAACTGTTTCCTGGCCTAGCTAAACAACATTACAAGAAAAGTTACAGAGACGTTTTAAATTAAACATTTCCTAAACATTACTATGAAATATTTAAAATAACTGTCTTAGAAACATTTGAAATAAAATGGTTTGTACACTTTCACACTTATTCTTTCACTTAAATTAAAAGGGAGGTTTTCAAAAAAAGGCAGGAATATAATAATTACATAAATTATTTGAAACATTATACAGGGTATCCCTGAATATCTGTGACAAAATTTTTATGGTGATAGAGGAAGTGAAACTAAGCATTTTTGACTTATAAAGTGTTGTCCGGAAATACTTTCTTAAAAAGTAATACCACTTAAAAATTTAAAAAAATATATTTTTTGTAAATAAAATAAATACTGTAAGAGATATTAATTTGAAATTTTGGCCACAGTTTTTTCACATAAGGATACACATTTTCGGCCAATAAAACCTTAAATAATATTTTCAGGGGTGTTATATGTGGGGGGGGGGGGGTTATCAACTATTTTTGATTATATCTTTTGTTTCTTTACGTTTTTGATAATTTTAAAAGTACTAAAATAATCCTTGATCAATGTTATACAGAAAAGGTACTCTTAATTTATGTCGCTTCGGTGCTTCAATTCTGAGTAAAAGTAGATTTTATAATTTTTAGCTAAAAATATGAATTTAAAAAACAACTTCAAAGTAGGCTAAAATTTAACTCATATAAAGATATAGATTCTCATAAAAACATTTAAAAAAAATACATATATGACTAAATTAATTTCAAATATTGACAAAAATACAATAGAATATAGGGGGTTTTTTAATTCTTATTAAAAATTGTATTTTTGTGTTCTTTCACATTTCAACAAAATCACTCAAATCTTCCTAATAAAAATATTTAAATAAAATATATTGAATAAACATGATGAAATTTCCAAATAGAAAATAATACTGACTTTTTTGTGACAATTAAAATTTTAAATATTTTTTAAATCAATCGATAAAAATATATTCACGGACTTACTTTGATACCAGCAAAATTTGATAGTAAATGTGGTTCTGAACATTTTTACCCTCATTAAAGTTAGTCCAATTTCAGTAGGACACATTGCATTTTGCTATCATTTAGTTATTTAAGTTAAATATGCTTTGGATTTTTTCTTTAACTTCAAGGGCTTAAGCCCATCAGATACATTAATTTTAGTAAGGGAAATTAAAACTGATTCTATTAGTTTAAAATTAGACTTTTTGGAGTTCAAAAAAATCAATTGGGCACCTAAGTATAAAACTCTGAAGTTTCTAAAAAAGGGCTTAGGTCAAAATCAATTTTTATAAAAATTGAAAGTTCGAAATTGTGCCATAAATTGTGTAACAAAAGAAAATAATGTATTTAATTTAAAAAATAAAACAATAATAAAATTAAAATTAAAACTCAGTAAAACTGTATAATCCTGAGTTAAATCCGTTTTTCCAAACTTCAGAGAATTTATTTAAATTAAAAAAATATATAAAAAGAAAATAATACAGGTCGGCAATTTTAGAAATAGGGTAACTCCTTAAAGGGTCCTAAAAATCATTCATAGATAATTTTTAGTTCAAAATGACATTTACTAGCTATAAAAATTGACAGAAAAAGTGAAACACCTTGGGTCCTAAACACATTTTTAAATCTACTATTATTGGAGATAGCCGTTGTCGGTCCAATTTTGCGACACCCTGTATACTTTCTTGTTTTTTTTTATAATAAATAAAAATTCAATCCAATCTGGAGTTACACGAGATAAACGTTGTCATTGATGGAATTTAAAAAAACTTTACATGTGTAGTAAATTTATATATTTATACTCAGTATTGTGAATTTTGAATCTCAAAGTATTCTTGACTTTCGAACATCAACTAAAGGGGAAACACAGCCTCCTTGCCACCTCTTGGGCGCTTTTTTAGAGTCTGTACCCTGCTGACCGAAATTCCTGGCTACGCCACTGCATTCGTGGTAATAACAGTCAAAAATAGTCTACTCAAATTTGACCACTCGTGATGTTACATATGAATATTTAATATACAAACAGGGTGGGCCAACGAAAACGAAACAGACGAGTTTTAAAATAGTTAATAAAAAATTTTGAAAAAACGCTCGGACAGGTCAACTTTGGTTTCGAGGGGGACATATTTTGCAATAGAAGTGATTCAAAAATCCATTCACCCCTGTGCCCTATGGACACAACCCCTAAAATTTTAATAGGGATGGTGGGGTAAGTAATACCTTGTTAGAAAGATCTTTTTACTCAGATTAACATACAAAAAAAAAGTTAAATCGATCGATTCGTTTTAAAGATATTCAAAATTTAGCAAGTAGAGATTTCATGTCTTTTAAAATTGTGCTATGAACACCTCCTGGGAAAGATCTTTTAACCCAAAGTAACATACAAAAACATGTAAAACGCAATTTATTTTCATTTTCTACAAAAGAGAGATTTTATAAAACAAAACAAATTTAAATTTATTCGAGGAATTGTTTAAAATTTTGTAACATCTGGAATAAAACAATGCAAAACATAAAACGATTTATAACCACATTGAGATTCTTTTTATCAGTTGTATTTTGTATTAGTGGTGATATTCATCGTGTTAAAACTGTTTATGACTAATTATTAGAAATCAACATTTAAAATTTTGTGAACTTCTGTAAAAGCTTCTGCTAGCAATGGTTTATACAATTCCAGAAAGGGTTGAATTAATCACTTTTTATTTTGAAAACGATGAGAATGCTCATCGTGCAGCTAATTTATTTAATGAACAACATCCAAAAAAACATTGTAACCGAAAATACGTTCTGGAGTTGGTTGCAAAATTTAAAAATGCTGGTTCTGTTGGTAATAAGAAACGCGATCCTGGTAATGTTCGTCCAATAAGAAATGAGGTCGTTGAAATAGGTGTTTTGGGACAAGTTGCTGCAGATCCAACTTTAAGCACAAGAAAACTGGAGACTGTGACTAACATCAGCAGAACAACCATTCGCCGAATATTGAAAGGTCACAAATATCATCCCTATAAAATTCATTTAATTCATGAGTTAAATGAAGATGATTTTGATAGGCGACTGCAATTTAGTGAGGTGATCACGGAACGGATAATTGCTGATGAAAATTATCTTTATAATATCTGTTTTTCTGATGAGTGCACTTTTTTCTTAAACTCAACCGTTAATCGTCATAATTGTCGATATTGGTCAGATGAGAATCCTAGGGTATTTCATGAAGTCTCACACTCAAACTCCTCAAAAATTGAATGTGTGGGTTGGAATTTTTGGAGACCGTCTTATTGGTCCTTATTTTCTAGATGGCAATCTATATGTACTTGGATCTACTTCAAAACTTTGTTCATCCATTTCTTGACGATATTATCGAAAATGACGATCGTTATTTAGAAGACCATCTGATTTTCCAACAAGACGGAGCCCCTCCTCATTACACACGGCCTGTTAGGGAATTCTTGGATATGACGTTTCCTGGGCAATGGATTGGGCGTAGAGGACCTTTGGAGTGGCCGCCGCGATCTCCCGATCTTACTCCCCTTGATTTTTTCCTTTGGGGGCATTTAAAAAGTAAGATTTACGCAACGGAACCAGGATCTCTAGCAGAGTTACGACAGAGAATTATTAATGAATGCCGAGAAATTACTGCTGAAATGTTACAAAATGTAAGAATTCGCTTTGAGCAAAATTTGTACGTTTGCATGGAGGTTGGTGGAACTCAATTCGAACATTTAATAAAATAATAAAAACATCCTTGAAAGTGTCGGGATCGATGGAATTCTTTAAAGTGTTAAGTTTTCTTCAAAAATATTAGTTAAGTTTAGTTTGGTTAAATAAAAAATAATGTGCAATACTGTTTTATTTTGAATTCTTTAAAACAAACCAATCGATTTCACTTTTGTTTTTTGTATGTTACTTGTGGTAAAAAGAACTTTCCAAGGAGGTATTACTTACCCTATCAAAAGACTTAAAATTGAAGGCGTGGTGTTCATAGCACAATTTTAAAAGGTATGAAAACTCTACTTGCTAAATTTTGAATATCTTTAAAACGAATCGATCGATTTAACTTTTTTTTTGTATGTTACTCTGGGTAAAAAGATCTTTCCACCTTATCAAAACACTTAAAATTGAAGGTGTGGTGTTCATGGCACAATTTTAAAAGGCATGAAATCTCTACTTGCTAAATTTTGAATATCTTTAAAACGAATCGATCGATTTAACTTTTTTTTGTATGTTACTCTGGATTAAAAGATCTTTCCAACGAGGTATTACTTACCCCACCATTCTTATTAAAATTTAAGGGGTTGTGTCCATAGGGCGCATGGATGAATGGATTTTTGAATCAGCTCTATTGCAAAATATGTCCCCCTCGAAACTAAAGTTGACCTGTCCGAGCATTTTTTCAAATTTTTTTATTAACTATTTCAAAACTCGTGTGTTTCGTTTTCGTTGGCCCACCCTGTATATAGATCATTATAAATACCACTTACCAATCGAAGTTCGACTGCGCATCACGCATGAAAAAACTTACTTTTTTGCTTGGCGAAATTAAAAAAATGTAGCTTGCAAAACATTTAAAAAATATTTAAAAGAAAACGTTTCTGTGTATATATTTCCTACACATCACATAAAAACATTACATTAAGAAGAAGTCGGTGAAATTAGGTAAAGGACTTAGCAAATTGCAATGTTAGATTTCTTTAAAGTAACAGAAAAGCCGAACGGTTAATTGAAATCGAATATTTGTTTTTGTACTTCTTAACGATTCCATACTTCACGACCTCTCCTTTTTTACTTTTGTTTTTTTTTTTTTTTTAATTTTTAGTTTTTGGTTTTGTTGAAATCGTCCAAAAATATGCAACTTTTAAGCTCAATTTACAACCTTATTATGAAACTATTTAAAAAAATTAAAAACGAGTGGCCGTAGTCTCTTTAATTTACTTTAAGGATTAATTTTTAAAGTTCAATTTGATTAATTTTTAATTAAGTTATGTAAATTTAAAAACTCCAGTGTAATCGTAGGTACTGTTACATGTTTCATTTGCACATCACATTTCCAAGGCACAAAGAAATCGGAGTTACACATTTTACCGACTATCCTCTTAATATTATAATGAAACGTTTAAAATATTCTAATACAGTAAACAAGCAATTTACGTTTTACGTTACGTATTTTAACCGTTTCATTGCAACGTTGCATTAAAATTTCAATGAAACGGTTAAAATACGTAACGTAAAACGTAAATTGCTTGTTTACTGTATTAGAAGATTTCAATGTTTCATTAAAAAGTTGCATTAAAATTGTAATGAAACGTAACGAAACATTACATGTTTACTGGATAAGTACTGAAAACTTCATAAAATTCCACAAAAATAATAGAGGTCAAATTAACCCCGAGTAGTACAATATGTAAGAAATTTAACTTAGTAGGACGGTTAAAAAGGTATTTAAAATTTATGAAATCAAAAATATATCAGTGTACGTTAATCAATATTTGATTACAAATTAAAACCAATATTTTTTTGTTTTGGAGTATTTTCATGTTCATGTTTCAATAATTTGCTGTACATTTGTGTATGCAGGTTTGGTCCGAGAGCTGCTGATTTGATACATTTGGGAGCAAAGTTTGCGCCTTGTATGAGACTGGATAATAAAATTATACATCAGATTGAAAAAACGCGTGCTAAAGAAAGGGAGACTGCTTGCTGTATTAGAAATGATGATTCTGGATGCGTGCAGTCATCACAAGCAGATTGTTCCGTAAGTTAAAAACAATATTTTTACATATTGAAAAAGAAATGTAGATTGTTTCTGACTTTCATTGGTAATTTTCAAATTTTCATGCTTACATAGATACGAGGACTACGACCTACCGTAAGTTACATTCAAGTTATTATTGAAGCTACTGCAGAAAAATAAATCATTTTTTTTTTCTTTTGTTCAGAACGTGTTGTAATATTTTCACATAACCAGAATGCATTTTAACCAATTATCAAAAGAAGCACATCACTAATTTTGCATTATGACTCTTAAGAATCGCATGCTTATTGCGATATGAATATGTCATGACAAAAGTTTCGGCTGATCCTGAGAAGCATGTTTTTGTTAACATTTTTCACGCAATAATAATAAATAGTGAACCTACCTACTTACTCTAATTTGGGTACTTTTCAATCAGTAATAAAATTCTATTCCTGGAAGCTTCTCTATATGCAATAAGAAATTTAATACTTTTTTAATAATTCCTTTTTGTTATTTCTAGAAAACAATTTCAACGTGGAAGAAATGGTCAGCAGGAGAATCAGGGCCAGGTGGGAGAATATCTGGTTCTGTTTGTGGTCTAGATCCAAAGTAAGTATTATTTGCTACTACAAGGAAAGCAGTCTATAAACGTTTAAGTACACAATATTTCAAAAACAATTATTCTACTAAACTATACAATTGCTATAAAGTGACTGTGCATTTTTAGATTTTGCGATGCTCCAGCTAGTGTACATCCATACGAATGGCCTGATGACATAACGAAATGGCCGATATGTCGGAAAACTAATACTCAATCGTCAGTTCAAAAAAGGGGTAGTCCTCGTGATAGATTAGCGGAACACATGGTATGCGAAGTCATTGGTCATCCTTGCTGCATAGGTCTCCATGGACAATGCAGAATAACAACACGCGAGTATTGCGATTTTGTGCGTGGAACATTCCATGAAGAAGCATCACTTTGTGCACAGGTAACATCATAAAAACACAACAATAATGACTGAACACAATTCTCTACTTTTTCATGATTAGATACTAATACAAACCTAAGAAGTACGAGATTAAGTGTTCTACTCATTTTATATTTTCTTAATATTTCAAATATTAAAAAAAATGGGTGGAAATTTCGCATATTCGCATAATTTACTTAATAAGAATAAGTAATATAATTTTGTAAGCTCCAAATCCTTTTAAGAAGTAATGTAGAATTCTAACTGTCACAAATAAAACAATAATTTATACGATAAATATACTTTAGGTTAAAAAAAATTAAATTCACCTAATTGATCTCTTGATAAGTTCCTATTGGTTGTAAATTTTAAGTTTTTATGAATTATGCAGTATACTTGACTAATAAAAAATTTCATCAAGAATGTGAAAGTACTCGATCAAAAAGTTGATGTACAGACACTAAAAATAAGCAAAGAATAATGGAAAGTTACAAAAATGTCTCCAAACATTTTGTAGTGCCTATCCATCAATCGAGCTAGACAGAAAAATCTAGAAACTTGTTGCTTCGGAGAGACACATTGAAGGACATCAAACTGAAAAGCTTCCAGAAGATCTTATCAAAAAACAAGGAAACCTTTAAAAATATCATAGCTTTCAACGCCTTTGCACGACAGTGCATAGAAAAAAAAATGAAAGTCAATTTTTGAAAGATGCCTTTAGAAAGAGCTTACATTATAATACCAGTTGGAAAATTATTAGGAGTAGGACTTTAATTAAAAACAAAGTTATACTATAGGTGTGGAGTTATACTAATTTGCGACTACACCTTTCTATAAAAGATCAATGCAATTTTAGAAATCATCAATTGTAAATCAGAAACGTGAAAGCACCATTTAAAAATAAATATAATTATAGCCACTAACAGCAATAGCGTGTATTCAGCGACTGTGATGAAAAATTTAGAGACGTCGTTATCGTTAATCACGTGATTAAAAAATATTTCTTCATAACAAATATTTTCTTAAAGACGTGATTAATTTTAACGACATCTCTAAAATTTTCAACACGCTCGCTGAATACATGCTCATGTCTTTTATTACTAAAGCAGCTGCATGATCGATTGTCACTACAATCGTGGAGCTCAACACACTTGTTGAGCTCCACGAGCATAATCATCACCAAAAATTGTGTTTTTGGCTTCATCAATAATTGTTTCTAAGTATACCAACATTTACTCCATGATACCGGAAACAGGAAAATTCCGTCTTTATTGATATTGCTTTAATCTTAGGACACATTATTTCAAGTGAGTTTAACATTGGTGAATAAGTTACCTAAGTGTAATATTGTTATTGGTGTAATGCTAAGTTGACAAAGTAGTAATAAAATATTTAATCCTTTTACACAATTTTATTAAAATTTATTCAGTATTGAATGTCTACATACGTCATCAGGCAAATTGAAAAAGAAGAAACTTATCTTTAAAAGTCAAAAAAGCCATAGATTACTACCAATAAATATAGAGTATGGCTTTAAAAGTTTAATTGACGAGGAAGAAGTAAACCTAAACGACAAAAATAAATCAGTAACTAATTCATGACGACATAGACAGTTGATGATAGATGGCTTTGTGGAAAATTATTCATTAAAAAAGGGTTCTCTCAAGTAGACCTAAACATTGAACATTAATTCAAACCACCAAAATAAGATCGTTCCTGAGGTCGAAGTCTGTAAGCCATACGATTGTTTTCGTACAAGGAAAATATCGTATTGTTGAATATGTTGCTATCGTGACGGATTTTATCTTTTTTCAATAAATACAAAACGTGCATAAGGAAGAGATATAGAAAATCTGTTACCAAGCAACTTAGTCAACAAACGGTTTTTTCGTGGTACGAAAACTATCGTATAGCTTTACAGACTTCCACCTCTGATGTTTGGAGATGCTTAATCGTCAGCGATGTTACTGCTAATCCAAGCGATAATTTAGTAGTGCAGATTATACAGGGTGACTATGCAACATGAAGTAAATTCAAGAAGCCTGAAACAGTACGATCGTCAGATAAACGGCTTGACACGTCAAATCAACGTCAAATTATGTTTATATTTATGGACATTTCCATAGAGACATTTCGCATCATAATAATATTTTTGTGACGTCATCGTACAATGCCCGGGTGATGGCATCAAAAATTTTTAAAATGGAAACCACAACTTTAAGTAAACAATTTGAAAGGACATCTAAACTTATACAGAGTGGTGATTATTTCGATGCTCACCATTGGTATCTTTTAAAGTGGAAGAGATACGAGGTCAGTTAAATTAAAGAAAAATTGTGATTTTACAAAATAATTTATATTTTCCAAACCATTACTGCTACATCAATGAAATTTGATACCTTTAAATTGTTGACTATTCTGAATTAAATGACGTCAAAAAATAATTTTTTGGCCTCCTAGATTCGAAGCCGCGATATTCAACTTTTTTATTTCTTATGGCCGCAATATTGGATTTTTACCTCATCAGATAATAAATAATAATACATTTCCAGATTGTAAATTAACATTAATGTGTTCCTTTAGAAAATGTATTAAATTTGAAAATTTGTATGAAAAACAAATGAAATCAATGTTTTATGGACAGTTTCCATGGTTAGCATAAAAATATTGCCTCAAATCAAACTTTAAATTTTATCAAAATTCTAATAATAAAAAAGAAAATACTTTAATCAGTTTATTTGTTTAATATTATAAAGACACCTGTTATTTACATAAAATGCTCTTATTGCAGGTCATTTGTTTATTATTATTATTTTCTTTATTATTACATCAATTTTGAGGAGATATTTTTATGGTAACCATGGAAACTGTCCATAAAACATTGCTTTCATTTGTTTTTTATACAAATTTTCAAATTTAATACATTTTCTAAAGGAACATATTAAAGTTAATTAGCAATCTGAAAATGTATTATTATTTATTATCTGATGATGTAAAAATCCAACATGGTGGCCATAAGAAATAAAAAAGTTGAATATCGCGGCTTCGAATCTAGGAGGCCAAAAAAATATTTTTTGACGTCATTTAACTCAGAATAGTCAATAATTTAAAAGTACCAAATTTCATTGATGTAGCAGTAATGGTTTGGCAAATATAAATTATTTTGTTTTTTTGGCCATAACTTTACAACAAGTTTAAATATCCAACATTTTCTTTCATATTTTTAATGTCCATAAAAATGAGCAACTTTTCTCTAATTTAACCGACCTCGTATCTCCTCTACTTTAAAAGATACCAATGGTGAGCATCGAAATAATCACCACCCTGTATACCCATTAGTGTGGGCCTTATTCCTAACAAAAATATTTTTTTTTCTTTAATTTAACGGGGCACCACATAATTTGATTATATACCATAAGAAACTATTTCAGTAATTTGTTGCTACCAAGGTTTGAAATTTAAATGAAAACTCAAAATCTGTACATTTGTTGGATTCTTTTATTCATAAGTCAGGATATAAAAAATACAAAATTATTGTTGTTGTTATAAATTACCTAAGATATTATTATATAAATAGTATAGAAATATTTGAGTCATTTATTTTTAAGATACAAGGGTTGACTTGTTAATATTAGGGTACTTTTTTCTATACTCTTTCACAAACAAAAGCAAATATTGCTTTTGTGCTTCATTGTTTGTAATCAATTTATTGTAAGCCTCCATTAAAGCAACACCGCGCTCAGCTATGTCGTTCACTACTCGCAAAGAATGAACGATATTTTTAGCAGCTACATAATCAGCGTCTTCGTACCAAGTTTCCACGTCTTTATTTAAAAAATTTGATAAGATACCCAGGATCTGGAAGAATCGTAAGGAATTGCTACTCACGAAGTTTTCTATATTTTTTTCGTGGATATGTTTGATATCAAGGTTTATTCTGTTTGGGTAATCTTCTGTGCCTTCAATTTTTAGTGCTTCTACCATTTTCTTCTTCTCTTGAACTAAAAGTTGGTCATAGAACAATGCAAACGAAACTAGCTCTTCCGACAAATACCACAAATGACTCAGAATATTTTTCAGGGCAACAGTAGCCATATTTTTGTTAAGGCTTTCAAGGGCTGTAAGGTCTTTCAGTAATTCTTGATTTCGTTTCTTGGTGCTGCCCATCCGGTAGATGTAAACTGATGTTTAAATGAATAAATTTTCAAACAGTCAAGGATCTTGCCATCCATCTAGCTCGATGTAGACCAGCAGGTCTCCTACATAAAATGCCCTCTTCATGAACTCCTCATAAGAAAATTATTGTAAGATTCAACAATTCCCTGTAGTCATCTCGAGGTTGGTGTACTTGTAGTTGTTTTTCCGCAAAAGAAATCCTGTCTGCGGCCACTTCGGCAAGGATGTTTGCCTCGGCGTCATCTGTTATTGTTTTGTAGTCGCTTTGATCAATTGTATTCCAATTGTTCTTAAATCTTTTGAATAATTGTATATCAGGACCACTAAACGGGGCGAGCGATTGATCCACTATAGCTGACAACATAATTTCCATTATGTGGTGAACTGCCAGAAATTGATCAACTACATGTCCTGATACCAAAATTGGCAGCCGATCTACAGTTTCATGTCCAGTAATATCTTCTATAAGTTTGCCATCCCAATGGATTATTAATGACGAATTAGGTTTAAACTCGCTTTTGATAGACTGCAACTGCTTTGCGATTTTTCACACGTTGCGGACGAATAGAAGATCTATTGACATTACACTCTAATAGATCACATCCTGCACTTTTCAAAGTAGATGTCACGACCATAGCTGGTTCTCTGTCACTCAATTTAGAAACATCAAGACTAGAAGCCAATTGGCTGTTAATATCGTTTTTGAGGTGGTTGCATTTTGGATAATTTTGATATGCCTTCAGAATCAGATGAAGTTGCTTCTTCACTGATGGCGGTAAACGACGACGAAAGAAACGACAATGAAGAAAGAGAGCACTTTTATGTTAAAAACCCGGGATATTTTTGTTTTCACGTTCGCGCAATTTTTGAAGACGTTCTCCTTTCTCTTTTATTTTCTTACATTTGTTTAAACTGGTTCTGTCCACTGAACCAATTAAACCCTGGCGTCTATTTTGTCGCAGTGCTAATAAAAACTGCTTGTCTGCTACAGTCATAATATTTAAAGCATCACGATGAGCAATATCAAATAAATCTTCTAATATTTGTTGCCAGTTTTGTTCTTTTTTCTTTAAGGCTTCCGAACGTTCTTGTTTTTTTTTATTTTTTTAGATTCTGCCAGTCTTTGAAGAATTTTTTACTTGTAGTTAAAATGTGATATAAACACTTAAATGAAGCATTAGTTAAACCATCATTTAAGCGGCCATACAACGCTTTTTCTTAAAATTTTACTTCTGGTAGCGACTTCTAAATCGTAACTAAAAATTAAAAGAAAAAAATCTGTTTCATATTTATATGTATATAATGGAATGACAAAGTGCCGAGGTGATAATTCAAGAGTCGAAAAATAAGGACAACCTTAATACCCTTACAAAATATTATTGATTCATCTTCTCTCGTTCCAAAGATATGATCAATCAAAAATTGTAAATTAAATTGAGTCTTTAACATGTAATAAATTCAAGAAGCCGAGAACTGTTAGATTTTGAGAAAAATGGCTGCACACGTGAAATAATATTAGTAATTATAGTCGTTTTAAATTCATGCTACGTCATCGCATAACGCCTCCGTGACGTCTGACGTCATTTTTTAATGGAAACCCATAACTTTTTGTCCAGAAATTGAAAGGAAGTCTAATCCTATTAATCTAAAATTTTGTTGGCCTATCTCCACTCATTTCAAAGTTATGGTAAATCGAAAATTGAGAATTTGTTATTTTTGATTGATCATATCTTGAAAACGAAAGGATAGTCAATAAAATTGTGCATGGGTACCTCAAAGTCAGTTTCATCCTTCCAAATTATTTACTAAAAAATGTTGGTTTCCATTTAAAAAAATTGTAATGAAATTACATCACATAAATTTTAAATGACGCATAATGTCTGCAATTACAAACATAATCTTTTTGAAAATCGAGACATTGACCAAAAATTGGGGGGAGGGGGGGGGGGGGCAACTCCTCGACTCAGTAATAGAAGGAAGTAGCTTAAAACTAGTACTACTTCTTATCATCAAACAAATTTCATTTAGCTCAAAGAAAAAAATGAGCATCCTTAGTGTACGTAAGAGCCCGTTTGTTTAAGAAAATACTGAAATAAAGACCCAGGGGGAACACCACTGACCATATAAACTAACCTTATTCTCAACGTACTGGCTGCGATTTTCTATTCAAGTTTTATCAAACTAAAAATAAAGTTTCGCTTGTAAAAATTGTGTCGTTTGGTTCTACATATGTAGAATAACCAATCTGAATTTGAAATGAAGACTTTGCACTATAGCAGCCTTATTGAACCAGTCGACTCGATGTCGCCTACGACTTTTATTATTCTGTATTAGCAGGTAGTATCGTCGACGATACGATCTCGACCGACCCTTAAATTATACTGCGTTAACGCATACTTACAACGTCAAGTACAATGAATGGTTTAGGATTTTAAAAAAGTATCAAACGAGTTGAAAACTGAAACGGTTGTGAATTTTTACAAATGTAACGATTAATTTTTGAAAGACAAATATCAAAAGCAATCTTCCCTATTTGTTTTGATATAATCAAGCAACCGTTAAGTTAATTTTCTCTTTTGCAATAATATTATTATGATCATATTCACCTCCAAATTAGTAAGTAGTCATATTAACTAAAAAACCTTATGAATTACATGTAACCGTATTCGCCATAGTCCACTAAATCTTAAACGTACGTTTATTTCCTTAAACGCATTGCGCGGTCTAATCAAATTTCCGAATTATACAACACAACAATTAACGTAACTAGACGCGGCAAATACGGGCTATTGTCATTTTGGTTAATAGGTCTATTAATTAGATAGGAGATGACTATTGTTATATTATAAAAAACTCATCTCAATAACTCCATAATGACTTAGGAAGAAAAGATAAAATTTGAACTTATTTGTAAATATAAAATAAATAGGTGAAATGGTAAATGCTGTTAATTGTATTATTTTTAGGTTTCATGTTTAAACGATGTTTGCGGAATGATCCCTTTCTACTTCTTCGAAATACCAGACCAGTTTTACAGACTGTGGACGTCGATATTTTTACACGCAGGAATCTTGCAGCTATGCATAACTATTTTGATACAGTATTTTCTTATGAGGGATTTGGAGAAGTTGACGGGAAGTGTACGAATTGGTATTATTTATATAGGGTCAGGTGTGGCTGGTAATTTAGCAAGCGCCATATTTGTACCGTATCGTGCTGATGTAAGTAAATACAATGTTTTAAATTACAATGACTGATGTTTTGTGATAAATTTCAGGTTGGCCCTGCTGGTTCCCAATTTGGTCTTCTAGCCTGCCTTATAGTTGAAGTATTAAACTCCTGGCCGATGCTGAAACATCCCAATCAGGCTCTTTGTAAATTACTAACGATAACTATGGCCCTTTTTATCGTAGGACTGTTACCGTGGGTTGATAACTACGCGCATTTGTTCGGTTTCGTGTTCGGATTCCTCCTCTCTTACGCCTTACTTCCTTTCGTGTCGTTCGGGGACTACGATCGTCAGAAAAAAATCGTATTAATTTGGGTATGCCTTCTATCCGCCGGTTTCTTGTTCATCTGCCTTGTCCTACTCTTTTACATATTCCCTGTTTACGACTGCAAGATTTGTTCGTACTTTAACTGCATCCCTCTTACGCCAGACTTTTGCGCCTCTCAAAACATCAACTTCATGCGAGAGGAACCCGTGGTATGACATATATGTTTACGGTTCATAACCGTAATTGTTATTATTTCTTCCCCATTTATTTCGTGTCTAATTTATTTCCAAACAATTACGTTGGAAAAATTGTTAAAATGTAATCAACTTAACGATAAGAATTTTTGTAATAAAGTGGCGTTGTTAATAAGGGCAAAAAAATTACGTGTAATTGCGGATTTCTTTTTAATTCGTAGTACATATTTACCTATGCGAGGGATTTAAGACTCATACTTATTGTACATTTTTAAGATGGTGACTACATGTAAGAATTCTGAAGTGTAGACAGTGAAGAAGACATAGACTTTAATAAATATATTTAAAACCATGTGATAAAGACGATATCTGTAACTTTAAAATATTATTATTTATGGACTGTAAGATATGTGCAATATAATATTATCCATTTAGTTGGCAACGAAACATAGCTATTCAATAAATCCGTTCGCTAAATACGATGCTTAGTTTCGATGCAGCCAAAACGAACACATCTTATCCGCTTGAATTTGATCAGTATGATAATATTAATTTTATTGTTTTACTTTTTAATCAAATCTTAAAATAAAACAAAATTTATTTCATTATTAAAACTATTTTGTACCACATATTTTAGGATTATAAATTATAAACAGTTCGAAATTTAAATAAAATTATAGTGCTGATAATTTTTGAAAAGAAACTAATTAATGAGTAAAACAATAAAATTTTCAAGGCATTGTTTGAGACCTACAGTAAAATATTCTATTTTAAATAAATATATAATTCTTATTACAAACATACATATATTACAATAAATTTTATTTATATGTGTTCGATTAACATAAAGTTTGAGAAAAAAATATGCAAAAATTATCAATTATTACCATGAAAATATTTTCATCACTATAAATATATTGTAGTTCTGTATAAAACGAAAAAACAAATATATTAAAATTAAGAATGAATGAAAAATGTTGTATATATAAAATATATTAAAGCAGTATGAGATGTTTTACTTTGGATGTGAAGAACTTAATTTTTTTGTATTACTTAATAGATATTTAAGCTCCAAACAAAATACCAACAAATTTCAAACCTTATTTCACACTTATAATTATTAATATATGTGCGAGTGCCGATTTGCGATTGGCTTTGACATAATTTTCGTTATAGAAAATTTTTGCTAATGTCTTATCGACACTTGTACATTGATCATAAATAGCTAAGATAATTTGTAAAACGTAACAACGGGAATACATTTGCGTTACCATGTTTTATGCTATCTCTTATAAGTCCAAAAATGAATTAAATTTAACAAACTAAAGAATAAATTTAGATTTTTTCATTTAATAAACGTGTAGATAAAGTGGATGATTTTGGACTGATAGGAGTTTATATCATGTACAATAGAAATGTACAAATATTGTTTTACACCTGTCAGTTTTTAATAATTTTGTCAATTTGTAAATCAGTATTTGTATAAATATGTTGTAAAAACTATAACATCAGGTGTTACTCTAAGACCAAGCCTTAACATTATATGGTAAACATAATAAATTACTTCTGCACATATATTCAATATCAGTTGTTTTTCTGTTTCCTTAATTTAAAAAAAGCGAAAAGAAAATCACTAAACCACTGAGATCTTACAGTTTTTGCAAAAAAAAACAAAGTGATTTCATTTGCACATGAAGAATTTAACTGAATACAATGATATTGTTTAATTAAACTTCAAAATTTATCGGTTTAAACCTAAGAGGTCGCAAATCGGAATATCGCCTATTTTCGGGTGGTTTTTGGCTACTAAAGCGGCCTACAGATGATGCGTCGAACGTGGGCCAATGTTGGTACGTTCGCCACATCATACGGAGGATCAACGCATCACGAATGCACAAATGTTGCTACTCGTGTTGGCATTTGTGGAGGTTCGCCTTGGTGGCGTAGTACCACACATCAAAGGACAAGACGAATGCGCAAATTTATTCGAAATTCCTTCCAGACGATGGCCCTAGACTTGTTATGATTTGTACAGGATTTAATATTGGTTTAAGCATTATTTAGTTGAGTTTTGAATTAAAAAGGTCGTCAGCACTTAATTTAAGTTTGATCTAAAATGGAAAAATTACCATTTCACAAGGGACCAATGGAGTGGTCATTGGTACTGGAATTCACACTATGAATTCGTAATTACGTTGAGGCAAAGTTCGCTAAAATGCGTCGAATGTGGGCCAAGAATGTACGTTTGGTACATCGTGTGTAGGCTCGACATATCACGAATGTACAAATGTTGGACTCATGTTGACGTTTGTGGAAGTTCGCTTTGGTGGCGGTAAATCTACCACATCAAAGAACAAGACGAATGCGCCTAGACTTGTTATGATGTATACACAATTTAGTATTGGTTTAAGCATTTAGTTTATTTAGTTCAGCTTTGAACTAAAAAGGTCATTTATATAATTTTGATCTAAAATGGAAAAATTACCATTTCAGGAAGGACCAATGAGTTGGTCATTGGTGTTGGAATTCACACTATAGGTTCGTAATTACGTTGGGGCAAAGTTCGCTAAAACTAGAAAAGTCAACTTTGGACGCATCGTGTGACGGGCATATGTTACGTTCGGCAAACTCGGCTTGGACAAGTTGACGAACACCAACATTCATGAATGTTTGCCGTATCATCTACAGGTCGCTTAAATCAAGTTAATTATTTTTGGTAAAATAATAGGTATATAATAATAAAAACTACAGGTAAGTAAAAGAGAAATTTTAATAAAATTTGAATATTTCTATAACAATGACCAGAATGTAACACAATACATAATTTTTATTCCATTTAGAAAAAATCTTTAAACAAAAATACCATCGCGTACACCCATGCAGGAATTTTTCTTTTAACGTCGGCAGGTTGACTAGGGTTGTAAATTTGTGTGCATTCTTTGTGCAATTCCTGTTGCAAGCTTTTGTTTTCAGTAACTAGAGCAACTTGTGTTTCCAAGTCTTTTAACACCGAACGATCACCGAAGTTTGGCGAACCAATTAATGTCAAACATGGAAGATAGCTATTTGGGGAATAATACCTAAAATACACGAAATATTTGGCTAAATATCAATGCGTAATTCGTTTAGCGTTTTATATAGTGTCCCATTCGCAGTAGATAGAACTTAAGTGTTAGAAGGTAGCACAAATTTCATTGTCAAAAAAAAACAAAAACAGTAGGAGTCTATCATTTATAATTTTAGAGTTACAACATTTTGAATAGTAGGTCACCTATTATTGCCTTACACCAACATCCTTAAACACTATTGCTATTTTCATGATTCAAACTCTACTATATTCTCGATAATCTCGAGAAAGGCATCACACAACACTTTTTAATATTCAAGGAAAGTTTGTTCGTCGAACACTATAATTTCAAGGTATCCAAGTCATACTGCAATTGAATGCAGTAGTAGTGGAGATTCTAATTTTGTAGTAAGATCATCAATAAAGATGTTGAATAGAAGTGGTCCAAGATTCGACTCTTCAGGGACACCTCTGGAGGCAACATAGACTTTCGAAAAGCCATTGTCATTAACACCTCATTGTTCCCTCCGTCTTCATCCTTTAGATATAGTTTTCTATGGATCACTGAACACAGCTTACAACAAAAAGTGTGATTATTAGATGAAGAGCCACACTTCCTAAAGCCATATCTGGATTTGCCAATACTAGAATATTTCCAATGAAACCAAATGTTTCTTTCGATGAGGATTTTCCACTAGAAAGCGATACAGATGTACAAGCTCAGAGTCGTCAACATTTAATAATTCAGCATCGTTCCCGTCTACCATCAGTGTTTGGTAAGTAATACCTACGTCCTTCTCGAAGTTAAAGATACAGTTATCTAATTTCAGATTATTGTAAGATTCTCCAAATTTCAACAAGTGAGATATGAAAATTTTGAGTTCCTAATTATTTCCTACACTTACCAAATCATCAAATTTTCTTCTTCAACTTCTGTCTACACGTTATTACCATTATTACACGTTATTATTATTATTCAGGAATAAAATTTAACGGCTTCTAAATTTCATAAAATATTAATTTTGGATGATATTTTAAGAGGTTTTAAGTTAAAATAAAATGAGTTTCTGTCAGTTTACTTTTAATGTATAGAAAATTTGAAATAAAAAGAAAGGTAAATTTGACAATGATTTGGTAAGTAAAGGAACATAACTAGTAACTCAAAATGTTCATGATTTGTAAGGATAATAATGAAGTTTTAGAAGCCAACAAAAAACACCCCTTAATTAGCTTTATTTATCAAAAAGGGTGGTTCTACCTTTCTAGCGATAATTTTTCTAACCTCTAAACAACTTGGTTGAGTTCTTTTTACCGATGTACTGATGTGTGGCAAAAACCGGTGACCAAACATAAAAAAACGCTGTAATTCTAAATCTATAAATGATGGACCCCTACTTTTTTAGTTTTATGAGATGAAATTCGACATACTTTCTAACACTGAAGTTTTATCTACCATAAACAGGACACCCTGTATACATTAAATTATTTATAAATATGTACAAAAAATATAACCCGTGCGTTACGACGATAAAATTTCGTTTCAAATGAAAAACAATCAAAATTTACAATTTTGTCTTCTGTCCCGTTAATTTAACCAATATTCAAACATTTAAATTTATTACTCAGTTATTTATAATTCTAAATATTCTAAATTATGGTTTTTCCAAATATATTATATTTAAAACTTAAGTGAAATAAAAACGAAATTTTCCTTCTACTACGTTAAAAACTGAAACTTTTATTACCAAAAATTTCAATTAAGTAATCGCATTTTTTAATAGCTGCTTTTTATTATTAGCATAAAAATTATTATCTTTCCTTTTCGACTCAAACCATAAAAGTAATAAAATTTATACATACTTAAATTTTATTATTTAAAATTAAAATATTTAGCTTTGATTACTCACCATAAGCCTTTACAATGAAAAGTCCATCCTTCTCGTAAATACTCTTTCAAAGAAAACCTATTAATTTGACCACTTTTGAGGAGCTCACTTAGAAATTTTCGACATAAGAGGGTATAACCATCAGGAATACCACCCGCCATACCCTTAGCGCCCAAAAAACCATTTGCCTAAAATTCTTCAAATATATTCCAAACTTTTAATGAAGTTAAAAAGAATTACTTTTGGATGAGCCATCAATAAACTACATTCAGCTCTTGAATTATAAATCAATGTTTTTGCATATCGGTTTGTTAAATTAAAGTAAGCAGTAGCTAAATTTAATTTAGATCCATGCGGTGCTTCCGAAAACAACCTATCAGTTACTCTGGCATCTTGTTCAATACCAAGCTGACCCATTTGTATCAATGGAAATATCCAAGTATCTTCAATAGAGAGTAGATATTAATTAGAAACAAAGTAATCTCCAATTGCGTTACCATGATCTCCTTTATTATTATTTTGTTCGTCTATATTTTTATTTATATAAGTTTTAACTAAATCACCAGCTTTTTGTATAAAAGTTTCCTTCCTTCCTTCATATGGTAACTGCTCCCAACCTTCATTTAAATAGACACCATCATTACTATCAATTTTAAGGCTAAAATTTTGTACTAGGTTAACAAGCCCACAATAAAAATTGCAAATGTTTTTGTCTTTAATAATAAAATATCTATCTTGTCGATTTGTAAAATAATCTTTTGATAAATTTGCTCCACTCATAATCAGAGTGTTATCAAAAATGTATATTTTCATATGCTGGATACCAAATAACTCATTCCAACGATTTGGGGCTAGTTTCTTGTACAACCCACGTAATATTGGTGTGTGATATAATGAAATTTTGCAGTTATTAGAATTACGTTTCAAAAGAGGCAGTAACATTCGTCTGAAATAAAGAAGACCTTATAAACAATAACAATTAAAAGCATTTAAATTATAGGTGTTTAAGTTCTACAGTGAATTCAAAACAAGACTGAAACCGCAACTATGCAACCAAACATACTCTGTAGTGATTTTAGACTTGCTAAGTTGGTGTACCTGTTAATTTCCATTCAAATTTAAATCTGATCTGTCACTTTAACCAGAGCGTCTCTCAGAAGTTTTTCTTCGGGTATTTTGTCAAGTGTGTTGCAAATTTTATAAAAAACAGTGCTTTTCAGAACTAAAATTAGTGCAATTAAAATATTCGCGATGGTTTTTTCACCGGAGCACAACGCATTCATTTCAGTGTAGCCAACTGTGGGAAACTTAGGTTTCCTACCTTGCAATGTCAATGGTTTCAATCTTATTTGAATTCACTGTATTTAGGTTACTTTTTTAAAGCCTGACTTCTTTTTTCATATTTTTTCGCAGCCATTTGCTTTGTTTATCGTTCGGTCTTTTGCCGAAAGGGTGATTAGGAAAATTGTCCAAATCTGGTCAAAATTTGAGTTTTCGTTATTAAAAATTTGTAGTTTATTTTTTAGATTCAAACTGAAATTATATTTTCTTAAATTGACAAAAATTGCAAACTTAAACTTCTCAATTGGGATAATCTCGAGGATAAACGATAAACTAAACAAAAAAAGTGATCAATGTTTTTTGTCATTTCGTTATTAAAAATTCACGACTGTTTAAAAATAATTTTGTGTTTTATTTCTTTTACTATAAAAATGATCTTCTTAATTTCTTAAATGAGCTAAGAAATAATAATAAAGTTTGGGCGTTTTTTCATTATATTAAGAATTTTACTATTAACATTAAATTAATTTCTTCGAGAGAAGATTATGGGCGCGTTCCAGTAATGAACACTAAAGCCCACGACCACGACCGCAAAATTTTCCCGTTTCGCTAGCTCAAAAGGTCACCATTCAACAAACAACCACGGAAACCCACGAATAAATACTGTCGTTGTGAGCTTCTTGCGGTCGCCATCGATGGACGAAAGAAAAAATCGCGGTCTTATGTAGAACGATTTTGCGGTCGTCGTGGGCTTTAGTGTTCATTACTGGAACGCGCCCTAAATAAAAGTACTGAAAGTACAAAAAAATAAATTTTGAAATTCTGAGCTGTATGTATAGATTAGTAGAAAAACTTTAACAGTTGATTAAAAGTTTAATACCAAAGTTTTTTTAAAATGTATTATTTTTGGTATACTAAAACGTTTTGTGGCTATCATATTTTGAAAATATTGTCTTTTTGGGACAAACTTGACAATTTAATGAAAACAACAATTTTTTTTTCTGTCGCTACTTAGTAACGAAATGACACAAATTATTCACGATGACCGAAATTGCGACACAAGCCGGCAGCCGAGTGTCGTTATTTGCAGAACCTGGATATAGACCTACTACGATTCTCGCCCGTTGAATAATATACAGGGTGGCTCATTTAAAATTTCAAATGTCGATTATTCGATGACTAAATTTTTTTCAAAAAAATAACCAAACACGTCGATTTTTGTTCTGAGGGGGACGCACTATATTACCAATTTAATCGCTCTCAAGTCACTCCCTTAAGCGGGCGGCGTCAACCCTCGATTTTTTTAAAGGGCAAGAGGAGTTAAGGTTTTGAAAGCTGCTTATAATTGGAATTCAGCGATATAAATTAAATTAAAATTGATCGATTCGTTTTAATGAAACAAAAGAAAATCTCATTGCAATAAATAAATTTAAAAAAATGTTAAATTACCCTTGCCGCCAAAAAAATATATTTCTAATTTGCAAATTATTAAATACTGAAACTGGCGGTCTTACAAAAATTATAGCAAAAATCCGCAAATGAATTAGAAAATGCTAACGCAGTGCAAGTTTTTAATTGTTTACGTAACCTAAGATAATATACAGGGTGAGTTTTTAGTGCGATACCTGTAGCTGTATCTTCTATTTTAAGCGATAGGAAAGAAACTTAAATTACAAAATTTGATGGTTTATTGATGCGCATAACCAGAAATTATTTTTGAATAAACAGGGTGTCCAGAAATTAAGCGGCAAAATTTTAGGGGGCGATTCTACAACTAATTTTAAGAAAAAAACTTCATATAAACATTTCTTCGATTTCGCCTCCTAAGGGAGTTACAGCCCTTGAAATATTATCTGTACAAGGACGATTACCCCAAATTTTGAAGAAACTCTTCAAATTAATAAAATAGCTACATTTAATGAAATGGTTTAATGAAAGTGACTAATAATTAAAATCGAATATTGTAGAACAAAAGTGGCGAAACTATTGTATGTTAAATATGATAGAACTCTGCATGTGAATGTTTAAGTGTATTTTTCTTGAAAAGGGTGCATTCTATCGACTTGGTATAGGAGTACCTTTTTTGCCCAAAATTAAATAAGTAATTATATTATGTTTACTTTAAACTAAAAACTTTAGAGGGTTCAAAAAGCATAAAATTATATCTTCATACCAAATTTTAAATCTCTACTACAATTTCAAATAAATGACGAAAAACCTACTTTTAGACACAATATTATATTTCAAGGGCTGTAGCTTCCTTAGGAAGCGAAATCGGACATATAGTATGTTTATAAGAAGTTTTTTCTTTAAAATTAATTGTAGAATCGCCTCCTAAAGTTTTGCCGCTAAATTTCTGGACACCCTGTATATTGAAGGTAAGATGTGCTATTTGGTTTTCTTGGACAATTTAATTTAATCGCAAAATGGCAACAAATAAATTTTTTTGTGAAAATGTATTTCTGCTTGTAAAATTCTGGAAAACATTTGGAACATTTATTTTAATTTTTTATTTAAAAATAAAATTATTTTATAACATAACTAAAAAAAAAATTTATTGCAGACTTTAAATTTTTTAAAATTTGGATATTACAATAGGTTTTTATTTTTTTTCTTTAAAAGAATCAATTTTTACTCAATTTTTTCTGGATGAGTTAAAAAATTACTTGTGTAAAACTAGCAATGAATACGAGCGATAATATTTCCGAATTTGGAAATAATTTCAAAAAAATTATACCTTCGTAATGGTGTAGATAAAAAAGTGGGGTGGAATTTTTCTAGTGGCACCCCACGGAGTGGCCATTTTATTTCGCGATATTGTATTTGTTATAAAGCTTCTCAGAGGTGCCACTTTTTTACCACGTCACCTGCATACCACTTTAGTGCGCGCCCTGCCTTAGAGCTCATTTTTAGAAAAATGGAATGGCTCAGGTTTATCAAACTACACTACAAACTCCATCAAGTCTTGTAAACCGGGCCTGGTGACATCAAGCCATTGACGAACTGCCAAAGCAAGTGCTACACCTATTTTGGCCAACTTTAAAAACTAAATTCGAAGAATATTGAAGTACTAGAGAAAAAATATTCCAAAATTCTAGTAGAGGAGCGCTTTACATATGAAATTATAAAAAAATTAGTTGTCCACCTAATAAAAGGATGTCGCCTGGACTATCGAAAGAAAAGCAAACAGTTTTGCTCATTTTCTTTTACATTTAAAAATCCGTAAGCAAGGCTACTTTTTTGTATACAGGTGTTGGGATACCAAAACAATACGCATTTAGTTGAGTTAGCAGAAATTAACAATCCAGAGAGGCAATTGTTACGTGTTATGTTAGGTGGGAAAAGGTATTTACTTGGGATATGTACTATTAGTCCGGGAGCCAACAATAAAAAAAAAATATATTAAATAGTACCAGCACAAACCCACAAAATCTTAATTAATAGCACATGTCGATAGCAAAAATTTATTCGCCATACAAATTCGATGGCTAGTGGTTTTAATATTTCCCAAAGAAAATGCTTGGAAAATATACAATTTTCAAATCATTCTACACCGTCTGGCATTTGTTTTAGTTTACTTAAATAAAGAAAAAGTCCAATGGAAAATAGTCGCCATACATTTTGGGTGGATACCGAGGACTCTTGGGCTCTTCGATTATGTCTTGTTATTGACGACTTTTAGAATTTCGTTACACTGTCTGGCAATTTGATAGTTTCATAGATTTATATCCAAAAACCGAAATTATATAAGAGTCATACATTTTGTTGGCTAGAAAACACTCCCTCTCTTCGCGCTTTAGTTTGAAAGATCAGTACTTTTGTATAATTTTACTACATAAATCATGTATTAACGATAGTCATACGTGTAGGATGGATACTAAAGTTATTAGAAAGGTAGTTAATATGACACCTTTTCTTTAATATCTAAAAATGATTTCGCATGTATCTGAAGTTTTTACCTTTCAATGAACGAAAAATTATATAAAAATTTAAAAGTTAAATCTCTTTCGACCATTCCCTACACGCGATATTTTTCTATATTCCTTAAAACCCTTTAAACCAGTCTCAATTTAGTTAAAAACTTGTATGAATGTTATTCGCAATTTTTAGAAATGTTTGAGACCACTCTGACTTCTCGGTACCTCTTTCTTAGATCAACCCCTACAAGCGATTTTTTTCTATATTCCTTAAAACCCTTTAGACCAGTCTCGATTTGGTTAAAAACTTGTAGGAATGTTATTAGCAATTTTTAGAAATGTTTGAGACCACTCTGATTTCTCGGAACCTGTTTCTTAGATCAACCCCTACACGCGATTTTTTTCTATATTCCTTAAAACCCTTTAGACCAGTCTCAATTTCGTGTCGGTGAGATCGGCCATTTGTAATGGATTAATGAGGTCTTGTAGCAACTCCAAATACATTGCTCCATTTAAATTATCGGGCAAGAACAAAGGGCCAACGATTCGATCACCACAAATGCCCGCCCAAACATTTAGTTTCTGTGGATATTGGGTATGTATCCCAGGTTTGCTATCTGCCCAATATCGACAGTTGTGGCGATTAACTGTACCATTTAAAAAAAAAGTGCTTTCATCCGAAAAGCAAATGTTAAATAAAAAATTTGGATTTGTAGTGGCGCTTTCCGACATTATTTCACAAAACTCTAAGCGGCTGTCAAAGTCATCTTCATTCAGTTTCTGAGCTGGTTGAATATATATATACTAATACCTGTTACAATAGCCAATTTTCTAGTGCTTAATGTTGGATCAATGGCCACTTGTCCCAAAACCCCTACTTCATTATCTTCGTTCCGTACTGGATTATTATATAAAAAGAGGGCTACAATTTCAACCCTTTCTGCAATTGAATATACCATAATTTTTAATTTAAAATTATTAAATGCCGAATGCGTGTTTGCATTAAAAGTAGTTGATAAACACAATTTTTAAGTAAAGTGGCTCTATAGCTATCCATAAAACATCTGCTAAAATAAATTTAATTTTTGGCTATTGTTGTTAAAGTACAATAACATTTTACTTTTTTCTAATTTTTTTCTTTTTTTTTAATATCCTATGAACATAACCAGTGTAAAATTTTTGAAATTTACAGAAATGAATATTTGGACTTTAAATCTTAAATGAATAATAATTTTTGTAGTTAAAATAATTATTATTGTGCTTTTAGATTCAGGGTGGTTGAAGCAAAAGGGATGACATTTGTGTAAAACTTTTATAGGACTTTCAGTTTCACTATCTAAAAGAAAAATAAACTGTCACTGCATTTTTAATTAATTTATTTTTACCGATTATTTTAAATACATTTTGAATTCGATTTTTTTTTTTTGAAAAAACGAATCGATAGATTTTCATTTAATTCATACAGTTGAATTCCAGAGTTAAGCAGCTTTCAAATGATATATTACTCAACCCCTCTTGCCATTTAAGAAATGTGGGGGTTAACGCCCCCCGCTTAAGGGTGCGACGTGAGAGAACCTAAATCCATCTCATAATGCGTCCCCTTGAAAACCAAAATCGACCTGTCCGAGCGTTTTTCCAAAAATTGGAGTAAAATACCAAAACCGGGCTGTTAAAGTTTTCGGTGGGCCACTCTGTATCTGTTTTTTGAAGAATATTAAACATATATTTTATTATTTTTTGGATTTTAAGTTATGGTATTATTTTCTTTGTATACACATCGTTGGTTATTTTTTATTTTAATAAAAATATGATCAACATCGCCAAAGATCGTCGTAGGCTTCAGAAATTGACGATTCTGAGGATGAATTTTAATTAAAATATAACAAAAAATATTATTGTAGATGTTATTTATTATAAAAATAAGATAATAAAATTATTATTTACTTAAACACGATTTTAAGAACATTTTCTCATATTTGCCAATATTAAAAGGTCTTAAACGATGTCCCAAACAATGGATAATAATCTGGGAGTTAATAATAGAAAAAACGTGTTTTAAACAGAACCATTACAAACCCCCAAAATCTTAATTTGTAAAAAATCTATATGCCAAAAATTGATTCGCCAGACAAATTTCCTGGCTAGTGATTTTAAAATTTCCGGAAGAAATTGTTTTGAAAATCTACAATTTAAAATCATCTTGCACCATCTGGCATTTGATTTAACATCACAGAAAAAAGGCCAATGGAAACTATTTGCCGTACATTTTGGGTGGATACAGTCATTACAGATTAGTCTAAAGTTTGTTTTTTTTGGTTGTGTTGCCGCTTTTTTTTGGCCATTTTTATAATTTTGTTAGGTCATCTAGCAATTTGTTAATTTCATAGATTTTTCTCTAAAACACAAGGTAATGTGATCGTCATACAATTTAGTTGATTAAAAAACTGTGAGTTTTAGTCCAAAAAATCGGTACTTTTGTATAATATGTCACTTTCAAATTCCAACAGCTCTAGAGTCATTTGTACCCAGCCAATATGTATGGCGACTATTTTTGGTTGGATTTTTTTTTCGTTTAGGTAATTTCAACCAAGTACCAGATGGTGCAAGATGATTTAAAATTGTAGATTTTCCAAACAATGGAACAACCACTAGCCAGCGAATTTGTCTGGCGAATCAATTTTTGCGATGTACATATCTACAAATTAGGATTTTGATGATATATGAACCTATTGTTGATAAACAGTTCTTTTTATCTCCAAAATTATGATAGTTAGGGTTCCTCCCCGCCCCCACAAAAATCTATGGCATTTGCATAATTTTGTATGGTATAATTTTGTTTAATTGTAACAAAATATTTTAGGACCATCAAATAAAAATAACGATTTCTAAGCGATTATTTCTTAATTATTGCCAGTATTTTTTTCAAACAATTCGATTTTAAATTCAAGATAGGAAAGTAGTCGTGTTGAATAATTAATCTTTATTATAATAGGCAATAAAAGGTATAATATAGTATTGATCTTTCTCATGCTCAACTTGATTTTTCATTTTTATTTTATTTTAATTACATTATTAATAGTATTTTGAAGTTGCTGACAGTAATATCCATAGAATTTCTCTGGTATATGTACAACTACAATTATTGTATTATACATAACGTTTAAATTCAAGGCCATATGGTGTACTATAATACAAAACTACTGGTGTTTTTAAGACGAGGAGCCTTCTAGCCAACAAAAATGTATGACTAATATATAATATCGGTTTTTGGATCTAAATCTATGAAACTATCAAAATGCCAGACGCTGTAATGAAATTCTAAAAGTGTCAATAAAAAGACATAATCGAACAGTCCAAGAGTCCTCGGTACCCAACCAAAATGTATGGCGACTATTTTCCGTTGCACTTTTTCTTTATTTAAGTAAACTAAAACAAATGCCAGACAGTGTAGAATGATTTGAAAACTGTATATTTTCCAAGCATTTTCTTTGGGAAATATTAAAACCACTAGCCATCGAATTTGTATGGCGAATAAATTTTTACGATCGACATGAACTATTAATTAAGATTTTATGGGTTTGTACTGGTACTATTTAATACATTTTTTTCTATTGTTGGCTCCCGGACTATTATTTTAAATGACATCAATAAAATAATAAAGACCAACAAGGGTTAATAAGCTGAGCGTCGACGTGAGATTTACACCTCATTTAATTATTTATACAATTTTAAACTAAATATCAAATATTTGGGTGGGAACCCTTTCTGATTTTCTCTTAAATTAAAAAACAATTGCAGCTTAATGCGAAGAACGCATTTTAAACAAATCTTAATACAGTTTTTCTTAAAATAAATATAAATGCAAGTTAATGTGTGAAAGTGTTTTAAATAAATCCCAAATCCATATGAAGATCGTTTTATATTTTCTTTCATAGTTAAAAATTTAAAACGTTTAATGCAGTGTATTTAAAGAGTAGTATACATACCTTGAATTGTTTTTAAATCGGCTTCCTCTAGAATAATCTAAAAGGACGTTAATTTTAAGGTTTGTAAAATTTTTATTGTTCAAAATTGTATCCACCAAATTTTTCTCCATATCTCCATTACCAAGGTATAAGCTTGCCAGTGTAATCCGTTCTGTAGCTTGATTACTGTATTCGAGCAGGAAATTATAAAACTGTGCAGGTTCCGATAGGATCATTATATTGCTGGCGTTAACTGGGAAACATGGAGCCATGTTCATTAACCATCTCAGATGTAAAGTTTCTGATGTAATAAATGGATTTATGAAGGGTGTATTCTGTACTTGGGGATATGGTAATGTCTCAGCGACTGTAGTTAATACTTTACGGATCATTTTGACTAACTTCTTACACTAATACAATTTTTTTTTTAATTTTAACGATAATTTTTTATTTACAGAACATTATAAAGCGTTTACTTTTTACTATAAATTAAATAAATCACCAATAAAATATGAAATAAAATTTTGCAGTTTAAACAACTGACAATTGAAAAACTAGGTTAGAAGTTGAAGTATTTAGATTTTTTTTTTACACATTATGCAACTAACTTCACGCTTTAAAGTCAGATAAGTTGCGTACTTTAATAAATATACAGGGTGATGATAAAGTTTCGAACATAATTCATAACTGGCGCATTTAATTTTTTTGAGAAAATCGCTCGGACAGGTCAATTTTAGTTTTTAAAATACCATCTCTTGATATAAAAAAATTATTAATGACGTCACTGGTACTTTAGCAATGACGTCATCAGGGATTTTTTTAAATGGAAGCCCCCACTTTTTTTACTCACTTAAACAATGATATAAAAAACAATTAAATTTTTAAACGAAGTTTTGAATAAAAAATATTTTTAATTCAAAAAAGGAAATTTTTATTTTAACGAAAAAGGTTTTATTAAAATAAATTAAAATGAATTTGAAGTTACTAATAATAACAAAACAAAGTAAATGTTTAAATAATGCGCATTCCAATGCGAATGTAACATGTTAAATGTATTTAACAAAACTTTTTGGTTCCATTTAAATGTAAGGAAATTTACAAAAATTAAAATTTTAAATTTACCATTTATTGAAATCAGCCAAAATAAATCTTATACAACATTCAAATTTTGCAAATTTAATAGTACAAATTAATTTTAAGTTTACATTAAAAAATTTTTAAACGAAAATTTGTTTATAAATGCAATCATTTTTTTATATCATCGTTTAAGTGACATAAATGTCTATCAAAAACGAGTGAAAAAAGTGGGGGTTTCCATTTAAAAAAACATTTAAAAACCCGATGATGACGTCATTGCTAAATCACCAGTGACGTCATTAATATATTTATTATACCAAGAGATGGGATTTTAAAAACTAAATAACTAAATAAAAAATTAAATACGGCAGTTATGAATTTTGTTCCAAACTTTATCATCACCCTGTTTAATATAAATATTTAAATAAACGTCAATCAATAAACTTCAAACATTTTCAATAGGAGTAATATTTCAATTGATTTAAATCCAAAAATAATGTCGAAAAAAGTAAAATTGGTGGACGAACGTAAGGGAATATATGAAAGTAATGATGACGAAGTTGAATCAAGAGACAACGAGGATTTCCCTAGGCGGAAAAAAGAAACTAAACCTATGGTAATATTTCAATATTGTAGTTTTTAATTGTTGTTATAATAACACAATTCTTTTTTTTACAATTTAGGCCCCTTCGAAGCCACTTTCAAAATACGATAAGTTAGATTTTGGAAAGTTGAGTACGAAAGAGCAATTTACGCACAATTTCCCTTTTGAGCAGTATTCATTTTATGGTCGCGCAATACCTACCAATATTTTTAAAAAAAGAGGAGGAATGTTACATATTATTTCAAAACATTATGAGGTATAATATACAACTTTTTATATCCTATTATTGCTTAGATTAAAAACACTTAATTTTTGTTTTTTTGCAAAATTAAATTTTTATCTAGAGTTTAGATTATGATCAAATTGAAAATTATTTGTTGGTGGATGAAGAAGTTGCTAAGGGGTATAGAAGAGTGGTTAGAAAAAATGTAGTCAAATGGTTTACTTTTATGATGATTGGATTCTTCACAGCAGCAGTAGCTTCTGGTGTTGATATAGGAATTCAATATTTCTCAGCTTTAAAATTTAATGTACTCAAAGATGGTATCCTTTTTACAAAACTTTAAAAATCCAAAGCCTTTAAGAGCATCTTCTTAGACACCCGCGATAAATTTTCCGTTGGAGATAATAAAAAGAAATAGAAAATCCATCCCACTTTTCTGGAGCTTCTTTGTAAATTATCAGCAAATAACTGATAATTAATGCGAATCCCTAGAGGGCGCGCGAGTTTGGGAGGAAAAATTGTGAAAAATCATTAAATCGAGCATTAGTTCTGGAGTCAACTCAAATTTCCCTCGTTACATTTTCAAATTTTTTTCAGATTTTATAATCTAAATTGATTAGGCTAATTTCTGCCAGAGAGTTACCTTCTGCAACCTAGCACAAAATTAATTAGAGGGATCCAAAGTTAAGGTACTTTTAGATCATTGTATTTTTTTGTACATTTTCCATTTTTTTCCTTCTGGCAGGAATTAAAGAAATGACTTCTAAATCATCTATAAAAAAAAATTATACAAAAATGTTGTTCGAACTAGCTTTTATGACTGCAGAACTAAACCACTATATTTTCCGTTTAGGAAATTGCTCTTAATATCAACGCTGTTCTGACAAAAGGATGTAAATGATAAAAAGCTAAGAAATTAGTAATTGACTTCAAAAAACATCCTTGGTAATGGGTATATTTTCTATATAATAAAAAATGCGATTTTTTAGACCGGCCAGTGGCGGACTCAAGGGGGATCAGAGGCCTGAGGTGGAAGTCTGTAACCCTAACGAGTTGACTCCTTAGATATTTTATGTCTCTCTCTTACACATAAAAACGTACATACGCATACGGTGGAAATGAGACAAAAACTGTAACCATGGTAATGTATAGGAAACAGTCCACCGTTCTCGTTACGTTAGGCATTACAGACTTTCACCTCTGGGGCGCCCCAGGGTGGTGTGGTGGTAGTGTAGTCCGGGAGCCAATAATAAAAAAAAGTGTATTAAATAGAAACAGAACATAGAACCATTACAAATCCGCAAAATCTAAATTTGTAGAACATTTACATCGCAAAAATTGATTCACCAGACAATTTCGCTGGCTTGAGGTTTTAAAATTTCCCGAAGAAAATGCTATGAAAATCTACAATTTCAATTAATTTAGCATCATCTGGCATTTAGTTTAAATTACTTAAACAGAAGAAATGCCAACGGAAACTAATCGCCATACAATTTAGACGGATACAGTCGTACAGATTAATTAATTACAGATTAATGTGTGGAATCAGTGTGTTTTTCTGAGAACTTTGATATGCCAAATGTCAGATTTAATAAATATTTTACGGAAAATGGGACAGTTAATAAGACGCTTAAAAGATTTCATGGAGTGTTCAAAACTTATTAACATAGCAAATCATAAAAAAATAAACAGTGGTAAAGTTACGTACATACATATTATGTATTTGTGACAATTTACATAGTTTATTTTATTCTCAAAATCCAAAATTAATAATCTTAAACAAATGTCAACAAAAACAAAAATTATCGAAAATGTGGTTTTTCATCAAATTAACCTTACTCCCCCCTTAACACCAAGGTATTGACAGTTTACAACTGTTCATTTTTTATGCTTATGAACGTTGAAGTTTTGAACACTCCATGAAATCTTTTCAGCGTCTTATTAACACTGTCCCATTTTCCGTAAAATATTTATTAACTGTGACATGTGGTATATCAAAATTCTGAGAAAAAAAAACACTGATTCCAAATATGTGTAATTCCAATATCGCCACCATAAGAAAAAACAAAATTGGGATTATTTCCTGGCAATCCAGTAACTTAAGAAAAACTCTGGTTAGCTTATTGAATTTTAGATTAAAAACTGCCTCCATGTTGTTAAAGTCAAAGTTGTTTGGTATGGCGTACAATAAAGAAGTTACAGTCATATTTTGAAAATGCCACTTTTTGGTTTTTTCAAGATGGCGCCAAAATGATTCAAAATTCAACTCTTTTGTCAACGAATTATTATTGGACATACAAAAATGCACTACTTTGTTCAGTTAACCGACATTCTATCTCCAATAATAACAAAGATACCCATAGAGTCCAAAGTCAAATGGGAAATGGGACACCCCATATACAAGGTGGTCACTCTTACGGTGCATACTATTGGAATCTTGTGAACCTATAGAGTTACAAAGTTGCTTAAATTAGAAAAAGGTTGCCCCTTTTCAAACTCCTTTAGAATCTATTTAGAAATCCGAGAGTCTAGTCCTGAAATATCATGAAAAATCTGAAATTTCGCATTTTCGTTTTCCTTCCATATTTTACTTTTTCGATTGCAATTTGGCAGTTTTACATAATTTGACATTCTCTATCGATTGGCCTTAAGAAGATCATTTTAGGTTAACTAGATTTCATAAATACATTATTTCAGATCCCAATGGTGTGCACCGTAAGAGTGACCATCCTGTATATTTTTTTTTACATAAAGAGTATATATCATAATTATGTCCTATGAAAAAATGTAACAAAAGTTACATACAGTTTATATAATTCTGAGAATATGTAACTCATACGCTAATAGGTTACGCACTATTTATGTACCTATTTATTATGTTTTTGAAAATATGAAGCATAGGCTAACAGGGTACATACTAATATTTATGTATTTTTTATGTGCTTCTGAATATATAAACCATTCGCTAATAGGTTATGTACTATTTATGTATTTTATGAGACTCGATTTATGATTTCCGCTTAATGCGGGTCATAATTAAGAATTAGCAGTATATGACATGCTGATAAGTTCTTATATAAAGACGAAACACGTATCCATGTCTCTGCTACTCGTGGGTTGTTGCAGTCCTCTTTGGATAATTGTAGATAAGGAAATTTCCCGTTTGATACAATGGACGAATGGACCAAATTCGTTTTATTTTAACATCAGTTTACAAGTTACATGATTTTTATATTATAGTTGATGTATGTAAATACAATTAGGTATTGTTTATACAGTGCGGACATAAAGTAAATCTCCCCTGCTAACTTTTGAACGGTTATGTTTTTGATTCAGAAAATTTGTCTACGAAGGAATCCATTTTCAAACTTTCTACTAAAGGTATTTTTGATTTTGTGGAACTTCCGGTTATACCGGAAGTGGATGGCAACTAAAAACTGCTTTATACTAAAAGTTCTTCCTCGTTTCTAAGATTATTAGTTAATTATGGTCTGATCTCTTTTATCACTTAAAATGGCTCTGCTATTAGTCTACCCAAGTTACTTATTCCCCCCTCACAGATGAAGAAACAGAATCCGGAGTGATTAATTTGGGTATCTAGTAAGAACGTTTGCGCATTTTGTATTTTATTTGTAAACAATGGTTTGATTGCTTTCTGGGTTAAGAATTAAGAAGTTCTGATACCAAGTTGACATTTGACATATAATTGGTCATGGAAAACTAAACCGTTTTATTTGCAAATTTGAATTTGAAATATGATCAAAATTGTCGTATCAGTAACTAATAATTTATAAAATCAAATAAAACACACCTATTATATCTTTTAACTTTCGGACTGTCAGTACGCCCTCATATTTTTGTCGGACATTAACATAACATATCAGATAATAAACTAACGGACATGTATGATTTTTGTCCGACAAATATAAGTGTCGGACTTCAAAATTGGAAAAGAAATTTTGTCGGACAATTTGACCATTGTATTTTAAATAATTTAAACTCGTTATTTTGCCATGTTTAAGGTGGTAGACACCCTTAACGCCCCCACATTTTTTCACGAGTTTTATTCGATAACACTGGTCAACACCATTTTTGTTTCTTAAATTTTTTTACTGTTATTGGGTATTTCTATGGCTCTGATTTTGAAAAAATACTCGATGATTGCTAACAGCTTAACTGTTTGAAATATATGTACAGTCTTACTATTTTGACAAAAAATACAAGAAAATTACTCTATATGCAAGCAAAATTTTTATTATACACTATTAAATGATCTTTTATGCGATTTTCTTGAATGAACGAGTTTAGGTTGATCTCGTTGCAAACTCCAGCATAGTCGGCCATCATATGCTAGTCCCACCTTCCTTGATAACGCTCTTCCATTGTCCGTATATCCTGATGAAATCTTTCACCCTGTTCCTTACTAAAATCGCCCAGATTTTGTGGGAATCGCTCTAAATGCGAGTGCAGGACGTGAATTTGTATGCTCATGTTACACTCTTGCAAATTCGTTAGCATGCGCTCAACTCGACATAGTTCTCAGACTTCTTGTTGCTTAGAAAGTTACTCATATCAAAAACATATGAATTCCAGGCTTTTGATTCGAGTCCAGTCATTGATTTGACAAAATTAGGATCTTTCACGAGTTGCCTAATTTGTGGTCCATCAAACATACCTACTTTCAATTTCTCAATACTTAATCCTGGAAACTTGCTTGAAAGAAAATTGAAACATTCGTCAATTTTATCAAGCGCCTTTACAAACTGTTTGATTATGCCGAGTTTTGTATGAAGTGGTGGAAGTATGATGCGGTCTCGACTAACTAAAGGCACGTTAATAACATTTTTTGTACTAAACTTTCAGCTCTTCTCGCACCGGCCAAACTTTTTGTGACCAATGGCATTGCTGTCACGTCTGTCCATGAAACACATGAATCAAGGGAACTTTGTGTACACACCTTGTTGACCTAGAAGGAAGTTAACCATTTCTAAATCAACACAAATGGCTCAGTTGTGGTCCTGGGTTTTGGAACTTAATTTTTTTCATAACCTTAGAAATATTTGTGTGTTCTTCTTTCAAAGTCGTCGAATGTGCAATAGGTATAGATCCGTACATGTTACCGTTATGAAGCAAAACACACTTTGAACTTCTTTTGCTGCTGTCTATAAAAAGACGCCAATCACTAGGTTGGTACTTTTTTAAACCCATCTGTTGCAAAATGCCACTAACATTACAAAACACTAAATCCTCCTCTTCAAAAAAATACGATAACAGATTATTTTCTCGGGTACGATAAAAAGCAATTTTGGTTTCCGGAGTAAGCAAATACTTTAAACAGTCGTTTAGTTCCTTCTGATTAAATGGTTGAGGTTCTGATTGGCTACATTTGTAGTCTGGATCAGAGTCTTCACTTGATCTATTTTGTTCGGATTCATGAAGATTTGGATCATCGGGGGATTTAGATGTGATGGGTTGTATCTCTCGTGATTTTAATTGAGGTCGTTGAGCAGAAGCTATGTAAGGATATGACCACTTACTTCGATTTCCAGGATTAATTCCGTTTATTTTCACAACGCAGAAGTTGCAGTCGTTATGGTGATTTCCAGGTTCTCGCCAAATCATAGGTGCTACGAACTTTATTGCATCTCTTTCTACTGGACCACAATCGTAGACTACAATACATTTTTGGCATACAATATGAGGAACCCATGGCTTCTCTTGATTGCACACTTTTATCTTAAAGAATTGAAGATACTCAGTTTTTACGAAGTTTTATATAGGTTTTCGATATTTTTCAAAGATATATTCGCCAGAAATATAGCAACAACTATCTGGATTATGGAAATGTCGGTGTCTGGCAAAACACAGAAATCTAAAAACAAAAGCTGTTACAGGAGAATTGTTTCCATATTTAAAAAGTAGGCGACAAACTGAGCAAGAAACAAAAAAAAATACAGGAAACAAACAGTTTTTTTTCTTTTGTTGACCAGTGTAATTTATCAACTACAATTTGAAAAAAAAATGTTATGCATTTTTCAGTACCACGCCAAATGTACAACTTTCGGAGGAAATAGCAAGAGAACGCCCCGGTTACGAAAATTTTCGTAGAGAAAAAAGGTGGTAGACTTATTATAATTAAGCCACACACGAATTTATAGACGGTTATTAGTAAATTATATCATATGTCGGCGGGCTCCCGGACTATTATAAAGTCAACTCCAAGGAGGTTCAACCCCCCCCCCCCCCAAAATAAATCCTGGGTGCGCCACTGGTTTGTGGATTAAAAATGAAATTAGCATTTCTTGTCAATATAAAAAAATATTGATTTTGTAAAATAATTGGCTAATTTTTAGTTTACAAACAAATAATTTTTGGACGGTGAGTGTCTCAGAAAAATGAAGATACCGTTCCCCTAACCCTAACCCCTAATTTTTTATTTATTTTTTAACTTTTGGCTATTTTTTAAAAACGATCATACAGTACCCGGTATTTCTTGAAAACAAATTTGTGTTTCTCAACTGTCAGGAAAATGCATGGTCTTGAAATGTTTTTAAAATTTCGCCTGGTTTTTTATTTATAGGATGGAAACTTAATTTTTTGGAGCACCGGATCACTTTCAAAAGCAAAAAGTTGATTTTTTTCGCGGGTGTTTTGAGTGCGCACCGCGTCAACTTTGGAAAATCGGGATATTTTTGAAAAATTTAAAAAAGACGCGAACAACGGAATTATAGTTACATAAGTTACTTTGACATTCGAGCCGAAGGAAAAAAATCGTGCGTGGTATTTTTGTATACAAAAAACCTTCGAAGTTTTCGTAGAGGGGTTTTTATCTCGAATAAGACATTTTTGTCCATCTTCCGGGGATGTTAAATTTGGAGCAAGTTTTTGACACTTATTTCGATTTGAGAAATCGCCTCGGACTCGGTGTTGTAGGTTGCACCTCTAATTTTAATTACTTTATTATCAACACGCCTGAAAAAAATCAAACCTCCTCGACGTTTCAACAGTCCTTTTTCAAAAACGCCATTTCAATTTGTACCATAAATGATCTATATCCTCCGAGGGCTACAAACGAAGACGGCACCTTCTTTCGCTAACAGCTCCATTTAAAAACGATCAGTGCTAGGTTATTTTTTGGTCGATCCTAAGCACGTATCGGAAAGATTTTTTACAGTTCTTGGTGGCAACGAGTACCTTTTTTAAATTTTGAATTCTACGCTTACCCTTTCTTGAATTGAGATTGAAGATCTATGATTTTAGATTTAAAGCATAAATACACCTTTAGACGATAGATATCCTACCTACTTTTCCTTTTTGTAAATATCATTAACTTTAAAACAGCTTTGGCTAAATATGAATATCAGCACCGGTACCTCATTCTATTGCAATGGATGGGATTAAATCTATTGCCATTTTTTATTGGTGCGATTTTAGTAACATATGTTGAGGTAAAACTTTAACATTATTGTTTTAAGGAATTAATTTGCTCTTTTTTAGCCCAGTGCAGCTGGTAGTGGGATTCCTTTGATAAAATGTTACCTTAATGGAATTATAGTTCCCAAAATGTTAAGTTTAAGAACATTAATAGTTAAAGGAATTGGATTGATGTGTACCATAACTGGAGGAGTAGCCAGTGGAAAGGTTGTATTTCAAAAACTTTTAATAAATTTTTAAAATTTTAATCTCTTAAGGAAGGACCCATGATTCATATTGGAGGTGCTGTGGCTTCAATAATATCTAGAGGGAATTTTGACGTATGTTGCAATTGTTTATCCTACAAGTATTTTAGAGAAGATCAAGAAAGACGAGATTTGGTATCAGCTGGAGCTGCTTGCGGAGTTTCAGCTGCATTTGGCGCCTCTGTTGGCAAAAATTTTCTTAATATACATTTTGATTATTTACTTATTTCAACTAATTCTAGGAGGGGTCTTATTTAGTTTAGAGGAAGGCGCTAGTTTCTGGAATCAAAGTCTTACTTGGCGAATATTTTTTGCTTCAGTTGTAAGCAAATTTACAGTGAATTTACTATTATCCACTTATATGGGATATCCTGGTAATTTAGTTCATCCAAGTTTAGTAAATCTTGGAAAATGTAACTTTCGTTATAAAATATACGAAATCCCTATATTTATGATGATGGGTTGTTTGGGAGGTTTAAGTGGTGCCTGTTGGAACTTTATCAATTACAAGTTAGCGATTTTTAGATTAAAGTATAGAAAATGAATAATCTTTAGTTAACTTAGTTTATGTGGATCCTTCTTTTAGATTCTTACAACGAAAATGGTTGAAAATAATTGAAGCTTCTTTTGTTGCAGTTTTCACAGCGTTTGTGGCATTTTTTATGACATATACAACTGTAGATTGTAGACCATTACCAAATGTAACTAACAGTAAAGATGTTAACATTCCGGTAAGTTTTTGTATTTAGTTTTAATGTTCTATAATATTATTATTTTAACTAATTTTAAACGCTGTTTTCACTATTTTATAAAAAGTATTACTATGCTGGCAATGCGTTTATGCATTTATAAATATGTTTCAAATTCTTCTTTTTCTTGAAAATCGCAGCATAGAGTTTTATTGCCGGTTCGATTACTAATTAAATCCTAACGAACAAACAAAATGACATAATAATTAACTTTTTTATGCAACATATGCAGAAAAGTCTATTCACGTTTTTATAAAAAAATATCATAAAGAGTAAGTTTTTGCGTTTTTTCTGATTATATCGAAACGTACAAGCAAAACTACCTGCACCCCCTTAAACAGACAAATATATTAAATATTGTCACATAAATATAATTTTTCCATATCTTTGGAAAGTCCTCCAATAATAATGTCTTAAAATTATATAACTTGTATCTTCAACTTCGGAAAAAATGTGTAGATATGTATTACTATGCCCTCTACCGATTGTCCACGAAACTAGGGTTACCCCTGAATTTCTTAATTTATAAAAAGAAAAATTTTAAATTTTAGTATGTTATATGGCATAAAAAAATTTTAAACTAAAAAAAATTAATTTCACATTTCAACGTCACCTTTCTTATTAGAAATGTAACACCCTATTTTTTGTACTTATTATTAAACGTTGGTAAGTTCCAAGT
This sequence comes from Stenus bimaculatus, assembly GCA_963971135.1. Classification (NCBI taxonomy): domain Eukaryota; kingdom Metazoa; phylum Arthropoda; class Insecta; order Coleoptera; family Staphylinidae; genus Stenus; species Stenus bimaculatus. The sequence goes on from OZ020187.1 coordinate 16,054,480, forward strand.
ATGTTTGTGATAAAAAAAAATTTTTTAGAATTTAAAAAATAATTGGATTTTTTTGGTAATTTTTTTTAAGACGAATTAACTCGAATATACTTATATGGAATTTCCATGGAAACGAAGGACTTGATAATAGTAAAACTGTAATAGTCAATTATAAACGGGTTTTTAATTACAAAATATTGCCCTTTAAGCTAATATCTCTCGTCGAGATTTCTTAGTTATTTTTTTAATAAGATACAATAGCCTGTATTCAGCCACCGTTATGAAAAATTTAGAGATGTCGTTAACGTTAAACACGTGATTAAATAATATTTATTCATAAGAAATATTTTTTTAGAGACGTGTTTAACGATAACGACGTCTCTAAATATTTCATCACGGTTGCTGAATACATGCTATTATCTCTTAAATATGGTCAAAATCTCTTCGAGAGTATCTTATCATATTCATCTTCTTTAAATTTAGAAAAGAATTTTCAAAATTTGTTATTTAGTTATTTAAATATTGTGTCCAGAGGAGAGTAACTTTTCTACCAAAAGTGTCTGAAATGAGACGCCACCTGCCAGAATTTAAAAATAATATATTCTGCGCTTTAATTTGATATCTAAACATATGATTCTTGATACTTCTACGGCCGATTGAATTTCATAATTTACAATTTATTTTACCTATTTAAATTATTTAAGAGTATTTTTATAGATTTTATTTTAAAAAATTAACAAAAAAAAACAAAGTTTTTTTTTTAATTATTGTATTATTGCATCTTATAATTATTATTTGCAAATAGTACCTACTTTAAAAAGAAAGTTATACTAATTTGCGATTAGTTTCGAAATCTTTTTTAAATTCTTCTTATCTTGTATGATGACCAACCATTTAAATTTAAAATGCATTAATATAGGTATTACACCTTTTCAAATTCTATTTCAGACGGCATTAATTGCATTTAATTTTAGAAAATATCAATTGTATTTCAGAATCATCAATTGTATTTCAGATAAATCAATATTATTTCAGAAACGATCAATTTTATTTCATAATATTAATCAACAGTGGCGTAAGTACAAATTTTGGACCCCGAGGCAAGAATTTTATATGGGCCCCCCTAAATTACAAGTGGCATGTGTGGTGGGTGGTCAGGGTTGCGGTAGCCCCCCTGCATTGGCGATGCAGACGAATTTTTTTTATACTGATGTTAAAATAAAATGAACTTGGTCCATTCGTCCATTGTATCAAACGGGAATATCGAGTTCATCCTCTAAGTGTCCGAAATTCACCCCGAATCGCACCAAATTTTAGTATGTTATGGGGGACCGGGTTCTGAAGACGGTGATTTTGACCCCTCTGGATCTATCTATTAACGGGACGGAAATACGACCCCTTTTGTATTTCTACCTCGAATTCGGACGTTTTTTGCGAGGAGCGGCCGAAAGGGTGGTTTTTTCGTCCGATTTTAAGAATTCCGGTTTCGATGTAAAGAAGGATGTTGATTCTAAGTGTGGTTCGAATTTTTAATTTTTTGGACCTCATCGACACTTCGAAAAAAATTCCCAAAAATGGTAGATTTTTCTCCCTGTTTTTCGGGTTTTCGGCGGAGAAAAATCGCAACTCCTTCGTATTCTAAAGGAAAGCGACGAAATTTGGCCCCTTTTATTCTAATATCCTGGGGATTGCAGTGACTGATTTTTAAGCCTCCCGGCGCAAAGGTGTGACGTAACGGCCCCGAGAAACGAACTGTACAATTCTGCCGTTTTTCCCGGACGGCAAAAGTACCAAAACTTTTTGGCTTCGATTGGAAGTTCGGCAGGAGGAAAAAAACGAGGTTGCTTTATTACTCATCTAAATTCCACGTTTTACCTTAAAACGGGTGTTTTTTTCATGCGCTTATTCTTTATGTCGTTATGGTGCCCCCAAAGTGACGCTTTGTTTTTTGCGCTATTTTACGCGGACTTTGAAAATTCGTAACTTTTCATCGGAACAACCTGTAATACTCGAATATTTTTTATTTTACTTATTTGGTATTTACTTATGAGAGAAAAAATCGACACCTTGAAATTTTTACACTGGACCTTGGGAAAAAATCGAACGTAAAATGTTCAAAAAATCGGGTAAAACGCGGTCAAACCTGCGCCCATCTGGCTACCGTAGTTTTAAAAAATTTTGCAATTTTCTTTCGCAACTTTAAAAAGTAATATTTTTACAGTGTATAGGCTACTCAGATTTTTTATATTTGGTAGGGTTGGGAAATTACGTACAAATAAACTCGAAATTTTGATATTAGGGGTGAGTGGCTCTATTTATGGGTCAAATTCACCCTTCAAATTAAATTTCCAGACTTCACTAAAAAAAATTAAAGAAGTTTTATTTCTTTATGAACGTATTCCTTCCTATGGTTCATGAAACTGAAATAACATGAATCTTTCATATTTCTCGAATGTATTAGTGTACTTCATGAAAGTGTAAAAATACCCAACCTCGGTTTTTGGGGTCCTCCGAACTTCTATGGACTCGTAGTCGGCTGTCTCGCCTCCTCTGCCTCATTGTAGTTACGCCACCGAGTATCAATTGTATAGTCTATAGTCAATTGTATTTCAGATAAATCTATTTAATTTCAGAAAGTATGAATCGTATTTCAGAATCACATTTTCTGAAATTAAAATGACGAATTCTGATTTACAATTGAACTTATCTGAAATTAAATTGATTTTTCTGAAATACAATTGATATTTTCTGTTGTACTTACAATTGGAAACGGTGTAGAAATGTCTAATATGGATAAAAATCTCTGTTTACTCCGCTCGTATGTATGTTTTTGGGGAACGACCGAACTGTCCCCCGAACACTAACACTTACCTGCTCACCAAAAAGGTTAGAGTCGAATTGTCTCCTGCAAAGGATTAGGGATTAACATATTTCAAAAAAATAATTTATTTTCTAACACTATAACCTCACCAAATTACAATGTATATTTTAAAAACCTTTTCCGCATCAAAACGTATCAAACTCTACCCAAACCTAACCTAACCTAACCGAATCACCTGAAATTACGGGATATTGTAAATAAATCATAAATTTAACTATTGACTAAATTTTATTATACAGGGTGATTCAGACCACCCGTGCCTCCCATTTATCTCGAGAATGCGTTATCGCACATCACTAAAATAAAAAACTTAATTACCAAAGTGAACCTAAAGAATCCATTGGTGAACTTATTTTTTTCCGGAACAACCCGGAACTATCCGAAACCGGAGGTAACTTTGATTTTTTAAATGGCAACATAGGTCGAGTTTGGAATGGTTTGATAGGTCTTTCAAAAACAATTAACTTTTATTAAAATATTGTTTTAATATTTTTCATAGTTTAGAATTTATTCGAAAAACAAAAAAAAATTGTTAAAAACAAAAATAAAAATTATTGCTATTTTGAAGAATTTTATATATTTATAAACTCTTTCTACAAATTCTAATGTTTTAGCAACTTTAAATATCATACTTGTCCACATTTCAACAAAATTCTTCAAAATATGCAATAATTATTATTTACTTTTTTTACGTTTTTTTTTGTTTTTCTAATAAATTCTAAACTATGAAAAATACTTAAAAAATTTTTAATAAAAGTTGTTTATTTTGAAAAGATCTATCAAACCTCACCAAACTCGACCTATGTTGCCATTTAAAAAATCAAAGTTACCTCCGGTTCCGGATAGTTCCGGGTTGTTCCGGAACAAAATAAGTTCACAAATAGATTCCTTAGGTTCACTTTGGTAATAAAATTTTTTATTTCGACCATGTACGATAACGCTTTTTCGAAATAAAAGGGTGGCACGGGTGGTCTGAATCACCTTGTATATTCCGGTAGTAGTGTGGCGGACTTTTCCTTACCCCTTTGCGGTCAAAATTTTATGTCTGGCGGACTTTACCGCATCGTTAATCCCTTTATATGATTATTGGCGGAGTTTGAAATCGCCTGAAATTGCGGGAGACAATCCGGTCCCTTTTTAAAACTACCTGAAATCACGGGAGACAGTCTGGCCCGTCCCACGTTTTTGATAATGGGGATAAATTAAGCATATGGCAACCTAGACCCCCGGTTTGTCGAAGGGCCACATAAACCAGTGTGAAGCAAATTATTCAAAAATATTTTCATATGCGACAAAAAAATTATTAAAATTTATTTATCTCAGTGAGTTTTTAACATGTCATTTAGAGAAGTATGGTCAGACAAGATTAGTTATTTATCTTGTATGTACTATCGTCTATGAATTTATCTTATATTAGCGAATAGTGTCAAATAATTGATAATTAAGGATAAGGAAATCCAAGAAAGCATTTATTTTTCACTGATTGTTGATTCTACTCCAGACATATTCCATGAAGTTGGTCAGCGGAAGCTGATACCATAAATCCATAAATGCATTGGTAACTATCAAATTTAACAGCGATGTTACGGCTAACATTTTTGTTCAGAATTATCCGCATTAAACAACAAGTAGATAAAAGAAAAAATAGTAAACTATAGTTTAAATATGTGATTATTTATTTTTAGTGATAATCAATTTTAAAATAGTGAGAATAGTGAAATAAAACACAATATTAGTTTACTACTAAGTTATTTTAATTTATCATTTTAGGTTTTTTGTCGTGGTTATAAAGAAGAAAGGTATAACGTGATTGCTAGTATGTGGTTAAGAACTCCTCAGCTTTCAGTAAACACACTGATTCATGATCCTATAGATACTTACAGCTTGACGTCGCTTGCAACGTTTGCCAGTGCCTACTTCTTCTTATCTTGCATAACATTCGGACTTTCAACATCCAACGGAATTTTCGTTCCAGCTTTATTAACAGGAGCTTCTTGGGGACGCTTTATTGCCTATTCGTTCTTGACAGTCTCTAAGGGATATGTAACTTCTAAAACTTTCACATACCTTGAAAAAGTTTTAATACCAGGAAAATATGCGTTAATTGCAGCCGTAGCCCAACTGGGAGGAATAGTTCGAATGACTTTGAGTCTTACTGTAATTGTTATGGAAACTAGTGATAATATTTCGTTCAGCCTGCCAATTATAGTCACCCTTATCTGTGCTAAATGGACTGGAGAGTTCTTCACTGATGTAATGCTTATTTTAAAATACACCTTTATCTTTTCCGGTTAGAAAAGAATTATTCATTTTTAGAATATGACTTATTTGTAATTCAGAAACGTTAGTTACATTTCAGAAATCTTCCATTCTTTTTAATTAACAGGTAGTATAATTTTCAACAAAATTAGGAGTACAAATTACCCAATTGGCTTTTCAAGCTAAGTGATCTCCCTCTTGCGACCGATGCAAAATTTATGGGATGACGTCAAAGACTTCTATGTTTTCTATTGCTACACATAGACCTGACACGCTTGACCTTTCCATAAGATAGGTGTTTTTTATTTGCCAATTTAACTTGCTAATAAGCTAACTTTGCACGTTTAACTTTTACATTTCAATCAAATAATAACCGATAATATTGCAGTTCATCGCATAAGTTACATGATTTAAAATCTACCCCAGCGCCGCTATAGTATATCGGTGGGAACTATGCCGGCCATTTAAAAGTTGAACATTCATACATTAAGCTATAAAAAATAAATATTATTATCCATAATGTCAATGGATACTTTTAGGTGCTGTATTTAGGGCGCGTTCCACTAATGAACACTAATGTCCACGACCGCAAAATTTTCCCGTTCCACTAGCTCAAAACGTCACCATTCAACAAACGCCCACAGAAACACCCGAATAAATACAGTCGTTGTGAGCTTCTTGCGGTCGCCATCGATGACGTTTTTATGCACGAAAGAAACCACCGCGGTCTTACGTGGAACCACTTTGCGGTCGACGTGGGCTTTGCGGGTCTTCAGTGGAACACGCCCTTGGTTGTAGAAATTTTTATTTTTTGAGGTTATGTATTAAAATTCAACTTTAAAATGGCTGCCACTGATACACAAATAAATGACAGGTGTCCAGTCTATGTAAAATAATAGAAAATATAGAAATCTTTGGATGACATCATAAGTAGGTTAGTTGCCATCACGGTTTCCACATAATTTTCGTTGTCACCGAAGTCACGCGGCTTTGCACTGACCTACTTCTGAGTCATTTTTGTCGGGGAGAGTTAATTTGAATCGCCAATTGTGTTGAATTTTGATTCGCGAAACTATTTCAACTCCGATAAAACGGATTACTACAACTTAATTTAAGTTGAAGTTTGTACTTACATTGTCGTTTGTCGGATATTGTATTATAAAAATGTCATTTCAGAAAAATGATAATATTCCCATTAAATTGGCTATTTTTTTAGAGATCACTTAGAAAAATAACAATTTACTTATGTTTTTTGATAAAAACATTTTATAAACAATTCGATATTTCAGGCGATTTATGATATTCTGATAAAGATAAAACAAGCTCCATTTTTATACTGGGATCCTCCACCCCTTACACACAATATTTATGCAACAGAAATAATGAATTCACCCGTGATTTGTTTGAGGACAGTCGAATCGGTGAGGTTTATTGTTGAATTGTTAGAAGACGTTACTCATAATGGATTTCCAATTATTGAAGCTATTTCATTAGACGAAAGATCAGTAAGTATTAACCCAGCACTCAGCCTTATGCAATTATTTTTGTTTCTAAATAGCACAGGCCCCTATCCAATTTTTCGGGGATATTAAAGTATTCTATAGGAAAAAGGAAAAACAGTAAGTATTTATGGAAATTTTCCAAAACAACTAATAAGTAAAGAGTATTTTGCTTGACCACACCTTTGTTCCTATAGGATATTTTATCCCCGAAAATGAGGATACGGTTCCAGCACGATTCTTATTTATGTTTATTATTTCATACTCGCGCAAAGGCTACAAACTGACATTGCATGATTTTTAAAAATTCATAAATTTATCACAATGAAAAACCGAAGATATTTTTTCTAAAGCTTATGTTGCCATTTGAGCCGAAAAACTTCAAGACAGGAGTTCAATTCCTGGGCTCCGGAGGTGGAATTCTGTAAGCCAATAAAGTGTTATCGGTTGTGATTTAATTCGTTGGATATTTTCTGTCTCCCTCTTACACACAACAAAACTCATAACGTGGAAGGGAGACAATAGCTAAAAATGTATTCTCTATCTGACCTTCAAAGCAAAAATAATTGATGAGAACGTACAACATGGTGTAATAAATAATAAGTGTAATGAGAAACTAGTATTCATAATTTCGCACCCAAGGGCTATTTTTTAACAATTTTTTGGACCTAAATTAGTTTAAAACGTATAAATTTATTTATTTTGTAGATTATTACCCGAAAATTACTCTTAGCGAACAACGTGAATTTTGAAGCTTACCTCTCTTGTACAGTTGGTCCCAGTTGGAAGTAGGACAAAACTAATCACGATGGCGTATTCTTTGTCCTACTTCCAGCTGGGAGCAACTTTACTTATTCAGCTTGCCCTGCATTAATGTTCAAAATCTTTAAATCACAAATAATTTAAACCTTTTTATGCTGTAAAACGAATTTTTATTAATTCATACCATTCCCTGTCAATTTTCATAATTAGCACATGAAGGAACTATTGACATTTGAGTACCATCTACACCCTTTCCAGTTGAATTTTGTATTTCAGAAAAGATCAATTAAATTTCAGAAATCATCAATTTGTAATCCAGGAACGTGAATTGTATTTCAGAAAGTATCAATTGTATTTCAGAAAAACCAACTTAATTTTAGAAAGTATCAAAGATGGAAGTTTGTAACTCTAACGAGTTGATCTCGGTTGAGAGTTGACTCGTTAGATATTTTACGTCTCTCTTTTACACACAAAAATGTTCATAATGTGGAAACGAGATAAAAATTGTAACCATAGTAATGTAGTAAACAGTCCTCCGTTCTCGTTATGTTAGACATTACAGACTTCCACCTCTGGAATCCACTCTATTTAAAAACGATATTATTACACTTTATTCTTTATGTTAGTTAATTGAGGATATTTTAGAAAGTATCAAAGATGGAAGTTTGTAACTCTAACGAGTTGATCTCGGTTGAGAGTTGACTCGTTAGATATTTTATGTCTCTCTTATACGCAAAATCGTTCATAATGTGAAAACGAGACAAAAATCGTAACCGCAGTAATGCAGTAAACAATCTACCATTTTCGGTATGTTAGGAGTTACAAACTTCCACCTCAAGTATCAATTGTATTTCAGAAACATCAGTTTTATTTCAGAAATCGTCATTCGAAAATCAGAATTCGTCAATTTAATTTCAGAAAGTGTGATTTGTATTTCAGAAGTAATCAACTGTATTTCAGAAAGAATCATTGTCTTTCATTCAAAATAAATTTTGCCGCAAAATTTTTTATTACACCTAAATATAATATTTTAGCCACAAAAATCCATGTCTTCTAATGCTAAAGTGTTACATGATCGATTGTGCTGCAAGAGAACATTCACTCCCAATAATTTTGTATTATTCATCAATAATTGTTTCTAAGTAAATCACATTTGCTCCATGTTCCAATAGCCATAACAGGATATATCTGAAGTTGTCTTTTAACAATACTGATTTGATCTTAGAATAGATTTTTTCAATTGGGTTTAATATTGGTGAATAAGGACAAATCACATTTTTGATGAATGTGTCTGTTTTGATCCACGTTCACAATCATTTTTTTACAATTACTCCTCTGAAATTAAATTGATTTTTCTCAAATACAATTGATGCTTTCTGAAATATAATTTATTCTTTCTGAAATAGAACTGATGATTCTGAAATACAATTGATGCTTTCGTGATAAATTTCAATACAAATGAAGATTTTGAAATACACTTGATACTTTCTAAAATTTAATTCATTTATCTCTAAAAAACAATTGATGCTTTCCGAAATACAAATGGAAGAGGTGTAGTGATATTTTGCAAAGTAGCAAGGAAGTTAATATACAGGGTGACACAAAAAACGATCATCAAGAATTTTCGTAAAAAAGAATTTATTTCTTTAAAATTCAAAAAATTAACAACGAGTAACAATAACATGGGCATCTGATAATTACATATTCAGTTGGTTTCGAAGTGGCCTCTTTGGACTTCGATACAGAGCCTCAAACGTGACTTGAAATTTTCAGTGATAGGCCGCATGTCCTCGGGCGACAATCGGTCCCACTCACGACGTAGCGATTGCTTCAGCGGCTCCAAACCTTTGTGGGGTTTAGCACAGGCCCTGGCCTCCAAAATCGACACACGCTGTAGTCCATCGGGTTGAGATCCGGCTACTCGCCGGCCTACTCGGGCTGCCATTCCGCAGATGAGATGAAGTCCGGAAAATGGGTTCTGAACCATTTTTGTGCCAATTTCGCCTTGCGGAGTCTTGCTGCAACGTCCATTCCGCATCGCCGAAGTGCTCCCAGGACCACGGAAGCACGAAGCACGACAGACTCAAGAATGTCGCGGCGGTAAACTTCTTGATTTATTTTGACCCCATGATCCACGAAAACGAGTGGGTCTTGTCGCTGGCGCAAATAGCGCCTCAGACCATGATGGCCTGAGGATTTTGGGAGTGTTCGACGATGGCCGACGTGCCGTAATTTTCGGTGGATCAATTCCTGTGGTTGTGGGCCTGTTACACCGTGAACAGCTTCTTATCAGTGAAGAGGCTGGCACTCATCGCTGATCAACCCGACGCTGAATATTTCAAGTCACGTTTAAGTTCGGTATTGAAGTCCAAGGAGGCCACTTCCAAACCAACTGTCCATGTTATTGTTATTCGTTGTAAATTTTTTGAATTTTAAAGAAATATTTTTTTCCGAAAATTCTTGATGATCGTTTATTTGTGTCACCCTGTAGTTATGAACCAAGTTACGTTTGTAACTTCGGACATACATCTATTTACTGAAGCTAAAACACAATGGTGTTTATCAATAATAGATCGTTTATCCATTGTTTGAGACATCTTTTAAGAAGTAAACACAAAACACCACCTTTTAATTTCGGCGAATTTGAGCAATTATCTATTTAAATAGATTAGGCGTTGTTTTGGCCAGGTACAATCGAGGTAGATTGAGGCCCACGGACCACAGAAAGTGTTTCACTCTCGGTTTCACCATCGGTTTCACCAAGTTGATTTATTTTGTCAACAGTCATGCTTTATAAAGATCCACTTTCTTATCCTTTTATAAAATAAGATGTAGTTGTTCTGGAACATCCGGTATATTGACCCAAACCTTATTGTATGCAATTACCAATTATTAATCAAATATTAATTTCCTCGTGGGTTTACGTCTTATAAAATTTTACTTAAATACGAATGCATAGCGTGAGTCAAGGTACCAATTAACTGATTAAATAAGCCTTATAGCTTCCAACTATAATTATTGCAACAGCTTATAATAATATAAAATTATATGTTTTTTTAGAATATACTATTTTTGTAAAAAGTTTAGAATTTTCAGGTGCATCTACCAAAACGCAACTCATGCTGATACAAAAAATGCGTTTTTCGATTTACCCCTTATTTTAGTTATCGAAGTGTGTTTTTCTGATATTTTTTATCAAGTTTTGGACCATATACAGGGCGATTCACATTTATGTTAAAATCTCTCGGGTGGTGATTCCTTAGATAAAAATAAGAAAAAAACTTCATATAAACATATGTCCGATTCCGCTTCCTAAGCAAGTTACAGCCCTTCAAAGGTGCTAGAAGAGAAGAGGTTTTTGGCCATTATTTCAGAATGGATACTAGTAAAGCATTCAAATTTGGCATAACTCTTAATATGCATTGGACTCACGTCCATGATTTTTTTGAAATTTTTTTATTGGTTCTAAGTGGTATTTTAAGAGATCGTTGGTGGTAAAAACTAAAATCAATGGTAACTTTTTTAGTACTGCATTTTTATGAGATTTTTTTCAAAATATCATTCTGTAATCAAATTTACACAAAAAACGTGCTCTTATACAAATTCGATAGAATGAGCTGTTTAAGAGAAAAGTCCGTCTAAAGATGTGCTTGCCGGGATTGTTGTCATGGTTACCATACTAAATTTTTTTGTAGACCTATTGTTTTACCAAAATTGTTCCAAACGTTACATAGGAACCCATTTTCATAAATTATTGAACAATTTTGATAAAATAATAGGCCTACAAAAATGTAAGTAAAAATAAAAGTATGGTAACCATGACAACTGTCCTGCACATCTTTAGATGCAGTTTTCTCTTAAACGGCTCATTCTATCGAATTTGTATAAGAGTACCATTTTTGTGTAAATTTGATTACAGAATGATATTTTGAAAAAAAATCTCATAAAAATGCAGTACTAAAAAAGTTACCATTGTTTTTACCACCAACGATCTCTTAAAATACCACTTAGAACCAATAAAAAAAATTCAAAAAAATCATGGACGTGAGTCCAATGCATATTAAGAGTTATACCAAATTTGAATGCTTTAATAGTATCCATTCTGAAATAAATGGCCAAAAACCAGTTCTCTGTCAGCACCTTTGAAGAGCTGTAATTCTCTTAGGAAGCGGAATCGGACATATGTTTATATGAACTTTTTTTCTTATTTTTATCTAATGAATCACCACCCGAGAGATTTTAACATAAATGTGAATCACCCTGTATATCGGTGATAATATGCGTTTCACTTAAAAATCACCCGTTCATCACACTCTTACTCAAGAATATGGGTCCTATACTTATATTGGGTAAGAGCGAGAGATACATGTAAAAGGTGATTTATAAATGACATAGACCACAGACGATGGTTTCGACACCGGAGGTGGAAGTCTGCAACCCTTACGAGTTGATCTCGGTTGAGAGTTGACTCGTTAGATATCTAATATCTAATGTCTTTCTCTTACACATAAAAACGTTCATAATGTGAAAACGAAACAAAAATTGTAACTATAGTAATGTAGTAATAGTCCACCGATCTCGTTACGTTAAGGGTTACAGACTTCCACCTCAGCACCGAAAAATCGTAAAAATCGATCCAGACCACTTTCAACCGTCAACAAATATCTTTTACCTTCCTGATTTTTTCTAGTTATGCACAAATTTCATGTTTTTTCCCTAGTCTTACAATGCTGACTGATTGCATTACATTTTTGTAATCCTTTCAATAGTAAAATTTTCTTATTTTTTAAATTTGAAGACATTTGTGTGTTATGTAAAAATAAAGCCAAATTTTATGAGCGAGCGGCTCCCGTAAAGCTGATTTTTAATGGCGTTATCGAATGGTTCTTTTGTATTGACTAAATCTAACCTTAAAATTTTCCCAAAAGAATTACGGTCACCAAGATCTTTGATAACTTACAATTTGACCCGTCATCTCCTTTAGGTAAATATTTATTATCAGTTCAAAATCAAAATATTCCAATCTCAAAAAAATCTTATTTTTTCGATTTTCGAAATAGCCGAATCAGCTACCTAGCTTTAACAATTTGATTTTGCACCCTAAAAACTCAACATTTTCAGGAAATGTGCCTAAAATTATTCAAAAGTATTTTAATGAAAAACATTAGAAAATCACATTTTAATTACTTACAAAGTATTATTTTTAAATTATAAATAGGTGATAAAAAAATAAAAATTTTCTCAAAAATTTCGTTTTAGTAAATATCCAAATCTTTTAAACGAAAAGTTGTAGTGACTTGATTTTTTGCGTTTAATATTAAAAATGAAGAATACAGTCTACACCTTTTCTAATTGTATTTCAGAAAAAATCAGTTCGATTTCAGAATAGCCAATTGTATTTCAGAAAAGATCAATTCTGAACATAATTGATGCTTTCTGAAACACAACTGACTATTCTGAAATCGAATTGATCTTTTCTGAAATACAATTGACTATTCTGAAATACAATTGATACTTTATGAAATTAAATTGATTACTCTGAAATACAATTGATACTTTCTGAAATACAATTGACTATCCTGAATTACAATTGATTATTTCTAGAATTGAATTGATCTTTTCTGAAATACAATGGTAGTTATAAATCTCGAGGCATTATCAAGAATATGTGAGGATGCTCTGAATTGGGGACCAAACACTAGTCAATTGTGCTTTGGGCCCTAAATATCCTGATTCATCGCAAAGCAAAAAAAAATTAATATCGTTTTTAAGTATTACATTTTTAAATTAATAAATTTGGAAGATCGAGTAAGCCTAAAGGAACAATTACAATTTTTAGGTGAAAGACTTTCCATTGTTTCTGCCAAATTTTGAATTTACTGGATAAAAGTTTAAATTTAAAAGTACCCTTTTAAAACATTTTGGAAACAATCTTCTTAAAGACGTACTTAAGCTTAAGAAATATTTTTTATGAGGAAATATTGTTCAAAGACATGATTAATATTAAAGACATCTCTAAATTTTTCATCACGGTCGCTAATTGCAGGCTATTGAATTTCACTCTCTGACAACAAACTTATATTTTGAGCTTGCGAAATCTTGATCCAAAGTACATCACACATAATCAGGCTGAAAGTACTAATAAAAATCTTCATTTCTGATATATTTTCAGTTGTTTTTCGTCCTTCTAATAATATTGTCAAAAGGGGGGTTGGGGATTAGGACTTCAAATCAGAAAAACAAGCAAACCAAAAAATTTCTGATATATACATTTCGCCAGCATTAGCTGTGTATACAATTAAAATGTAGTTAGGTTAGGTTTCTCGGTGCCCGAAAATTTTTTTGTCCCGCACCCCCCAAAGAAAAAATCTGGATACGCCAATGCTAAACCTAAAGGACATGCTGGGTACGATCAGCATCAAATTTCGTACTGTGGGCTGAAGGTCTAAAAATAATTCTACTTTTAAATCAAACGACTTTTATCCGAAACTTTTAATGAATTTGTTTCACAATTTTGCCCCTCACTCACCTCATCAGGGTAACATTTTTATATTTGTCTAATAACTTTAACTATTGATTGAAAGCGAAAGCAATACGATTATTAATCTGATTGTTGTTTTCTTATTGCAATAATGAAAACTCTATGGTTTTAGTCTGAAGAGGGTGATAGATTTAGGACAGGAAGAATTAAAGGATTGATGTTAAGATCACAATTAATCGTAATGTTACGTAAGAAGTATTTTCAAGAAAATCAACCTAATTGGATAGGACCCGTAAATCTGGATGTATTTAGAGACAGTCATCTTCATGAATATAAGATTGGTGATATTAAATTTAGCCAATCTGAACTATCAATGCATATGGATTTTACAAAATTTATGAATATTTCTCCATATACTCTTATGATCGTAAGTACATACATTAATTTACAAAATTTCGAGATTTCTTCACACAGATAAAATATAATCATGTCATTTTATTTTATCTTGTAATGATTCCAATAATCGCTGATTATCATATTTCATATTCCGATTTAATTACACGCATTAATTAATATTCTAATATTTAAATCTAAATCCTTTCAGAATTCAAGTTTGCCTCAAATTTTTCGACTATTCCGAGCCCTTGGCTTAAGACATTTGCCAATAGTTAACAATGCTAATGAAGTGATGGGAATGATAACAAGGAAAGATTTGGCAAAGTATAGACATTCCAGGCATCTAGGAAAAGTTTTCCTTGAATTGGCAGAAATTGAGTAGTTATTATAATGTAGTAATTTTAGATTTATTTGCAAAAAACCAAGATTGTATAATAAAAATAAGATTTATCATAAAGTTATTGTTTCGATCATTTCGGATTTATTATGGATCAACTTTATAAAAATATTCATAATATAAGTTATACTTTTATTTTTGATGACTTGCTACAATTACATTTCAAATAAAAATTTACATTTATAATATCAACCGAGGTACCTTATGTGTGTATTACGGCTGTAAGCCGAAATTACGGTTACGCCTAAGTCTAGAACTAGGTGTAGCCTTTATTTTGGAGGCTAAACATAGTTGCTAAAAGTAAATCTAGCCTTATTTAAACTGGCTAAAAATGGGTACTACTAATATATTTTGTCATATGTTTTTTCTTTACTTCGAACAAAGAAAGGTTTCTAAGGCCGCGTTCCAGTAATGAACACTAAAGCCCACGACCACGACCGCAAAATTTTCCCGTTCCACTAGCTCAAAACGTCACCATTCAACAAACAACCACAGAAACCCACGAATAAATACGGTCGTTGTGAGCTTTTTGCGGTCGCCATCGATACACGAAAGAAAAAATCGCGGTCTTATGTAGAACGACTTTGCGGTCGTCGTGGGCTTTGCGAGTCTTTAGTGGAACGCGCCCTAAGTGAAAGGATTAAGTTAAAAATTAAATTAAATTTTAGCAATGTGACATCTAATTCGCAGTTGTCAGGAGGAATTTATTCCAACTTTTCTTCGTAATAATTATAAATTACTAGAACCAACATTGATTTTTATGAAAAAACCATGACAGTTCATTGTTCTTAATTTAATATTACAAAGTTATACAGGGTGTCCCGAAATTAAGCGGCAAAACTTTAGGAGGCGATTCTACAACTAATTTTAAGAAAAAACTTCCTATAAACATGTGTCCGATTTCGCTTCCTAAGGGAGCTACAGGCCTTTAACTATTGTGTCTAAAACTAGGTTTTTTGTCATTTATTTGAAAACGGTTTGTAATAAAGATTTGAAATTTGGTGTGAAGACTAATACGTTTAAGATATAATTTCTCAATTTTTTTCAGATTTTTTGAAAGCTCCTAAAGGGTAGTTTAAAGGAGGGTTGGGGTTATAACAGCGGCAACTTTTTTATGGTTAATATAAAATCATTTTTGTTTTTATACTAATATTCCTTATTCAATTCTAGACAAAAAAACTTCCTATAAACTATGGCCGATTTCGCTTCCTAAAAGAGCTACAGTCCAATAAAGATGGTGATAAAAAATAGGTTTTAGCATTATCATTTAAAGGCGGCTTTGAAACAAAAGATGAATAGCATTTAAAAAACATACGATTCAGGAATTATATCTTAAACGTCTTCACACCAAATTTCAAATCTTTATTACAAATCGTTTTAAAATAAATGACAAAAAACCTAGTTTTATAGGCAGATTCTGGTCAAAATTAAAGGCCTTTAATTAGACACAAATATTGTAACCATGGAAATTGTGCATTACAACCCATATAACAAATTTAAATTTAAAGGCCTTTAAACTTAAATGATTTGACCAGAATCTGGGTATTAGTCACAATAGTCAAAGGGCTGTAGCTCCCTTAGGAAGCTTTATCGGTCACATGTTTATAGGAAGTTTTTTTTCTTAAAATTAGTTTTAGAATCGCCTCCTAAAGTTTGGCCGCTTAATTTCTGGAGACTTATATACGGTCTAATAGGGCTGGAGCCCGAGTCTACTTATTGGGACTCCCAAAAAGGCAAAAATAAGTGCTAATATTTCGAGAAAGAACCATTATTGTGGTACCCAAGGGCCCCCATTATCCAGGGCCTCCAATGGCTAAATCAGCCCCTGATCACATCGACAATTTGAAATATCCCGACGAATATCTCAAACTTAATGCTTAGTGGAGTATAAACGTTCTCATTTTATGTTAGTGGTTCAGTATTAGTGGTTAATAGTTAGTGGTAATTGTTAGTGGTTAGTTGCTAGTTGAGCATGCTTAGTGAACTCGCCAACTCCTCATCACTTCCATTAAAGGTTTCGCTATCCATTATATGATATTCGCCACAGCAGCCAGCCAAAACAAAAACAAATACTCAGGACTGTCAACTGTAAAGATCAAGCATACATACTTCCAGATTCAATAACCACTAGCAACTCCTAATTGAAAATTATCAACTTGGGCTATTAGTAGTTAACTGCTTAATGGTTACTAGTTATTAGCCGTATAAACAGTTGAATGCAACTTATTGCATTTATCTTCTAAATTTTTTGTGATTAATTGTTAGTAGGTAGTTAAATATTGGTTAAGCATAAACTCAGCTTAAATTACAAACCTTATCTAATTTTAACTCATTTAAAAAAAATAAGAAACACATTCCTGAAGCGATTACGTTGGATTGTTAAAAACTTAAAAGGATTAGGTACTTAGGAATTTTTGTCACTTTTTGCTACCCGAAAAACTTTTTAACTTATGGAGGAAAATAAATGATTTTTTTACATTAATTCTTATGGGCAATGATAACCATGAATATTGTGTAAGAAAGTTTTTTCACGATTACAGTTGCTATCGGGGGTAAAAACGTAATGATTTATTAAGTGGCATCGACTGATACCTTATTTTGTAGTCATCTTCCGGTTAGAAACAAATAATGTCTTTTTTATTCTCGGTGCCAATGGGATCTACCCCAAACGGCCGAATCCCTAAAGGCCGAAAGGAACAAAAGGGCGACCTGGATAATAAACCAACATGGACAAAAGGCCGAACGATAAAAAGCCGACTTGGAGACTTGGACAAAAGGCCGACTAGAACAAAAGGCTAAAGGAGAAAAGGCCGAATGAAAAGGCCGACACAGACAAAAAGCCGAAAGGAAAAAGACCGATCTGGACAAAAGTTCGACGAAAAGAAAAGGCTGAAAGATCTTTATGTGCAGATTTTATTTCGTCCGGGTCTTTTGCTGCGGGTAGCCATTTGTTTATTTTATAAATATAAAATTAATAATAAACATGAAATTATTTAAGAAATTATTTGTCTTATTCACCTTTCTTGTTTAAAGACTTATATGCAAAATATTTTTCCAAATGACTTAGTACATTGAATTTTACATCCCGTCGAAAAAAAGTATCAACTTAAAAATCACCCTGTACATGGTTAGGAGAGTCACACAACCTGAAAGATGAAAATATTTCCGAAACTAGAGAGTTTATGAAAACATGTTTTAAGTAAACATTTGTTTTCAGAGGAGAAATAGAATAAACATTTTTTTTTTATTTTGTGCACATTATCTTTTATTATCGGCCTTTTGTGCGCTTCGGCCTTTTATCGTTCGGCCTTTCATCCATGTAAGCCTTTTGCCATTCGGCCTTCTCTCCAAGTCGACCATTTATCGTTCGGCTTTTTTCCTTTCGGCCTTTTGTACACGTCGGCCTTTTGTCCATGTCGACCTTTTGTCGTTCGGCCTTTTCTCCTTCGGACTTTTGTCCAAGTCCGCCTTTTCTCCTTCGGCCTTTTGTCCTAGTCGGTCATTTTTCATGTCGGCCTTTTGTCCCACTCCCGAGCTAATAATACCAAATTTTCTTACTTTCCAAAAATTTAATATTTATTTATTAAATTTTACAACAAATGATCAATTTGTCGACCTTCTTCAATTTTGCAGATAGCAGATACCCAAGCGGCTATAAGTCGAATTTTGCACGTGTTGGAGCATAACTCTAGTAATGTGGTTGATCTCGTAACGGATCGAGGACTTTCGATTTCGTCCCAATTTGTTTTCCGAAAAGAGTGGGAAAAGGTGAATAATAAAGAGTAAGATATAGACAGAACACAATTCTCTCGGTCGAAAAAGTAACAGAATAGGTATCTTAGTGTCAAGTTTTGCATGTTATTTTGCTTTTCATCACAATTTCGAATTTCATAACGTATGCTTCGTCAAAACGAATCCTCACAGCAGTTTCAAAATCGAAATTTATCTGAGGTAGATTACGTATAGTAACACAACTTCAGCTTGCACAGCGGTTTAATGTAAATCAATCTACCATATCCAGAGTATTAAGGCGTTTTGCGGAAACTAGACATAACATAAGAAGACTAGAACAAGGTGGTGGAACAGTTTTGTGGACCGTTACAACTTCAGAATAAGCCAAAATACTAAGAGGAGAATACTTGCAGAACATAATCTAAGAGTTGCAGGGCTTACCATCGGTCCATTGCTCACCAGGCAACACAGAAAGCCAAAGATTACGGTTCGGCTCGTGAAAACGTTGGTTGGAAAAATGAAGAAATTAAAATTTAGTAAAAATTGACTCACAAGAAATTATCACTAATAAGCACACGTTTAATATTCTAAATGTACACTTTAATTGTATTTACTTCTCGATAGAATTTCTAATATTTTGTGTAAAGTGTGGAACCTTTTCAAATTTTCAAAAAAAAATTAACCTTATAGATGAAAATCATTTTGTTCCATTCTGAGGCTTCGATAACTTTCCAGACATTGACCAAGTATTGGGATACATACCTTCCATCTTAAATCACAATTATAAGATTAGGATAATTATATTTTTTATTAATGTCTCTCAATACTAACTATCATTATAATGATGCTATATAAATCCATAGATTAATATCAATCTATTATTTGCAAAATAATATAAAATACAAAGCTAACACTATGTATTATCAACTATTTTTACACCAAGTATACTAAACTAGACTTAGACAACAATACGATTATATTTTTTACTGGTTTCTGGTTTGCTCGAGGAAATCATCTTCTTCGCGTTTTAGTTTTATTGGAGAAAATACTATAATAATATAATACGTAAAAGTCCAAGTAACGCGCTCAGTGTCCAAAACTAATTTATCCACTTGGATAGTGAGAATGTGGCCGTAAAATTGTGTTCATACTTTCGATATAAGCTTTACATGAACAAAACACACGAATGAGTGTACTTAACAAAGCAGTGAAGAGTATACTCAAATTTAAGAACACCCTGTATAATTTAAATAGGGACCTACTTCTAATGATTTAGACTTGATTATCCTTAAAACTTAAAATGCTCCTTAAAAATAATAAATTAAAAAAATATACTTCTAGATTTTCTTAAAGACCATAATTTCTATAAAAAATAAAATTAATGCCAAAACTATTCCTCCCAAAAACAATAATAAAGCAAAATAACAATCAAGAAGACTAACACTAATAAAATTGGCATTTTTTCCCTGACAAATTGGTTTGGCTAATTCATATTTTCTATTAAATCTAGACTGCATTCCCCTTTCTCGTGTCAGTATAAAACTAAAACAGAACATAGAAACAAAAATCAGTTTTGAAAATTGCACGAAGGTAATTACAAATATATTACCTCACTTTAAGAAGCTCCTTATATTCAGACCTTTTTCTAATTGGTATATAAATACCCCCAGTATTTAAAAAATCAATTTCGATTAAATTACATTTTTCATGTTCTTGAAATGTTTCCAAAACTACTTTATACACTTTAACAACTTCCGCATGAAATGCATAAAACTCATTTTTCATTTTTCTTACACCGTTTTCCAACGAAGTAAAAACTTCTCGATTCTCTATTTTTTCTTCAACAATTTGTGTGCGAATACCATCAGTTTGAAGCTTCTGAAAAAATTTCAACTATACAAGGAACCACCAGATCAAATTTTATTAAATTATGACAATGCTAAAAATGTATAAAATTGTGAGAAACTTTATCGTCAATTTTAGGATAAAGGAGTATTAAACGTACCGTAAAATAAAAATGGTTGTAAGGAACATCATCAAGTCCCAATTTAATTCTTGTTGTTAACAAGTCCTGAATACTTTTAAAACTGTTAGAATTGGATTGTAAAAGTGTTACAATTTTTGCTGAATATGAGACGTAAATGAACATTAAAGCAACAAAGACACTTAATATTGCAATTCTTCCAGAATCACTTCTTAGTTCACTTTCAGCTCCCTGCTGGGTAATAGCTCCTATTACCAATTGGGACACATCACCAAAATTTGGACGAACTGAATTTCTAACATTATCAGTTTTTAATACTTCAAATTCCCACCTTGATATGAACAACAATATCGCAAATATAATTACAATTATTATTAAACATGCCATCCAAACAGATACATGAAATGGTAGCAAAAATATGTTCATGGTTGTTGATAAGGGGGGTGATCTTAAAATGAATCTGACTTTCATATTGCAAATGGATGCAATGAAATCCGCTAGTTCTAATCTGTCTTCCCTCATATAACTTGATGTTCCTAAAAACGTAAATAAATTTATCGAATAATTAATAAGTGATTGTGGAAAAGTGAAAAAAATTTGGTAGTTCTATCTAAATATGTCAAAATAATAAAATTACCTCCAATTTCTGAAATATTGTTCTGCAAGTCTCCATACAGTCCATCGAATTTGTTTGTTGTCAAATTATAGTAACCCCAAGTGTTTTGAAAATTAAAACTTATATTTAAATTTAATATATCCCCAAGAAGAATTAAAATGTTGTAATTTAATTTTGTTAATGGATCAATATGTTTTTCTCTGAAATTGTTATATTTTAGAATTATTAATTTATTAACTAATCAACTAATCAACTAACCTTTCATCATTTAAATGCCTTTTAGTAGAATTAACAGTGATAACTAAAGTTATGTTTATGTTTTTTCGTTTCAAGTCACGACGATTTTTAATATCGGACAATTTTTTAAGTTCTCCAAATTTATTTTGATGAACAAATGCTATATTATTTCGAATAAAGTTAGGTTCTAAGTTATTGGTTTTATAAATAGAAATTAATTCTTTAGAATTATTTCCCATGTTTTCCAAAACATAAACTCTACTATTGACAGGTAGATACAAGTTTATAGGGGGCTGTTCGTTTAAGCATAACCACTTGTGTGGAAAGGAGAACAAATTATTTTCTTCGGCCTATAATAAATATTGTAAATATTATATTAATGCTTAGTTAACAAAATTTACCATTTTTAGAATTTCCAACGAGTTATCACAATTGGAGTCCATTAAATAAAATTTATATAAACTAGGTAGATTGTTGTAAAAGAATGTATCATTATCATGCATTTTGGAATAATGATGATTAGCAAAGCGTATTTGTTTTGCACTAAATAATTTATACAACAACAAAATTTCATCTAAAAATCACATTAGTAACAAGTGTTTTTTTAATATTTGAAATTTAAATAAAAATAATGCTAAGGATTGTGAGTTATGAATTATTTAAAAAATTATCATGTAATGTGTTAAAACATTCGACTTATGAAAAAGTATTAGTACAATCCAATATTTGGAGTATACCGGGTGTCCACGAAATTAAGGGTACCCCTGTAATTTCTTTATTTATGAAAATAAAAATTTTGAAATTTTAGTATGTTATGGGTAAAGAAAACGCATTTATTTCACCGGAAATGACATCAACTTTCTTATTTTAAATGTAACACCCTATTTTTTTAATGAAAACATTGGTAAGTTCCAAGTATGTTTGTGATAATAAATAAATTTTTCCGGAACTTTCAAAATAAATTTTTGATTTTTTTTGGTAATTATTTTTAATGAAATCTTTTAAAACTACTTTTAAATAATGAAAACAGGTAAAATAAATTGTAAATTACGAAATTCATTCGGCAACTTTTGAGGAATTATTTTTTATAATTTTTAAAAACATAGGGGGTTCGATAGAGCATATTTTTCCGATTACAGTGATGCCTAACATGTTGGTATAAACCTGTACTCACTCATTTTTTTTAAATCTTTTTATTTTATCAATTCATCAACAGCTGCTTATAAATTTTTTTATAATTTTTTTTAAACTTCAGAAAAAAAAATATGTTTTATCACAAACATCCTTGGAACTTTACCAATGTTTACTAATAAGTACAAAAAGTAAAGTGTTACATTTTAAATAAGAAAGTTGAATCGGTAAAACCGGAAGTGAAATTGAAATCTTTTTAGTTCAGTATATAGATTTTCTTATGCTAATTAAGGGGTTCGGCCACTTTAGGATTTTAAAAATATTGAAATTTTAAAACAGCCCGGTTCAACTTAAAATCGGTAAGAAAAGAAGTACAGGAGCAGGATATTAATGTGGAAGGCCAATTGTATGGTACAGGTATCGCAGATTGAAGGTGGGTACATAAAAAAAACTTTGAAAGCGTTTTCTTCGAAAAAACATTTCTCAAATCGGCCGGACTCCTAACTCATACAATTCTTGACCTATTGACTTCAAAATTTAACTGTATATTCAAAATTACATTCTCTATAGAAGTACGTAGGATTGTTTTATTATATTGAATAGATCTTTTATTATAGGTAATTTTATAGCGATTTTTCATGGCATTTTTTAATTTTTTACTTCAGAAGGGCGCCATTTTTGAAAAAATCAAGTTTATTTAGTAAATTAATTTCGCTGAAGATTGTAAGTTAGTAGAAAGGTTCTCGCAAGTTCTTAATAATAAATCTGACCGGGAGATATTTATTTTCAGCAATTCAATATTTTTGGAAGTAATAAAGAACTCAAAGATTCTAAAATGGTGTTGAGAAGTAATAAATTCGTTATGGGTGACAAATATTTTGGAACATGTTGACAAAATTAGGGTGCACTAAAACAGACCGAGTTAAAGTAACAAATTTTATACCTTGCGAGGGTCGTTCTAATTCAGTTAGAAAAAGGAGCTTCTAATATTTTTAAAGTTTTGTTGTCATTGGTTGTTAGAAACACTTAAGTAAAGCTCCTAGTGGTATGACGCGTTTTTGGGTTGGGCTTAAGTAATAAAAGGGCAGAATTTTAAGGGGAAGAGAACAATCAGAACAGTTAGAACATAATGAACAATTAGAACAATTTCTATAGTGTTGCTTAGAAGTCACTCTAACTTTTAATTTTTGTGTTTTGTTAATGTTAGTGGTGTTGATCATTTTGGGTAATTAAATATATTGTATTATCCTCGGTTGGTTTCTGAATTTACAAATTCAGAAATTATTAAAGTCTCCCTTTAAACGTGCCTGTTTTAAAATTTCTTTTTCTTTAAATCCTAGAGTGGCCTAACCCCTTAAACTAACATAGTAAATTGTAAAATTGGTTTGTATCCATGAAGAGAGTGGCTTGTTATCTCTGAAGTAAAAATACTTTTTCTCTTCTAGTTAAAATTTTTATTCACATGTGAAAATAAAAATTTTAACTAGAAGAGAAAAAGTATTTTTACTGAACCTTCAGAGATAACATAGTAAAATTTAAAATATATATTTTCATAAATAAAAAAGTTTCGTGGACACCCGTTATGTGTAAATACTATAGCAAAGGAAAATTATCAACATCCTCAGTACTTTTTTATGTGATAAATTAATATCTTTATTACCTTTATTCCAGCATAAAAAACCTATTACTTGTATAGGTTCATTTAATTTTTTTAAAAATGTAACAATTATGTCCAAATTACTTTTATCGCCATTAATATTTAAAATATTCACACCAAATAAAAAATTTACTAATAATGCATTTTTAAGAACATTCATTTTTTTGTATTATTTTTTTCCCTAGTTCAGACAAAGAAAGTATAGAGTTTATTTCTAGCTTTGGTTTATATAGAAAAAGTTTAAGTTAAAAATTAAATTAGATTTTAGCAATGTGACATGTAATTCGCAGTTGTCAGGAGGGATTTATTTCAAGTGTTCTTGGTAATAATTATAAGTTACTATACGAACATCGATTTATTGAAAAAAAAACATGAAAGTTCAATCTATCTTATGTATACTTAATTAGTTTTAATTTGATATTAGGTACAATTTAATGTGATATGTTTAAAAACTTATACAGGACCGGACAAAAGTCCGGCGACAGCGTTGTATTTTTTGTTTGTGAATATTTTTTTCAAAAATTTGCTTACTTATACAGTATTATAAGAACTACATTCTGAGATGGTTTAGAACTCAATTTTTTGGGAGTATCATTTGTCACCTTTTGTTTCTTTCTTTTTTCTTACTTTCCAAAAATTTAATATTCATTTATTACAAATGCTCAAATTCTCGACCTTTTTCAATTTCGCAGATACCCAAGCTGACAAGTCGAATTTTGAAAGTTTTAGAGCACAACTCTAGTAATGTGGTTAATCTAGTAATGGATCCGATTTTCCAATTCATTTAAAGTTTCAGGCTTCGTTTTGTAGACTTAAAAAAAACCTTAATAATAATAATTTATTGCAACTATGATATTAATAAAATCCAGCGAATAGTGTGGTCTTTGTTCCTCCAAACTAATAAAAAAACCATTACACAATTTAACAAAACTACATGTTATAACCAATTACAATTTCTCTTACCTAATAACAGGTCAGAGACATCAACAATTAACAAAGATTTAATTTTAATGTGAAAAAGCCCAAAGGCTATTAATTTGGGCACAACCTACAGTAATTTATAGTACAATATATTGTTGTAAAATAAGTGAATGTGGTATAACTTGTTTACAATAATAGTGTAGGTGAAGGTATTATTTCAGATTCATTATTAGATTCAGAGAAAATTTGATCATCAAGAACGTTACGATTATCAACATCATCTATAATTCTTCTTTTCCCGTCAGAAGTACTGCATCGTACATCAGTAACCATTGTAGAAATTGCTTCAAAACCAGTTAAATCTAACAAATCATTTTCAGAAGAGTTTTCAGTTGTTGTTCTTTGCAACGTACTAAAATTCGATTCTTTAGCTATTGTCGCCAAAATATCATTATCTATATTATCGACTATCTCATACGAATCTGACTTTTGTCTGTTAATTGTACTATTGTATACATTAGATGCATCAATATTTAAAACCATGATTTTATTTTTAAGTGCATCAGTCATAATTGTAGGTTGAATATTATCACTTGAGTTTCCGGATGGTGTGAGGTAATTTGTATAAACTTCTGTTCTACTTGATATTTCAGTTTCACCATCAACAAATATTGTAGTAAAGTAAGTATAGGTGTTATAGTATGTTTTAATGGCAATAGCAGTTTGTTGAATATTTTCATCACTTAAAGCAGGGGTTGCTGATGTTCGTTTTCATTGATATTATTCACATTATCATTATTATCTAGTGATGGAAATTCAGTTGGTCTACCAATTCCCACACCACTCGGAGCAATGTTATCGAAATCTTCAAAAGTAACTGGTTTTATTTTGAAGTCAACAGATAAAAGGCTGGAAACATCACCCGACATTTGGGCTGCAGGATCAATTGTATTTGTGATCACATTTGTTATTACAACTTTTCGGCTTGCGATAGAAGAAGTGGATTCTTGGAAATAAGTTGTGAGGAAACTATACGTGGTGTACAAGGTTTTGAAATTAGTTCAATTTCTTCTTCGTTTTCAGTTATCATTTGTGTAGTTTCTGGTTCTGATTCTGTTACATGTCTCCTTTCGGTTGTAATTTCGTTGGGGGTTGTTTCAACGTCTATTTGTTGAGTTGTAATTTGTTGAGTGGTTATACTATCTTCAGTCATAGGTTCCGCTTCTACATTGAGTTCATTAGAAATTAGTAGAGTAGTTTCTTCTTCATATAGTGATTCTGTTGTTATAATTTCGGTGGGTTCTATGGTGGTTTCTTGAGCTGAAGAATCAAATTCATCACAATTATGCGTTTCATAACCTATTTCAGTGGAAACAACTTTATTGGACTTGACTGATGTTGATGTTTCTTCACCGTTGGGAATATAAAATGTTGTGAGGTATGTTAACGTTTTATAAACTGATGTAGGTACAATTTTTTGTCCATTATTGCATTTTGTATTATCATTGTTGTTTTCTGTAGTGAATTCCTTTTCGGTAGTTATAAAGGAATTATCAGTTGTGGTTTCTTCAGTGTGGGTTGTAGTAAATATATTTTCAGTGGTTTGTTTTTCTAATATTTCTTCGGATTCGGTTGTCGTTAACTTTTCTTCTTCTTTTTGTGTTGTTATTTCTGGTACTGCAGGTAAAGCGGTGTTTTATATAAAAGGATCATCATCGAAGAAGATTGTTGTGGCACCTCCAAACGATTTAGGTGAGGTTTCTAAAATTTGTGTGGATGGTGTATATAAAGGTTCCGTTGCTTCTGCTAATTTTGCTTGTAAATCGGCAAAGATTTTAGCTACTTCTTCAGGTGAGGGTGTTGATAACATAGGTGTTTGTTGTTCAGATGGTTCTATTGTATTTGATGTAAATATTACTGGAAATTTGTGATGGTGACTTAATTTGGGGTGTTCCTATTTGTTGATTGTCGAGATTTTCTTGCTTTGGTTGTCTATTTCCAGTATCAACTACAAGTGTCTGGTGTTGGTAGTACTGTTTGCATTGTTAATTTTTGACCTTCAACTGTTTCTGTTGGAACTCCTGCGTACTGTAAATGTTGGGATATTGTCCCATTCTTTTACTTTTGGTGGTGTGAATTCATCTTTCTGGATGATGTTGTTTTCGTCGTTGTTTTCTTTGATTTTAGGTGATTCTATGTTTTTCATTTGGGGATTTATTTGAAAGACCTTAATGTTGTTTTGGGGGGTAAATTTTAGCTTCTCCTGTTGTTTCTTATTGTGTAAATTTTACCCTTGGGTTGTTTGAAGGTAATTCTTCTTTATATGATTCTTTGATACGTTTTGGTTGGTATTGGTCTGGTTTAACTGTTGGGAAAACAATGAAAGGATTATCAACTTGGTTTGGGGAAATGTAGTTACAAAATTAGCTTTGCCAATTACATTGATATCGACATTCCACTTTTTATTTCAGTCAAGGTGGTACCAAGAACTTGTGTTGCGTAGTCGGTAGTTACACCCTCTTGTATAAAAGTCCGTGCTGTCGATGTTAGAAGTTAGAAGACCAAGGTCCGGTTTTATGCTCAGGAAACGACCGAATGTCGAACAGCCATGACTATCCACCAGTAAGACTGTTGTAACATCTATAGCCAAGAAGAAGAGATAGAAAAAGTTTATTTTACAAATAAGAAAAATATACAATAATTTATTTTACAAGAATAAACTTTTTAACAGTTTAAAATCTTAATATTATTTTATAAATTCAAATTCATTTATACTTTCTGTTATAGAATAGTATAGACTCAAGACTTTATACTAATATATTATGTTTAATTTTGGAACATAAAGAAATAATAATTAAGTACATCTACATATTAGGAAAATTTGTAATTAAACTTTTAGCCAAAACCAAGAATTCATTATTTTGTACAAAAGTACAAAAAACGGCAGATGAACGAACGAAAAACTATATCTTGGTACTCTACAAAAAAACATACTGGTGTGTCTTTTTTTCATCGATTTTTGACATCTTGTATAAAGGCCCAAAAATGTGAGAAACTTAATACTCTACTTTTTCCAAGAAAACGCACTTTAATGATTTTAGCAATTTTTCTTTATTTGTTTCAATATTGCATAATATCTCGGTACTTTTAACGGACCCTGTTTATTAGACAACGAGTAATTACTTTATTCATCTACAAAAACATAGTGTTAAATGGTCATTACCAATGTGTAGTATAAAATTTTATGTTATTACATTAAAAACAGATGATCATACTACGAGAGTTTTTACAAAAGAATTTTTAATAGAATTTATATTTATTTTAGTTTTAAAATTGGTAAGAGATTTTAGAAAGAATGTATATTAGAAATAGTTTTTCTATTTACAGAAAAAAATAGAATTTTACAATTCTTTATTTTATTAAATTTAGGTATTTATTAAGTATGTACCTTTTAGAGAAAAATTATTTAATTTTTCGGAGTTTTTAAATTACTTACCTTCGCCATTCTGCCTTCTTCTTCGGGGCGAGAAGTTAAATTTATCTCCTGTAAAAAATGAATTTTTAAAAATTTAATACATAAAATTCTGAGAGGTATCACAATACTTGGTTTTGAATACAATTTAACCAAAACTTTAACCTATATAATAGTAACAATTTTACCCAATGTCGAAAGAAACAACTCAAAAAATACCTTCATGGAGAAAGACTATTTTAAATTATGTAAATTTGGCAACAAAAACATCACCAGGACATATTTGAAAATATACTTCATTTTAGCCAAAAGTATTAAGAGAATTTGCCTTCATCCCTATCAATTGTTGAGCAGTGTATTTCAGTCATTATTTTAATTAAACCTAAAAAAACTGTATCATAGAATAGTATATTATTTTATTAGGAGTAAATGAAGTACTTTTTGTGGCGAGCATATAGGCGGAGACATGCGAGCCACAAAAAGTTCTTTTACTCCGACTAAAACATGCTATACGTCACAGAAGACTGTACTTTAATGGCGTTTGAAGAAAAAATATTTTATTTTATGGAATTTTCAAAAACGTTAAAATTTTCAACTCAACAAAAAATCTTTTTCGGTTGGCATCACGTCACTATGACGTCATCAATTTTTTTTAATGGATAAATATCGTTTTTATATCATAAAATAATACCTAGTGTTTTACAACGGTACCAAAAACGTTATACTAACGCCATCTATTTATTATTTTGAACTCAACAAAAAAAAAATTTCCGTTGACATGACGTCACTACGACGTCATCATTTTTTTTAAATAGAGTGATATGGTTTTTATAACATATAACAATACCTTATTAAGAGTATTTTACTACGGAACCAACCAAGTGACAACCGAAACAAATTGTTTGTTGATTCCAAAATAAAGTTTTTTAAAAATAATACGACACGTCTTTTACCGTTTCTTAAAATTCCAAAAAATATGGTAGTTACGATTTTTACGCGTTACTTTAAACTCACCCTACATATTTAGTAGAAAAAACATCTCATGTCCTTTTTTGCTTTACGTGCTTTTATTTTTTATGGGGTTTTGAAAAAATTGTAAAATTTTTCCAACATTTTTCAGTTGTTATAAAATTACAAAAAAAGTATATAGCAAAAAAGGAAATGGAATGTTTTTATTTTAACCTTTTTCTACTAAATTGCACCAGAAAAAATATGTTGTCACATTTTTTTTTATATTGAATTCGTCCAATTTTTACGAAGTATTCTTTTTATTGCTTTCTTAAAATTGTTGAGTTTATCCCATAAAAATAAAAATTACAAAATATGATAGATATTTTAGTACAATAAAAAAAGAAATTTTAAAAAAGCTTCGGTAGAAAAAAAATTATTATTGTTCACTTGTGTCTAACTGGTTGATGATGATAATAACCATTATCGATTCTCCCAATTTAAGACAGAACTAAACATATTCGAAATTGGGTCCTAGGTAGTGTAGTGGTTATCACACCAAACATGAGATTTGGAGGTCCCAGTTTTAAGCGTTCTGTTATTTGAATTTGTAGCTTAAATTGACATTTTTCATAGTACCTATAATTCTTCAATATGGTTAGGAAATAGAAATGCGCATCCAAAACCACATATCTATATGCTTCGGTTATGCTGTAGCACTTTGAGAAAGGGTGGAAAGTAATTTCTCGATTTCAACGATTTTTTCGGAAGGAACGATATAAGTCAGGAAGAGGTCGATCTTCGGATTTTTCTATCACGTCCTTTTAGCGGTTATGGAGGAGGACAAACGTTGCACCTCTAGAACACTGGCTGAGAACTTAAATATCGATCATTTTGTCTCTGTAAATTCGGCAAGATGTGGAAATTAACCGGATTTTCCCAAACAAGCTTATTCATACAATAACGAATTTTTACCGATTTGCTCCAGAAAAAAAAACGGCGAAACCGAATTAAGAATTAAGAAGAAGACATGAAAGTAGAGATAAGTCCTTTTGGCTGCATGGTAAAATTGTATTCTATCTACAATGTGATTAAGCTGCAATCTTCATTTGTATACCTAGATTAAATACTACATCGTAATTTCATCATGATTTTTTTGTAAATAAATTTACTAATTTTTCCATGGCATTTATATGCCTTTCTAGAAGTTTATAAGTTTTATTATTATTTATTTTAATTTACGTTAACAACGCTTCAAACACGGTTGCCTCCCCCCAAACGACTGAAACTCGTTATCAAAAACACGTTACTAACGAGATTTATTCTTACAGACTACCATTTTTGTCAATCTCGGTTAGGAACGAAACTAATGACGTCAAAATAAACAAATAATGACGTGCTAACGTGAAAAGTCGAGACGTTAGCTGTTACAGACTTCCACCTCAGGTTCGAATCCTGGCCAAGGACAATTTTGAATTTAATCATTTTTCGAAAGCTATTAGTCTTTATATTAACATTCCTTTGTCCGAAAGACACGAAAAGTCCTTGGTCATTGTTCACTTGTGTCTAACTGGTTGATGATGATAATAACCATTATCGATTCTCCCAATTTAAGACAGAACTGAACATATTCGAAATTGGCTCCTAGGTAGTGTAGTGATTATCACACCAAACATGAGATTTGGAGGTCCCAGAGGTGGAAGTCTGTAACAGCTAACGTCTCGACTTTACATGTTAGCACGTCATTATTTGTTTGTTTTGACGTCATTGGTTTCGTTCCTAACCGAGATTGTCAAAAATGGTAGTCTGTAAGCTAAAATCTCGTTAGTAACGTGTTTTTGATAACGAGTTTCAGTCGTTTGGGGGGAGGCAACCGTGTTTGAAGCGTCGTTAACGTAAATGAAAATAAATAATAATAAAAATTACTAACAGAAAATTATAAACTTGTTGAAAGGCATATAAATGCCATGGAAAAATTAGTAAATTTATTTACAAAAAAATCCTGATGAAATTACGATGTAGTATTTAATCTAGGCATACAAATGAAGATTATGACAAAAACGCAAAAGTCAACAGAATTTCAAATGTGACCGCTTGAATTTTAAAAATTAAACTATATTTTTGCAATGTGAAATGAAATTACAATTGTCAGGAGTCTATTTCAAGCATTCTTGGTAATAATTATACATCGATTTTTATAAAAAAACGAATGTCCTAATAAAGATACCTATTCTGTAACTTTTTCGACCGAGGGAATTGTGTTCCGTCTTTATCTTACACATTACACATTATTATTGACATTTTCCTAAAAGTAGTATTTTTCAATAAATTAATAAAACCAGGATGATTCCTTTTATCCAAGTTAATATTTATTGTATCGAGGGTTGATAGGCTTCATCTTCAGGTGTACAATTTTTAGTAATCGCTTCCTATTATAATTGGTAGCCAAGACGTCCTGGAACTATTTAACACATAGACTAAGAACAAAAGCAGAAGGATAAACGGCAGTAGCGTCTAGAGTCTACACTTTTTCCAATTGTACTTCAGAAAAGATCAATACAATTTCAGAAATCATCAATTGTAATTCAGAATAGTTAATTGTATTTCAGAATAGTTAAATGTATTTCAGAATGCATCAATTGTAATTCAGAATAATCAATTTAATTTCGGAAAGTATCAATTGCGTTTCAGTAAGTTTCAATTGAATTTCAGAATAGTCAATTCAATTTCAGAATTCATCAATTGTAATTCAGAAAAGATCAATTGTATTTCATAAAGCATCAATTGTATTTCCGAAAAAATAATTTAATTTTAAAAAAGACCTTTTGAAAAATATTGAGCCTAGAGTTTTCGGCAAATTATTTCAATTGGGTTTAACATTGGTGAAAAGGGACCTAAGCCTTGTGTTACTGGTGTAATGTTTACATTTCGAAAGAACATTTTAGATGAAATGTCTGTGCTGTTGTGGTTCACGTACACAATCACCCCAAAAACTCTCGAAGTCCTCATATTTTTATAATTGGTCCTTTCTGAAATTAAATTCATTTTCTGAAATACAATTGATGTTTTCTGAAATAAAATTGATCATTTCTGAAATCCAGTTGATTATTCTGAAATACAATTGATGTTTTCTGAAAGGTAACGTACTAAAACGCCTAAAGTATTGTAGCATAACGTATTTGCGCCTAAAGCAAAAGTGTATAACAGGTAAATGGCCTAATTTAAAAAAGCGTAAAACCGAATTTTCGCCTAGTAAAAGTGCTTAACAGCTAATCGGCCTAAATTAAAAATGCACAAAAACGTATTTGCGCCTAAAGTAAAATCGCATAACAGCTAAACGGCCTAATGTAAAAATGCACAAAACTGTACAATATGTGCCTAAAGTAAAACAGCATAACAGCTAAATGGCCTAATTTAAAAAAGCAGAAAACCGTATTTGCGGCTAAAGTAAAACCGCCTAATAACTAATTTCATTTAAAATGCACAAAATTTTCGAAATACAGGATGTTTTCGGATTATTTTAAATTTTTTAGACGTATTTTTTTAATGATATGTATTTTGCTTATTAATACCCATAAGTATACTCGTGATTGGCCATCAGGGCTTCGTGTCAGAGACCAAGGAAGAGCGCATTAAGAACAAGAAGGTATTTTCCTCAAATTTTGACAAATTTTGGCAGTAGTAATTAGATAAAATGTGAATATTCAAACCAAATTTTTCAACATGAAGCTTTTTCTTCATCAACTCTATTTGCCCCTGTCCATTTTTTTGCAGGACGCCATTATCTTTAAATAAGTCAATTTTTTACAACTATTTTATTTATTTATTTATTTAATCACCTTTAACCTAATCGTATATATTTCGATAGCATTTTTAATTTTAAGTGGAAGCAGGTGCAGTCGGCTCTTCATAACCTAATAACGAGAAACCACGCATATTTTAGAATCCTGGGGGTAACTATATACATTTTATTAATGGAAAACCCCATTAAAAGGGAAATAACGAACTTCCCCGAAAGAAAAATTTACTCGGTATATCCGTGGAACAACAGTATGTATCCGGATTTGCTCGTTATATCCGTTCTCGTTATAACCACGTTCCTCTGTTTAAAAAAAATTGAGGAAAACAATGTAATTTTTTTAAATTTATTTGGATGCCCTTCCCTTGTTTGAGGCCTTAGGCAATTGCCTATTTTGCCTATATGGTAATGCGCCACTAGGAATCTCGCTTATTTTAACAGTTACGAGGTAGATTAGGTTTATGACAAAGTTGCGTATTTTTATGCTAATTATTAATATAAATAGAAATTTCATTTGCCATTTTTAGTTTTCTAAATATTGCAAAGAAAGGCGATAAAACGATAAATAAATCAATTTTAAAATATTTTATTAATATAAAAAGCATTACTTAATAAAATATTTAATAAAAAACATAAAGTTCTCATGTGCTCACATCCCTTTAACAAATAATTTTTTAAAATTTTTACAGCACTCGCACTTAAAGCTGTCATCATTTGAATATTCTAGAAAATCTAAAGTTTAGGCTTAATTTTGCTACTTATTGCTTATTAATAATACAGGTCAACGATGAAAAAATTGTCTTGAATGTATTGGATGATTTTTATAGTTTTTTTGGGCGCCGATTACTGGAAAATAATGAAAAACTTCTAGCACGTACAACATGCTTCACCGAAAACTGGTACATAAAAGAAATGCTAGCGCCAATAAGAAGCTTTCGTGCCGCTTGAGTATTCGCATTGTGAGTAAAGGTAGTCAGGAAGAATTCTAAGTAAAGTTGTTTGGTTAATAAATAGGATAGTACAATATGGATTAAACATAAGTTTGTACATTTTGAATATTTATTTGGTAAGTATATTTAAATACGTTAGAAGGAAGTACAAATCAAAATTAAAACCATTTGTCTTTAAATAAAATATTATCAGATTGATCAAAACTAGTAAAAATCAGTTTAGTCCGTTTTCTTAGCTTCTTGACGCTTTTGTCTACTGTCCATATCGACAAAACTTATGCCATCTCCAGAAGTTTCTTCGTATTTTTATCTGCTTGCATACTATAATGTCGGCTTTACGTGTATCAATTTGATTGAGATTATGTCGTCTTTATCGGTGGAAGAGACCCATAAGGAAATCACCATGGTTACGATTTAATTATAGGCACCAAATCATAGAAAACGCCAATAATGATTACTTTATGGGCCCCAAATTGAAGAACCTAAGCTGTCAATGAACTTTAATTTATTTTATTTAGTTCAATTTTTTCATTATTTATGCAAGCAGATAAAGTTTTGTATGTAATTCGGATCGTAACCAATCATTATGGTTTACGTCGTGTTATTCACGACTTGAACCATAATGATTGATAGGCGTAAATACGGTTTTGTGGTTTTGTAAATTAGGCCATTTAGCTGTTATGCGTTTTTACTTTAGGCGCAAATACTGTTTCCTGCATTTTTAAATTAGGCCGTTTCCCTGTTATGCGCATTTACATTAGGCGCAAATACGGTTTTGTTCCTTTTTCAATTAGGCCTTTTGCATTAGGCGCAAATACGTTAGGCTACAAAACTTTAGGCTACTATATAGCGCACCTTCTGAAATACAATTGACTATTCTGAAATCGAATTGATCTTTTCTGAAATACAAAATACAAATGACTATTCTGAAATCGAATTGATCTTTTCTGAAATACAATTGGAAAGACGCTAGGGTCAATCTTAACTTCTGTAATTCATTTTATAGTGGACACCTGAGTGTTTACACCGAGGTGATAAATCGTCGGTAGACAAATAAATCAGCACAAAGGGAAAATTTTGGTTTGTTGTTAAAGCCTTTTCAAGGATATTCGATTCGATTTCATCAATGCACCGACATATCGTCATTCCCTTTACGCATTTTTTGTTTCCTTTTTACTACAGGTAAAAATTAAACAAAAAGTAGATATTTTAACGTTTGCCCAAAAACTCAACTGTTGCCGAGATTCAGGGTCTTGAAATTTAATTTTCTGGTAGTTGTTCGACTTTATGCTGGTACAATATTTTCTGCCAGGGTACTTTAAAAATCAACTCAAATTTTTTGTGAACAAATAGTTTTCATAAAATCTATTTTTTATGCACTCTTGAAGGACCGTAACACACAAAAAAAGAACCAAAAACTAATTTCTGAAAAAAATAAGAAAATTGAAATAACTCTTAATCAATCAACAATTTTATAACAAAAAATATGGATATATTTATTGAAAATGGCCTCAGCTCACTTTGTTTGATCGTCCGCTTATGGTACATCCTATACATATGGTAAGACAGTTTCAGATCTTTAAAGGTGCTGACAAAAAAGTGGTTTTGGTCATCATTGGTATATCACCTAATATACACTGGACTCATTTTAATGATTTTTTGCTTCCTTGTAAATGGTATTTTAAGAAATCTTTGGTGTTAAAACAATGGTAAATTTTTATTGAATAGCTTTATTCTTATTAAAATAGTGTTTTAAACATTTTTAATTTTACTTTAAGAGAAAAATACACTTGAAAATTAAATTGATTCCTGCCTTTTTGTTATTTAAATATTTTTTATAAATAATTTTTGTGATGTTTTATTAAAAGTAAATATTCCTATTTAAAATTACATAGGATACTTCATATTTTACTTAAAATAAATATCGACATTTTTTTAAAAAACTGTGGGATATTCATATTTTATTAATACGAAATTGCAAAATAGGCAAAAGAGAAATCTATACCCACTAATTATTTTCTTTAGTAAAAAAACGATAAAAGGTATATTTATAAACAAAAGCTACTTTTGTTTGCAAAACTTGCGAAATACCAAATTAAGTAATTATACAGCTCCCGTATTTAAACACGATTTAATTTAAGTTGCTTTTAGTTTAAATTTTCAAACAAAATGGAGTGGAAATTTGTAGTGTTTACCTTATCTTTTTTATTCTATCAAGTAATACTCGCCCAAAATAATAAAGAAATTTCCAACTATATTAAAAATTTCTTATGTAATTTGAATTTTACAACTGTAGTGTTTTCTTTTACCTGTTGGCAGAGAAGTAATTAAAATCTATATTATTTTATAAAATATTAAAAATAGATAATTTTTAGAAGAAAATATTTATTTGCAGAGAGTATTAAACCAAAATAAGATTTATTTAGTAAACGTTAAATCGTCTGCTTATACCATTAATTTTTTTAACATTGTTCCGGAACATCAATTATTTTTAATGGATATGAATTGCAGAGATTCGCAAGAACTTTTATCAAATGTAAGTTAATATAAATAAAATATAAAAAAGCTCTCTTAGATTTGTTTTCGATTAAAAAAATTAATTCGAAAAAATGATTTCACAATTTTTTCAAAATCTTATGTCCAAATTCTGGTCAAAATTCAATGCCTTTAATTTGTACCTAACATTTAAGGAAACCTAGAAATTGTCTATTAAAACTCATATAACAAATTTAAATTTAGAGGCATTAAAACTTAAATGAATTGACCAGAATCTGGATATTAGGGTGGGTTGCACAAAAAAGTTTAAGTTAAGAGGATAGTCGGCAAATTTGAGCGCTTGATTTTGAAATTCGCTTGTAATTTGTGGTTTTGGTCATATTTTTTTTCCATTGAAGCTTTTTTAAAATTTTTGTTTTTTTTTGGTACACAGAAGAGTCTTGTGGCTACCAATTTCTTCTTTTTTTGTACGGCAGCAGTAAAACGGGCTCTTTACAAAAATGTTCTCTTAGCGGCGTTTTGAAACATTCTAAAAAACTAATTGAAATAATATTTAACGCAAATTAAGTAAAATTTTAAGAAATTTTTGGGATGCTGTAAAAAATTTAAAAATATATTTAAAACAAAAAAACGCAACATCAAACTCTTCGATTATATCTTAACTTATTTCTAGCGTTGGAAAAAAATATTATTTCAATTAGTTTTTTATAATGTTTCAAAACGCCGCAAAGCGAACATTTTTTGCAAAGAGCCCGTTTTACTGCTGCCGTATGATTATTTGGTTTGACTTACTAAAACAAAAAAAGAAGAAATTAGTAGCCAGAAGACTCTTCTTTATACCAAAAAAAGAAATTTTAAAAAAGCTCCATTATACTTAGAGAATTACCACTTATTTGAGCATAGATTTTAATGTTAAATCTCCGAAAATAAATAGACCTTAAAAAACTACACCATATCCAATTGTATTTCAGTAAAGATCAATTCAATTTCAGTAATCACCAATTGTAATTTAGGATAGTCAATTCTATTTCAGAATAGAAAACTGTATTTCAGAACAGTCAATGGTATTTCAGAAATCACCAATTGTAATTCAGGATAGTCAATTGTATTTTAGAATAGAAAACTGTATTTCAGAACAGTCATTGTATTTCAGAAAAGATCAATTGTATTTTAGAAAGCATCAGTTGTATTTCAGAAAAATTAATTTAATTTTATGGGGTAATTCTGAACAAAAAATGTTAGCCGTAACAGCGATGTTAAATTTGACAGTCACCCCGATGTCAAAAAAACGCTATACTGTAAACTTTAGTGTAACTTAACGGCTATCTACAATAACACGTGAACCAAAACAGCACATACAATTTATAAAAACGTCCTTTGGCAATTTAGCATTACACCAGTAACACTATTAGACTTGGGTCCTTATTCGCCAATGTTAAACCCAATTTAAATAATCTAAGATTCTAAGATTAAAGCCGTATTGTTTGAAGACAACTTCGGAATTCTCCTGTTATGTGTTTTGGTATTATGGAACAAATGTTGGTTAACTTTGAGACAATAATTAGGTATTATTGAAGCCAAAAAATACAATTGTTGTTGGTGCAGCACAATACACTAAAATGGATCATATAACTGCTTACGGAAAACATGGCTGTTGGTGGCTAAAGTATTATATTTATTCCAAAATTTCTGCGGCAAAATTTACTGGATGAAACAGAAATAATTCCTTCTGTAATACAATTGATTACTTCTCAAATACAAATCATTCTTTCTGAAATTAAATTGATGATAGGAGCCATAACAGGATAATTTCGAAGTTGTCTTTTGATAATACTGCTTAATGGGGTAATTCTTAACAAAAAATGTTAGCCGTAACAGCGGTGTTAAATTTGACAGTCACCCTGATGTCAAAAAAACACTATTCTATAAATTTTACTGTAACTTAACGGCTACGTAAAATAACATTTTCGGTGTTAAAATAACATCAATCAAAATAATAATATTATATTAATGTATAATCGATCAAAATAATAGCATTACAATGATGTACAGTGCATTTTAATACCGAAAATGTTATTTTATATCGCCGTTAAGTTACAGCAAAGTTTACAAAATAGCGTTTTTTTGACATTAGGGTGACTGTCAAATTTAACAGCGCTGTCACGGCTAACATTTTTGTTCAGAATCACCCCATTAATCTTAGAACAGATATTTTCAATTAGGTTTAACATTGAACATTGGTAAATAAGTACCTAAGCCTAATATCGTTTCTGGTGTAATGTAAAATTGCCAAAGTACATTTTTGATTAATTGTATGTTGTATGTGCTGTTGTGGTTCAGGTGCAAAATCACCGCCAAAAACTCATTTTTTTACAATGGGCCTTTCCACAGTAAAATATTTTATACTATGCATAGCTCTTAAAAAACCTAATTTAATGGGCTGGTTTGTTTTTTAATTTGGGCACCAAAAAAATTTAAATTAATTTATTTAGAAATTGTGTTCAAAAAAGCGTGTACAATCTTGATACTCCTGGGTTCATTACGTTAAAGTTTTTTGCTTATAACAAGGCATTTTTAATTATCTCTTTTGTTTTAATTTTATTTAACTTAAAAAAATGTAATTGACTATTCTGAAATCCAATTGATCTTTTTTGAAATACAATTGGAAAAGAGGTTGTTTTTAAGTGACAAATATGACAGAAAATACATTAAAAAAAACTATGTTTCATGCAACCCACAATAGTGATTTTGTAAAAAAATGTAAGTTTTTATTAAAAACTGTATGTACCTATCATTTCCATATTATAAAAATCAAAAATTTGTCCATTAGATTTATGTAAAAAAATATGAGTGTAGAAATGAATGCTAAAGTGATTGTATTTAACTTAACTTAACTTCAACCAGGTCTTGTAAAATGACCACAAATAAGCTGATTGGAATTTAAAGAATATTTGAATTTACCATGCACTTGCCTCAACTATTCTAATTTTATTTATTTTAGGGTCTTAAAGCAAATTTAATGTCATTTCCACGTCGCTGGTTGCTACTCCACAAAGACCCACCAAAAGATTTTTATTTACACATAAATAGCAGGATATACATTCTTAAAACAAATCATGAAAAACAAGAAATTTATTCCCTCTACAAAACTAACAACAATAATAAATTCATCAAAAACAAAATTTCGGAGTTTAAAAATGACGATTTTACTTTTAACAAACTAGTAGATTGTAGAAACCGTTCGAATTTAAACGGAATCGTCATGAATGTTTCAGTAGTTATTTTAAGCAATGATTCCTACTCGCATTTAGAAGATACTAGATTTAACCATATAGATTCTTTAACCAAAATGGGTTATCCTTTATGTTTACTTATTGTGGAAATGCTTAACGTAACGAAGAATATAATAATTAGACATACCTGGGGTTATGCCAATCCAAATGACACGAAACCTACATTTACAGGAGTAATAGGTGATTTACAAAGAGGAATATCTGAAATTGCAGGTATCTAGTTGATACATCGTATCATTTTGGAATTTAACAATTTGTTTTTAAGGTACACCTTGTTTGATAACTCTAAAAAGAATACCACATGTAACATATATCACCTCAACAGAAACCTATTTAAAATTCATATTTAGGGAACCACCTTTACCTACAATAGAAAACATCTTCATTCTTCCTTTTTCGACTTCAGTCTGGGGTTCCTGCTTTCTTCTTCTCGTGGCTATTTACGCTCTCCTCTATTGCATTTTAAAATGCGAAAAGATCTACTTTGAAGTGGAAAATAGAACCATTTTGCAGTGTTCTGTGAAAGAAATTTTACAGTTTGAAATTGGTGCTGTTGGACAACAGGGTTCTGAAGCTGAACCTGCAAGTACTGCGGGAAGACTTGCATCAATAACAATTTTTTTCTCATTTTTGTTTCTTTATGTATCATACTCTGCGAAAATTGTTTCACTCTTGCAAGCTACTTCACATAGTATACAAACCGTTGAAGATTTGCTTAAGTCTAGAATTCAGCTGGGTGTTGAAGAAACGCCATATAATCGACATTTATTTAACGTAAGCACAAAAAGTAGATTTAGTAAAGTATTTACAACCACCACAATAATTGAAGAGCTCGGTTTAATAACCGTTCGTGTGCACGTTATAAGTTTCGAGATAAATGAAAAAACGTACCATTCACTCAGTGCACTATTTTGAGGAAATCTTTTTATTCACACCTCAAAATAGATCAAATACCGCGTTTTTTTTATATCTCAATTTTTCTGTATTTTTGGCGCCCTCAAATTTGAGGTTTGAAATTAGTGCTTTTTCGACGCCGATTTTGAAAATTCGTAACTTATGATCCCGACCGTGTATAATATTCCAACATTTTTTATTTTCCTTCTTTCTTTATTATTTATACGAGAAAAAATCAGCAAGATTATATTTTACCCCTGGACTTGAAAAAAAATCCCAAGTGAAATTCTAATAAAATAGCTCAAACGCGCGCTTTAGTCGGCCCCCACTGCAGCCGTAAATTTTTAAAATTTTCTCAATTTTACATCAGATTATCAAAGAACGACAATATTTGTGGTGTAATGAGCATAGTGCATTTTTAAATTTTGCGCGGTTAAAAAGTTATGGCGTAAAAATGTTGAATTTAGGGGTCGGCGGCTCCCGTCGGCCCATTTTTTAACGGATTTTCATTTTTAAAAATTCTGCTGAATCTACTCTTGGTATTAAAACCGCCCACGCATGGGTTTTTTTAAATTTTGAAAAAACAACGAAATCTTAAATTTATTAGGATCGCATTTAAAAAAGTCGCATTTTTATTGGAGTTTCGGTCTAATCAACCCCACAAATTTTATTTTATCCCAACGTAATGTAGATTTTCTCAAAGCTTTCAATGTCCACTTTACGACAAAAAAAGAATTACTTTGCTATCTCTTTTCGTTATCGAGTTATGGCCCAAAATGTAGCAAAAATATGCAAAATCTCCGTTTTGAGCCAAAATTGCGGTCTGAAAATTTTCACTTTTCACAAAATAATTAATATCTTCGAAACTATTAGAACCACCGGGATGATTAATAGCCTAAAATTTGCACCGTCATCTCCTCCACCAAGTTCCGTGAACATTGTAATTTTCGGTTTAAAAATGCGTCGTCCAGGGCCGTTTTTGTACCAAAATTTTGCCAAAATTTTGCGAATTCAAAAAAACTGTTTAACCGATTTTAACCAAATATTTTTTAAAACGCGTCCATCCACGGTATTTACCTTTAGTAAAAATTTGAAATCGCTAACTTTTATAGTTTTCGAGTAAAACAATAAAAATTGATTTCCATGAAAAATTTCAAGCCTTAAAAATATCTCAAAATTTTTTTTTCGAATATTTTCAAAATCGACCCCGCAAATGAAAGGTAATAGAAAATGGATGAAATGTAGGGGGTCACTTGCCCTCTACACCCCCCAAAAAAAATTTACACCCCAAAAACTCAAAAAAATCAATTTTTTCTAGGTAATGTACCTTAAAAAATAATTAAATTTTAAAAATTTTAATAAAACAATATCGATAATTTTTACAAACATATCTGTACAAATTTTTGTTTCTTAATTTTAGTTATTAAGCGAAATATGAATTTTTAACAATACTCCTTTACTCATTTGTAAGAATGCCATATTTTATATAAAAATTCATATCTTTTGAACAAAAAGTCGTACTGCCTTGATTTTTTTTGATTTTTTTCTTATTTCTTTATACTACAACGACAAATTATTAACTTTCAAATTTTTAATTTGAAACGCTACACCCTTGTTGAAACAGCACTTAATTGAAAATCCACCATATAATACAGGGTGTCCTGTAACTACACCGACAACGCTTAGCTTTTGATAGTAAACGTGAAAATAAGTCGATTTGACCCTATTTATCTGTATCCAAAAATGCACCCCTAAGAAGTTATAAGCTTCTGAAGTTCATTTTTAAAAAAATATTTTTTTAATTGCTGCCAAAGTAATAAAAATTTTATGATGAAATTTTGTATACGTGCATTTTTATAAAAAAACGCTCATTTGGTAAAAATTTTACCAATCCTGGATTACTGGAAATGGTCTTATGTGGTGCCAAAGGTTTTAAAAACACCTGAAATTAAATCATTTTTTAAATTTTATTCGAAAATAGCACATCCTACACAATATTTATAGGAGACAAAAAATCTTTCTCTTGAATTTATCTACATGAGGCAATAAATTTTAAATTAAAATTTTAAATACCAAAAAAGTTTTTAAGTGTTTTATCTCCTCTCGTACCATCTAAGACCATTTCCGGTAATCAAGGATTGGTAAAATTTTTACCAAATGAGCGATTTTTATAAAAATGCATGCATACAAAATTTCATCATACAATTTTTATTACTTTGGCAGCAATTAAAAAAAATATTTTTTTTAAATGAACTTCAGAAGCTTATAACTTCTTAGGGGTGCATTTTTGGATATGGATAAATAGGGTCAAATCGACTTATTTTTACGTCTACTATCACCAGTTAAGCGTTGTCGGTGTAGTTACATGACACCCTGTATAAATGAATTCATACATGCACACTAATATGCATTTATTTGTTACTATGCACATATTCATCTTTGAAATCTAATTGTATTATACAGGGTGATTCAGACCACCCGTGCCACCCATTTATCTCGAGAACGCGTTATCGCACATCACTAAAGTAATAATAATAGTTTATTTACGGGCTAGCCCTTTTTGTTACAAAAGTTTACAAATAAGTGTGTACGGTATAATAACAAGCAGCGTACAAATTAAAAAAAAAATACAAATAGCAATAATTTTAATAACTAGTATGCTTAAGTTGGCTCTTAAATGAGGTAAATGAATCATTAAAGAATTTAAAGTTGGGATCATTACTGCTAATATCGTTAGCCTCTCTGATCATTCGCGATATGGGTTCGTTACACCCATAATTAGTGCTGTGAAAACTGATTCGGAATAAATTTGTTTCTCTCGTTTGACAACCCGATGGTTTCACATAAAAATCAATTTTTTCAAGAAGTTCAGAGCAATTTAACATACCATTGATTAGTTTATAAAGAAAAACAACATCAGATATCAAGCGCCTATTTTCGAGACTGTCCAGTTTCAACGTAGTTAACATGGGATTATAATGAAAATCAATGTTGGACATTCCCATTTTATATGACATAATTCTTGTGAATTTTCTTTGTACACGCTCAATAGAAGCACATAAGTTTTTGAAGTGAGGAGACCAAACAATTGAAGCATATTCTAATTTAGAACGAACCAAACTCATATATAGAGTTTGAAAACAGTACGGATTCAGGTCTTTAGCTGTTCGTGAAATAAATCCAAGTAGCTTGAGTGCAGAA
The DNA here is from genome assembly GCA_963971135.1 of Stenus bimaculatus. Taxonomy (NCBI): domain Eukaryota; kingdom Metazoa; phylum Arthropoda; class Insecta; order Coleoptera; family Staphylinidae; genus Stenus; species Stenus bimaculatus. The sequence continues at coordinate 16,098,465 of OZ020187.1, forward strand.
TTAACCGTTGTCAGAATGTGATCCCTAAAAGTCAATCCAGAGTCGAAAAGAACCCCCAAGTCCTTTACAACAAATACTTTCTTTATAGGAGTACCATTGATCGAGTAGTAACTATCGCATTTTTGTAATTTCCTGGAAAACGATATTGATTGGCATTTATCCAAGTTTAGGTCAAGCTTATTGTCATTGCACCATAACACAAGGTTGTCAACATCCTCTTGCAATTCTTTATGGTTGTCTGCAGTCCTAATAATTTGAAAGATTTTTAAATCATCAGCAAATAAGTAGTACCTTGAGAATTTAATATAATGACAAATAGCGTTTATAAACAGATTGAATAATATCGGTCCGCAATGAGACCCTTGAGGTACACCAGATGTTACTTTGATCATTTTTGATAACTGCCCTGAGATGTTGACACATTGTGTCCTGCCAGACAAAAAACTGTCAATCCAAATAACAATATCGCCAGAAAATCCATAATTGTGGAGTATGGTAATCAGAATTGAATGGTTAACCCTGTCAAACGCCTTGGAAAAGTCAGTATATATTGAGTCAACCTCACACTGACCCTCCAAAGCGCCCGACAAAAAGTTCCTATACAACACCAAATTGGTCAATGTTGAACGGCCATTTGTGAATCCGTGTTGTTCGTCGATAATTAATGGTTTGGACAACCAAATAAGTTGTGATGTTATCAACTGATCAAACAATTTTGCAATTGACGATTGTAGACTGATTCCACGGTAGTTTGATATATCATGCCGGTCTCCAGACTTAAAAATTGGGGTAATGAAACTTCTCTTCCAAATCTGAGGAAACGTATGTTCTTTAAGAGATCGATCAAATAAAAAGAATATTGGTTTGGTTATTGTAAAAGCGCATTTTTTTATAAAATATGTGGGAATTCCGTCAGGGCCGCACGACATTGATTCTTTACATTCAGAAATTAAGTTAAAAACCTCTTCTTGACTAACACTAAAGGAGTGCGTAGAGTCGACTGAAGCGGTTATAGTAATGTTTTGACCAACGATTGAGTTATGACTAGAACTCTTCTGACCACTGTATACTCCTTTAAAGAAATCAGCAAACAAATTTACGGTATCAGCAATATCGTGACTAGATTCGTTATTTAAATACATAATGCAAGGTAAACCGTGATTATCCCTAGACTTATTTATGAATTTCCAGAACGAATTGGAGTTGCTCACAATACTGGACTTAACTTTTAGAATATAATTTCTATATAAAATATGACAAAGTAAAAAATTATTTTTTTCCGGTACAACCCGGAACTATCCGGAACAGGAGGTAACTTTTGATTTTTTAAATGGCAACATAGGTCGAGTTTGATATGGTTTTATAGGTCTTTCAAAAACAAATAACTTTTATTAAAATATTTTTTTAATATTTTCCATAGTTTAGAATTTATTTGAAAAACGAAAAAAAAATGTTAAAAAAAGTAAATAAAAATTATCGCATATTTTGAAGAATTTTATAAATTTATAAACTCTTTCTACAAATTCTAATGTTTTACCAACTTTAAATATCATACTTGTCCATATTTCAACAAAATTCTTTTCTAAAATTTCTTTTTTTGATACACAGAAGAGTCTTATGGCTACCAATTTCTTCTGGTTTTGTTTTTGTAAGTCAAACCAAATACGCATACGGCAGCAGTAAAACCGCATATATCAAGCGAATTTCAAAATCAAGCGCTCACATTTGCCGAATATCCTCTTAAGATATAATTTCTCAATTTTTTTCAGGTTTTTGGAAAGCTCTGAAATTTTTTTAAAGCTTTCAAAAAATCTGAAAAAAATTGAGAAATTATATTTTAAACGTATTAGTCTTCACACCAAATTTCAAATCTTTATTACAAACCGTTTTCAAATAAATGACAAAAAACCTAGTTTTAGTCACAATATTTAAAGGGCTGTTGCTCTCTTAGGAAGCGAAATCGGACACGTGTTTATAGAAAGTTTTTTCTTAAAATTAGATGTAGAATCGCCTCCTAAACTTTGGGCGCTTACTTTCTGGACACCTTGTATAACAAAATTTTGCTACCAACCAACACTACGAACTACGAGCTCTGCATGCGCCATAAAGTAATCATTATGGGCGTTTTCTATGATTTGGCGTCTATAATTAAATCGTTACCATGGTGATTTCCTTATGGGTCTCAAACCGATAAAGATGGCATTATCTCAATCAAATTGATACACGTAAAGGTGACATTATAGTATGCAAGCAGATAAAAATACGAAGGAACTTCTGGAGATGGCATAAGTTTTGTCGAATAATTTTTTTTGTAGAGGGACAGCATACAAGCGTCAAACAGCTAAGAAAACGGTCTAAACTGATTTTTACTAGTTTAACAAACTAAAACAAAATTGAATGTGCAATAAAAGATCATTTAATAATAAATTTGGTTTTAAACGTGGTTTTAGGCATAATACGCATGAACGGTTCTTGTTCTACATGAAACTGACAAATACCCGATTTAAAAAAATTGGGTGTTTAGCCGGTTATTGCACCAAACTCTTCAATTGTATAGTCATCCCGAGCAATGGATAAATTTACCTTCTTCTTAATAGTGATAACATTGTATATTTTTTAGACACAAAGTGATTATGTATATAAAAAACTTTATGAAGAAAAGGTTTCTCCTCCAAATAAACCTGATCAATTTATGGATATTAAAGAGGGGGTATCTAGATTAAGGAATGATTTTTTTGCATTTCATGCAGAATGTAATTCAATTTACACTATCGCTGGTAGTACTTTCGAGGAACACGAGAAATGTAGTCTTAAAGAAATTGATTTTCTACATCAGGTTGCTCCATTTTTTATAGTCAGGAAATCCAGTCCTTACTCAGAATTAATAAAAATTGGGTAAGAATCAATACAATAATTAATAATTATTATAATTTAAATACTTCAAGGTACGTTAAATTATTGGAAAGAGGAATTCATAAACGTGTTTTCCTTAGAATTTATGGAAGAAAAGCAAAATGTGATGGAAATAGTGCCAGTTTCGTTAGTGTTAGTGCACGCGATTGCGAATTTGTTTTCGTTTTGTTCTCAGGAGGATTGTGTCTTGCTTTCATAATATTTGTGCTAGAATTATTTTTTAACTACATAAAAAATATAAATAGGAAATCTTAATTAAATTTAGCACAGCTTATGCATTAATTGTTGATTAATCAGTGATATTTGCTTTAAATATATTTTTTTGCGATTATACTCGTACAAATAACATTTTTGTCCTTTTCTTCAAAGCAAAGCATATGTATATGTAAATGAATTACTTAGTACATCATATATAGAAATGTCAATTAAAAATGACTACACCTTTTCCAATTGAATTTTAGAAAAGATCAATTCAATTTCAGAAATCATAAATCATCAATTCTCATTTAGAATAGTCAATTATATTTCAGAAAGCATCAATTGTATTTCAGAATAATTAATTTAATTTCAGAAGGTATCCATTGAATTTCAGAATAGTCAATTCAATTACAGAAATCATCAATTGTAATTCAGAAAAGATCAATTGTATTTCAAAAAGCATCAATTATATTTCAGACAAATTAATTTAATTTTAGAAAAGACCTTTTGTAAAATATTGAGGAAGCCAAGAATTTTTGGCAAATTATTTCTATTGGGTTTAACATTGACGAATGAGGACCTAAGCCTGATGTTACTGGTGCAATGTTAAATTTCTAAAGCCCATTTCTGATTAAATGTTTGTGATGTTGTGGTTCACATGTACAATCACCGCCAATATCTCTTGACTTCCTTATATTTTATAATTAGTCCTTTCTATTAAATTGATTTTCTGAAATACAATTTATGCTTTCTGAAATACAATTGATCTTTTCTGAAATACAATTGACTATTCTGAAATACAATTGATACGTTCTGAAATTTGAATTGATTATTCTGAAATACAATTGAAAAAGGTGTAGTCAAATGCATAATAAATGTTTCTGGACCTTAAAAATGAAAAGTCAACGCCTATGATTCAAAGCAAGTAGGAAGAGGAGGCATATTGCAAATACAAATAACTTCCCGATTAAATCTTTTAGCGTAAGACACTTTGGTAAACACTTTATAAACTTCACCCGGTAAAAAAACTTCATCACCAAAACTACAATATCCATTAGTTTCTACAAAATTTTTATCATATACTGAGTAATAACCAATTTATATTTCGTACTTACCAAATTTAGGAAGTACTGAAGACGTCATCGTTACCTTTAATGCATCTTTCGCTGTAAAATGAAGATTACCAAAAGTTGTGATGTTTTTAAAAGACTTACCACACAGGAATTTGCTTGGGCAACACAATGGTTCTTCGGGAACTTCAAATTTTGGGAGACTTGCTTTTAAATCAGCCTGCCCATCAGGATAAACCGGCGCGCATTTTCTTCCTATCTCATCTTGTTTGTTTAAAATTGTATCACAAGTTTTTCTAAAACAGAACGGTGGTTTCTCAAAATTTAAATACCCTTTCAAACACATGCACTCCAAACATGTGTTTTTAGGAAAATATTTATCTCCTTCATTTAAAATTGGGTTATTGACATTGCAGGTAGTGGCGTCTTCTAAAAATTCTAAAGTTCAGAATTTTACTTATAATTTTTTAAACTTACTCGATAGATCTTTGCAATCAAGTGTTAAGGTGTCAATTAACGCTTCTTCATTGTTCTTGCAAATTTCATCAGCTCTTTTCATTTATTTTGCTACTATATCTACGAAGCTTTTGGTTTCACAATAAATCCTAGCTTTGCCACTGAAAACAATTTACCATTTTCAAAATTATTTCTAAAATATTTAGTTAAATTTGATGACATACTTGGTAACCATGCATTTGCAATTTCTGTTAAGTCCATTTTTTTCTTTGATAACGTCTCCATTTTTATAAGTTTTGTTTTCATAAGTACAGGATTGTTCCTGATACACGTTGTTAGAACAATCGAAAGATGAGGGGCAAGTATCAATCATGTTATTATAAATCGTGTTGCAATTAATGCTTTCATAAAAATGTATTCCAAATTTATCACAAAATGGTTGTTTCCCTAAAAGTATCGCATTGAAAATATTTTAACACTATTTTTTAACTTACCAGGGAAATACGAATTAACATCTTTTAATTCGTTCAGGAAGAAAATGCTAAAAATATAAACAAAATACTCCATTACGTACAATTATGTACACCAAAACTTATATATGTGCATATTATGTATATGCAGTTTTTTCGGCCAATATATTATGTAAACATTTATGCAAAACATGCAAAAATATGCAAGTTTTATTGTTAAAACAAAACAAATTTATTGATAAAAATGTACAGAGGCATGCACAAAAAAACGTTAATTTTGTTTTCTAAATTTTATTTTACATTTTTTTACGTTTTAATAAAAATAATATTTTTTAATTTAACTTTTAGTATGTAGTTAGAGTGAGAAATGATAGCCATTATTCACGAAGACCGAAATTGCGTAGTAGGTCTGATTGTGAGTGAATAATGGCTATTTTCTGGCAAACCATGAACAAACAGTATGATAAATGCGATTTCGTAGCAGGCTTCAACAGTCCACAAAACTTATTAGGGAACTTATTAAAAGTCAACAGTGAAACTGTTACCATACATTTGAAGAGACTGGTATCTAAATTAAGTTAAAGTTAAATAACTTTGATATCAATCACAATATTATAAATGTCACTGAATCTTATCTTAGTAACCGTAGATGCGTTTTTCAAAATGATGTCTCTATAGAGCTACTAGTGGTGTTCTTCGGGGCACCAACCTTGGACCACTGCTCTTCAATTTATTTATGAACGATGTCAGCACTGCCATTAAGTCATCCATACTTATGAACGCTTTTATGACATCAAGATTTTTATAGAAGTAAATTAAACATTGGACTCAAGTTCAAAATTCTATATCATCAGTATCAGTATATCAAATGGATTTATTAAAAAGAAGATCCACTATGACCATCCTGTGCAATTTAACATAACACAATTTCATCGAAGATTCATGACATAACACAAGTGGATGTAATTTACATGGATCTAAGCAAGGCTTTTGTTACTTTATCACATAGGTTACTTCTACATAAGTTAAATAACTGTAAAGTCAATCACAAAATATTATAAAGGTCATTGAATCCTATCTTATTACTAACCATAGGCAACTGGTTGCTTTTTAAAATGCTGTCCTAAAGCTTATACAGCTACTAGCGGTATTCCTCAAGGACCACTGATCTTCAATTTATTTGTGAACGATGTCAGCACTGCAATTGAGTCATCCATACTTATGTACGCTAATGACATCAAGGTTTTTACAGAAGTAAACTCATCATTGGACTGCATCAATCATTTAAGTTTTGTACTATTGAAACTAGATAACTAGACATAAGATTTTATCGCTATCATTTCAAATGTACACTTTATAAATTGCTAAATAATGTAATTGATGATTATAGTTTAATTAGTAAACTAAGACTTCACGTAACTCTGGTACTTTTTCAAGTCATATTAGGAGCAGTACCAATCACTTATAAATAAGACCAAGAAACTCTACAATGAACATCAGCATAACTCAGATATACTTACCTTAATTTTTAAACAATTCAAGAGAATCTGTACATTGATCATACTTTACTTTTAATGTTATTACCTTGTGTAATCGTGTAATGTTGCTTTCTTAAGAGGATATTCGGCTTTGAGCGCTAGATTTTGAAATTCGCTTGATATTCTGTAACGTAGCATTGGATAAATGAGTTGCCCACTTTAATCAAAGTGGTTTTTCTCAAAAGCCCACATCATGCGCGTTACCCAACCCGAGTAGCATGTATTTTTATCCATGCACCCGCGAAGAGATTGAGGACACAATAAGGTCGTTTAAATAGAGTTTTTCCACGGCCTTTGATGAAATACCCATCAATATTATTAATGAATGTTCAAATACATTAGGGCCAGTCTTAGCTAAATTAATAAATAAATCTGTAGTAGAATTTTTCCTTGCTTTCTTAAGAAATCTATCATAACACCCATCTTCAAAAAAGGTAACCATAATAGTGTTGAGTGTTTTAGACCAATATCCCTTATATCGTCTTTTTCCAAAATAATGGAAAAAGCGGTTCTTAAAAGAATATTAGATTTCTTAACTAAGGCGGGAAAGATTTCGGATAAGCAACTTGGTTTCAGACAGGGTCATTCAACGGAAACTGCCATGATGATCGATCTTACTCAATTTATATATAATAGTATGGATGCTAATAAAATAGTTATAGGACTATTTTTTTATCTTAGCAATGCCTTTGACACTCTAGAACCTGACTTTATAACAGAAAAACTGGAATACTTAGGAATCAGAGGTCCAATCAATGACTGGATTCATTCATATCTTTCAAACAGGACCATGGCAGTTAAGGTGGATGGTGTTTTGTCTGAAATGTATCCTTGTACATTGGGTGTCCCTCAAGGTAGCGTTGCGGGCCCTTTGATCTTTATATTGTTTATGAATGATCTATCGGACCACATCAAAACAGAAAAACTCTGTCTTTATGCTGATGATTCATCCATAGCAATAAGCGGGATTGATATTGAGGATTGCAGATCGAAGGCAAATAAAGTCATTAATCTATTTCAAACTTGGTGTAATTCTAATAATTTAATATTAAATGCTGCGAAAACAGTTGCAGTTGAATTTTTTAACAAGCGTAGAACATCTAATCACATCCCTCTATCAATCAATAATATTCAAATAGACACAAAAAAAGAAACTAATTTTCTGGGTGTAATTATTGACTCATCACTTAGTTTTGACAGTCAGTGTAAAGTGGTAATTTCAAAGTTAAATAAGTCGTATTTTGTGATTTCTAAAATGAAAACAGTTTTAGATTTAAATGGAGTTCTAACCACGTATTACAGCTTCGTGTATCCAATTCTTGCATATGGGGTTACATTATGGGGTAATGCAAAATGTATCAACCAAATTCTTATTACACAAAAACGCATATTAAGATGCATGTTTATTTTAAAACTCAGGGAATCATGTAAACCTCATTTCAAAAAACATAAAATTTTAACTGTTATAGCAATTTATATACTTAAATTATTAACTCATACTCACAGGCATAAAGATTCCTTACATAAAAAAATTAATCATTCGCATGAGACAAGATTTAAGAAAAAAATACTACTACCATCTGTAGGACATGGATTTTATAGATCATCGCCAATATATCTGGGAGGAAAGCTATATAATTTTCTTCCAGAGTCCTACAAGAAACTTTCCGAAAATAAGTTTAAACTTAAAGTTAAAAATATGCTAGCTAATAGTTGCCTGTATGATCTGAATGAGTTCTATAATATTGTGTTTTAATTTTTTAATTTGTTGGTTATTATTGAACTGTGTTTTATTGTACATTATTTTATTTTAATTGTAAATTGTTTGTATTGACTATGTAAATTTGAGTTTAAAACTCGAGACACTGCTGAATAAATATTATTATTATTATTTGCGGATTTAGACATATTTTTTTTTCCAGTGGAGCTTCTTTAAAATTTCCTTTTTTTGTTATGTAGAAGAAACTTGTAGCTGTCCATTTCTTCATTTTTTGTTTTTGTAAGTCAAACCAAATAATCATACGGCCGCAGTAAAACGGGCTCTTTATAAAAAAAACCTTCGCTTAGCGGGGCTTCCACTACAGATTTAAAACTGTTTGAAAAAATATTTGTCTTTCAACGGCAGCAACTAGTTAAGATATAAACGAAGAAATTGTATAAATTGTTTTTTTTTAGTAAAAACTTTTTGCTGCGCTCTAAAAATTAGGTAAAATTTTAAGAAAATAACAAATTTGATGCTTTCTCAGTAGTTACTTTTATTGTTTATTTATTTATTAGATTAAAATTTTCAATAAAATGGACCTATGTTCCCGTTTGATAAAAATCAAGATGGCGACACTTAAGAATTTATGTATTTTTAAATTCAAAATTACAAGAATACTATTAATCCAATCAAAATTTTACAAGAATAATATTTTATGGTAAATTGATTGTAGATTTTAAAAATCTAAGCAGATTTGCAAAATTTAGCAGTGGCGTATCAAATAATTCCAAAAAAGGGGGCACTTTGACTCGTTTCTACGCCACTGGAATATTAAAACCAGACAAAAGTAACAACCAAAGATGTCTACCCATAAGATATACACACCGTAAAATTTTTATTAATTTACATTCAGCCGTTCAAGAGAAAATAAATAAAATGTAAAAATAAAAAGAAATTTCAACACCCTGTATCTCGGTAACAGTTGAGTTTTGGACAAATGTTTATAAAGACTTTTTATCTTATTTTTACTTATAGTACAACCACACGAAGCCGTGACCACCATTTTAGATACACCCTGTATAGTGAATTTTCTATACAGGGTGTCTCACTTTGTTTCCAGCAAAAAAATTTTTACATAGTAAATGTCATTCTGCACAAAGATTTTCCTATGAACTATTATGTTTTTTCGATTCCTTAAAAAGTTACAGGAATTTTAAAATTTCAAAAATTTATTGATTTTTGTGGGACACCCTGTATATATTTCATTTTATTTTAATTTTTTTTTATTTAAATCAAGTATGCATCGGATTTTGTACATCTTTAAGCCAATAAGATGCTAAATTTTACCGAGGGAAATTTAACCTCGTTCACTTATTTTAAATACAGCCAATAATGTTCAAAAAACCAATTTGGCATAGAAAAAATCCAAATAATAATTGATTTAAATAAAAAAAATATAATAAGAAAGAATATTATACAGGGTCTCCCACAAAAATAATGAAAATTTATCAATATTAAAATTGCTGTAACTTTTTAAGGAGTCGAAAAAAACATAATAGTTTATAGGAAAATGATTGTTCAGAATGACATTAACTATCTTAAAAAAAATTTTGCTGGAAAAAAAGTGAGACACCCTGTATAACGAATTTTTTAAGGTTCCCGTCATAAAGTTCGACTGTAATTACATTGGCTAATAATTATTATTTTAATTGGATTAATATACTTTTTTTAATTTTAAATTTTGGATTAGTGACGTCACAACTTCTATTTTGCCCGGCAGCGTTGTAGTATTTTACGAACATTCACGATCGGCACCGAAGCTTATTTCCCATTTCATTTATAACACCATATGATTTTAATTTGAAATTTTACTACTTAGTACTCCATTCTTTTCGATTCGTAATCGTTAATAAAACCAACGGAGCCGACTGCAGCCGACGAAACCAACCACAGAATAATAATACCATAGACATATATACAACCTGCAACGTTGTAAGATATAAAAGTTGTGACGTCAGGGAAATTACATTTTTTTACTTTTATAAAAAAGATATCAAAAAACTGATTAAATATAAATGTTCAGTTATAGGCTTGATCTTTATAATAAAAGTAAAATTAAAAAATCAAGGAAACATCCTTTCCATATGGCCACCTCGTTCTCCCAACCTTATACCTCTTGACGTGTCAAAGATCTAGTTTATCTAGAATCTAGAGCGACCAACAACCAACTAGAACGGGTAATATGAAGGATTGTTATTTATGTAACTAGTGCGCAAAATGTCACTTTGGTGATCGAGAATTAAATTTAAAAAAAATATATTGCGAGCATCAAAGTCATTTTGCGCACAAGTTACACACAACATTTTTTCGACAACTCGTTTGCCTTGAAATAATTATTTAAAAAAATTTCGATTCTGCATTTATAGATAGTGACAACAAAATGGGTGTTATTTTTTACAAGTATGAGGCCCCTTCAGAGGTCAAATATCGTAATTAAAGAAACGAAAATGCACCACTGATCGTCGGGGTCTAATATCTCTCAAATCAATCAATCAAATTTGTCGGAAAATTACGGATTTCAAACGATTTTATACAAAAACATTCTTGTAATATCAGGTAGTCTATAAAAAAAATCGAAGGAACCTTAATGCCACACTGATCGGTTGGGGCTAATAACGCGCCATACTAATTAAAACGATAAGTTATTTTTAAAAAACTTTGGGAAAGTATTTTTTCACAAAAATTACACCATGGCATTTCGACGGTTCTAATGGGTTCTAAATACTCGCCATACTGCCCTAGAAAGTCACTTTTTAAGCAATGGCGTGTACAGTTTATATTCCAAAAATTAAAATAAATATTTTTCAATTTTGGTCAGTTTTTTCGATTTTTCGACCATTGTGTACCATGCAATTTTAAGCAACCATGGTAGGTTTTTCAAAAATATTATGAAAGTTACTGGAAGATTGATGAAATTTTTAACAAGACTATAGGAGTGTTTTTTTAATTAAGATTTTGAGAGTTAAGAACTTTCAGAGTTGAATCGCCCATCAGTTTAGCCTCCCGGCACCACACCTAGCCGTCCCGCCCTTTTTGCATATGATTTCTTATATTATTTATGAACGATGAAACGGTGCAATTTGTGGACATATTCCTGATGACGATTTTTACAATTAATTTCGGGTAACTTTACCCCCTTCCGCCGTCCATTTTGTATCCACTTACCTTCGTTATCTTTTATTCTGTAAATTTTGAATGACGTTATTAGAAAAAAATACGGTACTCTCAGTCCTAAATATCCATATTCCTATAGATATCTATTTTTTTAATATTGTATATACCTTAAAAAAATACTTAACAAAAATTGGCGTTCCAGGCTACATTATCCTACTAAGCCTATAGGTAAATCCAACCCTGGTTGGAGAAGAATAAGTACAAAGACAGTATGATATAAAAACGAGAGCAGCACTGTAAGCGTGTAAGCCCGAGTTTAAATCCATTTAAACTTGCAAAGAAATAATCAAACGCATTTAATAATACAAAGTATATTAGGTAAGTTCAAGTTATTTACTTCACTATAACAGACGTCATTTCAAAGTTCCGCGTTAGGCCGCAAGAGGGAGATCGCTTAGCTAAAATCGCCATATCGATATGTACTGTGATTGGGTGTGTGAAAATACCAGAAATATCAATACTATTTGATGTCTTATTGCTTTTGGGCTTTTAAGCTAGAGAATAAAATCATTTTTATGAATAAAATAGTTTTAATTTCGTATAACCAAAACATTCTTGAATTTACTACCCATTATACCAACGGCCACTGGAGATGTTTGTTTGGAAAGTCTTGACATATACCGTAATTTTTCCGTTAAAGCATATTTTTTTAGTTGTTTACAAACCACATCATGTAAAACAGATACCAATATTAGATTCAATTGTTGGAATATACCATATGTATACTGGTAAAATTGTTACGGAAAAGGAAGTGAATTAAAACGAATATTTTTATCCATATACTTTTATTAAGGTAAAGTAAATCACAAAACACTAAGTTATTTAAAAGAAATTATTAAAAAAAAAAAGTCGATTATTAAAAGAAGTCAGATTCTAAAAAAAGTAAAATGAATTTTTTATTCATATTTAATCTGTAAAACTTCCCGGCAAGCTTGATAAGCTGCTTCTCTTCGAGCCACTTTTTTGCTGGAACCTACAAATATATTTTTATTAGATTTCATTTTAAAGCTAGAGCTCATTCACATACCACTTCCAACAAAGCTACCATTCCCAACAGTACACTTCATGGTGAAAACAACATGGGGTGGACTGCCTGTTTGGCAAATCTCTTCATATACAGCCTCAGGGTGCATTTGATTAAGAAGCATTACAGGGTTCATTTTCTCCGGAGATTCAGGCATCTTTTTTGAAGGTCTCAACATAGGTTTTTCTTCTTCACCGCTTGCAACTCCTGCCAAATTTAAGCTACTTGTGGAGTTGTTATGACTCCTGTTTAATAACTAAAAAGATAAAAATTAATAAATTAAGCTTTTTCGATGAAAATACTAAAGTATTTTACTGGTAAAGCATCATCCCAGCTATTAAATAGCTTAAAAAGTGCATAGCTGGCCAAATGAGAATAAGAAATGTTATCTTTTCCATCAGTTTCCTTTGATTCAATTTCTTCAGTTTCCATGTTATTATCATTTAAACCAGGTGCCTTAAACTTAGTCAATACAAGATGTTTAAGTGCAGCTTCTGCTGCAGCATTTTTAGCCAAAGGTTTGCTTTTTCCTAAATAAAATATTTTATAATTAGACTGCTACAATTTTATATATAATCTTTTACCATATCCCTCATGTACTTTCTCATCAACAACAACAGTTGCTTTGAAAGAAAGTCCAGGCGAATTCATGAACCTCTCACTAGCTGGTATATCAACCAATTCATAATTAGTTGGCCCAACAATCTCATTTAAAACCATCAAAGCATTTTTGGGTTGCAAAATTTTCTTTAGACGATCATTTCTTTTCCTGTTCCTCTCAGCTTTAGAGATTTTTCCTAAAAAATTAAAAATTTCAATAGTTTTATTAATTTAAACTAGTTAAACGTAAAAAAATTAAAAAATATTTTTATTTCTTTAAAAAATTCCTGTAAGTGGATAAGAACTACCAAAACTCATTCAAAATAATCCAAATATGTACCTCAATAAAATTGTAATAATAAAATTATTCAAAAAGTTTTTGAGATTTTAATGTAAAATTCTGGAAAAATGCAATACCTTTCTTTATCCATGCAGGTTTAGTCTTTCCATCATGATCCATGGGAGTTTCTACACTTATATTAGTTGGAGCAGGTACAATTTTAGGTTTAACATCAACTTCTTCCTTCTTGACCGCTTGATTAAAAACTGGAGATTGTGGTACAGGTGGTGCAACGGCTTTAACAGGAGCTGGAGGAAGGGTTTTAACAGGAGTAGCTGGAAGGGTTTTAATAGGGGCTGCAGGTTGGGTATTAACAGGACGTACATTAGTCTTAAAAAAAAAGAATAAAAAGAATTAATTTAAAAAGGTTTATAAATGTAAATTTAAAAATACTTAAGAGGATCTGGAGTCTACAAATTTATATGCGTTTTTCCCTGTTTTTATATTTCAAACTACACGAATATTTATTGAGCTATATACAAAATAAGAATATCATATGAAAGTGGAACCTCTGCTTAAGACTTGTGTGCGGCAGTTTTTTAATATTTTTAATCCAAAATGGCAAAAAAAAATCATTAAAAATACGTAAAATTTGGCCTATTTTAAACTTATTTTTTGGACTTAATAATTTAATTTTTCAAAAAGTCGTCTTATAGAAGTCTAGCCATGAATGTTATTTAAACTATGCAATTATAAAACTTAATGTTATTTACAAAATATGGTTGTAGTTTGAAATAATTGCAAGGCATATTTCGTAAATTTTGAACGTGCATTTTAACTGTAAAAGCAGCAAATACCTTCGTAGTATAGGTGATACAAATTTTAAAATATAACAGAAATGAAGATTTTTATTGGTACTTTCAGTCTAATTATGTGGGATGTACTTTGGGTCAAAATTTCTTCCCCAAATTCAAGAAGAAGCTCAACATATACGTTTACTATCGGAGCGCGGTTCTACTTAGACTCCCAATCCTCTTAATAGATATAAAGAATGTGACATTAAATAATAAAAAATTAAAATAAAACATCTATGACCTATGAATGGATATCCAGTAAAAAAATCAAAGAATATAACAAAAGGGGCACTAATTACTCAGATAAAGAATAATCTATAATGAATAATACAATATTAATAATAACTTCAGATATTTACCGGCTTATTTTGCACAGTTGGTTTAGGTAAAACTTTTTGTCCTTGTGGAGTCCCTACGTTATTCCCTTGCTTCTGTTGAACTCCTCCTTGTTGATTCTGCTGAAGCTATGGGGTTCCAAGCAAACACATGAACAGTTATACAAGGTAAGCACCTCGCACGAGATCAACAGATAAATAAATTATCAGCCGAAATTTGTTTGAGATGAACCTCTAATACCGTCAAATATCTTGACCTTAATTGCTATTACACTTTTAGGAATTATATAATAATTACTCTAAAAGCAATTATTTTAAAACTAATAAAAGTGCTTCTACGATTTAAACAAAAACGAGTCAAGATACAGAAATAGGGAACTTCCGGACAGACTTAATTTGATAAAAAATTAGCACCATCCACTTTTATGATTTGAATTTTAAATCATTTCAATATAAATAATAGATTGTACTGATATTTTAAAATATTAATCTGAACCAAGAAATTTCCCAGCTAGTGCATACTTGGGGGGACTAACATCATCAACCCTCTCCCTGCCTAGCAGAGACAAAAAATATTAATATTTGTTTGATGATAATTTGAGTAAAAATATTTATTGTACGTATTCTTTACGGCAAAGCTACTTTATGGAAAATAAAATTATACTTTTAAATTGCAAAGTTAAATTAAGAGGATCAAATTCGGTCTGGACTAATCAAACCTCGAAGTTTCTAAAGAAATATCAACTCCAGCTAAATTCCCTAAATGAGAAATAAAAATTGTTTGCAATAATTATTATTTAAACTCTATATTAAGTTAGATCAGGGATGAGTAGCCCGCCCGCACGCTTCACTTTTTCTTGCGGCCCTTCAAAGACTTTACATTTTTACTTTTAAAAATTCCTACAGCCTCATTGTACTGTAGACGTGTTAACTTAATGTTTGTACTATCATAAGTTTGTTACGTGCGGCCCACACAACATTTTTAAATGAGTTTCACTAGCCCTTGTAAAAAAGGATTGTTCATCCCTGAGTTAGATGAAGTCACAAATCGAATTGAATCATCTTTGAGTTAATGGGGGGGGGTTGATTCCACAGAAAAGACTTTCATTAAAGATTGTATGTTATTCAAAACTACAAAGATGCTCACGTTTTAATCGTAAAAATTGGAAGGAACATAAAATTTAATCAAATTCTATTTTAATAAAGGGAGTCTGGTACATAGAAAAAAGATCTCCAGTATATGTAAGGAGTCTTCACGGATCAAAAACATTTCAACTTCTTTATTATGAATGTTTTTAAATAATAATTATTTTCTTTGGTTTAATAAAAAACAAATTGAATCAACACTTTTCTGAAATTTTCCTTGATTTATTTTAAGTAGTTTTTATTGCTTTGTATTTATTTAAACAATTATATCTTAAAAATGGTCAACAATTATTTTAGTTATTTTTAACCCTTTGAACTCTCATGTCACCATATAGTCACCACAATACGGTTTACCATTGCGCTCGTATGTCACCATTAAAAATGAAAAATAAATCCAAATTGAATGGGAAGTTGCCGAAATATAATTACGAGTGCAAAGGGTTAAAAGGATCTATGAAAGGTTCCCAATATCAAACTGGAGAAGTTTTTCTCTTTTATCCAGACACTGTAGGGTTGTTGTTTCATTCCATCTTGTTTTCAGAGGTAACACGTTTTAGACCAGGGATTCTAACCGTTTAAAATTTTGAAACGGTTTCGGTTTTTAAAAATTTCAAAAAACGGTTTCGGTCAACCGAAAAAAAAAACACGGTTTCGGTTTAAAAAAGGTTTTTTACATTTTTTTTTTATTTTGATTGAAAAACCGATAGTTAAACGGTTAAAAATCAATTAAAAACTGGTTTCGGTTACGGTTTTTAAAAATTTCTAAAAACGGTTTCGGTTAGTACAATTAAAACTGTTTTAACCGAATTTCAGTTAATAAAACGGTTCGGTTAGAATCCCTGTTTTAAACTACCATAAAAAACTTTATATTTTTGTGTTTTTAAATGTAAGTGGGCTTTCCTGTAAGTTTGAATAACTACATAACACCAATGATTACGTAAGTCATACTTTTCGAACCAATATCAAATTTATGGTTTACTATGAACCAACCAAAGCTATTTACAATGGCTATTAGGGATTTTATCGATCTCAACATTAAAGTGTACTTTTATCTAATAAAATATTTAAAAAGGTAAGGTTTTGTTTCACTAAAAATAATTATACATTTAAAAAAAATTATAAAAATTAAAAAAAAAAACAAAATAAAATTACTTATTCATAATATTATTATACTAGGCAGTTGTAAGGCACCTAAGGCGACCTTTGATTATGATTTTTTGATATTAGGATATTTCGATATAGCGTTACAGAGTCAGTCAGTCAGTCATTTTTAGCCACTCATTGCAGCTCGTAGTTATTAAATTCTGTTTATTTATTACGGTGCGTAACACTACGTCCTACTTTCCCCATGAGCATCTACCTAAAATTACAGGCTTCAAGCCACGGACATTTGACAATTATTTGGTATGGTTTAAAAACAAAATGTTTGTTATTTGAGGATCCTAAAATCGTGTTTGTTTATCCTAAATCAACTTGTGCTTGAAGACATTCTGATTACACTTAATGGAACGAGAGCTTTTTTGTCTGAAAAAGCGGATGGTTCAAAGAACCAAAATTAAAATTTTTTCATATCTTTTTAAAAAGGGAAAACAGAATATGTACAAATTAAATTTAAATTTGTTATGAGTAACAGAAAGAGAAAACCAAAAAAACCCAAGGCGGAGTTCGGACTTTAGACTCCTCTTCCACTCAAATAATCAAATGTCTGTATTAAAAATTTTTTTTAACCTTTGTTAAATGTTAATCGATACATATTGAATTAATTGTTATCTACAATACCTAGTAGTTGCTTTTGATATTTTAGCTCTGAGGAAGGTTAATAAAGTGATAACCGAAACCGGTCAGCTGTATGTGAACAAAACTAGTTTTATTTTCTGAGTCCTGAACCCAAAATCCCAGTTTTATAAAAAAATTAAGATTGGACAACTAAAACTCAAACCGGAACGAAATATTATTAACTGTTAATTTCGTTTTGAATAAAAGCAAAGAATAATGATTAATTACAGTTTAGAATTTATCGTTTTTTTATTTTTTTTAAAACACTAATTTATTTTTTATTTTCTATATTTTTAGAAAAATCTTAAGAGCATCTTTTTAGACTAAAAAAAGAGGATAAAAAACCCATCACACTTTTATGGAACTTCTTTGAAAATTATCAGACAATCAGTGATAATTAATGTGAACCGCTAGATCACACATGAATTTAGGAAAAAATAATCGTGAAACATCAAGTCATATCTCTCAAGTTTTTATTGTCCGATTTCTAATTTGTTTCCGATTATAAAATACTGTACGGACATAAAGTAAATCCCCCCCCTCGCTAACTTTTCAACGGTTATGTTTTTGATTCTGAAAATTTGTCTACCTAGGAATCTAATTATGAACTTTCTAATAAAGGTATTTTTGACTTTGTGGAACTTCCGGTTATATCTCCATAAAAATACCATTAAATTGACCTAGCATAGTGTGGTCTATTAATTAATACTTTCGGAATTACGCCAATTTGAAAATCTTATTTTTATGCAACTTCATTTACATCGGAAGTTGGACCCAACTGCCCCAACTTCGTTATTTTAAATGAAATATTTTGCAATTAAGTTAATAATATTAAATTTAAACAAAGTTATGTTTATTAGCAAGTTCGTTAATTTTGCTGATTAACATAACCACCTTCCACGTCTTGACAGTAATAAAATCTACAGAAAATCTCTTGGATAAAAATTTTCCCAATTAGATTCCTCAGTAGACAAATTTTCAGAATCAAAAACATAACCATTCAAAAGTTAGCAGGGGGGGATTTACTTTATGTTCGCACTGTAGATTAATTAAACTACAACTGGACAGTTATTTATATGTTGCAATTTTATGCAGAATTAACTATCATATGCGCAAAGTTAAGTCACTTGAAGGTTATTATATGAATGTGTTACTGATAATGTGCATAAACTGGTAAAGTGCATATTACCTAGTTGCAGATTACCTAAACAGAAAAGTTAAACTTCGAAGAAACTTCCCAGACAATGGAAAATCAGCAATTTTTACTATAAATATTACTAAAACCCGTCCCTTGACCGTATCTTTGAATATTTTTATAAATTTCAAAATAAATCGTTTAAATACATAAATGTAGACATGTACAGAAACAGAATTTTTGGGACAAAATAAAGAAAAATAGCTTCAATACAGGCGTAGCATTGGGACTTTTAACTATCCATAGAGGGCGCTATAAATGGAGTGCTTGTCAGTGTCAAAAATTGTGTTTAAAATGCATTCTTGTCCCTTATAACTACGTATTCAACAAAACACAAATAGATTTATTATTTAAAGCTTCAGTAAATCTCAAAAAACATATACGAATGTATTAAATCAAAAAAGTAAGTACCGAATATCGAAGTTCATATTTTGCCACTGTTTCATTTGCAATTTAAATTTTCTATTTAAATAAATAATCGAATAGGAAGGTTATAAAAAAGCTAAATTTGATACCAAATTTTACAAATGAACAAAAAAATCAAAAAAGATGTTCAAAACAAAAAGCAGGACTTTTTTAACATTCCGCGGGGCGCGGGACAAATGTTAAAAAATCAAGACTGTCAAGCCAAAATCGGGACGTCTGGCCACCTTACTCCATGACCTTAAATAGAAGGGTTCTTATACGTTTTGCAACTCTCTTGCTAAAGCATAACTGAATATTCACTTTCATAAAGTGCATTTGCCAGCGCTGGAATAATACATGTATACCTAAACTTATGGGAACCGAACCCATGCTGTCAGTGACATTAATTGTCAGACTGTCAATTTAAACATTAAGCCACCGGTGCCCCTGTTTCACTGATACGGGAAAAACAAGAGCAGGTAATCGCAACAACAAACAATTCAATGTATTTAATTGAAATATCTGCTGGACCAGGCTATGTGAGAGAACTACGATACTGATTTAGACAGTGTTTGTTAACACGCCCATAAATGATTTTTATACAATCTCATTTAGGTTTGGTAAACACTGTTTTAAATTTAAATGAATTTGTCATAATTATTGATCAGGAAACAAAATCCAACCTTGCATACAATATATTTAATCCCCAAGTCAAACACCTCTACAATGCACTTTCAAAAATCAATAGTAGAGTATGCATTATGCCCCACTCTTTTTGTGTACATATATTTTTGAAGTATATTAAAATTAAAAGTTATTTGTTATTTCATACCTGTCCTCCAGATACGAAATTGGTTTGGTTTTGCTGGGGCTGTCTTCTTTGGCCGACATTGCTGGATGGCGTCCCTATAACAATCATAAATACAAATTTATTGTAGATATTAAAAACTATATCATTATTCCTACCAAACCCACCTCCTCTTCGAGTATTATACATTTTGTTCGGGTATTTGATTTTATAAAATGTAGCTTGAAGCTAATAAAACTTTGTTTAAATTATTGATAAAATGGCCACGCTCCAAGTTATTGCACGCTACTTGATGGTTGATGGGTGGTGAAGAGTGAAGAACTGTGCTTGTGCTAATGCGCATGCGAAGACAAAAACCAACTACAAAGCTAGCCAACTACAAACCAAATACGTTTTCTGTTGATGTTCTGTTGGCAGCATTTTCTGCCAATTTAAGTTTCGAAACTATTATACAGGGTCCTCTATAAGGTGAATTAAAAATGATCAAAATAGGACGATTTAATTAACTAAACTGAACTGTTTCTCTCAAAAAATGCTTTATTAAGGTACTCCGGACCGCTTGGAACTGAAAATGGTTTACACAAGTTTTTGTCATAATTTACTCGAAAATGTTAACTGGTCGCTTTCTTATTGTGGCTTTAAACTTCTCGGAACAGTTCTAGAACATTTCGCGCATATTCTTTTCTTTAACAGCAAATCTGTTCCAGAGTTGCTTGATTTTGTAACCTTGGCTTGCGCACCAACCTAAAAGCCTAAGGGGTTTTCGTTTCATTCCGGTTACCTCTTGGTTACGTTTCAAGGATAACCTTTCGTATTCGATTCATTACCAATAATAGTTTCTCTCTCTCTCTAGCTTGTTGTTTGAGGTTAAGCTATTTTTAGCTCTAGAGTCTGTGATCGGTGATGACAGATTTCAAATGTCAAACTTAAGGTGGTTGCACAATTAACGGTACGAGTCCGTTATGAGTTCATTACGTTGCGAGTACGTTACGAAATGAAAATGTGTCAGATGCACAACAGCAGACGAAACGAAACCGAAATAGAACCGTAATGTGATTGGTTGGTAGTTCGTGGCTGCTCGCAGCTGCACGCTCTACTGAAAATTCCTATGGAATGCGCAAGTGCTATACGCTACGAGCTACGAGTACGGAAAAGATAAAACTTCACCTACTCGAGTACTCGACCCGTACTCGTCGCGTCTCTCCATAGTACGAAATCGTGTTGTGCATGATCACATGGAACTCGTATGCTTCAATTTTCAACCCGTACTCGTGGCGTACTCGTAACAGACTCGTTCCGTCCAGCTCTGTTAATATACAGGGTGATGATAAAGTTTGGAACCTAATTTTTTGTCGAGATACCTTCATAGGACAAAAAATTATGTGGGTTTATGAAAAGTAAACTTTGCAGGGAAGCATTTTTGGGCAAAATGTTAAAGGAACTTGTCATCTTAACTTGAGGAGATAAACCCCTATGATAAACCCGTTCTACTGTTTGTCCACGTAATCATGGCATACCCTGTATGTATAGTATTCACCCAATAAATAGGTGTTTCGGATTTTGTAGTTATACAGGGTGATGATAAAGTTTGGAACCTTATTCATAACTGCCGTATTTAATTGTTTTGAGGAAATCGCTCGGACAGGTCAATTTTAGTTTCCCATCTCTTGGTATAATAAAAATATTAATGACGTCACTGGTGATTGAGCAATGACGTTATCATCGATTTTTTTAAATGGAAACCCCCACTTTTTTCACTGGTTTTTGATAGATAGGGGGGTGGAATATACTTTATGTCCGCACGGTATATGCTCCACTCGGATCGTACCTAGTGCATTAATTTTGGGGAAAAATGCCAATACATTTGATTACCGGGGATTTAATTTTTCAGAGGCCATATTCTTGAAACGGTCAACACGATGTCGCATACCACCTTCATAATTCTGTCTTTGTTAGTTTCATTAAAAAATAAGAGACTGTCCTTGTAATGTGGTATGCGACATCGTGTGGAGTGGTTCAAGAATACGCCTGCAGTTATACCATCCTGCGTACTTGGTTGCCCACATATTAATCCACGATCATTCTACTTCTGTGATTCTATTTAGCTGACCCTGCATATGCATTATCATGTTATTAAAAAAACTATGAATATTAAGTTAAAATTTAAAATATTTATAAATATGTAAGTAAGTACATAATTTATAGATTATAAACATTTTTATTTTTAAAACAATTACATAATATAGGCAACCAATATTGCATTAATTGCAAAATAAAAATATCGTTGTCGGATAATGAAAATTGATTTTAAAATTACTCAACTTCAATACCGTTCTTTAAAGAAAATTCACTAATAACTCAATATTTTTGCAGAATTAAATATGATTATGAGGATAATGAAAATCTACGTAGGTATGCAACCTAGGAATCTAGTGGGTGGTGTGTAACTGTGGTTGCTTTAAATAGAAGAAACAAAAATACTAGAAGTTGTTTTGTTAGAAATATAATTGGAATAATCTAATCTAATAGTATCAAGTGTTTATGTAGCTAATTTTAGAAATCCAGTAATCCATCAGTAATCCTCTGAAAGGCTTTAAACGGGAATACTCTAACAAGTATCAAATATTAAATACACTTAAGTAAAAAGCACAAAAGAAAAATATGAGTAAACATATGTATTCGACGCAAAATTTAACGGATAAAGAATTAAAAGAGCAGGGAAATCGAATGTTTACACTTAGAAAATATGATGATGCTGTGAATTATTATAATAAAGCAATTGTAAGTAAAACATTAAAAAAAAATTACTAGGTTAGGTAAATTACAAACATCAACGAAATTGTTTTTAGATAAAAAATCCTGATGTAGCATATTATTTCACAAATAGGGCTTTATGCCATTTAAAGCTACAGCGATGGGATCAGGCTTGCACGGATTGTCGAAGAGCCCTCGATATGGATTCAACCCTAGTAAAAGGGCACTTTTTTTTAGGACAAGCACTTTTAGAAAGTGAAAATTTTGATGAAGCGATTAAACATTTACAAAGAGGTGAATAATTGAATAATACTCAACTGAATGTTTACTTAAATTATAATGTTTGTAGCTTTTGATCTAGCCAAAGAACAAAAACAAAACTTCGGTGACGATATTGCGTCTCAATTACGAACTGCTAGAAAGAAACGGTTTGCTTTGCTTGAGGAAAAACGTATTGCTCAAGAAATAGAATTGCAGTCTTATTTAAATAAGTTATTATGTGAAGATAAGGATCGAAAATTGGATGAAATTAGGGGAAGTGATTTAAGCGAGGAAAATAAAAATGATAAGATTATGGAAATTGAAGACAGATGTGTAAGTATTAACTGTTCAGAGAAAACAATATCCACAAAATCATAGTTATTAAATGTAAATACGCAATTGCAAATAACGATTCAAAATTGAAACGAGCTGAATTTTTTTTAATTGATAATATGAATTATTTGCTAAATAAATAATAGATTTTTAAATTTAAAATAGCAGAATCCCGCTAATAGTCCGGGAGCCAACAATAGAAAAAAAATGTATTAAATAGTACCAGTACAAACCCACAAAATTTTAATTAATAGCACATGTCGTTAGTAAAAATTTATTCGCCTAACAAATTCGATGGCTAGTGGTTTTAATATTTTCCAAAGAAAATGCTTGGAAAATATACAATTTTCAAATCATTCTACACCGTCTGGCATTTGTTTTAGTTTACTTAAATAAAGAAAAAGTCCAACGGAAAATAGTCGCCATACATTTTGGGTGGGTACCAAGGACTCTTGGGCTATTCGATTATGTCTTGTTATTGACCACTTTTTGACTTTCGTTACACCGTCTTTCAATTTGATAGTTTCATAGATTTATATCCAAAAACCGAAATTCTATAAGAGTCATACAATTTTGTTGGCTAGAAAACACTCCCTCTCTTCGCGCTTTAGTTATTAAGTTCGGTACTTTTGTATAATATCGTACCGCCTAATATTTTAATAATATATTATTTTTACTACATAAATCATGTACTAACGATAGTCTGGCATTTTGATAGTTTCATAGATTTACATCCTAAAACCGATATTATATATTAGTCATACATTTTTGTTGGCCAGAAGACTCCTCGTCTCTGCGCGTTTTCTTTAAAAACACTGGTAGTTTTGTATTATGGTACACTGTATGGCCTTGAATTTAAACGTTTTGTATAATACAATAATTGCAGTTCTACATATACCAGAGAAATTTTATGGATATTACTGTCAGCAACTTCAAAATACTAATAATAATGTAATAAAAATGAAGTTGGGCATGAGATAGATCAATACTATATTATACCTTTTATTGCCTATAATAATAAATATTAATTATTCAACACGACTACTTTCCTATCTTGAATTTAAAATCGAATTATTTGAAAAAAATACTGGCAATAATTAAGAAATAATCGCCTAGAAATCGTTATTTTTATTTGATGGTCCTAAAATATTTTGTAACAATTAAACAAAATTATGCAAACGCCATAGATTTTTGTGGGCAAGGAGAGGAACCCTAACTATCATAATTTTGGAGATAAAAAGAACTGTTTATCAACAATAGGTTCATATATATACTAAGAATAATGTAATTAAAATTAAATAAAATTGAAAAATGAAGTTGGGCATGAGGTAGATCAATACTATATTATACCTTTTATTGCATATTATAATAATTATTAATTATTCAACACGACTACTTTCCTATCTTGAATTTAAAATCGAATTGTTTGAAAAAAATACTGGAGATAATTAAAAAATAATCGCCTAGAAATCGTTATTTTTATTTCATGGTCCTAAAATATTTTGTTATAATTTAACAAAATTATACCATACAAAATTATGCAATGGAAATGAACCCTAGCTATCATAATTTTGTATAATATTGTGATTTTTTTAATATAATGTACTGTATGGTAATAATTTGGTTTGTTCTATTATTGAATTTAAGTAGAAATTATATTAATTAGTTATACTTTATTTCTATTAAAAATTAAAACTATATTTATATAAATAATTAATTTTTTTAAATTTATTTATCTTTAATTGCCTCAAGATAAAAAGAACCGTTTTTCAACAATTGGTTTATATGTCATCAAAATCTTAATTTGTAGAATATGTACATCGCAAAAATTGATTCGCCAGACAAATTCGCTGGCTAGTGGTTATACAGGGTGAGTCAAAATTAAACTGCCAAATTTCTTGGGGCCGATTCTACAGCTAATTTTAAAATAAAAACTTCATATTAACATATGCCTGATTTCGTTTCCTAAGGGAGCTACAGTGCTTCAAAGGCGGTGTAAAAAAGAAGACTTTTGTACGTTTATTTGAAAACTCTTTATAGTAGATACTTCAAATTTGCTGTGAATCATATTACACTTTAGATATGGCTTTATGATTTTTTTTCAACATTTTAAGAAGCTTCTATAGGGTAGTTTTAGAAAGGGTTGGTAATAAAAACAGCGGTAACTTGTTAGGGGTTCATTTTTTTAGATAATTTTTTTCAAAATAATGTTAACCAACCCATTTTAAATAAAAAAGGTATTCATGTATGAACTCTGTAGAATGCATCATTTTAGAAAAAAATTAAAATAACCAAATGCTTGTCGTTTTAAAGATATTTTTTACGTTATGTACCTACTTTTTTTTACAATACCCGTCTTTGATTATTAGGTAGCTAATAAAATCTATGTGTTTATTTGATTATTTTAGATGTTATCAATAAATTAATGGTATTTTTTATAACTTTTCTTGTCCTAACTTAGGAAGTGAAATCGGAAAAATGTCAATTTGAAGTTTTTATTTTATAATTTGTCATAGAATTGACATGAGAAATTTGGAGGTTTAATTTTGACTCACCCTGTATAATCTTCCAAAGAAATTGTTTGGAAAATCTACAATTTTAAATCATCTTGCACCATCTGGTATTTGGTGTAAATTACTTAAACGAAAAAAAAATCCAACCGAAAATAGTCGCCATACATATTGGCTGGATACAAATGCTGTTCGAAATTGAAAGTGACATATTATACAAAAGTACTGATATTTCGGACTAAAACTCACAGTTTTTTAACCAACTAAATTGTATGACGATCACATTACCTTGTGTTTTAGACAAAAATCTATGAAATTATCAAATTGCCAGATGACTTAACAAAATTATTAAAATGGCCAAAAAAAATGGCAACACAACCATAAAAAACGAACTTTAGACTAATCTGTAATGACTGTATCCGCCCAAAATGTATGGCGAATAGTTTCCATTGGCCTTGTTTTCTGTTCAAGTGATGTTAAATCAAATGCCAGATGGTGCAAGATGATTTTAAATTATAGATTTTCAAAACAATTTCTTCCTGAAATTTTAAAATCGCTAGCCAGGAAATTTGTCTGGCGAATCAATTTTTGGCATATGGATGTTCTACAAATTAAGATTTTGGGGGTTTGTAATGGTCTGTTTAATACACTTTTTTCTATTATTGACTCCCGGACTATTATCCATTGCTTGGGACATCGTTTAAGACGTATACACCACCTTTTAATATTGGCAAATATGAGAAAACGATCTTAAAATCGTGTTTAAGTAAATAATAATTTTCTTTTATTTTTATAATAAATAACATTATCTACAATAATATTTTTTGTTCCACAGTTGAACTTCCCTATAACGAACTTCCATATAACGAATTTTTTTTGAGAATCTTCACCTTGAAGGAGTTTTTAATGTATTTTTTACTCCTTATAACGAATTAAAGTTTCCGTATAACGAATTTTTTTTACGTAAATATTAGAATCTTTCATAAATTTTAGTCAATGGATGGCCAATTTTAAAAATTTCGGAGAATTTTATATTAGATTAGTGTAAAGAATAATAGAAAATCAGGTAAGTAATTAGAATTTTTAGAAATGGACGTAAATTCCGAGATTTGTAGAGTCTTTTTATAAGGTTTAATTATAAGTTATACCTCCGACTTGGAGCAAATTTAGTTTTTGTAAAACATGCGCATTAAAAACAACGCCTTTTCAGATTTTTAGGTAAAATAAAGAGCTATAAAGTAAATAACAAATTTTTCATATCAAAATTACGAATTTCTATATAGCGAATTTTCTATATAACGAATTTTTTTAAGGTTCCCGTGATAAAACGTTATATAGAAGTTCGACTGAATTTTAATTAAAATCCATCCTCAGAATCGTCGATTTTTGAACCCTACGATGATCTTTGGCGACGTTGATCATATGTTATTAAAATAAAAAATAACCAACAATGTGTACGATTATACAAAAAAAATAATACCTTAACTTAAAATCCAAAAAAAATAATTATTTTTAATACTTTACTTTAATGTCTACTTCATGATAAACTCCAAAATTAAATAGTTGCCATACAGTGCAAAATCATTTTTAGATATTAAAGAAAATGTGTCAGATTACTACCCTTCTAATAACATTAGTATCCATCCTACATGTATGACTATCGTTAGTACATGATTTATGTAGTAAAAATAATATATTATTAAAATATTAGGCGGTACGATATTATACAAAAGTACCGATCTTAATAACTAAAGCGCGAAGAGAGGGAGTGTTTTCTAGCCAACAAAAATGTATGAGTCTTATAGAATTTCGGTTTTTGGATATAAATCTATGAAACTATCAAATTGAAAGACGGTGTAACGAAAGTCAAAAAGTGGTCAATAACAAGACATAATCGAATAGCCCAAGAGTCCTTGGTACCCACCCAAAATGTATGGCGACTATTTTCCGTTGGACTTTTTCTTTATTTAAGTAAACTAAAACAAATGCCAGAGGGTGTAGAATGATTTGAAAATTGTATATTTTCCAAGCATTTTCTTTGGGAAATATTAAAACCACTACCCATCGAATTTGTATGGCGAATAAATTTTTACTATCGACATGTGCTATTAATTAGGATTTTGTGGGTTTGTACTGGTACTATGTAATACATTTTTTTTCTATTGTTGGCTCCCGGACTATTGGGCAGATTCTGTTCAAAATTAAAGGCCTTTAATTTAAAACAAATAATGTATCGATGGAAATTGTCCATTACAACCCATATAACAAATTTAAATTTAAAGGCCTTTAAACTTAAATGATTTGACCAGAATCTGGGTATATAAGTCAATTAAAAATTTACAGGATTATTATAAAAATACTTATTTAAAAAATTTTTGTTACAGGAAACTTACATAAATGAATTAAATATGACATTTGCAAAAGTAGACGATAAGCGACGGGTAATTATATTACGCATTTCATTACCTGAAATTAATTTTTGTTAATTCTTTATA
This sequence comes from Stenus bimaculatus, assembly GCA_963971135.1. Lineage (NCBI taxonomy): Eukaryota > Metazoa > Arthropoda > Insecta > Coleoptera > Staphylinidae > Stenus > Stenus bimaculatus. The sequence goes on from OZ020187.1 coordinate 16,126,822, forward strand.
GAAAAGGGATGTTCCAGATTATTTATGTGGAAAAATTAGCTTTGAAATTTTGCAAGAACCTGTGATAACTCCAAGCGGAATAACTTATGAGAAAAAAGACATTGAAGAACACTTACAAGTAATTAACTCAGCATTGATTATAAATTTGAGTAATTCGTCTTTTTTTTAGAGAGTGGGTCATTTTGATCCGGTAACAAGAGTGAAATTAACTCAAGATCAGTTAATACCCAACTTTGCCATGAAGGAAGTTGTAGACTCGTTTTTGCAAGAAAATGAATGGGCTTTAGATTATTAAAAATGCTTGCACTGGTGAAAGGTGGCTTTTATTATCATAGTAAGATTTAAAATTTAAATAACATAGCCCACAATCCGATTTAGTTTGTATTTCGCCGACAATTTGTAAAAAGTTGTAAATAATTATTTTTGAACAGAAGAGCCATGGATTATCATTTTTATATTACTTCATGATCTTCTCAGGTGAAACGCACGACTGTTGTTACACTTGTTTGTGAATAAATTATTTTAAAATTTGAATGTGTTTTATGAGTTCAAAAGCACGTAATCTTGTTCGTTTTAAACTTATGGGTCAAAGTTAGCACTGTGATTTGAAAAAACTTCACTGTCAGTTATTTTTTCGTTATCAATTGACATACTAGGCTTGGATTCTATAGGACTTCTGAGCCCAAGCTCAATGGGAAGGTCTGGTTTGGTTTCGTTTTGTGATGCATTTTTTTTTGTTTTTATCCCAGCTTCATGTTTTATACAAGTAGGACTTTGATGAACTGAATATTTGTCTTGAGCCTTTGGAGGTTTCCTTGGAAAGACCTTTATCTCATTAATAGGAACTAAGTAATCAACAGCCAACTAAAAATATAACAATGAATAAGAGGAAGCTTTCCTGAAACATTAAAATTTTTAATTTTAAGTAACCTTAACCAACCTTAAAAAGTACAAAGTACTTCAAAAATTGTACGTAATTTTTAAAGCGGTGTAAAAAATTTAAAAATATACTTAAAACAAAAAGCATTGTTTATACTTTAACTTATTACATGCATTATAGATAAGGAACTTAAAACAATAGGTTCATTCTGACAAATCAAGAAACTATACATTGACGGTCACAGTTATGTGCAATATATAAAATGCATTCCATCAGAGATGTGATCGTATGTATGACAGTCTGATTTGATGTTCCAATTGAAGCAGTTCATGGGACGTGTTCGGAACCGTTCGGTACACGCTCGTCAGCTTGAACTGGTTGGATTTTAACCACAACAGCTGATCGTTGCTGTTTATGTTTGATGCGAGGTTCTGGATTTAGGTTGAGGGTGTGGTTATAAGTTCCACAGACAATTAGACCACCATAATTGGGCCCATTTTACCAATTTCCTCCTTTCAGTAAGCTTCCTTCCTATCCATCCGATTGTTTCGGTTAGCCTGAGCAGATCTCCAGGTGGAATCTCACCAATGTCGACCATACTTGGAGCAGTCCCCAGGCATGGATCCTCTGATTGATGATAGCACGGGGCAGTAGCAGAGCAAGTGCTCTACTGTCTCATCTTCACTTTCACATCTGCGACAGCTGGGATCTTTCGTTATTCCCAGCTGATGTAGGTGTTTGTTCACATGGCAATGCTCGGTCTATATTCCTATGAGCTTTCTGAGTTTCTACCTTGTTAGCTGTAAGCAGTAGTTCGCTGTTTTCAGGTTAGGTGCTCGTATGAGCATCTTACTCTGTTAGCAGCGTTCGGTTTTTAGCCATCTGTTGGCATATCGTCGCAGTGAGTGCTCTTTTATCAAGGCATTGATAGTGGACTTTGCTAGGGCCATTGAAGGCTGCGCCCCAACCAATTGCTGGGTGGCCTTCTCATTGCCTTGTTTTCCTGAATGTCCTTTAATCCAGATGATTTCTACCGTGTTATTTATCGCTAGGGTCTCCAGCAGTTGGTAGCATTCTGTTATTAGCCAAGAGGTGACTTTTGGTCTCTCTAAGGCTAGCATTGCTGCCCTGCTGTCCGTCCCCAAGCGAATCACTTTGTTGCGTAGTTCTTCTTTGGCCCCGTGCAGTAGACCCAGCAGTTCTGTTTGAAGAACTGTCACCGAGGGGGATACTACCTTGTAGATCTAGTTCAGTTGAGAAGGCTCCTATCCCAGATCTACCTTCTTTTTTGGACCCGCCAGTGAAAATGTTCACATCTGAGGTGGAAGTTTATAACTACTAATGTGCCGACAACTGTATATTGTTTACTACATTACTATGGTTACAGTTTCTGTCTCATCTCCACATAATGAACGTTTTTGTGCGTACGAGAGAGACATAAAATATTGAGTGAACCGAGATCCACTCGTTAGAGTTACAAACTTCCACCTCTGAGGTGGAATTCTGTAAGGTCTAACGTACCGAAAACGGTAGATTGTTTACTTCATCAACGATTTTCGTCTCGCTTCCACATTATGACTTTTGTTGTGTGTAAGAGGGAGATAGAAAATATCTAACGAATCAATTCACCACCGATATCAATTTGTTGGCTTACAGAATTCCCCCTCTGGTTTCCTGTTTTCTTCAAGTGTGTATTCAATGCGATAGCTCCTGGTAAAGACGTACATTACCGGTTTGTAGTCTGTCCCTATCCCGAGGAGTGGCTCACATTTGTTTGCCTCTCCCAAGACTTTTAGGTGCCTACTCCCTTAGAAACTTGCATTCAGGAGTTTTCCTTCTCGCAGTCTTAGGAGGGAGCATAGTGCCATCTCCTCCACATAGATATCTAAGGGAGGTAAGCACAGTGCTGCCTCCATTGCTACGGTGGGGGTTGTTTTCAGGGTTCCAGTTACTGCGAGACAAGCTAGTCTCTGAACGTGAGTAATTTGTGCCAGTTGTGTTTTTGTCTGGTTCTTGGCCACCAAACAAGTGCACCCTAGCATAGCATTGGCCTGATGACTGTCGTGCAGAGCCATTGGCTGATCTTCGGGAATAGTCCCCAGGATCGGCCCACGACACGACAGCACTGTCAAATGCCTTATCTATTTTGCTCTTTACATGGGAGGCCCAACTCAGTTTCCTGTCAAATATGATTCCAAGATGCTTGACTACGCCTGCGTTCTGTTGAGTGTGGGAAGTTTCATATTTCCCACTTTCTTCTTTTTTGTGAATAGAACTAACTCTGTCTTAGCTGGATTGACTGACAGATTCTGTTCTCTGCACCAACCATCGAGAGTATTTAGAGACCTCTGCATTAATTCTCAGAGGATTTCTATGTATTTCCCTTTGAGCAGAATTTCAATGTCATCTGCATATGATTGTGTAGAAGCCAGCGTCGTTGAGTCTTCGCAGAAGACTGTCTACTAATACATTCAATATTAGCGGGGATAGTACTCCTCTCCGGGGACACCCTCTGTTTACAGTGCCTCTGACTTTACAGTCTCCTAGACTTATTGTCACTGCTTTCCATTTGAGCATGTGAGTTATTAGGGCCTTGATGGGGGAGAAAACTCCATGTTCTTCGAGTGCAGTGTTTATATGTTCGAACGTGATCCAAGCAGTTCTGTTACGGTTTCGTGATGGTACAAAAATCGTTATCAAAACAAACCTATTATTTTAAATTTCTGAAAACATTCTAGTATTTTCATTGTCACATTTACACAACACCTTTGTTTTTGTTTTAAATACTTACACTATGAGTTGCCTTCGTTAATAAAGATTGTACACATTTTTCACCATTGTGGATCATTGGTTCTCTTATTGCCTTAGAACATGTTCCCTCCATTTTTAAAAGAGTATCCTTTTTAATAGTTTTCTTACAAATGGGTTTTGGTTCTAATGTTATTGCTTTTTTAGAAACAACCAAATTGGGTTCTGATTTGATCTACAAAATGTTTTTAATGTTTATGCCAAGATTTGTTTCATGTAGGTTCTTAACTATTCAACAAATTTTTTTACACCTCTTTTTTAAGAGTAACTTTTAAAAATTTTCTACCCAAAAAAATTCTGTCGATTATAATAGAGTTAATACCTTAAGAGAATTGATAAAATTATTCAAACTTTTTCTTGCTTTCAAATCACTATCATAACTATCTACTGCATAACTCCAATATAAATTAACATCTTTAATTTTATTCAAAGTCTTTTTATCAAGCAAACTAAAAATCTTTTTAACAACCCAAACTGGTAAAGTTTGCACCTAAAACGAAGTAATAATTTTTCACTTAATTACTATAAATATAAGTCACACATAATCAATCCCTGTATTTTTCTTATCATTTTTGTTACTATTTTTCGAGCTCTCTTTACTTTTTTTACTGTTCTTTTTAGTATCTTTTGATGAAATCATTTTTTTCTCAATAGATTTTTGGTATTTTAGCATTGAATCATCCCATTCTTTCCTCAATCTTATGACATAGTCTTCTTCGGGATCAACATTATTTGTATTTTCAATGGCAGCTTTTTTTGTTTTTGTTGGTGGTTTTGGTGCTTTTACAGGATTTAAAAGACAAACAGGTTTTTTTTGTTCAAGTTTGTAAAAATTATAAATGTGTTCGCAAATAGTTTTCATCAAAGCACTACCTCCCATAGCAGCAAGACCTTATAATTTAAAGAAAAATATAAAGTGAGGCAAACATCAATCTATTTTTGCATGTAAATTAATTTCATGCTAAAAATATCCACTTAAAAGTCTTAACTTTCGTCGTACTAAGCAGGATACAAATGTGCGCCAAGCTTAAAGTTTGTTAGGTAGTATCACTTTTTAGATATTTTTCTCTTAACTTCAGCTTTCTTCTTTAATTAAAACAAATATGTCGTGTTTAAATTTAGTAATTTTATTGCATAATTAAGACACAATTAAAAAACATTATGTCATATAATTTATTTACCTAGTACGATGAAGGTTAAATAGAAACTTATTGAATATTATTTTAGGTTACTTTAAAATTCTTCAATACACATATTAAGGATTCAAAGTTACAGTAAAAAATGTGTTAATTTTGAAAAATATTGGCGATTCAAATAAATTCTTCATGCCAAAAATGACGTCAGAAGTAGATCATTGCAAATCGGCGGAACTAAAAATCAAGTGGCAATAAACCTACTTCTGACCTCATATCATAAATTCAGCATTTGGCCGTCGGAGGGACATCGCTTAGCTTAGAGCCAGATGCTGAGTTGAAGCTTAAGCTTCAAGCAACACTGAAAATAAAGAATTGACATACTTTCAAGTGACATTTGAAGCTTAACTATGGGCGCGTTCCACTAAAGACTCGCAATGCCCACAACGACCGCAGTCGTTTCAGACAAGACCGCGGTTGTTTCTTTCGTTCATAAAAACGTCATCGATGGCGACCGCAAGAAGCTCACAACGACCGTATTTATTCGTGGGTTTCTGTGGTTGTTTGTTGAATGGTGATGTTTTGAGCTAGTGGAACGAGAAAATTTTGCGGTCGTGGTCATGGGCTTTAGTGTTCATTATTGGAACGCGCCCTATGCAACCCAGTGTTAATTTTCTATTGACCCAATTAATATCTTACTAAAGAATATAATTTCTTGATTTTCATCATCAATTACCCTGAACCATGCTAAATCATTTTTCTTTGACAAAGCAATGGTTTGTGTATCCAGGCTTCTGTTATTATCCAGAAGAATGTTATCTGTGGGAACATCTGTAAAAGAGCTAAAAAAATTTTTTAATAGAGTATTTTATTATTAAAAAAAAAATAGAATTGAGTTTTTACACAAGTTCACAATAAACTGAAATCTTATCGAAGCAAGATTCATGGATGATTTCAAACCATGTACGGATGCTCTCCTTTTCTTTTATCTCTTCAAATAGCTCCTTTAGAAATACTAGCTTTTCGTGCCAGGAGATTCTTAGGTAATATGATTGAATACAGTTAAATCGTAGCACCAATTCTCCTTAGAAAAAAAAAACGATTAATTACTTCTTGCCATTTATAACAATTTTATTTATTTAATCTTATACACGGTGAAGTAGGGAAATAATAGTCGGCTAGCGGACAATATAATTTATTACTCAAAAGTTATATTGTCCGCTAGCCGACTATTATTTCCCTACTTCATCAATTATTCGGAAACTAATTTTCCTAACTTATACTCGGTGATCATTTGAAAACGATCCGCCCAAAATGACTTCAGTTTGATGAGATGTATACAAATTTGGTAAAACAGGTTAATTTTCTTTAGTAGGGAGTAGGGGGGAACTTAATGGCAAATATAGTAAACCCCAAATTTCATAGAATTTGCTCCAACCTTTAAGAAGATAGTTGGCGAAATGTTTGAAAAGCGCACTTTTCGCTAGTAAAAATTGATTTTTGGGCATTTGTAATCAAAAATTTAACAAAAATGATGCCTAGTGCCATTCAAATTGAATTTAGTTTTCATATAGAATCTTTGTTTTTCATGTAGAGTCTATGATAGGGGCGTACTTTTTGAACAATTATAAAAAAATATCATTGTTCAAAAAGTACACAATGATATTTTTTATAATAATTTACCACCAAAGTGAACCCAAAGAACCTTTTAGTGTAATTCTTAATTTCCAAAACAAACCGGAAGTACCTGAAACTGGAAGTAACTTTGGAATTTTAAATGGCAACCTAGGTCGAGTATGGTATTGTTGGAAAGGTCTTTTAAAAAGGAACAACTTTTATTAAAATATATTTGTAATATCTCGCATAATTAACAGATTAAACGAAAAAGAAATATGACAACAAGTCTCTTCGTCTCTTAAATTATGGAAAGATTAAAACGTTACCATCATCCGCAAATAGGTGAGAAAATTTTTTAAATGGAAACTCTTTTTTTGCACTTTTCACTTTATTCATTAACAATACTCAACTTTTTTTTATTTTTTGAATAAAGGATAATACATAACCTAAAAAAACTTGATTATTTTTAACAATCGAAGCAAAAATGCAAAAAATACAAGTTTCCATTTAAAAAAAAAATAATTGACTCTACCTCCACCCATTGAGGATAATGGTAGTGTTTTCATTTATCCATAATTTATGAAACCATCTGTCACTTGTTTGCTTTTATTTTTTTCGTTTAATTTGTTCATTTTTATAAAAGTTATTTCTTTTTAAAAGACTTTTCCAACAATACCACACCCGACCTATGTTGCCATTTAAAATTTCAAAGTTACTTCTGGTTTCAGGTACTTCCGGTTTGTTTTGGAAATTAGGAATTACTCCAAAAGATTCTTTAGGTTCACTTTGATGATAAAATTTTTTTTCATCAAAGTACGACAAAGGTTTCTCGAAATAAAGAGGTGGTCTGGGACACCCTGTATATTATAAAAATAATTATCGATCGTTAAGGGTAAAAGTTTGTGTTGTAAATAAATACCATCATTCTTCTTGGAAATCTTCTCATTCTTCAAAATCTCATCGAGCTCTTCCTGATTAAAAATCATGTTCATAATTTTTTGACATTTGAAATTGACATAAACAAAAGCTTCGAACTATATGGAAAATGCAGTTTTCATAATTAAAAAATTTAAATGAAAATTACTATTCCAAGTAAGCTAGATGCTTTATTATGTGTGCATGATCTATAAGCTTGGAGAATCATCTAGAAAAAATAAGAAATATATTTTATTGATATTTAAAAAAATATATTAAAATATTTATATTTAAAAATTTAATTTCAGATACACACTTTCTCATTAGTTTGTTTCTCAACAAGTTAACTTTGGAGAAATTAAACTTTATCAAATTTGCGCAGTGTATTGTCATCATGATTTGTATATGCAAGAAAACATACTTCTCGTGCAGGGATTAAAAACTTTTTCACTTTTCAGATCACTTTCTTAAGGCGATAGTCGGCAAATGTGAGCGCTTGATTTTGAAATTCGCTTGTTATTTGCGGTTTTGTTCATAATTTTTTTTCTATTGAAGCTTTTTTAAATTTTTTTTTTAGTACACAGAAGAGTCTTATGGCTACAAATTTCTTCTGGTTTTGTTTTTGTAAGTCAAACGAAATACTCATACGGCAGCAGTAAAACAGGGTTTTTTTAAAAAACGTTCGCTTAGCGGCGCATTCCCCAAATATAAGAAACTAATTAAAATAATATTTTTTTTCCAACGCTAGCAATAAGTTAAGGTATAAACGAAGAGTTCGACGTTGCGTTTTTTGTTTTAAGTATATTTTTAAACTTTTTACAGCTGTCCAAAAATTTCTTAAAATTTTACCTAATTTTTGGGATACTGTAAAAAGTTTAAAAATATACTTGAAACAAAAAACGCAACATTGAACTCTTCGTTTACACCTTAAATTATTGCTAGCGTTGGAAAAAAATATTATTTTAATTAGTTTCCTATATTTGGGGAAAGTGCCGCTAAGCGAACGTTTTTTTAAAAGAGCCCGTTTTACTGCTGCCGTATGAGTATTTGGTTTAACTTACGAAAACAAAACCAGAAGAAATTGGTAGCCATAAGACTCTTCTGTGTACCAAAAAAAGAAATTTTAAAAAGGCTTCAATAGAAAAAAAATTATGAGCAAAACCACAAATATCAAGCAAATTTCAAAATCAAGCGCTCACTTTTGCCGACTATCCTCTTAATAAAAGTAAAAGAAACTTATAACTAATTTCTGCAAAAATAGCAGGTTATGCATGCCACCAGATATGCTGGTGCGAACAACATTTTTTTATACAGGGTGTTTCTAAAATCAGTCACAGGCTCGTATGCTTATACTACAAGTAAAAATAAGACAAAAAGTATGTACAAACATTTTTCCAAAACTCTACTGTTACCGAGATACAGGGTGTTGAAAATTCTTTTAATTTTCACTTTTTATTTATTTTCTCTTGATTGGCTGGATGAATATTAATAAAAATTGGCTTGTACTTTTGTCTTAATTTTTTGTTCCAGTGGCGTAGAAATAGGCTAAGGTGTCCCCTTTTTTTAATTTATTTGATATGCCACTGCAAAATTTTAGAATTTTCTTTGGATTTTTTAAACCTTCATTCAATTTACTAAAAAAAAGTATACTTGTTCAATTTTCATAGGAGTAGTGGTATTTCAGTAATTTCAAATTTTATGGTCTGTTGACCTTGCTAAAATCAAACATATTTTCAAAATTTTAAACAAATTTGAATTAAATAAACATAATTTAAATTGATAACTCCTAGTAAGGTTTTAGTTTGTGTTTTAAATAAATAAATAAGTTAGAAACACTTTAGTTAAATTTAATAAAAATGAAATTGGGCAGGCATTTTCAACATTTTTCTAAAATTTAAAATTAGGTGTTTCTGACATGTTTTTTTTTATTGAATACACCAACAAAATGTCATACTAAGAGTTTTTAATTTTAATTTTCCTAATTTGAATTTAATTTGTTTCATATTTTGAAAATTGGTTTGATTTTAAAAAAGGTACTGGATTATAAATCATCAAATTACTGGAATACCACTAACCCTATCAAAATTTAATAGGTATACGTTTTTGTGGTAAATTGAATGAAGATTTTAAAAATTTAAACAAAATTGTACAATTTTGCAGTGGCGTATCAAATATTTTCAAAAAAGAGAACCCCTTAATCCGTTTCCACACCACTGGAGTGTTAAATTAAGACAAAAGTTATAGCTAAAGACGAGTACCTATGGGAAGTACTCACCCTATAAAGTTTTATTAATTTTCATTCAGCCGATCCAGAGAAAATAAATAAAAAGTAAAAATAAATTTCAACACCCTGTATCTCAGTAAAAGTTGAGTTTTGGAAAAAAAATTATACATACTTTTTGTCTTATTTTTACTTGTAGTATAAACACACGATCCCATGACCATCATTTTAGAAACACTGTGTATATGGTTGTAGTTTCATTAATCTAGTTTATAAATCAGAAAAAAATTGAAAATCGGATAAGAAAAACTTGAGATACAGCGGCAGATTTTTCTTTCCTACCTCATGCATGCTCGAAGAATATGCATTAATTGTCACTGATTACCTGATAATTTGTAACGAGGCTACATAAAGTGGGATGATTTTTTTCTCCCTCCTCAGGACCTCTGAGGAAGAACTTATTATGGGCATTTAGAAGATGCCCACAAGGGGCACAGGAGTTACACCACAAAATTATACACAGGGTGTCTCACTTTCTTTCCAGAAAATTTTTTTTTAGATAGTAAATGGCATTCTGAACACAAAATTTCCTATGAACTATTATGTTTTTTCGACTCCTTAAAAAGTTACAGCAAATTTCATAAATTTAATGATTTTGTGGGACACCCTGTATAAATTTCATTTAATTTTAATTTTTTTATTTAAATCAAGTATGCTTTGGATTTTGTATATCTCTTTAAGCCAATAAGATGCTAAATTTTACCTCCTTTACTTATTTTAAAAACAGCCAATAATGTTCAAAACAACCAATTTAATAAAAAATATAATAAGAAAAAATATTTTACAGGGTGTTCCACAAAAAACATGAAATTTATCAATTTTAAAATTGCTGTAACTTTTAAAGAGTCGAAAAAACATAATAGTTCATAGGAATTTTTTTGTTCAGAATGACATTTACTATCTAAAAAAAAATTTTGCTGGAAAAAAGTGAGACACCCTGTAAAAACAACTTTGATATTGGTATTGTTTCTTGTGGAAAATTTATATAAAAAACTTGCATTGATTCAACTAGGCAATTTCAAAATTAAGGATAAAATAATTTCAATTATGAAATGAAATAATTTGTGAAAATATTTTAACTTCGGTTTTTCGGACCAGCTGCTTTATCGGACTTTAAGGTCATGATGTGGTCCTGAGGTGGAAGTCTGTAACCCTAACGAGTTGATCTCGGTTGAGAGTTGACTCGTTAGATATTTTACGTCTCTCTTTTACACACAAAAATGTTCATAATGTGGAAACGAGATAGAAATTGTAACCATAGTAATGTAGTAAACAGTCCTCCGTTCTCGTTATGTTAGACATTACAGACTTCCACCTCTGGAATCCACTCTATTTAAAAACGATATTTTACACTTTATTCTTTATGTTAGTTAATTGAGGCGATATGTTTTTTGGGATTTATTGGTTAACAGAAATATCTGGAGAAATATTATGAAGAAAACACAGTGGTTTGTTTTCAACGAGGTTTTCAACATGCATTAGGTATGGGGCATCTTAAAAGATGAATATTGTAAAAAAACAAGATTAGAATTTAAACTTAAACTAATGTTGATATAAGGAAATATTCAATTTAAATTATTTTACCTTCAATAAACTATTTTAACTAAAAAAGCGCGGTTATAAGTTATAATTATAGGTTATAATTTCCAATTTAGAATCACAGAATGATGAGAACAAGACACAAGACCTCTGTGATCAAGTTCACGGCGATATACAGGGTGTTCACTCATTAAGTACAGAGAATCCATTTAGAACTGTACAGTGTACAGTTACTGACTTTAGAAACCCATCTAGATGAAATATTGTGAATATGGGTAAAAAAACTGTTGAAAGTAAAATATGTTAAGAATGAGAAAGAATTCGTAACAAATAATGTTATGCCTGTAATAGGAAAAAGTATTAAATAGAACCATTAGAAATCTGCTAAATCTTAATTTGTAGAACATGCAGTTCGCAAAAATTAATTCGACAGAAAAATTCGATGGCTAGTGGTTTTAATACAGGGTGTCCCAAACCACGCGTATCACCTCTTTATTTCGAGAACCCTTTCTGGTACATTAATGAGCAAAAAGAATATTACCAAATAATAATAATAATAGTAATAAGGCTAGAAACATATTCCACATAAGACAGAACAAAAAGTTGACGGAAAAAATCCTCAAAATAAGAAAAATGTTAAAATCTAACTTCCACACGCTTAAGGTGGAAAAACTATTAATTGTTAAGGAAAAACTGATAGATAGAGTGAGAGCACTAGTTCGTTAGTTGCACAAAAAAACCTGAAAAATAGGAGAGAATCGTTTATTCAAAATCAAAAATTCGCACAAAAACCAGGCGAACTATTCCAAGAATCAAAACCTAACATTAAAACACCACCAAAATTAGAAGATATTGAACGATTTTGGAAAAATATCTATGAACTCTCAAACACCACAGGACTAAGTGAAAAAAATAAAACAATGACGAAAGACTATATCCAAACAAAATCCACTAGAGACCACATTACGGTTCAATATTTTACAAGTGTAGACATAAAAAGAATCCTGAAACACAAAAATAATTTCACAGCGCCGGGTATAGACCAAATTCATACGTATTGGTGGAAATAAGTATTGCGTGCTTGGCGAAGTGCTTCTTGGACATAGTAAACGAAAAATCACCTATTCCGGGTTGGCTCACTCAAGGCAGAACAGTTCTAATACCCAAAAAAGGTGATCTATCTCAGCCCAAGAATTATAGGCCAATAACCTGCCTTAATACAATGTATAAAATACTTACCTCTATAATTCACGAAAATCATCAATAAGACCTATATGGGATGATGTTTTCGAACAGCATGGGGCAAAAAGAAAAATCATCGGCTGTAAGGAAAATCTGCATATCGATCGTTGTATAACCCAGGGTGCAAACTTATACAAGCGTAATCTATGTATGGCATGGATAGATTACAAGAAAGCTTTTGATACGACTTCACACAACTACTTGGTGCGGAATTGCATCCAGATGAGCTTGATGAGCACCTGGAAAACAAGATTCTCAATTAACCTGGGAAAAAGAACAATTATATCTAATAACATCTATTACAAAAGGGGCGTTTCCAGGGTGACTCGTTGAGCCCGTTGCTGTTTTGTATAAGCCTCATTCCAATAAGCGTAGCTCTTAGAAATCATAAAGGATACAGTTGTGGTCCTCCCAACCAAAGGGATTTAAATGCTACCCAGTAAACCAATTTGTAACTTATATGTATATAAAATATACATAGATAGCTGGTAAATTCTTCTATGTAGCTAATTTAACGTAAAATATATGTATATTTTACATATATAATATTATATTATTTTCTCTATGTAAATAATAAGTAAAATTTATAATGTGTTATTTATATAGAATTATTTACATATACTATTCATAAGTTCGTATATGTATATTTTATATATAAATAATAATGTATTATTAATGTAAAATATCGCCTGTATTATTTACATTAGACATTTAATGTAAGATATATATAAATTATTTACATATATTCTTTATGTAAATAATTCATACATAAAATATTAAATATTAATTTCTAGAAAAATACTAATGTACTATTAATGTAAAATATCGCAATTATTATTTACATTAAACATTTAATGTAATTGTAAATCTCACGTCGACCCTCAGCTTATTAACCCTTGTTGGTCTATATTATTTTATTGATGTTATTTAAAATAATATTTAGGACTAAAAAAAACAGAAAGATGTCCGATCGCACATTAATTAACTTAATAATTATTATTGGGTTCTTTTTATTGGGTTAAGCCGACGTTTACATGAAACTCAATAGTGACCAACTTGAACTTAAAACAAAACAAGCTGAGTGATTATTTTCTTCTTTGTTGGTTTAACTTACTAAACTACTAAAATCAAAATTAATATAAATTACTTACTTGTTCTTAACTATAGAAGTTTCCAAATCCTGATCGAGCCAAGTTCCCTTTTATATGCTTTTATTTAAATTTATTTGCTTAATTATTTAAGGTCTTATTGGGAACTCATATTAAAGATTAAAAAAAAAACAAAAAAAACCAATATTCAATTAATATTAAATATATTAATTAAAAAAAATAATAATAATAATAAGATAAAAATATATGAAGAGAAAGATTACAAACACAGAAATTCACTGAATAAAAATAAAAGGTGAAAAAAACTAATAACATAATAAAAATATAAAAAAATCTTTATAATTTTGAATATTTCCTTCAGTTGGAGTAATATCCAACATAAATTACAAACAAATTACAACTTACTTAAGAACCAATAGAAACCTTAAAACCTTCAACAAATCACACGATAAAACGAACAAAAAAAAACTAACTTTGTGAACAAAAAAGTAAAACAACTTCTACTGACAAATTAAATGAATAAACGCGACACGAACAAACTAAAAATGAACTTAACTGATCAGAGTTAAGAACAAACATTACTCTAGATCAGAACATTGTGGAATTCGTAGATTTTAAGGTTTCTTTACAATATATAGACTTTGGCTTGGCGTTCCTTCTTACGTCATTATTTAAACTAAGAAGCCAAAGAAAGCCCGTGATTGGTTCTTCGCGCCCTGATGACTTAAGTAAGACAAATCAACTTCATCCCTAAGCGCAGGGTGAATTTGGTAGCCTACGTTAGGAAGCTGTTTGAATTACTTTCATCACATTTGATATGGAATACACTTTCTACACTCGGAAAAAATTACATAATAACACAAACTGTGATTACAATCATTAAACATACAAATTTTCATTTTAACAAAATTTTGCTGTAGATATTGCTAATAATTGTAATAATAATAGGGGGAATGTAATTCTAATATCTTCTTGTTTCTTAAAAAAAACTCTTTCTAATGCTTTAGTTAGTTTATATCAAATAGAACAACTTATTATTTATTTTTTTTATGTTTAAATATTATTTATGTTTTTTAAGATGTCTGGGCCCAATCCCTTAACCTTTGAACTTAACCCTCACACTCCCTTATCTTTTTAATAAAAATTAAATTTTATGGTCGTCTGGTTCTCAAACCATGAACCTATCATCAAGTAATAATTTTGATATCCGTAAGAGTTATTAAAATTACATCCCTCCTAATCTCCTTTATGATTTTGCTTTCTTTTCCATATTTCATAAAAATAATGCCAATTACGCATTATTTACATAATATAAACGTGTACATATTATATTCAATATATTTATGAAAATAATATATAAAAATCCTGGCCAAGGATAATATGCATAAAATAATAACAGCAAAATATACTGCAAAATTGCGCTTACCAAAGAAATCCAACATTCAACACCGACACTTTTATTAGAAAAATTTATGGAAGTTGAGTTATAATTTATTTATTTTGTTATAAATAATTTTACCTACTTAATTTTTATATTTAATTGCTTTTATTTTGAATGTTTTTAAAGTTTAGAATTTTTTGTTAATTTTTTTTAATTATACGAGAAGGGTTAAAATTTATTGTTTATTTTGTTATAACTTTTTTTAACTTCACTAATTTATATTTAATTTTTTTTTATTTGTATTATAACATATATAATATTTATTTAATGTGGAATTGCTTTAAAACAATGTTTTTGTGTCTTCATTTCATGAAGCCTCGATGGTCGAACGGTTAGGTGGCTTGATTCGACAATTTGCAAATGCAACGGCGTGGGTTCGTATCCCGCAAATCCCACTTTAAGTGTAAGTTAAGATAATATTAATGTATTATACTTATGATTACTAGAAATGGCCTGGTAGCAGCTAATTACTACATTGTATATTGTATAGTCTAAGAAAAAAAAATATATTTTTTGTTTTTATTTACTTATATCTGATATATATTTTATATATAAAAATTTACATAATTTAGACATAATTACCTATCCCCAAATATGGCTGACATCCTGACATGATTTATCCCTAATTTCTCTCTAGATTTTACATATATTTTCTTACATGTTATATATATTTTACATAAATAATACATCTTTTGGTTTACTGGGTACCCACCTCTTTTACATGGACGACTTAAAAATTTATGCGCAGAATAAAACACAGTTAGAGGAAAGTATAAATACTGTACTCGAATACTCTAATGATGCAGGCATGGAATTCGGCTGGGATAAGTGCGCCTCCGTCCATGCAAAAAGGGGCAAACTATTTGGTCATGACGATTTGGAACTGGTGGATGGTTCAATTATTGAGCAGATCACGGCAGAAGGTTCTTATAAATATTTAGGCACTGAGCAAAATAATTTACAAGACACAAATACCGTCAAGTCTAATATTACAAATCGACCCAAATGGTAAAAAATTTTTGGAACTCTCATTTGACAGGAAAAAATTAAATAATCGCTACTAATACCTTAGCCATTCCCATCCTAAGCTATACGTTTGGTGTTATTAAATGGACAGTTCGGGAACTAAAGTATCTAGATCGTAAAACAAGAGAGATTCTTAGATGGACTAGAAATCTTCACACAAATGCCTCAGTTCAAAGAATATATATGCCCAGAAATGAAGGAGGTAGAGGACTTCAAGGAGTAGAGATAACCTACAGAAAAATCATAATTCCATGGACTATTCATGTGTGGCAGGCAAAAGATTCGCTTATTCAGATAGCAAAACAACATGAGGAAATTGGAGATAATGCTTTTCTATGGAAAGCTGCGAAGAGATATGCAGAAGAACTCGGAATAGACATAGAAGCAAACATAGCAACATCTATTGAAAATATAAAAGGTATGATAAGAAAAGTACAACAAAACATACTAAAAGAAGAGCACACACAGAAACCTCTCCATGGCGTTTTCTTTAGACATATATTGGAAAACAACTTGTCTAAACAATTTACTTTTCTATCCTTAATTCCGCAAATCTTAAGGGTGTAACTGAAGATTTCATTACTGCGTGCCAGGATGGGGTGCACAACACTCTGGAACTTCAAAATAGGTATTTGGGAAAAATATAAATGCCAAATGTAGAGCATGCCATGAGCAAGAGGAAACTGTAATGCATATTCTATCAGGATGTAGAAAGTACGCGCCAACACTCTACGTTACCAGACAAAATAGAGCAGCAAGAGTAATATACTATCATGTAAGACATTCCTTTGGCATAGATCTAGAACTAAAAAATGCTTTTATAGAAGAAAGTGAGGAATCTATGGTCCAAAGTAATAAGGTAAAAATTTTCTGAAACTTTCCCTTTAGTACGGTAAACCCGGTATCAGCAAATAAACCGGATTTGGTTATTATCGACATGGAAAAAAAGTTACTTACCGTAGTTGAGTTCTCATGTCCATCAGAGTCCAATATAACTAAAAAGGTTGAGGAAAAAAAGGAAAAATACCAAGCACCATTACTCGAACTAAAAAGTACTTACCCAGAATACACGGTCACACGGTGCAACTAAGTGTTGTAATTATTGGCGTTCTCGGAGGCAAACCAAAGCAACTAACATCTGAAATCAAAAAGATTACTGAAGGTTTAACAAAAAAATTAATATCTGAAATGCAAAAGCATGTTTTATTGGGGTCAATGCATATACTGCGGACACATAATTTAAACTACGGCTAGTTACCTACCATAAACTATTGTTTTGGAGTAGCTGTGAACATCTAAATAAGCCGATGGGAGGTGGTGGACATCCTGGGTGACGACCGAAAGGTCTGAAGTTGGATAGAAACCAAATACTGTAAAAAAAATATAATTTTATTAGCTCAACAGCCACAGATGCCAGTTACAGAGTTAACATATACAATAATAGTAAGTACAAATAAATTAGACAACAAAGAATACGAAAAGCAAGTGCTGAAAAAAAATGATTAGAAATGTTATAATCAAATTGAACTGTATGATTATTATGAGTAAAAGATAAGACACAGCACTTTTTAATGTTAAGGCTAAGTTCATTTGTGTTACACCACTCCACAAGTTTGTTGATATCTTCCTGCAATTCCAGACAGTCATTGAGATCGTGGAGTGGCTCTAAGGTTGATCCTTGAGGCACACCACTCTTAGAAGTGTTAAGCCCGCTGCACAATTGACGGAACGGATACGATCCGATTACAAAATGAGAGATAGAATATCAGAGTTCCCTATGAGTGAGTGAGTGAGTATGCAATTTGTATATTTTACAATAGACCTGATGCAAAAATCCATTCATCCCTTTGCGATATTCACAACCCCCACGATAATAATAGACATGGTGGGGTATGTAATATATCTTGTTGGAAAGATCGTTTTATCTCGAACATACAAAACACAAAAGCTAAGTCGATCGATTCGTTTTAAAGATATTTCAAATTAAAAATGCATAATGTAACATGTTAAATAAAACTATTTCTTGAGTGTAGGTCCAAAATTTTATTAATCTAAAAGTCAAAAACATTATTAGATAATCGATGTTTCGGACATAATATATGCCCTTTTTCAAGATAATCTATTCGTACTATACTTTATTTTTTAACTAGGAGGAGTGACAGGGAGGGACAACTTACACTATAAAAGTTACTAAAAAATAACTAAACAGGTTTTGACAGGAACTTTATGTTATTTTGGCTTTTTAATGATAAAAAATGTGCGGAAATATAATTAAATTCCCCATTTCTTTGTACTGAATACAAATTTATTCAAGTAAATACATTAGTAATTCAAATTTTATGATTAATATTTTGAGCTTATATGTCAAAAATCATCCAAAATTATTATGCGGTGTAACTCTTGCTAACTTTTTACCAATCAGGGACGTTAATTTTTGGCATTTTAGCGCGGGAAATTTAGATCACCCCTCCTAGTTATAAAATATAGTATAATTATTATAAAAACATTAATACAATTAAAATCTCCACAAATACAACAACTAAAGTCCACTTCTTCTGGACTATCTTATTACGCACTTCTACAAGGTCAAGAATGATAAAATTGTAACATGTTAAATTTTAAATATCTTTAAAACTAATCGATTGTTTTAACTTTTGTTTTTTTGCATGTTACTGGAAGCAAAAAGATCTTTCGAACGATGTATTACTTACCCCACCAAGGCTATAGGGATGAATGAATTTCTATTGCAAAATATGTCATCTCGAAACTAAAGTTGCCCTATCCGAGCGTTTTTCAAATTTTTATATTAACTTTTTTAAAACTTAACCGTTTCGGTTTCGTTGGCCCACATCGTATGTTTGTTTACTCCTAAAAGTCGAGGATTAGCCAACTTCTTACCAATTGAGCGTTCAGTATTCAAATGTACGTATACAAAATTTCAATAAAAACTCTTTGGTGCTTTGGCGTATAACTCTTCAGTTGTGCATTTTTTATTTAAATGAATTTAGTCATATCGACTTATTTTATCTACAGCGGGTTTATTCTTGGACCAGTCGAGATCGTGTCATCGAAGACTTTCATCATTCCGTCCTTTTCATTCACATGAAAAAATTAGAGTCTGTTCTTCTAGTCTCGTCGACGACAAGATCTCTACCGGTCCAAGAATTAGCCTGCAGTAAAGCGTTATCGGTGGAATTTTGTGACACCCTGTATATTCGAGACGAATAATAGCAAATGTTTACAACAAATTTGTTGTACCTAAATAATAAATGCACATAAGTAATATGTATGTAATACATTATTTATATGCCTACTACCTAACAATAATATCTATTTATTGCTCATATTGTATTGTTCCAAATTCTTCCATTTTTGTTATGTAGGTTATAGTTTCTGACTTTTTAATGTAATAAAAACAAGAAAAATAAAAATAAAAGTCATGGAAACGAAATTATCACCCTTTACTTAAAAATTCAAAAAAAATTTAAATTTCTAATTACAATAAAATGTCAAAAAATGACTGAATAAAAATATTAATATCTTGTAGGTCCGCCCCTAACACGAAAAAGGCTCTTAACTCTTTGAGGCATTGTTGTGTGCCCATCCACATGTACCAGGTGTTTTATCATAAACAATATGTTTATTAACATTTTTAATATTAGTTTAGTATTTTGTATGTAATTTAGTTCTAAGTAATTTGTATATTTATTGCTATCATTTCCTTAATCCTTCTATGAAATGTCTACCTTCCACTTCCTTTAGAACGACCTTGTTCCTGGAAGATTATCTTAAATCCCTAAATTAGGTATTTCTAGTATTAAGCAGAATTTTGTAATTGAACATATTTAATTTAAGTACCTGTGAGTTTAACCAATCAGAGAGATACTACGAACTACGAGACCATCGACTACGAGCACCCTTAAAAGGGCTGCACACGAAGAACTCACTCTCTTTCTACTCTCTTTCACTCTTTCATCAAACACTCTTTCAAGTTACCAAGTTCTAGTGAACAACATCGTCGGTTAAACCTAGTAACTGTATATTTGTAAAACCAACTGTTGGTATTGTTCTCCAAATAAACTTGTTGTATAGTAGTTAAAGTTGTTTCTTGCAAATTTAATTATTTGTCACCTTAACTACGACGCCTATCGTCCTGACCGAGTAGGTACACAACAGCATACTTCGTATCAAGTTATTTATAAAATTTTGGTCCAAATTTGTCTGAGAGTCTCGCCCAACTGTTCCAACGTCTCCACTGGATGTTCGACTGTGTTCAATACCCTCAACATTTCGGCCCAAACATGCTCTATACAATTAATGTCTAGTGAACAGGCTGGCCACTCCATTATGGTGATAACGTAAAATTCTAATCTTTGGTTGATTATTCCGCCACGGTGGGGACGGGCATTGTCTTCAATTAGTACGAAATTTTCGCCAATTGCACCAGCAAATGGTACAGTAATTGATTCAATAACCATATCACGATATCTTGCCGCATTCATTGTAGCGTTGTGTAAAACTACTAAGTCTGTGCGGCCATTAAAACAAATACTACCCCATACGCAAATAGAGCTTCCACCAAAAGCAGTTGCTGGTACCATAAATTGCTCGTTATATCGCTGTCCTCGTTCCCGCTAAACCAAAATATGTCCATCGGAATTACTCAAACGGAATCTGGACTCATCAGTAAACAAACAAGTACTCCGTTCGTTGAGGTTCCAGTTTTGATGTTCCTCGGTCCAATGTAGTCTACATGCGCGATGCTCCCTTCTTAAGTGTGGATGTGTTGCACGTCTTCTTGCCCTCAGAGCGATCATATGCAACTTTCTTCGAACTGTTTGGATAGAAATTAACGAATCTATGGCATCACGTAACGACCTATTAATACGAGAAGCAGGAAAAGTTGGGTTTCGCCTTGAAGTTATTTGCATATAAAGGTCTTCAGCAGGGGTTGTACTGCGTTGTCGTCCTCCGCCATGAACATATGCGACACTAGTATTGGTCACATAGCATGGAATCGCTCTGTTCACAACACCCTAAACAATTCAAACACAAAGCCACTTGCCACTTCACGTTGAGTCAACCTTTCGGTGATCCAACGTACAATTTGTTCCAGTTGAATGGGGTCTAAACGTCTTCGAGGCATAATTAATACTGGAAAGTATCTCAATATTTGGTTTTGAAAACAATTAAACCAAAATTCAACCTATAGTAACAATTTAACTCATTGTTCAATTTTAAGGCTTTCAATAATGTCGAAAGAAACGACTCAAAAAAAAGTTTCAAGGACAAAGATTAATTATTTTAAATCATGTAAATTTAGCAACAAAAACATCATCTGGGCATATTTTAAAATTTATTTCATTTTAGCCAAAACTATTAAGAAAATTTACCTTGATCCCTATCAATTCGTGGGTGCGCGTGTAAAAGGGAATAAGTCAAAAACTATGCAATTAAGATTGTTTATATTTAACCCCTTTTACAGCCGGGATTTGATATTGCGACATAGCTCACTCAGCACATCTTTATTTAACCATATTTTTTTTTCTGACATATCTCCTTATACACAAAACACGAAGAATCAAATTTATAATTGTTCTATGACTTCACCCAAATTTTCAAAAAAACTGACTTATCACCTTTTACACGCGCACCCGCGAATTATTGAGGAGCGCATATTTCGCCCATAATTTATTTATAATTTTCAGATAAATTCATAGTCCGCAAACTTTTGCACTTTTTCATTTTGTGGTTGAAATGTACATTGAAATAAACACTAAAAACTCGCAATACCCACGACGACCGCAAAGTCGTTCCACATACGACCGCGGTTGTTTCTTTCGTGCATAAAAACGTCATCGATGGCGACCGCAAGAAACTGAACGACCGTATTTATTCGTGGGTTTCTTTGGTCGTTTGTTGAATGGTGACGTTTTGAGCTAGTGGAACAAGAAAATTTTGCGGTCGTGGGCTTTAGTGTTCATTAGTGGAACGCGCCCAAAGTTGTATGCCTGGTGTATATTAAACTGCATATAAAGTTGCCTATATTGAAATCAAATAATAATTAATAATTGTTTATTTAATTGTATGAATATACAAGTTACCTACCGGTCACCCTGTATACTTCGCATCTATTTTATTAATCATTCTTATGCTCTTAAATGCGCTTGTGTGCTTAATCAGCCCTATTTCTAGAGAATAGTTATTCCTTTGTTTTAATAGTTTACTTAAACTCATTTTATTGTAATCTTAAGTTAGTCTGTATTTTGAGTCTGTAATTAGACGTTCCACGTACACTTATTTGTAAAACCAAATAAACCAAATTGTAATTAAAATAAAGTTGTTTTTAAAAACTCAAGTTTAAATAATTTACATATACAGAGTGTCTCACAGGACGTGGTACCGAATGGGTATCTTTCTTATTATTGTAGATAGAGAGTCATTTAAGTTATTTTAGACTTTAGATTATTGTACATATACAGTGATTCAGACCACCCGTCCCACCCATTTATCTCGAGAACGCGTTATCGTAGACGATTGAAATAAAAAATTTCATTACCAAAGCGAACTTAAAGAATCTATTGGTGAACTTATTATTTTCCGGAACAACCCGGAACAATCCGGAACCGGAAGTAACTTTGTTTTTTTAAATGGCAACATAGGTCAAGTTTGGTATTGTTTGAAAGGTCTTTTAAAAAGAAATAACTTTTACTTAAATGTTTTTTTAATAATTTGCATATTTACCAATTTTATACGAAAAAAACAAAAAAAAATTCAAATTCAAATTTTGTTAAAAAATTCAAATACGAAATAAAATATGATACTTGAAGTAATTAAATAATGTTTAATTCGTTATTTTGTTCCAATAATTTAGAAATTTGCAGTTTATATCCGCTTTATTATTTTCCTAAACATCCCGGAACTGTCCGGAACTTTGTTTTTTAAGTGGCAACATAGGTCGATGTTGGGATTATTTGGAAGGTCTTTTAAAAATAAATAACTTTTACTGAAATATTTTTTTAATAATTTACTTAATTACAATTTTATATGAAAAAAACAAAAGAAAAGGATGAAATTTAAATTTTGTTAAGTAATACAAATACAAAATAAAATTTGATACTAAGTAATCAGATAATGTTTAATTCGTTACTTTCTTGAAATACTTTAGATATTTGCAGTCTTAAATAAAGCGAATAACGCGGAGATAAATAAATCTGAACTGTTATTATAAATTCAACAACAAACTTAAAAAATGTAAACAAAAGTTCATTAGCTTTTATTTTAAATGTTCGAAATGCCTTCCACCTTCATCTCTGCATTTTTGCAGACGAATTCGTACACTATTTACTGCCCTTAGTATTTCGTTTTCGGATAATGAGCGACAGGCGTTCCGGATCCTGTCTTTCATATCGTCCCTTGTTGTTGGACGTTGTTGATATACCACATCTTTAATACGTCCCCACAAGAAGAAATCTAGCGGTGTCAGGTCTGGGGAACGAGCTGACCATGAAACTAGACCTCCTCTTCCGATCCAGCGGTGAGGAAAGATACGATCAAGAGTTTGGCGGGTTACTCTTGAAAAATGTGCTGGACAACCGTCTTGTTGCAGAAACATGACCAAACGTGTTGCCAATGGGATGTCATCAATGAGATCGATTAAAATGTTCTCTAAAAAATCAGCGTACATCACACCAGTTAACGACCCATAAAAAAAATACGGATCAATGATTTGGCCTCCCAAAATTCCACACCAAACATTAAGGTTCCAACGATGCTGATTATCCACTTCACGAAGCCAGTGAGGATTCTCAACAGACCAATAATGTGCGTTGTGAATATTTAAATCTCCATTACTCTTGAAAGAGGCCTCATCTGTCCAAAGTATTGTATGATGAAAATACGGGTCCTTACCCAGAAGCCATTCACAAAAATCCAACCTGTTTTGAAAATCTTCCCCTGTAAGTTCCTGATGTAGATGAATGTGGTAAGGATGAAATTTATTTTCATTTATAACCCTCCAAATAGTCGATTGGGCAATTCCTGCATCAATCGCCAGTCTTCTTGTTGAAATTTGTGGTTCAACAACAACCGCAGCCAGAATATCAGGTGCTCTTTCATCTTGCACGTGTCTCATAATATGACGATTTTTGTTATGGCTTGGTTGAAGTTGACAATTTTGCTTAACTCGGTCTGCAAGCCGCTTAAAGACTTTCCTTGACTGGAAAGTTCGTTGAGGGTATCGTTCGGCATAGAGCCGCTCAGCAGCACGATAATTTTGATGGCATTCACCCAAAATCATCAACATATCAAAACCTTCGAGATTCGTAAAAACCATTTTGATACTTGGACACTACGATTTATTTTAACTCAAATGTTTGTGTTATTCATTTCTTTTTAAATTTTGGTCAACATGTGCAAGCAGATTTATTTTTAAATAAATAAAATAAAATAAAATAACGAATATGTTTTTTCATTATTAAAATTATCATATTTTATTTCGTATTTGGATTACTTAACAAAATTTAAATTTCATCCTTTTCTTTTGTTTTTTTCATATAAAATTGTAAATAAGTAAATTATTAAAAAAATATTTCAGTAAAAGCTATTTATTTTTAAAAGACCTTCCAAATGATCCCACATCGACCTATGTTGCCACTTAAAAAACAAAGTTCCGGACAGTTCCGGGATATTTAGAAAAATAATAAAGCGGATATAAACTGCAAATTTTTAAATTATTGGAACAAAATAACGAATTAAACATTAATTAATTACTTCAAGTATCATATTTTATTTCGTATTTGAATTTTTTAACAAAATTTGAATTTTAATTTTTTTTTGTTTTTTTCGTATAAAATTGTAAATATGCAAATTATTAAAAAAACATTTATGTAAAAGTTATTTCTTTTTAAAAGACCTTTCAAACAATACCAAACTTGACCTATGTTGCCATTTAAAAAAACAAAGTTACTTCCGGTTCCGGATTGTTCCGGGTTGTTCCGGAAAAAAATAAGTTCACCTATAGATTCTTTAAGTTCGCTTTGGTAATGACATTTTTTATTTCAATCGTCTACGATAACGCGTTCTCGAGATAAATGGGTGGGACGGGTGGTCTGAATCACCCTGTATAAGTCCAAAACATGTCATAATGACTACGTGCACACCGGAAGGCCCAAACGAGGACCAAGCTGGTGAATAATTGTGCTTTTACTATTCTTAAATTCTTTTCTGACATATGGATTATAATAATTTCTTTGGTTGAAAACTTATTTATATTTATATTATTTTAATTGCACATTGGTCTATAATATTTATTTATTTTAAAATAGTTAATATATTCTTCAATATTATTAACAATATAATTATTAAAATTATCTTCAATTAATTTTTGAAAACTGAGTATTTTACTCTTTTCCATAGATTTTTGAATACATTCCCACATCTTTTTAGGATTATCTTTAATTTTTTCAATTTAATCTGAAAAATATTTTTTGTTTTTAAATTAAAAATTTTAGTAATTTCTTCTTCGATTTTATTAATAATATTACTTATTAACATATTATTATAATAAATATTAATGATGGTTAATGGTCAGAAATTCTTGGTGTTAATAAAAGTAATAAAATTTGAAAAAACTAAAACAATAATTGTTTTTGATGTATTTGTAATTTGTAATATGCAAATTTCTTATGTTAATTTGAAATGAGTTGTTTTTTGTAAATGATATTTTGTTCCCAAATATTTTTAAAAATTGGTTTTATATTTGAAATTAGAATTTGTTGACGTTTTTTTTTTAATTTGCGAACGTATTGAAGTTAAGCAATAAAAACTGGAATTAATAACTCATAACTTCCATTTTATAGTATATTGTCCTTTGTTTTTTAAATGTATAAGAAAGCCATACAATTTGACATAATTATAATATTTATACTACACTCTCCACCAAACAAATTCATATATTCTTAAAACATAACAACACTTTAAGGCGTGGAAATGAAGAATTAGCCTAAAGGATAATGAAGAAATTTCTTAGCAAAATTGTTCCGCTGCACTATAATTTCTTCCCACGGGCCTATTTTTAGTTCAATTTTATTGATAATTATACAGTTTACTAGGTTTCCTTGGATTTTTAATGTAAAATTAAATGTCGTACTTGTTTCAGCTCAATGTGTAATTTGTTTTTCTAATAGTTTTGAAGGTAATTAATTTAAAATTTCAAGTGGTACTTTTGCCTTATAAAATGAGTATACTCGGTCTACTAAAATTCACACAAATCTCAAAAATAAAGTTAAAAGTAAAAAAGTGTACGTGTACACTAGATTTAATTTTAAATAGTTTAAATTCCTATGTTTTTTGTTTTTTTAGGATCCAAGCAAAATATACAAAATGTAGTTGAATTGAATATCACGAAATACATTGAGGATATATCGAAATTGGATGTAAAAATAACAAAGATTCTAGATCAATATTATTGCAACATCAATAAAAGAATTAAATAAAAACGTAATCTATAATATTGTAAAATACTTATAGGTACCTTATGTTTTTCAAGAATTCAAGGTATTATAAGTAAATAATATCGTATTATTTCGTAAACAATAATTATAAGTCGATTAATTACACGAATTGCACGTGTTTAAGTGTTTTTTTAAAATAGTCTTATTAGTTCTGCAATTATTTTATCTCGCTAGGAATTAATTTTTCGATTACATAACTCTCCAAAGGATAGGGCCTTTTCTGATTATTAAAAAAAAATACATGCACTCGTACTAGCAACATTCCGAGAATAAATTATTTTAAAAGTGGAGATGTAAAAAAACCGGTAAAAATCACTTGTACATTGTACACTTTTGATTTATTTAGTCGTACTGGGATAATATGTCCTTTAGCATGTGCGAGTTTTTTTGTAGTTTTGTACCCTGAACGCTGAACGAGTATATGAAAACCCGTTCTTCTTGCACTTAAGATAAAGTATTTTGTATTAACAATTTTAATGTGATGTTGTTTCTATAAACGAGTAAAGTATGATAATTACCCATTATGGTTTTCTTAGATTAACGAGAAACCATGAATGACAGAAGACAGAATGGTAATACCACAATAAATTTACAAATACGCAAATAACTTAATGAGTATAGTAAATAGTAATTGTTGTTTGGTTATTTCTTATTATTATAGTTAATTTCTGTAAAGCTTCATTTTTTAATTATTTTTTAGAAACATTGAACATGAGGATCATTTCAGTTCTAAATAAGGATCACGAATCACGTCATGAATTTTACCTAAGTGGTTTATAATTTCGATATGTTCATGTGTCCTTGTAATTTATTAATGTTTACACAAAACAAATCCATTGCCCATTGTAAAATGGCTAAAGTTGGCCTTGCTACAAAAATACTAGAGTATATTAGATATTATTACAGCATCTTTTTAAAAACTAAAATACATTAATGATTTGGGGTTCAAGGATGTTTCGCATCATTTATTAAACTGAAGTGATCTTGTCAAATACCAAAGCTAAAAAAGCTTAAAACAGTCAAAAGCTACGATCATATATTATACAAAGGTAATAAGTATATCTACAGTCGTGACAAGTGACAAACACCTTTTGTAAAATTCTGTAAGATTTTTTTGAGTTATTAGTAGTATCTGACTTCTGCTTTACTTTTAACTCTCCTATAATTGGATTGTATTTGCATTTTTGCTGTATTTAACATAGGTTGGTGATAGGTGAGTCTGAAACATGGGATAAATTTTAAATTCAAGAAGTCCGGAAAGGCTGGATTTAAAAAAAAGCGGCTAGACATATGAAATAATGATAGTAATTGCGGAAATTTTAGGTCTTTTAAGATTTACGTGGCGTAGTCGTAAAGTGCCTTCCAGACGTCATCTTAATTTTTATCTAATTTGCAATTTTTGATTGACCACATCTCCGGAACGAGTGGGAGATAAGTCAATGAAATATTGTATGAGTATAAAAGTTTAGCGTACTTTAAAATTTTTTGAACTAAAATTATGGGTTTCCATTGAAAAAATGCGATGATGTCAAATGGTATCTAGGATCATTTTTTGAAAATCCATCCGTCCTTGACTTCTTGAATTTATTCCAATGTTGTGTACCTAATCAGGTCAGGGCGGTAGGCGTTGTTGTTAGAGTTGGCAAATAATTAAATTTGCAAATATCAACTTCAACTACTGTACAACAAGTTTATTTGAAGAAAATAATACTATTAGTTGGTTCTTTACAATTACACAAAAACTTGGTTTAACCAAAACCAAAGATGTTGTTCACTTGAACGCTAGGTTTGAAAAAAAAAGAGTCTCTATTCTTCGTGGCTGCTTCCCATTTTGGGGCTCGAAGATTCCGTTGCAGTGGAGTGGGGTTGATTGTCTTCTTCTTGGATTAACTTAATTTTACATAACTTAACATAATAAACTTATATTATGGGGTTGAGGATATTGGGTAGGAAATGGTTTTATTATCTACAAACAAAGAAATATGATTTTATCATGGGAATTTCTAAATTTGCAAAAGGATAAATGTGTATTAAAATGTAATTTAATTTCTAAGAAAGGAATATGTTACACACTCGCCCTGTATATTGTATATTTTTATTTATTAAGGATAAATAAAAGCCTTCTTCGTACTTTCAAAGTTTTCAAAGAAACATTTTATTTCATAAAGTCGACGTTTCGGGAGTTGTTTCCTCCCTTCTTCAGGACTATAAAGAATGAAAAAAAACGTATAAAGCTAGATATATTATTATTATATACTTACACGATACTTTTTTCATTTTTTTATAAAAACAAAAACATTAAGAACAAGACATTTTACAAATTTAAAAAAACAAAATTTCTTTTATAAAATTAATAAGATATATTACCTTTCTACTCCAATATTTGTTTAACATCAAAAAAAGGGTAACACCCATGGATTATGGGAAAATCAGTATTTTTGTGGTTTTGAAGTACCACGTCCACTAAAGGTCTATTTATGCAGACAAATTTAAGACTTAATTTAACATTTATCTCGTATCATTTAAGAATAGTGAAGGATTTATGCACCCACAGATTTAACACTTAATCTAAAAAAACGAAAAAGACGCACTTCTCCTTTCAATTTTTAATTTTTATGATTTGTGCTTTGAGTTCTCATTTTGTTTGTTTTTAGATACCTATATTAAATCAAAATTGAAATGAAAAACAGCGATTTTCAGCTAAATTTATTTTAACGCATGCGCAGTTCACGTAAAACAAGTAAGACCGAATATATGAATATTACCAACTATTAAATCTTAAGTCTTAGTTCATAGCATAGTTCTTAAATTTGGTGCATAAACGGTTTCATTTAAACCAAGTACTTTATCTCTTAAATTACAAGTCTTAAATCTTTAGTCCGAAATCTCTCTCCATAAATAGGCCTTAATACTTTTTCCAATATCGGAATACGTAAAATACGGAATGAGATGATTTTGGTAGGAATATAACACATTTAATTAATAGTAGAAATTTAATTTCTTTAGGAACCTCGTGCTTGAATTGTTGGTTAAAAAGCAATTGACTTCAATCATGTGATTGACAAAAGGTTATAATAAAATTATTACTACAGAATGATATTTGTATAGAATTTCTACCTCAGTGTAAACTAATTAAATAATAATAAATTTTACTCCATCCAGCTATATCTGTTTTATTGTTTACCGAATTTGTATTTTTTGTATATAAATCATTTCTTTTAATAGTCGTTTATTATAATTAACTTCGGTATCCAAAATTAATGGTTTTTTTTTTAAATCGAAATTATGACCTAGTTCAAAGTGATGAGTTGATAATGCAGTTTTCTCTGATTTACTTTTATTTGTTTCCTTGCAATCATTTTGATGTTGGTATAAACGTTTTTTCAAATATTGTTTAGTTTGCCCAATGTAAAACATTGGAAAATCTTTACAACTTATTTTATATACAAGGTTGGATTTTAATTCCGTTGTAATTTTGAATTTTATTTTGGAAAACAAATTATAATTAGTTCTAAAGTTATAAAAAGTTATATCTGCATTGTCTGTTTTCCGTATTTTTTGGGATAACCCCTCTATGTATATTTTCATGTAATGTTATCCAAACTTCTTGTACTTTTCTTACACCACACATCAAACTATTTTATATTGACAGTCGAATATCGTATAGGTAACAATTTTGGCATAATTTATTGTTTTAAAACTCAAAATTGAAAAGTATTAATAGAGTAAAAATAAGAAAGCTATAATTTTCTGACAATACATCTTTTTGTTAAATTCTACAACAAATTATGAAAATATAGAGAATCAAATGTTCCAAAAGCAGTGTTTCAGTTATTTAAGATTTTTCTAGAGTATTTATAATTGAAATTTATTGACCTTAAATAATAAGAATTTTCTAATATCTAATATACAATTGCTTTGTATAAAAGAGTAAGATGGAAAATATCTAACGAGTCAAGTCTAAGTCGACGTCAACTCGATAGGGTTACACCTCAGAGGTGGAAACTTATATCCCTATCCAGTTGATGTCATTTTAGAGTTGACTCGTTAGATATTCAGACACCTCTGAGATGGAAGATTGAAACCCTTTCGAGTTGATGCCGATTATGGTGAAATTCTGCTCAAATCTGTAAGTCCTTATTTCCTGTAAGGACTTACAGTTTTGCACAGAATTGCACCTTTAGACTTGACTCGTTAAGTATTTTCTATCTCATCTTACTTACAAAACAATCCATATGAGTAGAAACGAGACGAAAATTGTTACCAGGCAAACGTAGTAAACAATCCACCATTTTTGGTGAGTTAGACATTGCAAACTTACACCTCATAAATGGAAGTTTGTACCAGTATCGAGTTGATCTAGTTTAGAGTTGACCCGTTATTCTTACTTATTAGACAATCCATTTTGGCAGAAGAGAAATAAGAGAAATTAAGTCAACAATTCAACTTTCCCGATACGTTAGTTATTTTAACATATAACTGAGTACAAATACACATCTTGCAAATCAATTGTACAAAATTGATGTAATTAACAGAATAACAGAAATA
This sequence comes from Stenus bimaculatus, assembly GCA_963971135.1. Classification (NCBI taxonomy): domain Eukaryota; kingdom Metazoa; phylum Arthropoda; class Insecta; order Coleoptera; family Staphylinidae; genus Stenus; species Stenus bimaculatus. The sequence goes on from OZ020187.1 coordinate 16,157,875, forward strand.
TTACGGTTTTAATGTCATAAATAAAGATTAAAAAAAAATAGAAATAAACATTACATTGAAATAATTTAAAAAATTCTTAATAATTTTTGTTATAGGAGTAAATAATATTACAAAAATTGGAGTTTACATTTTAATAACACAGTTTACCATTTTCGCTGAAGTTTATAGTTGCGATTGCAACATAGGGTTGCCCTAGTGCCTAGTCTGTAGCAAATGGAAATATTACATAACTCAGACGAATATAATTTGTTTATTTCTTGCGTGTTAAAAAAATTGAGATGTTCTTCTTCTGGTATAGTCGTCGAAAACAAAAAGAGTTGTTGTTCTTCTTATGGTTGAGTTCAAAGAGAGATGTTGTTCTTACGGAGGTCGGGTTCTAAGAGGTCTTGTTCTGGTGGTTGTTGAAAGCAAAAACAGATGTTGTTCTTCTTGTGGTTGGGTTCTAAGACATCGTTTGTCTTGTAGATTTCCTCCATGTCGCCTCAATTTCTCCTACCGTCCATGTTTTTAGGTTCATACATCATGGTACAGTATACAGGGTGTGTCGTTCGTGGTTCATCAAACTTCAGGGTTAGAAACTAGAGCACATTTAACCGACAAAAAACGAAAAAAGTAGGGGTCTATCTTTTTTAGTTAAGGAGCATTTTTGAAGTTTAGGTCGCCAATTTTTGGCAAAAATCACAAAATCGCTAAGTAATTTTTAACCAGTACACCTACAATTAAAAGAATATTATCACTTGAAAGCTTAAACCATCCTCTTTCAATTGGTTACAACAGTAATACTGAAATGGTTGATATAATGTTGAATAAAATTTTTTTTCAAAGATAAGAGCCATAATTAAGATTGTATTTTTTTTTTAATTTTCTGAAAGTTCTTCATATTTACAACAAATCACGGAAAATTTTGAAACCATAGCTCTTTTCCTTCTCTTACTATAGCCTTCTGCCTTCTGAAGTTACTCCTAGAAGAAAGCATAATCTGTTATGCTGACGCTACACACTCGGCGAGACACCGAGCCAAATGTCTCCGTCGAATATTCGGTATTGTGAAAAACCACGAGTGCTATCATCCACACTCTCGTTGCTTTCATTTCATCTAGTGTATACAGCCGACCAATTTGCGATTTTCACCTACAAAAGGGCCCATTTTTTTACTTATCGTGAGGGGGGGGGGGGGGGTGCGAAATTTGACGCTACGCCACTGGTGTAAAGCTGGCATTACCATCGGCAGGTGGATTGGCGTATTTGGTATTTCATCAGGTAGCCCGTATAACCTAATTGACAATTATGCAACTAATGGCTTTACTAAGTGAAGGAAAAGAGCTACAGCCTTAAAAATTTTCCTGGATTGTTGAGAATATAAACAATTTTTAGAAAATTTAAAAAAAAAAACAACCGTAATGAGGAGAAAAAATTCTTTTTATCCCTATGCACATTGGATAAGATGTAATTAGCGATTTTGTGATTTGTGATTAAAATCGATGACCTAAAATTCAAAAGGCTCTACCTCTAAAACTAAAAAACTAGATCCCCACTTGTTTAGTTTATTGTAGATTAAATTTGGTATGGCATCTAGTTTCTAATCCTGACGTTTGGTGAACCATGAGTTCCGTTCATGGTTTAGCATAGCCTGGTATAGTGGTATGATACAAGAATTACTATACGTTGCACAGTCTTTATTTATGTTTTAAGATGTTATCCAAAATGTCCAAAAAAGCCTTTTAACCATCGTAGTCTAGGCGATACAAATTTTATAGTATAATAGAAATAAAGATTTTTATTGGTATGTTCAGCCTGATTACGTTGGTTGTATTGTGAGTCAAGATTTCTACCCCAATTTCAAGAAGAAGCTCAAAATATACATTTACTATTTACTATATCGTGCTACTTAGAACTTAGACTCCCAATCCTCTTAAATAATAAATCTAAAAAATGTGTTTTAAACACAATTTTTGCCACTGGCAGGGGACGTACTCTTAGTAAAAACATATATTCATTTTTGACATTTTTCCCTACCCAAAAAATGAAGAACTCATAATAAAATGAACTAATGCTGATATACAGTGTCTAAGATAAGTAACGGATATCTACACTTTTTTAATTTAAAGTAACAAAACAGTTAAATTCAAATCTCTATTTTAGTGCATATTATGAGATTTTTTTTGGTTTTTTAGTGACCAACATTTTTTTAGTATTGGTATTGTTTTCTTTGAATTTCTTAAAAAATGGCATAATAAAAAAAGTTAAAACAAAATCGTTCAACAAGGGATAGAATTTTTTTTTATCAATAAAAACTCGTTCAAATGATGCGAAATACCTTACGTAAAGCGTAAGGGCTCCAATTAAAAAAATAATTCTTGGTGGCTGGATTCCTTAAAACTCACCTGTAATTACATACTGCATTATTATGTCTTGTTATGCATTATTAAAGGTAATCATTAATTATAATTAATTACATATTACAATGCATTTTGGGTTCTTGATAAGTCATATAATTAAAAATACAATACCAAGTATTTTTTATTTTATGAAAATTACTAGAACTAGCAAGTAACAGTAACAAAATTAGAAAATGTTTATTCATTACAAATTTTTACTGCTGAAAAATGCATATTTGTTTCTTTGAAGAAAGCTAATCAACAGTTAAATCAATATTATTTGTGTAGAAGCGTATTTATTATAACATGTATTTTATTACATTCGTATTAATAAATGAAGTGTTAAATACAAAGTGCCCGAAATTATGCACCAACATTTTAGGAGCGATTATGCGACTAATTTTAAGAGACATTTTTGATGTGCGCTAATAGAGTCCTACGGGCACAGATATAACTCATAAACCACTTTATATTTTTGTACCAAATTTTGGTAGCATTTAAAACTATTTATCAGGACCAAATTATCGGAAAAGAATTAACAAATATTAACAGTAGGTGTATTTTTAAGACCCTTAAAGTACTACTACTTAAGAGTAAAATTTTTCAAAAGTCAATTAAAGCATGAAGTTAAGTTCGCGATATTAAGGTAAGAATCGATTGGTACCATTAACATTGCAATCAAAAATTTCTTTCAGTTATTATTGTGGTACGAAACGTTTCCGCGTAAAATACCCCAATTTAAACGCTGCAACAAATAATATGTACAATAGCTGTCAATTATAGTTGTACCTATATACCTTTTCATCGACAATATAGATTCATAGACATCGCCCTTTCATCAAATGCAATTTCATCGACAATACAGATTCATAGACATCGCCTTTTCATCAAATGCAATTTCATCGACAGAGCCGGATTACTATGAAGGCTAATGAGGCTATAGTCGCAGGCCCTCCAAAAATTCGGCCCTTCAAAAATTCAGATTTCCTGAAAAATATCGAAATTCATATTGTACCCTTAAAAAATACACAGTGCTTGAGTAGAATTTTCATTTCTACGTACGAAGTATGCCCGATTGTGACCGATTTACGTCGAAAATGTACGAACACTAATTACAGTCTGTCAAGCATCACAGAACACTGTACTTTATTAACATTTGAAGAAACTAACTTCATCAGACTCCAAATAACTTCTTCATAGTCTTCGTCTTCTGATGAGCTAGAGTAGACAATTTTTTACTTTGTTTTCTTGACTTTACTTCCGTTTTCCCCTTTGGATTTTTTGGCTTTAAGTTTTTGTTTTTCGAACTGTTACATCACTTGTTGATGGCTGTTCTTATGCTTCCTCTAAAAAACCTTAACAGTTATGCTTTTTCCTGCACAGATCTTCTTCTTTCACTTTGGTCCACCAGTTTGTAGATATTCGGCTAGTTTCTTTTCAAGCCAAAAAGGAATCTACGATAGTCATGATCAACATTTTTATTCTTGGGCTAGTCTATTAACTTTTGTTTGTTCAAAGGATGTATTCCACATTATTCAAACCCACCAACCAAATTATTCATGAGCATTAGCAATGTTGGAAACACATCTTTAGGAATATAACCATATTTGCTCTTTTGTTGGGCCAAAGAATATCACATCCAATGGTTGTGTAAGATGAGTGCTATTTGGTAGCGGGACAACTGCTCCTTTTTTTATCTGGATAGGATTTTTACTGAAACTAGGAAATCTAACTCAACTAGTAGAATACTCTTGTCACAGAATTTTATTAAATGTTCTCTTCCTCTGTGAAGATCTTTGTGCAATAAATTATGGTGAAGATAGAGCAGCACTGTAGTGGTGGCAAAAGATAGAACTACAACGCTCAAGCCAGTGCTGTTACCTGTTGTCTATCACAAGAACCAAGTCGACAGCTCTATTAGGTTAAGTTATATACCCCTTCCCCAACTCGATCTTTTCATGCAAGTTGTCATTTGAGGCGTCTTTTCGTGGGTTTTCTAGTGATAGGATGAACCAATTTTGCGCAAAAGCCAAAAAACTACAAAAAAATAGCTTTTTTTTGTAGTTCTTGAGCCATAAAAAATTAAGTTATAAGACAGTAGAAATGGTTCACAATAAATCAAAAAATTTGAAAAATTAGGCGTCGTTTAAGACCACAAAGAAGATAATCGGTCCCATACGAAAGACTTTAGACCCGGGTTAGATTTTTTTGATCGAACACAAAAAGTTACAAAAATTTGGTTCAAAAAAAATTTTTTTTTAGTGCACTTTACTGGAATCGTAATTTTAACATAAAAAACGAAAAAAAAAGACAATAATTTTGAATTTTCAAAACGCCATATCTCGAAAACTACTCATCCCACCGCGAAGCGACTTGTTCAGGAAATCGGGATAATTTTTATATGCAATCCTATAGATTCGAGTGCGCTGATTATAAATCAGTTTATTTTATTGCGAACGGATGAGTAGTTTTGGAGATATGGCGCTTTGAAAATGAAAAAATGTTCAAAAGTTCGAAATTGCAAATTTTTTTTAAACGTTTAAAATTTCTATAATTTGTAAATAACAGTAGATCAAACTTTCAAAAAGTTGATTTAAAGTTACCCATATTGGAGAGCTCTTGCGGTATTTTCGGGACGCCCTGTATATTAATAAAAGAAAAATTGGAATTATTTATTTCCGTCTTTACTTTTTATTAGCCTCAGGCCAACATCACTCTTAATCCGGCAGTCCGTTTCAACGAAATGACGGTTTTATCGAGACAGACAGACGTTTCATCGAAATGGACAATTCATCGACACGGACGTTTCATCGATATTACCTTTTCATCTACAACCCTTTCATCAGTTTCATCGACACTACCTTTTCAACGACAAACATTTTCTTAGACAAGGACGTTCTTCGACACTACACTTTCATCGATATTACCTTTTCAAAGACAACCGTTTCATCGATACTACCTTTTCATTGACATACAATTACATCGACATTACCATTTCTTCTACAATGTCGTTTCATCGTCAGTACCTTTTTATCGCAAACACATATTTCATCGCCCTTAAGGCGTTAGTCGGCAAATCTAAGGCCTTGATTTTGAAATTCTTTTGATATTTGCAGTTTTGGTCATAACTATTTTTCCAGAGGAGCTTTTTTAAAATTTCTTTTTTTGGTATACAGATGAGTTTTGTGGCTACCAATTTCTTCTTTTTCTGTTTTAGTAAGTCAAACCAAATAGTCATACGCCAGCAGTAAGACGGGCTCTTTACAAAAAACGTTCGCTTAACGGCGATTTTCCCAATAATAAGAAACTCATTGAAATAATTTTTTTTCCAACCCTAGCAATAAGTTAGGGTATAAACGAAAAGTTTTACGTTTCGTTTTTTGTTTTAGGTATAGTTTTAAGCTGTAAAACGTTTAAAAATATATTTAGAACAAAAAACAAAACGTCAAACTCTTCGTTTATACCATAGCTTATTCCTAGCGTTGTAAAAATATATTATTTTAATCAGTTTCTTATTTTTGGGGAAAACGCCACTACGCGAATGTTTTTTGTAAAGAGCCCCGTTTTACTGCTGCGGTATGAGTATTTGGTTTGACTTACTAAAACAAAACAACAATAAATTGGTAGCCACAAGACTCTTCTGTGTACCAAAAAAAGAAATTTTAAAAAAACTTTAACAGAAAAAAAAATTAGCTAAAGCGCTCAACGTATTATGCCTCATGTCTTTCATAAGGAAGCTTCAACCCTTGAAATATGTGAAAGTGGGTTTTTCGCCATTTACTATTTGTACGGCATTACACCATTATCTTAAAAAAAGCTGCTATAATAAAAACTGTTATAAATACTAAAAGTTTAGATAGATAAATATGTGTAATAGTTTTACTTCATAATGAAGCACCGCGACTTATTAATAAGTGTTTTTTTATAGTAAATCGAAGACCAGTCAAGATATGCAAATAAAATGTGGTAACCAATTTTTGGATATACAGAATTTTCAAATACTTTTTGTTTTTGTATACAGGGTGATTTATAATTGACTATAAAAAAATACACATAGGTTGTGTTTTTTTACCATCTTTGCTCGAGCAAATCATTCATCTCTATCTCATTTTCTCCTTTACAACTAAAAAGAGAAGAAAGTGATTTGCTTTAATTAATTTTTATATGGATTTTGTGACGGTAACGCATTTTGATATCAGTTAGAGGGTACTAAGTACGATTTCCGAACAGAAGAATTCCAAATCTTCAAGTGTTTTCTGCAATTTTCAGAATGATGGAGATTGGGATAGTTAGAAAAACGGAGCTGGTGCTAAACCACGTCCAGATTTGGTAGAATCGGAAGGAGCTGTAGTAGATGTAGTAGATGCTGTGATGGATAATCCTACAATAAGTGATACTAATTATAAAAGCCAAATAGATTACATCTATAATTCAGATAAATTGAAAATTCCCGATTCTTTTGCTATTGCTTCTAGTTTTAATGACTACTTTGTTAATTCTATCAATGAATTATCTGCAAATTTAAATTTGAATGGTCGGAAAAATGATCAGAATATCGGATTTAACCCTCATTCTTTATTTCTGGAACCAATGCAAGAACACGAGGTGTTTAATATTATATTAAATGTTTCAAACAAATTCTCCTCTGGTGTAGATGAAATACCGTGCGAGATTTTAAAAATATTGCAATATATTTAACACCACCACTGACATACATTATTAATGAAACTTTCTTACAGGGCATATTCCCAACTGCCATTAAATGTGGAAAAGTAATTCCCTTACAGAAGAAAAGCAAAAATTATGATATTTCAAATTTTAGACCAGTGTCTGTACCCTCAGTCTTTTCGAAGATCTTTGAAAAGGCTTTCCTTATAAGACTTCTTTCATTTTTAGATAAACATGAAATCATCTCATGTAACCAATTTGGCTTTATTAAAGGTAGATCGACTACTGAGGCTCTGCTGAAATCCTATGAGAAAATTTTGCCCTCAATTGAAAATCACTCAAAAGTTGCTGGAGTCTATTTTGATTTCAGTAGAGCTTTCAACACAGTGCAGCATGATCTATTGCTTGATAAATTATATAATTATGGAATAAGAGGAGTAGCTTTGAAATGGATAGAAAGTTTTCTTAAGGACAGATCGCAGATAACAGAATGGCAAGGTGTGAGATCTGATTCATTGGATGTCGTCTATGGGGTACCGCAAGGAAGTCTCCTCGGCCCGGTCCTATTTATTATTTTTATTAATGATCTAAATGCAGTAATGGAGGATATGGAAACGGTACACTATGCAGATGGTACCCACACTTTAATAGCCCAACCTAACATCTCCATGGTGAACGATTCAGTGAACCTAGCTATTAAGAACATGTCATCATGGGCAACATCAAACTGCCTATCTTTGAATTTGGAAAAAAACTCATATAGTTCCTTTTACCTTAACAAAAATTCATAATGATGATTATAATATTATTTCTGATTCAGGTACATTGATATCAAGACAAACTAAATTTCTTGGTATCAACATAGACTCAAATTTAACTTGGATACCCCACTGCCAGTCTATGTTCCAGCATCTTAACTACATTTGTTATACAATAATTCCGTTAAGAGAAAGTGTATCACTTGATACTTTAAAAATTTTATATTATGGATACGTCCAATCAACATTGTCTTATGGCATTTTGTGTTGGGGTAGTTCTTCAGCAGCTGTGGATGTCTTCAAAGTTCAGAAGAGGATAATTCGAACTATAATTAAAGTATCAAGCAGGCATTCCTGTAGAAAACTGTTTTCATTACTTAAAATACTTACTCTACCTTCTCTATTTATTCTCAATTGCTTAATGTATTATAAAAAATATAAAGTTCAACCTATATCCACAAATAACAAAGTATATAACACACGCAATGTAACTTCACGAATTGTAGATTTGCCCATGCATAGAACTTCTATTTATCATAATAGTTGCTTTTTTGTTTCTACATATAAAATTATACAGGGTGTCTCACTTTTTTTCCAGCAAAATTTTTTTTTGATAGTAAATGTCATTGTGAACAAAAAATTTCCTATGAAGTAATATTGTTTTTTCGACTCCTTAAGAAGTTACAGCAATTTTAAAATTCCAACATTTTAACAATTTTTGTGCACCCTGTATAATTTTTTCTTTCTTTTCATCAAGTTTTTATTTAAAAGATTTATGGTTTGGATTTTGTCTTTACTAACTTGCCTTTCTGTACACTATTGGCAGTTTTTAAATTAAGTGGACCAATTTAAAATTTATCTCAAGAAAATTAACCTATCTGATTGTAGTAAACATTGTATTTTGGGCATTTTTTATCATTGTTCAAAAAGTACGTCCCTATCATACACTCTACATGAAAAGCAAAAATTCTATATGAAAACTAAATTCAATATGATCATTTTTGTGTAATGTGTATATTTTTATGTATTATGTGCACTCATCAGTGCTTATGTAAAATTTTAAATTGGGTGTACTTATTTTATTTGACATTTTCTTATATCATTGTAATGTAATGATCAACAGAAATAAAGAAATTCTCGAATTAGACTGCAATTTCACCTTTCACAGAATTTTTTTTGGCATACCTAATTTACATCAAGAATAGGCCCTTCTACTTCAGTCCTATTCAAGCTCTACAAAATCGAGTTGATCAATTGGGCTTACAATTTGGCCAATAGTTTTTTGGACAGGTTGAGAACAACGAGAATTTTTAAAACGTCTGATTATTATTAATAATTAAAACTTTCTTAAAATGTTTATTAGTTTTTTATCTGTGTTTGGTTATGGTTATAAATTTTTATATGTTTCAAGTTTTCACGGTTACTATTAAAGTAAGTTTTATTTTAAACATTAAAGCAGAACACAAACAGTTCCATTTTATTTTATTTTAAACTGAAACAACTTTATTAGTAAGATCGATAGAAAAAACTTTTTTGTTCCAAATATTATGTAGAATATGTGTATGAATTTTTTACACTCAATTGTAATATAAATCACCTTGGTATACCACCACAAATATGTGAAAAGTCCCAAGAAAATGGTTTCTAGTTTATTGTTTAGTTTAAAAATAAAACAAGTATATGCGCATTGCGTATTTTATTTGATTCAAGTCAATCATCAAATACACGACTTTTCACTTATCTAAGTTTTGAATAAAGCACTTTATAGGAATATTTTTATCAAAAATAATACAAATTCCTGTTTGAGTTTTACCTACATTAATATTATCGTTGTTATGACCTGTTTGTTTTTTCCTGTACTCTAAAGTCACGTTTTTAACAAACTAGAAACTATGATTAAACTTTAAAGAAAACCAAAAATGTCATTGATCATAAAAATCTAATTGGAGGAAGTAAATACTTTATAGTGAATTCATTCGGATTTTTAATCTTATCATAAAACAGTTTAACATTTTTTCAATAGTGTTTTTAGAGGCAAATATCTAATCATTGAGGATTATGAGTAATAAAAATAATACAATTTAATAACTGCATTTAATAACTAAAAATAGAAAAACGTATGTAATTTATACAGGGTGATGATAAAGTTTGGAACATAATTCGTAACTTCCGTATTTAATTGTTTTGAGAAAATCGCACGGACAGGTCAATTTTAGTTTTTAAAAACACGATGATATAAAACACAATTAAATTTTTAAATAAATTTTTGAATAAAAAATCTTTTTACTTCAAAAAAGGAAATTTTTATTTTAACGAAAGAGGTTTTATAAAAAAAAATTAAAATGAATTTGAAGTTACTAATAATAACAAAAGAAAGTAAATGTTTAAATAATTCGCATTCTAATGCGAATGTAAAATGTTAAATGTATTTAACAAAATTTAATAAATAGACTTGAAAAGCAAATTTTTTGATTCCATTTAAATGTAAGGAAATTTACAAAGAATAAAATTTTAAATTTTCCATTTATTGAAATCAGCCAAAATAAATCTTATACAACATTCAAATCTTTCAAATTTAAGAGTACAAATTAATTTTAAGTTTACATTAAAAAAATTTTATACGAAAATTTGTTTACAATTGCAATAATTTTTTTATATCATCGTTTAAGTGACATAAATGTCTATCAAAAACGAGTCTAAAAAGTAGGGGTTTCCATTTTAAAAAATCCATGATGACGTCATTGCTAAATCACCAGTGACGTCATTAATATTTTTTTTATATCAAGAGATGGAAGTTTAAAAACTAAAATTGACCTGTCCGAGCGATTTTCTCAAAACAATTAAATACGGTAGTTACGAATTATGTTCCAAATTTTATCATCATCCTGTATACACATTTGTAAATTACAAAGTATTTAAATATATATATCATAATACGATCACATACCAAATGTATACCTAATAAATAATTACAAATGTTAATTTTAATGTACAGGGTGTATTGACAAAACGTTACAATCATAAAAAATTTAAGTTATATGTGGATTTAAGAATGTATGGTACAACGTACAACTTGAATAAAATCCATTCTTCTGAATCAATATCAATTTAATGCTTGAAAACATCTCATAGTTAAAACTTAGAAAAATTAAAATATCAAACCATAAAAATAAATTTGGTGAGATGGAAAAAAAGTTTATAGAAAATTTTTATAGTTTATACTCAATGGCGTACCTTGATATAAATGGGCATGTGCCCACAGTGCCAACAGGATGTTGGACCCCTAGAAAGCAAGAACCCCTGAGGAAAGATTTTTCTTAATTTTTATGGTTATAATAGTAGAATAGGTAAGGAATAACGAGTTATCGTCTTTTTTCATGTTTAAATCTCAAATTGACCCGATAAACGGTAACGGGCATTTCTATTTTTTCTATCTGCGAAATTTCGGTCGAATCTCAAAGAAGAATGCTTTTTTAGGTTTGTACAGGTCAAGCCAAAAATCTTAAACCGGGGCCCCGTCCCTCAAAAATATCAAGGGGAAATTTTGCATTCTAGAGCTTCATGTAAAATAAAATATTTTTAGTTTTTAGTAAAAAAATATAGGCGGTTGGCTTGTGGAAAATTCGGCTGTCAAGGTCTAACAAATTTTTAGGTTCCAATTCATTATCTATTATTTTATTTTAAAATAAAGTAGCAGTGGATAGCTTGATGCGTTACAAAATGTTCTCGAATTTACTTCTTTTATACAATTAGAAATAAAAATAATAGAATCTTGGACCTACTAATAAGCACCAAGAATATTGTTAGCACTATCCAACATGAATGTGACACGTTGGTTGCTGAAGATGTACACCACCCTGCTTTATCTGGAAATTTTTCCATCAGTGGAACTAATCTACCTATTTTTCAAACAGATTTCTATAATAACTACCTCTAACCTTATCGAAAATATTAAGAAAAAGGATAAATTACGTCAGAAATATCTTAAATCCAAAAGTTCCTCGGATAAAATCGCATTCGACCAGGCCAGGAAAATCACCAAAGAGAACATCGAATATGCTCGATCTAGATACGTTCACAATGCTAAAAAGGAAATCCGTAGTAATCCTGCTAACATTTGGTCTTACGTAAATTCATTAAAAAATAATTCTGGGATTCTAGGTTTAATGAATTTCAAGAGTGAACTTTTATCGAACCCTCAGGACATTGTGAACGGCTTTGCGAATTTCTTTTCTACTTCATTTCTTCAACCTATGTAGGAAGAATTAGAAGAAATTAACTCCTCGATCCCTAGTAAGAAGTATATGGAAGTGTTAAACAACTTCAAAATTGATGAGGCGTCTGTTATTAGTTATTTAAAAAATCTAAAAGACTCCTTCACTATGGGTTGTGAGTTGTGACAATTTACCCTCATTCATAATTAAGGATTGCGCATACATTTATGGCGAATCCTTAACGTTTATCTTTAACCTAATAATGAAAAGTGGTGTATTTCCAGTCGCGTGGAAAAAAGTGCGTGTCCAGTTTTTAAAAAAGGTGCTAGAAATAACGTCGAAACGGCCTTTGAGTCCATTCTTAGTAATCACACTTCGGAATCATTGGACAAACGCTTACAAACTGATGTAATATACACTGACTTTAGCAAAGCTTTTGATAAAATCCGTCACCACATCTTATTATCAAAATTAGGCAACTTCAACATCAGTGATAGTGTAATTAATGTAATTTCATTATGATGAATGCCTAAATAAACGCTATCGGGTTTTTGAGCATCAGGGAGCACTCTCGGAGGTTTATGTGGCTACAAGTGGGGTACCCCAGGGCTCTAACTTGGGCCCACTTTTGTTTTTATTAATGATCTGATTGATTTTATTAAGTCACCATCACTCTTATATGCCGATGATTTGAAAATCTACCGCAAAATAACATCTATTTCCGACTGTGTCCTGTTGCAAAATGGCCTAGATGAGATAAGTAACTGGTGTAAGAAAAACGAGTTAAATCTAAATATTGATAAGTGTTGCTTTGTGTCCTTTAGCAGAAAATCCGAGAATTTTATTTTTGATTATAAATTAGATGGTTATTCACCAAGTAGAGTTTCAGAGCTCAAAGATCTGGGAATTGTGTTTGACGATAAATTAACTTTTAACCCTAATAATATATAATAATGAGTCCACTGAAACTTTGACTTCCCTTTTCGCGTCTCTTGTTGTTAGCAAATTAGATTATTGCGCTGTGGTGTGGTTTCCCATATATGATAAATATACATCTTTGCTTGAAAAAGTTCAAAAAAGATTTTTGAAGTATATGTGCTATTTTGTTCACAAAGAATACCCAGAGAGAACTAATTCCTACAGTCATTTGTTACATGAATTTAATTTTCCATCAGTCGTTGATAGACATATAAAACTATTATTTCGTGTTACCTTTTTAAGACTATTCATTATATGATTGATAACTTTGAGCTATTATCTTTGTTACAGTTTCATACACCAATTAGGCCTACGCGCAATTGCTTATCATTTTCTTATTGTACACCTAATACCAAACACCATACAAATTCACCTATACACAAAATGATAAGAATATACCACGAAATACAATACAATGCCGATGTATTCAATAATAATTTTAAGATGTTTAAAAAAGTGTTTTAGAATGTGTTTAAATGTATCCTTTGCATCTGTTTATGTAGGTATTGAGTATTTTGTACCTTTTATTTAATTAATCTTCCTCCTCTTATTTTATAATTCACGATCTACTTTCAAACGATATTAGCCGTATTCCTGAATTTGTATTTATATGTACATTATTTTCATTATTTTTATTATTTTTTCATGTTTTATTTAATTTATGTTTTATATACAGGGTGTTCCGTAAGTAATGCATAATAATGAAAGGGGTTGTTCAGGACACCAAAACAAGCAACTTTTGTTAATAAACCCATATCCGGAAATTAACCATTAAGTCACTAGGTTGAGACAAAATTTTTTAAATTTAATTTACAAAAGTAGCTTTATTTTCTTTTTTTTGTAAATAAATGTTTGCGATTTATTGTCATGTCTTTACAATGGACCGTGCACAACAGATTTTTAAAAAAACACGACACAAATTTGGGGTGAACACCTTTAAATTCGATAGTAGTAAATCAACATCGGTTTATCCTGTTGTGCTATTCTAAGATCAATTACGTTTGTTATTAAAGTTAATTACTTTCAAAAATGGTGAATTTTTCCAATGCGGAATTAGCTGATATGCATCTCATTTATGGGGAAGCTCTTTGTAACTCTTTGAGAGCTGCGCGCCTGTACCAGCAAAGATTTCCTCAACGTCGTCAACCGCATTATTCTATCTTTGCTAGGATTCATAATCGTATTCGAGAAACTGGATCTGTCGAACCTCGTAGAGCACAATCAATTAGTAGTATCCAATTTGAGGAAGAAGTGCTCAACCGTGTAGAGGAAGAACCAAGCACAAGTATTCGTGCCATTGCACATAACATGGGAGCAAGTGTTTGGAGAGTTCTCCATGAACAGTTGCTACACCCTTATTCAATTCAACGTGTTCAATCGTTGAGTCCAGCAGATTATCCATCTCGAGTAAATTTTTCCCGCTGGTGGTTACAACAGCATTTGGTTCAACCTAATTTTGGCAGTTTCGTGTTATTTACGGATGAAGGATGCTTCACGAGGGACGGCTTTTATAATAGCCGAAATAGTCACATTTGGGATGATGAAAATCCTCATGTTGTATCCCGTCGGCGAAATCAACACCAACTTCCTGTTACTAGAGAAGAAGAACTTCTCGCAAGAATTATGGCTGCTTGTACCATTGTCCAAGACATCCCTGGGATATTCCAGAGGGTTCGAACATCTATGAACCAGCGTGCAACCTTGTGCATTGAATAAAATGGCCGAAATTTCGAACAATTGTTGTAAATTTTATTAAATAATTAACTTAATTACCTTAAAGGTTTTTTATTTACCCTGGCTTAATGGTTAATTTCCGAATATGGGTTTATTAACAAAAGTTGCTTGTTTTGGTGTCCTGAACAACCCCTTTCATTATTATGCATTACTTACGGAACACCCTGTATATGTACCTATATGTATTTTATATTGACCTGTAATTGGTTGTACTGTTGGCTAAATAAATGATTATTATTATTATTATCGTTAATAAAAGTAAAAAAAAAACTAATTTTCTGCACGGGCCCTTCGGGCAGTGTGCGGAGCACCCCCTCCACCCCTATTAGTTTTGCCACTGTGTATATACTATATATTTAAGATATACAAGCTAAAATTATTATAAATAATTCAAAAAGTACATTACTGATATCCCTATAAAAAACCTATCAAAAACCTACGCATTTTTAACGTTATTTACGCTTTTAAATGGTTATGTATGCTTATTGTGTATTTTGAATGGTTCATTTTCTGAGAACGCAATTTTGATGGATTACGTATTATATTACAATCGCAACAAATTTTTGTGGGATTTTGTACGTCATTAATAAAACAATAATACTTTACCTGAATTTATACGTAAAGCGTGTATAAATATCACTTATCACTTGTTTTTAGATGGCATTGTTGAGTCTGTATATTTTTATGTGAAATTGGTAGGTGATAATTTGGTGGGTTTTGTGGGTATTTATAAGTTAAATGTCTATTGTAAAATAAGCCTGTTTTCACATGAAAAGTTTACATAAATTTTGGTGGATTATGCGAGAAAACTATGGACTCATATGTTTTTATGGAAAATTGATGGATGAGAATTTAGTGGACTTTGGAGGGTTTTATAAATGTACAGACCTTTTGGAGAAAAATTTAAATATTTTTCTAAAGTTAGATTATGCACCACATGGAAATATTTTTTTCTGCCTAAACTAAAGGAGTTAGAAAAATTGTATAAGAGACTAAAAAGGTTTATAATTATACTGTTTAGCTACAAGTAAAGTTTTATGAATTTTTATTCAGCCATTAAGAAGTTACAAGAAAATTTGCAGGTCGATGACCAATTTTTGACCACTTACATCACGTGATAGAATAAAAACAAATTGTCTACAAATACCTTTTTTCATTATATAGCCGCATACCAAATTTTGTTATGATCGTATGAACCAATTTTTAGTAATTAAAAAAAACAAAATACTTTTAAGAACTTTAATGGTTTGTAGCATCTTAACGAAGCACTTTGTATAAAGATAAGTTTGCTTAAATCGTCTTATTTTGGTCTCAGGAGTATGTGGTATTGTTTTGTACAGACCTTTTAGGGACACCCTGTATAAATTATAAAAAAATATTTAATTTAAATGTTAAGTGCATAAAACTGAAACATGTTATAATATTTAATAATTTTATTCAAACAAATAACAATTCAGTGGTTAAGTTTTTTACATGGAAACGGAGGTTGACATACCCTTAAATTTTGAAATTTAATATGAAGATCTTTTTGTGTTACAATTTACTTAATATAAATATGGAAACTCAAGAAAGTGATAATATAATTATTAGTTGTAAGTACTCCTCCCTATATTTTGAAAAGGCAAATAAAATTTTCCAAAAATTAAAAAATGTAACTAAAGTAGAGATTCTTTATTATTTTAACAAAAATGGAAAAATTAGGTTTAGCCCACGTGAGTAAAGTGATTTTATCATTCGTTTAAACAATCAAACTCATGATAAAATCATACACTTTGCTCAGTTTTACTAAAAATAGCTATTCTTTACTTTTTTGACTTTCGACTTATCGTAATAAGTCTAGTTTTATCTTTTGATGTTAAAAATATGAAAACAGAGTAATTTTTAATACCCTGTATATTAAAACTCGAATAGTCTTGAGAAAAAATCTGTTCTTACTTTTTATCTTGTAATTTGTGAAAGAAACAAATCCCAAAGTAAGGGATACACGGTTGGAAACACCCTCTATAAAAGTAAAAATAGGTATACCCAAACTAACTCAAAATCTCGAATAACAGAAATAGTAAAAACTGTTTTCTTAATTTTCATAAATAATAATAGTAATACACGGTTTTCAAAAATGATTGATACTGTGACATTGCATGGTAGGAAACGTAAAAGTTTCCCACAGTTGGGCTACACTGAAATCAATTCCTTTTATGCTCCGGTGAAAAAACCACCTCGAATATTTTAACTGCACTAATTTTGGTTTAGAAAAAAAACTGTTCTTTATAAAATTTGTAACACATTGAGAAATATCCTGAAAAAATACCCGAAGAAAAACTGCTGAGAGACGCATTGGTTAAAGTAACAGGTCAGATTTAAGTTTGAATGAAAATTAATAGGTATACCAACTTAGCAAGTCTAAAATCACTACAGAGTATGTTTGGTTATTTGTGGTATTTATCTTATTTGAATTCACTGCACATATCAAAATAAATTTATGCCAAAAGTTTATAATAAGTTGATGATGATGTTAAATATATTAATAATAAAGATACTAGCTATTAAGTATCTTTATTACAGGCACATGCAAAATAATACCCCTACATATGGGGTACCAAAATAATCGTTATAAAATCCTCTTTTTAAAAAGTCGAATGACCCGACATCATTGCATTTAAAAAAAGTGAGATATTTGATAAAATCTTCATTAACTAAGTTTAAAAATTAATAGTTCAAAAACCACTTAAATTTTTTTTCAAATTACAATTTTATTTAGGTATTTGAATTATTTAGAATTAGTTTTGGTACTTTTCACCGACTTCGAAAACTTTTTTTTTTGAAAAAAATTTTTTTTACAAAAAAAATAAAAACTAATATCTCAAAAATACTTCTTTTTAAAAAGTATTTTAAGCCATGAATAAAAATATGGGATGTTACATTTAAAAAAACAAAGTTCATGGTGTTTCCGGTGAAACCGGAAGTGATTTCGAAAATAAAAAATGCACATAAAATTTGTTTTTGTGAACCATAGAACATAGCCAAATTTCAAATTTTTCTATTCATAAATAAAAAAGTTATAGAGGTGACCCGGTTTTCATTTCCACCCGGTATACTATACGTATATGGTAATTGTGAAATAAAGTAAAAAACTTCACCAATAATCCACCCGGAATTCCCGGAATTTAAAAAGGAGGTATTTTTTTATATTTTGAATATGGATTTAATGAAAAATGATGTAATTTATTTTGGGGAACAATGACCTACGTAAATATTTCGGTTCTGGGTGACAAGTTAAGATTTATGCAATCTCTCTTTTGGCAAATGGCCATAGGTTGCAATGTATTTTGTCACTTCTATAAAATACATACAAAAAATAAATTTAAAGTGTGTCTCCCGTCCTCCAATGTGTAATTGATAGATGAAAAAATGGGTTAAGGACTACAAATTAATACTTCTGAGTTTTACAAAAAACTTCAATGAATATTTGTGTGAATAGTAATTCCTCGATTTATTAATGAGTTAAAAACTTTTTATCAAATAGATATGTACTTAAGTAGATAATTTTGTAGTATTTTCTTTAATCTAATTTCCCGTGATAAGAATCACATTGATAAAAATCACTAAAAAAATAAATCGAATGCAGAATTCCTAAATGGCCCTTAAGGTTCACATGCCTTCCACCATTAGATTTTTGCTTATGACACTGGTTAAAAATTAAAGTTTATAAAGAAAAGGTTGATGTTCGGGATGCACAAATTTGACGTATTTTGATAGCTGCATCTCTAATATAAAAGAAAACCAAAAAGAACTTAGAAGAGCACTGGATAGTGTTCACCGCAAGAATCTATACAGGCACGTGGGGATATCTTTTAAAATGTTCTATGAATTAAAACCAGCTAAATGTGTGGTTATACCTAAGCATACTTAAATGTTTAAAACGCCATAGCTCGAAAACTAATAAAACTTGGATAACAAAACATAAACATAAAATACACTCCCGGAGTTTGATGCACTCCTCCCAAGTCATCCTGTTAATTTTTAATTTTTATTGTGTAGGTACTCTGTTATTAATTTTTTGGATATGGACAAATCTCTTCGCCATCATCAGATTATCAGCAGAAATGTCGACTAAAACCAGACCAACGTCCCTGGATCGTGGATGGAATGTACTATAGCCCTCATCAAATAAACTTTTTAAAAATCGCGACAGGGACAACTCGGCACTTGACAACTCGGCACCGGACGACTCAGCAATTCCAAGTCGGCACCGGACGCCTCGGCACCGGATAATTCGGCACTAGATAAGTCGGCACTGGATAAGTCGGCACTGGATAAGTCGGCACCAGATACCTCGGCACCGGTATAGCTTGCCACTGGGCAGGTTAGCTTAGGTTAGTTTAGATTAGATTAACAAGACTATACACTATACCCGTCTAGTTCCAACTACAGCAATTGTATGAGATTCAGTCTGACCGTAACGCCGTCTCTTACTTCCACTACACGTTTCTTGTGCGCTCGTTTATCTTGACTGATTTTATTAATGTTAGAAGGAGACAGAATAAAATGTATCATCTTGGTTTGAACCAAAATTCCTGCTGGATTCCATATTCTAACTTTGCATAATCTGTAGGTATCTATGATTAAAGTCACATTTAAAATCATAAAAAGGCAAGTGAAACAGATTTATTACTCCGAGTCCCGACCTCCTCGGTGCCGAGATGTCCCGGTGCCGAGATGTCCAGTGCCGAGTTATCCGGTGCCGAGTCGTCCGGTGCCGACTTGGAATTGCCAAGTTGTCATGTTGTACCCTTAAAAATCGACTTCTTTTATAGCAAACTTGCAATTTTCTTAAGGGCCTCATGCCCCACTCATAATACTGGCGGATTAAGACATTTGGGGGTCCAAAATAAAAGTAAACATAAAGATATTTCAGTCATTTCTAAAATTATAAATAGACCATTAATTAGTAATTAATTATATTTTGCAAACTTTCTGTAGAAAGCTAAAACTCTGATAAAATCAAGATCGACGTAGTTTTAATGATGTACAGTTGAACTCGGTTATAACGAGCGTTAAGGAACTACGAATTTTACTCGTAATAACCGTTAATCGTTATAACCGTGAAAGTATCTGCTATTATTCTAATTCGAAATATACAGGAAATTTCTAACCAAGTGTACGAAACTTTGGGAATTGATTTTATGAGCAATTTCAATATAAAAAATAAGAATATGTTTATTTGCTAAAATACTATTCTTGAAATACATTATGTTAAAGTTTACTCAATTTTTTAACATAATATCTGCATTATTATTGATACTTTGCTCAAATCTTGACAAAACCTTTCTCTTGGTAGGAGTTTATAGATAAAATTGTAAATTGTGAATAATATAAATAAATTTTAAGATAAAGTTTTTTCGGAGTCATCCGTCCTCTTCACTCTCCCAATTTTTTTGGTCGACTCCATTATCCTTAATAAAATTCATATTTTTTTGCTTTTATGTACCTCCTAAGGGTCTATTGCATTTTTTTATTTACATTATCATTATCATAACCAAAGAACCTCATAAATGAGTAACTACTTTGTTTCGTTTGGTATTTAAGGCTGTTTCCCTTCATATTATTAATATGGACCAAACTAACGGAAATTTTCGCTTTGAAAAAACCTCATACGGGTTATAACAATTACAAGTTACTATTAATATAAGTTGGAGTTACATAAAATAAAATATGGTTCTAATAATTACACATCTTGTAAAAAATAAATAAAATTCCAAAAATATCACAGATTACAGGATACGTATGTGTATTTTTATTAGTATTATAGTTAGAGCATTTATATCTCCATAAAAAATATAGTTTTGGTGTTTAGTTAGTAATTATAGTTTTTCTCTTTGTAATATATACAGCTTATAAAAACTAAATTTGGTAGTAGATAATAGTTAAGTAGATATGTTATTAGTATTTAGATGTTTAGTCACTGTAAGCGTTTCTTTTATTTACAACCCATTGGTGAACTTTACTTTATTTAATCACGGTGAGAATTTCTTTTATTCACTATATATTGGTGACACTTTTCTTTGAACACTTTTATGTATCGTGCTTCTTTAACTTCGGAGGGTAGCTCATTGAATTTCATGATGGCTTGATGTGTGATCTTGCGCCTCCCTGCGTTCTTGGTGTTGGGTAGAATGTGGTAGTGAGATGCACTCCTTGTATTGTGATTATGGAATTCACTGTTTTGTCGGAGAGTGATTTCTGTTGTTACTAGTTGATTTTTAATTTTGTATACTAGTTTCAATGTTTCCTCTTCTACGATTTCATCTATTTTAAATATTTTTCTCATGTCATATACTTCATTTGTTGATGTTAGGTGTGTTATATTAAACACATTTTTTACTAGTCTGTTCTGTGTTCTCTGCAGCTTTTGTAAGTTTGTTGTATTTGCTTGTCCCCAGAAAGGTGCTAGATATAATATTTGTGATTTTACCATTGTTAACGGCAATTTCCTAAACGGTAAATATAGTGGTTTAGTTCTGCAGTCAGTCACACCTTCAATTTTAAGTGTTTTGATAAGGTAAGTAATACCGTTTCGAGAGGGACATACTTTGAAATAGAGTTTATTCAAAAATCCATTCATCCCTCGCACTTTGGACACAACCCCTAAAATTTTAATAGGGATGGTAGGGTAAGTAATACCTCGTTGGAAAGATCTTTTTACCCAGAGTAACATATAAAAAAAAAGTTAAATCGATCGATTCGTTTTAAAGATATTCAAAATTTAGCAAGTAGAGTTTTCATACCTTTTAAAATTGTGCTATGAACAACACGCCTTCAATTTTAAGTCTTTTGATAGGGTAAGTAATACCTCCTTGGAAAGTTCTTTTTACCACAAGTAACATACAAAAAACAAAAGTGAAATCGATTGGTTTGTTTTAAAGAATTCAAAATAAAACAGTATTGCACATTATTTTTTATTTAACCAAACTAAACTTAACTAATCTTTTTGAAGAAAACTTAACACTTTAAAGAATCCCATCGATCCCGACACTTTCAAGGATGTTTTTATTATTTTATTAAATGTTCGAATTGAGTTCCACCAACCTCCATGCAAACGTACAAATTTTGCTCAAAGCGAATTCTTACATTTTGTAACATTTCAGCAGTAATTTCTCGGCATTCATTAATAATTCTCTGTCGTAACTCTGCTAGAGATCCTGGTTCCGTTGCGTAAATCTTACTTTTTAAATGCTCCCAAAGGAAAAAATCAAGGGGAGTAAGATCGGGAGATCGCGGCGGCTACTCCAAAGGTCCTCTACGCCCAATCCATTGCCCAGGAAACGTCGTATCCAAGAATTCCCTAACAGGCCGTGTGTAATGAGGAGGGGCTCCGTCTTGTTGGAAAATCAGATGGTCTTCTAAATAACGATCGTCATTTTCGATAATATCGTCAAGAAATGGATGAACAAAGTTTTGAAGTAGATCCAAGTACATATCCCCTGTTAGATTGCCATCTAGAAAATAAGGACCAGTAAGACGGTCTCCAAAAATTCCAACCCACACATTCAATATTTGAGGAGTTTGAGTGTGAACTTCATGAAATACCCTAGGATTCTCATCTGACCAATATCGACAATTATGACGATTAACGGTTGAGTTTAAAAAAAAAGTGCACTCATCAGAAAAACAGATATTATAAAGATAATTTTCATCAGCAATTATCCGTTCCGTCATGACCTCACAAAATTGCAGTCGCCTATCAAAATCATCTTCATTTAACTCATGAATTAAATTAATTTTATAGGGATGATATTTGTGACCTTTCAATATTCGGCGAATGGTTGTTCTGCTGATGTTAGTCACAGTCTCCAGTTTTCTTGTGCTTAAAGTTGGGTTTCTTGTTTTATCATTTATGTATTGGCTTATTCTTTTAAAATAGAATGATAGGTATTTAATTTTGCATATTGTTTCATCTATATGTGTTTGAAAGGTTAATTTGTTGTCCAAGGTATTTAATTGTTTTAACTTCTGAGGTTTGTGTATTATTAATTAAAATTTTTACATTTATTTCGGTTCTTTATTTATTTCTTAAATTCAAATAGCAGCATTTTTTTTTTCATTTAAAATGAATTTGTTCGATTCCGTCCATTTTTCTAGTTTAGTGATGTCATTTTTCATTTTGATGATGGTCTTTTCCGCATTGCCAGCATAGAAAATAGCCGTATCATCTGCATACAGTGTTATTTTTCCTTCTATTCCTATATTGTTTAGGTCATTTATATATAAAAGAAATACACCTGATTTTACTGTTAATAGTGTATTTGTGTGGTTATTAATTTTTACACATTGTCTTCTTTCTTTTATATATGTTTTGAGGATTTCATAAAATTTGTCTGTGATTCCTAAGTTTTTAATTTTTTGTAATAGCGTGTCTTGATGAATAGTATCGAAGGCTTTTTTTGAAGTCTAAGAAAAAAGAACGTACCATTTTTCCTTCGTCGATGTTTTTGTTTACAAATTCCATAAGGTTTGTAACTGCAATTTGTGTGCTTCGTTTCTCTAAGAATCCATTTTGGTTGTTGAATTTGAAATTAATTGTTTCGAGATATAATAGAAGTCTGTTGAGGATAATTTTTTCAAATATTTTTGAGAATGTTGATAAGACAGATATTGGTCTATAGTTTTCTACTTCTGTTTTAGCTCCTTCTTTGTAGATCGGAGTTATTCTTCCTATCTACAGTTCTTCTGGGAAAGTTCCTTCTTTGATGATTTTATATTGTCATGTCCTCGTCTGTCTTGAGTTGTTGTATTAGGATTAGGATGCTTATCTCCTTTTCATCTGTAAGTTTGAAGTAGGCTGAGTATTTGTTTTCTTTAATTCCATTGTATATTCTATTTTGATTAATATTTTTGGTAAGGTTTTCTGCTGCTTTTATACAGGGTGTCCAGAAATTAAACGCCCAAACTTTAGGAGGCAATTCTATAACTAATTTTAAGAAAAAACTTCTTATAAACATGTGTCCGATTTCGCTTCCTAAGGGAGCTACAGGCTTTTAACTATTGTGTCTAAAACTAGGTTTTTTGTCATTTATTTGAAAACGGTTTGTAATAAAGATTTGAAATTTGGTGTGAAGACTAATACGTTTAAGATATAATTTCTCAATTTTTTTCAGATTTTTTGAAAGCTCCTAGAGGGTAGTTTAAAGGAGGGTTGGGGTTATAAACAGCGGCAACTTTTTTAAGGTTAACATAAAATGATTTTTGTTTTTATACTAATATTCCTTATTCAATTCTAGACAAAAAACCTTTCTATGAACTAAGCCCGATTTCGTTTCCTAAGGGAGCTACAGTCCAATAAAGATGGTGATAAAAAATAGGTTTTAGCATTATCATTTAAAGGCGGCTTTGAAACAAAAGACGAATAGCATTTAAAAAACATACGATTGAGAAATTATATCTATAACGTATTAGTCTTCATACCAAGTTTCAAATCTTTATTACAATTTGTTTTCAAATAAAGGAATAAATGACAAAAACCCTAGTTTTAGTGACAATAGTTAAAGGGCTGTAGCTCCCTTAGGAAGCGAAATCGGACACATGTCTATAGCAAGTCTTAAAATTTGTTGTAGAATCGCCTCCAAAAGTTTTGCCGCTTAATTTCGGGACATCCTGTATAGTATTTGTTAAATATTTCAGCTATTTCAATGATTTTCCATATACCTTTAGGTGAATTGTTAGAGTTAAATACATTTTCGTAATGCTGTATTTTGTTATTTTTTAAGGTTTTTTTAACTTCTTTTTGCAGATGTCCAAATTTTTGATTTAGATATGAATTTTCAGGATTTTTTTTTTAATTTATAATATTTATCTCTTTCCTTAATTGTTTTTAGTAGATCGTTTGTTAGCCAACAGATTTTTGTGTTTTTTACAGATTTATTGATAATGGTTTTAGAGTTTTCGTTTATTGCAATTTTTATTGCATATGTAAGGTTGGCAAAGTTGAGTTCACTTTCTTTAGTCTTTTCCAGTTTGTCTTTAGGGCATTGTTCTGCTTTGGTATAGTCTGTTATATGGATGGTAAGATGGTATACTCTTGTTTCATGATTTTATGAGTTATGTTGCAATGTATGTTTAGGATTTTGTGATATGATATTTGTTGATTTTCTGGAGTGATGTGTGTTGTTAGGTTTGCGATGTCTGACAGAACATGATCAATTAGAGTTCCTTAGTCTTTATCTTTTTGTCTTGTCATGATATTATTGTTGAAGATTTGAAACCCATTCCCTTCAACGGTGTTAAGGTAATTGCTGTTTTTTGTGGATTTTTCTAATATGTTGTGGTTGAAATCACCCACTATTATTGTGTTTTTGTGCTATAAAATTTTTTCTTCAAATATTTTTAAGAAATCTTCATCATTTGAAGATGGTTGTTTGTATACTGCAGCTATGTGTATTTTTTCTGATAGGAGTTTTATAATTAGTAAAAGTTATTATTGTTAATTTTAAATTTTAAGTGAAAGTGGTGCAATCGGCTCTTAATAATCTAATAACGAGAAATGACGCAGATTTTGAAAATGCCAATCCGGAAGAAACTCGTTTTTTTTATTATATTTTTACATAAACTAACCAAGTCTCAGTGAATTATGTGCTAATGCTTCTTAGGTATCAAAATTAAGGAAAAAATCTTAAATAACGAATAAAAATTTAAACCTATAAAAAAACAAAAAAAAATCAAAATCAAAATAAAAAAACAATACATTACAAAGAAACATTAAAAAACAAAAAACTGGACAAAAATCACAAACTGTAAATAAACGAAAAGTACATTTCAGAAATTAAGTCGCACATAAATTATAAATCACAAAAAATAAAGAATAAATACATTTCTAAAAATGAAAAACGATGGCACTGGTAATAACTGCTGTAGTGTCTAGTCTGGTAGTCTCGGTAGTATTAAATCTTAATATGCCAATAAATTTTTTTTTTAAATCGGGACAAAAGAGGGTTCTCTCGGGGCGCCGCGCCGGGACAAATGCTTAGGTCTGGTTACCTTAACGCAGGTAGTAATTAACATTTTCAAATCACACCGGTGGCAATAAAAATTTTATAAACGGAAAAGACCCATTAAAAGGAAATGAACGAAATTCGCCGAAAAAATATTTACTGAGCTCGAAATAACCGTTAAATTTTGTTTTTAAATACATAGGAACCAAAATATGTATCCGAAATTGCTCGCTATATCCGTGAACTCGTTATATCCGATATCCGTGCTCTTTATAACCAAGTTCGACTGTATTTGTTAGAATACCTCGATATAGCCATCGATTAGCACGCGATGCAATATTTTTAGATTTTGGTCACTGTATTTGTTGTTTGGTATCGATGTTATCAGGTATCAGAACTATTTAAAATTATAGTTTTGGTAACTCCATTTAAGTGAATTTTAATAATTGGGACTCTGTGATTATGATTTTTTTTTCAAGAAATGTGGATTGGTGTTTTTGCACCATGTAAGAAAAAAACCCTACCCAACTAACAAGGCACCATAAATTTTCGGACTTTTTTGTACTTGAAAATTATGTGTTAGTGATATAACTCCTCTCTCCCCGTCCCCATATACCAATCTACACAACTGTAATGTATTGGCATGCAATTCATGCGCAAGTTTGTTCGTAACTCATAAATATTTTATTTATAATCGAGGCACGCACATGCTCCGAAGCGTTCTGAGCATTCCGTGTCCGAGAAGTCCGAGGTTCCGAGGCAATACCACGTGTTAAGTACGAGAACGAAGTTCTGATTGGTTTAGCTGGAGGGACTGTCTCTGACGTAATTGATTGCAGAAAAAAAGTTGTTGAGGCGCCAGAGGTATGTCTATATAGAATTGTTAGGTAGCAGTTGCGGTGTCAGTTTAGTTGAGACGGTTGGAAGTGCTAAGAAGCTACTGAAAAGTTCGTTCAAAAATACTTTTTACTTTAGTTTATATTTATTTGCGTTACAATTTATTTATTTTTGAATTATTAATATAAAGTGATTATTAAAAAGTATTTTATTGTTGAATTTGATTGAAGAGTTCGTTTTAAAAAAGGTAAGTTGGCGTAAAAAATATTTATTTATAAAAAAAAAATAATTCAAATTATTATATTTCTAATATTTTTTTTTAATTTTTGTGTTTTTTTTTTCATTTTAAAAATTCGGCAAAACAAATTAACGGTTTTATGCATTATTTAAAATTAAAATACGAAATACGTAACGACTTAATAAAATTGATTTTATATTTAAATTAATATATGTATAGAAATTTTACAAATATTAAAATTTTTAAAAAGCGAAAAATGTAATAAATTTCCATAATTTATAAACTTTTTGGAAATAATTTTACTTTCCTGAACTAATTTATTTAAAAAAATTACTCGTATTTACATGAATTTTTAAAACAATAGATATGCAAATTTTAAAAATTAATTCGAACGTTACTTGGAATTTTGCGATAAAGCCTTTTTTTAAATATAAATATTTTACGTATGGGTTTCATTATATGTAATTATTTTTTTTAATAAAAATTATCTAATGTTGAATAATATAAATAAAATGCACTTAAATTAAATTAAAAAAATAAACAAAAAATAAAATAATAAAAAAAATAAAAAACTACGGATAAGTGTATTTCATCTGTAGATTGGACCATTCATTTTTAGATATCTTATTAAAATCGAATTAAAAATTAAAAAAAATTAACTGCAAAAAATGGCATTTTTAGGGTAATACTAAATTCTAACGAAAATAACTTATTTATAATATTTTTTACTTCATTGATGCACTTTTCAATAAAAGTCGTTAGGCAAGTACCGTAAGTCATCCCTCAAATTTTACAATTATGAAACTTTACAAAAAAAAATAGTATCATTAATTTCACGAGTATATTTTTCGTTTTTCCTGCACGTAAATTGTAAATAAAAGTAACTATTAGCTTACCACTTCAAATACTTTTGGAATTTGTGCTTAAGGGGGTTTCAACCTTCAACATTTCTAACTGTCAAAATTTTCACGTATTTGCTAATATTTCCAGTTTTTATGGTTTATTTGAACAAATGCTTCAATAGCCCGATTAAAAAGTTCATCAAGCTTCCAGTGACTTTCAAAATAATTTTTAAAAATCTACTATAGTTGCATGGCGTCAAAATTTATGAATAAGTGAAATTACGCGCTGATCGCAAAAGTCTTTGGATTCTTGACAATTTTACAGGAAGCTTGGTGAACTTTTTAATCGGGCTATGGAAGCATTTTTTTAAATAAACTACAAAAACAAGAAATATTAGCAAAAACGTAAAAATTTTGACGGTTAAAAACTTTAAAGGTTGATACCCCCTTAATACCGAATCAAAAATTAAAAAATTTTATTCTTCAAAAAATGGCATTTTTTACTTCATCGATGCAGTTTTCAATAAAAGTCGTTAGGCAAGTACCGTAATTAATCGATCGAGAATTGGTCATCCCTCAAATTTTACAATTATGAAAATTAACAAAAAAATAGTAATATTAATTTGACGAGTATATTTTTCGTTTTTTAAAATAAAGTAACTATTAGCTTACCACTCCAAACACTTTTGGATTTACAAAAATAAAGAGCTTTGAAACTCAAAACCCTCTAAAATTAAAGCTCGTTTTCTGCTTGTACAAATAGTAAAGTCGTTTAACTATTTTTTTTAAGTACAAAAAAGTAAGAAACGATTTTCGAAACATACTAAATAAATTACTTGTAATTTTAATTCCATCAATTCCATACTAATGACCAACAGGTTTTAGAAAAAAATTGAGGTAATTATTCTTGCACAAGAAAAACAAGTTGTCTATTTTGTTGGATCAATTTTGATCGTGAATAAAAAATGAGACGAGGTGTTAAATGATTTAAAAACCGTTTCCGTTTTAATTGCAGTGCATGTCTAAAAAATTCCTCCAACCACCTCAACTTTATTACGGTTTATAACCTTCGCGGCATCTAAAAAAGCGGTTTTCAAGGCCTTAACCTCTGCCGACTCAATTAGCACAAATCTAACCAAACCCAATTAGACAGCTCGTCAATTACGAAAAACAAAACATCTCATGTTTACCTTTCAAAACATGAATCATTAATTCTCAAATATCACAAAAAATAACGTTATTAGATTACATGTTGCCACCAATTATTTGCTCACATGTTTAGTCAAGTTAATTCGATTAATTAAAACGATTTTAGTTTTTGTTTCCTTAATAATAAGTATTTTTAGCAAGCTCAAATCAATCAACCCAAATGACGTGCTTGTACATTTCCTCGAACAGTAAACATCAGCAAAAAAGAGAATCCTTTAAAATGTTTCTACGAAACACTTGATTAAAGGTCATTTTTGTTTATTAAAATAATAGATTTGATGTTATTGAACACGAGTCCGCTTTTCGACTTGTTTATTATAACATCCAACGTCAAACATTATCCTAAATGGCGCTAATCCAAGTTTAAAAATAAAGAAAGTACGCCAGTAATTATTTGAAAAACACTTTTTCCTTGATCCTCCTATGGGACTTGGCCTCTTCTGTAATTTGCACGAAATTTCAAGTGGCATTGAACATGGCCCTGAAAATATCTTAAAACTAATTGTAGTTTCCAGAAGTCCTTTACTAATTTCCAAAAGAAACTTAAGTATTCTAAGAAATCTTAAAAAATATATCAGTGCATTCATATGGAGAACAGAGAGTCACATTCTTCATTGAAGCTTATATTTAGCTAAACTAATTGTAGAGGTTTTAAAATTTAATGCAGTTTTATTATTGTTTGACATTGAAAATCCCATTAATAAACTCACTGACATTGCTATGCTCATTCATTTCTTGTCCTAATTTAGATCAAACCCCAGTCGTTTCAAATGATAGACAGTCTGTGCAACTCTAAAGTTAATAAAGTTGATAAAGCATCTTTAAAATAAGCTCTTGTAAAGAACTTTAGTGTGTAGAGTAAATTATATTAATAATCCTATTAGCAATTTTATTGACACTAATGATACGTGCTTATAGAATCTTATAAGTAGTGTATTATTATGATCGTAGGACTAAAGTGGTCGGCACCACTTTTTTGTCTTCTTTCCAAGCTACACCGGATGAAACTAGTAAAACCAACTAATTACCGTTCAATTACTCCAACTTATCTTCTGCACGAAATTGCAGTTGCAAAAAGTCATAAAGCAAATTTTCCCATAACTTTTTTTTAATTCCTTTGATTTTTTTTCATCTTGCGACTACCGAGAGGTGTAATTTATATTCTGCCCGTCCAATTGCGATTTTTTATTCCGTTGATTATACCTTAAGACTTGTTGTCTTGCAACTTGTTTTGGCTAATTTTAGTCCGTCTGAATTATATTTAGAATGAGAATGCACGCACACGTAAGAACCGGCGTAAGATTCGCGGAGGAATCCAGCGTATACAACATAACTACTCACATTCCAACCATGATGCAAAAAAATTAAAAAAATGAGTTAAGGAAGGTATTTAAAAAAGGATTAAAAAACTTATGAAGCGTCTTCAATAATTTTTATAAAAGAAATTTAAAAGCAATGTAAGATTTTTGAAAAAAACAAGAAAATAAATTTTTGACTCAATGATCAATTTTTGACTTATTCTAATGAATAATAAATATCACACTCTAATTTTCACCAAATATTTTTTTACATCAAGGCATTGCACATACAGGGTGATGATAAAGTTTGGAACATTATTCATAACTACCGTATTTAATTGTTTTGAGAAAATCGCTCGGACAGGTCAATTTTAGTTTTTAAAATGCCATCTCTTGATATAAAAAAAATATTAATGACGTCACTGGTGCTTTAGCAATGACGTCATCAGCGATTTTTTTAAATGGATGCCTCCACTTTTTTCACTCATTATCGATAAAAATTCATGTCACTTAAACAATGATATAAAAAATAATTAAATTTTTAAACAAATTTTTAAATAAAAAATCTTTTTGATTCAAAAAAGGAAATTTTTATTTTAACGAAAAAGGTTTTATAAAAATAAATTAAAATCAATTTGAAGTTACCAATAATAACAAAAGAAAGTAAATGTTTAAATAATGCGCATTCTAATGTAAAATGTTAAATGTATTTAACAAAATTTAATAAATAGTCTTGAAAAACTAATTTTTTGATTCCATTTAAATGTAAGAAAGTTTACAAAAAATAAAATTTTAAATTTACAATTTATTGAAATCAGGCAAAATAAATCTTATACAACATTCAAATTTTTCAAATTTAATAGTACAAATTAATTTTAAGTTTACATTAAAAAATTTTTAAACGAAAATTTGTTTACAAATGCAACAATTTTTTTATATCATCGTTTAAGTGACATAAATGTCTATCAAAAACGAGTGAAAAAAGTGGGGGTTTCCATTTAAAAAAATCGATGATGACGTCATTGCTTAATCACCAGTGACGTCATTAATATTTTTATTATACCAAGAGATGGGATTTTAAAAACTAAAATTGACCTGCCCGAACGATTTTCTCAAAAAAATTAAATACGGCAGTTATGAATTATGTTCCAAACTTTATCATCACTCTGTATAATTTCTACTGTATTTTATAACTTATTTTGATATAATTTGAAATATTTTCGAAAAATGTGGGTGTGTCTGTGCAACCACAATAAAACTTTTGTTACTTTTTATGTAAAACATTTCGTTTTCGTTTATGAGCTAAGGTCGAAATTTTTAACTCAAATTTAGTTCTGAGATTTTTCAGAAAGTAATTACTCTAGGTCATGGGTAAATTTGGAAATATCTAGAAATTTTTAATTTATATTTTTAAAGCTCATTATTTGAATTATTTTCTAAAAATCTAGGTGTTTTTGCTTCTATAATTGAGTTTGATATAGCTTTTCCAGTTCGATTAATTTCAGCTAAAATTTAATCCAGGAGTTTTAGGTTTTTCAGAAAATCATTTATTTTTCGATAACGTAGGTGCCGTAACGTTTGGTAAAAAAACTTGAAATATGAAATATGAGGAATAAACTTCCTCATTCGACTCCCAATAAATATTATACTTAAAAAGCCCCTCAGAAACAGATGACACATATATGGAGATTTTAACCGTAGAGTTAAAAAAATTGGATGTTAACATACGTTCTGTCTATTTTTTGCTAAATAAAATATTAGTACAAAAAAATATAACAAATTAGTTAATTGGGTTGGTAGGCTAATTCTACCGTGGTTTAAAGGGGATCTTTTTGAATAAGTTGGTCCTCATCTACACCTTTCCCAATTGTTTTTCAGGAAGGATCAATTGTGTTTCATTCAAACTAAAAGCCCCAGAAATTTTTGATTACCTAAATATAACACTTTCCCCAAATCAGCCATGTCTTTTCCATGGCTAAAGTAGCTGCATGATCGATTTTAGTCTGTTGTGCTGCACGAGGACATTCACCACCAACAATTGTATTCTTGTCTTCATAAATAATATTCCTAGCTTCTAAGTGAGCTAACATTTGAGTCATGAATCCAGGAGCCATAGCCTTAATATTAGAACATATTATTTCATTTGGGTTTAACATGTTGTCTAAAAAAGGAGATGAGTATAATATTCTTACTGGTGTATTCTTAAATTGCCAAAGCACATTTTTTATGAATTGTATGTGTGTATGTGCACAATCAACTCCAAAAAACTTGACTTCCTGATTTTTTACAATTGGTCCATTATGAAATTAAATTGATTTTTCTGAAATACAATTAACGATTCTGACGTAGGTACAATTGATACTTTCTGAAATTAAATTGTTTTATTTGAAATACAATTGATGCTTTCTGAAATACTATTGGAAGGGGTGTTCTTCCACTGGTCGTACGATAATCGTCCTATAGTCTTTCGGAAAGCTCTATGCCTTTTGGGTCGAAATTACCGTATTTGAAACACAAAACCATTGAAGACCTGTCCATCTATCTTCTATTCATAACATCTTCGTCTTGATTGGACGCGAACAGAATGATGTGTCGAAATTGTTCATTTTTCTCTACTTGATAATCCATTTTGAATGCGGATAATTGAATATAGTAATAAATGTATTGTAAAACTAAATACATTATCTTATGAAGCAGAAAATTTTCTTTGAAATTACCTTTGGATATTTGTTGTACTTTTTAAATTGAGAAAATTGAGATTGCTATTACTAACACCTATTGCAATGTACTTTTTGAGAAAGCCTTTGCAATCCGTTTATTAATACTAGTCGTTTTTCATTTATGCTCAAATATTATTCTGAAAGAAGATTGAGTCCAGTTTGTTTAAAACTAACCGAGATTCTAAAATTAAGAATAAAAAAGGAAACGATTAGCGATTACTCCACAAGGTAAACACTCATCAATTTTGTATATAAATTAACCTTCCAAGGTCAAAGCTGTGTCCAAAATTTTCAGAAAATATATATACCGGAGTATAATTTCATAATATTCTTGAGAAGTTTTTTGAAGTAGGCGTAGATGATCATGGGATGAAGACAAATGAAAATTAGAAAGTGTTTTATCACATTACTTTGCGACTAGTTTCCAATTACAGGTAAACGTCGTTTTGCGCCGGTTCGATTTACGCCGATTCACAATTACGCCGGTTGGTGCCGACGTGGGATTTTCCGAGTTTCCGTGTTAGTTTTCGTTTTGTTTTTAAGAAAAATAAAAAGATATGATTATATTTTTTATTTTATTATAAAGTTAGTTTCATTATGGGCGACAATAGTGATTCAGAACCCAAACATAGTGCGAAAAAAGCATGTGTGTTCATTTTACGCCGGTGTCTCTCGGAAAGGAACCCCGGCGTAAAACGACGTTTACCTGTATATCAAAAGCTTGAAAAAGGTTGAAATATTCAGCCGAGTTTATAATTTTCATTTGTCCTCATCCCATGAGTATCTTAAATTATTGTTGTTGCTGTTTTTTAATTCATAACTGATTTTGATAAAATTTGGAATATTTTCAAAAAAATTAGAATCCAAAAACTTCATTAAATTCAAGACCGTCATAACTCAAAAAAGGATTTTTATGAAATTAAAGCTTAACACATTTCTAAAAGTGAGTTTTTCAACTGTAGATTCGACGTCCTTCTATTTAAGAAATATTAATAAAATCTACTTTGAGGTAAAAAGCTTTAAAGTACCCTTTTTTGAGTTATGACGGTCTTGTATGTAATGATCGATATCACTTTTCATTTCCTGTTATGCTAAAAATATCACTTTATTGAAAAATTCAGTTAAAATTTTTTTGAGTTTTCAGAAAATAATGTTTTTTTTCAAAACAATTTCAGCTACTGAAAAGTTTGAGAGCTAATACCGGTTTTCCAAACGGACAAGTCGAGTTGATGCTTTGTATTTAATTTAAACAAATCCAAAACTCCAGTGAGGAAACAGGATATTGTTCTAGTTTTTTTTTATTTCCTGTCATTTTCAATTGAGTTGAAGTCGAAAAACTACAATTATTTTTTGAGAGGAAGATTTCTTATTCCTTGCTTTTGGTGGTTTGTACAGTGGTCTGGGATCTAAATGAAGGTTTCTTGGATCTAGGGTAAAATTCATAGAATTGTACCCAAACCACTTTGCCTTAAAATATTAGCCCGCTGAAGGTTTATTAAATTTCTAGAAATGTCTTCTTTTCCACTAGTACTGAGAAATTACGTTCTTCAATTTCCTTTCTATTTCTGATTTATTTGCAATCGTAAATGTAAAGAAAACGCCAACAAAACACTACCTCGCTATTTTCAGAAACGAAAAACACAACAGAAACAGTCGCCAAAAATACAATTCTTCAAAAAGTTTGTAAAATTTCAGAGTTTTGTTTTGTCGACATGAGTTTCTGGTTTCCAATTTGTCCGTTTGGTGCAAAACTGGGAGCTTAAAATTGTTAGAAATATATACAGGGTGTCCTGTTCGTGGTTCACCAAACGTCAAGGTTAGAAAGTAGAGCAAATTTTATTAAGAAAAAACCAAAAAGTAGGGGTCTATCTTTTATGGTTTGAAAGTTACAGAGGTTTGAATTTGACATCGCCTGTTTTTGCCAGAAATCAGTAAATGATCAATAGTTGCTTAATAATCAATTTTTAAAAGCAAAAGTTAAATTTTGATGGCTTTTGAAACAGTTCTATTATTAAATAATAACAAAAATGAAGGCGCACCTCAATTGTAACTAACTATGCTTAGAATCAATTCTCATAGGAGTAAGTTTAGAAGGCTCTAGTGAGTGCATAAAAAGAGTTAGGGTTTCAAAATTTTTCATAATTTCTAGAGAATTTAACGAATTTTTAGAAAATTTAAAAAAAAACACGCCCTTAATAGGTCATATCTTGGAGAAAATCTTCAAAAACTCCTAAAAAAAAAACATTTTTTATGGATTTTTTTTCTTTTTGATTTTTTTAAATACTTGATAAACGAATTGTGTTTTATCATTGTTACCAATGGAAAGAGGATACTTTCAGCTTTCAAAAAATTTTTTTTAATCTTTTTACTAAGTTTTTAAGCAGCTATTGATCATTTACTGATTTCTGGCATGCCAAATTCAAACCCCTGTCACTTTCAAACCATAAAAGATAGACCCCTACTTTTTTGGTTTTTTCGTGATAAAATTTGCTCTACTTTCTAACCTTGACGTTTGGTGAACCACTAAAGGGACACCCTGTATATTTATTGAAGAAGTTACAAACTTTTACTCATGTCTCAATTGATGTATTTTCATTGAAAAAAAAATATGGAAACGGAATATAAATATCGACAATATTTAATTAAAAAGCAGATTTTTCATCTGCGATTAGTTTGAAAATTTACAACTCCATTGTTTCCAACCCTTTCATTTACAAAATTACTTTAATTGAAAAATTTTAATTTCAAAATTATGTTTATTATGGAGTCATAAATGCCAGAAAATTATAAAGGTTGCTGATTGATAACACGGTAGGTGCTTATTAATTAAAATTATAAAAATTATTGCAAATTTGTGTCGCTTTCACTGCATTATAATTAAAATGAAGCCCACACAATCATTTCAATCGCGTAATTAAGAAGGAAATTATTTGCTGCGTGTAATTACGTTAAGCTTGCAATTATTTTGCTGTAAAAGGAGCTTTTTACAAAAGTCGTGCTTATTAAGTAGTAACTATTTATGCATTTGTACCACGATCGTCAAATTACTACTTTACAACTTAGCACTTTTTATTTCCATTAATTACATGATATTCAAAAGTAATAAAAGAAGCAATTTTTTTTTTGGAAAATCAGTTATTTTGAAGCCAATTTTTTATCAAGGGTAATAAACTTAACTTCTAAAATATTCCTTACACCAGCGCTTTTATAATCAAATTGGGTTAATGACCTGTTTCAAGTTTCATTGCTCATTACATAAAAGTTTTATTATAATATTAATTTAAACAAATTATTATTTGTTTAGTCTGATTGCGTGAAGAATTATTAGTGTTTATATTTTAGCAACAAATTGAAATTGATTTGTTATCAACCTCAAGCTCATCCGCAATCATTATTGGAAAATTACGATTGACTCCGGGGTCGTCTTATCTTAGAATTAGAACAAGGCGCAGATTAAAACCGTTTTATTAGATTTAAAAAAGGAATTTCTTGACACTTTGACCGAAATAATTGCGGACGTACTGTGCTGCGATATTTCAGGAAAGACGCTCCAGATTTTGAAATGAAACTTGGCACGTGCTTATGAAAAGATTCGCTTGGTTAGGAATAATAATTGGCATAATTTTACTTCTCTTCAATTAAAAATATATTTTTATATGCTAGTTGATTGCATTTACAGTTGGAACATTAAACAATAGCAATTAACTTTTTAACACTCTATAAAAAAGCAGATTATTCCTCAAATTTTGAACACCTAATATTATCGGTACCAAATCAAAAATTTTGGTATAATCAGGAAACAATAAATTCCAACTTGAACTAATCTTTATAATCATGAACATCTGCTACATGTTACGCCTCATCGGCAACATCAGAAAACTAAAGGCTAAAAATATAAGCGCAAAACTTAACACCAAAGTATAAAAATTAAATAATTAACATACTGATGAAAACAATAGTTTCGTCAATTTTCTACAAGCACTTTCTTATAGTTTCAAAAATTTTGGGTTTTGCGGATTTTTTTCAAATTTTATCCTAATTTTGGTAAGAAATCAAATATGACCAAAATTCTTAATTAAAAAAATATAAACTAAACTAAAAATATTGGACTCTTCAACTTGTTTTGTAACTTATGCTGATTTATTATTTTGGTAAAAGCGAGAAATGAGGATATCCTTAGTTTCTTTTGTTAAATAAATTTAGAAATGATGTGTTTTTTCATGTTTTAATTAAATAAGTGAGAATTTTGCAATTTACCAATCGTGTTAATGGATTAAATTAGTACAAACGTGTAATTTGGTATTTCTTTGTTTCAGGATATAAAGAAATTAACAGAAATAAGAAGTGGCCAATTATACTATGGCATCAGTTGCATCTGAAAAAAGGATAAAAGGTAGAATTTCTAAAATTACTCACTACTCATTATTTTATTTTGGGTTGTTGTGTTTTTTCTTAATTAATACTCTTTTACAAAGAAATTTAATTTTATTTTTTTAGAGTTACCTATTGAATTTTATTTTTCTTTCATATTTTAATTACATTTTTTCGAAAATCAGTTAATAAATTTTTTCTCATTTTTATAGTTTTTTTTGGAAATCAGTTACGGTTATTCAAGGAAACCGATTGTAATTATTAAATATACAATTCTAAGAAACCCACTTATTCATAGCATCCCAAGTATTTCCATAAAAACCATTATTCATTCATTTTTAATTAGTGTAAAACATAAACAACGCAATTGAGTACATGATGCAATATTTCCGATTGATCTCAAGTTTGATCGAAATTTCCGTCGTAACTTTTATGTTTTATGATTACTACGTTTAATGGATAACGTCAAATAGTGGAGTAATTAATAATTAATTACTTGCTACGACTTATTTTATTACAGCCTGATCTTGATGTCTGGGTTTAAAGTACTAAATGCGTTGTAAAATACTTATCTGTAAACTTATTCCTTTTTTTTAATTGGAAAATTATGCAAATGATAACTAAAACATGATTGTCTCTTAAAACGATTAATTAATCACGTTAATACCATAAAAATCCTGTTAAATCAACAACAAATTTAATAAATCAATTTGATATGAATAACCGCAAAATTATTGTTTAATCAGAAACGAATGAAATCATTTTAGGTTTTACGTTTGATTCATCATTTTATGATAAGTAATAAAATTTCTAAATGAAGTTACTAATGGTGGTTATTTTTTATTTTTAGATAAGATATCATGTCGGCAAGTACTGAATTTTATGGTGATTTTGGGCTTTATGTTCAATTACATGTTGCGTGTAAATTTGACGATAGCAATCGTCGAAATGGTTGCAGACGATGTTGTAGATTCGAATCAAAATCACACCCAACCAATTGCTTACACCGCAGAGGGGACGAAATTCCAGTGGGATAAATACACGCAAAATAATATACTTGGAAGCTTCTTCTGGGGTTATATCCTCACCGAGCTTCCAGGTGGACGATTAGCTGAAGTAATTGGTGCTAAGCGAGTATTCGGTGGTGGTATGCTTGCTGCCAGTTTACTTACCCTTATTACCCCAGGTGCCTGTGTATGGGGTCCAATACCTGTGATAGTTTTAAGAGGTTTACTCGGGTTCTTCCTAGGAGCAACTTGGCCTTCAATCCCTCCAATGGCTTCCAAATGGATCCCTCCAATGGAACGTTCCAAATTCATTGCTAACATGATGGCTAGCTCTTTGGGTGCAGCTATTACCATGCCAGTATGCGGCTTCCTTATTGCACAATGGGGATGGGAAAGCGTTTTCTACATCACTGGCGGAATTGGTGTATTCTGGTCCATTTTCTGGTTCTACTTAGTTTTTGATTCACCTGCTCAACATCCAAGAATCTCTCCAGAGGAGAGAATGGATATTGAGACAAGAATTGTACAAGAGTCTGGAAGCAAAGGTGCTAAACCTAGCAGAGTACCATGGTTACAAATATTTACCTCAGCTCCTGTTTGGGCTATAATTATTACGCATGGCTGCTCTGTTTTCGGATACTTTACCGTTGTTAATCAGTTACCCACTTACATGAAGGAGGTTCTTCATTTTAATGTTAAGAAGAATGGCTTGTTATCAAGTTTACCTTATTTAGGTAAGTAATTTTATGCATCCATGTTCTTATCTTTAAAAATTTAAACTACAATAATTTTTCTTCTTATATCCCAATACTTTTCCCAACTTAGAATTATAGTATTAGTTAGCTCCTAAATTTAGTCCCATCGATTTTGGTTTTATTGAGTCTTCACTTCAACTTTACTGTTGAAATTTTCGGCACCAACAATTTTGAATGAATAAATGATAAAAACCACTTTTTTATTTTACAATTAAATACCAATTATTTCTAGTATACTGTTTCTGCTTTGTATCTGCAAAGTATTTTGTTGATTATGCTTATAATTGTCCATAATAATTTGTTTTAATTGGATTAAACAATAAATGGTTTGTTTTAAATCAATATTATCTTGAATTAAAGGAAAAGGAAAAATACGTTGAATTAAAAGGCTTCTCCAGTAACTAAAAATGTCATTGTTTTCCTGTTGCTCCATATCGAGTAATTATTCAGTCTGGTATTGTTAAATGTTAAAGTTTAACAGCCTGAATAATTTGCTTTTTATTTAGGTTACTCTAGGGCTTTAACATTTTTTATTTTATGTGGACAGTTTACACCATTATTTATACCGAGATGAATAAATTTTAAGCATTTCATATAAAATAGTTTTGAAAATTTGGCACCTTATTTGAACATGCCGTTTTAATTTTTTATCCTTAAATAAATTTTTAATTATCTCTTA
Source organism: Stenus bimaculatus (assembly GCA_963971135.1). NCBI lineage: Eukaryota > Metazoa > Arthropoda > Insecta > Coleoptera > Staphylinidae > Stenus > Stenus bimaculatus. The sequence goes on from OZ020187.1 coordinate 16,197,546, forward strand.
AAGTGCTCATATTTAATTATGAATGGTCGTTTTAAAGGCATTTAAAACAAAAGGAAGTGAAGTTTTTTATGATTTAAAGTACTGACCTTTAGTAAATACCTTTCCTACCATTAATTCCACTGGAAAGATTTGATCTTGGGATAAAATGTGGCAGCAATGTCTGCTTACATTTTCATCACTTCCTCTACACACTCAAGGATAATTAAGTTCAACATTACATGTTAAAATATTAATTAATGCAGACTTTATGGCAGTAATGCCTTTAACGTAAATTCTTTTCAATGACGCAAATAAAGTTTTAATTTTATTAAATAATAATATAAACAATTTTGTTTACTTGATTACATGTACTATAAACTATGGAAGTATAAACATTTTTTTATAAAATTTAAATATTATCAAATTATTGGCTACCAAAACTGATTTTTTTTATTAAACTTTCTGCATTCCGATCAATGTGGATAATTTTAGACCAGAAACGTAGAAACTAAATACTATTTCAAGTTCAAGTAAAAAAATTGTGTTTTATTAAATTATTAAAAATCCTTAGCTACTCACTGGTGTTTTTAAAATTTCAGGATATTTCAAATATTACTCTTAAAATTTCAAAATTCAATGAATTAAAAATAAGATGCTAATGCTTAAAGTGTCAAGCAGATCACAAGAAATTTTCCTATAAAAGAAAAATTACCAAAAACGATAAAATTTTTATAAAAATAATGAAATGATTAAATATTAAAAGTAAACATTTTGTTGCTAATTTTACATATTCTGATATGGTGCCACCTTGCATGCCTTTAGCATGCGATTAGATAACAAAAATATTAACTAATTTCGATAACCCTTTTAAAAGTCAATCAGCAGAGCAACAGGTTCGAAATTTGTTATTTTATTGTTTGTTTTTACTTATAGCAATAAATTTAATTAAACACGTGTTTTATTACACAATTCAAGTTCAATGTTATTATCATTTCTCGTGTTACGAATAGAGCCAAAATTTGTTGGCGGAACGATTGACTTACAAATTGCAAAATTATGTTGATGAATATATGGAGCCGTATCTTGCATAACGCAACTAAAATGTGTCTATCCTTGAAACAATTGAAAATAATACTAAATATGACAGCTTAAAAATGTAAATACTTAGCAATTATGAAAAACCTAAATAAGGTATTATGTAGTTTAGAATTATCTAAAATTAGCTATCATTTCAAATTAGGTATATTTTATAATTTTTTTTTTCTATTTAGTTCTGAATAATCTTATTAAACCAGTTTTTTTTTAATTTAGAATAAAATACAATTTTGGTGTTGATCCCTTTTGTAGTTTTCAAAAAATTATTAAATCTAAAAATATATAAATGAGGAAATCTTAAAAAATGTCACTTTAGAGTCAAACTTAGTTCAGAAATTTTAGATTTTTCAGAAATAAGTTAATTCCTTGAAAAGTCAAATTTCTTTCTTTTTTGTCTGAAAACTCATCTAAATCCCTTTCCAAAAAATATAAAACTTTGGTTTTATTAGTGAATATAAGGTTTTTTGTAAGGTTTTATTATTTAAACATTATCCAAGTTTAAGATTTTAATAATTTTCTTTAAATAAATTGTTTGGAAGTCTTTAAATGAACTCTTCAGCAGAGCCGGATCTAGGGTGGAGCGAGTGGGGCACTCGCACAGGGTGAAAGTCAAAGGGGGGCGCGAAAAAAGACAATTTTTTTAATTAAAATTAGTTGTAGAATAGCCTCCTAAAGTTTTGACGCTTAATTTCTGGACACCCTGTATACAATATTATTTTTTAATTTTGTGTGGGGGGGGCGCCAAATTTGCATGGTGCCCAGGGTGACAAAATGTGTAGATCCGGCTCTGCTCTTCAGGGACGGATTTGTGGCTAAATTTTAGCAAATATATAGCGATTTTATTATGGGAAAACTAGTCGACAGATTTATGCCAAATATTTTTAAAATTGATCTAGGTGCTACATGTTTCTAATATAAAATTTTTGTATTGATAACTTTTATAGTATTTAAGAAAATTATTAAAATTTATAACTTGGAAAATGTTTAAATAATAAATTCTTCCAAAAAATTTTTTTTTCTAAATGAAAATCCTTAAACGGTTGGTGTTCCATAACTCTGTAAATAAAACATCTTGAAACCAACCTACTCTAATGCATTTCGAGGATTCGATTGCTCATCTTCTGAGATACATTAATTATTAAAAATCTAATATTACATAGTCGTAATAATAGTACAAAAAAATCTGAAAATCACTAATTAAACCAAAGTTGTATATTTTTTTGGAAACGGATTTAGATGAGTTTTCAGTCAAAAAAGAATTCGATTCTGAGTTCTGGACAAAAATGTGTAAAATCTCACTTTCGAGTCAAATTTAATCCAGAAATTTTAGATTTTTCAGAAAAATGTTATTTCCACGAAATCGTAAACTTGGAAAATATTTAAATAATAAATTCCTAAAAAAATTACATTTACTAATTAAACTACAGTTTTATTTGTTTTTTGAAAATTTTCGATTTTTAGTCAAAAAAATGAACCATTTTGTTATCACCTTTCTTTTTTGAGTTCTGGACAAAATTGTGCAAAATCCTACTTTAGAGTCAAATGTAGTCCTAAAATTTTGAATTTTTTTAGAAAAAGGTTGATATCTCGAAAATATTGATCTTAGAGAAATCTTGCTATCTCCATTTCTGACCTATAACCATATTTTGTTCATACAAAAAATAATTCCCACGAGTAGTATTTTTCCAATTTCACTTCTATTCAAATGCTATTGCAAGTTAATAAAATGTCTACTTTTTTAGTAAGAATTTGCATACAATTTTGCTCAATGGCATATTTAATGATGGAAATTAGAATTGTCGGTACTCTTAAACGGGTTTTTCACGACGCATAATAAAATATTTATGCATGTAAATCATATGCAAACAAATGCTCAAATCGTTACCTTATAAAAAATGCTCATTTCAATTATAATATAGACACATAATGTAACCTACCATTATAGCAATTTTTACGACCAGTTTTTGCACCTTCTTAAACCGTTATATGCGCTCTATTGCTTTCAAGCCAAGCCAATGTATCATAATTATGCACTTTACGTTTCGATTTTAAAAAATGTATTAATTCCCCGAAAAGAAAAATTACATGTAGTTTCTAAATTTTTCCTTTCTTGGAAAAGTAACTTCGATTCACAGATCCCAAAATTTGTCTTGTCACGATTGGTAACCTCAATCAGATCGATTGTTATTTTTCCTTCAATAGCAAATAATAGAAAAGTGAGTTCCATTAATCTTATAGTTGTGGTAAAATCATTAGTTTTTTTTCCGTGGTGTAGATCTCCAAAAAATGGATCTTCAAAACGTACTTATATAGTACTGTCTAATTGATTTAGTGTGTCACTGTTATCAGAAAGACCTAGCGGATATAGAAGATCATCTACAGAACTATTGTTAAAGTGGTGCACCAAAGTTTTCTTTGACCACTTTATATAAATTACATCCTGAAGCTACTACTTCACTTCGTTATTAATTAAGAACTATTGTTGTTATCCTGGCCACCTTACGGAGTAGGTGACAATTGTTGTTATTTGATACAATAGATATTTTGATCCATTTTTTGCGTTTTCTGTAAAATCTGTCAATGATCATCCGGATATCTTCCAAGGATAGTCAAAATGTTTGTGAAACTCCCTTGGGTCCTTTCATTACATTATATTTTTTAAATTATATTTTTCTTTATAAAAACATTGATTTCTAACGAATGATATTTTTGTTACAGCAAAATACGCAATGGCAATAATAGCAAGTTACTTAGCAGATAGACTACGTCGTACCGGAAAGCTTTCAACAACTGCCACAAGAAAAAGCTTTACAACGTTTGCTGTTCTCACCCCAGGACTTTTAATGATCCTACAAGCCTTATTCGGCCAAGATCCTGCGATATCTGTTACCATCTTCACTTGCTCTCTTTTCTTCAACGGTGCAGTAACCGCGGGTTATTTAGCAAATGGTTTGGATATCGCACCCAACTTCTCAGGCACAATCTTCGGAATGGCCAATACCTTATCCTCTCTCGGAGGTTGGATTTCCACCTTCATGGTAGCTGTCCTTACTCATGAAAATCACACTTTCGAGCAATGGCGTTTCGTCTTCTGGATCCTCGTTATCGTCTACACCCTCGGCGCACTCACTTTCCTCTGTTTTGGTTCCGGAGAACTTCAGCCTTGGAATAACGACCCCGTAAAGCCAAGCGACTTCAAAACTCAGGAAATGCAACCATTAAAGAGCAAAGAAAAGGAGAAAGAAATTTTGGCGTGAATGCCTATTAAATAATAGCGGGACGCTCGTTTCTCAATACTCTTTTTATTTAATTTTCTTCAATTCACCGGAAGTTAGTACAAAACTGTAAAATATCATTGAATGATATGAGTTTACAGCAAGTAATTGAATAAAAAACGTTTATCGATATTTAAATTATTTATTTTTGTTTCATATTTTTAACGAAGACGTTGTGCGCGCAATTGTGATTACTTGTGAAAAAATTGTCCCGAACGGTCTCGAATTTACAATAAATTAATTAAGTATTTAAGCGAATTGTATATTATAATTATATTGAACGATAAACATATCCGTTTACATGAAGTAAACGTATTTTTATATTTATAGAAAGTTAGGTATTTACATTATTTGTAAACTATTATTTTTTAATAAAAGTATTTAATAAAATATTTATTTTTTTATTTCTTCCTGTATATCCATGACATAACTTAAAATTATTAGAAATACTTAGCCACATCACTAAAAATAGAAGATCTTATTTTAGCCAATGCTATTAAAACTCAATAATAGTCGTTTATTATGTAAAATAAATTTTAAGCTACAAAATCCAGACATAATTAGGAATACTTTTGGTATTTGTACAACAAAATATTATTTTTCGATTATTTTCTTCGTATATTTTCATAAAATAATAAAATTGTGTGACCTTACCAAAAAATTGTCTTCGTTAAAATAAAGAACTAACAGGAAATGGCTTTGAGATCTTTTTCTATTTATAAATAAAATCCATTGACTTTAAAGTGACTCTGGTAGAAAACAATGCAATTACTACAAAAATTTAATGAAGAATGACATACAGTTTCTACAACCAACAACTAATACATTATATTTGTAAAATTATTTCTAAATTACTAAAAGATCTGTCGTAAATACTTCACAAAATAAAGTTCATGTTAATTATATCAAGGTCTTGTGGAGTTAAAGACAAAAAGTCAATAATATAAAATGGAAATTTTTTAGTTGTACAAAACCCAAATACCTGGAATTTTTATTTCGATTGCTGTAGTCGATTAATTTTAAAACGACCATATTTTAAATATTAGTCACAGCGCATTATTGCCATTCTGCATATCTCGCACATTCCAAGGAGTGCACTTTGGGTGCCCCAGTTACTAATAAATATTTAATTAAATATAAAATATTACATATTAGGTATGACGTAGATTTAATTTGTAAACATCTTTGTAATTTTAGCATATGTACAAGCCTTAACAATAAAAATCAGTAATCAATAATTGCTCGTTCTCTTCTACTACTTGAATCAAGCACGCACCCAGCCTAAACGCCAAGTAGTTCCACCTACCCATCAGCATCACTTGGGTCAAGCATGCTCCAAACGAATGCGGCCAGTGGTCGTTCCAACCCTTCTACACCACTTAGGTCTAGCACGCACGACAACTAACCGCCAAACGGCTCCTTCAAAAAACTTTCAATACTTGGGTCTAGCACGTAATACGCCTAAGTGCTAAGTAACGCAACTATAAATATAGGTCTGCAACTTTGTTCAGAACTAAAAAATTAATAATAAGAATTGCTGTATGGTGGATAGCGTATACAGGGTGTCCCAAAACGTGCCAGCAATATTTCAAGGATGAATTCTAGAACTTATTTAGAATTGAAAAGTCCATATAAACATATACAGGGTGGTGATAAAGTTTGGAACCAAGGTCATAATTTCCGTAAAAATTTTTTTTGTAAAAATCGCTCGGACAGGTCAAATTTTGTTTTAAAAATGCCATCTTTTGGAATGAAAAAAATATTCATGACGTCACTGATAACTTCACTATGACGTCATCATCAATTTTTTTAAATGGAAACCTCTACTTTTTTTACACATTTTTCATAGACCTTTTTATCATATTAATGATCACATAAAAATATTTAAAAAAATTTCAACCATTTTTGAAAAAAAAAATAAATTTATTCAAAACAAATTTATTAATTCTCAATGAAAATATGGCAAGAAAAATAAATTAAACTAATTTTTAGTTTAAAAATAACAAATTATTATTGAAAATATTCGAATTGTTCTTCTTTACACAATTGGAATTTTCTTAAAACTAATTTTAAATAACTTTTAATGAAAAAGGTAATTAAAATAAAATGTTTGAGTAATAATAAACTTAAAATAAATAAAATTGTAATTTATTATAAATATGAAAAAGCTTTTGATATTGAAAATTTATTGAAATAAAAATTGCCTTTATAAAAGTGCTTTAGTTGACGTTATTTTGTATGGCAAATAAAATTTTAAATCCATTTACCAATGCTTGAATAGCTTACTTCGTTTGTTTAATAATAATCAATAATTATTAAGTTTTGCGAAATTAAAAATGCCTCGTTTAAGCGAACGCGAAAGAATCGAAATTTTAATTATGGTAGGATACGGCGATAGAAAAAGAACCCATGGGGAAGCTTGTGCTTTGTTTAATGAGCAATATCCAAATAGACCGCAAATCTCAAGATCTACAGTAAGTAAGGTAGTTACCAAATTTGCAGAAACAGGATTTGTAGGAGATTTGCCTCGACAAGGACGGCCTCAAGTGAATGAAGAAACCAAATTAAATTTATTACTTGCGATTGAAGAAAAACCCAATATTTCAACAAGAGATATTTCAAGAAATAATAATGTGGATCATTCCTATGTCGCAAAATTATTAAAAAAGGAAAAGTATCACCCATACAAAATTAAACTCATACAAGAGTTAAATGAATATGATCCCGATCGCCGACTGCAATTTTGTGAAGAAATGTTGGCGCGATGTGATCAAAATCCAAATTTATTATAATTTTCTCCGATGAAGCTACCTTTCAATTGAATGGATCAGTGAATCGAAATAATTGTAGGTATTGGTCACAGGAAAATCCTCATTGGGTCGTAGAATCCCATAGTCAAAGACAGGCAAAGTTAAATTTATGGGTGGGAATGATTGGCAGACGTTTTATAGGACCTTACTTTTTTAATGAAAACCTTACTGCCGAAAGATACTTGAATTTTTTGCGGACTGATTTGCTACCAGTTTTACTTCGTATTTTCCCCAATTGTGAAAATCGCAACATTCCTAACCAAAACATTTGGTTTCAACAAGATGGGGCTCCTCCACACTTTGGCAAGGCGGTGTGAGAATTCCTTAACACCACGTTTCCAACAAATGGATAGGTCGGAGGGGACCAATTGAGTGGCCTCCGCGATCTCCCGACCTAACGCCCTTAGATTTTTTTTTGTGGGGACATTTAAAATCAAAAGTTTATTTCAATAGACCTAATAATTTACAAGAATTGGAGCTTAGAATTAGGACGGAATTGCAACAAATTGACGAAGAAGCAATTAACAATAGTATTCAGAGTGTCTACACTCGAATGGGACAATGCCAAATGATCAATGGGGAACAATTTGAACATTTTCGTTAAAATTTGTTACTTGTAAATTAAAAATTTACTTTTTTTTGTAATATTTTCATTGAGAATTAATAAAATTTTTTTTGAGTAAATTTATTTTTTTTTTTCAAAAATGGTTGAAATTTTTTTAAATATTTTTATGTCATCATTAATATGATAAAAAGGTCTATGAAAAATGTGTAAAAAAAGTAGGGGTTTCCATTTAAAAAAATTGACGATGACGTCATAGTGAAGTTATCAGTGACGGTATGAATATTTTTTTCATTCAAAAAGATGGCATTTTTAAAACAAAAATTGACCTGTCCGAGCGATTTTTACAAAAAATTTTTTACGGAAGTTATGACCTTGGTTCCAAACTTTATTACCACCCCGTATATGTCCTAAATGTAACCGTTAACGAGTTATTGATTGTTGTAGAATTTATCTGGGTAAAATTTTAATTCAACGAATTTTTTTAAATATTTTTTTATTGATTACATCATTATTGTTTATCACAAGAAATGTTCAAAATTATCACCATTGTGTTCGATAGCCGCACCACGCAAAAGAGATCGTTGGGTTCCCAATATGGTTGCCGGGTTATTCCTGGTAATATCGCCAGCCTGCTGCATTCTTTGGCGTAATTCTTCAACTGTCTTCAATTCAGTTGCATAAACAATCTGTTTCATGTGACCCCAAAGATAAATATCCAATGGAGTCAGGTCCGGCGACCGTGGTGGCCATGTAACGGGTCCTCCTACTCCAATCGGATAAATTCTACTACAATCAATAACTCGTTAACGGTTACATTTGGGACATATGTTTATATGGACTTTTCAACTCTAAATAAGTTCTAGAATTCATCCACGAAATATTGCTGGTACGTTTTGGGACACTCTGTATTTATACTGCTCACTCTAAAAATGTAATATACATGACTGTTTTGAGCGTAGAAAGCAAAACAAAGAATTAGTTAGACCAAATAACCCTTAATGCTTATTCCAGTCTCAGTTTACATAATACACGTAATAGGATATTTTATGTTTTTAATTTTAGATTTGTTTTGGCTTCAATTTATTGATAAAGTTTAAAGTAATCCAATATTCCAAATGCCAAATAATTTTCTATATTAAGATAGTTAAAATAAGTACAAAACACTAAACCTTTTTTTTAATATTATAAATGCTCAACACCTGTAGCAATATCACATTGAAAAACTAAAAGTTTTAATGTTTAATTATTATAAAATTGACAATAACATTGTTTAGAAGAATTTACGTGAAACAATTTATATTAAAAATTAGTATTGTTGATAAAAACTACCAACTTATACATATAAAAGGCTATTGTTTGTACCTGGGCTTGCTTATGCTTGAAACTACATATTTTATAGGTGCTATCGTTGCAGATAGTGAGGCACAATTCACATCCCAATTTTTTGTTTGGTTTAGGACCGCACCTAATAATGCAAAGATTTTGTGTAATGGTAACGTCTTTTTAGCTGATTTTACAAAACATTTGGAGAGATTGCGAATTGAGAAGAATTAAGAAAGAACGATTCTTGTGTTAGCACGCTAGATGCCCATTTTTTTCTATTTTTTACTCAAAACTGCAAAAAGAAAATCCTGAAATATGCAAAAATATACTAGTTATTTATACCTTTTTATCTGAGTTAATAATTTTTTTTTATCAATTTTTCCGATCTTCCGTACTAGGTCTATGTATTATTTCAACGAAATATAGCTTGGAATTAATTAATATATAATATATGTAGGTGTATGTTACAGCGAAAGTGGAAAATGCAGTGATTGTTTACAATTACTAGTGAGTATAAACATTCATTTATGAAATCAGTGAAAGATTAAAATAAAACCATTTAAAGTATGTAGATGCTACTAATATTACTAGGGAATGTCAACAGTCACTAGGCGTTGTTGTGCCCAATAAAAAATACTATGGATTAAATAAAGTTTTATCCATAAAATTAACCAACAAAGATAAAACATTATTAAAGTAAATTAGGGTATTTCAAATCACAGAATTTGTTGTTATTTTTCATAATATTTTGCAAATCATTAAAATGTCCTTGGAATATCCACAGGGTGAGTCGGGAGGAGTGCGTCAAACTTCAAGAGTGTATTCTAAACGTCAATACAACGTAAAAAAACCAAAATGTTGTTATCCAATGTTTGGTAGTTTTAAATTATGGGGTTTTAAACATTTAAGTAGCCTTAGGTATAGCAGCATATTTAGCTTATATTTAATTCATAGAACATTTTAAAAGATATTCCCACGTGCGTATAAACATTTGTACACTCTTCTATGAACACCAGCTATTGCTATTCTAAGTTCTTATAGTTTTTTATTAGAGCTGCAGTATTTAAAATACGTCGAATTAGTACATCCCGAACTGGAGTTTATAAAGAAAACGTTCCAACGTTAATTTTTAACTAGCCCCTCAAGCAAAAATCTAACGATTAAAGATCTGAGGACCTTTAGGGCAAGTTAAAACCACCGTGACCAATCCATAGTCCAAGAAAAGAATTATGTTAGAATGGCAAACTGTAACTGTTAAAAAGCTATAACTCGAAAACTAATAATAATAATAATAATTGGATAACAACATTTTCGTTATTTACCTTGTACTAATGTGTAGATTACACTCCCCGAGTTTGACGCACTCCACCAGACTCACCCTTTATATTATAAATATAGTTATTACTTTTACTAACCACATTCAGTGATTGTTTACATTTACTAGCGAACGTAATTTAATAAAATGTAAGATCTATGTTCTACATATATAACAGATTTAGGCTTTAGAAAAAATCTTTTTCTAAAGCCTAAAGGCTAGCCATTTTTTAATACTTCGGTCAAGTTTCACGAAATAAAAAAAAGGGCGCATTCTTGAATACAAAGAAAAATACAGTTTCGACAAGAAACCTCTCTATCTTATATTAGGGAGAATTTAGTGCAGTCGGTTCATGGACTATTAATTATTGTAAAAATGTTTAGCCAATTTTACAGCTGTATTTATTATCTAAGAAAATGACGTTCCTCTATGATGCAATTGATTTTTTTAATAACTTTTTTTATCTTTAGGGGAACCCGGGCCGGAATGGGGTAACTAATGGTGCAATTCCGTGCAAATCTGTAAGTTCTTACAGGAAAAATCTGTAAAGTTTGTTATATGGGTTGTAATGGACGGTTTCCATGGTTACCTTACAGATATTTCCTGTATAGTGGCTTACAGATTTGCACGGAATTACACCATAACTTTATAAAAAAATGTATACTAACAAAAAATAAATATATGTTATTGGTCTTTTTTTCTTTAAAATTTCCAATTTCTTTACCAAAAAAAAATAAATGTCTTTAATTTAAAGCAATGGAGTCGATTCAAGAATAGTTGCCTAGTTCAAGGGTATCTTTTTGAAATTTATTTAAATCGGATAAAAAATAAAGAATCTATACCGTTGGGTTTTTTTGTACACACCTCTGTATAAGAAAAAAGTAATTTATAGTGAGGTAAGCAGGGTGGCCCAACTAAGAGTTTCCACTCAGGATATTGTGAAAACAAATAATTTTTGAAAAAACCCTGCAACCGGTCAACTTTTATTTAGTGGGGGACCAATTTTTATAGTAACGCAGAGAGAACCCCTCACGCCGTTATCCAGGGAACATACCCCTTCAGAAATCTTAAATGGCAATTAAGAGTTTTATACCTCAAAATATTACTTAGGGCCAGTTGTACCACTAATCCTTAAATCCGTAAGTGACACGTAAACCTAAGAGAGGTTTCCTATTGTATTTCTGTCAATTTTTAATCGACCCTTAATGTCAGATACATGGTAGAGGAGTGGGTATTTTGGTCGCTTGTTCTTCGGATCTTTGGTAGGTGCGAGGATCAAGTGGTTTTGATTCGGGTTAGGTTAGGTTTCGTTACGAAAACCGAAAACTATTAAAAAACTTTTCAAATGATCAGTAGGGATATTTTTGAACCACACGACACGACACGCACGCGACCATTATCATTCTGTCCTTGTCATTTATATGAATTTCTGTCCTTGTAATGACGAATACGACATCGTGTCGTGATTTTCAAAAATAGCCCTCCTGTTTATTTTTATAGCTCATAGTGATTTAGATTCGGGTAAGGTTAGATTAGGTTTGGTTAACTGATAAACCTCGCCAACTCAAAATACTTGATCTTTCGGCGGTTTTCTGAGTACAATGATAATAATATGGCGAATTTTTCAGTTTCAAGGCAAAAGTGTCGGCGGTCATTTAGCCCCAGACTTAATAAAAAATGCTTACAGAGGATTTTCATTAAAACAAGTGCATTTTGATTTATGTCCATAGAAACTGAAATTAATCTGTTCGACAATGAAGTTTAGTTGTAGTACATGGGATACTATAGAGTTAATCTTTTAATATTATTTTTCCTAGCTTTTAATGCCATACAGAGTTAAAAATGTGTTAACTTTTTTTCCAAAGTTATCATGTCCTTGGAGACTTAAAGATAACCAAATTTAAGCATCGATTACATCGAACCTTATAAAATAGATTATTACCCACAGAATGAAAGGCTCTTACATATTCATGGGCGCCGGCAGAATTTTTTTTAGGGGGGCGCAGCAGGCAGCAGATTATTTTCGTCTTGTAAATTTTGGCATTCTGGTCTGATTTTAAGCGAAATTTGGAATTCTACAAAAGAGTTTGTGATTTCGGCGTACATAAGGGTGGCAGCCCTCTCCCAGGTGTATTTTAAAACGTTTCAAGGTCAACCAATTTTCTGACATTTTAGAAACACAATTCAGTATTGTCGTTTTAAAAAATACAGGGATCAGCGTTTTTGGGTATTGAAAGATATCCAAAAGTTAAAAAATGAAACAATTCGTGGGCTCGCAAACAAAAGGCATTAAGTGAAAAATAGGTAATATATTTTAGTTTTATATTTACTATTGTAAAATAGAATGAGTTTTAATTAGTCATCTAGAATCTAGATTAATAGATTCTAGATTAATTTGGCAGTACCTGAGAATTATGCAACTAATTTAAAAAATTTTCAATGGTATCAAGTAAAAATTTAAAAAAATATACCCATTTTCTTGCTCCTCAATTTTTTTTAATTTATACCCAGATTCTGGTCAAATCAAAGTTTAAAGGCCTTTGAATTTAAATTTGTTATATGGGTTGTAATGGACAATTTTTATGGTTACCTTATTTGTTTCTAATTAATGCCCAGATTCTGGTCAAATCATTTAAGTTTAAAGACCTTTAAATTTAAATTTGTTATATGGGTTGTAAGTTGTAATGGACAATTTCCATGGTTACATTATTTGTGTCTAATTAAAGGCCTTTAATTTCGACTAAAATCTGCCTATTAAATTGGAAGGTATCCTATAATTTAAATACCTAAAATTGAAAAATGCGCCACAGGCGAAATTTTTTTTAAATTACTCAAGATCGTTAATTTTTCGAAAATCTGGAAAAATATTTTTGGGTCTAATGCAGAACTATCCTAAATTAAATAAAATAAATCAATCTGGATAATGTACTTAGAAAGCCTAACTTTTACATATCACTTAATTTTAAAAATAATTTATAAGACCTCCTAAAAAAGTGTTTTTTGACTTAGGATAGTTCCGTATTAAACCGACGACTTTATTATTTTTAAAAAGAAATAAAATATACTCTGGAAGTTCAAAGATTTTTTCTAAAATGTTAAAATAAAATTAGTAGGTATATTTTGTATTTTGCCATCTTTTTTCATAACTCGCTAGAAATTATTATTTATCTTATATTTTAAATATAATTTCAAAAAATCAAAAAAAAATATTGCTCCATTTTCATGAAGTTTCATTTAAACCCAAAAAAGCGGGACTTTTTTAACACGGGATAAATGAAACAAATCGGGACGTCTGGTCACCTTATATTTATTAGTATATTTTATTTGCACATTTTTCTGTATTTGGCAACGCTATTTTATAATAAAAAAAGTTAAATAAAAAAAATAAAAAATTGATAAAAAATAAGGGTGTCCCTTTTATAAACCCTCAAACAAGAATTTGATGGAGTGATAATTATCATAAATTTTAGCATATAAATAAAGTTTCTCCAAAATTTTTATTTCTAATATACAGGGTGGCCCATGACGAGCTAGCCAGAGCATATCTCGAAAACGATTAGTACGATCTAAATGAAATTTGGTACGTTACTATAGTTTCACACAAGGTCCTTTTTAGTATAATAATAATTTACTTCCGGTTTATTGTTTTCGGTTACGTGAAATCAACTTTAAAATATTTAATGGAACACCCTGTATATTAATGCATTTTTGAGAAAAATTTTTTAAATATAAATTCAACGATACCATACACTCTATGTTTCATTTTAAAGTAATGGGAATATTCTCAGTTTAAAGAAAAATAAAAAAAATACTTTATTGATAAATAAAAATTATTCAAAATACAAAAAAAAATATTCTAACTAATAATTATGAACAAAATGTTACCAACAGTTCGTACTACAATAGATGTTCAAGTTGACTTCCACCTTCATGTATGCAATATTCGAATCTTGACCGTTCCTGGTGCAAGACGCTCTAATCGTATTTGGTGTAATTATTTGACATGCTTCCATGATCCTGCTCTGTAAGTCTTGTATGTCAAGAGGTTGTGTGGTATACATAATTTCCTTTAAGTATCCCCACAGAAAAAAATCTAGGGGTGTAAGATCTGGTGATCTCGCAGGCCAATTTATAGGACCATTACGGCCAATCCAGCGTTCTGGGAAGGTAACATTAAGGTATTCCGTAACTTGACGAGAAAAATGTGGGGAGCACCATCTTGTTGCCACCACATTTCAGCCCTTTCATTTAGTGGAATATCTTCTAGCAATTCTGGAAGTACTTCTTGAAGGAAATTTAAATATCTGGCACCAGTCAATGTACCATAAAAGTAGGGCCCAATAACTCGGTCATTGAATAAACCACACCATACATTTATACTCCAAACTTGCTGGAAATTTGTTTCTTTGACCCAGTGCGGATTTTCGGGTGACCAATAGTGACTGTTCTGGCCATGTGGCAAAAATGGATCATGTTCAAGTTTAATTGACATTTCAGCAATAAAATTTAATCTTCGTTCGAAATCACCCGGTATTAAACCTTGAACATAAGCCAAAATATTAATGATATTGTTTTCCGTTTGAATTAATTGTCTTCTAGGCGTTGCCAGTTTGCCATTTGGTAGCGAATCATTTCGTAATTGATTTTCGATGTGGGCAAAAGTATTTTCATTTGGAGTTATACAATTTGGATATCGAATTCTATACACATCTCGAGCAAGTCTCTTATTTTTTCGGCATTCGCCATAAACAAGGAGCATGTCTACATATTCATCTTAAGTAAAATGAGTAGGCATTTTGGAATAATTTTGAAAAACAACAGAAGGCCACTCGACAATCCAACGCCAACGATATCAAAAATAAGTCAATGCTCATGTGCACAACAGCAACATGAGGCAGTTGTGAATGTAAATTTCATCTTTTACTTATTTTTATTTGTTCACCCACATTTAAATTCCAGATTGTCCAGTTTTTGTTCATAATTGTTAGCTAGAATATTTTTTTTTTTTTGTATTTCAAACAATTATCATTTAACAATAAAATATTTTTTATTTTTATTTAAATTGATATTCCCATTACCTTAAAATAAAACATAGAGTGTATGGTATCGTTGAATTTGTATTGAAATAATCTTCTCAAAAATGCTTTAATATACAGGGTGTTCCATTAACTATTTTAAAAGTTGAATCAAGTAACCGGAAACAATAAACCGGAAGTAAATTATTGTTATACTAAAATGGACCCTGTCTGAAACTATAGTAATGTACAAAATTTCATTTAGATCGTATTAATCGTTTTCGAGATATGCCCTGGCTAGCTCTTCGACTCGGTATAGATGGCGTTACTTTGGAAAAAAATGGAGGAAGGCAAGTAATGGTTTTGTTGTGCTTTGAATTTGTATTGGTTTTAGTAAATACACTTACCTTTGTAGCATTTTCGGTAACTAAAAAATGGATTTATAAGTACCGACACATAAAGTTTACATAAACAGGTTTTTATTTCTTACTCTCCCCTTCTAGCTTTATAAAAGACCATTAGAGGTCGTATATTGAGAAATTTCAAACAATTAAAAAATGTAATTTTGATTACCCATTAAACTGCCGTTTATGATGCAAAATGATTTCTTGAAAAATCTTGCACCGTTCTAATGTTATTAAAGATTATTAAAGATTAGAATTGATTTTTTATGAGGTTTGGTGTAAAAAAAAAACGACATAGTACGCCATAGTAACTGCAAAAAATTGAAATATGCGATTTTAATTACCTATTGAATTGCAATTCATGATGCATATAGAATTTTTGAAAAATCTTGCACCGTTCTAAAGTTTTTCCAAAATAATTTAAGATTAAAAATCTCCGAAATCGCGAATACTAAATCGCTCTTTAAAAAATAATAGTTACTTGCTATAGCAACAAAATGGTGAATGTTTAGTAAAAACTAAAAATAACAAAATATGCATTGAATTTAACTAAAAAAACTTTTGTATTTAACTTTTTTATGTAACTTTAAATCAAAAAATTACTGCTATTACGCGTTACTTTTGTTGCACCCTGTACATTTTTTAAGAAGTTTGATGGGTAATCGCACCTTAATACATTAATTTTTGATTTTTAATAGAAATACTTTTGGTTATTCTATTTTTTAGAAGTAAATGGCACCATTGGTAAAGTAAAATATTTAATTAAAAAATTTTTGAAAAAAATTAAATTTTATTTTCTAACTAAAATTCAAACATCTCTGTTATACATTGCAAACTTTCAAATGTAAAATCTTTATTATTAAAACGTTCGGTTAATGTTTTATCTATTGCGTGGCTTTTAATTAACTGTTAAAATTTTTGGATATCTTTGATCCATTATATCGTTTGTTTAAAAAGATTGATTACAGTCAATTATAATATACTTAATGTAATATTTTAAGTTGCTAATCTAATTTTGAAATATTTAATTATATAAAAATGACCTTTCAAAAAAGATGATTATTTAAAAAAAAATATAAAAAACTTTAATAATTTCTAAATAAAAATTTAAATTATGTCCAATATTTCACAAGCAAAAAAAATATATTAAAATGAAAAGTTCCATGATTTTTTTTAATTAGCACATTCCTAGATAACCATATTTAAAGAAATTTTTCTGATTTTTGTAAAAACTGGAGAATTTTACCTATTCAAAATATAAAATAATAAATAAAGCAGTTAAAAATAATATAATGCGTCAATTTAAATGTTTTTTGTTTATAATTAAATTTATGTTTTAATGATTTGCGTGTTTATATTGGATATTTGACCTAAGATGTTATTACATGTATAATTTTTCCAATCTTTACTGCTCGATTACGTTAACAAACATGCAGCATACTCTGAACCGTGAACGTGAAAATTAATTATTTATTGATAAATAAACTTTAAACATTTTTGAGTAGGGACATAATTTTTAATTATGATAAGTAATCATTAAAATTTAACAACTAACAACTCAATATCAGTAAGTAAAAGAAAAGAGCTAGGATTTCACATTTTTGCTTGATTTGTAAGAATATGAAGAACTTTGAGAAAACTTAAAAAAATATTTATTTTCTTTTATTTTTTTTCGATTATTTTTTCAAGATTTAAAAAACTAGTTTTGTATTACTGTGTCTACCAATTGAAAGAGCACTTTGGTTAGCATATTTGTGAATTTTTGGCAAAAATCGATGATCTAAAATTCAAATCCCTGTAGCTCCAAAACTAAAAAAGATAGACCCCATTTTTTAGGAACCATGAACGGAACACCCTGTATAAATCGACAAAAGTTATGATTTCCCGGAAACGCGATAAATGCCTAATGTAAAATGTATAACGACGGTTTATCGGGATAAATTATGTAAGTAGTATCGTACGATATGACTTTTCTACATTGTCGCAACTGCATGTAGAGGCTAGGAAAACAACTGTAATTCTATCGATGTTCTATGTTCTTCCTTACCTAGTACATCTTTCTGATATCAGTGATACATTTAAGTCAATTAGAATTATACCCTGATTCTGGTCAAATCATTTAAGATTAAAGGCCTTTAAATTTAAATTTGTTATATGGGTTGTAATGGACAATTTCTATGGTTACATTATTTATTTTAAATTAAAGACCTTTAATTTTGACCAGAATCTGCCCATAAAGGCCTTTAATTTTGATCAGAATCTGCCTATAAGTCCTGATTTTGCAGTTACTACATTGTTATTCCGGAACGGCCATGTGTTGAATAAAAAAATAATGGTCCATGATTAATATTTTAGGACTTATTAGGTACTCTATATTATTGTTATCGCGCTTATTTAAAAATAATGTGCAAATTTTTCTTATCAGTGGAAGCAAATAATTGGTTCTCAGCCGCAATCGCCCTAAAAATGCGATAACACAATCGCTTTTAAACGTCACTGGGAGAAACGATTTTATTTTTACTATCATTTCGAGATTGTCCATAATATAATACATACCCACTTTTTAAAGCTGAATAAAACGATTATTATTTATTGTACTATAAAATTCTTATGACACAAACCATTAAAATCATTGTAAAATAAAAAATAAATTTATGTATGTACTTATTTCGACAACGCTTTGTTGTATATTGCTGGGAAAAAAATTACCACCGAAATGATTCTAAAGAACCTTTTGGTATAAATCGTAATGTCCGAAACCTGAAGTAATATTAAAATTTTAAATGGCAACATAATACTTTTTGGTATAAAGGCCGTTTTAGACGAGCATATAATTCTTATACAGATACTCAGATAGTACTGTACAAGAATTATGTGCTCGTCTAAACTGGCCTTAAGAGGATAGTTGGCAAAATAAGCTACTCCGATTTCTCTGTCCCTTGGAAATGCGATGGGAGAATGAAACATATAACTGTGCGAAAGAGATGCCACTAGAATTTTAGGCGATTATACGGAGGTTTTTTAAATAAACATTACTTCATTAAGAGTTAATCGATTTGAATTTTGTAAATTAATCCTGAAAGTATATTAAAGGGACTAGCCGATGATGTTTTAATTTTTTAAAATAGTTTCATAGTAAGGTTGTAAATTGAGCCTAAAAGTTGCATATTTTTGGGCCCAACCAAAAGGTGAAAATTAAAAAAAAAATTAAAAACTAAAAACTAAAAACATCATCGGCTGAACTATGGAATCATTAAGCAGCCTAAAAAAAATTATTCGATTTCAATTAACCTGTTTCTTTAAAGTAATCGAAATTTACATTGCCAAGTCCTATACCTAATTTTATCGACTATCTTCTTAAGTAAAATATTTCATCCCAGCAATATATACGACAAAGCGTTCTTGAAATAAATTAGGTGTACTGTATATTTACATTAAACTGTTTTTCATATCTATTAAATCCTGAAATTTAAAAAAAAATCTTCATTCTTTCAAAAGTAATAGCGCAATCATGGGATTCTTGGTACACGTAATATTTATTTAAAATGTATTGCGTCTAATAAAGAATGTAGAAAAGGGTCCATAAATTTACCGCACACACTCATTAATTGGTTTATTATTGTACAGGTAACTAAAGCCCAAAGGAAAGTCCTGTAAAGGGATAGAAGGCTTTGTTCAAGTATTTGCTTAAGTACACCTGGTCCTAGTTTTGGAACATAGGAAGTAGGAATAATAAAAGGCTTTTCTTCGTCTTGCGTGTTCCCATTTTGATTAGATATAGAGAAAAAAAAATCAGTTTATTATTCAGAAAGCACATAGTAGATCGTTTAAAGGGCCAAAAAATGGACTGATATAATTCATTTCCACTATTTAATTTTCAGAATTTAGAAAGGATGCAAACAAGAAATTACCATTCTTTTAAAAATAATAAATAAAAAAATGCTTCTGTTGTTGCATTACAACAGTCTAGGAGCAACAATGGATTGCATTATACCTATTAAAATAAGCATAAATTATTATTAAAAAAAATAATTGACATTTGACATCCCGTACTTTATCTTCTCATAATCAGACAAGTGCAAGGAATTTGAATGTCACTTTCGTGACTTATTAATATGTACTTTTTATGCATCAATAAAGCCTTATAATAATGCGATGTTGCTATACAGACACGACATTTGGTTTACATCCAATCCATCTTAATTGTAACTTAATTTTTTCATGTCAATTAGCAAAAAGATGAAAAATGCGCTTATTTAATTTAGACCATAAATAACACCCACTTTATTATCTCTTACGCAATATGTTTCTACGTGTTTTCTTTAGTTTAAACTTTTAATTGTCTCAAGTGATTGTAATAGAAATGTCCCATTAGTAATAAAGTGATTGTGCTTAAATTGCATAGAGAGTGGAAAATATTCCGCCATTAGTTTGTGAGTGATAGAATTCAATTATTGCAATAAATTAATTAATACCTTCGGCAATATTACCAATAAACAACTCACTTATAATATTATTAAGCCAATAAAATATATATTACCTTTCACATAAATATCTTTTGATATTTTTATGTAAATTTTATAGAAAAAAAAAAACGATTTATAGATCTAGGATAAATGTAAAAATTCACTTTTTGGTTGCTGAAATGTTAAACAAAAAAAGACAAAAGTGAAATTGAAATAAGACATTAACTATTTACTATTTACAATTTCTTACCTCATTCACATGAATACATTAGTCTGTATTTAGCGACCGTGATGAAAAATTTAGAGACGTTATTAACGTTAAACACGTGATTAAAAAATATTCCTTCATAAGAAATATTTTCTTAGAGACGTCTTTAATCTTTAACGTTAACGACGTCTCTAAAATTTGCATCGCGATCGCTGAATACTAGCTATTACCACTATTACCTTTGCGTTCGGGTAATAAAACTTCTATAATCCGAGAACGCGAAAATGGTCTTATATTGAATAATATTTAAGAAGATACTCGGCGAAATGTTTGAAAAGCGTACTTTTGCTAGTAAACATTGTTTTTTGGGCATTTGTAATCAAAAATTTAACAAAAACGATGCCTAGTGCCAATCAAATTGAATTTAGTTTTCATATACAATTTTTGTTTTTCATGTAGAGTGTATGAAAGGGGCGTACTTTTTGAACAATGATAAAAAATGCGTTTTTATAATTGTTCAAAAAGTACGCCCCTATCATAGACTCTACAAATGCCCAAAAATAAATTTTTACTAGCAAGAGCATTCATCCCTAATTAAAATGTCGCCCATTTCCTTGTCTTTGAGCAAATCTAAACATAAATTGTCATTGATTTAAAGACACTTCCTTCAGGCAATAAAATTTTCTCTTCTTCTTCAACTAATTATGGTCTAAAAGTATTTCAGTCTTCTAACGTTAATAAGGAATTAGAGTAAAGTCCATGTCACGAATGGGTCACAAATTCATGTCACTTCCACTCGAGTGTGAGTCCTATATTCCTGTGGGTAAGAGCGAGATAAAAAGGCGATTAATACGCTCACATTCTAAGTTGTAGGTGAGAGGAATTAACTCATAGCAATTTTAGATTTCGAACAGTTAAAAAAATGGAATTGTCGAAAACTAATATATTCATTTATAAAAATAATACTTAACTTGTCATCAAGATATGTTAAAATTTAAATGATAACTACTCGTCAATCAAACTAATTCGAATTATAAATTTGTAATTTTATTAAAACTGTACCTAAATACACTGTAATTAATGAAAGTTACATCATTTACAAGAAAATTACATTAGTTAGACATCCTTGAGATTATTTTACTGCGTATTGGATCAATTCTTGAAGAAACAAAAAATAATTGAAAAACACAAATCTTTTATAATTTACATCTAAGCTGTTTAAACCAGTTCTTTCATGGGGTTTTTTACATTTTTACGAGACACTAAACTTATTGTTTATAAAATGATTAAACATTTATGAGTATGTTTAATTACCAATGCAATTTACATCCTTTATCTAAAAACGTTTTGTAATGATTGTTTTTCGCAAGAAGAACCTTTTAGGTTACGCAAACTTGACCCCAAAGATGAAAGCATCAGGCGCAAAGTCTACTTCCACCAAAAAACATTGCATCAATTATTTTTTTAAGTTTTTAAATAAATTAAATAAACAACAATTTTTATTGTATTATAGAAAAATTTCCTTTACTTCTACGCTTTTAAAACAACCATTAAAATATTGAAATATATTATACAGGGTGTCTCACATTTTTTTAGATAGTAAATGTCATTCTGAACAAGAATTTTCCTATGAACAATTATGTTTTTTCGACTCGTTAAAAAGTTACAGCAATTTTAAAATTTCAAAAATTTAATGATTTTTGTGGGACACCCTGTATAAATTTCATTTTATTTTAATTTTTTTTATTTAAATCGAACCAATAAGATGCTAAATTTTACCTAGAGAAATTTAACCTCGTCGTTCACTTATTTTAAATACAGCCAATAATGTTCAAGTAAAACAATTTGACAAAGAAAAAATCCAAGTAATAATTGATTTAAATAAAAAATATAATTAGAAAGAATATTATACAGGGTGTTTCACAAAAACCATGAAAATTTATCAATTTTAAAATTGCTGTAACTTTTTAAGGAGTTGAAAAGACATAATAGTGCATAGGAAAATTTTTGTTCAGAATGACATTTACTATCTAAAAAAATTTTTTGCTGAAAAAAAAGTGGGACCCATTATAAGAAGACTTATTAGGATGTGTCAAAATTTCCACCAAAGTGAACCTAAAGAACCTTTGGGTGTAATTCGCAATTTGAAAAACAAGCCGGAAATATTCGAAGGTCGAGTGTGGCATTGTTGGAATGGTCTTTCAAAAATAAACAACTTTCAGTAATATATTTTTTTAATATCTTGCAAAATTAATAAATTAAACGAAAAAATAAATGCAAAAGTTTTCCTAATTATGGAAAAATGTAAACAGTATCATCATCCTTAATGAGCGAGGGTAGAGACAACAATGATTTTTTAAATGGAAACTAGATTTTTGCATGTTTCTCTTATGGCCGATCTCACCAACACGACTTAGGCCCCTAAGTAGTACTTAAATTTTGAATTGACAGATTTTGTATTGTGTTCCTGTCAATTTAGATATTAAAGTAGTTCTTAAATTTTAAGTCGTGTCGGTGAGATCGGCAATTAGTTGATTATTTCTAATGAATGAAGCGAAAAATGAAAAAAAAGAACTAGTTTCCGTTTAAAAAACTCTCTCTCGCCCATTGCGAATAATAGTAATGTGTAATGTTTTAACTTTTCCATAATTTAAGAGACCACTTTTGTCACTTGTTTGCATATTTTTGTTTCGAATAATTTGTTAAATATGCAAGAAATTAAAAAACATTTTGATAAAAGTTAAATTTTCAAAGTTACTTCCGGTTTCGGGTACCTTCGGTTTGTTTTGGAAATTGAGAATTACACCAAAATATTCTTTAGGTTCACTTTGGTAGTATAAGTTTTTTATCACCAATGTACGACAAAGGGTTCTCGAAATAAAGAGGGTGGTCTGGGTCACTCTGTATATCCGATAACTGGGTAGTTTACCATATTTAGATAAGAGATCAAATTCTAATATCATAAGGAAAACTACATAGAAAATATTTTACTTTTAAAACTAATTGATACCTATTTTGTGAAGTACCATCCATTATTGGTATGTAATACACAAATTTACCTAGAAATATAGAAAAGCTAACACAAAAATAAATTTTATTTTAAAAATTAACAAACCAGCGCAAAAACGACGTTATCTTATGTTTAAAAAAATTAAGTTAGCTGCTATAAATGGATCTCTTAACATTTGTCAATAGCGTATATGTACATATATCCTCCTCGAACTTAAGTTGCCTCATTTAGCCGTTGTGGCATTGAATTGGTCAAATTATACAAGAATTGAGGAAAAAGCAAATCGAAGATCTTGCAGTATCTCTGTCATATGTGGACGACGTCAGTGGCGCACCCAGGGGCCTCGCGTGGATTACGTCTCTGGAGTTAACACCCAAATGTAGTTATCCATTCGATTTATATTTGGGCTAAATTCTGGCCAATTCAGTCTTCGAATGTCTACCTCATCCAGG
The DNA here is from genome assembly GCA_963971135.1 of Stenus bimaculatus. Classification (NCBI taxonomy): domain Eukaryota; kingdom Metazoa; phylum Arthropoda; class Insecta; order Coleoptera; family Staphylinidae; genus Stenus; species Stenus bimaculatus. The sequence continues at coordinate 16,221,463 of OZ020187.1, forward strand.
TATTCGTACAGTACGTAACATTGAACTGTATAAGAACACAACCATTCCCAAAATACTGAAAAAATGGAACAACAGCATCTTGTTGAATCTCTTCTACAAATGTGAGGTTGATATGTGCCTCTGCCGAAATTCCAAACTACATCACAACAGAACCTCCGTTAAAATCTACCATTTCAGAGATGGTGCATATCTCATGTCGTTTATATCGACTTCTCAAAACTCTTTCTCTATCATCTCGTGATCTCAGATAAAAGCGCGATTCATCAGTAAAGAGAACTTGACTTTATTTATGGTGAGTCAAATGAACGTAAAATCGCATACCTAAACTGCAAACGTGATCTTTGAAGCTTAGGTAGCAGTTTTGGTCCCATAGCAAGTCTTCTTCAAGCTAAACCACTCTCTACTAACATCACCCAGAAAATTCTTTTAGTTTATTTCAACTCCTCGTTAGCAATCGGTGTTGGAGTTGAACTGCTGTTGATCTGCGATTTCTAAAGCTGCGTTTCCACCAAAGCAACATTGAGGAACTTTTTTGTTTCTTATATCCATAATTAGCATCCTTGATTAATAATAGTCGTGTTAGTGGGAATGAGGACACAATACTTCAACTTAAACCATTTATTTGCGACTAGTTTCGGTTATCAATGTAACCTTTATCAAGCTTTAAATAATAATCATTAAGTTGATAATCATAACAATAGACCATATCACAGTTTTAGAAAAACAATACGATGGAATCAACGTAATTTTTAGGAGAACAACTGCTCTCTTAAAATTCCGACCTTCTAGGAAGGTTTACAACATCAATTTGTTTCTGTTGCTTGTTTTCAAAAATGTTCCACAAAGTTCCATAAAATTCCTAAATATTTCTCGTTGTTTCCGAAACAAATGCCGACTGTTTCTTCTTGTCGACGGTTTCCATTTCGAGCGGCAAACTTCAAAAGAAAATCGGCAACAAAAGGAAACTAAAATAAGTTTCTTCTTGTCGCCGTCTCAGTGGAAACGAACTAGGAACAAAAATTTGTTGCTTTTTGCTTTACTTGTTTTGTTTAGTCTCTGCGCGGTGGTAAGAATCGCCTTGCAAGGAATCGCAAAGTGACAAGCAATCGTTCCATTGGGGAAATAGCTGGCCTAAAATTTGTATCTTCTTTTTGAATACGTGGAGCAATCTGACACAATAGCCATTCTATGTCAGAATTGGACAATTTTAAAAATTTTTGAACACTTCCATTTTTTATTTTTCCAGAGGTAATATCGTCTACTTTGAGGGTGCTAAGCAGGCGTATGCCACCATGATTTTGCCTTTCTTGAAGGCTCCGTTCTACCCAAAATTTGTGACGTCTTTTATTTTGTTTTTTTCTAGACAACACAATGTAGGCAGCAGCTGCCAGCGCAATTTCTTCATCTTGATCCATGTTTCACCACTTCACAATACACCAAATTAAGCTTGGTTAACTCGGCGACATCCGACATCGAGCACCAGTGGAAATGTTATGGGCCATGTGATTAATGGGGCATTATTCATAATGCCCGGGCAATATAAAAAAAGCCCAAAACGATCGGGCAAGATAATAAATATTATAAAAATATCAAATTGCCCGGGCATTATGAATAATGCACTTTATATATTGGGCAGAGTGAATAAATCATTTTTCTTTTAATAATTTTTATTTCAATAATAATTGTAACGTAATATTAATTAAAATAATATAGGATAAACATAATATAATTCTCAAAAAAAAAATAAAATCTAAGAAACAACAAAAATCAACTCAATAATTATTTTTTAAATATTTTTTTACTTAAACTTAATAATATGTACCATAATTTCTCTATCTGTATATTAGAACCATGGTGGAAAAAAATAATATTTCAAATTCATCTATTTGTTGGAGCAGTTTAAACTTTGGTGGCATTTAGAATTGCACATTATTTTTTCTTTGCGGCAAGTACACCTATCAGTTTTGCATCCGCCTTTGCAACTACATCGCTTATATCCTTGACCACCGCAACTAGATGACATTCTTGCGCATTCTCTCAGCGAAATCTCCGAACATGGAACTTCTTCGACAGAAATAAAGTTTTCTTTACACATGGTGAATTGGTTTCTAGAATAATGTTGATTTAATATACCATGTTTTGTTCCTAATTTATATAGCTTTGCGTCAGTTATTTCAATGATAATAGCCAATATGTTTCTTCCATCACTACGAGCTCGGTCTACATCTGGTACTCTAACCCTAACTGTATCACCTACTTTCGCCGGGGGAAATTTGGAATTGGAAGTATTAAGCATTTTCCCAGCTTGTTTTTTTAAACTATCTAAAGCCATTTGCCTAATTTTTCTCACATCTTTTTTTCTCTTTTCAACATTTTCATTATCTTCAATGGTCTCTGACTCTTCCGAAGGAATTTCTTGACTGTCACACTTCGAAACAGTTTCTTCAGTTGAATTTTCTTGTACATCAAAGGATGGTGTAACTTCGCTTGGGCCAGGTAACTGTTCTGTGAAGTTTTCATCAGATTGCACATTATCCGTATTATTTAAAAGGGCTTCTAAGTCTTCTTCTGAATTAATATTAGCCAGAGCTTCTGCAGGTAAAGAGCTTTTTAGACCGATTTTTAACTTCGTTCCGAACATGGCCTCATATGGACTACAGTTTATGCCAGTATGATGAGCTCGATTCTTCTTCAATTGAACAAAGCGCAATCCTTCTGACCATTTGTTTGTATTGTTATCCTCTAGCCATGAAAATAGAATATTTTCTATATCCTGATTTGCCCTCTCTACGGACCCTTGGCTTTGAGAGTGTCTGGGTTTCCCATGTACTATTTTTAATTCGGGCCATGTACTACAAAGATCTTCTACAATATTATTGGCAAATTCCCTGCCATTGTCGCTCTGCAGAATGTTCGGTGCTCCGAATATTGTAAAAATATCTAAAAGTACATGTGCGACTTCCTCGGCTCTTTTGGTCTTAAGCGGTCTCAGTTGAACGAATTTTGTTAAGTGGTCTTGATAAACAAGAATAAATTTATATTGGTCATCAGCTTGCGACTGCATGTCGATTAAATCGACTTGACATCTTGCATTCATTTCCTTACTAAGAATCGGTTTTACGACTAAGCCTTTTTTTGGAACATTATGTTTTTTTTCGCAAGTCATACATAAATTTAAATAGATGACAATCATTTCCCTCGTGATATTTTTATATTTAGAATTTAACTCCTTCTCCATCCTGTTTCTACCGCCGTGACCTATTGCAATATGAGATTCGTCCAATATCTGGAATACTTCTTCCATGTGTGTGTAATACCTAATAAGGTTACCTAAAAAATATACAGGTTGTCCCACGATTTGGTTTAAAGGCCATATCTTCGTTACAGAAGAGATAAAAAATCAAATTAAAAAAAATATTTTAATGGCATCAAAGATTTTTTATCTCTTCAAATAACAGAGATATGGCCTGTAAACCAAATCGTGGGACACCCTGTATAATTTAAAACAAGCCACCTTGAATAACTCTTGTAAAAATGATTTAATAAGTAAAAAATTGCTGTGACGGGTCGATTTTTATTACAAGGAGAAAATATTTTCAAGACAAAATGATACTAGTTGTTGTAACCCCCTCCCTTGCAAGCCTCCCAGTTTTTTTCAAGTTTTCAGATAAAAATGCATCATTGGGCTAGAAACAAAAAAGGTTAAATTGCCTTCTTTTACAGGCGCAATAAGTTTCTCCATTTCTCCAATAGTCATAACATCGAATCTTCGTAAACGCTGATAATCTTCTGGTTTTTTATTCGTCAATTTAGTTTTGGATTCTTTCACCTTTTGTATCATCTCTAAATAAACTGATTTTGTAAAAATTTGTGTATTCTGTCCTTTCGATAACATTAATTCACTTAGGCGTTCGTTGAAACGTCGATTCATATCAGTTATTAATGGGTTCTCCATAATATATAACAGGTAAATATCTTTTTATACACATTAAAGAAAAAATTAAAGGTTATGTCGTGATACACCACGCGCCACGTGCTCTTTTCTCCTGGACAGCAAGACTAGCAAACTGGTATCCCCCTACGGTAATGCGACGTGAATTTTATCAAAGTGCCCAGAAGCTCTGTAGCACTATTCATAATGCCCGGGCAATGTGATAAATTATCATATATCTGTACAAATTTATTAAATTGCCCTATTTCAATTGTCAATATTAATAATGCCCGGGCATTATTAATATTGCCCCGATTAATTACTTGGCCCACAACAGAAACACTGTGTTGCGCGTTTCTTATTTGCCTGAAACAACGTGCGACTACTGACGATTTAGTTGCGTTAGTGGAAACAATCAGTTTATTGATGTTCCTTAAAGTTTCTTTTTGAAGCAACAAGAAGAGACAAAAAGTTCCTCAATGTTGCTTTGGTGGAAACGCACCTTAAATGATGATATGATCATTGCTTCTATTTTTTTTTGTACAAATCATTAAAAGTTAAAAATAAAACAAACACAAAGTATTCTTTTGTTTTCAATTTTTTTGTGATTTTTTCAAAAAAATAGAAACAATTATTTATTTTTTATCATATCATATTACTCACATTAATAGCTTTGTAAGTATGTTCAATTTTTTGGAATTTATTTGCAAACAATAAAATTATAAACAAAAGAACGGTTTGTTTACATAGGAAAAACGCATTTGGTATTGAGGCGTTTTAAAAGCATTATTATCGCCTCAAAATTTGTATTGACTATCAAACACAATTCTAAACAATATTAATAAATGCTAAAAACAAAGTACAATCTAATGATGTGATTCACGAAAGTTTTCAAGAAATTAATAGTATTATTAAAAATAATTTGACGTGTTAAAATTAACAGTAAAGATAAATACGAATGAAAAGAGTAGAAGAAGTGGTGGTAATGTGGAAACGTACTCTAAAGATATAATCAGTTAAACCTCTTGCTAAGCTTTTTCAAACGATGTTCGTGGAGAGCTGTGGATAAGGTTGTTACTCTGTGATTTTTTGACATCGTCTTTGCTCCGGTAGTAAAAGTGAGAATTAAATTTGTGATTTTTGCAAATAAATTGTATATAGATCAGAGATTGTAAGATATTTTAATTGTCTTAAGTCGTTAAATATTTATGTAATGTTGAATAAATACATGCTTTAATATATTTTTCTTGTTTTGAAAGTTATTCCACCAAAAAAAAATCAAATATAATATGTGTATATGTTTCCACATTACTAGCACATTCTGAAAATCTGACAAAATGTCTACTTTAAAAAAAAATGTATATTATTTATTTTAATTAAATTATTATTTGATGGTAAACCTAAACACAGTTATTGTTAATAATTAGTTGATGGAGCTTTATACAGATTTTTGAAAGGTTTCATGGTTAACAAAAATGATATTAAAAGACTAATAATAGGGTTTCCACATTTGCACCACTACCTCTACCTTAAGGCTCTCTTTTCAGTGTACATGCAGTTGCCTTACCGACAATTTACATTTGGGTGTTAATTTTTTTAATGCAGTAAAATTACGGAAAACTTTTATTACGATAAAAAAATATAAACAATAATGATCAATTTGAAACATAATTGGTCCCTCAAAAGATCTTGTTAGATGTAATATCAGTAAAAATATTTTGCAGGAACCTGTACAACCTAGGTGGCGCAAATAAATTGTTTTTACTGAAATTATTACCTACAAAGATATTTTGGGTAGCCAAATATATTTAAAATTGATCATTATTTATTGTATTTTCTTATTGCAATACAAGTCTTCCGTAATTTTACTGCTTTAAAGAAATTAACACCCAAATGTAAATAGTAAATAGCAACTTTACATACACTGAAAAGAGAGACTTAAAGCATCGATAATGAAAAAAAAATACGTTTGTTCTCAATGTATGCGATTAAAAGATCTTTTCCGACGACCATATGAGAAAATCGTATATGTCATTCATATTAGTGGTTTAGAAAATCTTTCATTGCTACACTAGTGACTTTTGATGTCTGAAATACTTCTTGTAATTTTCGATAGAGGCGCTGCAAAGGAATTCCGAAAGCCATCTCACGAATTTTTTTGAACTTGCAAAATAAAGACAGATCAAAGTTTTTTTTCTGAAGGGTTCTAAATGTTTTTTGGGATTGCTGCCTCTTCACAACGAAAAGCGCAATGAGTGGTTGCGACTCGACGTCTCCGCATTATTCAACCAGGGCAAGATTAATTTCCTTAAGACCCTCTCCAAAAATTAGGATCTTGAAACATACATTACTAAATTTTCAAGGACCCTTCAGCCAATTCAAAGCAAATAACTCCTGCTTATGAGAAATGTCCGATTGTCCTTTATGGTGGTAACCACCCAACCACAACATAGAAGCAATACATGACATCAGCCTAGATTGCATCATCACACATGGTTTCCATACCTCCCACTGAACCTGCAGCTCTACAACACGCCTTCAGAGTTTTCATTCGGATAAAAACCCTGAAAAATACTGCATCTGCGTAGCAGTGGATCGGAAACTACTTGGAGCCACAGACGTGGTGATGGAAGTTGACAAAAAATGGATTGGTTGCTGAGCTGAAACCCCCGACTCCCGAAGGTTTCTTTAGCTTATATCTTGTAAATGATTGCTAAGGTCGGTGTGGGTGTAGGCGAGCAGGACTGTTTTGCACGAAACTGGGAATTGTGAAGGGGAATGCTCCAACATCGACGACAATTCTGTATACGGAAGAAAAAGAAAACCTGGACGAAACCATTGCTGAGGCGACAGAAGGTTCATATGTAATATTCAGCTTTTGGATCTCCTCAAGCACTCCATGGACTTGATACTCTATACTCTTCTGTCCGTTCGAGAACTCATCTAACAAAATGTCTCACTTTGATTATACTTACTTTTAATTCGTTCATAATGGTAAATACGCCGAATAAATTCCGTTTCCAACCTGAAATTATAAGTAACAGTCGCCTCTCTAGACTATTAATTTCTGCCACCTTAACCGAACGCGTGTATTGTTTTTGTTAGCCCAACATCCGACACAAAAAGTTGCTTTCTTACGTATTTTTAAATGTTAAGAACGTGAGCAAAACTGTTTGCTTGTCTTCCGGTAGTCCAGACGACATCCATTTATTGGGGGGACAATCTATGCACATACGACTCTGGCGGGCGTTTTGGACGTTTTCGCAGAAGGGCCAAAAAATCGTTTTTTTTTCAGCGAGGTCGTAAAAGTTGACTAGTGCATTTTGTATGAAATTTTGTCTACTTTAATTTTATATAGAGTGGTAATCTTCGAAAAACGCATACTTTTCGAGAAATAAAGAAAACACTGAGAAACTCAGAAAATTTTGAGGTTTCTTGCGTTTTTCGCTATGAAGCCGAGGACTTACAATGCACCAAACTTGAAATTTGGATTCAGCACCTCAAAAAACATAGAACCGCTGAGAATAAAACTTCCGCAATTTTGTTACGGGAAAACCACCATTTGACTTGAGTGTAATACTATTAATTAGGTTTAGGTTTATTACTAATTTTAAAATACGAAATTGTTTCTTATGAATTTATTATTTTTGAAAGCAATACTAAATTTTTGAGGGCTTAAAGTTATACAATTTTTCTGCGCAATAAATAATTGTATTCATTTGTAAGCTTATCAATTGGTTGTTTAAATTTTATTATTTTCAATTGAAATGTTTATAAATAGGAAGTAAAAAAGCATTTGGTTTAATTGGCTTGAAACGCAGGCGTGTCTGTGACGTAATTATTGTACACTTGACGATTATTTAACTTTACCTTGAAATTCGATTTAAACGAAGCTTTTTATGAATATTATACATTAATCACTGTTGTTGAATTAATGAAAATCACAATCAGACGATCTAGTCAATCAAAACAATCACGTCTGTTTATTAAACAGCCGACAGTGATTTATGCTTTTGGCTTTTAATAATAAATATAAACAAAAATGCACTTTTATGAATTTTTGCTTTTGCTAAAACAATGCGTTTTAAATTTTTTTATTAAATAATAAATCAGATTATATGAAGTAGGCACTCTAAAATCATTACTATACGTACAACAATTTAAACAAGGTCATCATTTTTTTAAAAAATGTAGGTTTAGATAAGCTTGAATAATATTTTAATATACTATTTGAAAACTATATACACTAAATAACTTAATCACAGTTCTTTACTATATACATATAAACATTCGAAAAAAACACGTCAATTTTCTTTTAAAGGTAAAAATGTACGGCTTAAAAACTTTAAAATTCAAGGACCATAATGATTTCATTATGGTACTGAGTTCGATGAAGAATGTCATTATGTCACCCAAATTGACGCACGAAAAGGTATCAGTTAAAGGTATCAATTTATTTGTGCAACATACATCATAATACAAAAAAAATGATAATGTAATTATAAGCACTTGTCAATAAACATAATAAAACAATTTGATGAGGATATTTACAGTATAAAATGACAAAACAGAAGAAAATTTGAAATATACATATAAGAAGGTAGACTAAAATATATATCACAGATTGGTGTCGAAGAACTCTTGGATGGAATAAAATACATTTGCCTGGAAATGCGTCTTTAATGTTGTTTTGAACCTTGGTAGAGGTAGATCTCTCCACTTGTTTGGCAGCTTGTTGAATGCCTTCAGTCCAATGTCCCAAATCTCGTTTGTTTTCAATCTATGATGAGGAATGTAGATTTGTTCTCTGTTTCTTATGTTGTGGGTGTGGACATCTGACTTTTTCAGGAACGAGTTGAGGTTTGTTTTTACTTCGCATAGAACTTCTAACAGGAAAATTGGCGGAAGAGTTAGGAGACCGAATTTTTTAAAAAGGGGCCGGCATGAGGTTCGTTGATCCACCTTATCCAAGGCTCGAATGGCTTTCTTTTGCAATATCAGGACTTTGAAGGCGTGACTGCTGAGACCCCACAATCTAATGCGTGTATTTAATCCTGGAGTAGAATAGTGCAAAATAAGTCGTCTTGGCTGCATCTAGACCTGCAATGTCTCTGGTTCGTCTGATTGCATAAATTGCTGTTGGAAGAGTCATACATAGTTCGCTTATATGAGGTTGCCAAGTTAGAAGTGAATCGAAGTACACCCCTAGGAATTTCGTGATGCCACCATGAAGTTCTCTGTTTCTTCTGCTGGAAGTGAAGAATTGTTGTTGTGTCTTACTTTCGTTGAGGGCTAGCCTATTAGCAATGAACCATTCAGAAGTTGTTTTGATGATATCTTCAGTGTTTGATCGTAGTTCCTCCAGGTCTTTGTTTTTCACTGCCAGTGTGGTATCATCCGCATATAACACTGAGAATGAGTCTAAGTTTAATGGCAGATCATTTATGTATAATAGGAATAAAAACGGTCCACACAAAGAACCTTGAGCGATACCATGCTCAACACATTGCGGAGTACTTCTTAACCCATTGTGGTCTACAATCTGTACTCTATTTGATAGGTAAGATTTAAATAAGTTTAAACAATTGCCTCTTATACCATAGAATTCCAATTTTTCCAGGAATATGTCATGTTACATCGAGTCAAAAGTGCTGACATGTTCCTTATCTTCGAGTGCATCGCTAATATAGCGTGCAAAAGATTTCATGGCATCAATAGTTCCCAGACCTTTTCTAAATCCAAATTGGTTTGAACTTAGAATATTTCTATCATCAAAGAAACCGACTAGTATATCGAGAAGAACTGCCTCAAATATTTTGAGAATACTGGAAGGATGGAGATGGGTCTAAAGTTTCCTGGGTTTGTTTTTGGACCCTTTTTGTGTATTCGACAGACTTTAGCCACTTTCATATTATTTGGAAAAACTCCTTTTTCTATGCAGGCATTAATAACACAGGAAAGAGGTTGTGAAATATATTTGCTAGCTAATTTTAAAATGAAAGTATCTAACCCATGGATATCCTTAGAAAATTTTCTTTTAATATTTCCAATCTGCTTTTCTATTTCATTTTCAGTGCAAGGGAAGAGGATAATTGAGTTATCTGCTCGGTCTTTTAGGTAATCCATGGGATTAACGTTCGTGCTTGGAATTGTGCCTAGAGTAATATTTGTAATGTTTCTTAATGATTTTCCTTCTACCGGTCTCTCTATTTATTATTTGCCATACAGTTTTTGGAGTGTTTGTTGCTTCCACGATAGCATTGGTGTTCTGTAATTTCCTCTGTTGATCCATATATTCATTATATGACTTCTTATAGTTTAGGTAGATGCTCTTGTACTCGGGGTCTTTAGACTGCTTGTAACAATCGTACATGAAATTCATAGTTTCCCTCATAACTCGAAGCTCTGGAGTTTCAATTGGTATACTTTTGGTATTCTTTTCTGGGAAAGCTTGCTCAAAGTGATGAAGAAATGTTGAGAGGAATTTATTAAAGGATGCATCAGGGTTATCGATATTATAGTAAACCTCTTCCCATTTCTCTTTCTCAATTGATTCTATAAAGCGTTTGATATTATTTTTGGAGTACGATCTAGATCTTTCTGGTTCAATTGTACTGTTCTGGTTATATATTTTTATAATTTGGGATTCATGATCTGAGATAGCTGATGGATAGTTATAGGCTATATAATTTGGAACATTGGTGAAAATATTATCAATGCATGAATTTTTAGAGGAGAATCTAGTTGGATCTGAGATGGTTCTGAATAGTCCGTATGATAAAAGGAGTTGTTGTATTTTGTTATTTTCTTCAGAATGTTCGTTGAAGTCGACATTAAAGTCTCCAGCGACTACTAAGTTTACGGTTTTACTGAAGTTGCTCCAGATTTTTGTGAAGACCACTTCCATAATGTTTATAAATTCATCCATCTCTGTTCCTGTTCTGTATATGGTAATTACAATGGTGTTTATACTATATAAGTTAATAGCTGCTAATTCACAAACAAATTCAACTGATAGGCTGTTTATTTCTGGTATGGTGCTACTTTTAATATCATTTCTAACAAATATACACACTCCTCCATGTTTATGAATAATTCGGTTGAAATGACTGCCTCTGTAATAGTTAATCATGTTGTAGAGGGCAAAGTTCGTATCATTGAGCCAATGCTCTGAGATGCAAACTACATCAACTTTATTTATTTCTGCGTATTTTTCCAGGGAGGTTAATTTATTTGTGATGCATTGGATGTTTAGATGAAGTATAGTGAGTTCGTCGCTATTCGTTATAATATTTCTGGTGTTGTTGGGCTCATCCGAAAATTTGTTTGATTTCCCAGGGTGTTAGTTGAGATAAGTTGGGGTTGAATATAATTGGTTTGGTGATACGGTGAAAAGGTTACATTATAATTATAGTATGCTAGCAGATAAAAAATATTTAGAGTGGATCGTTTTTAAATTCAATAATAAGCAGCAGGGTGTTCCGGATTTTCAAGGTTAATCATTGGAACTTGTTTATTTGATTTGAAGAGATACGAAGTCAGTTAAATTAGGACTAGATTATGTATTTTGTACCTAAATCATTCACATTTTCGAATTTATTATATAATAGCTTGGTTCCAACAACGAGTTCCGACCGTCACGAAACCGTAACCAAACTGCAAAATTAAATATAACTAAAAATATAAATAAAATATAAATTTGTAACCAATCTTAGCCTTAGAAGAAACTACCTTTGTTTGCTAAGGGCGCGTTCCACTAATGAATACTAAAACCCACGACCACGACCACAAAATTTTCCCGTTTCACTAGCTGAAATCGTCCCCATTCAACAAGCGACCACAGAAACCCACGAATAAATACGGTCGTTGTGAGCTTCTTGCGGTCGCCATCGATGACGTTTTTATGCACGAAAGAAACAACCGCGGTCTTATGTGGAACGACTTTGCGGTCGTCATGAGCATTGCGAGTCTTTAGTGGAACGCGCCCTAAGAAGTCGATTCTGGCAGTTTGGTTTCGTGATGGTCAGAAGTCGTTGTTGGAACAAAGCCAATATAGCTAAATGGGGGAAATTGTTAAAATAATCTCAAGTACTAAAATAGCATAATCCAGAAACCGTAAATAACCATAACGATATTTAACACAGAGCAATGCTACAGAACCGTAAAATAGCATAATCCAGAAACCGTAATTCAGCATAACGCAATGTATAAAAATCGTAAAATGGCATAATTCAAAACCGTAAATCAGCAGAACACAAAATCGCCCAATATGTACTAAACCTTAGTTTTTGGATTATGCTATTTTACGGTTCTGTTGCATTGCCTTATACAGAATTGAAATTAATGTATTATGCTAAATTACGGTTTCTGGATTATGCTATTTTTGGATTCTGTTACATTGCGTTTTAGATTATGCTACTTTACTAGGGTTTGACGGTTTTTAAAATAAATTTGTCACATTCGAAAACCGGTTTTTAAATTAAAAAAATCCAGTTTTAAAATATTTAAGTAATTCGTAAAAATCTGAGAGTCGAATCAAAATTTATTTGGTTATAACTCGGACTCTAATTTCGTTTCGATTTCGGTTTAGTTTAGTTCTGTTGAATTTCGGTTCAATATGGCTTTAAACTTTAGAATCTGAGCATTTTTTCAAAGAAATATATGATAAATGTATATGAAAAATGTAATTAAATTATCGTTTTAAAAACCAAAAAGTAGATTTTAAACCGCCATTATTCGTTACCATTAATTTTGTACAAACCGAAATTAACCAATAATAATTTGTTCCAGTTTTGGCTTCTGTCTCAGTTTAGATTTTTTCGTTTCGGTTTCGGTTCTGTTGATAATTTAAATTTAAAACATTTTCGGTTTACGGTTTTCGGTTCAACTCTTATTTTTTAATAATTATTTTAATAATTATATAAATACATATTAAATTATTTTTTTTCCGATTTTATTTTGTTACGAAAATTCTAAAACCGGTTAAAACCGCTTTTTTTGGAAAACTAGAATTCGAAAACCGGTTTTTCAAAAAGTCGTTATGCGTTATGCATGGTTATGACGAATTACGTTATGCTGAATTAAGAATTTAGGTTTATGGTATTTTACGGTTCTGCTGCACTTCTTCATGCCAAATTACGTTATGCGTTATTTTTATGCTGAATTACGCATATGCTATTTTACGATTCTGCTGCAATCAGTTATACCGAATTGCGTTATAAAATTTTAAGAAATTTTTGGACAGCTGTAAAAAGTTTTAAAATATACTTAAAACAAAAAACGAAACGTCGAACTCTTCGTATATACCTTAACTTATTCCTAACGTAGGAAAAAAATATTATTTCAATTAGTTTCTTATTTTTGGCTAAGCGAACGTTTTTTGTAAAGAGCCCGTTTTATTGGTTTGACTTACTAAAACAAAAAAAGAAGAAATTGGTTACCACTAAACTCATCTGTATACCAAAAAAGAAATTTTAAAAAAGCTCCTCTAAAAAAAATTATGACCAAAACCGCAAATATCAAGAGAATTTCAAAATCCAGCAAAACGAAGAAAATATTGTTAATGCTGTCCTTGATGATCCAAAAAATACTCTATGCGCATTGCAAGACATTACAAACATTCCAAAGTACTGTTTGGCGTGTGTTGAATCCAGAGAGATGTTGCATCCGTATCATCGCTAAAAATGTACAAGGTTTACAACCTCAAGATGCTCACCAACGATTGGAATTTTGCAATTGGGTACTACAGCAATAGCAACAAGTGAAAAACGGTTACTTCATTTCAAATGTGTTATGATCCAATGAAGCAAATTTTATAGGGACAATTATCACAATGATCATGTGTTGACATTGCAAAATCCACATGCAATTAGATTGCGACGATTTCAACAACGTTTTAGTATCAATGTTTGGGCTGGTATCTTCAATAACAATTTGTAATCTGTACAAGTAATAATTGATCGTTTAAATGGAGATATACAGGGTGTCTCACTTTTTAGATATTAAATGTCATTTTGAACAAAAATTTCCTATGAACTATTATGGTTTTTCGACTCCTTAAAAAGTTACAGCAATTTTAAAATTGATAAATTTTCATGATTTTTGTGGAACACCCTGTATAATATTCTTTCTTATTGTATTTTTTTTATTTAAATGTATTATTTGGATTTTTTCTTGGCCAAATTGTTTTTTTTGAACATAATTGGCTGTATTTAAAATAAGTGAACGACAAGGTTAAATTTACCTGGGTAAAATTTAGCATCTTATTGGCTTAAAGATATTCAAAATTCAAAGCATACTTGATTTAAATAAAAAATATTAAAATAAAATGAAATTTATACAGGGTGCCCCACAAAAATCATTAAATTATTGAAATTTTAAAATGGCTGTAACTTTTTAAGGAGTCGAAAAACATAATAGTACATAGGAACATTTTTGTTCAGAATGACATTTACTATCTAATAAAAGTTTTTGCGGGAAAAAAAGTGAGACACCCTGTATACAGACACTTTTTGGGGAAACACCCTTTTAGATTTAATTGACGATATACTAATTAACATTGGAGGAAGAAGAACATCGAGGAAGACAGGTATTAAACTGTTTAAACGATCATTTACAAATAAATGGATTGGCCATGAGCCATGAAGGTGCAATACGTTGGCCACCAAAATCACTGGATTTATCCGCTAGACTGTTATTTCTAGGGATATATGAAAAATCTTGCGTACCAAGAAGAAAAAGTTACTCGTCAAGAGTTATTAGAAAGGATTCAAGATGCGGCAAATCGTAAATCGCATACGAAATGATGGAAATGTTATAAATTTTAACGACTTATAAATCGTGTTACAGAAACTTTGATTCGTAGATGCGAGGCTCAAGCCAATGGTGGTAATTTGAACAATTTTTGTGACTTTTTCAAGTTTTTTTACTTTAAATGTAAATTAAAGTATTTTAAAATTTGAAATTCCTTTAAGTAACTTTATCTTTTTTGTGTTATTGAGATATTTACTTGACTAACATGATTATATTTTTTAATGCAATCTAATCGGGGTTTTGCAAAACTCATATTCAAAAATTATATCTGCATGCGCTTTTTTTTACTTAAAAATTTATTTGCGGACGTGACACAAACAATTTCTACTTTCTTCATTTAAAGCGAACGTTATTTAAAACCCCCATAACTCCAAAACTAAAATGAATCGGACATAATATGTTCATAGGACATTTTTTTCTTAATGGGATCAGCTTTCATATGGCAAAGTTTGTCTCAGAGCTAAAGAATCACCCTGTATAATGCAAATAAATGCCTTGGAGTTTTCACTAACTATTGTGGAAATTTAAGATAGAATAAGTAATAATATTTATTTACATTTTGTCAAATCATTTAATTTTAAAGGTGTTTAAATTTAAATTTGTTATATGGGTTGGAATCAAAGACTTCTATGTTTTCTATTGTTATACATAGACCGGACAAAGTTGAAAATTTAATCTGCTAATGAGCTAACTTTGGACATATAACTTTTACCATTCAATTAAGTAATAACCGATAGTATCGTAGTCCATCGCATTAGTTGTATTTTGTATCTGGTAATTTGTAAAATAAAGAAAAACACAGGTCAACTTTAAAATGGCCGCCAGTGATACATGTGTCTAATTAAAGGCCTTTAATTTTGACCAGAATATTATTATACCCAGATTCTGGTCAAATCATTTAAGTTTAAAGGCCTTCAAATTTAAATTTGTTATATGGTTTGTAATGGACAATTTCCATGGTTACATGATTTGTTTCTAATTAAAGGCCTTTAATTTTGACCAGAATCAGCCTATTAATCACCCTAAATAATTTAAACGAATTAAAATCAGAAATTACTGGAATATTTTGTTTTATTAGAACAAAAAGTTCTTTACTCCCAATAATCTAATGATAATGGTTCAAAACTAGTTATAGGAAATCCCCGCCTAATTATCCCGTGCCTTATACCTTAACCCAAAAATGACAATTATTTAAAAAAAAAACAAAGAAGATTATTCAACCTGCACTATAGACATAATGTGCATACTAAAAAAATATAATAAGCACATTCTCATAGATCATTTTTCATTACATCGCCCAAAAGGCTCTAAATAATAATAATAAATGTACGAGTTAATACAGGATTTATTTACAATTACAAAAAATATAAATATAATTGTATTTAAATATTTTTAATTAAAATAAATGCATAAATATAACAATAATAGAATAAACGTATAACAAACAATTAGAACATTATAGGTTACAGATATTTATTAAAGTAACACTGAGAATTATAACAACAATCATTTAAAGAAACATAATCTTTATAATTTTCCGAATAATATCAAAAATAAAGCAAGTTTTATACAATTAACAAATATTTGAACCTGAAAGCGTGATATAAAAAAACAAGTTATACAGGATTTATAGGCAGATTCTGGTCAAAATTAAAGGCCTTTAAATATAGACAAATAAGGTAACCATGGAAATTGTCCATTACAACGCATATAACAAATTTAAATTTAAAGGCCTTTAAACTTGAATGATTTGACCAGAATCTGGGTATAAATCAATATTTGTTACATGATATTGTTTCAGGGTGCAATTAAGTACCGAACCATGGAAACATGAAATTTTTTAGCACTGAAATTTTATGCAAAAAGTTAAGGCACCTGGCGTCATTGCTGAAGTTCATTCAAATTGGCTTTACATTTTATTTTAAATACTGATAATAAACGGCATATTTTTACTTACTTCAATTAGACTACATTTCTCATATTTACTAGATCGTATGGGCCATGTGCCTTCATTCTAATGTTAAAATCTATTATTTCCATAGGTCTGAATTGTTCTAAGGCTCAACCCTGTATAACTACAAAATTAAATTAAAAAATAGGGGACACTTGGAAAATCGTGCATACAACAAAATGCAGTTTTGGAATCCCTTAATTTTTATGTTGGAAAGTAGGTACTGTAAAGATTAACCAAGTAATTTGTTACAATTTACAATAATTTAATTGATAAAGGCATGAACAATAACAATTTAGTATTATAATGTCGCTATTACTACCCGTTAAAACCCTCTTTGACAGGAGATCAGTAAATATTTCCGTTTAATATGAATAGAATTTTTACACCCTTCCTCCTTGTTACACATTTTTAAGTACAAACATCGCACATTTACAATAATTATAATTAATAGCTATAGGTGTAAAAATATCCTTACATTTCATCATCGTAGAACGTTTTCAGTAAAGCTTTTTTTAAAATTTCTCAAGAGAAAATGGAAGTAGATAGTAGATCACATGAAAAAAACTTTATGTAGTCAGATCATAAAACCAGTGCTATTTTATCTACAGTAGTGTTGGTAAATGTACTCCAAAAAAGGCGGCAAATTTGAATTTTCTCTATTGCCATAGGTAATTATTTTAAACTTTGAAAGGTTTCAAAATACATGAAATAAGAATACTGGCATATATGAAATGTTTGCTTTCGTGGATTATTATAATATACAAATCCCTTTTGTATTTGGAATTAGAATAAAGGAAAATTAATTAAATTTAAAATTGTTTTCCTTTGCCACTCTAGTTGGTAAAGTTGTTGGTGTAATCATTATTTATACTTTCCAAAATTATAAAACTGTAAATAAAAAAGTCAATGTTTTTTTGGGGATTAAAATATAAATTTAAAAAAAGCTTTTTTAAAAACATTTTTATATCGTAAAACAATAATAAATACAATTAATTTTAAATTGCACTGATACATTTATATCTAGTTTCTAATGTAATATAACACTCGGCAACTCGGTTCTATAATAATTAATTGCTTTATAAATAATTCGTTTGTTTTTAATTTTTAATTTAAATGAGAACTAGTTTTGTTGAAATATTTCTATATTCTTTTAATATAAATGCATTTAGTGTTTACAGGGCCGGGAAGGAAGTTTTTAGGGGGGCAATCGAGTTTTATCTATATTATTTATGAGCTGATGGTATATCAGCACTTCGTGCAATCAGTTAAAAATGCGCTCCCCTCATCGTGTACCTGATAAAGAATGCTCCGTATCCGAAAATTTTTAAATTTTCAAGGTCATGGATTTTTACAAGGGACGTCATCTCCAGAAGGTGGAAAGATCTTTAGTCGTATTTAATGGCTTTTTTCTGTACAGAAAAGTTCTCATCTCATTCACAGACCGATAAACTGAAAAATATGAAGTAAAATCGCCCATTTTTTTTATTTAAAAATTTTGATCGTCCAGCTTATCGGGAAATTTCAATTCTCCAAATGTAAAATTTTTAAACGTTTTCTAAATATATCGCCATAAATTTCGACCTGCCGTTTGATGCTAGGTTCTGTAAATTCAAGTATTTTTGGATTTTTACACTGATTTTAATATTAAAAATTAAAGTCAGTTTGGATTTGGTGGTCATAGCTCCTAACCCTATTTATTGTTACGACTTGAACTTGCACCTTGCATTCTTTAATATTTATGGCGTAAAATTTTTGGAATTTGATCTTTTACCTTCCGTAAAACTTCCTTGCGATTTTGGCGCCCTTAAAGATCGTCGCGGTATGCGCACAACCCTAAATTCCACCCTACTAGCAGAGTTTAGGTGCTTTCGGTTGTGTTTTTGACACTCCAGGACAAAAAATATACAGAATGTAATACGTATATCTTTTGATATGAAGGACATTACAAAATTATCCAAAATTTCCCCAAAATTGATTAAAAACCCCACTCGCCTCCCACCACCGTGATCCAGCCCTGAGTGTTTACTGTAATCACGATAAAAAACGCAGGTTTAAAGAGTATATAAAAACAAGGTATATGACACACAATGATATTTTACATCAAAGAATATTTTAAAATTAATAAGCAATATAAATTTCTAAAAAATGTAGGAATTATCCTTGGAATTGGTAAAATATTTATAATTCCGAAGAATATAATTTCGGCAGTCGTTTGAACAGTTTTAAATTTTAACAGCCAATGTTTTTTGATTTTTAGTGAATATAATTTATTAAAATTTAAAATGAATTCAATCTATGGAACAGCAAAAATTCTAGTGAAAAATATCTTGGGCAATACTAGATAAGTTGCAACACTATTCTATACATATTTTAGTGTACTACATACTGTTTCAATACAAAATAAAACATGTTCATGAAGTAATTATTCTACAATATGAACCTCTAAGACAAAATGAAACACCCCGTTTGCAAACCCAAATAATTGTCTGAATTATTTTTAATATTTTATTTATTTAACAAAAACCTGATTCGTAATCCTTTAAGGCCCAGTTTCATAGGTTACAATGGTTCCACTTAAGCTTCAAAGATAAAATGAAAGATTTATAATAGAAAATCTGCGATTTTTTTATGATAAGTCGTAAGTGTCGTTTGAAGCTTAAGTAGACGCTAATCAAATGGCCCTAAGATGATGGCTTTTGAAACAGTTGCATTATTAAATAATAACAAAAATGAAGGCGCACCTCAATTGTAACTAACTATGCTTAGAGTCAATTCTCATAGGATTAAGTTTAGAAGGTTCTAGTGAGTGGTAATCTTGTTATAGTCAATGAATAGAACCGGAATAAAACCGAAATTTTTAATAGAAATAATAGGGAATAGAAAATCTCTCAAGTATGTATATATACCATAATCTGTACGTAACCATAAGTAACCGTTGTTTGAAATATGCTTCGTCAAGCCATACAAATTTTACCGGAATATAAACTTTGAAATAATTCGAGTTATGGCAATTAAATTATTCAAGATTCGAGACAAACATATTAGTCAATAATAAGTAATTAAAATTAGTGGCTACTTTTAAAAAATCAATTAACATAATATGATCTTAAAACAATCATTTAAAGCCATGATAATATGAGTAATTTTTCCAAAAATTAGTTATTTTCGAATAGTGTTGCGAAATTTATTATTCACCCCCTATCCTATAACTATTAAAATTTTGGCTTTGAATCTTTTCCTTCAGACAATAAAGTATTTTTAGTCCCTTGAGTTTATTCCTGTTTCAAAATACGAAGAAATCAACCCACTGTTAAAAACCGGCGAGAAGTTAGCCATAAAATTTCCAGCCACAGTTTTTTACATGTATTTTTTCATAAAAAGAAATAGCATTATAACTTGTTTATTTAACATTGTATAACAAAACTAAATATTATACCACAGGAAAGCTCAAAGAAATATCTGCATTACACTAGAGTCTAAATTCTCAGCAAACATGAATTCTAACCTTACTGACAGTGAATCAAATCGGCGACGCTGAATTTTCCCACCGCTCGTTGGAAAGTTGTGGTAGGGACTTGGGACTCCCACTCTGCTCTCGATCAGCATCACGGACGTAGAGAAATGTAATGAAATTAACAGCTCTGCGTTCCGATGAGGAATGAGAAACCCCGCCCATTTCTCAGTTAATCGCGCCTTCTAAAATGCTAGGACATACGATAGTAATAGTGGATTCTCCGTTATCATTACATTCCGCTATCTTAACCAAGCACGTACCGCATTACTTAGTTCAACATACGTTCAAGCGAAAGTTGCCATGGTTAAATGTAAAAGAGAGTGAGCGAAGCTATTTGCTTGTCTACACCATTCCTGTTTGCAAAAAAATTAAACTATACTACTCTACTACTGTCTTATAACGTTTTCTTTTTGAATGAAAAGTGTTTCAGTCATACAAATCTAGAAAACTTATTGAGTAAATTTCATTGATTGTTTTTAACCCCTCCAAACCAATTTTCTACAACTGAATTGCTTAGTCTCTGTGTTTAATAAATTTGTCCATAATGGCAGGTATGTTAAGGGTCATATATGTTACTCGGGTCGCGCACCGATTTAAAAACTAAATACTCAATTTAAATAAATAATAACAACAATATACACAGTTTTACATAATAATTGAAAACTATTGTACATATTATTTATGTTACCAAACAATTCATATTTTATACCTTACCTATGTATCACGAGCTTAACTTCATACTTTGATTGGTTTTTGAGTAAATTAACTGCGAAGTAGGAGCACTTTAAGGGTCTTAAAAAATACACTTACTGTTAATATTTTTAATTTCTTTTGTGATATATTGGTTATGATAAATATTTTTTAATGCTACCAAAATTTGGTACAAAAATATTAAGTAGTTTATGAGTTATTTATGAGGGCGTGGTACCCTATTTAGCATACTCAAAAAACGACTTAATATGAATTTTTTTTATAAAAAATGGTATAAAATCAGGATTGTATAAATGATTATTAATTTCTGATGACTCAACTAAGATTTTACTTTTTAAAATATTTCTAATTAAATTTTGAAAGTGTTTATAAAATTTGGAATTTGCAGTTTTATCTTCATTCGGTATATTTTCGTGCGAAGCTTGCAAAACGTTTGGATCAACTACTCACTTCGTCGGTACATACACTTAAACTTAAATTTCAATTTTATTCAAATACTCCATCATGCTATTATTAAAACCATCCGATTCGAATTTGCAGGTAGTTATCACTGTTAGGTGACCAATACAAGTTTCAATATCATTGAAGCTTTCCATATTAAACATTGGTGCAATTGCTTTTTTTAAAACAATATTTTTTTTATTTTTAAAATATAGATCTACAGCACGAAGCATCAGTTTTATAAGATATACACAAAAGATTTTAATAGGTGTATATTCATTTCTGTAGTAGTCGTTTAGTTGTTGGTTTGAACACATCATCGAAAACATTATTTATGTAATTAATTTAAATGGTCCCATTGAAACTTACACATGCAGCATTAATTAATGCCATACTAAAATCAGTCACTACTAATTGAAAGCATTATCAACTATTAGCATGGTTGTTAACCCTCTAGTTCCTAAACCCGCCTTGAAGCGGGCGATATAAAATCTTATTTAGAATTTCCGTGTATTGAAATTTTGGCCCAATACCCGCCCTTGCCTGTAGACGATTGTTTACAAAACAAATAAAACTGGGTCCTCAGACTACCAGGTACAAATACAGTTAAATTTTAATACAAATTTAGTTTTAGTGACCTTAAAGTAGCCTACTGTAATTTTATTAGAAAGAAAAAATAATTGGAAATTTAGTATTGGTGACCTTACAGTAGTCTACTGTAATTTTATTAGAAAGAAAAAAAATTTGGGCATTAGAGGGTTAAAATAGAACCTAAACTTCAAACCCAAAAATAGATGGTTTATGCATCGTGTTTTGAAGAAATTAACTCTAATACAGGGATGTTGTCGAATTTTTGGTTTGAATCACCCCAGCGTAATATAAAATTCGCTTATAGCTATCGCTAGGCTTTCTTACAACTGAACCTGTTACATCCCAATATAAAGTTGTTTTTTTTTCATGTGCACATTTTAGAATTAAATTTATCTACTCCTTTAAAGTGACCAGATTTTGAAAATGCCGAACCGGGACAAGTTCCGTTTTTATTTTATTTTTACCTAGACTAACAAAGTCTCAGTGAATTATGATAACCTAACGATTTTCAGGAATCAGTAGTTTAGTATTAGATTTTAGATCTCTAATAAAAATTTTAAATCTATAAAAAAAACAATAGATACACAAAAACAAAAATCTCAAAAAGTACAATAAAAGTTAAAAAAAGCAAAAAACTGCATAAAAATCACGAATTATAAATAAACGAGAAGTGTATTTCAGAAATTAATCGCAAATAAATTGTAAATCACAAAAAAATAAACAAAAAATACATTTCTTAAAATGAAAAACGATGGCACCTTTTCCAATTGTATTTCAGAAAAGATCAATTCGATTTCATAATAGTCAATTGTATTTCAGAAAGCATTAATAGTATTTCAGAATAATCAGTTCAATTTCAGAAAGTATCAATTGTATTTCAGAAAGCATCAATTGAATTTCAGAATAATCAATTCAATTCCAGAAAGTATCAATTGTATTTCAGAATAGTCAATTGTATTTCAGAAAGCATCAATTGTATTTCAGACTAATCAATTCAATTTCAGAAAGTATCAATTGTATTTCAGTATAGTCAATTGTATTTCAGAATAGTCAATTGTATTTCAGAATAGTCAATTGTATTTCAGAAAAGATCAATTGTATTTCAGAAAGGACCAATTATAAAAAAACGAGGAAGTCAAGAGTATTTGGCGGTGATTGTGCATGTGATGAACCACAACAGCAGAAACATTTCATAAAAAATGTGCTTTCGAAATTTAACATTATACCAGTCCTTATTCACCAATGTTGAAATTGAAATAATTTGCAAAAAACTCTTGGCTTCCTCAATATTTTACAAAAGGTCTTTACTAAAATTAAAGAGTCCTCTCTCGGGACGCCGGGACAAACGCTTAACAACCGGGACTGTCCCTGGTCACCTTATACTCCTTGCTAAAAATATAGCTGGAATGGTTCGATAAATAACCAATAAATCATCTTTAGATCTATCAAATTTTGATTTTTCTTCCGTATTTATTTTTCTATAAACACTATCAGATTTTAGATTTTGTAAATTCTTTACTGACAGTTGTAGGGTACTTATGGTGTTTATAGATTGCTGATTGCGAAGGTTTGCCAAGTTTTCTTCGACTCCATTTACCCGACTTGTAAGGGCGTCTCCATGAAAAAAATTAATTGAAGAACTAAAAACTTTAAATTCCATGCCATCTATTATTTTGGATCCAATAACTTTAAAAGTTTTGCATAATGGATGATTGCAATAACAATTCAAAACCAATGATCTATTTTTACTAGAATAATAAAATTGGTTTATATTGACTGGACAAATATTATTAACAGATTTAAATTTTTCCTTGAAAATGTAATTATAAAGTCCAGTTTTTATTTTTTTGGTGGTTGTATCAAAAATATGCTCCTATCTTTATCATCTAAGAAAAAGGAACCCCCATTAATTCGGCAAATAAAGTACAACTGTTTGTTATTTTTGCAAATTGGTATTGGATAACTATTAACAGATCCCACAGGTAGTTTGTTGAATTTTTATATAAGTTAATTGCAATATCCGGAATATCATCATCCTTATTTGTAACATTAGGATGAGAAATGTTTTGAGGATCCAATGTAATATTATTTTTTGTAGCTGGTTCACTGTCAAAAGAATTTGTAATTAATTCTTGGTCCAATCAAACATTCAACACTGCTTTATCTTCAGTGGCACATGAAGTATCTGCATTTAAGATGCAAAAGGAATCATCAAAAGTTGGAGGTTTTTCAAGCTTTTCCAAATATTACCAGAGTTTCTTCTAATAATATTTAAAGTATATCTTTTGGATTGATAAGATCGCTATTGAAAACAGTTAATGCAGCTTCGGTTATTATCGCATCATCAAATGTATTAGGCAATTTGATGGTTTCTAAATCCAAAGAACATTAAAAAAAGATACCTGTAATACTGTAATGGGAAATCCGTCTTTTTACGCATTTTAAAAACTTGTCAACAAAATAAGCACTAATTTCCAAGTCCAAACATAGGTGACTATCAAAAGACCGTCAATCGAGCAAAACATAAACAATAGCCAATTAGAAGGAAAAATTTCAAGTCATTTAACGAATGTAAAAATCTACTAAATCCATGACTTGATTTGTACTTCTTTACTGACAACGAATAACTAAAATGAAGAATTTCATTAAAGATGTAAGCTTACAGAATATGCAAAAGCTTGCAAATTAACTCATTAGTTGGAAATCTAGAAACACATGTGCATGTTTATAATAAATTCACAAAAAAAAACCTATTCGATTAACAAAAATCCTACTGAAGCCTGCAATTTTATAAAAAAAAAAATTAATCAATAATCATGATGAAGGTAGCATTGTAAAATAACTTAACTTAACCTACAAATTAGTATTATTAATTAATTAATATGTCGTTAGTAGCCAGCATTGCGTTGTACATCAATATTTTCAAAATCGAATACAGATTCCAAAAGTGGTTTTAGTTTTTCTCTACTATTATTCTGTTAGAGTTAGCACGCATAATGCCTTGTGTTATACATCAATGTTTTCAATAAAATAGCCATTATCCACTCAAACGTGTTACCACAGTCGCCTGTTGGCTAGTGTCAATTTCGGTCTTCACAAATAATGGCTATCATTTCTCACTCGTTGAATAATATACTATTGTTTTACAATGTAAAATAAACAAGTTATAATGCTCTTTCTTTTTATGGAGAAATACATGAAAAAAAACTATGGCTGGAAATTTTATGGCTAACTTCTCATCGGTCTGTTAAAATATTTACAAGAGATTCTTCAAATCCATGTGACCAAAAATGATCATATTTTGAATTTTATCTAAACCATGGTTTTTAATCACCATATAGGCAAAAAGCCATTGTTACATAGTTTTTAAATTTTTAAATAAAATATCACAGTAATTATGGTCCACGTCACAAATAAGTCGGCTTTTTTTATCTCGATCTCACTGAACAGAAGTAAAGGACCAACTCTTGAGTGGGAGTGAGTTGATACCGTGACTTACTCATGACATGGATTTTATCTGATTTTAAAAGACATGAAAATTTAATCCTATTGTAAATTATTTACAATAAAATGAAAGTTACTTGCAGCTACAGTTGTTCTTTAATTCGTTCTACATGTTATATGGCATACTCTAAATAAATATAAATATTTAAGTTGTTACTTTAAGAATTTAAGTAACCCGTTTCAAATTTTTTGGATAACCTACCAGCTAGTTAATTGGTCGATACAAATATAACGCAATAAATTAATTAAATATGTAAAATATTAGAAGTTATTTTTGTTTTAAGAGAAACCGAATATTCAGTTACTTTTTATAGAAGCCCTACTTGGTGATGCCGAAGTGTTTAAGGATAATTTTTTTTTATTCACCAATACAGTTGCTTGGTCCACTATCGAGATTCTAATCCTGGATGGGTGTTGCATCCAAGGTTCTCCATCAACTTGAACTGGAGAAGTTGCCTTTAGACGAATCTATAGAAAGGATAAAAATCACAAGGTGATTTGAAAAATTCAAAAATGTCCTACCTCAACACTTTTAGCCTGACCTATCCGATGAGGTGTTGATAATCCTACTTGTAGCTGCGCTATATGGAATGAAGAATAAATTCCTAATACTTCTAAAACTCCATCTTTAAATGATTGCGGCGCAATATCTCCACTCATATCTAAAAGCAAGATAATCAATTAAAAACCATATAAGAAAATTTAAGAATGCTGATACAAGTCTAATAAAAGATACAAAAATCAAAATTTATTAAATCTTTATACATACTCCATAGATCAACGCCAGCACCCCATGATTGGATGTTTAAAATGACTACAGATTCCAGCTCTGGTAAATCAACTTTTTTCCCATCCAAATATAAGTCCATATGTTCTTGAATATTTTTGCAATCTGACCATACTACTTGATGAGTACCAAAAATTAGGTATAAAATCTATAAAAGTATCTTTTAAGTTCCTAATAAAAGAAATGTAAAATCTGGTAGCATGCTATTAAGATATCAAAACGTCGATAAGAAAAATGTTTAAATAAGGATTTTCAACACACATTTTGCGCATACTTATATAATACAAATTTAAGAATATGATTTAAGACTTACTTTGTTAAAAACACGGTTGCTGAATAGATAAAACTTGCTATCACGAGTACGATGAAAGTCCAAAGCTACCTGTGCATCAACTCCAACACTAAAATAATTATACATGTAATGAGTTTTGCTTGGTAATAGAATCCCCAAATTTCTTGCTGGTGTTACATCAACTTTCCACCTAAAAAAACATGAATATAATTTTGATATCAATTATCCAATTTTTCAACCAAAGCATTATTCTATCACTATATTTTTCATTTAAATTTTACTGCTCTACTTTAGCAATTTATTAAGAGTCATTTTTTGAGTATGCTAAATAGGGTACCACGTCCTCATAAATAACTCATAAACTACTTAATATTTTTGTACGAAATTTTGGTAGCATTAAAAAATATTTATAATGACCAAGTTATCACAAAAGAAATTAAAAATATTAACAGTAAGTGTATTTTTTAAGACCCTTAAAGTGCTCCTACTTTACAGGTAATTTACTCAAAAACCAATCAAAGTATGAAGTTAAGCTTGTGATACATAGGTAAGGCCTAAAATATGAATCGATTGGTACCATAAACATGCCAAAGAAAAATTTCTTTAATTAGTTATTCGTGAGGTACGAAACAATGTTTTTGAACAAAAGTTGCCCAATTTAAATGCAGCAACAAAAAAAACTTATAAACATAAATAATATGTACAATAGTTTTCAATTATTATGTAAAACTGTGTATATTGTTGTTATTATTAATTTAAATTGAGTATTTAGTTTTTAAATCGGTGCGCGGCGTGAGTAACATAAATGACCCTTAACAGCTAACAAAGATATTATACTAAGCGGGAAATGATATTATTTTAAAATGGATAATCAAAAGTTTATTACATTTTTATTAGGTCAAAATGAATTAAATTTGCCGGGCACCACATTTATACTAATGAAGTATAAAATTACCTATCCAAATCTGATACTTTCGCTGCTTCTAATTTGTTTATAATATGTACTGGTTCCAAATTTGAAGGTGTTTCTTTTCCCCATCCTAAAACTCTTGATAAATCATTTCCAGTACCCAAAGGAAGTATTGCAACTATCGGTTGTGGCTAAAATTACAAACATAAAATTAAATAATATAAAAGTATAAAACAAGTTACTTCTAAATCTAAGTTATGTGAAGTAGTTAACATCCAAGAAACTGTTCCATCTCCTCCAGCAACAAGTAAACGAATTGCTTTGGGCGCAACTAGTACACTCCATTGTAAAGCTACAGCAGGTGTTCTTTCAGCTAAATCGATTACTTGGGCTGGATTTAGTATTTTACGAAATTCTGATAAAATTGTAGCTCCATCATTATTACCCGATTTTCTATTAGCAACAACTATTAAGGGAGACCAGTCTGCCCAACCAGGGTCCTTAACGCCTCTTAAAAGTAAGTGCCGATGTATACTACTTTTCATACGAGCTGTCTGCACACACGTTGGCGGAACAATCATTGATTTGTAAGGTCCAAAATCACATTCCTAAAACAAATTAAATATTTTTTTAGAGTATAGAATTCAAGATTATAAAACTAGTGTCCATTTTCAAGGAAATTCCTTCTATAGTTTAAAATCCTAATGTTTAGTCAACTATGAACAGCTAACCTGTATACAAGAAGCAATTTCGAATGGCTTTTCTAGTTGGTTAGTGGTTAACCAAAAATTTGACATCTTTGGTTTTTACCTCCCCATTCGAATCAAGCTTAAATTGACTTGAACCAAACGATCTATGACGTCAAGAATTAGTTATTCAAATGCAGTTTGAAATCGCTTAAGGTGCATAAATGTTTCAGCTCTTTGAAAGTGATAGCAAACAGCTTATGATTAATTTTCTAAAAGCATATGGTGAAAATTTAAAATTTTCATATCATAAACAGAGGAAGGTAACTATGACCCAAATTTTGGAAATAGATAGTTTGATCTATTGTTACCAACTTTCATGTAACAT
This sequence comes from Stenus bimaculatus, assembly GCA_963971135.1. NCBI lineage: Eukaryota > Metazoa > Arthropoda > Insecta > Coleoptera > Staphylinidae > Stenus > Stenus bimaculatus. The sequence goes on from OZ020187.1 coordinate 16,249,984, forward strand.
ACATTCTAGGTATTTAAATGTATCTTTTTCGAAAATTTGGGCTTGAGTTTACGGTATTGCAATCTTTTAAAGATTATTTTTGGAAAAAAATTGATAACTAAAAATACGCATTAATACCACACATTAGTGGTTATAGAAGTATTAATAATGAAAGTACTATTAATCGAAGTGATGGTGTTGTTATGTACATAAATAAGGAACTTCTGTTCACATTTAAATTAATTGAAATAGACTCTTTCAAAATAGGGAGAGTTAATCTCAACAAATATAACAAAGAATTAAATATAAGTGCGGTTTACAGATCTCATGATTATAATGAAGGTAAATTTTTAAACGTCTTAAACACCTATTATAAAGAATATTGTGTCTCAGAGTTTGAAATATTCGCTGGGGATGTAAATATCAATATAGTACATACAAATGACTCACAAATCTCATCGTTTTCTGATGAATACTTGCCACTGAACAGTGAGTATGGTTTCAGAAGTTGCATTAATGATTAACCAGAGTATCACAAGAGACAAAATCCTGTATAGACCACTTTTTTATAAAATGTAATGTACACAAAATATCCACCCTAACATATTAAGAACTAAAATCACTGATCACGATCCAATCTTAATTCATGTTAGATTAAAACACACACAAGTACAAAATAAAAACAACAATATGAAAATGATAAAAACATACATTGATTATCCAAAACTAAATAATTCAATTTCCAATACTGATTGGAATTATCTAAAATCAACTTCAATTGAAAATATATATTCAAAATTCTTAAAACACATTCATAATTTAATTAAAAATTGTTCCTATATAAAAAAGGTATCAAAAATAAAAAAAGGAAAGAGTGGATGACGAACGAGATAGCAAAAGCAATTCTCGAACATGAACTACTTCACCACATTTATTTAAACGATACCAACAACATCATCAATAAAAAACAATACAATAAAATAAGAAATGGTGTTGAAGAACCAATTAAAAAAAGAAAAGAAAACTATTTTAAAAATAAACTTATAATGTAATATCTGGAATATTGCAAAAGAAGCAAGCAACTTAAAAATCAAAGACTCAAATAGCATTAAACAAATCAGATTTCTTGATAAAAACATTACAGATAAAAAGGACATTTCTAATATCTTTAATAACCATTACATTAGCATTGCTGCCACAATGGCCTCAAAAATTCCTAAACACAATATACACCCTTGTACATTCAAAATTGAGAGAAATGCATCATCATTTTTTTTCACTATAATATCCCCAGAAGAAATTATAATGTCGGCAAATGCGAGCGCTTGATTTTGAAATTCGCTTGATATTTGGGGTTTTGCTCATAATTTTTTTTCTATTGAAGCTTTTTTAAAATTTCTTTTTTTGGTACACAGAAGAGTCTTGTGGCTACCAATTTCTTCTGGTTTTGTTTTTGTAAGTCACACCAAATACTCATACGGCAGCAGTAAAATTGGCACTTTTAAAAAAACCTGGTCCTAGAAAATACCATTTTTCTTTAACAAGGGACCTTCAAATTGAGATTTGTAAAATTTTCTCTAATCTAAATACACAACTTCACAAAAGTGTTATTCTGTTTTTCCGATTATATCGAGTATAAGGTTTAAAACAGCAAGCAAAACTTGCCCATTTTTAGGTCAGATTTGATTGTCTATAAATCTAAAAATTCAATAAAAAATACAAAAACAAAATAATAGACATGTTATGCCAAGTATTAATGAACTACTACTACAAAAAAAACAGAATTTCATTTACTGGTTTGTCTAAAAAATGGTATTCCGTAGAGTCACATTTTACGCTCACAAAATTTCGCCGACTATAGTCTTAAGGAAGACTTCTAAAAATATATGCAAACCTTTAAGTATAATTTTTAATAAATGCGTAGAGAGTGGATACTTTCCAATAGAGTTCAAAACTTCCTCAGTCATCCCAATCTATAAAAGTGGAGACCGCAATCAAGTGATTAACTACAGGCCAATATCCATTGTGTCTAACGTCTCCAAATGCTTTGAAAAAATAATAAAATCTAGATTCAACATATTCCTAAATAAACATAATATAAAATCTCATTCACAATTTGGATCAGCAGAGGATGCTGTACAAAAGCTTGTATAAGAGATTTATGGGGCAGTTGATGATAGTAAGCCTATTTCCGCGATATTTCTCGACCTCGCCAAAGCCTTCGACACTGTCTGCCACTCAAGACTTCTGAATAAACTGGAGAACTATGGATTTCGAGGTAACATTCAACAGCTATTAAGAAGCTATTTAACAGATAGAGTACAATTGGTAAAAGTAAATGATATCTTGAGTGAACCAGGCAGGTTGAATGGCGGGTTCTACAGGGTACGGTACTTGGCCCAAAGTTATTTGTTCTCTACATTAAAGACCTACTAAATTTAAAAATAAAAGGAAGTATTGCAGCTTACGCTGATGACACAGTTGTCACAGTGAAAGGAAGAAATTGGGAGGAAGTAAAAATTGCACTCACAGAAAATATAAATATTATTAAAGCATGGCTAGACATAAACTACTTAACCTTTAATATCGAAAAAACATTCTATGTCATTTACCTCATACACTAACATCAATAAATTAACTTTACCAATACCTGTACACTACCCAAACTGCTCTCTAACCTCCTGTAGCTGCACGCAAAAAATTTTTAACAAAAAAGAAATCAAATACTAAGGAATAATATGCGCGCATACCATTCGGAACCCTATGTGTATCATATGCACCAGAAAATGTACATGTCCTACTCGACACGCACCCAGACCCTACTTTGTTTCAAAATATAACAAAAAGAGGTATCGACATCCACAAACATCCTTTGGTGGTTCATCCATAAAATAAAATATACAATTATTGGCAATTATAACTACCGGTATAGGGTGCTTAAATGGCATAAAATGGAGGATAGTCGGTACTTGTCAGCGTCAAATATTGCATTTAAAATGCATCTGTGTACCTAATAAGTACATATTTAACTAAACTCAAGTAGACTTATTATTTAAATTTTAAGTTAAACCCTTAAAATATGTACTAATGCTTTAAATCAAATGTAAAGGTCCTGTTTTCTAGGTTCATACGTTTGCCACCAGAGGGCGAGTAATAGTCTAGAAGTTTCAATTACCTCAGTTACTTTTGATTTACATTGTGTATGTACTGTTCTTTGGCACCAACAGCATTGGAAATCAATCAAACCAGGCTCAACTGAACAATCTTCACCACATTCACAACAAACGGCTCCTAACGGTAAATTACCTTAAACAAATAAACAACTATATTCAAAACTAATGAATTAATAAAATAAATAAAGTACCTTTTACCCAATGATGTAAAAATACATCGCTTTTACTTGTGATAACTTTACAAACAAGTGTTTTATTAGCTTGTTTAATACAATCAGAATCGGAACAAACCCCGCAACAATCACAATACACCCCAATACCATTTACCAATAATAATTCACAAATAGAGCAATACCAAGGCTGAAATAATAGAGATAATTACGTATAATATATTTAAGTAATTTCAAAGAGTAATTTACTTTGGAAGATATTTTGATAGGTTTCCAACTATGTGTTTTAGATACATCCCTAATTGCAACAATTTTATTCTCATTATTAAACCATTTAAAAAAGTAATATGAAGCACAGCATAACACGAAAGTTCCTATAATTGGTGCAAAGACAAAGCTGGAAGGTAAGAAAATTTGTTCGACGAACATATCTTTCCTTAGGGATTTACTGAGTACTGCCATGTAAATTTAAACGAATTAATATGCTGCATGATTTATTAATTTTATATTTAAATAATTCACATTTTGATTTATCATGTTGTTTTTGTTGTTACTGTCATAATTCATAACGAGCAATAACAAATATTTATGACAAATGTCAGTTATTTGGGTTAATTGTTTTGACAGCGATTTACCATGTTGCCAGGTTTTGCAAAATATCTTTTTTGATTTTCTTGAACCACACAAGAAGTATACAGTGTGATTCACATTTATGTTAAAATCTCTCGGGTGGTGATTCCTTAGATAAAAATAAGAAAAAAAAGTTCATATAAACATATGTCCGATTCCGCTTCCTAAGAGAGTTAAAGCTCTTTAAAGGTGCTGATAGAGAAGAGGTTTTTGGCCATTTATTTCAGAATAGATACTACATAGTAAAGCAATCAAATTTGGCATAACTCTTAAGAAGATAGTCGGTAAAATTAGGTATAGGACTTGGCAATGTAAATTTCGATTACTTTAAAGAAAAAGGAATCGAATATTTTTTTATGCTGCTTAATGATTCAGCCGATGATGTTTTTAGTTTTTAGTTTTTAATTTTTTTTTAATTTTCACCTTTTGGTTGGGCCCAAAACTATGCAACTTTTAGGCTCAATTTACAACCTAACTATGAAATTATTTAAGAAAATTAAAATCATCATCGGCTAGTCCCTTTTAATATACTTTCAGGATTAATTTACAAAATTCAAATCGATTAACTCTTAATGAAGTAATGTTTATTTAAAAAACCTTATAATCGCCTAAAATTCTAGTGGCATCAAATAGATTTATCATTTAAAGCTTCAGTAAATCTCAAAAAACATGAACCAATATGCTTTAAATCAAAAACGTAAGTACCGTATATCGAAGTTCATATTTTGCCACCAGAGAGCGAGCGGAATCTTAAAATTTCCAATAAGCGAATTCAATGTAAATTTTTGTCGATTTCAAAGATAAAGTACAGCCATACCAATCCAAAAAAGCAAAATCGGTTTTCACATATCCTTTCTATACATTTAAGAGAATGTTGAGATTCCCTTTTTTTCGTATACTTTTGTTTTTTTATTTATTTAGGGTGATTTATAAAAGTGCCAAAAAATTTCTAAATTTCAAAAGCCTCTATAACGATGATATATTGCATTATTTATGTTTTAAATTTAATATTTAATACAAAACATACCTTGGAGTACCCTTTTCTAAATTAACTTTGAAAGAATCGAAAATAAAAGTTATATAGCATTATACCCCAGGTTTGTTTTTAAAGAAAATAGTAAAATACGCGCAATTTTTATTTTACAAAGACAAAAAATGCAAAAAATATAGCCTGAAGATTCTACATTGTACCCCAAAAAGAAAATTAAAAAAATCTTTAGGAGAAAACTTTTTATGATCAAAAACACAAGACCCTACCGAATACACCGGCTATACTCTTAAAGCATTTTTACATGATTTTTGAGATTTACTGAAGCTTTAAGAGTGGGTTGCATGAGTTGGTTTTAGTTAAAACCGATTTTAACCGACTCTTTCATGCAACCCTAACCTAACCCAACTTAACATAACCTAACCTAACCTAACCCACCCGCCTAAATCTATTCGCGATTCTAGCTAAGCGATCATAAGCGTGATAGTTGTGCAAACAAATTTAGCGTTCAACGTTTGTTAACGTCTCCTATACTCTAGTAAGTAAAATCAATTTACCTAATTTACTTTGTATTATTAAACGCGTATGATTATTTCTCTGCAAGTTTAAATTTTCATTTTTTTTGTCTCACGTCTCTGACGTCACCAGAGTATGCAACCAACCATACATTTGCGCGGGAAATATTAATTTGAATCGCGAATTTGTGTTTTGTTGAAGTTATAAGGTTCAAGAATGTATTTTAAACAAGATTTTTGGCACTGAAAACGTGAAAACTGAAAGGTACCGAATATCGAATATCCTCCATAGATAGAATATCCTCCGTTTATAGCGCCCTCTATACGAAGTTAAAATTCCCAATAGATATCAAAAAGATTTATATTTGTTTATATTATTTCTTTTTAATGATTTCATAGGTGTATACTTTTATCTATGGTGTATACAAAGTGCAAAGACCTTCAGGAGGTGAAAGTATTGTTTTTGGCAACGCGTAAATAACGGAAGCGGAAGAGGAAGTAAAAATGTTACAAGAAACTCGGACGAACTTCAGTTGCTTCCTACTGCGAGCGCCCGGCGCTTTCACCTCTTCTTTGGCACAAAGCCAAAGTGGGTCACCAACGTCAATCGTGATGATTGAATGAACTTTTCAGGATTATATTAGTTTCCCCAATAGTTGTAGGTAAGCCAAAAAACTTATTAAACCCGGAACTTGGCCATTGATTTGATAAAAACTCAAATTAACCGCGTTTAAACCAACTAGTGCGAACGGACCTAACCTTACTTTTGTTACATAAAATAATTTTTAGCTGCTTAGTTTGTTTGGCAATGATTTATTGGTAATATTTGCAGGTGCAATGGCAAGTAATATTCCAGATGTAAGTTACTGTTGTGAGATTTGTGGGTTGGAAAGTTTAAGCGAGGATGAGTTTCGAATTCACACACATACTGTGCACGTTGATGGACATGCAGTCTGCCCTTTTTGTCAGCTCGGGTCTGTTTCACCTTCAGAGCTGCTTTTACATGTTAATCAAGCTCATTTGGATTTTTTAACTCCCGAATCTGAACTTAATATGTCTTTTATTGATGACACTAGTCCAAGGTAAATAAATACTTATTATAAATTATAATTACTATATCCACGGAATTTATTCTAACCTTTTTAAATTAGTCCAGTCGTCCTGTGTTTATCATTTTTGTATTGTAATTTAAACCGAGCCTAATGATTTTTTTCGTTTCCAGTGAATACAATGGTATTAATGGTGTAAATGGCGTTAACGGTGTTAATCATGGTATGAATGGAGAATGCAGTAGAGACTGGAATTTACCTACATTGTCTAATGGCACATCTAGTTATAACCACAATGGTTCCTCAATATCACACAATATCAATAATATAAATTTAACACCAAAGGTATTTAGTATTATTAAATTAAACATACAAATTTTTGGTATGCAACCACAAAAATGGATTATTTCTCCATTAATCTCTACTTTTATCTTGTTTGATAAAGAGTATCATAACATAAACATGTGGGACCCTCAGTTGTTACTAGTAATCTAAACAATGAAAACAGTTATGATTTATAGAAACCCACAATCTGACCTAGTGCTCTTTATTGATATTGATGAATAAACACATGATTTTTACTTGACTGCAATTCATGAAGTTACATTTAAATGCATTCATTTTTGCATTCATATTTTTTATTTTGATTTTTATTATATTAAAATAAAAATACATACAATTCTCAGTAAAAATATACAAAAAGTTCATTGAAAATCAAACCCCGAATAAAAAAAGCGCAAATAATAAGTTACTTTTTCAGATTTAATTTTTTTGATTGAATACAAAAAATGTAAGTGCCCAAATTTTTTTATATTTCGTTAAACATACAGTCCTAAGTAAAACTGCATAAAAAGTTTTTCTTAAAATCAGATCCGGAGTCAAAAAATTAGAAAAAACCTGAAAATACAGTCTCACTTTTTCAGATTTTGTTTTTTTAATCGAAAATAAAGAATGTAAGGGCGCAATCAAAGGGTCTGCCGACAGTGGTGTAACTAGTAATTTTAGTCCCTCAAGCAAGATATTCGAAGGGCCCCTTATAATAATAACTACCTAAAAGTTGGTTTACTTAGCTGCTAGTTTTTTATTTAAAAAATGAAGACTTTTAATTACAAAATTATGAATTTTTACATAGGTATGACACTGTATAACATATATTATTTGAAAATTCAGATTTCGCTTGATTTTCAAAATTTATAAAGAACATTTTGTACAATTTTATGGTTTCTAATATCCAAATATTTTATGTTTCAAACAAAGCAATTTTTAAAGCTCCAAAGTTTTTGGGTGTTGCATTTAACAAATGACACGTTTTTGTTTTTACAGTAATTATATTTTGTAATACGAGTTGGATTGAATTATATCCAATAGTAATAATATTGGGTCGGAAAGTCATTTCGTTTTTTTCTTTTGTGAAAATGAAAGACGATTTTCTTATAGTGCATAAATATTTTATTCAATTGTATATTGTCCATTTTGGTCCAATACCTATTGCCATCTTTCTGGCAGTAGCATGATTCCACGCTCATAAAACTTCTGATTTTTATTGGAAAAAAATTGATCCAAGTTATTTTTCACGTCCTCATTTGAAATAAAGGTTTGGTTTTCTAAACAATTTTATAGAGACCGAAACAAGTAATAATCCAAAGGTGCCAGATCTGGAGAATATGGTAGGTGTGGTAGTACATCCCATCCAAGCTGTAAAAACTTTTGGTGAGTTACCAGAATTATATGAGGAATGAGGAACAAATTTCTTTCTGTAAGAACATGTGGAACCCATATATCGAGTTTTTAAATTAAACCAAGGCGTTTCAAGTGATCATGAATGGTTGAATTCGATAAATTTAACCTGTCTAGGATCTCTAGAGTTGTTATTCGGCGGTTTGCATCAATCAATACCTTTATTTTATCTTCATCAGCTTCAACAGGCCTTACAGAACGTAGTGCATCTTCAACATCCAAATTGCCGGAACGATATTTTGCAAACCAGTTTTGGCACTAGCGTTCTGTCAGTACATCTTCTCCATACAGATCCAATCATTTTTTTCTTGCTTGAACAGCATTTTTACCTTTTCTTTAGTAAAAAAGTAAAATATGCCGAAAATGCTGCTTTCGACTTTCCACATTTGATAGGGCACCAAACAGAAACTATTGTGCAGAATCAAACAAAATTTTTCACATAATAGTCTTGCTATATCAGCTGTAAAAATATATAATGACAATGCGGCTTAAGTTTTAAGTGGGTGTGGAAAAATACAAGTAGGTCCTCTGTTGGGAAAAAACAAAATAACTTTCCGAACAACCTAATAATAATACGAAAAGAGTGAAGTTTGAGTATCTGAAATTCTTAAAGTGATCCACTACGATTAATCTTTAACAATATTGGATTAGCAAAAAAATGTTGGGGTAGACCATGGGTAGACCGGTTATATCTTGTCTATTTTTTATTATAATTTATTTGAGGGTAGACTGTGGAAAAATTTCTAAAAAATTGAGATTTTTTCAAGATTTATTTATTTTCTCGTAAACCATATAAGTTAGCAACTTTTTATCTAACGTGAACACTGTGGTTAAAGGTATTTTAAAAAATATCGGTTAAATAGATTTTACGAAAAAATCTGAGTTACCGTCCGTTCATTACTTTCTGCGTAAATTAAAGAAATTCAAAATTTTTAGAATATAAGAAAAAAAGGAGCTATTCATTTTTGTTCTTGAGATTTTCTGTATTCGAAAGTCATATTTTTTGTAAAGTTACAAATTAAATAATTATTATTGAGCCTTGGTGGGCCCAAATGGGCCCCATAAATCCCCGTCCCTTAAGCGTTGCTTAACCCCGCTTAATAGTTGCCACTGTCTTCTGCAAAAAGGAGGTAACACCATTTTGGGGAAGTTTGGATTTACATGTATAGTAATCTAGGTTCAATTCTAAGACTAAAAAACTAAAAAACGTTGTAGGTCTATATTTTTTTGATAATTTCAATATGCTGTAACTTTTGACTAAAAAAAGGTAGACCTACAACTTTAGTGTTTTTAGTCTTAGAATTGAACCTAGATTACGCTCCCAAAATTTGTACATAATGATACAGAAAACTTTGTATATTAAAATAAACACTGCTTCGTTTGGTGCAAACTACTTAGCTAGTTTTAGTTGTACTCAAGAGATGTCTTGTTAAACATTAAACGCCTTGGAATTTCCTCCTTTTTGCCTCAAACGACCAATAAGATTTATTTACAATTATTTTAAAAAAATATAACTAGGAATCTAAACCCATCCTCTTTCAACTGTAACACAAAAATATTTGAAAAAACGTTGAAACAAATTAAGATTTCAGTTTTTGAAAATTTTCTCCTAGATAAGACCCAGTAAAGTTTCAAGTTTTTTAAGTTTTCTGTTACTTCTTTATATTTTTTTGCAAACCATGGACGGGCAACCCTCTGTATTAAACTAAATGGACTTAGACTTACTACCGAGCACTTCCCTATATTCAATAGGGGGGCATTTCTCTTGCACCATACACAAAACCGATCTATATCCTCCTGCATACGTTGTAAATCTCCCAGGCATGATAGCAGGAGAACCGACTGCACTAAAATCTCCCTCATAGAATATAGCGGGGTTTTCTGTTGAGATGGTAGTTTTTTATGTAGTCAAGAGTGTGCCATCTTTTTTTTGTGTTCTGAAACTTGACGAAGTATTAAAAAATGACCATTTCCGGTACCTCTTTTTGAACTGATTTTCCCTCATAACATATAGCTCAACAATTGTGCCAGTCGATGAAGAGTGTTAAGCAAATTGATAAAAAAATGTGCTGCCACCCCCAAACCTGACAGGAACCGAGGCATCAACCCGAAAGTGGGAATGATTTTCAAAAATTGGCAACCACTTTTACTGACGTTTCGTAAAAGTGGAAATCATTTTCAAAAATAAGCAACCACTTTTACTGACATCTTGTAAAAGTGATTGCCTATTTCGAAAATGATTCCCACTTTCGGGTTGGTGCCTCGGCTCCTGTCAGGTTTGGGGGTGGCAGCACATTTTTTTATCAATTTGCTTAACACTCTTCATCGACTGTCTCTGTAGTAACTGAAAATACTGAAAAATTATGGTACTGCTTTTAATTTCCAGTTTTTTAACTTTGATCCGGGTGACTATTATAAAAAAAGGGGTATCAAACAAATACTAATAATATTCATTTATTAATACCTATAAGTAAAAATATTAAATGCATAATATAAACCCTTTTTCTTTGGATTGATTAAAATTGTTGAGGTGACACATGTTTTATTTATGTATGGTATATCAGCAGGAAAATTAATAATAAAATAATATAAAATTCATTTCCAGATTTGAATATTTATATTGAAAATAAAATATGTTACAGCACAGTTTGGTAAATGGCGGTGGTGGTGAAATAAGTCCAGATCATGCAAAACATGGACATGGCTCACCTTTACGTTCTAGTCTCAATTTAAAATTGAAAAACTCAGCCCCGACTCTTCAATGTCCAATGTGTAATTACACAAGTGTTTCACCAAACGAGTTAGAAGAGCACCTTAATAGGTTTCTAATATATGCTATTATCATTTGTTTTTTTTAAATCTTTTTATTACTACTTTAGGCAACATTTCGATTTAACTTCACCATCAATTGGGAGCTGCACCGGTGAAAGTTACTCATGTCCTCTTTGCGCTAAAAATTTTAATTCGCCACCTGATTTGGAACTGCATGTTAATATTGAACATCGAGATGTCCTCTCACCAGCATCAACTTCTACTTATTCATGTCCAGTTTGTGGAATGACACTTGATGACAATGTGAGTATAGAAATACATTTAAAAGTTAAGATATCAATCTTAAGTCATTTTTGGATTGAGATAGAGTACCACCCTCGCTCTTTTTCTCGCTTTTTTTAAAGCAAATAAATTTTTCTCTATTAAGTATTTTCATCACAACATTATCTGTCACAACGTTTCCACAATATTGTCACAACATTATTTGGGACAATATTTAAGCATGTGCAAATATTATGACTCAATGTTTACACAATATTATTATACTTTGTACTATAATTTAATTTTTATGAATAATTTTTTTGTACCTAATTGGGAATTTTAACTACGTATAGAGGGCGCTATTTATGGAGGATATTCGGTACTTGTCAGTGTCAAAAATGGTGTTTAAAAAGCATTCTGCTTGTACCTTATAACTACATCTTCAACAAAACAAAAATAGATTTATTATTTAAAGGTTTAGTAAAGTTCAAAAAACATGTACCAATGCGTTAAATCAAAAGAGTTAGTACCGAATATAGAAGTTCATTATTTTGCCACCAGAGGGCGAGAGGAATCTAAAAATTCCCAATTTTTTTTTTCATTCATGAGAGATACTACATAAATGTCAGGTTTCTGTGATATCTGTCACAAAAGAATTCAGATGTTAAAATTTTATAAAAAACTTTTTTGAAAATTCTTGTCCATCATTATTTTTAGTGATTAAAATTTATAAGTTTTTATTTGTTTTGTAGAGTGAAGCAGCATCCAGACACGTAGAATCTCACTTTCCTGCTTCTTCGCCGGCTCCGATAGATCGTGAAGCATTACGGAAACGAGAAGAACGTGAATTTGAACTCTTACGAGCACAGTACGGAATGGATGACCAAGGAAATTTTCGTGAGCAATCAGTTACTAACATGCAAAGGGCTGTGTATGCTGGTGAAATGAGTGTAGCTGATTATTATGAAAGAACGTTAGATTTAAGAGCAGCTGAAAGTTGTGGGGTGGATGATAGCAGTTCAGTAACAAGGACAATAGTATAAATATAACTACCTACTTATTTCGAAATATTAAATAAATTGTTTTAGGTACCTAGGGTTAAAGCTATGAGTTTTAATGCACAAAATGTAACAAGGACGTTAACATGTACTTGTGTTGATCATTACGCGTCATCTTATGGAGATCGTGGTTGGGGTTGTGGTTATCGGAATACTCAAATGTTAATTTCTAGTTTGTTAACCCATACTGGTTATAATGAGCGGTTATATAAAATTTGGAAAGACCAGAAGCCACCACGTAGTTCCGTTCCAAGCATATCACGTTTACAAAGCTTAATTGAACAAGCTTGGTCTCAGGGTTTTGATATACAGGTAATTTCCATTTCATTCACTTGAATCTAATCTTGATTATTAAATCAAATTTGTAAAAAAAGGATTTTATTATTGATTGTAATCATCAATAATATTAATACCGTAAGGAATTGGAAAGGTGTTTTTTTGCGTGGAGAGTTGTAGGCGCATGGACGAAAAAAATTCCAAAATTCTTGCTTTATTTCCGGTTGTCGACAACATTTTCGGCGCTGACTTTGAAAATTTGTAACTTTTCATCGGGACCAGCTGTAACAATCAAATATACTTTTAATTTGCCTCCCTACTTCTTTCTTTATGCACAGAAAAATGAACAGGTTTTATTAATGAAACTGTTTTTAAAGGGTTCAGAACAATTAGGTTGTAAGTTAGTAAACACAAGAAAATGGATTGGAGCAACTGAAGTTGTAACATTATTTTCATTTTTACGTATACGTTGTCAACTGATGGATTTCCATCGTCCCACCGGTCCAGGTGGCTCACATCCTGAACTTTTTAAATGGGTTTTACGATATTTTGAAAATTTCAATGGAGGCGATTTTATAGCACCTTTATATCTGCAACACCAAGGTATTTTTTTGGGAGTTCTATTATTTCTTTTTAAGTTGTGATAATTGTAGGTCATAGTCGGACTATAATGGGCATTGAAGTTCAAAAGGATGGAACGTTAATTTTACTGGTATTGGATCCAAGCCATTCCCCACAACAAATGGCACAATTTGGTGATACGAGTTCAGCAGCTGGAGCTTTACGATTATTAAGAAAGAGTGAAGCTTCAATGAAAGCTCGGCAATACCAAATAGTTGCTGTTGTGGGCACCATTGATACAGAAGAACAATATCAAGTAAATATTACCTTTCCAATCTAATTTCCTTATTAATTTCTTTATGTTTTTAGCAAAGCAAAATTTTAAGGGGGCAACGAGTTCCGCAAGATCGGTGAGATTGACCGAAGAATTTTCTAGTGTTTTTACAACTGGTTTGTTTACTAAATATAGTCCACAATTTTAGTCTTAAAAAGTCACACCACCTTTGCTGTTCATAATATTAATAATGATAACATTAATATTTTAAAAGCAAACTGAAGAGTATTAACAATTCACATTAGCATGAAATTAAATTCATTCCCATTTGCATTTAAAGATATTTTCTATAGATTAATATTTCCAGTACAAATTTAATTCAATCATTAATTAGATAGTCATTTTCAAACGATAGGCTTTTAGAGATCAAATTCTGAGCTTAAGATGCGCTTGATTTCACACCAAACAAATTGTTTGAAATGTTAATAATTTAAGCTGCCCCTTAAATTTATATGTTCTAACGTCCACTTGCCATAAATATATAAGCTGTTTTATTTTTTATTGTAAATATATAAAAACTAATAGTGAGATTAAAAAAGAATACATATGTGATTTAATTTATTTTACTTAATGTTATTAATTTATTATAAACTTCTGCCTTAGAAGTGTGTAAAATAACAGATTAAAGTAAATTTTTAAAAATGTTGTGATTGTTTAAATTTTAATTAAATGCCAGATATGTATTCTGCATTTATTTTTAGAAAGTATGAGATTTGACAATAAATTATTTTTACATTCAAAGCAATTGATCTGTTCTTTTATACACTAAAATGCTTTCGCCTACTTAGAAAGTGATTTATTATTATAATAAATATTTTATTAGTAAGACAAATTCAGCTAATTACTGTTGATCACTTAAATTCTGTAACATAATGTTAAAATTTGAAAAATATAATTATGTCACTAAAGTGTTTTATTTTTTATTTCTTGCGTTTTTCATATTACCCCAGTCATATTATACATGTTACCTTGCAAAAGATCGGGTAATTCAAACTTTTTTTTATACAGGGTGGCCCAACTAACAGTTCCCACCCAGGTTATTTTGAAAAACCCTGAAACCGGTCAAGTTTTAAACACAAATATGCTTCCATTATTTTAGACAATAAAAGGCATAAAGCGTATAAAAGAGGTTTGAAATTTAAAATAATATAAATTGCTAAAAATCGTTTTATTTGCCTAACTGAAATGACATGAACAAATTATCATATCAGTTCACAAGTGAATAAAACACATCTAATGTATACTAGGCTTAAATTTACTACGACCAGTGTCGGACTGGCTCATTGGGGGCCACCCGGGCAAGCATCTGCCTGGGGCCACCAACCTTTTGGAAATTTCGCCCTATCTGGACCTATTATTTATAATATACGAGGTGTTCCATTTTAATTAATCCAGCTGATGAATATCGTGAAAACTAGTAGATTTCCTTAAAAATAGGACTGATTTTATGGGGTTTTTTTTATTGGACATTTCGGGAAAATGGGGATACCCTCCTTTAAGTATTAATCCATAATTTTTATAACTTTACATAGTAAAACATTAGTTTATAAAAGTCTTTACAATATGATGAAAGTGCTCTGGAATACACCGTTGGGGATCCTAAGAAAAATAATTAAAAATATTCTGTTTCTATTGTATATTTTAAGTATTTCTAAACTCAACAGCAACCAAGACACCGAGATCTGAAAAAAGATAATTTTCGAAAATTTGATAAATTCAGTATTTTCATAACATTTTATATGGAGTGTGTTTTGTTTTAGTTTACTTTGGGAATGGAGAAGTGATGAAAAAGCAATCACAATTGCTTTTTGAAACATGAGCGTTCATGACTTTGCTCTGACATGTGCGATCCCATCGAAATGCATTGGTTTGATTTTTCATTACTTCCATACTTCCTCACTCCAAGCTTTATTTTAAAGCTGTACTTTATTCTTTATTCATTTTCGGTATGTGGGATGTGGGGATCCTTAGACTTAGACCTTAGTCGCAGTGGTGTAACTACCTATAAGCAAAGTTAAGCAAAAGAAAGAAATATGAAAGTTTGTGTCATAAAAAACAAAGCTTCCATAAAAATATCATACATTAAACACAATTATTGTTTTTATTTTTATATTTTACCAATATAGGTTAGTACGTTATGGCTCTTTCATAATTTAAAATCTCTGCTGTGCAATTTGGGAGCGGCACAAAAGGCCGAAGAATCAAAGGCCGGCGGATCGAAAGAAAAAATCCGAACGATAAAAGACCGATGTGGGCAAATGGTAAATACGGAAATAGGCCGAACGTTAAATGGCCGAATAATACAAAAGACCGACTGAAAAATGGTTGAATTGGACAAAAAGCACTATGATAAAATGCTTAATGGACAAATTGTCGATACAAACAATTAATACAGCGCTTAGTTTTCGAAATATTTTCAACTTTCAGGTAAGGTTGGGGTTGTTTTTTTTTGGCAATTTACCAATGTTGGAGTTTTGTCAATCGCTCAATTTCTTTCGGCTTTTGGAAGTCGGGTTTTCACTTAATTTGGTCTTTTGTCTCTTTCTTCAATTTCTCCAATTCGTCCATTTATCATTCGTCTTCGTTTCTTTGGGTTTTTTTGTATTGTAGGGTAACCATTCGTTCCAGCTTTTCCGGGACAATCTTGGATTCGGATTCTGTGTCACGCAGATTTTAAATTCTATATATTTCGGGGGCCAATTTTTTAATCTTGCCAAAAATTACTAGTTACGCCTCTGCTTAGTCGGTAACATTGGCACGGTATTGTGTTGTATCATAATTGTATTCTTAATTCTTATTAATGTTTTAGTTTTAAGTTTCGGTTGAAGTTTAAAGGCTGGTCTACAAATGGTCTACAATTGACGGAACGGATACGAAACCATTACAAAAAGAGAGATGAAATAGCCGAGTACCTTTGAGTGAGTGAGTGAATATGCAATTTGCTATTTTATATTCATTCACTCACTCACATGGAACTCGGATGTTTTATCTCTCTTCTTGTAATCGTTTCGTTTCGTATCCGTCATAATTTTGTATTTTTCCTGACCGAAATGTCGATTGGCAACGGTAAAATATTTTGTACACAGGGTCCGGCAAAAGTCCCGGGACAGCGCTAGCGCTGTATTCTTTGGTTGCTTGAATTTTTTTTCAATGGCCATGTACAGCGTTACCGGAAGGTGATCTACCGTAACCACAACGTTAGGTAATATCGGTTGTATGCCTGCTGAACGGCTTTTTAAAAGATTCAGTTTTTCGTTCAAATAATTATGTTTTTTGGGTATATCTTCAATAACATGACCAAAACCTTAGTGGGAATAATTTAGACCAAAACCTTTATTAAGTTTCACATTACAAACTTTATTTCTACCTTTGCTAAAAATAAAATCCGGTGGAAAAAATGGCGAGACCGATGGATTTTATCTATGCCGGTGGATGTCAGTGTAAATTATTTGACATTAGATCTACTATTACCGCTCAATTTGTTGAACGCCGCTAATAATTTACAAACTTGTACAGTATCATAAACACTACATTCTGAGATTGTTTAGAACTTCCCAATCTTTTGGGGGTGTCATTTAGGGAGAACTAAGCCACTTTTTAAAATTGCAATCCCCATCGACATAGATTAACTCATTTCTGCAAACCAGAAACAATTACGTTGGTTTGTTAAAAAGTTATTAAGAAGATACTCGGTGAAATTAGGTATAGGACTTGGCAATGTAAATTTCGATTACTTTAAAGCATCAGAAAAGACGGTTGATTGAAATAGAATAATTTTTATTATACAGCTTAACGATTCCATAATTCATGAATCGACGTTTTTACTTATTTTTTTTAATTTTCACTTTTTAGTTGTGTTGAAAACGTCCAAAATATGCATCTTTTAGGCTCAAGTTACAACCTAATTATGAAACTATAATTTAAAACGTCTCTTCGTAGTACCTTTAATGTACTTTCAGGCTTAATTTACAAATTTCAATTCGATCAACTCTTAATTCAGTTATGATTATTTAAAAATGCCCGTGTAATCACCGACGATTTTCCTTAGATTCTACTGGCATCTCTTTCGGACAGTTATACAGGGTGGTGATAAAGTTTGGAACCAAGGTCATAACTTCCGTAAAAAATTTTTTTGTAAAAATCGCTCGGACAGGTCAATTTTTGTTTTAAAAATGCCATCTTTTGGAATGAAAAAAATATTCATGACGTCACTGATAACTTCACTATGACGTCATCATCAATTTTTTTTAATGGAAACCCCTACTTTTTTTACACATTTTTCATAGACCTTTTTATCATATTAATGATCACATAAAAATATTTAAAAAAATTTCAACCATTTTTGAAAAATTTACTCAAAAAAAAAATTATTAATTCTCAATGAAAATATTACAAAAAAAAGTAAATTTTTAATTTACAAGTAACAAATTTTAACGAAAATGTTCAAATTATTCCCCATGGACCATTTGGCATTGTCCCATTCGAGTGTAGACACTCTGAATACTATTGTTAATAGCTTCTTCGTCAATTTGTTGCAATTCCGTCCTAATTCTAAGCTCCAATTCTTGTAAATTATTAGGTCTATTGAAATAAACTTTTGATTTTAAATGTCCCCACAAAAAAAAATCTAAGGGCGTTAGGTCGGGAGATCGCGGAGGCCACTCAATTGGTCCCCTCCGACCTATCCATTTGTTGGGAAACGTGGTGTTAAGGAATTCTCGCACCGCCCTGCCAAAGTGTGGAGGAGCCCCATCTTGTTGAAACCAAATGTTTTGGTTAGGAATGTTGCGATTTTCATAATTGGGGAAAATACGAAGTAAAACTGGTAGCAAATCAGTCCGCAAAAAATTCAAGTATCTTTCGGCAGTAAGGTTTTCATTAAAAAAGTAAGGTCCTATAAAACGCCTGCCAATGATTCCCACCCATACATTTAACATTCCCTGTCTTTGACTATGGGATTCTACGGCCCAATGAGGATTTTCCTGTGACCAATACCTACAATTATGTCGATTCACTGATCCATTCAATTGAAAGGTAGCTTCATCGGAGAAAATTATACTACTTAAAAAATTTGGATTTTGATCAAATCGCGCCATCATTTCTTCACAAAATTGCAGTCGGCGATCGGGATCATCTTCATTTAACTCTTGTATGAGTTTTATTTTGTATGGGTGATACTTTTCCTTTTTTAATAATTTTGCGACATAGGAATGATCCACATTATTATTTCTTGAAATATCTCTTGTTGAAATATTGGGATTTTCTTCAATCGCAAGTAATAAATTTAATTTGGTTTCTTCATTCACTTGAGGCCGTCCTTGTCGAGGCAAATCTCCTACAGATCCTGTTTCTGCAAATTTGGTAACTGACTTACTTACTGTAGATCTTGAGATTTGCGGTCTATTTAGATATTGCTCATTAAACAAAGCACAAGCTTCCCCATGGGTTCTTTTTCTATCGCCGTATCCTACCATAATTAAAATTTCGCAAAACTTAATAATTGTTGATTATTATTAAACAAACGAAGTAAGCTATTCAAGCATTGGTAAATGGATTTAAAATTTTATTTGCCATACAAAATAACGTCAACTAAAGCAATTTTATAAAGGCAATTTTTATTTCAATAAATTTTGAATATCAAAAGCTTTTTCAAATTTATAATAAATTACAATTTTATTTAAAGTTTATTATTACTCAAACATTTTATTTTAATTACCTTTTTCATTAAAAGTTATTAAAAATTAGCTTTAAGAAAATTCCAATTGTGTAAAGAAGAACAATTCGAATATTTTCAATAATAATTTGTTATTTTTAAACTAAAAATTAGTTTAGTTTATTTTTCTTGCCATATTTTCATTGAGAATTAATAATTTTTTTTTGAGTAAATTTATTTTTTTTTTCAAAAATGGTTGAAATTTTTTTAAATATTTTTATGTGATCATTAATATGATAAAAAGGTCTATGAAAAATGTGTAAAAAAGTAGGGGTTTCCATTAAAAAAAATTGATGATGACGTCATAGTGAAGTTATCAGTGACGTCATGAATATTTTTTTCATTCCAAAAGATGGCATTTTTAAAACAAAAATTGACCTGTCCGAGCGATTTTTACAAAAAAAATTTTTACGGAAGTTATGACCTTGGTTCCAAACTTTATCACCACCCTGTATGTTTCATTCGCCCATCACATTTCCAAGGAACAGAGAAATCGGAGTTACACATTTTACCGACTATCCTCTTAAGGATTAAATACCTAAGAATTTTCACCAGCTCATGTACCGGGAAAACCTTCTAATATTTTAACTGATGGAAGAAAGCTTTAAAATGTTTTTTTACTGCCCATAATAATGAATAACCCGGGAGTCAGTAGTAGAAAAAACTGTATCAAACAGAACCATTAGAAATCCCCAAAATCTTAATTTGTAAAACATATACATTAGAATAAATGATTCGCCAGACAAATTCGCTGGGTAGTGGTTATAAAATTTGCCAAAGAAATTGTTTAGAGAATCTACAATTTTAAGGAATTTGGAAGTGACATACTATGTAAAAGCATCGATATTTCGGACTAAAACGCAGTTTTTTAGCCAACTAAATCTATAAAATTATCAAATTACCAGACGGTCCACTGTCCAACAAAATTATAAAACTGGTAAAAAAGCGGCAAAATCATTCAGAGTCAAAAAATGAACTTTAGACTAATCTGAAACGACTGTATTCGCCCAAAATGTATGGGGGTTAGTTTCCATTTCTGCTTAAGTTATTAAAACTAAATACCAGATGGTGCTAGATTATTTAAAATTGTGGATTTTCCAAGCATTACAAATTAAGATTTTGAGAGTTTATAATGGTTCTGTTAGATACAATTTTTTTTATTATTGGCTTCCGGACTATAAATTAAACATTTCAATTTAATTTTCCTCCATCAGTTAAAAAATTCGAAGGGTTTTTCTGTAGCAAAAAGTGACAATTTTTAGGTACAACCACGCGCATCGCGCAAATATATCGAGGATACAAAAGAAATATTCTGAACCAATAGCAAGCCTTCGGAAACACGAGTTAACCCCGAAATTTGAAAGGACACTGCTTGCATCTTAAATCTTAAGTCGTATTCATTTCTTTCAAATTTAATGTGAGCTCATGTCTGGGAATGCTTGGTATTGGGTCATTGGGTCAGAATATTTCTTTTGTGTCGTCGATATCTTTGCGCGTGATTGTACTTAATCCTCATTAACTTTTCAACAAACCAACATAATGGCTTCTGGTTTGCAGGACCCTGTATTTCAGTACTGCGGTTTGGACTTGAATTTGTACGTCTTTTTACAACTTTTAAGGCCGTTTCACGTACAGTCGAAACGCTAGCTGCGAGACGCGCAGAAAACGCAAAAAAGTACCGGAACGCGTTCCGGCTTCCCTAAAAAAGTACCGGAACGCTGTTCCGGTCCGTTCCGGCCCCACTACACCACTGTTGATTACCCCTAATAACGACGATGAGGCAGAATTGCACTTTCGTTGCATGTGTTGTCCATACAACATATCAGTTTTTTGATCACTCAGGCGTTTGGATAAGTCTTCCAATTTTAGAAAACTTGGATTCGCGATAATCACCTGAATTCTAACAGTATAAGAAAAAAAATGAATTGCCCAACCTTTTACAAGGTCTACCCCCTTTTAAGAAACATTTTGACTGGGTTATATCCTTTATTTTAATATTTTAGTGAGAACTTGTAATTAATTTAAACGATTCATTATGTAAAACGATTGCGTATTCAAATCAGGGATTTATGGCTTTATTGGACATAAAATAAAAGTTATTCTATGTTCAGCTGAATATAAAGCCATAAATCCCTGATTTGTAATTTATAGAGGTGTTATAAATAAGTACAGAATTTTAGAAAGTTTACAATCAATTTTAAGGGGGCGCGATACTAAAGTGCACTGTTATCATTCTGAAACTCTAGATGGCGCTAAGATAAAATATTTAAAAGAGTCTTAAATAATTAAATTTTTCATCGTTTTAATGTTGGAGAATAATAGGTTCATCATCTTGGCATTGTCCTCATGTAAATGGGAGTAAATCAAGGCGTAGGAGGATGTTCTGACTAAACTGTAAATTGTATTTTTTTCATTAAAGGCAACCAAATTAACGTCCATAAAAATAATATGTGGTTACCTTTTTAAACAAACCTCCGAAACGACACTAGATTTTTGCAAACGTATAAATAAAGATTTTATTGGTACACATTTTGAACAATTTTTAAACAAAGTGGTAAATTTTGTCTTATAACGACTAATGGCAAAAATATATCAAAATTGTTAACTGAAGAATAAAACAGTGGCGTCAAATAAAAAAATGGGGAAAGGGGTTAAAAAAAACTGCACGCTAAAATTTGTTTTCAATTTTCGCAGTTTTATTCAATGGGGGTTTTAAAAACTAAATTATCCTTAGAAATTTAGTTATGTTAAAATATTGAAAACATGAAGAAACTTTTTAACACCATGGATTTCGAAAACGGAGCATTTTGGCAAAAAATCTTCTCCTGATGTTAGGGTTACATACTTACCTTGTATAAATTATGCAGTTATATTTCCTTTTCTGAAAATCTGAGGGTTAGGTTTAGGAAATATTTCATTTAAATAATTACGGAGATTACCGCATAATACGATTCTCTTGAACCACATGAATAATTAGGCAAAGTGCTATAAATTGGTTACCCATTACTCTTCAACCTCAACATATAACTAAGCTTAATAAAAAATTAACCCCGCAGTTTTGACAGTTCTCGTTCAAGCGAATATTTTACTAAAAATCTTTAAATTAAATTCGTTTTTTCTAGAGATATATGTTCTCCCAAAGGAAAATTTTCCAAAGAAATAAGTTGTAATTTGCATAAAACAATAATCCTTGCACAGGATATTTAGATTATTTACTTTGTATACTTTTATTTTTGTTAGTTCGTCCGGAAAACTGGATAAAGGCGGGAAATGATCGTTTCACGTATGGAAGCTTATTCTTTCTGTGAAGTTAACTTCCAATGCTTTTCATGACTCATGAATTAGAAAAATGTATTCGATTTTAGCCACCATAAACTTTTACCCTTCACAAAATAGTTATAAGATCCACAGAAATATACCGGGCGTAAACGAATCACGGAAAGAAAATTTTATTATTGACTCTGTAGATATTATGTGGTATCGAATCATATAATTTAAAAAAAAATAAAAAAAACATTTTTGTATTTTTTTGCTTACACAATGTTCACAAAATAGAAGTAATATATGTATTTTCAAAAAAAAATTAAATTTTTTTATCTTTAAGGTTATTATTTTTTCATTACATGATTCGATACCCTCATAGTATCTATAAACAGAGCAAAAAATAAAATTTTTGTACATCAATATTTTTCTATCTAAGCTGGAAACTACCTATAAAACATTGATATCATTTGTTTTTTATACAAATTTTTAAATTGAACACATTTTCTAAAAGAACATATTAATGTTAACCCTTTACCGCATCGTGTGTCATATATGGCACAAACCATATTTTTAATTTTTTTATACATTTCAGTCAAACTCTTGTTGTAACTGCATGACTGTCCACATGTGACACTCTCAGATAAAGCGTGTAAAGCATTTGAGAATCTAGTCAAGTTAAAACGTCGAGCGCCATAAGGTTTCGAGTTTGAACCTGACAAATTTCTCTGACATGCTAGAATATTCATCATTTGGTACTTATTTTTTGTTATAAAACAGTGTCTTTTCAGTACAGAAAAATTATTAGTGTCTTTTTAGTGGTATTAGGTTTCTATTCAGGTAACTTTTGTGTTATAATTATTGATAACCTATGTAAAATGACAAAATAAGGTTTGTACCATATATTGCACATCATGCATTTATATTTTTTTTTGCAGTCACGGATCCAAAAAGATTTATGGACCTATGTCTGCTGTTCGATTTCCCGATGTGGAAAGTGAGGAATCCGATTTATCTGAGTTTTCTGAAAGAGATTCATCGGATGATAATATTCCTTCATCAGTATTGAGAGAAAAAGTTCGTAAACAGAATAAGCAACGTCCTCACTGAATAGAAGGCAACCTAAGAACAATGAAATACAATTCACTGGCTCGCAGGAATTACCGTCGACCATTTTAGAGTTGGAAACTCCAGTCCAGTTTTTCAAGTTTTTGTTTCCCGATAGTCTGATAGAGTATATTACAGAACAAAGCAAGTTATATTCAGTGCAACAATGCTTGAATAAACCAGCTAACATAAAAGCTTCGGAAATTACACAATTTATAGGTATTACTCTATACATGTCAATTATTCAACTTCCTTCTACAAGACATTTTTGGAATTGTAACATTGGCCATCCAGCAGTAAGTGCCGTAATGAGCTGTAACAGATTTGAGGAAATAAAACTATTCTTACACTTCAATAACAATGACAATATAATTGAAAGAGGACAGCCTGGATACGACCGCTTATTTAAGATTAGACCATTTCTTCGCCAAATTAGAAGTAGATTGCTAGAAGTACCTAAAGAAGAATTTTTAGCTATAGACGAACAAATTATACCTACAAAAGCACGAAGTCAATTGAAGCAGTATAACCCAAAAAAACCGCATAAGTGGGGATACAAGAATTTTGTTCTGTGTGGCATTTCTGGTTTTAGCTATGATTTTGATCTTTTTGCTGGATCCCAAAGCAATTCTATACTTCCAGGGGCGCCAGACCTTGGTATGAGCAGTAAGATGGTTGTAAAATTGTCTGAATCCGTACCAATACATCAGAACTACAAGTTGTTTTTTGATAATTGGTTTTCAACTTATGGTATATTTGACCAAGAAGGGCATTCTGCCATTAGGAATAGTAAGAGTAAATCGTATTCCAGTAGCTGAAATACCGAAGGAGAAAGAAATGAAGAAAATAGGAAGAGGTCATATGGTAGAGAAAGTAGCCAGTGTAGATAATGTGAATATTAGTGTAGTATCTTGGTTTGACAATAAAATCGTTAATACAATGTCAACGTATACTGGAAGTGAACCAAGAGGAAAAAAAAGAAGACTTTTTAAAAAGGAAAATGCTCATAAGATGATACCTTGTCCCAACAGTGTCCTTATTTATAATAGTTACATGGGTGGTGTAGATCTTTTGGATTCGATGTTGGGATTTTATCGCATCAAAATCAGGTCCAAAAAGTATTACTTGCGTATATTTTTTCATTTTATTGATTTGGTAGCGGTGAACTCTTGGTTATTAGGTAGAAGAGCTGGAAAATGTGATATGCCTCTTCTGGATACAAAATTGGCAATAGCAGATGCTCTTTGTAAAGCTGGTCAATCAGCCAAACTCAATAAAGTGGGAAGGCCATCAAGTAATAACCTTCAGCAACTATATGAAAATAAAAGAAAAAAGGGACCAGCAAAAGAAATACCGAAAAAGATATTCGAAAGGATGGTATTGATCATTTACCGTATAAGGATGAGACAGATCGATCAAGATGTAAATACCCCGGATGCGCAGGAAAAACTTATATAATCTGTACAAAATGCCACATTCCATTATGTCTTAATAAGGATAGAAACTGTTTCTTACGTATTCATACCAAATAAACTGTAACCATTTATAAAATAAAAATACTGTCATATTTGAGTTGGATTGTTGTATTACTCTTTTGCTGCGTGATGTCCCATATATGGGACAAACCCATTTTTTAAATAAATCTCGTTAAACTAATAGTTTTTATTTTTTAAAATATTTTTATGTGAAAATAGAACTCAAGTTGAATTCTCAATAATTTTTTAACCGAAAAATAAAAATTCATGCAGTAAAGGGTTAATTAGCAAGCTGAAAAGGTATTATTATTTATAATCTGATAATATAAAAACCAACATGGTGCCCATAAGAAATAAAGACGTTCAATATTAAGGCTTCGAATCTAAGAGGTCTAAAAAAATTTTTTTTACGTCATTTAACTCAGAATAGTCAATAATTTAAAGGTACCGCATTTCATTGATGTAGCAGTAATGGTTTGGCAGATATTAATTATTTTCCAAAATCACATTTTTGGTATTTTGGCCATAACTTTACAACGAGTTTAAATATCCTAAATTTTCTTTCAGATTTTTAATGACCATAAAAATGAGCAACTTTTCTTTAATTTAACCGACCTCATATCTCCTCCACTGTAAAAGATACCAATGCAGAGCATCGAAATAATCACCACCCTGTATACTAAACAAAATTGCATGGTCTTAACTATAATGTTGCATAACAAAATAAAAAGCAACTTCTTAGTTAAAACTTCTTAATGTTAAATTCTTACTAATTGGTCTCGTCTCCCACATTACCCTCACCACACCATACGCCACAACCCAAAAGTGCCCACCAAATACATACTTGAGTACACCAGTCGTCACGTTGTACAAAAGTTACAAACGATATTATTTCTTCATTATATTTCCCGGAAAGATGCACATATACAGTGGTGTGTGAAAATTTTCGTGCTAAAGTGAAAAAAATAGACTGAAAAGGGAATATTTGAAAATTATACATATGTATAACTAGAGTTTTGTAAGACTATATTTCTAGAACTCTTCAAACTTTTTTTTTTAAATTACTTATTTCGTTAACTAAAACTTCTTAGTTAAAACTTGTTGATGTTAAATTCTTCCTAATTTGTCTCACATTATCCTTAAAATAGTATACCAAATCCAAAATATATAACAAAAAATTTCAAAATTGTCTGTCAAACAAAAAAAAATTGCTGTTTAAAAAAATATTGTTTTCTATTACCTTTTATTAATTTCGTATGTAATAAATTCAATTTTACAAAAAATTGTTAATCTTAATAATTGTTGTGAAAAAATAGGTTTTGTCAAAGAAAAACTGTTTATCATGGTTTTTTTATTACATATGATACATACAGGGTGTACACAAATTTCGGCAACGCCCGTTTATTTTTAAAATAAAGCATTTTTAAGAAAAAAATTTTAAATAAAAGTTGTAAGATTCTTGGTGACGCACTATCCAGAAATATTGCCAGCAAGTTAAAGGTCATCAGGCGATAATCATTTAACTGTTTTTAACTAGCAACCAACCATTTTATTACGTATTATTATAGCTTGCCTTTAGAGGTTTATGGAACATATTTTTTTATTTTTCTGAAGTATGTAGTTTGAAAGTTACAAGGGTTTAAATTTTCAGTACTTAAGTTCGGCAACGCTGCTTTATTTTTGAAATTATGCTTGTTACAGAAAAATGTTTCAAATAAAAGTAGTACGATTCTTTGTGATGAATTAATTTCGAATGTTGCCATGGCTTTGATCAGCAGGTTGAAGGTCAGGTGATTAACTTTTTTTAAATAGCAACCACCCATTTCTTTTACGCATTCTTAAACCTTGTTTTCAGAGGTTTATAGAGCATATTATAGTTTAGGAGTTACAAGAGTTTGAATTTTGAATATGCAAGTTCGGCAACGCCGCGCCGATTTATTTTGAAAGTAAGCATTGTTGAGAAAAATGTTTCAAATAAAAGCTGTACGGTTTGTGGTTATTTAAGCCAGTTTCCATAAAAACTTGCGTATCGCCAAAACGGAGTCCGCCACCGGGATTTTTTATGGCGTTCGTGGACTACCCGAAAGGTGGCGCTTTACTTTATTTAAAAAAATAGTTTCAATCGGCAGCTCTATTTAAAATAATAACCACTAACATTATGCACATCATGCGTATGAAACATAAACAAGACGTGGTCTACCACAAAAGGCCGAATTCCTAAAGACCGAAAGGGACAAAAGGTCGACATTGTCAAAAGGGCGAGTAGGACAAAATGCCGATTATGACAAGAGACCGAATGAGAAAAGACTGTAATTGTAAAAGGCCAACGTCAACAAAAAACAAAAGAAAAAGGGCAGGACGGTAAAGGGCGACTTGGATAAAACCAAGTCGCGGACAAAAAGCCGAGGGAGAAATGGCCGAACGAAAAAAGGCCCAATTACACAAAAGGGCGACGTAGACCAAAAGTTGAAAAAATGGTTGAACGATAAAAGGACGACCTGGACGGAAATATTACCGAAACTAAAGATTATATAAAATATTTCTTGAAAAAGATATCGTTAACCTCTTTATCAGGTACATACTAGGTACATACTAGGTACTAATGGGGTAATTCTGAACAAAAATGTAACAGCACTGTTAAATTTTAAAGTCACCACCCTGATGTCAAAAAACGCTATTCTGTAAACATTACTGTAATTTAACTGCGATGTAAAATAACATTTTCGGTGTTAAAATATACAGGGTGATTTATAAAGAGGTGTAAAAAAATCGTACACATATTCTACATAATATTTAGAATAATAAAGTGTTTTATCTATCTTCCTAATAAAGTTATTTAAGTTCAAAAGTAAGAAAAATCTAACTGCTTTCATATTTAAAAGAGAATTTATTATGGTAAGTTCATGGAAACAAACATCATACAATGGTCAAAAGTCAAAATCGTCGTTTTTAAAGTTCCTTACGCAGAAACATTTTTACAATGGGAGATTTTACAGCAAGGAATTTCGGTCTTCGTGAATAATAGATACTATTTATCGCTCGTTGAATAATATACTATTATTGTATTATTCAAAACTGTTACAAAATTTGAAAAAAATCAGGAAAACGTATCATAACTATTATAATTCATACCAAATTTCGAGTTTGTTTTGAAATAAAAGAACAAAACCCTACTGATTACAACACCTTTATTGACAACAATTTTAAGAGGCTGTAGCACCCTTATGAAGCGAGGTCGGACATATGTTTATATACGTTTCTCTTCTTAGTTTCATGAGAGGAAATCTGCCCTTAAGAGGATGCGGAATAGTTTTGAATCACCATCATGTCTAGTTGCATTTTAAAGAAATGGTTTTAACAAACTATAAAGTGATTGATTTGCACTTTGGATACGGAAGATTTAATATAGAATATAACTACTTTAAAATAACAGGTGTCAACTTTGAAAAAGTATTTTTAGAATTTAATCCCACCTATATAAAATGCTTCGTGAGCTCTTTGGATAAAATAAATTTAAATTTGAGCTTTTAGCTATAAATTATACCTTGTATAGGGTATATTTAAACTATAGGTTAGGTTAGGTTAGTATGGGAATGCAGGTACTTGCGTTTCAAAGTGCTTGTCCATCGTTTGTATAGCGTAAATCTTTTTTAAACCGAATAATGATTATACATACATACAGGGTGAGTCAGACCACCCGTAATAGCCCTTTATCTCGAAAACAGTTTGTCGCACATCGATAGAATAAAAATTTTAATTACCAAAGTGAACCCAAAGAATCCATTGATGCACTTATTATTTTCCGTAACAAACCGGAAGTGCCCGGAACCGGAGGTAACTTTGATTTTTTAAATGGCAACATAGGTCAAGTATGGTATCGTTTCAAAGGTCTTTTAAAAAGAAACAACTTTTATGAAAATATTTTTTTAATATCTTGCATAATTAACAAATTAAACGAAAAAACATAAGCAAACAAACAAATGGGTAAGGGTAGAGGCAATTATGAATTTTAAATGGAAACTTATAACTTTTGCATTTTTCGTTTCGCTTGTTAAAAATAATCAACTTTTTTAGGTTATGTACTTTCCTTAATTCAAAAAATACAAAAAAAGTTGATTATTTTTAACGAATAAAACGATAATAACTGCAAAAAATAGTTTCTATTTAAAAAAATCTCTCTTGCCCATTTTCCGATGATGGTAACGATTTAATTTTTTCCTTTCAGAGACCAATGATCACTTATTTGCATATTTTTTTTCGTTTAATTTGTTAATTATGCAAGATATTAGATAAATATTTTAATAAAAGTTGTTTCTTTTTAGAAAGACCTTTCCAAAGATACCATATTCGACCTATGTTGCCTTTTGAAATTTCAAAGTATGAATTCCTTGGTGCACTTATTATTTTCCGGAACAATCCGGAAGTGCCCGGAATCGGAAGTTACTTTGAAATTTCAAATAGCAACATAGGTCGGGTATGGTATCGTTGGAAAGGTCTTTTAAAAAGAAGCAACTTTTCTGAAAATATTTATGTAATATCTTGCATAATTAACAATTTAAACGAAATATGAAAACAAGTGACCATTGGTCTCTTAAACGGAAAAATTAAATCGTTACCATCATCGGCAAATGGACAAGAGAGATTTTTTTAAATTTTTTGCATTTATTATCGCTTTATTCGTTAGAAATAATCAACAAAATATATAACCTAAAAAAGTTGATTATTTTTAACAAGCGAAACGAAAAATGCAAAAGTTACAAGAGTGTTTTAATTTTTCCATAATTTAAGAAACCATTTGTCACTTGTTTGCTTATGTTTTTTCGTTTAATTTGTTAATTATGCAAGATATTAAAAAATATTTTCATAAAAGTTGTTTCTTTTTAAAAGACCTTTCAAACGATATCATACTCGACCTATGTTACCATTTAAAAAATCAAAGTTACCTCCGGTTCCGGCACTTCCGGTTTGTTCCGGAAAATAATAAGTGCACTAATGGATTCTTTGGGTTCACTTTGGTAATTAAAATTTGTATTCTATCGATGTGCGACAAACTGTTTTCGAGATAAAGGGCTGTTACGGGTGGTCTGACTCACCCAGTATAAAAGTGTTGTATTTGTCATTTAAGTGTAAAACTATTTTTTATGTAATTATGGTAAATTTAAAAAGAAATTATTTTTTGTTAATTGGATTTAAAAAAAAATGTTTTTAAAAAGTTTTCTTTCTTCTTTACAAAGCTATTTTGATTTATTTGAAAGTGCAATATCAAATATAGATTTTTTTGTAAGGTTTACAATTCTGCGTTCCCTTTTTTCCTGTATTTTCTCTCTTCCATCCTCTGTTTTATTTTTGCGGGTGCTATTTTAATGCGTTTGTCACCATATTTTGAGAGCAACTCACAATATTAGCAATTTCCTTGTAAGGTTTACTATTTTCTCAATTAAGTAATTAACTTAAGAAGTTTAAATCACAAATTACTTATTTGTTGAATCACGTAATTCTTGTTCTACCTATTTTTTCACACCTATTTACTAATATACAGGGTGTCCCATTTTAATTAATCCAGCTGAATATCTTGAAAACGAAGCGATTTCCTCAAAAATGTTTCAGACAAAAATTGTAGCGGCTCGAGGGGGACATTTAATAGTGCCATTTGTTTTTAATTGTTTATTTTATTTATTAATAAATTTAAAAAAAAAGTTTATTTTATTTTTATTATTTTTTAAGAAAAATATTAATTTTTTTTACTTATAAAATTTAAATTAAAGTCAAAGATTGGAAACAATAGGTGTCAAAACGGTTTTTCAATTTTATTTGCAATTTAATATGTTAAATAATATTTTTCAATTAAGGAAGAAGGCTTCTAAAAATAAAGGAATTTCATTTTCAGCCTACTTTGTGTTTCGCACATAATTGTTATATTGTGACAGATTAGTTTTTTGTAGAAGCTCATTGTTATTGAAGCCACTGTGATTATTTAAAATCAGTCTCTCATAAAATGGCTGATTATTCACCTAGAGAAATCGTGAATATTATAAAAGTTTTGGGCGAATGCCATGATAACTATCGGCACGCAGCACGTCTTTATGCTGAGAGGTTTCCACAATTGCGTCATCCAAATCATACAAATACTAGGAGGCTCGTGAAAAGAGCGGAAAACGGTTCTCTTAGAAGAAAACGTAGTAAAACTGGTCCTAAGATGCTCCCCTCATTGATAGCTTCCGTAAATGAAGATCCACATACAGCTACAAGACAAATTCAGCGTCTTCATGGACTTCCTAAATCTTCTGCCAACAGAATTTTAAAACACCATAAATCACACCCATATCTTGTTCATTTAACCCAACAAATTAAAGAAGATGACTACATCCGCCGACTTAATTTTTGCATATGGGCTACGAATCAAGTTAGAAGAGATCCCCTTTTTTTAATCGCGTACTTTTTACTGATGAAGCAATATTTCACAACATGGGTGGAGTAAATCTTCATAATGCTCATTATTATTCTGAAAATAATCCACATTGGCACAGAGATCATAGATTACAGTGGCGTTGGTCTATAAACGTTTGGGCTGGAATAGTGGATGAGTATCTTGTGGGACCATTTTTGTATGAAGAAAATCTTAACCAACATGTTTATTTGAATATAATTCAAAACGAAATGCCTACTCTTTTAGAAGATGTACCTCTAGATTTAAGACAGCGAATGTGGTTTCAACAGGACGGAGCTAGACCCCACACTGCCATAATTGTTAAAACATTTTTACATAACCATTTCCCTAATATGTGGATTGGAATTGGTAGTGAAGTACACGAATGGCCAGCAAGATCTCCGGATCTTACAAAAATGGATTATTTTTTATGGGGTTACATAAAAGATAAGGTTATGAACGACCAACTACAACTAGAAGAATATTCGAACATCTTATTTAGACCAGCTCTCGTAATTTAAGAACAGATCCAAATATCTTTAAGTGTATTAATTAATTACCTTTGACTTTATTTTAATTTTTATAACTAAAAAACAAATAATATTTTTCTTAAAAAATAATAAAAATAAAATTAACTTTTTTTAAATTTATTTTTTGTAATAAAGTAAAATAATATTTTTTATTAATTCTTGCCTTAATTTAAGCACTTTTTGACTCTTGCGAGTTTTCTTATAGACCTTTAGTTTTTTAGTAAAACTGTATCGAAAATCCCAAAATTTGTGTTCATTTTGGTGAATATAGCGAAAAATTGAAATTTAAAAAAAAAGTTTCAACCAAAACTTTCTTATTATTTTCCATAGATTACGAATCTACAATTAAAAATTCCCATTCGAAAAAAAATGTTTTCTCATAAAACCCCATAACAATTAAAAACCCATGGCACTATTAAATGTCCCCCTCGAGTCGCTACAATTTTTGTCTGAAACATTTTTAAGGAAATCGCTTCGTTTTCAAGATATTCAGCTGTATTTTTATAAATCTCAAGACTGGAAACAAGAAAATTGTGTATCAGAGAGGTTGATATAAATAAAAACTATACAGCGTGTACAAAAAGTTCGGTAACGTCCGTTTTTTTTTGAAATAAGGCATTTTTGGGGAAAGTATTTCAAATAAAAGTTATACGATTCTTAACGTAATAACTTAGTTAACGTACTTTTTGGAAACATTGCACATTGCACATTGCCCAAAACCTTGAACAGCAAGATGGAGGTCAGGCGAAAAAATTGCTGAGTCTCAGAGTTATTTACAACGACTAGGACCATATAAATTTTATTTACTTCTAGTTTTTTTAATGGTTACTATGCAAAAATAAATAAAATGACAAATTGTTGCTAAACTTCTCTCCTTTTCTCAGAATTTCCCCATCTAAAGCCTCAGTTACATTACGCTACTTTACTCGCCACGACTAAAGCAGTCGCGATTACTAGCGTGATGAACATCGCCAGTTGCAATCGCTAGCCGCAACTCGTAAATCGCAGTAGCAAGTTAAAATAGTCGCCGCGACTTGAATTGAACGTGTTCAATTCTAGTCGCAAGTACTACAAATTGATTACGTCAGAGTTTATAATCGTTTTTATCTTATGGTAAATAAGAAATCAGGTCAACTGCAGATATATTAAAGCGGCCTAGTGACGTTATAATGCGTTTCCCAAAATACTCGTGAAGGCAATATTTTATGCTCTACAGTTTATTGTTTCCTTCTGCTTTTCCACTTCCTTACCTTCTTCCGTTTTTTGTCTATTTTGACAGAAACGCTATTTCTGTACAACCTGATATTTCCTAAAAGTTGTCGACGAGGACCAATGAACAACAATTTAATAATAATTTGTTAATTTTATAGTATAATAGCGAAAAACGTCATTTATGTGTAGTAGCAGCTACTAAAAAGTAGCAATTTGTGATGACGGCTAATGTACCTAGGCTTTAAGGTATTGCTCGAGCAAATCACTTCCTTCTCTTTTTAGTTATATAGGAGAAAATGAAATAGAATATGATTTGCTCGAGCAAAGTTGGTAAAAAGAACACAACCATTGTCATGGTATCCAAATAAGTTTCAGTTTTCACTGAGGTTACGCAGCTTTGCACTGATCTACTTTTGGCGTAATTTTTCGCCAATTGATTATGTTGTTTATAAAATTAATAAAACTGAATAAAGCTTGATAGACAGCATTCTTTTTTTTGGAATTTCAATAAAAGCTACTACATTTTATATTCTTTTGAAATGTTTTCACAATTTAATAACAAAAATTTCAAACTCCTATTTTATTTCACATCACTGTATGTGACGTTCATCAAATTTTTATCCTAGATTTTGTTTTAAAAATGTTTTGATAACATTTATTTGTAGCTAAAGATGAATTAGAATTAAAATACTACTGCTTAAATTTTCACTTTTGTAATTAGTCATAACTTACAGTTCAAGTAATAGGAAGTATTAAACAATTTTTACGTGTTGTAAGCATATTAATAATTAAATGAAAAAGTTTCAACGGGATTAATGAAACTTCACTTTATTTGAAATTAAAGCCCAAATTTATAGGAGTTTAATGTTCCTCTTATTATTTTAGATTGGAAAATGGTTGCATAAAAGTTTCTTCTAAAATCAATACCTTAATTAATTTACTTCCTGTTATAGTATTCCTGATGAGATTTCACTAATTCAATCGGCATCTAACTGATAACTGATGAATCGGTACGAAAACCAAAGCCACATTTTAATGTAAAATTGATTCGCTCCTTGGGAATGCAATGATTAATGACGAAACGATCCGATTCTCGCGAATTTCTCTCGTTAAAAGAATAACGCGACCAGATTTTCTTAATAAGCGGATGGAGATTGATGTGAATAACGGAAAACTGTCGGATTAGAAAACCAAGCTTGTTTGTTATTATAATTTCTTCCATTGGAGAAATGTAGAGGGAAAAAACGGAGAAACTATTTTGTTCACGAACTTGTGAAGGCGCTGATAAATTGGTTACTGTTATTTACTGGCTAATGTTACAAGCTTTTAATCTTTATCATTTCACCGCATTAATATAAAAATACTTGTTTTGGTTTACGTACACCGCACTTTTGAAACAAGATTAATTAATCTTTTTGAGTACGATTTTTAAATGCGACAGGATTAAAACTGCTTGAAAAATATATTTGATTAATTATTATACTTTATGTTTTTAATTAAAGTATCAAAGTAACTAAAGAGCTTATATTGTTTTGTAAGTAAATTAATTTTATTTTATAATAAAAAGTAGATAAACTATGATTAACCCTTTGAAAAACGTTTTCATAAAAGTGTATATTTTATCTGCACTTCCACTCTTTGTCATAAATATTATGTGATAAAAGCATGTTTATTAAAAAAATAAAAACCACAGCTTTGTACATTTTTTCTAAAATTTATAATTGTTGTTAATTCGAAATGTCGATATTTAAAGTTCATGTGTGTGGATACTGAAACTGAAAACCATTCATGCGTCAAATAGAGCCAGGACAAACATGAAAACAGCTTCGTTCAAGCACAATGCATAAAATTATATGTCCAGAACAAAAGCTGGTTCGGTTGTCTACTGCACAAATAAATTAACAGAAAGTGTAAATTTGTGTAAATTCGTTTCTTATTTGATTAAACCCTTGAAAACAAATTTCGAAATTACCTTAAATAATATTATAACAAATCTGTTAAACCATTAAATTAAATGAGCTAACAATTTACACAAAACACAATGCAAATTTTTAAACTCAATCATATATCCGACTTGGCATTTCATTTTTGGAAAGTTTATTCTGGGATAAAAATAACTATAAATATGCAATTTTACCAAAAAATACTATTTCCATTAGAAATTTCTTAAAATGTAAACAGTTACAGTGTTTAGTTTGAAGAAAACAATTTAAAAAATGAAACCAATCACAAGTTTTGAATGTTGTAAAGATTTGGCAAGCCAAATATACAGGGTGTTCCCATAGATAAGGTGTTTCGTTCGTGATTCACAGGGCCGCGTCTAGACCTTTTCGGGCCTAGGCATATTTTAATCGTGGACCCCTTGCAGGGGCGTATTAAGCACTGGGCGGGTCTAGGAAAAAAATGCTATAGGGGCCCCGAGATTTTTTTTAAGTTGCAATTAAGCATTTTGAGGGTCGAAAAAAGAGGTGGTCCTATTAGTCCGTATATAAATCCGTCCCTGTTCTGCCAGAAATAAATCCGAGTTTACTGAAAAATTCCAAGGGGAACATTAAGAAAATTAAGATTTTGTAAAAATTGCAATATTTTACTTGCTGAAGTTGTAAGATGACTTTCAAAAATTTATAAAAAAATAACCACGTGAGCTAGAATTAATTTTGCGGTTGATTTGAATAAATTAAAGAATTCTGCAATAAGTGAAACCGAATTTATTGAAAAATTATTATATATTAAAAAGAAATTATATTTTCTCAAAATTTCACTATTTAATTTGTTGAAGCTGCAAGATGATTTATATGAAAAATAACCACATGAGCTAAAATATATTTTTCGGTTGATTTGAATAAATTAGAGAATTCTGCAAAAAAAGAATCCGAGTTTGTTGAAAAATTCCAAGAGAAACAATAAAAAAACTAAGATTTTGTAAAAATTGCACTATTTTACTTGTTGAAGTTAAAAATGATTTTTAAAAAATTATAAAAAATATATCTTAAAGCGAACTACAATTAATTTTGCGCCCGATTTGAATAAATTAGAGAACTCTACAAAAAAAAAACTGTTTGTTGAAGAATTCCAAGAAAAACATTCAATAAATTGAGATTTTATAAAAATTTTAGTTGTTGAAGTTGTAAAATGAATTTAAAAAATATATAAAAAAATAAATAAGCAAGATAGAATTAATTTTGTGTTGATTTGAATAAATTAGAGAATGCTGCAAAAATTAAAGCATAGTTTGTTGAATATTCCAAGGAAAACATTAGAAAACTGAGATTTCTTATAAATTTATAAACAATAACAATGTGAGTTATTATTATTAATTTTGAGGTAAATTAGAGAATTGTGCAAAAAATAAACTCGAGTCTGTTCAAAAAATCCAAGGGGAAAATTAAAAAAATGCAATTTTGTAAAAATTGCAATATTTTACTTGTTGAAACAGTAAAATGATTTTTAAAAATTTATATATATAAAAAAATAACCAAGTAAGATAGAATTAATTATGCGATCGAGTTTCCAAGAAGAACATTAAAAAAAATGAGATTTTGTGAAAATTTCACTATTTTACTTTTTTTAAGCTTTAATGTGATTTTTAAAAAATTATAAAAATATAACTAAGTGCGCTGGAATTAATTTTGCGGTCCATTTAAATACATTTGAGAATTTTGCTCAGGGACGGATTTAGCACTTGTGGGCAAACAATTGCTATGGGGTTCCGGGATACTACAAAATCTCATCCCGAAAT
The DNA here is from genome assembly GCA_963971135.1 of Stenus bimaculatus. NCBI lineage: Eukaryota > Metazoa > Arthropoda > Insecta > Coleoptera > Staphylinidae > Stenus > Stenus bimaculatus. The sequence goes on from OZ020187.1 coordinate 16,286,951, forward strand.
GTTAGCAGGTATTTTATATACAGGGTGGTGATAAAGTTTGGAACCAAGGTCATAACTTCCGTAAAATTTTTTTTTGTAAAAATCGCTCGGACAGGTCAATTTTTGTTTTAAAAATGCCATCTTTTGGAATGAAAAAAATATTCATGACGTCACTGATAACTTCACTATGACGTCATCATCAATTTTTTTAAATAGAAACCCCTACTTTTTTTACACATTTTTCATAGACCTTTTTATCATATTAATGATCACATAAAAATATTTTAAAAAATTTCAACTATTTTTGAAAAAAAAAATAAATTTACTCAAAAAAAAAATTATTAATTCTCAATGAAAATATTACAAAAAAAAGTAAATTTTTAATTTACAAGCAACAAATTTTAACAAAAATGTTCAAATTGTTCCCCATTGACCATTTGGCATTGTCCCATTCGAGTGTAGACACTCTGAATACTATTGTTAATAGCTTCTTCGTCAATTTGTTGCAATTCCGTCCTAATTCTAAGCTCCAATTCTTGTAAATTATTAGGTCTATTGAAATAAACTTTTGATTTTAAATGTCCCCACAAAAAAAATCTAAGGGCGTTAGGTCGGGAGATCGCGGAGGCCACTCAAATGGTCCCTCCGACCTATCCATTTGTTGGGAAACGTGGTGTTAAGGAATTCTCGCACCGCCCTGCCAAAGTGTGGAGGAGTCCCATCTTGTTGAAACCAAATGTTTTGTTTAGGAATGTTGCGATTTTCATAATTGGGGAAAATACGAAGTAAAACTGGTAGCAAATCAGTCCGCAAAAAATTCAAGTATATTTCGGCAGTAAGGTTTTCATTAAAAAAGTAAGGTCCTATAAAACGTCTGCCAATCATTCCCACTTTCCCTGTCTTTGACTATGGGATTCTACGGCCCAATGAGAATTTTCCTGTGACCAATACCTACAATTATGTCGATTCACTGATCCATTCAATTGAAAGGTAGCTTCATCGGAGAAAATTATACTACTAAAAAAATTTGGATTTTGATCACATCGCGCCATCATTTCTTCAGAAAATTGCAGTCGGTGATCGGGATCATCTCCATTTAACTCTTGTATGAGTTTTATTTTGTATGGGAGATACTTTTCCTTTTTTAATAATTTTGCGACATAGGAATGATCCACATTATTATTTCTTGAAATATCTCTTGTTGAAATATTGGGATTTTCTTCAATCGCAAGTAATAAATTTAATTTGGTTTCTTCATTCACTTGAGGCCGTCCTTGTCGAGGCAAATCTCCTACAGATCCTGTTTCTGCAAATTTGGTAACTAACTTACTTACTGTAGATCTTGAGATTTGCGGTCTATTTGGATATTGCTCATTAAACAAAGCACAAGCTTCCCCATGGGTTCTTTTTCTATCGCCGTATCCTACCATTATTAAAATTTCGATTCTTTCGCGTTCGCTTAAACGAGGCATTTTTAATTTCGCAAAACTTAATAATTGTTGATTATTATTAAACAAACGAAGTAAGCTATTCAAGCATTGGTATATGGATTTAAAATTTTATTTGCCATACAAAATAACGTCAACTAAAGCACTTTTATAAAGGCAATTTTTATTTCAATAAATTTTGAATATCAAAAGCTTTTTCAAATTTATAATAAATTACAATTTTATTTAAAGTTTATTATTACTCAAACATTTTATTTTAATTACCTTTTTCATTAAAAGTTATTTAAAATTAATTTTAAGAAAATTCCAATTGTGTAAAGAAGAACAATTCGAATATTTTCAATAATAATTTGTTATTTTTAAACTAAAAATTAGTTTAATTTATTTTTCTTGCCATATTTTCATTGAGAATTAATAATTTTTTTTTGAGTAAATTTTTTTTTTTTTCAAAAATGGTAGAAATTTTTTTAAATATTTTTATGTGATCATTAATATGATAAAAAGGTCTATAAAAAATGTGTAAAAAAAGTAGGGGTTTCCATTTAAAAAAATTGATGATGACGTCATAGTGAAGTTATCAGTGACGTCATGAATATTTTTTTCATTCCAAAAGATTTTTACAAAAAAAATTTTTACGGAAGTTATGACCTTGGTTCCAAACTTTATCACCACCCTGTATATTTTTGTAAAGGGGCAATTAAGCGTTCTTGGGGGCCTCAAACAGAGAGGGGGCCCTGGGCTGCAGCCATATTATTAGACCGTATATAAATCCGCCCCGAGCCCCTTGTACTTTTTAAAAACACTTTTTAACCATGTTGATTTAAACTTCTTATTTTTATAGAAAAATTTGATATAATTTAATTCTACTTTGTTTATATTTTATTTATAATTTCTGTTTATACATATACTTTTTATGATAGGATCTAGGAAGAATGAAAATAAATGATTTATTAAAAAATCTCAAATACAGACCCCCAAAATTTTCGGGCCCTAGCAAGTGCCTACATTGCCTAGTGGGAAACGAGGCCCTGGTGATTCACCAAACTAGATCAAATTTAATCGACAAAAAACGAAAAATAGGGGTTTATATTTTTTAGTTATAAATCTACAGCATTTTGGATTTTAGTTCGCCAATATTTGTCAAAAATCACAAATCACAAAATCGCTAATTACTTTTTAACCAATACGTAGAATTAAAAGCAAATTATCACTAGAATGATCTTTCAATTGGTAACAAAAGTCATAGTTAATATAATGTTTAATTAAAAAGTCCCAGAGGAAAAATATAGAAAATTTTTTTTTCAGTTTTGAATTTTTTCCAGGGCTACACCCATTAAGGTTATGTATATTAAAGTTTACTGAAAGTTTCTAATATTTAAAATAAATCAGACAAAAATTTGAAACCGTAGCTCTTTTCCTTTTCTTGGAAGTTACTCCTTGCGTTATGCACACCCGGCACGTTATTCCGATATGCCGGGTAGTGTGGCACTCGCCGTGGGACTGCTTTTGGAACCGCCATTTGGCATAACTTCAAAAGCATCTCCTGTTTATTTTCTTTACATCTTTTCCATGTCCTTTTCGCGCGTTTCTTTCAGTTTCATTATAGTCCGCATCATTTTTGTTTGGGCATTCCATGACTTCCATGAGTCTTCCGAGTCTAGGTGTTTATTTGCGACGTTGTCTTTATTCAACTCGGTTCCACATCTTTTATTGGCGTTATTGCGTATTTCATCCCATTGATGGCAAATAAATAGAGTGTGTTCTAATGTGTCACTGAATTCGCAAAACCAACACTTATCGTCATCCTTGTTCTTGATTTTTTCAAGGTATGATCCAAAGATACCATGTTCTTGCTGTCCAGGCTTTTATATCCATCCATCGTATTGGTTCCATTGGGTTTGCCAGTTTTCCATTAGATTGTTTCTTATTTCTTTTGAAAATTTTCCATCTATGTATATTCTTTCTCTTTTATTTTAGCTATTGCAAGATCCAGTGGCGCAACCAGGAATTTTGAATGGGGGGTGCATAGACCAGAAAAATACTCCTTTCAATTTCGTTACAAAAAACATTAATTTTTACATATTGCAATATGTCGACAAATCATTTCTTCGATAAGGACGTTTCATCGACACTCGTTTTTCATCGACAACCGTTTCATCGACACTACCATTTCATCGACACTACCATTTCATCGACAAACCTTTTCTCTGACAAGGACGTTTCATCGACATTACCGATTCTTCTACAATGCCGTTTCATCGACTACAGTTTCATTGACACAGTCTTTTTATCGACAAGAACCAAGGAACGCTTCATCAACAAAGACATGTTTCATCGCTAAAGCTTTTCATGGCCAATGTAGTTTTATCGACTAAGGAAAATGGAGTTCTATAGTGTCGATGGACGGTCCTTGTCTATACAAAAATACGATGAAAACGTAATGTCGGTGAAGCGTGTGTGTCGATGAATTGGCCATGTCGATGAAACGTCTGTGTCGATAAAACGGTCGTGTCGATGAAACGGAATGTCAATGAAATTTCAACATTTAGATTTTAGGTCAGAGATTTAAAAAACACCAATCCCCATAAAACTAAAACCATCATCTTTAATTGGTAATAATAGTAATACAGAAATCAAAAGAAATAATAAAGTTAAAAAACAAACTTTTTTTTTCAGTTGGGATGTTTTTTTCTCAAAAAAACAACCCCTTAATTGAGTGTTTTTTGAGAAATATTCGAAATACTGAAAAAAACATAATATTTTTTTCAATATTTTGGTACGAATTTCTGTATTGCTGGTATAAATGTGTAATAAAAATTATCGTCATAAGCCGGGACCTCTCGGATCTGTGGATCTGGTTAAAAAATGTGGTCATGCAGGGGGGGGGGGTGCATATGCACCCATGCGCCCCCCTCTGGTTGCGCCACTGGCAAGAACTGCAGTGGTTAGAGCTGTTCTCATAGTGTTTATGTCTTAAAGCTTTCGCCCAAGTAGGAGCCGCGTACAGGATTATGTTTTGGAAAGCTGTAATTAAAATTCTTCGCTTTTGGCCGATGGTCCCCCAAGATTCGGCATCAATCTGGATAGTATCATTATTACAGTGGTTGCTTTTTCACTATTTTTATTGATGTGTGATGTGATTTTGGCATCTTTGTCTATAAACATACCCATGTACTTTATCACCTGGGTGCTCTTTATAGAGGTGCCTTCTACGTTAATTTTCCCTCTTCCAGCCAGCAATATAAGTTCGTTCATTTTTCGAGTAAGTTTGATTCCCAATCTTATTAATGTTGATATTATTTGCGTTGTCGCTAGTTCCGCTCGTGCCTCTAGCATGTTTCTTGTTTTCCCTGTAACAATCATGGCCAGATCATCTGCATATCCCACGATTGCTATTCCTTCGTCCATTTCGATCTTTAAAACTTCATCATAAAGGATGTTCCATAGTGTTGGCCCAAGAACCGAACCTTGAGGCACATCACATGATGTTTGGATAAGGTTTCCCTTCCGGTGTTTTTATATAACGATCTGAAAGATATGATTGTATGATATTTACAAGGTAATTGCTTATGCCAGCTGATTTTATAGCTTCGATTATTTTCATCCATTGAGCGGAGTTAAAAGCATGTTTAGAGTAATCATTGCGGCAAAGTCTTGATCTTTGAAACATTTCCTTTTTATGTGTTCTGGTATTTCTAGGACCTTGTTGATTGCATTTATAGTTGATCGGCCTTTCCTGAAACCGAACTGGTTCTCACTCAGGACATTTTTTTCTATTAGTTCCCCTTCCACTCGGTTTTTTATGAGTCTTTCGAGAATCTTGCCGATCTCAACCAGTAGGCATTCGGATCTGTAGGTTGTTTCTTGATTTATCTTCTTTTTTGGCTCTTCTATTAGAACTATTTTTGCAATTTTCCGTATTGTTGGGAATTCTCCCTCTTGTGGGTATTTATTGATGACCTTGATGAAATGGTCTTGATTTTTTTCGACGATTATTTTTATGGCTTCCGCTGGAATCATGTCCGGTTCTGGGACCCTTTTACTCTTGATTTTGCTGATGTCTTTTATCATTTCGTCCGTAGTGAAGTTAGTGTTTGAGTTTACAGCAGTCATTTTTCCCATGTGTAAGCCCTTACCCCAGACGTCATCCTCGAGATCATCGCAGAGTGTCTTCCAGGCTTGCTTTTTATTTCTGTAGATCGCTACTTTGAGAATTTTTTGCTGGTTTTGTATTCTCTTTTGATTTCCTCTTTTGTGGTTTGGCTTATGTTCGTTTTGTTTATTCTTGTCATTTTTCCTCGTAGTTTATGGTAGATATTTCGTTTTTCCTGTATGTCTGAGGACCACCAGTATGTCGGCTTGTGATTGTGCGCAGGTTGTCACCTCTGGGGGAAGTGTACGCCAGACTGCTTTTTTAAAGGTTTTTTACCATTTTTTCTGGGCATATAACGCTTCATTGTTTTCATTTAGCGTGTTTTTACAGCATATTCGCTTAGTTTTTTTAGAGTTGTGGTATTTGTATTTCAGCTTTTACTCTGAAGTTCTTAAGTGTTCTTTATTAGTCTTTGTTTTATTTTCTCTTTGTTTGTTTCAGTCCTTATACTGTACAGGATGGTTTAGAGTGAGCTCATTTGGGTTCTTGGCCGATGACAATGTCGATTTTTTTTCTGCTATTGCTTGGTCTAGCAGGTCATGTACAAAGTACGATTCTGCAGCGGTCCAGGTTTAGTTGGAAGAAGTTAATTTTTTTGGAATTCATGGTTTGTTTATATTTTGTTACCGTTATGCTATTGAGTTTTCTAGCGTCTCTCAGCGCTTTTCTAAGCCTGGGCCATTTGCTTTTGCTTTGTGGACAGCTATGTCGCACAGTGCACGGACATGCCATTTCATGTTCACATTCTTTTTCCGTGTGGTTATCATCAAACCATCGGTAGCAATGACCGGTTCTGTCCGGTTCTGTCCGGTTCTGTGCGCACAGTAACCCAGGGCCCAACATTTGTAGCACCTTTTAATTTTTAGGTGTCTTTCCAGGGTGCAGTTTATAATTCCCACTTTGATTTATCCTTCTATCATTAGCTTCTCAGCGTCGTCTTGGGTAACTTTTAAGGTGGCTGCAGGGGTGTTTCTTATGTTCGGACGCAGGTCACTTAGTTCGAACGTATTATATCCAAGCTTTTCGGCGATGCGGTGTTCAACTTCGGCTTTACTAGTGACTTCGTCAATATGCCGTATATGTAGAGTATCGTTGTTTATATTTGTGCCGGCTTGTATAATGTGAAGTTATTCCTAGAAGACGTGTTCTGAGCACAGTCTGTGATTACCATCGGCCTTGGATAGGCATGAAACTGGTATAAAATACTTGGCATTCCATCATCCATCATACATTTATAGCCTAATTGACAAACTATGCATCCCTTTTGATATACCGTACAGCCTATTTGACAAACTTATGCTCAGAACTACTTCTGATAGAAAACACAACCGTAACGGGTAATGGGTCTTATTTAAGAGAAATGTCTCATATCAAACAAATTTAAAAAAATATTGGTTTTCTTTGTGATTTTTTTCAACATTTTAAAAATTATTTTTGTATTTTTGTATTACTGTTATTACCAATTGAAAGAGTTTTAACTTTTTGATGATATATTCCCTACGCACATTGGTTAAGATGTAATTAGCGATTTTGTGATTCTTGACAAAAATCACTGACCTAAAACTCAAAAGGTTGTAGCTCTAAAACTAAAAAAAAACCATTTTTTTATTTATTCTCGATTAACTTTGGTCTAGTTTATAACCACGACGCTTGGTGAACACCCTGTATGTGTATACTTTTGAAATTTTCCAGCTACTTAAAGATGTGCTTTGTTAATAAATTAATAAAAAGTAGCTAATAAATTTAGAGTGTTTAATCTTTAGGTGATATGTAAATTAGATTAAAACTATAAATTGAAAATAAATAATTGCAAAGTTGAGTTATATAACCAACATGTCGTGAGTAGTCAAAATAAACTTTGCAAACTTGTATAATATGTAATGATAATAAGAGTTGAATGTTTGGGATGCAAATTGTTGAAATTTTAAGTGGCTGTCTATATTAAATAGACTCGAAATGCTCTAAACTTCGCTTCAAATTTATATTTAATTATTTTCAAATATTTAATGTTTTGAATTACTGTACGTAAAGCTTTCGTAATTAATTTTATATTTAAAGCCAGCAATGTTTCTATTAAATATTTTCTTTCATTAAAACATAAATAATTATGTAGTACTTATTTAATAAAAATATAGTACAAGGGTTTTAATCCTTAAAAAAATAGTGTTTTTGTTTTAAGTGATACGACTAAGTTTCCTTGCCTAAAAACCGAAGGATAATGGAACATGCAGGGTTTGGATAAGTCTATCATTGCCTAGATTCATTTATCACGATGGAAAAGTTTTTAAAGCAAAGCTTTAAATTTCCAACAACTGGTAGTTTTCATGATGTTATCGGTTAATCTTCGTTTAAATTATACCTAAAACTTAACTGCAAAAATCAATAATTTAAAATTTAATTATTAAACTTATTTTGTGATAAAATAATCTATTATTCTTAAATGTCAAATTGTGTTAATCTTAACACCTTTTCCAATTAATATTATTTAAATGAGAAATTGAGTTTTATAATTCCATTCCATTCCCATTCTAAATTCTTATTAATTAATATTTAGAACGGATTTATAATTTGTATACAAATTTATTATTTCAGGGAAAATTAATTAAATTTGCATTCATCTTTTTAAGTAGCAAAAATGTAATGCATTCATTCGTACTTTAACATTTTCCATGCTTTAGGTAATTATTATGAAAAAAGACAATTTAAAACAAACTTTTAAAATGAAAAGAAGTTTTGCATGGCTTGGTTATTATCCTGTTTCAAAGGAAGCCTTTAAAAATATATAAAAGCCAAAATTTTCATCGCACATATTATTTACTATAATACTCAGCGGATGTTGTGCGATTAAATTTATGTAATAACACATCAATCTACAATTTAAAAATTGTTGATCATAAAAACGTAATTTCACCAAAAGAAATTCGTAAAATTTTAATTATTTCATGTTTGGTATTTTGAACGAATAATAACGAGTAATTCTTGTTCATTTTTCTACACTCAAGGAATTTGCATTTAATTTGTTCTCTTCTGTGATTCATATTTTACTGCGCAAAAGACATTTGACATTTCTATTGTCTATTGTAAGTACTTTTATTATTTATTTGTCTTAAAACTATTTTTTGATGTTAAAAACATATTTTTACCATCCAATATATTTACTTCCTAATGCCTAGTGGGCAATGCATTTATTTCACGCATAAATTTTTTATTTATCGTTAAAATACTATCTTTTAATCCATGTTCAATCGTGTCCTTGATTAGTATAATAGGTATGATTTTCTTGGGATGAGGACAAAAAATTCAAAAGAACCTTTCACTATTTTTATTTAGCGACTAGTTTCGAAACACATTCGGTTTCTTTCTCAAGCTAATCTATCTTTTAGGTGGGCTGATAAACCACACCCTTTTTTTACTACACTAAACAGTTTTTACAAGAGTGGGTATGTTTATTCTGCTAATGATATTTTTAATTTTCTTTTTTTGGTCTACTACTATAAAGTGTGTTATGGCTGTTTTTTTGCAATTTTTATAGAGTACTTTTTAAATTTTGCGCGCCTTCGGCGATCTTGGAAATCTTTAGAGAAGAAAAAGTGATAACATAATTTTTTTTGATTATTTTGAAGAAAATGCTTAAAATAAATTACTTGTTTTTCCAAGCCCCATAAAAAATAAAAAATAAATGCACTTAAATAAAAACGGCTTCGTCAAGTTGTTATTATAGTACAAAATAAATTATGATATCACTTTCGGGTGGGATTTATCAGCCCATCAAAAAAGAGCAATTTCACGATTAAAAAGGTGGTTTAAACAAGTTTTAAATATCTGGAAGAACCAAAAAATATTTTTCACATTTTATAAATTCATTGCCCGCCAAAAAAGTATATTGCACGGTCAAAGTGTATATTTAACAGCAGAAAAAGAAATTAAGTTAAGTAAAAGTACATTTAACAGTAACAATGTCATTGGCGCAGTATAAATATGTAAACCACGGTAAGATATGATCTGTAGAAATGAACAAATAAACTATAAAAAAGTTTTTATAATCATAGTAACCAGATATATTACTATATATATACATTTCCAGTTTGAAGGAAACAAAAATATATTTTAGTTATGAAATAAACCTAACCCAACCCTTATGATTTAAGGGTAGGTTAGGTTAGAATCAAGAAAGAAACTGAAAGCACGCAACTTCAATTTTGAACTAGTCCAGTATACAGAGTGTCCCATTCGTGGTTCACCAAAGTCAAGGTTAGAAAGTTGAGCAAATTTTATCAAGAAAAAACCCAAAAAGTAGGGGTCTATCTTTTATGGTTTGAAAGTTACAGGGGTTTGATTTTGGCATCGCCCGTTTTTGCCAGAAATCAGTAAATAATCAATAGTTGCTTAATAATCAATTTTCATAAGCAAAAGTTAAATTTTTATGGCTTTTGAAACAGTTGTATTATTAAATAATAACAAAAATGAAGACGCACCTCCATTGTAACCAACTATCCTTAGAATCAATTCTCATAGGAGTAAGTTAAGAAGGCTCTAGTGAGTGCATAAAAAGAGTTAGGGTTTCAAAATTTTTCAAAGTTTCCAGAGAATTTAACGAATTTTTAGAAAATTAAAAAAAACACGTCCTTAATAGGTCATATCTTGGAGAAAATCTTCAAAAACTGCCAAAAAAACAATTTTTTATGGATTTTTTTAATACTTGATAAACGAATTGTATTTATCATTGTTACCAATGGAAAGAGGATACTTTCAGCTTTAAAATAAAGTTTTTTAAAATCTTTTTACTAAGTTTTTAAGCAACTATTGATCATTTACTGATTTCTGGCATACCAAAGTCAAACCACTGTAACTTTCAAACCATAAAAGATAGACCCCTACTTTTTTGGTTTTTTCTTGATAAAATTTGCTCTACTTTCCAACCTTGAAGTTTGGTGAACCACGAACGAGACACCCTGTATAATAATCGCTTGTACCGTGCCAACTACTTTTATTATGTTTGATGTATTTTTTAAGGTGCCATTAACTTTCTTTTTTTGATGTATAATATCTTTATTTGCTGTGCAACCTCTTTTCGTTCTTGAATTTTGTATAATTCTGGTGTCACAAGTATTATCTGAATATGCATTATGCTTTATTGATGTGATGAAATACTAATTTTGTCGTTGGTTCATTTATTAATGCTATTAGAAGGCTCTCGTGAATTTGAAAAAAATATCGCTACCTGACACTATTTTGATGATGATATCCTGTAGTGCAAATAACCTATTCTGACGTGCCAATATTGTATATTCCCCATCACTTTCTTCTGCTTTTGCAAATTTTTTAAAGCAGTCAAAAAACGCGCAATCTAATAAATCTAATAAAAAATATACGAGATATAACCGGTTTACCCCAACATTTTTAGTTATTATTAAAAGGGGACATTCTAATATCTTGCTTAAGGGACTAAAATTCCAAGTTACACCACTGGATAGCTGCAAGACTTGAATATACCAAAAAAAGAAATATTAAAAAAACTTGGGTGCTAAATTTATTATGACCAAAAATGCACCGTATTTCAAATTCAATGTTTACATTCAATTTAGGTCGTTTTGTAGGTGAAAACCTCTTCAAATGAATATCTAACATTTCACATTTCGGAAAACTTTTAAGTAGATATTAAAGGATTCTCATCAAAATCCAAATCCTCATTTCTAAAACTTTCAAGGCACTGATAAAGTAGTATGCTTTTTGATGTAATGGAAGTCCTAGAGAGAATAAAATGCTTCTGAGAAGTGCCTGAAGACTTGAACTTCATTGACCAACAAAAATATCTATTAACTTGGAATTTTCCCTTGTTCAGTTACTGTTCAAAAACTCCATTTCATTTAGTGAATCACTTAATTTTTCATTCATTTCAACGTGAATAGGCGATTGTTTTGTAATTCTATTTAACATCCTCGTATAAGCTTTGCAATAAATATCTAAGAAATTTTGAGCATCATGCGATGAATAGTCTAAAAAACCTGGTTGGTGCGATGTTACATTAACGTCATATTCGGAACAATCCTCTAATCACAAGTCTTTGATTACTTGCTGTTGATATCATTTGCATAAGAATAATTTTTGAGATATCCTAAAAAGGACTTTATATTAGAGACGCACTGAATCACAGAACAAGTGTTTCCGATATTATTTAATCCATTTGTACCAACCTTCTTAAAGAAACAAGAACGGTTTTTGGGTATTTTTTTCCTCGTCCACAATCAACATGCTTGGTGAATTAATGAAAACTTCTACGGAATTTTGATGAAAACTTTCAGTATTAGTTGCATTTTCTGATATTGTTGAACTATTCAATCTTGGAAAATATGCTAGGTAAATTATTGGAAACAGAAGAAAATCTGGATGAAAATTCAATTTCAGACAATTTCTATTGGGAAGTGTTCCAGAAACATACGCAGTATTCCCTCTTTGTATTTCTATGCTAATTCTTACAACTTTATATTTTTTAGTATTTTATATTAAAATAAAAAACTCACTCTTTTTAAAGATATTTAATGAGCCAGTACGATTTCGTCAACCAATGTTGACATTATCCTATGATTATGTCAACATTGGTTGACGAAAACGTTCTGGCTCATTAAATGTTTTTAAAAAGAGTGAGTTTTTTATTTGAATATTAAATACTAATTAATTAATTTTAGATGGATCTATCACATATTAATTTTTTATATTTTTTCCCAAATCTTCCCAATACACCAAAAGTTCCAATGCTACTTCGATAAAAAAATCCCTGACAGATTACTATGCAGGGTCGGGCAAAAGGCGCGGAACAGTACCATATTTTTCGATTGCATGAATATTTTTTTTTCAAAAATTTGATTAAATATGTATATCAGCTTTGTTAATTGCAAGACTCAGCGCAATAACCGTCCATGTGCAGAAAAAGGAACCATTCACTCAATGTAATATTCACAGGAAAGACTTTTATTTACACATGAAGATAGACTGAAAACCTAGGTTATGAATATGATTTTGTTAGTATTGTTTTTATTTAATTTATAGATATGCACATCGCTGGTAAATAAAGTCATTAAACTCTATTCCAAAATAGAAAAATCGGTTGCCGTTTGAATAGTTTTTCTGAAGATTTTAAAATTATGTTGTTGACCAAAGATCAAAATTATTATTAGTAATTTTTTTTAGAGAACGTTTTAAAATTTCTTTCAAGCAATTATTTCGAGAACGATTATACCAAGTAGGGTTACAACTACAAATAAATTAACTTTAGTATTGCTAAGCAATTTTTAAGAAGAAAAAGGCAACAAGTGATGGTAGTTTCAACAGGCGAGATGACATAAATTTCAAACTAATTGTTTTTTCTTTCAAAGAATTTATAAGAGCACTATCTGTTAAAGCAATACAAGGTAATTGAAATCACAAATTATTTTTTGCTCTATTTTGTCAAAAAAGATATTAAATTATATTTCTTATTATTATATTTTATTCAATTGAAATAATTAAGAATCCACATCATAAACTATTAGTTTATTCTAAGATTTTATTGTTGTAAGTACCAGTTAATTTATATCCAATTTGTTATTTTTTAATATTTATTTTATATTTTTGATAATGATAAACATCGGTTATAATTTTTTTATTTCATGATTTTCAAAATTATAAGAAGATATATTTACATCAATTTTGTATTATCTTTCAAAATATTTCACTATTTTCTAAATATTTTGACACGTGATTAGACCTGTAACAGAACTTCTGCATACTCGATAGCTTTAATAGCGTTATACAGGGGTTTCATTAATGACTGTTCGCCAGGCTAGCAAACCTTAACATACTACAGTTGGCTGGCCTGGCCTTTTAACAGTGGCGTCCTTAGAAAAAAAACTTTTTCAATAATAATATATTTTTAAAAATAGTAACAAAATATTTATTAAAAAATAATAAACTGAAAAAATAATTCATTTGCAATAAACAATATTTATTTGTAAAATTTAATTACATAATTAAATTATAACCTAAAACTACTTTGAATGTTAGAAATTACAAAGTAAAAAAAGGATTACTTTCAGATCATCATTGTTACTTTTAGTTTCAAGAGAATGACAAATAATTTGAATTTAACATAAATCCCGGAGGAAACTTGCAAGGGACGCTTTGACTAAAAATGACAGTTCAAAACCACAGAATAACTAAAATTGGTTGCATCGTATACTTGGTTGCCTAGATTCGTTACCTTGACCGAACAGTAATTAATGAAAGCCTTGTATGAAAACTAAATATTTTAGTATTTGTATCAATGCCAATTTATTAATATCTTTCAGGTTATATTATTATATTGTATACCTCATGTGTGAATACAAAACTCGATTAATAAATTGAATATTCATAGTTCTTTGTGGTGCTCTAATTTAATTTGCAATTTCAAGGCTTATTTTTAAGTGATAATTGGTTTAAAAATATTAAGGTATAATATTCCAAATTCTGCTTATGCATGTTTGTTAAAATAAAACTAATTTTATTATATTTCCATTCCATATCACCTAAATTAAAACAGCTATTATTTAAGTTAACTTAAAAAGTAAAAAAAATTTAAAAAATAGATTTTCTATTTGAATTAAACTTTATGATGTATAAAAAGTAATAGGTGTATTATTTTAAATTTATTTCTCTCTTAAGTTGCTTCTGCTGTTTCCTATTTTAATTAATTTTAGTATGCAGATTTCTTTCTGCAACCTGCAAGTTTAGAACAACATTTTTATCGCCAATAGAGATTTTATTTTCTGGGACCTTTTGCTATTTTACTATAATTCTAGTAAAAACTATATGTCGGGAAGCGTGAAACCTAAATCGTATAATAGTCGAACCGGAAAAGAGAGTTTCCATTATTTTGCTTTTGTACTCGCTGTGTTTACTGTTGAAGGAAAGGCTGTGTTAAATATGCCATATCATTTTAGCGTTTGTTTTTTATGTTGTAATTCGTTTGGACGAATTTAATTGGATAATATACCCAAAAAGTGATTTTTCTTTAATGTTAGCGCTTTTAGCAAAAAAGTAATTAAAAAAATCTGATATTTGTTTTTATTCCATTTGTTTCAAAAAGAACTATCAACATTGTTGAGAAAATGTAAATAATTATCATACATAGCTATAGCTAAAGTATGATACTAACCAGATTGATACATTTAAAACTATTTTTAATATAAAAGATATATTCGAAAATACTGAGCAATTAGAAAGTAGTAATAAATTTGGTCCTGATGGCATTCCAAGTAATTTGTTAGAATTTTATATATTTACAATCTCAAAACCAATATATTTGTTATTCAAGCAGTCAATTCTTACCTCAACTTTTCCGTTAGAGTGAAAAGAGGGATATATTCTTCCGATATACCTATAAAAACCGAAATAGAGCAAATATATCAAACTATAGATATGTAGGTATGTATTAAATCTACGATAGCCAAACTATTTGATAGATTGGTGACATAACAAATTCAATGGTCTTCTAAACAATTGATGTTTAATTTTAATAAATTAAACATATTTTGATACTTTATTCCTTTTAATGTAATTCAATAATTAAGTTTACTCATAGCCCGTTATTGCAATTCTGCATATCGCGCACATTCCAAGGAGCGAAATTTAGCCGCCTTTGTTATTATAATTACATAATTAAATGTAACTCATAACATAGAATGACCTAGAGTTAGTTTACAAACATCTTTATAATTTTAGTATATAAGCAGGGTATCTTAACAATAAAAATCAGAAATCAATGATTGCTCGTTCTCTTCTACTACTTGGGTCGAGCACGCACCCAGCCCAAGCGCCAAGTAGTTCCTTCCACCCTTTTATACCACTTAGGTCTAGCACGCACCAAGCCTAAGCGCTAAGCGGTTCCTTCAAAAAATGTCTCCATTACTTGGGAAAGACTCAACGAACTAGCTCGTAAACAAGAGACTATCGTAAACCAAATCATCCAGCTACTCCCCAATGCCAAAAAAGGACTCAAAATCAAGGAAAAATGAAGATTACTTCAACTCCAAGAAAGAAACCCTTCGAAAATACTGGTTGGAAATCGAGAATAATCATCAAGATATATGCGACACGGGAATAGACCACGAATACATCAAACAAAATTTTATTGAAGAGCTCAAAAAGGCTTACAATCAACAGCAAGAACATATCTTGAAGAAAACAAAAAAACAACGTAAAGTCACAACCGCAAGGGGACTCCAGTTGAAGGGCAAATGTGCCAGCACCCCAAGACTTAAGTCAAAACCTTCGTCTAAGAAAGCAAGAGGTGAAACTAAAGCACTTTAACGAAGCTGACAACCAGGCAATTTGTGATCTCCAGGAGGAGAAAACACCAGAAAGGTATGAGCCGTTACTAAAGAAATTACTCAAACACTAGGAAAACATCCAGGAACTCAATGAAGAAATTTGGGTTTACGAAATAAATTTTTCCTCAGTTTATTTTACTAACAACAAGTAACTAGAAAAGGAACAATTATTCGAAAAGACAGTTGTAGAGTTGGAAACCAAAATATCAAGCCTGAAAACATCATCAGCCAAACCACGAATATAGGTCTGCAACTTCGTTCATGGTATCAAGATGATAAATGAGATGCAAAACTGGTACAGTTTGGTTGATAAAAACAAACTAGATATTCAAGTTTTAGCATCTTACCAAGTTGCCAACACTTTCATTCATGAGGTCATCAACTACAACAAAAAAATACTTGACGTGCAAAACAACTCACAACTCACAAATCGGAAAACAAATTGCCGTCCAATACACAGATATCAGCACGCCAACTTCTGAGAACTACTATTCAAACTACAGAAACAGAGATACGAATTTATGGATATTTTCCAATAGCTGACAAATCGGAAGTACTGATGAAAGCCAATCCAGTACCACGACAAATTACAGACAACACCTACTGGACATTTGAAATACCCTCCGAAATGATAGCAGTCGATTATGATACCAAAGTTTACTTTCAATTATTAGATAGGGAACTGCGAGATTGTCCCACACTCCAGAACAACATAATACAGGGTGGTCGAGTTAAAGTGAATAGTCGAAATATCTCCAAAAGTAAGAGTTTTAGAAAAAACGTTTCAAATAAAAATTATTTGGTCTTAAAGGGGCCACAGAATGAGAACAGTTAGTTTTCACCTGGGGGACTTCTTCATGGTCATTCTAACCCTAACTCAGTTTTTTCAAATGGAAACCCATGGTTTTTTATTTGAATCTGAATCCAACAAAAAAAGAAGAAATTATTGTCTAAAGCATTTTTCTTTTTAGCCTTTAGTTTTAGCACCATATGTGTCTTAAGTTTTTCTACTTTTAGGCTTATTCCTAACATTTGCGAATATCTGGTAGAATACATTTTTTATTTTTATTTATTACAATATGAAATATGCAATTACAAGAAGTAAAAGTTCCAAAATTGCATATTTAATATTGTAATAAATAACAATAAAATATTTATTCAACAAGATATTCGCAAATGTAAGGAATAAGCCTAAAAGTAGAAAAACTTAAGACACAAATTGTGTTAGCTAAAGGCTAAAAAGAAAAATGCTTTAGACTATAATTTCTTCTTTTTTTGCTGGATTCAAATTCAAATAAAAAAAACATAGGTATCCATTTGAAAAAACTGAGTTAGGGTTAGAATGACCATGAAGAAGTCCTCTAGGTGAAAAATAACTGTTCTCATTCTGTGGCTCCTTTAAAACCAAATAATTTTTATTTGAAATGTTTTTTTTCTAAAACTCTTACTTTTGGAGATATTTCGACTATTCACTTTAACTCGACCACCCTGTATATTTATGTTCACCATCGGCGGTAAGAAGCATCGAGAATAGTCCAAATTGCATCATCCACGGAAACAACAATATGTCCTGTTAGCAAATTGGCTATTTCATCAATCATCTGGAAGCAACTATACCTGCCCAATACCTGGATGTTCATTACAGATCAACCCTGAAAGATTGCACTGACTTGTAACTTGTAACGGAAAAAAAAGAAGATATCACGCTCGTCAAAACCGGACTACTTCAAATCTCACAAGACTGCGTTGCGTAATCAAGACGAAACGCGTTATGGCAATTCTGCATATCGCGACCATTCCAAGGAGCGGAATTTAGCCGCCTTTGTTATTAATTACATAATTAAATGTAACTCATTACATATTATGACCTAGAGTTAGTTTATAAACATCTTTATAATTTTAGTATACAGGGTGTTTCTAATCAAGTGTCGAATAATCCAGAAATGGTTTTTTGGACCAATTCTAAGACAAAAAGTAGGAAATGCAGGGCATTGAAATTTACTAATTTTTTTCATAATTTTTTTTCATATTTTTTTTTTCAGACTCTTAATTAAACTTGTATTCTTCAGAACATTCCTAATTTTATCTAATTTTGCGCAGAAATAAAATATATTTATTTAATTTTGTAGACATTTAGAAATTTGAAGTGGTTTATTTTATCCTATAACTTCTAAACGAAACAAGTTATCAAAAAGGTTATATTAAATATATATTAAAGAGAGCAAAAACTTAAAAAAACGTGTAAAAAAGTGAATACTTAATTTTTTTTCATTGCTATGATGTTGTACAAAAAAGTTAATGGGTTAATTCACCCGAAAAACTTCACCCTAACTTTATTTTTTAATTTGCTAATTCATCTCAAGGCGGCTGCCAATAGTAAGGTATGTGGAAAATTTGAGCCAATTATTATTAAAAATGTAGATTTTATGTTAAAAAATTGAAAAAATGAGTAAACTTCAATGCATTTCCGAAATGGGTAATTTTAGCGCACAAAATTATTCTTACTTTTTGTCTTAAAATTCATCCAAAAACCCTTACCTAGATTATTCGATCTGTATAAGCAGGGTATCTTAATAATAAAAATCAGTAATCAATGATTGCTCGTTCTCTTCTACTACTTGGATCAAGCACGCACCCAGCCTACGCGCCAAGTAGTTCCTTCCACCCTTTTACACCACTTAGGTCTAGCACGCACCAAACCTTAGCGCTAAGTGGTTCCTGTTGGATTTATTTATGTTATTCTTTTATTATGATATTTTTTATATACATATCTATGATTATTAGAAAATATCGGAATGTTGAATGTTCTGTTAGACAGTTCATGTTTGTCATATTGTGATAATAAAAGTTTATAATAATCTCCTCTTAGTTTTCTAATTAATACATAGCCAATAGGTTATGGGCCCAGAGTAAATGAAAAGAAGAATAATAGATTACAGAAGAAGATTTGTAAAGATCGTAAAATTAAAATTAAAAGAAAAATGTCAGAAATTACTGGCATTAATGTTGTAAAACTAAATGGGAGAAATTATCAAGTATGGAAATACAAAATGGAACTACTTCTAATAAGGGAAGATTTATGGGATTAATATCTGAAGATAAACCAGCAGATGTAAATGCTGCTTGGAAGAAAAGATATAATAAAGCAAAAGCAACTATTGGATTATTAATCGAAGATAGTCAAATAGCCCATATTAGAAATTCAAATACAGCAAAAGAAGCATGGGATTCTCTTAAAAGTTAATATGAAAAATCTTCTTTGTCAAGCAAAGTATTTTTACTTAAAAAATTGTGTAGAATGCGACTTAATGAATACGGTAATATGGAAGAACATTTAAATGAAATAATGAATTTAGTTTATCAAATCAAAACATTGGGAGAAAATATTGCAGATAATTTATTGGTTGCATTTTTATTGAGCAGTTTGCCTGAAAGTTACAATTCTTTAGTAACTGCATTAGAAAGTAGAGAAGAAAAGGATCTTACAATTGAGTTTGTAAAAGAAAAAATGCTTCAAGAATATAGGAGACGTCAAGAAAATGAGAAAAGTCAAGAACGAAATGGTGATAGTGAAAAAGTTTTAAAAACCAAAAGTTTTAAGAAGATAAATACTCCTATTAAATGTTTTCAATGTAACAAACTAGGACATTTGAAGAAATATTGTTATTTTTACAAAATATTTTTGAAGAAAAAATCACAAAAAGTAAATAATGTACAAGAAGGTAATTATCACTTAAACATACATGATGATTATAAAGATGATAATAAAAACGAAGAATTACATACATGTTTTAATACTGCGGATAGTAATAAATCTGATGGATGGTTTATGGATTCTGGATGTACATGTCATATGACGTACAATAAAGATTTTTTCACAAAATTATTTTCAAATGTACAAAATGAAATCAGATTAGCAGATGGAAAGATTTTAAAAGCAAAAGATATAGGAGAAGGAAATTTAGAATGTATAGTTAATAAAAAAACTATAAATATAATAATTAATAATGTTTTGTATGTACCAGAACTTGAAAATAATTTGTTATCAGTAAGAAAATTGGTAAATCAAGGTTATCAAGTGAATTTTATTGATGACATTTGTCAAGTTCAAAGATTTGGTACGATTTATGCAATAGCAAAATTAGAAAATAATTTATATAAACTAAGATGCACTGAAAAAGTTTATTCAGCTTGGAATACAAATAGTATTGGTTGTATTCATAATTGGCATCGTAAATTTGGACATCGTGATCCAGAAATTATTAGAAAAATGTTTCAAGTTGATTATATTAAAGATATACAACTAAAAAATTGCAAAGAAAAACTAGTATCCGATTGTTGTATTAAGGGAAAAATGACAAGATTGCAATTTCCAAAAGAATCACTTAATAGATCGAAAGAAATTTTGGATTTAATTCACACTGACATATGTGGACCAATGGATGCTGTTACACCAGGAAATAAAAAATACATATTAACAGTAATTGATGATTTTAGTCGTTATACATTTACATATTTACTTGAAAGAAAGTATGAAGTATTAAGTAAATTACAAGAATTTGTGAGAAGCATGGAAACTCAATTTAAAAAGAAACCGAAAATTATACGGTCTGATAGAGGAGGTGAATATATTGGAAAGGAAGTTAAAGAATTTTTAAAAACAGAAGGAATTTCATATCAATTAACAGCACCATATACACCACAGCAAAATGGAGTTGCTGAACGTAAAAATCGGTCATTGATAGAAATGACAAGATGCATGTTATTGGATGCCAATCTTGATAAGAAATATTGGGGTGAAGCAGTTTCGACCGCTAATTATCTACAAAATATTTTACCTACAAAAGGAACTACAGGCGAACTGCCATATAAATTATGGTTTGGAAAGAATCCAACCTTAGGACACTTACAAATTTTTGGAAGTCAAGCATATGCGCTTATTCCTAAAGAAAAACGCAAAAAATTTGATGAAACATCTAAGCTATACGTTTTGTTGGATATGAAAATGGTTCAAAAACTTATAGATTATTGGACAAATGTACAAATAAAATTATTATTTGTAGAGATTTATTCAAGAAGATCATAAATGTTATTTAAAGCCAAGTATTAATAATAACGATCAAGAAGTTACAATTGGAATAAAGAAAAGGACAGAAGAAGAAGAAAGTTTTGGAAATGATAATGACATAAATGTTATAAATGTCAGTAATGACATTAATGACATAAATGTCAGTAATGACATTAATGACATAAATGTCAGAAGGTCTAGGCGAATAAATAAAGGAAAACACCAATTCGTTATAAAAATGATTAAATTCTACTGGAAACAATAATTCAAGAAGAAATTAAGGAGGATTCACGTACTTTTAAAGAAATATTAAGAAGAAAAGATAAAGATATTTGGACACAAGCAATGGGAGAAGAAATGAACTCTATGAAAGAAAATAATGTATGAATTTTGACAAATGTACCTGAAAATAAGAATATTGTTGGTTGTAAATGGGTGTATAAATAAAGACTAATGAAAAAGAACATATCGAACGTTACAAAGCCAGAATAGTAGCAAAAGGATACTCTCAAAAATATGGAGAAGATTATGATGAAGTTTTTGCACCAGTAGTTAAACAAGTAACTTTTAGAATTTTATTAGTTATAGCCGGACAAGAAAATATGATTGTTAAACATTATGACACTAAAACTGCATTTTTAAATGGGGAATTAGATGAGAATAATGAAATATTTTTTATGAAGCAACCAGAAGGATTTATAGAAAAAGGAAAGGAACATATGGTATATAAATTAATTAAAAGCATTTATGGTTTAAAACAATCAGCTAGAGTATGGAATATCAAATTAAATGATACATTAGAAAATTATGGATTTAAAAGGGGAACTGGTGATCCATGTTTATACACAAAAGAAAAAGATGGAACTCTTATTTATTTATTAGTGTATGTTGATGATATTATTGTGGCATCAAAAGAAGAAGATCTTATAATGGAACTAGAAAAAGTGTTATCAAAAATGTTTAAATTGCATTGTCTTGGAAATATACGTTATTATTTGGGCATACAAATTAAAAGAAACAATGATGGAATATTTCAAATATCTCAGCAAACGTATATTGATAAAATATTAAAGTATTTTAATATGATGAATGCGAAAGTTTCAAAGATACCACTTGACACTGGATATTACAAAAATAAAGCAGAATTTGTAGCATTATCTGGAGCATGCCAAGAAGCAATATGGTTAAAAGAATTATTAAAAAATGATTTTAAAGAAAACATTAAAGAAATAATTATGTATGAAGATAATCAAAGCTGTTTAAAATTGATTGATAATGAAAAGGTTAATAACAGGACTAAGCATATAGATGTAAAATATAATTTTACAAAGGATTTAAAGAAGAGGAATATATTACGTTTTGAATATTGAGCCACAATTTATGATAGCAGATTTATTAACAAAACCACTGGAAGCACAAAAATTGGTCAAGTTAAGAAGTTTACTAGAATTGAAAGAATAATCATAATTGAGAAGGGGTGTTGGATTCATTTATGTTATTCTTTTATTATGATATTTTTTATATACATATCTATGATTATGATTATGACTATGAATGTTGAATGTTCTGTTAGACAGTTCATGTTTGTCATATTGTGATAATAAAAGTTTATAATAATCTCCTGTTAGTTTCTAATTAATACATAGCCAATAGTTCCTTCAAAAAAAATCTGCATTACTTGGGTCTAGCACGGAACACGCCTAAGCGCCAAGTAGCTGCATTACCAACACTAAACAACACTAATATAGGTCTGCAACTTCGTTCACCTGACAACCAGCATAAACTTTTTCCCGAAAGATCTACTTTATCGAATTGTTTCGCGTATTCAACCCGTATTTTTGAAAATTTTAAATACAACTGCCAAATTGATTCCGGTAAAGTAAGTCCAACTAATTAATATTTCAATTAAAATCGTACGGCTTTGATGATCAAATTTATCGCTGGTTATATTCGCTTCAGTCAGACAGATCATTAACTGTAAGACATGAAAATTATTTGTCAAAAGTTATCAAAGTTTATTTTCGTGTTCATCAAGGAACATATGTGGGCCCTAGACTATTTTCTTTGTTCGTAAATGACATTCCTTCTAAATTGCGTTGTTCAGACCTTGAAAGAACAGAGATACCATGAACTTTAGCATAATTTCTCACTCTGTCATTAAGTGCTGCCAATGTGTCATTCATGCAACCTAAAAGTAGAAAAAAACTAAATAATAACTAGAAATATTATTATGATCCCACTGTCACTGTTTGTGGATGACTTAAAAATATTTAAAGCAATTAATGATTTGCAAAACACTTCAAATGACCTTAAGGAATTAAACAACTGGTGTAAGCTAAACTTATTTCCTCTAAATTTATCAAAATTTAAAATTATTACCTTCTATCGTCTGAAATTCAGTCTATTCAGATTATTTCATTGTTATATATTGCTTTAGTAAATTCTACCTTGCTATCTTGGAATATATTCCTACTATACGATACCCTCATTATATTATAAACATGTGCTATTATTAGAGGGCATTCAACGTAAATTTTTACATTTTGTAGCATTCAAACGAGTAATTCTTAAAGAACATCATAACATAGAAGAACTAATGACTCAACTAAATAGGTATTCAAACTTTAGAAGATCACAATTTGAGGTAACAATTCTTTTCAAATATTTACCGGTGAAATTAACTGTTCATTTTTAGTAAATAAAATTAATAATAATCGTGTTATGCGTATTCCTCCATTTCAATTTCAATAAAACAAATTATTCATATTCATATACCATTCAGTAAGATCAAGTAGGTACGAATTTTTGCACTCGAACTTAGACATTATTAACTGTCCTTAGAATTTCGATTTCTCATAACGAAAGAAAGGCGTTCGTTCTGAATCATGTCTTTCATCTCAGCCCTTGTCATTGGATGTTCTTGATGCGCCACGTTCCCACAGGTAACCAGAAAAAAGGGCACACGGTAAAAAGGGCACACGGAAATAAGCGCACAAAGAAAAAAGCTCACAACGAAAAAGCGAACGCTGCAAAATGCGCACACGGAAAAAAGCGCACATTTAGGAGTTTCGAAGGGTTAATTGAAATCGAATAATTCTTATTAAAGGACCTTATCGTTTTCCTAGGTGTTTTTGGGCAAACATGGAAAATAAGTTAAATCTACAAAAATTAACTAAAATACCCCCAATATTAATTATATTTCCAATTTCTTCAATAAATATGAATTATAAATACATTTATGAGATTTTACATTATTTAAAAAAATATTTATTAACACGACAACAGCGGATTTTAAAATTCAAATTTTGACAAGTACTGTCAGATAAATTTTAATTACCTTTCATTTACGTTTAAATTGAATGCAAATGACACTTAAAACTAATAGGGTGTTTTCCTTGTGGAACCTATGTTAATAATCGAATACAATCGCCAAACGGATTAACCTGATGGTAGATACAAATGACCTTTATTATAAGGCAATTTAGGACAATGGTTACTGTTACAAACAAGAAGTAATGCCAGGATTAACAAATACGTGCGCGCTTTACAAAGGTATCTGGCGACTGACTCACTGTGACTCATACTGGATTGTAATGTTTCCCACATTGGGTGTTATTGTCATGCGCACACATTGTTTGCGTTCGTACGTTTACTTATAAAAACAGCTAAAATCGGCGCGTACATATAAAAAGAAATACGGTACGCGCACATGTTACATATACTGGAATGAAACATTCTAGCAAAGGAGAAATAACTTGCCGAATGTCGTAAATAGTATCTTGCCTACTTGATAGGAGGTGCTTAGAAGTGTCCTACAAAAATAGAAGGAATTTACAAGCCCTTTGTCCCTTATCAGGTCTACTTTTTACTAATAATTATTCTGCATTTAATTTGGACGTTTCGTTTGAGAGGTAATAATTTCAATGTTGCCTGATTGTGCAATAAAGTCTTACGATAACCTGTAAAAGATATTTTATTTTTTATTGACGCCGTAATATTACAAATCTTATTACAACTATTAAAACTATAGCCATTGAATTTACAGTAAAAGTTTCAGAGCTCCAGGGAACTGGAAAAGTCATTTTTTATCAAATATTTTAAAAATTGCAAAAAAACGACAACTGTGTAAAAATTGTTTAATTGTAAAAAATATATTCTTAAATTATAAGTTTATTTGAATAAAATAAATACTTAAAAATTAATTTCTAATCAAGTCATAACAAATATGTACTTAATTGTATAATTTTTATACTATTAAAGTCAATAAATCATAGTAAATAAATGGCATAGGCAACCAAACCACTTTGTTTGTTAGAAACACCGAGGAAAACACCAGCATCGTTGTCTAATTGTGCAAAAATTAATTAATTTCAATTGCGTTTTTTGGCGAAAGCGGTCTCCTAAAGAGCGAAATATTTTACACTATTGTATATTTATTTCATATTTATATGTGGCATAAGTTTCATTCTTGTACAAAATGCTCCCAAAACCCGATAAGGTCCTTTTCCAAATTAATGTACAGAACAATATAAGCTCATAGATAACTAATTTTTTATAAACTAAACACAACAATTTTTTATACTGCTTAACGATTCCATAGTTAATTTTTTGAGGTTTTTACTTTTTTATTTTTTTCGTAAATTTCAATTTTTTGTTCTGTTGAAATTTGCTAGGTATATTTTATTAAATAATAATAAATACCTAGCAACTAGAACTATAAGCAGTGCCTAAGTTTTAAGAATTGTTGGTGAAAACGGGCATTAGTAATTTGTAGTTGCATTAAAAATATTTTTTAATAAACTGTATTTTATGAACATAAATAACGAAGAATGAATAAAATAGAATTGTATGTCAATAAATATAATTAGAATAAATGTAGAAATGGTGATCCAATTATTTGGATTCATGGCGCTTCGTATATTCCACACAAATCTTTGCTGATTGGACTTTTATTTTTCATCATTATCTATAAAAATAAAGTAATAATAAATAAATACGTCGTAAAACTCCTTACAGACTTTCAGTTTAAATGATGCTTTTCTAAAACATCTTTAAAACAATAGAATATTTTTTGGGTCCATTTTCAGATTTTGAAGTAAACTCACCCACAATTACTCGTTTGCTCGCTTTTCTGAAGTTGGGGATTTTGAACAGCTAGGGTATTTCTTGCAAGGTATGGATTTAAATTAAAGCTACCCTAGCTTGGATACATACATGATTTGACGTTTATTGTCTCTTAGATTTCGGATAAAGAGTTTTCGTGTTGGGACACATGTTGTTTTAAATTAAGTTCCTTCATTTTCAATTGTTATTATTAATAAGAACGTTAGGGGAAGAAGGACCTCAATCCTTTAATATAAATATTTTTATTATTATTACAGGGTGATATAGATATTTATATGAATTTTTCAAGTGGTCATTTTACAGACTAAAATAAGAAAAAAAAGTTTCTATAGAGATTTGTCCAGAAATACTTCCCAAGGAAGTTCTTTAATTATTAATGAGTAGGTTTTTAATAATTTCGATTATGAACATAAGAGTAATCACATATAGGATGTTTCATTGAAAACTTCAAATGTCGATTATTTGATAACTATTTTTTTTTTCAAAAAATAACATAACATGTCCCTTAAGCGGAGGGTGTTAACACCCAAATTTCTTAAAGGGCATGGGGGTTGAGTAATATATCATTTGAAAGCTACTGATAATTGGAATTCGACGGAATAAATTAAATTAAAATTGATCGATTCGTTTTACAGAAAAAAAAATTTATTGTAATATCCAAATTTCAAAAATCTAAAGACTGCAATTATTTTATTTTTGGTTACAAAATAATTTTATTTTTAAATAAATAATTGAAATGTTCGAAATGTTTTCCAGATTTTTTTTTTTAATTTAATTATTTATTCAAAAAAAAGAACAATACAGTACAAAAATATAAACATTTATACAACAATCATTATTTGATGCCAATTTAGGATTCCAGACATAAAAAAACAATCTGGTATAAGGAAATCATAAATAAATAAAAAAAGCTCAATAAAAATAAATGATATATAAACATAAATAACATTAGTATAATTAACAACTTATAACATATTCTATAAAAACGTGTTTACAGTTTTATAAAAACTAAGAAAGTATACCTAAAAAATTTATAATTAAAGACACATTGAGGTTATCAGATATATAGAGTTAACAAGTATAAATTTAATATAAGCAGTAACATACGCTTTTTAACTAAAAAAGGAAATAACAATATTTAGAGTTGATACTATACATAAAAGTTAGAAGAATTACAGATCTATTCTTTTTATAGTTTTTGTAGCCTTACACCAAATTTGTACGTATGGAGTTAATATGAATATTATTATGATTTCTTGTGTGATGATAGTGAATTTCATTATTTTATTTAGTTGAAAGACGGAAATGGTGTTATTTTGAATAGATTTATGCATGTACTTACAGTTTTCAATTGTAATGATTTCTTTTAAATTTAGTGTTTCAGCTAACTTATATACTTCGTTAGTGTTTGTAAGATTAGTTAACGAGTGAATAATTTTCAAAATTTTGGTTTGTGTTCTAGACAGTACATTTAAGAAACTGGTAGGCGCTTGTGACCAGGTAGTGATGTTATAGGTAATATGTGGTAGTACATAAGCATTATACAGCATTTTTTTATACTTTATATCTACGTAGTTGCATCTTTTTAGAGCTCCACAAAAAGAATTTATTTTACTTTTTATTTTGTTCAAACGCAGATTCCAGTTTAGCTTATTATCAATAATCATGCCTAGGTATTTAATTTTATTGTCTGTTTTTATAGGTTGGTTGTTGATTTGAACCATTATATTTGGAGCTTCTTTATATTTTGCTTGTAAAGTACTAATGACACTTTTATCCACATATAGTGTAAGCCTATTCCAATAAGCCAGCTATTTAATTTTTTAAAGTCATCTTGAATTACAGTTTGAAGTACATTCTTGTCTTTATTAGCATATTACAGAATAGTATCGTCAGCATACATGAAAATTTTACCAGATAATTTAGCCCTATTTATATTTTCGACATATATAGTATACAATAAGGGTCCTCGAACAGATCCCTGGGGAATTTCAATATTTAATAGTTCTGGATTACTTAAGGTGTTATTAATTCTGGTCATAATTTTTCTATTGTAAAGAAACGATCTAATTAAATTATTGAATACACCCCTAATGCCCATCTCTTCCAGGAATGTCAAAAGAGTCTCATGCTCAACCGTGTCAAATGCCTTTTTTTAAAACAAGGGAAACGGCTACTGCATATTTTCCCGGATCCAAATTGCTGTTAACAAAATTCACGAGATCAGATAAGGGACTTTCGGTGCCTATGTTATCCTTGAAACCCATATTGGTAATTATTTAATTTATAGCCTTTTTTCTCAAAAAAAATTGATAATCTTTTTTTCATCACTTTCTCAATTATTTTAGAGAAAGTATTGGTAATTGCAATAGGTCGGTACTTATTGATGTCAATTTTGCTAGCACCTTTGTGGATAGGTGTAACATAGGCTTCCTTTAAGGCTTCTGGAAAACAAACCGATTCTAAAATTCCGTTAATAATATTGACTAAAGGTTTATTAATTAAATCTTTCAAATTTTTGACTACTTTTACAGAAATTCCATCTGGTCCGAACTATTGGTATTTTTAAGTTTATTTATTATGTTATTTACTTCGATTTTATCAGTTTCATACATATATATTGATTTATTATTAGTAATGTTAGCTAGAGTCGGAAAGGAATTGAAATTTGGTATGGATTTTAGATTTGTTAATAATTTTGACCCCACGTTACAAAATATGAGTTTATATTATTAGCAATGTTGATCGGGTTTGACAAAAGAGAATCATCAATTGTAATTTTGTGTATGAGATTGTCATTACTGGAAGTAGAAAGTGCTTTACAATGTCATGTAGAATACTCCAGATTTTTTAGAGTTACTATCTGCTATTAAGAGTTTATTTTCATAATGTATTTTTTTGTTTTGATATTTTGGTATCAATCATGTTTTTAAATTTTGTATAATTTGTATTAAGCTCAATGTTATTTGGCTGCTTAATATGCTGATCATATAGTTTTTCTTCTTCTTTTTTGTAGCCTCAATTATTAGTTCCAAGCAGAAATAGAAATAACAAAGAAATATACAGGGTGGTGATAAAGTTTGGAACCAAGGTCATAACTTCCGTAAAAATTTTTTTTGTAAAAATCGCTCGGATAGGTCAATTTTTGTTTTAAAAATGCCATCTTCTGGAATGAAAAAATTATTCATGACGTCACTGATAACTTCACTATGACGTCATCATCAATTTTTTTAAATGAAAACCCCTACTTTTTTTACACATTTTTCATAGACCTTTTTATCATATTAATGATCACATAAAAATATTTAAAAAAATTTTAACCATTTTTGAAAAAAAAATAAGTTTACTCAAAAAAAAAATTATTAATTCTCAATGAAAACATTACAAAAAAAAGTAAATTTTTAATTTACAAGTAACAAATTTTAACGAAAATGTTCAAATTTTCCCCATTGACCATTTGGCATTGTCCCATTCGAGTGTAGACACTCTGAATACTATTGTTAATAGCTTCTTCGTCAATTTGTTGCAATTCCGTCCTAATTCTAAGCTCCAATTCTTATAAATTATTAGGTCTATTGAAATACCCTTTTGATTTTAAATCTCCCCACAAAAAAAAATCTAAGGGCGTTAGGTCGGGAGATCGCGGAGGCCACTCAATTGGTCCCCTCCGACCTATCCATTTGTTGGGAAACGTGGTGTTAAGGAATTCTCGCACCGCCCTGCTAAAGTGTGGAGGAGCCCCATCTTGTTGAAACCAAATGTTTTGGTTAGGAATGTTGCGATTTTCATAATTGGGGAAAATACGAAGTAAAACTGGTAGCAAATCAGGCCGCAAAAAATTCAAGTGTCTTTCGGCAGTAAGGTTTTCATTAAAAAAGTAAGGTCCTATAAAACGTCTGCCAATCATTCCCACCCATACATTTAACTTTCCCTGTCTTTGACTATGGGATTCTACGGCCCAATGAGGATTTTCCTGTGACCAATACCTACAATTATGTCGATTCACTGATCCATTCAATTGAAAGGTAGCTTCATCGGAGAAAATTATACTACTTAAAAAATTTGGATTTTAATCACATCGCGCCATCATTTCTTCACAAAATTGCAGTCGGCGATCGGGATCATCTTCATTTAACTCTTGTATGAGTTTTATTTTGTATGGGTGATACTTTTCCTTTTTTAATAATTTTGCGACATAGGAATGATCCACATTATTATTTCTTGAAATATCTCTTGTTGAAATATTGGGATTTTCTTCAATCGCAAGTAATAAATTTAATTTGGTTTCTTCATTCACTTGAGGCCGTCCTTGCCGAGGCAAATCTCCTACAGATCCTGTTTCTGCAAATTTGGTAACTAACTTACTTACTGTAGATCTTGAGATTTGCGGTCTATTTGGATATTGCTCATTACACAAAGCACAAGCTTCCCCATGGGTTCTTTTTCTATCGCCGTATCCTACCATAATTAAAATTTCGATTCTTTCGCGTTCGCTTAAACGAGGCATTTTTAATTTCGCAAAACTTAATAATTGTTGATTATTATTAAACAAACGAAGTAAGCTATTCAAGCATTGGTAAATGGATTTAAAATTTTATTTGCCATACAAAATAACGTCAACTAAAGCACTTTTATAAAGGACATTTTTATTTCAATAAATTTTGAATATCAAAAGCTTTGTCAAAGTTATAATAACTTACAATTTTATTTAAAGTTTATTATTACTCAAACATTTTATTTTAATTACCTTTTTCATTAAAAGTTATTTAAAATTAGTTTTAAGAAAATTCCAATTGTGTAAAGAAGAACAATTCGAATATTTTCAATAATAATTTGTTATTTTTAAACTAAAAATTAGTTTAATTTATTTTTCTTGTCATATTTTCATTGAGAATTAATAATTTTTTTTTGAGTAAATTTATTTTTTTTTTCAAAAATGGTTGAATTTTTTTTAAATATTTTTATGTGATCATTAATATGATAAAAAGGTCTATGAAAAATGTGTAAAAAAAGTAGGGGTTTCCATTTAAAAAAATTGATGATGACGTCATAGTGAAGTTATCAGTGACGTCATGAATAATTTTTTCATTCCAGAAGATGGCATTTTTAAAACAAAAATTGACCTATCCGAGCGATTTTTACAAAAAAAATTTTTACGGAAGTTATGACCTTGGTTCCAAACACTATCACCACCCTGTATATTTCTTTGTTATTTCTATTTCTGCTTGGAACTAATAATTGAGGCTACAAAAAAGAAGAAAAAAACTATATGATTAGCATATTAAGCAGCCAAATAACATTGAGCTTAAGACAAATTATACAAAATTTAAAAACATGATTGATACCAAAATATCAAAACAAAAAAATACATTATGAAAATAAACTCTTAATAGCAGATAGTAACTCTAAAAAATCTGGAGTATTCTACATAACATTGTAAAGCACTTTCTACTTCCAGTAATGACAATCTCATACACAAAATTACAATTAATGATTCTCTTTTATCAAACCCGATCAACATTGCTAATAATATAAACTCATATTTTGTAACGTGGGGTCAAAATTATTAACAAATCTAAAATCCATATCAAATTTCAATTCCTTTCCGACTCTAGCTAACATTACTAATAATAAATCAATATATATGTATGAAACTGATAAAATCGAAGTAAATAACATAATAAATAATCTTAAAAATCATAGTGAAGTTATCAGTGACGTCATAAATATTTTTTTCATTTTAAAAGATGGCATTTTTAAGACAAAAATTGACCTGTCCGAGCCATTTTTACAAAAAAAAATTTTACGGAAGTTATGACCTTGTTTCCAAACTTTATCACCACCCTGTATTTATAGCCATGTTGCGATCAAATTAAACTGTTCATGAAAATCAAATAGGACATCTTACCTTCAATTTTTTGTTCAGTATTTAATAATTTGTTAATTAGAAAAAGTTTTTTAGCAGCAAGGGTTAATTTAACATTTTTTTAAATATATTTATTGTAATGAGTTTTTATTTTTTTTTCTTTAAAACGAATGGAACAATTTTAATTTAATTTATCTGGCTCATTAATAAATTTGGGGGTTAACAACCCTCGCTTAAGGGAGCGATTTGAGAGTGTTTAAATCGGTATTATAGTGCGTACCCCTGAAGACAAAAATCGACGATTTGGGTTATTTTTTTGAAAAAAATGTTGTTATCAATTAATCGACATTTGTAGTTTTCAATGAAACACTCTGTACAATCCACGAGTGGTCATAGTTATGTCGAATATTTTTTAGTGTTCTTACTACGAATGCTATTTGAGATTAAGTTTTAATCCCAAATGACGTAAGTGCTAGTGTATGAAAAATATTCGACTTATAATTTGAAAAGAATTTTTTTAATTTGTTGTGCTTAAAATATCCTCTTATAAGAGGAGGAATTTGCAGATAATAATGAAGTAAAATATCCTATTCATTTTCTGAAGCAATTTATGATTATATTTTTACTTTTTTGTGTGCATGTATTAGTTTCCTAATCGTTGTTTAAATTGCTACCGGTCGGAGGTTCGAAAATTGACTATTATCTCGGTTGAATTTTCAGTTTCCCAACTTTAATAGCCGAATACCGGAGAGAGACGATTACACTACTTCTTTGTGGACTTTTACAAATAAAAAGTGTATGTACTCGTTTGATAGGATTAAGGGCGAGGTAATAAAAATTAAGTCATCTATTCCAATTAAAATTTAAACCGTCTTTAGTTTAGTTAATCAAAAATTAATATTTAACTTCGTCATAAGTACAGAGTCTATTCTGAAAGAAACTTGTTTTACTAAATATTAATAATTCGATTTTTTATCTCGAGTTAATAGGGACTTTTAATGGGGCTCATTTGGTGAAATTTATAGAGAAAACTGCATTTGGAAAAAATACAATCAAATAATTATTATTCCAAATTATTTCACAAACTTTTATGAAGAATTTAAAACAAATACCGCTTACAAAGTTGACATTTTTCAATCCTTAGTTATAAATATCATAATATATTTTTAAAATTATTAGGTTAGTTGTTTAAGTCTTATTTTAATAATCTATTATTATCCATTGAAAATTGAAAAATATCAAGATATGATACACAAAGTTATTAGACACAAAATTCAATGACTGGCGAGATGTTAGCGATACGTTTGTCAGCGATGAGTTTTTTATATGTAATTCTCCATAAGAGGAATAACTTCTGTTATAATTAACTTACATCAAAAATAAATATACCACATTAAAGCTCAATAAAAACCCCATAAACTGGTACTAACCGCTTTGCTTGTCCGTTTCAAATAAACATTTTATAGCCCTTCAATCAAAACTCAATCACGAGTTTACAAATTTTTAATTATCATCATACAAAGACAAATAATATGTCAAAATATAGCATTTGACATGTAGATACCAATAGTAATAGTCACTATGCTTGTCTGACTCAATTAAGCGAGTAATTAATAATAAAAGTGTTTTTTTCAACATTTCTCAACTTAAAACGCGAATTATTATTTACAGGTAACTTGCATAAAAAAGATATTAACATCATTAAATACAGCATTAAATTTTGATTATAATGACATACGACATGTACCTTGTCCGTTAGAAATTAATTAACCAGAAGTCAACGACAACTTCACCAAGTTTGCGGCGTAAGTCAATTAAAGAACTTTTTTCCCTAATCAATTCACAACAACAATGAGGAAGAAAAACGAAAAAAAATATTGATATTTTTATATCTTATATTTTAGAAATCATAATTATAAATAAGTTGTTTTTTTTTCAATTCGATACGGCAAATATTAACGTAAATATAAGCGTTTGAATTTTAAGAAAATTTGCCCCTCCGCTTCAACTACGCGATGTATTCTGACGTCATTTCTTCCGAACGATGTCCGTTCCGTACACGCGTATAGTGCACTTGATTGTTTATAGACGTTTTTATAGTTATTATCTTTTAATACTCTGATAAAATATTACTATTAGTTATTAATTAAAGTAGGAGAATTATTTATTAATTTAAAATTTACTTCTTTATAATTTTTTACTTATGAAATTTCATTTTAAATGTTATAGAACTTTAGTGTGGTTTTTACAAGTGTGTAGCGTTGCAAATTAAAAATTTTAAAGTTAATAATTTTGGGTTGTAGTATAAAGAAATAAGAAAAAAATTAAAAAAATTCAAGGCAGTACGACTTTTTGTTCAAAAGATATGAATTTTTATGTAAAATATGGCTTTCTAACAAATGAGTAAAGGTGTATTGTTAAAAATTCATATTTCGCTTAATAACTAAAATTAAAAAACGAAAATTCGTACAGATAAGTTTGTAAAAATTATGGATATTATCTTATTAAATTTTTTAAAATTTAATTATTTTTTAAGGTACATACCTAGATAAAATTTGTTTTGTTTGAGTTTTTGGGGTGTAACATTTTTTTGGGGGGGTGTAGAGGGCAAGTGACCCCCTACATTTATCCATATTTTCTATTATCTTTCATTTGCGGAGTCGATTTTGAAAAGATTCGAAAAAATATTTTTTGATATATTTTTAAGGCTTAAAATTTTTCATGGAAATCGATTTTTATTGTTTTTCTCGAAAACTAGAAAAGTTAGCGATTTCAAATTTTTACCAAAGGTAAACACTATGGATAGACGCGTTTTAAAAAATATTTGGTTAAAATCGGTTAAACAGTTTTTTTTGGAAAAAATTGGCAAAGTTTTGGTCAAATTTTGGTACAAATGCGGGCCTGGACGACGTAATTTTATACCGATAATTAAAATTTTCAGGGAATTTGGTGGGGGAGGTAACGGTGCGAATTTTAAGTTATTACTTGTCTCGGCGGTTCTAATAGATTAGACGATATTAATTATTTTGTGAAAGGTAAAAAAATTTCAGACCACAATTTTGGTTCCAAACCGAGATTTTGCATATTTTTGCTTTATTTTCGGCCATATCTCGATAACGAAAGGAGATAGCGAAGTGATTCTTTTTTTGTCGTAAAGTGGACCATGAAAGCTTTCAGAAAATGTATCTTGCGTTAGGGTAGAATAAAATTTGAGGGACTGATTAAACCGAAACTCGAATAAAAATGCGACTTTTTTAAATGCGATCTTAAAAAATTTAAGATTTCGTTGTTTTTTCAAAATTTAAAAAACCCTATGCGTGGGGGGTTTTAATACCAAGAGTAGATTTATCAGAATTTTTAAAAATGAAAATCCGTTAAAAAATAAGCCGACGGGAGCCGCCGACCCCTAAATTCAACATTTTTATATTTTTACGCCATAACTTTTTAACCGCGCAAAATTTAAAAATGCACTATGCTCATTACACCACAAATATTGTTGTTCTTTGATAATCTGATGTAAAATTGAGAAAATTTTAAAAATTGACGGCTGCAGAGGGGGCTGACTAAAGCGCGCGTTTTAGCCATTTTATTAACATTTCACTTGGGATTTTTTTTTCAAGTCCAGGGGTAAAATATAATCGTGCTGATTTTTTCTTGCATAAATAATAAAGAAAGAAGGGAAATAAAAAATATTGGAATATTATACACGGTCGGGATCATAAGTTACGAATTTTCAAAGTCCGCGTCGAAAAAGCACTAATTTCAAACTTCAAGTTCGAGGGCGCCAAAATTACAGAAAAAATTAAGATATGAAAAAAAGCGCTCGTCTCCTGATGTAGCGCAGTATGTAGATGATAAATCAAGAAACCGCGATTTTTTTTCACCTGCCGATCTTCTAATCGAAGCCGCACAGTTTTAGCACTTTTGCCGACCGTATAACCCACGCGAGGCGACTAGGAAATAATGATGTCACTCAGCTCGCAAGGAAAAAAAGTAGCGCCGCGCGATTTCATAAACTTTGTTAATTAATTGCGAAGCCATTTTAAGTGCTAGACCAAAAATTCAAATTGCAAAATTCAAGTTAAAAGGTACTCTTTTATATAAAATTATAAAAAAAATTGTTTACAGACTCATTCAATAATATAGGATTTTAATTTAATAAATTACTTAATTCAATTCATAATGGGTATTTTACAAAGGGTGTTTGTTTTGTAAATACAAAAATTATATTTCGTAATAACATTCATCATGGGGTTTAGTTCATTTTTTACATGACTCTATTTTTTATCTAGAAAAGTACAACAGTTTATCACTTGCCTCAGATTTTTTGGGATTTATTTCATATGTAGGCGATTTATCAACTTAAGTTTCATAATATTTGTTTTTTGATGATGTGGAGATTTACAATTCTTCATAGTGTGAAGTAAAATAATAACTCCAACTTTTTATTGGGTAGTTTATTACCAATTATAATAATACCAATAAAGTTTTGATGAACATTTGTCATCTTCCTCTCTCCATATTAACTTTGAAATTTATAAAAATGAAAAAGTATAAAGTTTTTATGTTAGTAATGTTTTTTGGGAGTGGTAGGTTGTAAGTGATATTAACGTATGTTTATGACCCTGAAGGTTAAATTATGACTCCAATTAAATGAAAAATTTGGGAAAGCCAACTGGCAAATTTAATTACTTTTTCCAGTTGAATGCGTTGACAAGATTCGTAAAGTTTTTTCTACCCATGTATTCTTTAAAATAATAATTTTTGTATTTTAATAAAGTAAAAGAATAACGCTACAAATGCTTTAACAAAAAATAAAATATTCTGCAAAATATGCAATTTTAAGAGAAGTAAAGAAAATATGAATTTTGCTCCTTTTGTTTACTTTTTATTTGAGGATGACATTTTCTCACGTAATTTCCACTCACCAATTTTTCTCAATTTTATATTTCAATCCGGCAAGTTTAAATTGGCTTTACATTTTTTTAATAAATAAAACCAAGTGAATTTAAAAGTTGTGTGTAATTTTATATTTTGAAAATATTAATTATGAAAACTAAAAGTCTTATAAAGTTTTGAAGGTAATTTTAAAAATGTGATGTTGTCCACTGTATTATAAACTGTATTTTAAAAGTAATATTTTTTG
This sequence comes from Stenus bimaculatus, assembly GCA_963971135.1. Taxonomy (NCBI): domain Eukaryota; kingdom Metazoa; phylum Arthropoda; class Insecta; order Coleoptera; family Staphylinidae; genus Stenus; species Stenus bimaculatus. The sequence continues at coordinate 16,324,081 of OZ020187.1, forward strand.
ATTAGAAATATGACAGTGTTTCCCAAGGCGTCACGACGCTACACAAAATAAATTTAATAAACTGGAAGTAGGCCGAAGAAGACCGTATTTTATAAAACTTAAAATTTGTTTAACAAAAAACTTTATTTATTTGAATTTTAATTATTCGAGTTAAACATACAAAATATTAAATAGAAAATTTATGAAACTGTTGGAGCTGAATTCCCACAGTGCCAGTGCAATGATTCGTAATATCCTCTAGATGTTGGGAATTGTCTCAAGGGTATACTCGTCAAAGAAGTGAGTTATAGCATGTGTAGGGTGTAGGAGATAAGGGTGAAATTATTTTTTGACGATTCAAAATTTTCTTAGCTTCTAAGAATTTTCAGATGGAATCATTAAATTCTAATCAAAACTTTAATTAAAGAAAATTTGTGATAAAAATAGATAATTACTTCATTTCGTGGAAAAGGCGATATGTAATATAACCGATTTCTTTGATCTAAAAACATTTTTGGGATAAAAGAAAGGAAATATACAAGGTTTGGAAATTTTTGTGGTATTAGAATTAAAAAAATCTCTTTACGAATGGGTATCATTCCTAGAGTAAACATGGTGGAAACATAAGGCCGACGTCTAAAATCCCGTTGAAATCCCCCTACATTAAACCAATCAATTATTTAAATGCCGGTATTCACGAAAGAGGATCAAACGCCAAATTCTATAACGCTAATGCTTTTATTCGTTTATGAATACATAAGTTATATGACTTGTAAATATAATTAACTTTTAAAATCTAAAGGAACCTTTTAAGAAAATATGAATTTATTTCTAAAACTAATTTTCTTTGCGAATAATGAAGAAAATTATTGATGAAACATAAGAAAAGGGTTGAATAAATGACTTTTATACTTAATTAGCAGGCGACCAAAAGCACGCCATAGAATTTGCATAATAATTTATGTCGCCACAATTACTTTATTTTCAGTCGGTTACTTTTCTTCTAATTATGTATAATAATAATATTACTAACCCCATTTTTAAACATTGTTTTAAAAAGTCAATCTTTAACATAATTTGAAATAACAAGATTTATTAAAAGATAATTGTAAAAGTTAGATTATATCACTTTTACTTTGTTAAAAAGATTTTAATTAAAAATTAATTTCGTGGTTTAGAAGGGTGGTGCTGCCAATTAGCTGTCGTCAACGATAATATATTTTATTATTTACGCCGTTCCCAAGATTTATGTTCAGATTTTTTTCTTTTCAGATTGACATAAACGTTTCTTGCCGAAAATTTTTCATCGTTTCGTGATCCATGAAGTGAAAAATATTAAACTAATTTCACTAAAAAAACTGGTGTTTACATACAAAGAATTATAATTAATTTTAAAATTTTTGTCGTGAATTATACAGGGTGGCCCAACCAAAACGAAACGGTTGACTTTTAAAATGGTTAATTGGTTTCGATGGGGACATATTTTGCAATAGAACTGATGCAAAAAGCTATGGCCAGAACCCCTAAAATTTTAATAAGAATTGTGGAGTAAGTAATACTTCGTTGTAATGGTCTTTTTACCTAGAATAACATACAAAAAGAAAAAGTTAAATCGATCGATTCGCTTTAAAGATATTCAAAATTTAACATTTGGAGTTTTTACTTGTTTAATTTTAAATATCTTTAAAATATATCGATCGATTTAATTTTTGGTTTTTGTATGTTACTCGAGGTAAAATGATCTTTCCAACGACGTATTACTTACCCTATCATCCCTTTTAAAATCGAGCAGTACAACTTCAATTTTAAGTGTCTTGATAGGGTAAGTAATACCTCGTCGGGAAGGTCATTTTACCTCTAGTAACATACATACAAGAAACAAAAGTTAAAGCGATCGATTGGTTTTTGAAAATATTCAAAATTTAACATGTAAAATTTCTACATGTAGATACCAGTCATTTTTTCTTTTATAGAGGGTGGCGCAAAAGTAATGGCATTTTGTTATAAATGAAAAAAAGCTCTGCTTTCATCAAAGGTTTATTTGAAAGTGTATAATTGGTTACATTACTTGAAAAAAATTATATCGCTCAAATGGCCACCTCCCGAGTTGATACATAATTGCGCTCATTTTACGGTATTTTGAACACAGGGCTCCTAATTGGCGATTTCTTCTTCAATGTTAGCTTTAAAGTCTTGCAAGTTTCGTGCTTTGTTGTGGTAAACGCGAGATTTTAAAAAGCCCCACAGAAGAAGTCTCGTGCTGTTAGATCTGGTGATCTGGACGGCCAGTTCAAATCTCCAAAACGGGAGATCACTCGACCTGGAAATTGGTGTCTCAACTCTCACGTTCTTGAGGTGTGTATCGCTCCATGGCTTGTTGACAACTAATTCACTATACAGGGTGAGTCGAAATTAAACCACCAAATTTCTTAAGCCAATTCTATGAATAATTTTAAGATGAAAACTTCAAATTAACATATGTCCGATTTCGCTTCCTAAGGGAAATACAGCCCTTCAAAGATGGTGTAAAAAAGGAGGTTTTTGTAGGTTTATTTGAAAACGCTTTATAGTAGAAACTTCAAATTTGGTGTGAACCATAATACGCGTTAGATATTTTTCCCTGATTTTTTTTTATTTTTTTTGAAATTTTTTGTATGCTTCTAAAGGGTAGTTTTGGCGAGGGATGGTAATAAAAACTGTGATAACTTTTTAGGGGTTCATTTTTTAAGATTTTTTTTTTCAAAATAATATTCGCCAAACAATTTCAGATAAAAAAGGTATTCTTGTACGAACTCTGTAGAATGCACCATTTTAGAGAAAAATGCACCTAATCACGCGCTGGTCGTTTTAACGATATTTTACGGCACGTTTTTTCTATAATACACGTCTTTTATTACTAGGAAGTTAATAAAATCTATGTCTTTATTTGATTATTTTGGATGATTTAATTAAATTAAGGGTATTTTTAATTTTTATAACCTTTCTTTTCCTCAACACCTTTGAAGGGCTGTAGCTCCCTTAAGCAGCAAAATAGGACATATGTTAATTTGAAGTTTTTATCTCAAAATTAGTCATAGAATCGGCCAAAAAAATTTGGCGGTTTAATTTCGACTCACCCTGTATATGTATGTGTATGTATATCCACATCATAAATGTCAAAGCACTGTGACATTTGGCGCCATCTGTAAAAATGGCGGCCAATTCAAACTATGGCAGTACTTTTGCGCCACCCTGTAAAAAGGAGATATTTTAAAAAGACATATACATTTATTCGAGGAATTGTTTAAAATTTCGTAACATCTGAAACCAAATAATGCAAAATACAAAGCGACTTATCACATTGGGAATTTTTTTATGAGTAGTATTAGTGATCATCAACATCAACATTTAAAATTTTGTGAGCAATGGTTAAGACAATATGATTCGTTCTCTGGTCATGATTTTTATACATTTGAGCCCCTACTTTCTAAACACCCTATTGCAAATGAACCTAAGATTATCATCTTTGACACAAATAATCCAGTTTTTCCTTTGCAAGTATCTTCCAAAGATGTTTTATTTGCTATTAAATCATTAAATATGGGTTCTGCTGGTACTGTAGATGTCCTAAGACCGTCCCATGTCATGGACATGTTTATAGTTACTCCTCTGGTTCTTCTGGGTAAAAACTTTTAAATTCTATTACGTCTCTTTATAACCTTATGATGTCTGGTAATGTAAATCCTTATGTTTGTCCAATTCTATATGGTGCTACTTTATGTGCTTTAAAGAAGAAGGATGGAGGAATTCGCCCTATTGCTATTGGAACATTTTTTTAGACGATTGTCTGCGAAGATGTGTTGCTTCAAACTTAAAGATTCTCTTGGAGACCTTTTTCATCCCATACAATTTGGATTTGGTTGTAAGAGAGGTTGTGAAACTGTCATTCATTCAGCTAGAAGATACCTTACTCAACATCCTAATCCATCCAAAAGGGTTTTCCTTAAACTTGATTTCAAGAATGTATTCAATTTAATAAGTAGAAATACCTTTCATAATTTGGTTTTGGATTATGCTCCCGATGTTGTATGCCCATCCACATGTACCATGTGTGTTATTATAAACAATATATTTATTAACATTTTTAATGTTAATTTAGTATTTTGTATATAATTCAGTTCTAAGTAATTTGTATATCTATTGCTATCATTTCCTTAATCCTTCTATGAAATGTCTACCTTCCACTTCCTTTACAACGACCTTGTTCCTGGAAGATTATATTAAAACCATTTAGTCTTAAATCCCTAAATTAGGTATTTCTAGTATTAAGCAGAATTTTGTAATTGAACATATTTAATTTAAGTACCTGTGAATTTAACCAATCAGAGAGATACTACAAACTACGAGACCATCGACTACGATCACCATTAAAAGGGCTGCACATGCAGATCACACTCAGACACATTTCTACTCTTTCATCAAACACTCTTTCAAGTTACCAAGTTCTAGTGAACAACATCGTCGGTTAAACCTAGTAACTGTATATTTGCAAAACCAACTGTTAATATTTTTCTCCAAATAAACTTGTTGTATAGTAGTTAAAGTTGTTTCTTGCAAATTTAATTATTTGTCACCTTAACTACGACGCCTATCGTCCTGACCGAGTAGGTACACAACATCGAAATCTTTCATTATGTCTGTCAATGTTATAAAGATAACACTTTCCTTACTTTTGGTGAATACAGAATTATGTCTGAATGTGGTGTTCAACAGGGAGATCCTCTTAGCCCTGGTCTTTTTTGTTTAGCTATTGACAAACTTACTAAATCAATTACAACTGAATTTAATGCTTGGTATCTTGATGAGGGTTCTATAGGTGATCAATCGCACATTGTTCTTGATAACCTTGGAAGAATTATTAAGAGTTCTAGAAAAATTGGCCTTGAACTGAATTTTAATAAATGTGAATAATTTTTCTTGGATAAACCTGATCAAAAGATTATTAATAATTTCGATATTCTCGCCCCAGGTATTAAAGTTTTAAAGAAACAAAAATGGTTTCTTCTTGGTACTCCCGTTTTTCACACTGCTCTCTCCAACAGCTTTCAAGAAAAATCCAATGCATTGGAACTTATGTCATCACGTCTTTTAAAGCTTCTATCTCACATAGCTTTCTTCCTTTTAAAAAATTGTTTGACTATTCCAAAACTCATGTATTTATTGATATGTAGTCCTACTTGGCATGAATCTTCTGGAATTTTAAATTTTGACAATATTTAAAAAATTTCCATTGAAAAAATTACAAATATTTTTTTTCCTCAAGAAATTTGATCCCATGCAACTTTACCTATACGTAAGGGTGGTCTTGGTATTCGTTTGGCCTCGTCTTTATCTTTGCCCCCTTTCTTTTCTTCCTATTATGGTGTTTTTTTTATAAAATTGATGTGAATTTACCTTCGTATTTTAAAAAATTATGGGCAATAAACAAAAACCCATTTTGTCGTCCTTTGTACTTTGATTGAAGACTAAAATTTCCCTCGTAATAGGACAGTGAAAATAAAACGCCTTTTGTTAAATTGCTAATTTCATTATGGACAATCTTTTAATTGAATGTGAATCTCTATGGACTAATAAAATTCCGAATATTATCTTGGATCGTCGTAAAAGATCTATTCAAAAAGCCTGGGATACTCCTCTTTTGGACTTAACTTTAATTAATATTTTGTCATCTGCTAACAATCCTCATAAGAAGTCTTTTTGCTTCCTTGTCAAAGGAATCTGGTGCATGGCTCAATGCTCTTTCTGTTGCTTCTTTAGGAACATTACTTGATAATGATTCCCTCAGAATAGCAATTGGTCTTCGTATTGGTACTTTTCTGTGTATTAAACACACTTGTTAATGTGGCGCTTCTATCAATGAGGATGGACTTCATGGATTAATCTGTCGATTTAGTGCAGGAAGATTTTCTCGACACCATGACGTAAATGATATTATTAAAAGAGCATTCCGCAAATATTCCTTTCATTTTGGAGCCTTTAGGAACAAGCAGAGATGATGGAAAAAGGAATGATGGAATGAGCATGATTCCTTGGAGTTGCGGGAAACCTGTAGTTTGGGATTTTACTTGTGTTGATACCATAGCTCCTTCTCATTTATCAGGTACTTCAATTTCATCTGGAGCTGCATCATTACCTGGAGAAAAGATTAAAATTTCTATATACAGAAATGTTGAAAAAAAAATCATTTTTTCCCAGTTAGCATCGAAACTTTTGGTGTTTGGTGTCCTCTTGGTTTTCGATTTATTAGTGAAATATGAAAACGATTAGCAAATGTTACTAAGGAGACAAGATCCACTTCTTTTCTAATACAGCGTATTAGTATTGCTATTCAGAGGGGTATTGGTGCGTCTGTCTTGGAAAAATCCTTTGATGAACTTTTCTCAATTCCATATTCCGATGTTCAGAATAATTTGTCTTCCTATGGCTTAGCCTCTTCGAAGAAAGAAGATGTTTGTAATTTATTATTTGATGGCTCTTTTGTTCCTTCAATAGATCTAGTTATCGGTTCATCGGAGATATAAAATAATCAACACCAAAATAACATCTCAACTGATGATGCCGAAGTTGTAGTCCAGGTTGAGGAATCACTTGAAATGGCAAGGAAGATGAGGAGCCCCAGCCTGTTAAGAAAGGACGTCGACGTAAACCAAAGACCGCTCCCGCAGAAAAAAAAGGAACCAGCTAAAAGAAGATGACCTGGTAAAAGGTCTGCAGAGAAAGCTGAGGAAGCAACCTCTGATGTTAAGGAATAAAAAGAAGTAGAAGTTCCCGAGCGTGGTACATATGAAGAAAACAACTAAAAAGGCTGAACCAGAGACTGAAAATGACAAAGAAGAAGAGAATGTCAAAGAAAAGAATGAAGATGCAGAAGAAAGGCCTAGACGTGGCAATCGGGCACAAAAAATCAACTACAATGATAACACTGGTAGCATTCGTGATGATTTTTTTTAACTTATATTTTATATTAAGTTGTTCTTATTTTATTTTTGTTCATACTTTATTTATTGTTTAAAAATTTAAAGATACTGGGTCTATTGGTAATAAGAAACGCGATCCTGGAGGTCTTCGTCCAATGAGAAGCGAACTCATTGAAATTAGAGTTCTAGGACAAGTTGCTGCAGATCCAACTTTAAGCACAAGAAAAAATGGCGACTGTGACTAACATTAGCAGAACAACCATTCAACGAATATTGATAGGTTACAAATTTTATCCTTATAAAATTAATTTAATTTATAAATTAAATGAAGATGATTTTAATAGGCGACTGCAATTTTGTGAGGTTATGACGGACCGGATAAATGCTGATGAAAATTTTCTTTATAATATCTGTTTTTCTGACGAGTGCACTCACAATTTCATACTCGAACTCCTCAAAAATTTAATGTGTGGTTTGGAATTTTTGGAGACCGTCTTATTGATCCTTATTTTTTAGATGGAAATTCAACAGGAGAAATGTACTTGGACCTACTTCAAAATTTTTACATCCATTTTCTTGATGATATAATAAAAAATGACGATTGTTACTTAGAAGACCATCTGGATATCCAACAGGACGCAGGCCCCCCTCACTATACACGACCTGTTAGGGAATTCTTGGATACGACGTTTCCTGGGCAATGGATTGGGCGTAGTGGTCCTTTGGAGTGGCCGCCACGTTCTCCCGATTGTACTCCGCTTGATTTTTTACTTTGGGGTCATTTTTTTAAATGATCCTGGTTCCGTTACTTTTTAGTAAGATTTACGCAACGGAACCAGGATCTCTAGCGGAGTTAAGACAAAGAATTATTGATGAATGCCGCAAAGTTACTCCTGAAATCTTACAAAATGTAAGAATTCGTTTTGAGCAAAATGTATACGTTTGCATGGAGGTTGGTGGAGCTTAATTCGAACATTTAATAAAATAATAAAAAATCTCTTCTAAGTGTTAATAAATAATATTTTAGTTTTCTTCAATTTAATATGTTAAATTTTGTTTGGATAAATAAAAAATAATGTGCTGTACAGTTTAAGAGTTGAATGGATTTTTGCATCAGCTCTTACAAAATATGTCCCCCCTGAAACTAAAATTTAACTGTCCGAGTGTTTTTTCAAACTATTTTAAAACTCAGCCGTAAAGCACATTTATTTATTAAACCCAATTACAGACATCATGAAGACATATTACAATTAATAAAAGAGATTACAATAAAAATTATAATAAAAAAACAATTTTACACAAAGTACATACTAAAATATGCAGTAAAACAACCAAATATTATTACATATTAAGATATAAATATAAAATACAAAATAATGGCATGGCATGAGCACAACTACACATGAATACAATACTGCTGTCCTAACTTAAAAGGCAGTAAACGGCAAATTGTTAGTTTCGAGAAAACGCATATTTTATGATATAAATTACATACATACCTAATGTAAAGTGCCAAATGCAGAATTGTTTTATGCTTAGGTCTCGGTCTTTTAAGTTAGGACGGCAAAATAAAATGTCCTTAAAATGGTTTAATGACCACAGTTTAAATGTGTGAATTCCGCAAAACTTTTTAAATATAACAATGAAATATTAAAAATATCATTGAACCATTATAAGTAACTCGAGCCAATGGAGAATTAGTACCATAGTTAGTTCTGTGAACCAAATTATGTGAAAAATTCAGCTTTTCTCTGATAACCCAGAAGGAGTATGTTTAACTATTTGTTGTATTATTTCAGGAATTTAAAATTTTAAGCAAGAAGATTAAAGCAGTCTTCACACGTCTTTCTTCAAGAATTTCGATACAAAAATATGCCTACTTTGGCTAAGTGAGAAATTTAAGAGATTTTTATTAACCCTATATGATAGGTACTTTAGAAAGGACCATGTCGACTTATTACTGCATTCCTAAATGGCAACAGCGCAAATATTTCTTACTTTAATCTCTTTGAAATAATGTTTAAACTATGCTCTATGTAAAGTGATTTCAATTTAGTGTGTAAATTACCAACAAATTCTATTCTCGACATTCCAGTAATTAGGAAGTTTTACATCTTATGTTTGAATATGCATTCACCATGTCAGGAAATTGACGTTTGCGCATATTTTTAGAAGATTACAAACATTAATATCTTAAAAATTGGTTTTTTAAAGCTAAAATTTTGTGAAAATCATTTATTTATAGTTATTTACAAGTGTGCAAACGGAGAATGCTGTAAGTGAAAATCGATTTTGTGCCCAGAATCCGACATGGTACTTTATTCTAAATTCTTTCAAGGGCATAGATATGAACTGCATATTCTAAAATGTTGCAACAAATAGAAAAGTAAAGCGTTTTAATTGAACTAATATCAGACAAATCAGCAGTAAGCCTTTTATTGAAGTAGATAGCTCAAATGCCTGCTTTATTGTATTATGTATCATGTAGCTGATCTGTAAATGTTAATTTGAAATCCATTATTACGCCAAGACCCTTTAGGTTGTAACTGATTCAAGAGAATCTGATATAAGATTATAATATAATTGTACCGGCTGCAATTTCCTACTACATGAAATGCTTTTGCATTTTCCTAAATTTAGTTTCTTATGTTTGATAGTAGCATGTTTGAATTAATAAAACAGCTAGTTATATCGTTAATGAAATATTAATTGGTGGACACCTGAGGATATATTAAAATCATTTGGTTCTATTATCTATTATAGAACATACTGAGGAAATATAGAACTTCTATATTTTCTCAATATGTTATTAGCGCTTCGGAATTGTTTCCGAAAAGTCTAAGACTAGGGATATAGTTTTTAGAGGAGAATACAATTCCTGTCACTTTATGTCAAAATTTTCAATGTATTTCTGACGTATTAATAAGTGAAAATACAAATATTTTCAGTCATTATATTCTCTTTCCAAATATAACTCGTGGTAAGAATATGAGTCGATAATTTTTTAGAAATGCTTACTGATTTTAATCTCAATCTTTGGAAAATGCAACTCGTGCTACGCACTCGTTGCATTTTCGTCGTTAAGATTAAAATTCGTGCATTTCTAAAGAATTTTCGATAATATTCTTACCACTTGTTATATTACCCTTGAAAATGATTTTGGAAATTGCAAAAATTATTATTATTTGTTATTTTTGACCAATAGGAATTTCTTGTTCGTAAGCCAATTTTAAAAATGTCATTCCATAAATTTGTTTTCAAGATCATTTCAAAGTCAATTTTGTTTTATAAAATGCAAATCTATATCATTTTAAAGATAATTGTATTGCGAAAAAATATAATTTGTTTGTTTATCAAAGTGCAATAAACTTCTCCTTGAAAAAACATACGTTCAAAACTGACAAAAAATGCCGAAAATCAGGCATTAAAAGTTTTTATCGTACCACCTACCACCCTGTATACTCATACTAACAGTCTAGAAAAATTACACTTCTTTTCATAAGTCATGTTCTTCATTCTATTCAACGTTGAAAATCCTATTTTTAATGGTCCCAAAAAATAATTTGTTGTGTGATTAAATCATCGGTTAGGGATGGAATAGTTAGTACCTTTTGATAGTCCGTATCTGTATGATACTAATGGTGTAATCTGTAAGTCCTTACAGGAAAAGCTGTAATGTTTATTATATGGGTTGTAATCAGGGATTCTAACCGTTAAAAATAAAAAAAACGGTTTCGGTTACGGTTTTTAAAAATTTCAAAAAACGGTTTCGGTTTAAAAAAGGTGTTTTACCTATTTCTATAATTTTGATTGTAAACCGACACATAAACGGTTAAAAACCGGTTATTAAAACGGTCAAAAATCGGTTAGTAACATGGTTAAAAACCGGTTAGTAAACGGTTAGAAATCGGTTAAAAACCAGTTAAGAACTCGTTTCGATTTCGGTTACAAATTTCTAAAATCGGTTTGGTTTCGGTTACGGTTAGTTCAAATAAAACGGTTTAAACCGAATTCCGGTTAATAAAACGGTTCGGTTTTAAATGTTTTTAGTAAGAATTGATTATTCTCAATTTGAAATTGATTATTCTCAATTTGAAATTGATTATTCTCAATTTGATATTGATTATTCTCAATTTGAAATTGATTATTCTCAATTTGATATTGATTATTCTCAAATTGAAGTTGATTATTCTCAATTTGATATTGATTATTCTCAATTTGAAATTGATTATTCTCAAATTGAAGTTGATTATTCTCAATTTGAAGTTGAAAAGGTATAGATGCCAAGAATTTAGAGATTGACCAGGGTGGTATTAATAGAAAAGTTTAAAACCTTAGGCACATAAGTCTTAATGCATTTGTGCTTAAGACAACAGAAAATCTGGTAGATAGACACATTAAGGATGTCACATTACTAAACAAACTAATAACAATGTCAGTTCCTAATAATAAAACTACATCTACGTAATCAGTATCCATATGCAATTATACTGATTGTTCAGATGAACTTCGGGGGAAGAACTTAAAGCCAGTCCTGAGAAGACATCAATAATTCCTTTTACACGTAGGAGAAACCTATTAAGCCTAGGACCCCTAACCTCGGTAATAAGGAAATTAGTTTGTCACATTGGACGTGCAGGGACTTCCTTAGATAAATTAGTTGGGGATCACACTAGACTTAAAGCTACCAGGGTGGTTAGACACACAATAACACGTGTAGTCTTGGTGTGGTGCCTAAAGGTTTCGCACGACACGAAAATTCGAAAAAATGATGAAGACAATAAATCGCTGAATAGAGACCCTGCCTGCGGGATATGCAATGAACATTTTATGTAAATGCGATGCTAAGAGGCGAAATAGACAGAGCATTTTTGGGAAGTACGTCACAGAACCAAAATGTTTTCACTCACTCTCTGCAGGTCCTGTACCTTCTAGTACAGAGCAAAAATATCACTGCTATAGACCATGCCATTAATAGATCATCTTTTCAGAAGGAATTCAAACTCAAATATAAACAATTCTTTCCCTAGTGTCTTCGTCTAAGAACACTAAATGCATCTAGTTACAGTTTAAGTAAATAAGTAAGTGCTTTTAGTATTGTTTAACGAAGACACAATTAAAGGAACTGTATATATTTTAGTCGGAATTCCTCCTGAGTCCTGAAAAGGTGATCTATTAATGAAATGGACTATAACATGAAGACGGTTGTGGGCACAAAGGCACAATAACCCTTGAAGACTGCGGTGCCACCTGATATTTACAGCAGACGGAAAAAACAGTGATTTATTGGCGTTAATTTTAAAAACGTCGCATGGTGGATCGGATTCGAACATTACATGGCTAATTATATTCTTACTTGTTCATGTAAGAGAGGAGGACAGAATAATGAATGTTTAATACGATATCGTGTCGAGGTATTTAAAAAATAGGCCCCTTAGCATTTTATTACCGGAAGTTAATAAGAGTAAACAGAAAATTTCCTGAAAAAACTTACAATATTATAAATTCGATGGTATTTTAAGAAAAGGGAATAAGCGACCAAAAAAGAAAAATGAGTATCATTGAAAAACTCTTCTCAGGCTCCTTAATATTCGTGTTTAAAATAAAGTTGGATGTTATTTATAATAGAAATAAATAATTAATCATTGATGACAATGCCGTGTGGTTTAAATATTTCTATTCCCCGAACACTTAAATGTGGTTCATGATTGTCCAAGATCAATAGATCGTAGTCCTTAAAAAAATAAGGACCTTCATAAAGTTTTTTGCTGCCATCCATCCCAATATGTGTAAAAATCCAAGAACACCAACTGGAGCCCCAGACAACATTCGACATATTGATGGTAGGGTATTGCCAATTGCAATAGTCTGCCTACTAGTATGATGAGTTTCCCGCGTTTCAGAGATGTGACTTGTGCCACTTGTTTACAAACCTTCTGGCTCATGATTTTTTGGTTGGGTAGAATAGTTGTTATTCCCGTTTTATCGAGATTGTAAATCTGGTCCGGTCGAAAGTTATGCCTTTCGAGTACTTCCTTCAGTTTGTCACAAAATACTGCCACATGGTGTGGATTGCAAAGATGCAATTTCATAAAATCCTAAAACATTTTTCCAGCTTTCTCTTTGTGTCCCAATCTCGACTGTTTAGCACATTGATATGCTGATTTTCTTGATTTTTTAGAGTAAGTGAACATTTCAAGAGATATTCTCAGCAACTTATCCATGTGATCTCAAATAAGTTGTCGATGTTTTAAATTGGTGATACATCTTATATTGTCAAGGCCGCCGTCTTTGACTTATTTATTTAATTTTTACTTCTCACATATTCAGTTCCCGTAACAAGTAATGAAAACCTTCTATTGATCTCATCTCTGCGTTTCGAACCATCTGTATAGAAAAACATTCTATCCAAAATAACTAAAGTGGGATTACATTGGACAATGTGAGAATATATTGGACATTTGTCCGATGCAACCCCTTGCTACAATTCTAATTACAAACATGAGTAGATTTTTCTCAATTATATTATAATATCATATTTACTTACATTGAAATTAGTTTAATTACTTTTAGTAATGAAATATACCTAACAAAAATAAATGGTAATATTAAATATTAATTAGTAATCACTATTGCTGATATTCGCCTCGAGATAAAAGGCAGGTGTTTATAAATAATAGACCGTTTATCCATTGTTTGGGATATCGATTAAGATGAAAAGAATACCCTTTAATTTTGGCGAATTTCAGTATATAACGCTTTAATTAAAATTGTTGGTTAAAAAACAGCAAAATCGAACCCTTTTTATTCATAAATCTTTATTCTACAAAACACCGACGTTTCGACAAATAATCTGATGTCTTTCTTACACATGGCTACAAATAAATATTACAAAAAAATACAATCAATCCATATCTAACCTGGGTAAATAAAACGAGTCGACTGATATTTTCTTTTAAAATTTAACCCATTTAATAGCTATTTATGGAATAAGTGCAAGAAGTGGATAGAATATGCACACGACTTAAAATTGTACAACAAGACCGTAGGTAAGTGCACATATGCTTTTTCGGTCGATGATCATCAAAATTGAAAATAATAAAATTCCATAAAAACATGAAATTAATTAAAGATACTGACATTTTTAAAATTGTAATTTATGATCAATTGTCAGTGCACAAAGTTGTGTTTTTTGCACTATGTAACGCTTTTGTGCACTCCTGCAAGAAAGCTTGAATTTATGAACTGACTAAATGGCTTACTTTTCGCATAATTGTAGAAAAAAAAATTTTATATGACGTCATAACGACGTCATGTCTACCGGGGAAAATTTTCTTTTGAGTACTCACCCTGTATACAGGATGCCCCATTTGATGTTGGACTCTATGGGTATCTTTGTTATTATTGGAGATAGAAAGTCGGTTAAATGGACAAAGTAGTGCATTTTTGAATGACCAATAATAATTGGCATTTTAAAAATATGACTGTAACTTCTTTATTGTAGGCCATACTAAAAAACTTTGTTAACAACATAGAGGCAGTTTTTTTTATCTATTCAATAAGCTAATCAGATTTTTTTCTTAAGTCACTGGATTGCCAGGAAATAATCCAAACTTTGTTTTTTCTTATGGTGGCCATATTGGAATTACATATATTTGGAATGAGTGTTATTTTCTGAGAATTTTGATATCCGACATGTCACATTTAATAAATATTTTACAGAAAATGGGACAATTAATAAGACGCATTTCCTGGAGTGCTAGAAACTTATTAACTTAGCAAAGAATAAAAAAATGAACAGTTGTAAACTGTCAATACCTTGATGTTAACTACGTACATTTTTTGTTATTGTTGACATTTGTATAAGTTTATTAATTTTGGATTTTGAAAATAAAATAAATTATGTAAATTGTCACAAATGCAATATGTATTGACAGTTTACAACTGTTCATTTTTTATGCTTTGCTATGTTAATAAGTTTCGAACACTCCATGATATTATCTTTTATGCGTCTGTCCCATTTTCCGTAAATATTTAGTATACCGTGCGGACATAAAGTAAATCCCTCCCTGCTAATTTTTTAACGGTTATGTTTTTGATTCTGAAAATTTGTATACGGAGGAATCTAATTGCGAACTTTCTAATAAAGTTATTTTTGATTTTTTGGAACTTCCGGTTATACCGGAAATGGATGGCAACTTTCTTATTTTAAATGGAACACCCAGTATATTTTTGCACTTTCGTGTTCTCCATAAAAATACCATTAAATTGACCTAGCATAGTGTGGTCCACGATTAATACTTTCGGAATTACGCCCATTTGAAAATCGTATTTTTATGCAACTTCATTTACACCGGAAGTTGGACCCAACTTTCAGAATCAAAAGCATAACCGTTCAAAAGTTAGCAGGGGGGGATTTACTTTATGTCCGCACTGTATAAGAAATTTGGTATATCAAAATTCTCAGAAAAACACACTTATTCCATATATGCGAAATTTCAATATGGCTGCCATAAGGAAAAACAAAGTTTGGATAACTTACTGGCAATCCAGTGACTTTAGAAAAAATCTAATTAGCTTATTGAATTTCTATCTCCAATAATAGAGTCCAACGTCAAATGGGACATCCTGTATATGCGTGAGTCTGTAACATAGAATAATTTCAAAATGTCAAAGACGGTTCGATATTAAAAAAAAACGGCTTGACACTTGAAATTATGTTTGTCATTGTCATCACCTTATTTTAAATATGATTTTAAATGGCAACCCATAATTTCAAGTAAACGCACTGAAAGAACCTCTACACTTGTGTACCCATGTAAAATTTCAATGGCTGTCTGCAACATACAATAAATTCAAAAAGGCAGGAGCGGTTGGATTTAAAAATGTGGAATATGGCTGCTCACATAAATTAACTGTTTTGAAACCAAAACGTCCTCAAGTAATAATTCAATGATAAAAATAAAGGATAAGGAGTTTTTAAATAAAACTTTACGTTTTCAACCTGCTAACAGGTTTCGGAAAATGTTTACTTTCTTCTTCAGAGCTACAAAAAACAGTGATCTTACACAAAGGTCTAACATGGTCAAAAATACATGAATAATATTTAATATTTTTTCCTTTAATTTTAAATAATATAAAATGAACATTTAAGTAATATTTTTAGATTTTTTTAAAAAGAACATTTTGAATCTGAACTATCAATTTTGGTTGACATGTTATATCTTGTTCAAATTGCAGATTTTTTTTGTAAAAAATATTAAAAATATCAAAAATTTTATATACATCTTTAAAATTAGTTGTCTAAATGTTAAAAGTTGATGTTAGAAAATACTTTAGATTTTAGATGAACACGGATTAATTTTTTTTCAGAATAGGCGCGGCCAACTCGGCACGAGCCAAATCGGCGCGAGCCAACTCGGCGCAGGGATTAGTTTGTTACATAGAATAAAGTAAGTCATAAGTGCTAATTAAATTTTAAAAATACAATTATTGTCCCATCTGATAATTATGAGCAATTCCCCTAAGATACTCTTGCTTATTTCTGTTATAGTAATCTTGGACCAGGCGTAGGATTCTGGTATCTGCATCCCGATACTTTTTAAGTTTGGTAGGTGGCAAATTTCCAGCAACAAAAGACTCGTAATAAGTATCACGACCTCTTCGTACCTTATGAAGTCCATCTTTTAGCTTCCATATGGTTGGATGGTCCATTCCAAGTTCCGATTGAAGTCGACGGTGAGCAGCTTCTGCGTGGTTATTTATTCTATCCGAACCATCTAGAGTCCTCAAATAAACATTCCAAATTGACCACGAAAATAATGGGACATTTCTTCCATTTCCACGTCTATTTGGTCGCCCAATATAGGTGTCTTCGAACCAATTTAAAACTAGGCTCAGTTCGTTTGGTAAAGCATGCTCAAGAACATCAGGCTTTCATCTAAACCATCCTCTGGAACAAATGGCAATGATTTTATCATTTTGGCATGTAATGCAAATTCTGCATCGTTATTATAAGTCTGCATGAGCCCCATTGATGAAATTTGTTTTTTCATATTTTTTACTAAATGAAAAAAACAACCATTTATTTGAATATCGGGGTAGGTTAGGTTAGGTTATTCTTATTTTTTCATATATACCTAATACATTCAGTATTTTATTTTTGGACCTATACAGCAAAAAATTATGTTTATTGACTTTAGATTATTTTATATAAAATCATTATCCTATGTAAATACTCGCGCCGAGTTGGCCGCGCCGATTTTTTTTTATTAAAAAACCTAACGTAGGTAAGGTGACGTTTCCGCTGGGAGACGGCAACTCTGTAATTTTGACTGTTACAAGACTTAAAGTTGTTAGTTGTTGCCATCTAGATTTTTTATACCATAAAGACTTACAACAAAGTTCATCCATCTTAAGAGCAATTTCTTGAACGGCAAATATAGTGGTTTAGTTCTTCAGTTATAAAAGCTAGTACGAACAACATTTTTGTATAATTGTTTTTGTAGATGATTTATAAGTTATTTCTTTAATTTTTTCCAGAAGGAAAAAAAATTGGAGAATGTACAAAAAAATATAATGATCTAAAAGTACTTTAACTTTGGACCCCTCTAATTAATTTTGTGCTAGGTTACAGAAGGCAACTCTCTGGCAGGATATAGCCTAATCAATTTAGATTATAAATCTGAAAAAAAAAATGAAAATCTAACGAGGGAAACTTGAGTTATGACTGCAGAACGAATGCTCGATTTCATGATTTTTCACAATTATTCCTCCAAAACTCGCGCGCCCTCTAGGGATTCGCATTAATTTTCAGTTATTTGGTCATAATTTGCAAAAAAGCTCAAGAAAAGTAGGATGGATTTTCTATTCCTTGTTATTATCTCCAACGGAAAATTTATCGCGGGTGTCTAGGAAGATGCTCTTAAAGAGACCAGTTCTATATTTATGAATTTCTTAAAAAAAATTAAAAGTGCATAGTTTATGACTTTGTATAAAAGGCATTGTTGGTTACAGAGATATTTAAGACGCAATGAACATCAAGTGGTTTGATCTACATTCTTCAAAGCGTTGGCATTTATCACATTTAAGTTATTAGTGTCATTTCTTAGATTAGGGCATTTATCATTTTTGTTGATTTCTATTGATTCAAGTAACTACCTTTTCTCCAAAACTGGTTCATTACCTAGTATTTCTACTTTCTCTATACCAAAATTGAAATTATGATTAAAAGTGATGGAATGTTGGGCTAGGGCAGTTATATCCTTATTGTTTTTATTCTTGCTTCTTGCAAACACTTTCATGTGTTTTAAGTTGTATCTGTTGTAATAACCAATTTTTGGTTTACCTAATATAACACTTGTTACAATCTTTACAATAATTGATCTTATATACAGGGTGTTACGTTTGTGGTTCACCAAACGTCGGGGTTAGAAACTAGAGCGAATTTCATCTACAAAAAAACAAAAAAGTGGGGATTTATTTATTTTAGTTTTGTAGGCACGGCGTTTTATGTCAAAAATTATAAAATCGCTAATGGCATTTTAACCAAAGCGTGTAAAATAATCCTTTTCAACTAGAAACAATAGTAATAGAAAAGTAGTTGTCAAATGGATGAAAAAAAAATCGCAAAGAAAAAATAATTTTCAAGATAAGACCCAGCATGGTTAACTTTTTTTTAATTTTTTGAAACTCGTTGATATTCTTAACAAGGCAAGAACATTTTTGAAACCCTAGTTCTTTTCCTTTATTACTAAGGCCTTCTAAAGTTATTTTTATGCGAAGTTTGTTAAAAGTGGTGCATAGTTTATCAGGTAGGCTATAGGTGACATCTGAAGGAATACCAACAAGTGATATACAGATGGGTGTACAAAAAACGGCCAACGATGTAGCTTCGTTATTTCCTATCCGATTTTAGAAAGTGATGTGTCAAATTAAATGGTTTGAAGAATACTACTATCCGATAATAAAAGATTAATTTTATTTTTGAAAACATCAGAGGAACAAGAGGCAACTTTTCTTTTTCAAATGGGAACATATTTTTTTCGCTTGAAAAAAATCATTAACAAAAATAATCTAAACCAATTATACTATTTTTTTTTAATTAATTTAAAAAATAAAATTTTGTCCTAGATTTTTTTAATTTTTTTTTATTATTAATTTTTTTTTAAATTTAATTCAATTCAATTGTTTTTTTTTGGTTTTTGAGTTTTCAGTTTTTTTTTAAGTTTTGTTTTTTAATTTATTCTTAATAGTTTTTAATTTATTAATAATTTTTTAATTGATTAATAATAAATTAAAAAAACAAAACTAAAGAAAATAAAAAACTGAAAACTCAAAAACAAAAAAAAACAATTGAATTAAATTAAAAAAAATAATATAAAATAAAAAAAAAGAAAAAAAAAATGTTTTAAATTAATTTAAAAAGAAATTATTGGTATAATTGGTTTAGATTATTTTTTCAATCGAAAAAAATATGTTGCTATTTGAAAAAGAAAAGTTGCCCCCTCCTTCTCTGTTGTTTTCAAAAATAAAATTAATCTTTTATTATCTGATAGTAGTATTCTTCAAACCATTTAATTTGACATATTACTTATTAAAATCGGACAAGAAATAACGAAGCTACATCGTTGGCTGTTTTTTGTGCACCCCTCGGTATAACAATTACACGCCTGTCCATTCTCCGATGGTATCGGACTGTGCTCAGAATACTTCTTGTAGGAGTAACTTTAGAAAGCTATAGTAAGTAAAGGAAAAGAGCTGCTATTTCAAAAATTTCCTTGATTTGTTGAGAATATGAAGTAGTTTGAGAAAATTTAAAAAATACAACTTTAATAGGTCTTAAAAAATTCAAAAACTGAAAAAAATATTTTCTTCTTCAACATTTTAACAAATTTTGTATTGCTGTTGTTACTAATTGAAAGAGGATGGTTCTAGCTTCTAGATTAATAACTATATTTTTTTAATCCATTCGGACTTCGGGTTAAAATGAAATAATTATTTTTGTGATTTTTGACAAAAGTAGGTGACATGAAACTCAAAATGCTGTAGCTCCAAAAACTAAAAAGATAGTCCTCATTTTCTTTGTTTTTTGTGGATTAACTTTATTCTAGTTTCTAGCCCCGATGTTTGGTGAACCGCAAACGGAACATTCTGTATTTGAACTCCTAGTTGTTTTGTCTTTTAGAATAGAAACTATGGTAATTTTTTGTCATTTAAAATTTATGTTACCTCATAGCACAACGCTCCCGTGACATCTTCGGAAGGAAAGAAGATCACAAGATAAGTCAATAAAATATGCATAGGTTGACAAGTTTAGAAGAACTTTCAAATTGTTTACGTTACTTAACAATTTCAAATATAGTTTGACGTGTCACGCCGTTTATTTTTTGAAAATCGAACTATCTATGTAATTTTGAATTTATTCCATGTTACAGATTCACCCTGTAGATGATTTTAAAGTAAAAGAAATTCAATAAAAATAGAAAAATATAAAAGACCTATCCATTTTGAATTGATTACATCAGACTCCTGTGGACAGCTGTAGAAAGTTGATTTAGTTGTTATTTGCATGAGCACTCTTGAGTCGCTAAGCACAATTTTTGTGAGGAAGCTGCAACTAAAAACTTGCTACTCGCCAATTTTAATAAACCCGTAGACTCGGGTATAAATAGATAAAAGATAAAAAAAAACTAATTAAGGTCCAACTACTTATCATTGCAGGGTGGAGAGAATGTATTTACGTATTACGTATAAATTTACGAACAAAGAAAATTCTTATCAATCTCTCTTAAATTTCAAACTTATAATAATGCATGTAGTATATTTTTATTGAAATATTTATATCTAAGATTGACCTAAAAGGAAAAAGTTGAGGATTTATTATGTATTATGCGGCGAACGGGATTCGTTGATACCTGTGTAAACAACACTATAACCATTGAGTTGGAAATAAAAAATAAGTTCTGGAAAACTCCTAGGATTGTTTTCCTACTATCAAGTCACATATCGGAAATCAGAAGCAAGCAATATTAGATATGAATGGAAAAATAAATTTAAGTGACACCACAATCGTTCGAAGAAAGTTTAAAAAACTTTCCTGGATCATAAATAATTCCCAAGAGTTATAAATCCAGCGGTGCGTGAGTCCGTGTGTGAGCCTATATAATTTTAAATGAATTTAAAACAAGAGCAAGTTTGAAAATAAATCAATTGCATGACGATTTCCAGAGTAGTTTCTCTGCTTTTGACCCATAACGTATATTGTATTTTGAAGAGAGAGACGAGGAGTTCACACGCCAGAGCCCCACCATTTTCATGGGAAATCTTTACGCGCTGAAAATCTCCAGCCGTTACATGCGAAATTAGACGAACTGGTTTTTAAAATAGTTGCTTATAAATATGTACATCAATTGAAAAGCGAGTTTTTCACAAAAAACCAAGGTGCGTGCATATGCAGAGTTTGCGTCGGTTGGAGCAAATAACGCATACTGAAAGGGGCGGCGTCGCGGCTGCGTCACTTTTCCGGCGACGTCAGTTGAAATCGTGCCACGGAAAGCTCGCAACGTTCCGGACTAAAAAGTCGAAGATGATTTTTCTTTTGTATTAAAACATTATGTCCGTTTCGCGTTTCGACGTCTTAAAATGTGGGTGTGCTTAACCCTTTAGGATACAATGGCGGAAAATTTCTAATAAAAACCACCCCCCATTTAACGAAACAGGTAAAGCTTTTAAAGTATAAGAAGAATTATGAAATGTACAACATTACTCATTACACACAATTACACCAGTTTTGCGCGGTTATCGATTATGCTTCAAGCACGCGTCGGGAAAATCGGGGAAAATATTTTTCCAGTACACACCCCCCTTTAAAAATTAACGGGGGCGTACGGCCGGCCGCTTTTGTCCTCGCGCGGTTTAACACATTTAACCGCACCACTACCATCCTTTAATATATATTAATGACGTTTTGGTTTCGAAACGCCTTATCCTCATGAAGGACCTAATGAAATTCCTATCCTTAACTGTAATCATTTGAATTACAGATCAGTACAACGCACTAAGGGCTTTAAAGATGAAAAAAGGGAAAGAATGCTTGCTTTACGGAAAACCAGTTGAGCATTAGCCTTTAAACAAAATCATGTTTATTGATTATTTCAGGCCTAACATGTTTGTTTTACCTTAAATTAATATGAACTTATTTCATTGGGAGTTATAATTTTAAACAACGTTGACAGGTGTAATTAAATATTACAATCAAGCAGCTTTTATAAATTATAATAAATCAATATATGCTCTTATTCATAAAATTGGTAGTTCAATTAGTACTATTTAAAAATGTACATAATACAGTATTTTATTCAATAGATTTAAAATAATAATTACAAAATTAGTTAAGGAAACTTTATCAATCACAATTTTAAAAATGTATCAATTGAAACTGGGGTGAAAGTCAAAGGAATATACTTTCTTACGAAATAAATTATGTAGTAGCGGTTGTAAAGGTATAATAATTTTAATTGGGTCTAAGAACGAGCCTAAGTAGAAGGCAAAGTATCGATTTGCCATGATTCAAATAATCTCTATAAAATACTCAACTCAAAGTTCCTATTACTGTAATGTTTAATTTAATACATAGCAATTCAGCTTTAATGAATATCAAATTAAGTAGATGCATTTCGAAACCTGAAAATAGATGCTTAGACACATTCAGGATCATAAATTTGCATACCACACCACAGTGATATATACAGGGTGTCCCGTTCATGGTAGATAAAACTTCAAAGTTAGAAGAACAAATTTCATTATCAACATTTCAAAAACGTAGGGCTCTATCAATTATGATTTTAGAGCAATACATGAGAACATAATAAACCTCCATCATTTTTAATTAGTAATATCGAATCAACAGAAATTGTTGAACGATAAAAAATTCACTAAGAAAAATAATTTTTGTTTTCTCGCTATTCCTCAAAATAAACCTAATTTAGAGGATGTTTTTTTCTCGTTTTCAAAAACTACATTAAGTATTATCTCAATATCTAAAAATCATGAAAATTTTTAGTTTCCACTTATTTTCCGTTGCATACCAAAATATTATCAAATTTCAACTTCGGTCTGCACGTTTGTCACGAACTGTTCACACAAATAATTTAACACCCTCTAAATTTCAAGAATTTTTTCTATTAATTTTGGATATTGCAATAGGTTTTGAGGTAAAGTAAAAAGTTTACTTAAGTTTACTTTTTATAATAGAAAGTATTTTAACTTAATCCTATGGAAATATCATCCAAAATTAATAGAAAAATTTCATAAAGTTTAGAAACATGTTACATGTTGGAGGGGTAAATTTCATAATGATTTGGCAAGTGAAGGAAAATAGCTAGAAATTCAAAACTTTCTTGATTTGTAGGGATAATTATGTAATTTTGGAAGACAAGAATAAGGACCCTTTTAATTGGCTTTATTTTAAGAAATAGCCAAAAAAATTGAAAAAATTAATTATTTTTTTATTTGTGACCTTTTTACAGGGTGAGCTAAAATGATTGTGGTTTGCTATCGAGGTTGGTACAACTGAAAATTTATAAGAAAAACCCCGAGTACTTACTTCAATATTTAATCATAACCATGTATATGTATTTTTTCTAATTTTTACAAATCCCTAATTCTTCAACAAATATCAGATGTTGAAAGTGAAATGTTGAAATGATGAATCTGAACTTCATTTTTGAGGTAGATGCTAAATGCTAACATAAAATAAAGATTTACGCAAAGTAGTCTTGATAAAAACTAATCTTTATGATACATAAGCAGAGGTGGGTAGTATTTGAAATAAAAGTAATTGAAATAGTATTTGAAATACTTTTAGTATTTTGTATTTGAACAAATTTCCTAAAAAGTATTTTGTATTTTATATTTTCAAGTACCAAATTGTATTTCAATTACTTTTTAGGTTTTTAAAATCAATCTTTTGTATTACACATTTTGATCCAACCTTTTATAGATATTGAATCTTTAGTATATACATATTATGACAAATTGTTAGAATTTTCTTCCTTATTGCATTTTAAATTTATTAATTATTGTCAACTATTTATTGTTTTGATCGAAAATGTTACTTTACATCGGTGTTAACTTACAGTAAATGAGTAAATAAGTGTTCAAAATAGCATTTTTTATATAATATGACGACATTCGAAATTAACAGCTCTGTTACCAACATTTTTGTTCAGAATGGCACCAATTAAATGTTATTTTACATTAAATTTAACCTTAATATTTATTTCAAATAAAAAAGTATTTCAATTACAAAGTATTTGAAATACTTTATAACTAAGTATTTTGGTCAAAGTATTTTAAATTAATCCAAAAATTAAAGTATATTATATTTCAAATACTTAAAAAAAAATATTTTGCCCACCTCTGTATATAAGGCACAATAACTAAATACAAAATTTGAAGAATTAACACAACGGTAAAAATTCGACTCACGTCTCTGCTTTTGTATAGTATAGTTCAGTATAGTTACTTTGTTATAATTTTGACATGATTTTATGTTACTATCAACTTGAAGGGAATTAAAATTCCCCAGAATTTTAGTCGGGAAAATTGAATTGACCCCAGTCATTTTAGTTCATCCTGTATAAAAATTTAAAATAAAACGTCCCCTAATAAGTCTACCTCTTTTTTGGAACTAGTATGTGTTGGTCAAGGGTGGATATCTCGCATATAAAAACTTTTGCCCCTATGTTTCACGGGAAATCTACACGATGGCGTAGTTTTATTACTTTTTTAGGCAACTTTATTTACAATCCTTTATACTTCCCCATAATCCAAAAATATAAAATAAACTCTTACGATGATTTGGATAAATTATTCAAGTACCTACTAAAAAGTAAAGAGGAAATATCTGATTTATTTTGAAATGTTACTTTACTTTTCATCATACAGGGTGAGCTAAAATGATTGTGGTCAATTCAAATTTCCCGCCTAAAAATCTGGGGAATTTGTTTGGTTCTAGTTCATAGTAACACAAAATCATGTCAAAATCAAAACAAAGTAACTAGACTTCATAAAAGGCGTAGGTGTAATTTTTACCGTTGTGTCAAAACTTCAGATTTTTGAATTTCATTATTGTGGCTTCTATTTCATAAACGTTAATTTTTATCAAAATTAATTTGCGTAAATCTTTGTCTTGTGTTAGCATCTGCGTCCAAAATGAAGAAAAGCATTTTCAATATTTGACATTTGCTGTGAAATTGTAGATTTTGGAAAAAAAATTGTTACGCCATTGGATTACTAGGAGATTTTCTTTTTAAAATTTCAGTTATAACCTGTGTATTTGGTTGCCTACATATCAAACCACAATCATTTTAGCTCACCCTGTAAATACTTTTCATTAGTTTAAAAATATTTATAGCAATCTATGGAAGCAAATGTCACCGTCATACTTCTGTTTGTGCATAGAACATCTTGGTATTTATTAATTTTATTTAAAAAATGTTGTGGATGTTTTAAAAGAAATCAGCCCGATATGATGAAGGATGAAATAAGTAGCATTTGAATATATTTCTTTACCAACTACTTTTAACTGAAACACATGTTACATAAAATTTCCAGAAAATCCCGTACACTTGCTGCTACTTCATACTCAAAACAGTATTCATGAAAATTATTTGGTAAACGTATCAAAAAAATGATAGCTATTAATTGATTGAGCTACAAATGGTAACAAGAATTGTGTAAATCTCCCAACCGAGAAGAATTTTCAACCAGTTATGAAATATGATTATAAAAATTGCAAAGACAGTATACCGTATGATGTATTATTGTAAATTGTAAATATTTTGTAAAGAAGTATTTTATTTTTTCCATTGATGGGAATCTTATTGCATGTTTCTTCCAACCACATACCACATACTTGCACAATTTCGGAAAAAAGTTGATATATATTTTCTATAATTTCTTGAATTAGAAAGGTTTGGACTCGAAAAGTATTTAAACAGTTGGTTAATAAAATTCTGCCCATAGATTTAAAAAAAATATTTTAGTGAATTTTAGTTTTTATACTTTTATTGTTTATTAACTTAGTAATAAATGGAGTATTTTAAAGCCAATGTTTTCTTTTATTTTAATTGTCCATTAAAATACAATTAAATCCTAAAATTGGTGAATTTTTATTTAGTTTTTTTCTATTTGGCTTGACTTGAAAATAATTTATTCACCTAAACTTATTTTTTTGGTATTATTTTTGTTAAAAATTTACCAATTTTTAATATAATTAAACAAATACAATGAAATCTTCTATTTTATTACGATTATAAATACTGCTTTGAAGTTAAAAATCACCGAAAATCGTCCATTACAAAAAACTTCGGCTACCCCTATCCCGCCGATCCAATTCGTACATAAAATTCGAAAGGTATCGAAGTTTTTTGCTTACAGAATACCAATTTGTTTGCTTTCGTTTAGCGACGGAAAATGACGACGTGGCGACGAGTAAACAATGACGTAGCGAATCCCACCTATGATCTCCGAAATAGAGAATTTATGTCATTTAACTTTTTATTATTTGTAAGCATAGATACTTGTAAGTTTAAAATCAAAATTTATTCTTCAAGTGAATATAAAAAAAAATTTGAACAAATTAAAAAATCTTGTAGATTGTACAACAGTTTATTTCTAGATTTTTATAGCAAAATATTAAGAGTAAGCCATAAAATTTCAGTCAGTCAGTTTCTGGCAAAGGCAAAGGTCATTTTTTATATTCTATAAGAATTAAGATTATTCTTTTAGATTCTTTCATAATAAAACATGTTCCAGCATTTATTAGTGAATTTGCAATTGCTCAATTTCTGATACAACAATATCATTATTACGGGAAAGTTACAATACCTAAATAAATTCAAGAAAAATATATGCTTTGAAATATTATTTTTAATCCTTTCAAAATTTTACATGATTAATAAACACCTCATTTTAGAACCAATCAAAATACGATATTTGATTTGTCTTGTCCAATAATATGACGTTTATACTGAAAAATGTCAGAGATGACATATTACAGCGACAAAAAGCTTTGTATGAGCGAAAATCGACAACATCCGAAAGAAACTCAACCTCTTATTTATTTACCCCCGAAAAAATCAACTAAATTTAATTTGAGTCTATCTCATTTTGTGATCCACTCATTCATTTTAGTTCCTATAAAACGGCACACTTCTTAGGAGGAGCCACTATTCGTTTTGGTTTTATGTTTTTCCTTGATAAATCTTTCTTATACTATTCTTTTCTCTGCTTCATACAATATGCTTAAATTGTTATAAAAACCGCTGTTACTCC
This sequence comes from Stenus bimaculatus, assembly GCA_963971135.1. Lineage (NCBI taxonomy): Eukaryota > Metazoa > Arthropoda > Insecta > Coleoptera > Staphylinidae > Stenus > Stenus bimaculatus. The sequence goes on from OZ020187.1 coordinate 16,351,356, forward strand.
AAAACTATAAATTACTTTTTTTAGTTTTTTGACGGTACCATCTACTACGAATGGTACACCCAGTATAGGTACTTATTTGGAATTTCCGGACACAAGTGAAGTTTTTTCATAATTAAAGTTAGATGTGAATATATTTAACACAATATACGTATCAAAACGAAGTTTTGTTAAAACATTAAAGATTTGTTCTTTTTGTTGTCTGAATTACTTGAGCATATTTCTATATTTTCTCCAAATCAACTAAAAAATTATAGGTTTTTCTATGCATATTTTTTAGAAAATGTTTTTAAATTTTTCTTAAAATCCATGGAAATGAATTTGTTAATACATGAATAGTAAAAATTTTAATTTCCTTGACTATTATTTGGTTTATCCAATAGAGAGAAACTTTTATTGGTAGTTTTAAACATAGACTCAAACCTCCTTATCACAATTCAGATGTAAATTAAAGTTAGTCATTATTAAAATTTTGTTTTCGAAGAGAACCACTTTCATTCGTGAAAATTTGATAAAAAAATATGAAAACGAAAAGTGTCTTACAATAAAAAAAAGTGATCCTCATTGAAAGGAAGTAATATTTAATTTTTAATAATGCCTATAAAACAATGCAGATCCTTCAACAAGAATGTTACTAATGATTTACAATAAGCTGTTCTTTTAGACGTAATCTTCTTGTAGCAAATAAATTTTAATAACCCAATGATCCCTTAAAAAAGCAAACCTCTTTAATGAGGACTTATCAAGCAATTTTGAATAATTCCTATAAAAATCGACAATAAATTTGATTAAAAAAGCTTCTAATCTTAGTTAGGATAATAAAAAATAGAAAACACTATCCGCTGCTGTGCACAGGTGTTTTTATTGTTCTACTTGAGATTAAAAGTTTTTTGGATCAAATAAGTTAATTAAGGAAAAAACGATCCTAGATGAAACGACAAAAACACAATAAAATTTTATAAACATAAAAACAATGTTCTCAAATACTTACGTAATTAAAATAATACCTAGAAAATGGTTTACTAAATAAGATCTGTTAAATTTTAAGTGTTCTAAACATGATTTTTATTAAAAAGGAGATAATTTCTACAATTAATAATATTGAAGGTAAGAAGCACTTAAAATAAGACAATTACAAATGATATCTAGATTTATAAGGGAAGAATTATTGACTTTTTTTTGTAATTTTCAATACCATAGAATTTCCGAGAGATCTATTATTATATTCATCTCAATTATTATTATTGAAAAATAGAGAATAGTGAGCAAACTGTATAAGTTAATCACGAATTTAAAAATTGAGCACCGGTAGGCGACGGTCCCAATCAAACGTAGTTTTCTTCAGCTCTGTTTTGTTATGATTTTTTAACACTTTTAATGTTTTTTCTTCCTTTATTTTTTTTGCAAAATTACATTTTAGTTTTCTTTAAAACAGAATTTACAGTAGTTTGGGTGTGTTACTGATGAAAACCTCTAATAAGTGCCTCTTTTTTTACAGATTGTTATGATCAAATATTGCTTTTTATATTGATGAATATTTACCCAAAATTTATTAATCAATATATCTATTTGTTCTGTAACCGGACTTAAAAAATCTTCACAGAAAAATTAACTTTCGTTACTGACTTAATCACGTTTTTTATACAGGGTGATTCATTTAACTTTAGACAAATAAATAAATATGTTTCAAACTAAATGATTTAAAAACAGTTTTGAAAAAAAAATTTAAAATATTGGTTTAAGGAGGAAAAAATAAAGAATTTTTGTTTTATGTCAAAAAAAGATTTTTATAGGAACTTTTGAAATTAAAAACCTGACAAAATGATTTAGGCAAAAGATATTTGTTTTTTTTGAGTAAATTTTAAAAAAGTTTTTATTTGAAAAAAAAACTTTAATTTGAAACTTTTTCTCAATTCCTTTCATTTTTTCATATATTTATTTGTCTCAAGTTATACAGGGTGATTGCAAATTAAACCGCATCCTCTTAAGGGCAGATTCCCTTCATGAAAATAGAAAGAAAAGTTCGTTATAAAAATTCACGTAATTATTACTGTTAATTTTAAATTAAAAAAAAAATAAAATGTGAAGTTATAAAAAATTCGATTTAAATGACAACATATGGTCTTTCAAAATTCTTCATAATAAAGAAGTTGAAGTCCCCACTTTGTCTCTTCATATCTCGGCCAATTATATTTTTAACTATTTTTCTGAGAATCCGTGAAGGGGACACCGTTTATAGCTTTTTTCAAAAATGTGAAAATGTTTGAATTAACAACAGTGAATTTATATGTTTATACTTAAATATAATAAATTTCATAACGAATAATTCGTTATATAAAATAAGTTCTTACAGAAGTGCGATAACGCTAGAAAATGTTCATACATAATACAAATATGTATTATTTTTTTATTGGGATCCGTAATTTGGTCGAAAGTAAAGAATTTATTGAAGACGTTTTTATTTCTATTTCTGGCTATAGGCAGGAAATGAATTTAATTTTACTTTCTAAATAAATCACCTGGTCTATTTTTATATTTACAAATCATAAAACATCATCAATGATTTTACTTAGATTAATATTCATTAGTACCAATGGTTTTGTTTATAAACAAAAATAGATTTAAATGACTAAAACAAAAAATAACTACCCAACACTCTTTAAACGATGTTTCAAAGAGATTGGTGGAATTGTTGGTGCAAAAGACCAAAAAAGAAGATTAATTTTGAATTTTAGAGAAGTTTCTCAGGCGTTGATTACTTCGAAAGGGGGAAAATCCTACTTTATTAACATTGTCTAATTTTATACCTTAAATTACAATTTTGTTTTCAAAATTATGGGTCGATAAAATAACTATGGAAACCTTCCATTATAACGCATTATTATCTAGTAAATCCTAAAATTTCAGTAAGGAGTTATATAATTTGCTTATTAATATTTATATTTGTTCATAACATTTACAAAATTATAAATTAAAAATAAATTAATTTAAAGAAAATACTCTAATGGAAAAACTATAAATATTAGATCGATTTGAAGCTTTCGGTGAACCCTGTATGATTTATAATGTATAACTGATTTACTTCGGAAATGTACAAATTTCACCATAGACTCAACTAACTGAAAAATTAGTTTAGCTAGTTGAAGCCTGTGAAGTGTCACAGAAGACTGTACATACTTTATTGACGTTTCAAGAAATTTTAAATTTTCCCCGTTAATACTATTTTAGGTTTCAATTTGTTTAGAAAACTTTAACCGTTATTTCTAGTTAACCCAAAGATATTATTTTTATACTGTAAGTAATCCAATAGTAGTGAATTTTTCTTGAAATTATTAATAAACAAATGCCATTTTCAAATTTTAATATTATAATCCCAAAACTTAAATTTTTTACTTGTGAGATTTACTTTGTCACTTGCGATTTGTGATCGTATAAATTAATTTCCACTCAAAATTAATCGCTCTTCTAATACTGAAAGAGGAAATATGCACTTTATACATAATGGATAAGATAAAACGAAATGCACGTGTAATTAATTAGTTAAAATATAATTTTACAAAAATACTCCGATAGGACAAAGTTATTTTGGAAATGCACACTTGATTTTTTTCTTAAGCAAAAATTAGCTAAGTATCGTAAATAATCTTATAGTGTAAGTGGTACTGATATTTTGTTGAAAAGATCTTAGGACTCTTTAATGTATTTAATAATTGATATTACAATTATACACTCACCGGCACAAAATTCGATCCATGCGATTTATTTGATTTTACTCATTTAATTTTGACCTTATGTAATGTAATGTTTAATTATCATATAAATATGAAATTATGCACATTTTTATACAATATTTTGAATAAAAGATTTCTTTTAAATCCAACAATTGAATGTTAATACAATTGTTATGAATTTTTAAGAATTTTTAAAGTGTAGTTCTTTTAAAATTTTCAACAGTAACGTTCCTAATAGGATCGAGTAAAGTTAAAATTAAAGCTAAAGTCTTCCTTAAACTAAAAAAATGGTTTTAAGCCCAACTGATAGTGCCAGAGCTATTGCTCTTATCCAAGATTGGCGGTCACAGTACTACGCAGCTCGGGTTCTTGGCGTTTCAAGATGTAGTGTCCAAAGAGCTGTAGAACGTTTTAATTAAACTGGAAATTATTCTAGAAGAGTTGGATCAGGCAGACTACGGTGTACAACTACTCAAGATGATCATTTTCTTAGATTAAGAATCTTGCGAAATAGAGACACTACTGCAATTACAGAACGGAATGAGTTGGAACATGTACGGGGAGTAGCAGTAAATGAAAGAACCGTCAGAAGAAGGTTACAGGAACATGGATTACATGCTAGAAGACCCGCAAATGGCCCACAATTGACCAGGGAACATCGGGTAGAACGTCTACGCTTTGGTCGTGAACACCAAAACTGGGGTGATCCGGAATGGAGCAATATCCTTTTCACGCATGAGTCAAGATTTTGTCTCAGATCTCCGGATGGACATCAACGAGTATGGCGAAGGACTGGCGAAAGGTGTGCCCAGTGCAATATTGTACCAAGATTGAATTTTGGTGGTGGCTCGATCATGGTGTGGGCTCGGTATTAACATGAACGCTTGTACAGACCTGGTAATTGTAAATGGAGGAGCAATGATTGCAGACAGATATATTACTGATATTCTGGATCCACATGTTGTACCTTTTGCTCCGTTTGTTGGCAATAATTTCATGCTAATGCATGATATTGCTCGTCCTCATGTTGCTCGCATCGTCAACGAGTACTTGAATGAAGTCCAAATCAATAGTATGATTTGGCCTGCCAGAAGCAGTTTTGCAAGAATGGGAAGAAATTCCTCTTGATACTATTCAAACGCTTATTGAGGGCATGCCAAGAAGAATTGAAGACGTAATTAGAGCCCGAGGAAGCAATACACAATACACGATACTAATTTTGTTGATGCTGTATAATTTTCTGAGATATTTTCGTTTTTTGTCTTGGAAATAATTAAGAAATTTGCCATTATTTTCATTATTTTTGAAAATAAATGTTACCTTTGGTTATAATGCATTATTATTGTTCTACGTACCCTCTTAAATAATTATATAAGTGAAAATAAAATATTATGAATACAAACAAAAAGTAATAAATGAGTAAAACCAAATAAATTGCATGGATCGAATTTTGTGCCGGTGAGTGTATTTATTATAATTAATTTTTGGTTATAATATCCTGGAATTCTGTGAATAAAAAGACTGTATTTGTTGATATACGTCATCAAACAAAGTAAAGTAACCGAGGATTTTCTGGAGCAGGTACATTTAGGTGCAATTTGGGGAGCGTTTTGCCAATTCCTCTTTAAAATGAGCATTTATGTACAATCTACTCAGCCGCAAGGTAGCATATAACAGAAATAAATTAGCTAATATGACGCTTAATATTCTTCCACCATTTTTCTTCATAATATTCGAATGACTTATATTATTCAGATTTTCAGTAGGTCTTTCCAATAATATAAGCATCATCAATTACTCCATTACTTTCAAATTGGAGCCTTGAACTTACTATGACAAGGGGTGATTTTATCATTAGATTATTATATTGCAAAAGAAATATTTTTTTATAAAAATAAAGTCAATCATTTCTTGTTTTTATTTTAAAGAATTAATTTGTGAACTTTATTATAAAAGAAAAATATCTTTTTAATTAACTGATACAATTAATATTTTAAATTTCTTTGTGAAGAAGTATTTTTTGTTTTCGTCCTGATAAATTGATGCTTAGCTATACTGACACAAAATTAATTACGATTTGAAAATCAACAATAAGATGTTATCAAGTAGGTAAAGGGGAATATTTCCAGGATTTAATTTAATTTTATATTATTTGCATTGCCTTTAAGACTAGAACATTAAGCAAGCGAGAGTAAAACTTTTGTTTAAGTATTTTAATTATTTTTCTTAGCAATCAAATTAAAATTTAATTAGAAAGTATTCGTTTCCTTCGCAACAACTTCTCCTAAACCTAGCAAAATTCATAATATGTTTATTAAGGTTATTAAATAAGAAATGTTGAGCTAGGAACACTAAAAAATTAAAAATATGTGCATACATATTTATATTTTGACTAGTAGAGTGAATACGTAAAGAAAAATTTGGGCACATCTCTTTATTGAAAAAGCTTATGCTGTTGTTAAAATTTGTCAATATTTGCAAATATATTTATTTTAGTCTTATACATTTATAAATTAAAAATACTTATTTTAATTTTTTAGATTAACTTTGCTGAAAACTCAGAAAATCCCATTGAATTCAACCTTGAATAAAATAACTTTGAAAAGAACCGGTGATAAATTTATTGAAGCTCATATAGTGTTGCGATTTAAAATATTCTATTGGAAGCAGTAAAACTTTTATTCCTTATTAAATTGCAAAAAAGAGAGCATCGTTTATTCACTCGCTTGCGACTATTCACCTTATATGCAAATAAATATACAGGGTGTTACTTAAACACCTCAAAATTCCCTGAATTTAAACTATACTATAAATATAATATTTTTTTTGTACGAATTAAGTTTTATACCAGGCTAATTCTTTATTATTTCCTTGGATGTAATTCAATATGAATAAAAATGAATTTATACTCTAACTCTAAAGAATCTACTCATGAGCATAAAGTGGGAGTTTATACTCCATTTCATTTGAATAAAAGTGAGTAAGCTTGAAGAAGTACATGCTTCTTTAAATTAAAAATAGATGCTCTTATTCAGTTTAAATTCGAAAATTTATGATTATATTTCGTTTTTGTTGACCACTTCTTCTAGTATTTTTCACTTCTTGAAGATGCGGAACCTCGACATCTTCTAGTGATCATGAGTGGAACTTCTATTGGATCTATTTCGTCTTTTGATTTTTTTTGCTAGATTGTGCAAAATGAAGGAGGACATGATAAGTCTTGGAACTATTTCTACAGACACCCAAACCTTATATTGTAAAATTGGAAACATTTGTTTAAATTGACAAAAACATCTTTCAATTATTACTCTTTCTTTTGTAAATAGTCTATTGTATGATTGCGCCTGCGGTGTGTTTGGGTTTCTAAAAGGTATTATTAGCCGCTGCGTTATCTCATATCATTCATATCCTAAAAGTGGTTGTATACCGTTTCATCGCCAATACTCTTTCATCGACAGACCGTTTCACCGACACGACCGTTTCATCGACACAGACGTTTTATCGACATGGCCAATTCATCGACACAGACGTTTCATCGACATTACCTTTTCATAGACAACCATTTCATCGATAAACCTTTTCTTCGACAAGGACGTTTCATCGACACTACTTTTTCATAGACACAGACGTTTCATCGACAACTATTTCATCGACACTACCTTTTCATCGACAATCGTCGTCGAATTAACGGTTTTCGATGAAAAGCTAATGTCGATGAAACATCCTTGTCGAAGAAAGGGTTTGTCGATGAAAAGGTAATAACGAAAAAACGGTTGTTGATGAAAAGGTAATGTCGATAAAACGTCCTTGTCGATGAAAAAGTAGAGTAGATGAAACGTCCTTATCGAAGAAAAGGTTTGTCGATGAAAAGTTAGTGTCGATGTAACGGTTGTCGATGAAAAGGTAATGTTGATGAAACGTCTGTGTTGATGAAATAGTAGTGTCGATGAAACGTCCTTGTCGAAGAAAAGGTTTGTCGATGAAAAGGTAGTGTCGATGAAATGATTGTCGATGGAAAGGTAATGTCGATGAATTGGCCATGTCGATAAAATGTCTGTATCGATGAAACGGTCGATGAAACCGTTGTCGACGAAAAAGTAGTGTCGATGAATTGGTATCACGCCCCTAAAAGTAATCCTTGGTTATTATCAAAATTATCTCTAACTTATAAATCTCTGAGTCTGACCAAATTCTAGATTCATGTCTTCATGACCATAGTCATGAAGCATCTATGCTTGTAAATCATTCATCGGAATTTCAAGTAGCTTTTATATTAATACTAATAGGATACGCTTTTAGATTAGTGAAATTGATTTTTTTTTAATTTGGTAAATTCGTTTTCTTATGCCATATAACAATTTCAAATTTTTATTTTCATAAATAAAGAAGTTGCAGGGGTGGCCCTAGTTTCGTGGACACCCGGTATATTAATCATCATGAAACGATGATTTTTTTATTCTTATGTGAGTACATTCGATAACACCCATACGTCTAGGAAAATTATACTGTCTTTGCAAATCTTCTTTGGTTCTCATTATATCTTCAGCATTGACTGAAAATTTTACTCAGTGATCATTTTTTAAAGAATTTTATTCATAGCCGTTTATAAATTTTAGGAGACAGAAGTTTGATGAATCCCAACATCTTCTCCGACTCCTGCTTGTAAACAGGGATCTCCTACATATTTTAAAAAGACTTTAATTTTATCAACATTGGGCAATGCACCACCCCTTCTTTCCATTCCACATTTTCCTAGTAAAATCTATATAAAACTTTTTGGTCACGGCCACAGGTAGTTCTTCTGGGATTATAATATTTTTTCGGAATGCAAATTATACATGAACCATGAACTTCCCCATTACTGAATTAAAAAATACAAATGAGTCTGCTGTACTCCAGACTCAAATCAAGTTCACCAATCAATATGTAAATCAAAATCATGTATTCTAACTGATGGTTCTCATTTTAAACAATTATTGTACATTGTACCTATTGACATTTTTGTTAATATTTTATTAAAATATTGTATTTTTAAAATCTTTCTTTCCTGTACCTCCGAAACGATGCATTTTTGATAAATCTAAAAGGTTATAAGGTTTTTAAAAATGACCCAAGGAAGTACCTAAGTACCCTTTTACCTTTTTACCAATTTTTTGTGATTTCGACTAGGTACCTTTTGACAAAAGTATCTGATCCAAGCGAGGAAAAAATTTACCCATTTTATTTATAATTTACATAAAAGCCAATTATTTCATGATCTTATCTTACAAAACTAATAAAATTCGCCAAGAGAGCATTTGGGTTACCAAAACCAATAATTTCTTGACAACGATATTAAAAGGTACATTTGATATGATTCAAAAAACTTTGTTATATCTTCAAATAACTGATATATTTGGTGAAAATTAAAAAAAAGATCTTATTAAATTTAAGTCACCATCATCTTCTAGAGGACCGTATTTGTTATTTCCCTCCTAGGCGCCAACACTGAGATTATTTCTGTTCTAAGAAGGGCTAAATGCTAAATTTTAAAATTTATTGTCGGTATCGGTGCTTGACATTTAAAAAAAATTAATAATTAATATTTTTCCTATTATGGGTTTAATATTCTGTCAAACTAACAATCGCGGGCCAAAATTTCTGAATTCGCTTCTGAAGAATTCAACGACCAACCAAATTCGTTCCTCCATGTGACACTTTGTTGTCAGTTACTCTATCTTAAAACTGAATGGAGTATAGTTTTTAAAATAATTTATTTTTTTAGATTTCTTAGTATGCAAAAAATGATTGTCCAAAAAGGAACAACAAGTTTAAAATAACTTTCACCAATAAAGAAAAGTTCAAAAACCTGTGGTCTCTTTTTGGTCACCAAACCAATTTTCTGCATAGACACGACCGAACTGTCTCCCAAAAACTAAAACTTACCTCCTCACCAAAAAGGTTAGAACCGAATTGAGTCCCGCGAAGGTCAGATAGAGGTAAGAGTGCCGAATAGCGCATTCCCATGCAAATTCAGTGGCTATAAAGCTTTAGTAAAATTTCTATTTATTAGCAAAAATATAACTAAATATTTCACAACACAATAACCTCACCAAATTACAATGTATATTTTAAAATTTTTTCCGCATCAAAACGTAACAAATTCTACCCAAACCTAACCTAACCCGACCACCACAGAGTGTATTTTAAAAAACAATAACCCAACCGAATCACCTGAAATTACGGGAGACAAGCCGGTCCATGGCGGGAGACAATCCGGTCCCTTTTAAAACTACCTGAAATTACAGGAGACAGTTCGGTTCGTTCCTTCTGCATAAACTAATAACAACGTAACTACACATATTTATCTATCAATTTCCAATATCTATTACTTTTATAAAATTATGTATCTATAAAAAATATAAACATATAGTACAATATAGTTTGTTGCAAAAGAATAAAAGAATGTAGTCTTTTGAATTAAATTATATTTAAATAATATAAGCTTGTGTACTTTATAATATTTAAGTATCTTTGATTTTTATTATTGAAACCCAAATATAAAACCCAGGATAGAGTAGGCAACGTCGCAAGCGTGTTTTTTAGTTTTCATCTTTGACCTTTCACAGACTGATAGTCTATTCTAGAATCGCTGAAACCTACCTAGTCGAAGCCCAAACTTTAGTTTGCTTCAAGCTTTGCCTAATCCTCAGGATTAATCATGCTCCAACCTTTGACCATAACATATACATTATAAATTTATTAGATAAAATTTAATCTCTGCCTTATAAGCCGTTCTATAAAAACAACCAAAAACCAAATCTTGATTTGCTTCTTTAAAGAACTGTTTTTCTTGCGATTAATAAGGAAATTTTAATCATCCTAATACAATGCAGTTTATAATCGAATTCAAAACTGGTAATCCATACATTTTGATAAATTGTAAATTTTTATTTACTGGTTGAATATACTTGTCGTTGCAATTTATGTGTTAAGTGTAAATCCACTTAAAAGAGGATTTAAAAAAATCCGGTTAGTGGTCGATTAAGGCATGTGAGGTACATTATAATCCGACTTAACCGAGAACAAAAAGAAATCCCCAAAACACATCCACAGGTCGCTTCCAATGATATAATCGAAGTGGTTTAAAAATAAACGACTCAAAGGAGCGGTTTGTTTAAATTCTTTTACCTTAAGCAATTTATTATTGATATATGTTTCCATTTTTACTCAACTCAACAGAAGATTATATTGTGCAAATCTAAATGTAAAATCCCTAAATGTAAAAATTTGTTCTGTAAAAATTTATTCAATATTGTGAATATTAATTACATATTTAAAACAATTTTATAAAAGTTTCTAGAGTTATTTGCATATTTTTATTATTGTTAGGGATAGCTTAATGTAAATTAAATCCCCCGTGTGGCTGTGAAGTTTCCCATTTGGAATTAAATCAGTTATTTTACACCCACGATACATAATACATAAATAACTATTGCTACAACAAAAGGGTTATAAACTTCATGAAAGCAAATATTACTAACCTACGAGTATTCCTGCTCAAGCCACCTGAAAACAAACCGACAATAATAATTCTCTACGTACTAAAATGACAAATGTTTGAAGTAAGTATTATAACGTATTTACCTAAAAACTAAATTAAAGTGGTATTTACTCATTAAACAGATTAATTAACAAAAACTTCTTCATCAATTATCTATAATCTATAACAACAAAAATTCACATTTTGGGTGTAACATGAAAACTTTTAACTGATTATGTTAGGAACAAGGTTTAGTACAGTATTTAGCACAGTAGACCTGATATTACAATATTTTAGATATAGACAGTTTTTATGAATTGATATATTATCTTTTGGTTTTCTTCTGTATTTTGCTTCAGGTCCCGTTTAAATACCGAACAGTAGTAGTCCACCAGCATACTTGAGCTCCACTTGGCCTGGTATCGTTTTTCTTTTGTGGAAATATCCTAATGGAATATTTCACAGTGGTCATCGCAAATGGCGCCTAAATGTTTAGAAAACAAGTCAAAATAACAATGAAGTAAGTTTATTTTTAAAAACATGTTGATCTGTAATTTTAGATAAAATTTTAGGTCACTTCCATGGAAGATTCCCAAGCTGGTTTTTCCAGATCACTAAGTTTTTCATTATATATTTCATCCCTCATCAATTGCCTGATTTGTGGACCTACAAACATACCCTCTTTAATCTTGGTATCACAGGTTTTGGTATCAGTAGATCATTTTTAACATTTTGTTGTCCCAGAGAAATGGATTATCTTTTGGGCCAGTCTTTCTTAATATAGTGATTTTTTTTGTCCCTTGTATCCCATTCACAAATAAAACAACATAATTTTGTTTACCCAAGCTGTAATCCTAAGAGAAGCGCAATAACTTTTAAATCTGCATAAATTCTCCATTTGTATTCGTCATATTGAAATTTTTTCGAAATTTCATATTTTCATGTTGGCAGAATGACCTATCGGCAAGTTCATTTCTGTTATCTAAAAGAACAGCCTTTACGAGGATCTTCCTAGACTCCCGCGATAAATTTTCCGTTGGAGATAATAACAAGGAATAGAAAATCCATCCCACTTTTCTGGAGCTTCTTTGCAAATTATGACCACATAACTTATACTTAATGCGAATCCAGAGAGGGCGCGCGAGTTTGGGAGGAAAAATTGTCAAAAATCATGAAATCGAGCATTAGTCATAACTCAAGTTTCCTTCGTTAGATTTTCAATTTTTTTTCAGATTTATTATCTAAATTGATTAGGCTACATTCTGCCAGAGAGTTACCTTCTGTCACCTCGCACAAAATTATTTAGAGGGGTCTAAAGTTAAGGTACTTTTAGATTATTATATTTTTTTGTATCTTCCTCAATTTTTTTTCCTTCTGACAAAAATTAAAGAAATGACTTCTAAATCATCTACAAAAAAATGATACAAAAATGTTGTTCGTACTAGCTTTTATGACTGCAGAACTAAACCACTATATTTTCCGTTTAGGAAATTGCTCTTAAACTGATTTTTGAAGCATCAATAAATAAACGCCATTCTTTTGTTTTGTATTCTACAAACGCATTCATTATAGTAGAAACATTATTACAAAATACCAGATCATTATATTGTGAAAAGAATCTTTTTAGCTCTTTGTCTCGCTGCCAAAAGTAAAATATTTTTGTTCTTGGTTGAAACGAATTCCATGCCTTTAATCGAGATACCAAAAGTTCTTCCAGCTGCTTGGACAAATTTAAATGAGGAACCGAATGATTAAGATCTTCTTGAGGTATAGGATATGGCCCGTTAGATTAGGAAGCTTCTTGAAAATCAAGATTTAACATTATGTCATCTTCTCCCTCTTATTCTACAAACACATTGGAGCTTTGAGTTGGTTCTGGTATCTTTAGTAATTCTTCGCTGTGCGGGATAGGTTTTTTAGCAGATGGCACGACAGGAAAATTAACTTTTTTTAGTTTTTATTGTAATACCTTATGTATCAGTAAAATAACAATTTGATGAATGGTGCCATTCAAATCATAGGAATTCCGAAAGACATAAATCGAGATCTTTTTCCCATCCAGTAACAAGCCCCACACAACTATTATAACAGATGTGAGAAACACATGTCCTTTGTTTTGGTGTCTTACAGGTAAACCAAAATAAAGTTCATATAAATGTTTTTCTAATAACGTGAAGTTTCTTCGTTGAGTTTTAGAAGTAATTTCACCATAAATGTAACAAAACATGCCATGGTAATTGTGAAGTTTCTGGACATTACAAGAATCACTTAACTTGTCAATCATAAGACACAACCATTCACTAGGTGTTAACTTCTTAAATGAACAAATCTAGGTCTTGCCCCACTTCCTTATATACTCACAAATTAGAACAATCTGGAATATAACACACTCCTGAAGGTCTTAGAAGAATAATGATCTACATTCTAGAACATTCTAGCGTATTCCATTCGTTCACAATAACCTTTCAGAAGGTTTAATTAGAAATCGATAAACATACATTTTTACCGGTAATAAAAAAACCAAACCTGATGGAATCAAAATAAATTTGGTTTTATAATGAGGGTAGATAGGTATTTTGCAATTGGTAACCACTTTTCTTATTACAAAATTTTGTTGACCAGTGTATTTAGTCCAAAGTAATATGATTCGAAAGATCGAACATTTCGAAATATATATAAATACATGGTATCTCGTTTGTGATGGATAAAAGTTTAGGATTCGAAACTGAATCAAATTATATCGTCAAGAGGAAGTGTTTATCTTTATTAGATTTGGTGTTTTGAATTTAGGTCATCGATTTTTTTTACATCGCTAATAACAATTTAATGAATCTACGTTATCAGTAGAAAGCCAAAACCCTCTCTTTCGATTGATAAAAATTGTAATTCAAAAATCGTCAAACAAACTGTTGAAAAAAGAAATACCAAAAAAAAAAAACAACTGATATGTCTAAAACTATGTACATTATTATCCCTACATAACATGAGGCTTTTAAATTCCTGGCATTTTTCGACTATAAAAGTTAATATTCGATCTACTTTTTAACCCCGAAGTTTAATCCACTACGGTTTTTCGCATTTGGTGATTATTTAAAAATAAAAGGAAAGGCTCATGATGAAATGGTTTATCATTAATTTATGGGAAATATTCAGGTTTTTTTGATGTTTACAAAAACTGTTTTCAACTTTACAGTATTAGGGTCAATCCAATCAATAATTTAAAGTACTTAATTATTTTGGGACTTCTCTAGTTTAACATTACAAATGTATAAAGTTCAAAGTTTAATATTGATGGAAATTATCAGAAATTATTAATACTTTTTAGAAGTTATTTTAGTTTCATATTTACTACATATTAAAAAAAACAGTTCGTGAATAATATATTATACATTGGAAAACTAAACAGTTCTTGACTAATTTGTAACTTAAAAATTTGCTATAGGAAGTTTGTCTATTAATCTCTTTAAAACCTAAAACCTTTTAAAATAATGTTGGAAAAATTTACATACAAATTGTATTAGTTTTATCCTCAAAACCCAAATCCCAGTACGCTTAAAATAAATAATTTAAACGATACACGAAGCTTATTAAAATTCGTGAAGCATAGAAAAATGAAAATCAAAAATTTTAAGTAGTCACGAAATAGCAAAAAAAGAATCGGTATTTATTAAAAATATCCAGGAGAGTAAACAAGCAATAAACGAAATAAAATAGAATAAAAGGAGAGCAACAAGCTCCAGGGAAATTACAATTGCCTGAACGAGTTTCCGTATTGAATTACAAAACGGCGTCATATATTGGTAATTTCTAATTTGTAAACTGAATGTTGTAGATACTTTTGGATGAGTGATTTCAGAAATGAGAAAATATTTTTATAAAGTAAGTTAACTGTTTGTTTTGTGCATCGAAGCTGGAAGTTGCTGTAATTTTATATATTGAATTTTTACTTAAGGTATATTGTTTATTTTATTGTACTAGTGGTGTGAAATGCCAATTTACTACTATATTTTAGGCCTTTACAAGAGTTCATGCAGTTCGGCATTCATCAATCAATAACTGCCCTCGAGCTTTAAAAAGGGGAGGAATTTAATTTGGTTTATAAAACGACAAAGTTTGTTAATATATGGTTAAATAATATCTAATTAATATTAGGATGTGGCTATTTGCACATACAGTATGTACGAATAATTGGCTACCTTTAATAAAATATTAGTAGAATTAATATTTCGACGTATTGCATGTGGTTATTTGAATGCTCATATATTCATGCATACTGTATGTTAAATTTATTCTTAAATACTGTATGTGCAAATAGCCATTTATTCCTACATACTGTATGTGCAAATAGCCATTTATTCCTACATACTGTATGTGCAAATAGCCACTTATTCGTACATACTGTATGTGCAAATAGCCAATTATTCGTACATACTGTATGTGCAAATAGCCAATCATTCGTACATACTGTATGTGCAAATAGCCACATCCTTAATATTATCGTATTATTAGTGGGCACAATCAATTTTAATAAATGTAAAGCTTTGGTGGCAATGAAAAACCATAATGCATTTTAATAAACATTTATTTAGCAATAAATTCAGTTTATCTTGCAGCCGTTATCGATTTTTTGATGCAAAAAGTTTTATGTTATAAACATAAAGGAGCCATTTCGTAGGGAACTTTATTAAAAAGGCGCATTCAAAAACGCCTACACGTAAGACTAAAACAAAATTCACTTTGCCGAAAAAGCGTGAGATATAAAACATTTATCTTGAAGCTCCGTGTCTCGTATATCTAAAATATTAACTGTAATAAATTCGAACCTGAAGAGTGTGCGCATTGTGCCAAATAAAGAGGAATATTGAATATTTGGACGCGTTATCTTTAGGCTTCTTATGCCCTCAATATTCACCAGATTTAATGGCCACCTAGCGCACTCCACACCTCGGAGGGTCATTTTGCTCCAAAAACGTTACCTACTTTATGTAACTGAAAGGCAGGCTTGACAAAAGGTTCTTCCTTTCAATAGGGGGTTCTGGCTAAAAAGATGCTGAAATGGGAACCTCGAGACTTCTTATGTCGATATTAACTTCCCATTTTTATCAAAAGACTGATTGCTTTTTAACCTCCTTTCTTGGGAATTATGCAAAATGCCAATTATAAATAAAGCTCTAAAGTCGAGAGGAAAATGTTTCTAAGAACTTAATTTTCTTAACCTTTTAAAAGTAATGCTTCAAATACTTTGAGTTAAAATAAGGAATTAAAATTATTGCATCGTTTGTTTAATTTTAGTTCTGGTATTTAATATTTATCTTGCCTCGTATTTAGTTTGTAACAATTCAAACATTAACCCTACTAATGTTATCTTGTTATAATGTAAATAAAATTTGATATGTGGTGAAATAATATTTTGAAATATGAATTAATGTCACCTCAGTGCATTCCCTTTATCTTACACACTTACGTCTATTACGGTGTGTAATTTCGTTCCTATTTATTTAAGAAAATGCTCGTGTAACATGTAATATTCTCGCCTTGATGCTTTTGAGTAAAGACCGTTGCCAGTAGTTTTGCGCGCTTACCAGAATTATGCCCTAGGGATATAGGTGACTACGCGCCCTCATATTGTGATCAAAATGCTGAGATGTGTTATAAATAACTTCACAAACTCATTTTTATAAATAATGTAAGAAATATTTCTTAAAACTTATCGCTTTAAGTACCAGTACGAAAATTGAACATAAAATCCTGCCAAATCCACAAATAAATTATCTAAAACTGGAGAAAACATGTTTTATCTGATCCTTTTGCCGGTGTCTTAATGAACACAGGTAACATGATTTATTTGAAAACCAAGTATAACTATTTTTGTTGAGTGTATAAATTTTTATATTAACCCATGAAGTTTACTGAAATATTTTTCTCGTAAAAAATAACATGGGTATTTTAATTTTGTCAAAAGTAACTAGAAAAAAATGAAAGCCATTTTTTTCTTTTAATTTCCTAAATACAGACCGTCCGCGCCCGGAAACAAAACATTACATACTTTTAAATTATTTACTATTTTGTATAAAACATTTCAAAACACTATTTGGGATGAAGACCGATGTCGTATTTTCCTCAAATGAAATGGACCTTTTGGTGCAGATTTTCCATTACCGTTCCGTTTCTTTGTACATTATTATACACTGAGCGGCAAAATTATGGAATAAATTCAATAAAACTGAAACCATAGGTTTTTCAAAAAAAAGTTTTGAATAAAAGTTGTTTGGTTTAAAGGTAGAATCACTAAACATATTTTTATTTTTTGTTTAAAATTTGTTTTCAAGGTCATTTCAAGGTCAATATTGTTTTTTAAATGCAAACCTATATTTTTTCTAAAAGAAATTTACAGCTCTTTAAAAAATAAGCAACTTTTATCTAAATCATTTTTTTATACCATTCTTAGTTTTAAAGTTATACCGAGTTTAACATTTTGGATCGTAAATTTTTATCCCATTGAAATCAAGTGTACTTTACCGTAAAATGTAATTATGTGATGACGTCATCATTTTGAAATAGCAACAACATTTTTTCTGCTTCTTAAAGGATGTTAAAAAAGCATTTTAATACTAATAAAAACTGAACTAAATACAGTTAATAAAAAAATAATCTAATTCATATCAAACCCATAATTCTATTAAATCAGATGTTCAAATTGCAATCCACCGGCCTCTTGACAATAGGCAAACCGATGACCACATTCTTCTTGAACATTGCGAATGACTTCGGGACTTATTCTACGAATTTCGTACCTAAGTCGATCTTTTAAATCCTCTAGATTTTGTGGCTTGTTTAGATAGACTTTGGATTTTAAATATCCCCACAAGAAAAAATCAAGGGGTATTAGGTCAGGGGACCTTGGGGGCCATTCCATCGGTCCTCGTCTGCCAATCCACCTCCCAGGAAAGTAGTTGTCTAAAAACTCCCGTACTGGACGTGCAAAGTGTGGAGGTGCACCATCTTGTTGAAACCAGATGTTAGGATTTGGTAAGTCAGGATCATTTTCATTCGGAAATATGTTTGCTAGGGCAGGTACAAGATCATTTCTTAAAAACTCTAGATACCTCTGCCCCGTGAGTGATTCTTCAAAGAAAAAAGGGCCAATTATTCGAATGTCAACTATGCCTGCCCAAACGTTAAGTTTTTGAGGGTATTGAGTATGATCCTCACTCATCCAATGAGGATTCTCTCTGCTCCAATACCGGCAATTTTGTTTATTCACTACGCCATTTAAGGAAAAAGTGGCTTCGTCCGAAAAAACGATTTGGCGAAGGAATTGTGGATTGCGGTTACATAAATCCTGCATATTTTCACAAAATTGCATCCGGCGATCGGGATCATCTTCATTGAGCTCCTGGACTAGTTGTATTTTATAAGGATGGTACTTTTCTCGTTTTAAAAAACGTAATACAGATCGCTGACTGATTTCATTATCTGCTGCAACTTGTCGAGAACTACTATGAGGATTCTCCTCAATACTTAACAAAATATCAATTTTAACATTTTCCATAAGTTTAGCAGGACGCCCGGCATTTGGAATATGTTTAACATGTCCAGTTTCTCTAAATTTTTTCTCGATTTTACTAACCGTGGATTGGCTGATAGGTCTATCTGGATACTTTGCATTAAACATAGTGCATACCTCTTGCTGAGTTCTGGTCTTATCTCCGCATCCAACGAGAATCAAAATTTCAATCCGTTGAGTTTCATTTAAGCGAGCCATTATTTTATTTGCTTACGTTATTGTAAGGCGATTAATAAAAATGATATTATTATATTTAAGCAAACGCTGGTCGAGCCAAAAATCATGCCTTTTGTAAAATCAATCAATATATACGAATACCGTTTACAAATTGTTTTATAAATATTTTCTTTCATTTAATTTAACCATAATTCAGGATTTCCTTGAATGAATTTGGAGCCATTTCCAGCAGTAACTTCTTTAGCTTTGCTTTAAATTTAAGCTCTGGTACTTTTACAGTTTTTTTCAGGCAGATGCTATAAAGTTGGATTACTCGTTATGTTAGACCTTGCTGGCATCTTGTTTGTCTGTGGTAAGGTATTTCCAATTTTCCTTTGTTCCTGATTTCGTACTGGTGTCGATCTTCACACGTTCCATTATGAATATGGCATAGACCTTTACTTTTGAAGATCCTTCTACATGATTCTTTCTGTATCATATTGAAAATGGTTCTTTCTGCCATTTTTTGTAGTACGAATACTTCCTGTACACTTCCTGAAGAGCAATATTCCGTATGTTAGGATACTGTAGAAATTTTGGTAGTAGTCATTTTGGTAGTAGTCATTTTCGCTGCTGTTTCTGATATATTTGCGGCTATTTTACATATGGAGTACCTGGCTGTATTCAATTTAGCTTTTAGTTCATCAATTTGGTTGTCCCATTTCAAGTTACCTTGTAACCAAGTAGTTTAGCCGATGTGTTGCTTTTGGTGTTGAATTCTAGTTCTTGGGTCTTTTCCAAGTTTAGCTTGAGGCTGTTTGTCGCGAACCATATTATTGCTTCCTTCAATGCTTTCCTCAGATGTGGAATGGATGAATGACGCGTCATCAGCAAGTAGGACTTTATTGCACGGTGTAGCCAAGATCTTTTTAATTTTTTTATTGATAATCTTCAACATTTTATTTAAATTCACTTAGATATAAGTAAAATGTAGAACTTTTTAAAGTTCGTGAGAGTTTCACTTAAATTTAAAAAAAATGTATATTTCAAAAATCCATAATGACTCCAAAATTAAAATATAAAGAATAATTCAAAGTTCACTTTATTTTCTAGGAAATTTGTCCACTTCTAAGGTAAAAACATACAAAACTTACCAGAAATTCATAATTTCTGTTTCAATAACCCTTTATTTTTCAAAATTACTTCTTTTTAAACATTTTGGGGAGAGTTAGTTACTTTTTAGTTGGAAATTTCGTTAACCCAATATTCTTCTCTGCCGGTAAGCTAGTTTTCCTGTTCTATGTACATACGATTTTAGTATATTTTGTGTTGGACCATGGAGTCAAATGTTTTACTCAGTTCAAATAAAGTTGCCTTAATGTTTTGTTTTTCATCCATCACCTCCAACGCTGATTCTACCACCTCGCCCATTGCAGTATAGTCGATTATTTTATGTCGGAATCCATGTTGATTTTCTATGATTATATTTTGTTGGACCATAAGTTCAGTCAATCTTGTTTGAAGTAGTTTTTCCATTAATTTTTATTGCTGGGAGTATTGCATATGGTCAGTAGATGATTCCCATATATAAGTCCCATTTTTTTGTAGATTGGGATAATTTTTTGCTGTTTTTAGTTCGTTTGGAAATATTCCTTCTAGAAAGCTATTGTTGAACAGTATCGCCAAATGCTCCGCTAGTGGTGTTATTGTTGATTTTAACAGGGTGGAACTCCAATCATATACATATATTCTTAGTGTGCTTCTCTTAGATTATACCCATCACTTTAAAGATATCAATTTCATCAGTTGATCTGAAGAGATTTATTTTTTCTATGCGGTCTCATAAGTTAGTTTTGGTTCATTTATCTGATTTACTATCTCCTATACGATTCATTTATGAAGTGGATATATAGCTGGTTTTCTGTAAGCTCGAGGCATTTCCTGTTTTATTTTCCTTTTTACCTTTGCCTTTGTTGTTTTCATAGTTTATTATTTCTCAAATTATACCTTTTGCTTGTTATCTGCTTTTTGTATGTCTTCTTCAGAAATTACTCGTCTTGTTGTTCATATGTCTTTCTTGTATTCCTGTCTTAGGTTTCTTTGCAGTACTCTAGCAACCTCATTATGTTCTGCTATAATTGATATTGCAGAAAGTTGTTCCCTTTTTTTCTTTAGATCCTTCGTGACCCGCCTTGTTGAGTCAGCTTTTTTCTTTTTCTATTCTTCTTAAGTTTTATTATGTAGTTCTGTTAAAGTTCCTCTGTCAGTTGTTCATGGAATAAGCTATAGTTTATCGCGCTGTTTTATGCGAAGCATAATTCCACATCAGGGTTAGAAGTGCGGTTTTGATTTTTGTCGATAGAAAAAGTTCAAGTTTTGGTATTCCTCTAAGTTTATCAGCTCTTTTTCATCCTTTAGCAGCCAGTGTTCTTATATGCAGATGAAATTCACTTTATTGTCTTTACATCTGATGAGAGATACCTTTTTAGAAACGTTTGTCTGATAATTTAAATTAATAACCTCTAACTCCATAACTGTTTCTGTAACAGAAGTTTTGCCAGTCCTTATATCTTACCTGTTGCACAATATCCATGGACAGCTAGACACAATAGAGATGAAAAATAATTTTCAAAAAATATCATGGTTAGGGGGAATATTTTTTTTTTACTCGATGAGTGATATTACGACGTCGCCCCCAATACCATTTTTTTCTTTGTTTGTCGATTTTCCTGCGTATATTTGAAAAGAAGTACTTGCACAAACAGCCCAGTTTTTAAAACCGAATCTTATAGGTATTCCTTTTATAAATTGCTTGGCATGGCGTTACCCTTAATAGGGTATCATACTTTCATCCATTGATTCTAGTCCGCCATGAAATTTTTAAGCCTCATGTGATCAAAGGTCTAAGTTTGAATAGGCGACCATTCCTGTAAATCTGAGTGTTATTTTGAGATGAAAATTTCTCAAAATTTGCTCGAATCTGTACAGTCAAGTTTTGCAAAATATCTGGAAAATCGGAAAAATTAGACCGGAACATGCGCTTCTGGAGATACTGAGCATAACCAGAAGAAGAAGACCACTAATAAAAACGACATCTCTTCTAGTGTTATATCTGTCAATTTATTTTTTAATGCTGAGTACACATTTGTTTGATATGCTATTTTGGTTAGGAGGTTTTCTGTAAAAAATAATTTTAAAAATTCTAAAGGACTTCTTTCTTTTGATACAGGGTGTCCCAGCGCTGCGAGGAAGTAACATATACCAAAGTTATGTTTTTTTTAATGGAACATCCAGTATATTATGACATTTTTGGATTCCCAATCAAAAAATAATTATACTTTGTATAAACTTTTAGTTTGCTAATATTTACCATTGAAGCTAAAAAAAGATCCATTTCTAAAAATCATTGCTCTAAAAAACATTTTGGGTTGACATTTTCTTTATTATTTTTTAATTAAGAGCGTTTTATTTTGTCCAATTTTTACTGTTTCTCAGTTTTTTATATTAATATCTCCTGAACCTTTCATATGGGACCATACAACTATTATATCAGTAGAAAGCTTGTAGAAAATGTCATCGATTGATGTTAAAATATACAGGGTGTTCTATTTGAAAATTTCGTTTAATTTTTCAATTTGCGTTACATAAGGCCCTCTGATAAAAAATTATCACAAACTTAAATTTGACATGATAGTTGTAGACTAGACGATGTTGAAAAATGTTTGAGAAAATTTCAACCCAAAATGTTCATCTGTTTTAGAGCAGTGATTTTACAAAAAAAATTTTTTTTTGTCTTAAATGGCAAATATCAGCAAAACGAGTGATGATAGACCCATAAAAGTTTATACAAAGTATAATTACTTTTTGATAAAGAATCCAAAAATGTCACAATATACTGGGTGTTATTTTAATATTTTTAAATTTTGCGCTTGACGGTATTGTATATTCTATCGAAAACCGCATGTCGATATCTTCTTTAATTTTAGAGTAATGTTACTGCTTCCTTGCAGGGCTGGGACACCCTGTATACCATTATCTTTCCTACAAAACTAAGAAAAAAAAACACGACTGTAATAACAAAATTTTCAATGTTGTGTGCTCGTCGGTTATCCTAAATATGTAGCAAGCTTTAGGCCGAAGTCCCAAGCGGAGAAGAACTAGTCCCATAAACCTTAATCTGCAAACGGAAATGAATAATATATACATCATTTTAAAACTTCCAGAAATTAAATGAAGTCACTGCATTTCTTGAAAGTATCTTTTGCGTAGATAAGGGAAAACGTAGTTGTTTACTATTTTTGTGTGTTCAACTTTCCAAAATGATTTATTTGGGGCGGGTTGAGAAATAGAATTTCCCCCAGATACGTTTAAGATTTATTTTAAAACTTTAGAGATTAAGGTTCAATATATTATTCAAACACTATTGACATTTAAAATATTAGTGAGGAAGACTTTTTCCCACTTTACAGTGACCACCTAGACCATTCCTCAGTTTTTAATAACATAAGTTATAGTGTAAAAATGGAAAATATATGAATTAAATATCTAAAAATATTTAACGGTTTCGTCCAATTAAACAGCTTTTTAATGTTCAGTATAACATACAGGGTGAATATTTGAAAACGATCCACATTAAATAACTTCAGTTTGATGAGAAAAATTTGGTAAAACAGGTTAATTTTCATTAAGACGGGGAACCCTAATTGCGTATAAAAGTTTACACCACATATCATCCCTTTTGCCCCAGCCATCATGATTTTAAAATTTCAAATTTCAGCCCGACACTTATTACACCTCAGGCGAGGCAAATTGAAATTCTGGGACATTTTGGAGTAAATCCTATTAACTGTATTCCAAAATTATCAAGTTCAGTAAATATTGCATATGGTTTAGTTGTTTAGTTCGAAAATTACTAAAAATAAAGCCTATAAGATGCATCTAGTTCATAAACTCAATGAAGATGACTTCGATAGAAGGATTGAATTTTGTAAATGAATGATAGAAATAATGGCCCAAATTCCGATATTTGTTCGTAATATTTGCTTTACTCATGTACATTTAGAGGTTTTGTCAACAAAAATAACACTCCTTATTGGGATAATGAAAATCCTCATCAAACTACTCAAATTTTCACGCGGTTTCTTTAAAAATCAATGTTTGTACTGGGATTTTAGGAGACCAATATTTATGGAAGAAAATTTAAATGGAGTATGATATTTAGAAATACTTGTGGATATAATTGATCTTCTTATAACAGAAAATTTAGAAAATCAACAAGATGAGAAAGAAAACCTGATCAACAAGACGGAGCCCATAAAATTATATTTTACCGCTAAGAGACTGGTTAAATAACCGATGTGCAGGACGATGGATCCGACGAAAAGGTCCGATAGAATGGCCAGCACGGTCTTTCGATCTTTTGCCATTGCTTTTCTTTCTTTAGGAACACTTAAAAATTACATTATTCAAAACACCACCTGAAAGTATTAAAAACATGATAAATAGCACAAATGTTGATTGTAAGGACAAAAGTGAGTAATGAGTTTGAAAACAGACAAAAGCTTGCACATTTTCAACATTTAATATAATTGCTACATTAAATTCAATCAATGGGATGTATTTTAAAATACTTCGGCACTTCAATGATATTTGAAATACTGTCCGAACTATTGAATGTTACTTATCTGATGAGATGAAAGTCAATTTTCCTCGGCGTATATTTAGTCAGTTGGGAAGAAAATTACTCCAAAGTTTTTAAGTAATTTTTCTAATATGCAAAATGGAAAATTTATTCAGGCAATTTGTAAAGTAGTAAACTTTTAGACGCTTTCTATTAAAAATCCTAGCAATCAATCCGACTTCCTCACCTGGAATAGGCGAGCTTATTTTTCATCTGGCGCAGAAAGTGTTTGCTAATAAATCAGAGAAGGTGTTGGAATAGGGCCTTGGGGTAGGTGTAGAGATTTAAGTGATAAGTGGGGCCACGAAGACGTTTTCGACAGGCGCGATCAATGCCGGATATCCGATGGGAGCGACGGAAACCGCTTTCGTGGCGGAAAAACAAAACGGGATTTCATCAAGATCGCCCTGCCGCAATTTAACTTTTAAAAGTCGACTACGGATTTAAATCTACGATTACAAGCCAACTCAATGATTTAGCTTTTTTTATTATTTTATTTTTGAATAAACATCCTTTATAACGAAAATCTAATATAAAATTTTTATCAAAGAAATAATGAACTTTTATTCTTATTATTAGCAGCAATATATTTTCCTTCTCCAGGGACCACATATTATTAAAGTTTCAATAGGTCTTTCATATGTCCAATACGTACAAAATTATTAATACTTCCTCTTTATTCAAACCTCGCCCAGTTTTCAAAATAATTCCAGTATTCATTAGTTATTAAATCTATTAGATTATTATAAAATTATAAATATTTATATACTTTATAATAATAATGTTAGAAATATTTTGCCCTGAAGATGAAATCATGATACTCAAAACATTGATTGTTTGGCTTAAAAACTAAAATACACTAAAATTCAAAAATTGACAAAAACGTAATGTCAAATTTTTTCATTGGATTTTGCTTGTAATACTTCCATTATCTTATGGGATTATAAAAGAAATTCTAATATTTTGAATATACCATTTAGCTTAAAATCAATAATTTTTGAGTTGTGTCACTATTCTTCCGGATGGACGAAATATGGTTTGAGGAAAAGTAACCATAACCATCCAAAAAAATCAAGTAAACTAAAATGTAAATCTTTTAAAAAAATAATTATCCTTAGTTTTAAATGTGGATTAATTTATGGATTTTAACACTGAAATCTTGGTAATAAAATTGATTTTTAACGGAATCTAACGCAATAATTTAAATATTTCATAAACGTCGTGATTACTTTAACATTGAGCCAAATAAGTTGTTGCTAAGCTTATTTATTGATTTTATAAAAATATCCATAGAACCTGAGATAATCCTATAAATAACGCGTGTAATTCTGAAGAATTTTTGAGAAACAGGTTCTTTTAATTTAATGTAGCATAAAATTGATCACAGAAATTAAATTTTATAACAAGGTCATAATTTTATTTTTTTTAGTTAATAAATATTTAAAAAAATATAATGTGCATGGGGAATGTTTAGGATCTCTAAATTCTTAATGTTTTATCCTACCGCTATTCTTTTATGTGTCGTATATTTTTCTTTCAATCAATGTCATTTTATTTCTTAACTTTTCTTTTCTTTGAATGTCTTTTGCAATGGCATATTTTTCAATATTGTATCGAATAAGCTAAACCCGGATAAGGATATGTTTATTTTCATCATTTTTAAGAAAGATTGATTGGTAGAAAATGGATATAATAAAGTATCTATATTTTTTTCCTGAAATTAAAGAATTTATGGTTTAGCATTTAACATTTTACAAATAAACACTAGTTGATGTAGTACTTTCAATTTAGTGCTGTGCGAACTTCAACTTAAAGTTTAAACTTTTTATTGAATAGTTCCAACTTTAAAGTACAAAATTGTTCGAAAATTAAGCAAAAGTTCGACTTTCCTCAAGTTCCAATTTTATTAAATGGCAAGAGTATTTAAACAAATGCGATTTGATGGTTATGTTTCTCAATATCTATCATATATTATACTTTTCTGCTCGCATTTCTGCCAGTGTTAAACTTGCGCGAAAACATTTCGTTTTGTCTTATAAAAATAGTAAGTTTTTGAACGACCCCACTCTCGGGTTAACAATGGGTTCGAATTGTCAGAACTTTTTATGTTTTGAAGATCACTTCCTTAAGTTCGAATTTCATCGAGTTAGAACTTTCCCATTTTCATCGAATTCGTAGTTCAGTAGGGTCGTACTTGAGTTCGATATTCAACAAGTTACGAAAGTTCAAACTTTCACTAAAATGTCGAACTTTTAACAATGGGTTCAAATTGTCGGAATTTTTTATGTTTTGAAGTTCGATGAAGAGCACTTCCTCAAGTTTGAACTTCATCGAGTTAGAACTTTCTCATTTTCATCTACTTTGAAGTTTAGTAGGCTCAAACTTCAGTGAGTTCGATCTTCAACAAGTTACGAAAGTTCAAACTTTCACTATTATGTTAAACTTTTAACAATGGGTTGAAACTGTTAGAATATTTTGAGTTTTGAAGTTTGGTGAAGCTTATACCTACCAATTTGATACAAAGCACATGCAAATTTTATCATTTAGGAGAGCTCAAGTCGACATCACAGCTTTGGGTCTTTTAAGTCGACACATGAAATAAATACCCAAGAAGTAATGAAATTTTAAGATCCCATTGATTTACGAGGAATAAAGACAGCATTTTATTTTCAAAAGACTTGGAACATTAAATTATTATTAGTTTAATACTATGTTCAGCCTTTGGTGCTTGTAAGTTTCCTTTTCCAATCTTCTAACAGTATCATATTTGTGATGTCATCTTCAAACCTGACAATGCCATTCATTTTTAGAAGACTCTAACACATTGGAGTAAAATGTGGATTTTAAAGAAACATTCGAATGTGTACGATGTGAGAGTATCTGCATTGATTAGAATAGAAGGTTTGTTCCTTCAGAATACATTAGACCATTTAACTTGGGTATTTATATCGTTCACATTATCAACTTTCTTTTACAATAAAACGTATTGGTCCAGACAAAGATCATATTTGAATGGACTTGTTTTCTAAAAAAAGCAGCTTATGTTTGTGAATATCTGGGGTACGATTCCTATTATTATCATTGTTTAAAAAAACCATTAGTAGTTTTTGACTATCAGTATACAAATCTTTAATTCTAATACTGTTATTTTAGAAGATTTAATTCCTAATAAAATTTGGATAGAAATAGAAGAAGTTTTAGTTCCCGGAGAGGAATTATTGCGTGTGTATGGAATAATATTCATCAAAGGGATTCAATTTTCTTTTAGTTACAATGACATCCTAAAAAATATTCTTCTAACTTTTCTTGAAGAACTTCCATAAGAATTTATCATCAGGGAAACCTTAGATACAGCATTCTTATTACAAGATTTAAATGAATAACGTGAAAATGTTGCCTTGGCCTGCGGAGCTGCAGATAGAAACTGCATGAGATATGATGAGACGTTGCACCGATTACTACCCGCCACATACATTACATGAACTTCAACTGAAAGTTCGGAAGCTTGGAATGAGGTGCCTCAGGAATACATTGATCATCTAGTCTCCAGCAGGCCCCGACGTGCAAGAGATTATAAAAGCTGGAGTAGAAGGGATTTTGTCCATTATTGATTTTTGTTAATGTTTGTGCACTTTATTTACTGTTGTAAAATTAATCATTTCTTTATATTCTCAAGAGCAATAATTCACCACATCTAAAACACTGTAAAGCAGTCATTATTTTTTCAAGAGATATTAGGTGTTTTTAATCAGTGAACTTGGTCAGGGTCCTTAATAAATGAGCAGTAATATTGGTCTTTATCTTTGGGTTTTAATACTGCAGTTTCTGTAACTCCTTTAGTTTATTAGTCTTTTAATGGATATACTTCTCTTCCTAAATCTTTTACAGTGATTAGATTTTGAAACTACTTTACACTTTATAAACTTGTTTCTTATTTAGGTAATATTCATAATATGTGGGACAAAATTTATTATTGGTTTGAAGACATCAAAATAATGAAAAAGTTTCCTATAAACATATTCTTTTTCAAAATATTATTCTGAAATCAAATATACACAAAAAATTTGATGTTATAGAAACCCAATAGAATGCGCTGTTTAAGAGAAAAATTAATTAATTGGCAAAAACAAAAATATTTTGATAGTAAAAAACTTTGAAGGTTGATACCCCCTCAAAACTCAAAAGAACTGTACTAAGTAAGAAACAGGCAGCTCCATCTGCTAATCAGCTACAGATTAGTGGAGAATAAGAGTTTTGGCATTCTCTGAAAGATAAACGGTTTAATTTTGGGCAAAAATGGAGAATGGATTTTTGAAACTACACCTTTTCCAACGGTATTTCAGAAAAGATCAATACAATTTCAGATATCATCATTGTATCTAAGTAATCCAACATTTGCTCCACGATACCATGAGCAATAACAGGAGAATTTCAAGGTTGTTTTCTTTATTATTACTGCTTTAATCTTAGAACAGATTATTTTAATTGGGTTTAAAATTGTTGCATAAGGATCTATTGGTCCTTATGAAATTGATTTTTTTGAAATACAATTGATGATCTTTATAAAACAATTGGAAAAGGTGTAGACCCCTTTTAATTGTAGTATAATTTGTATTGAGGTGAAAAGTGACCAATCAAATTTTGCTTACTATTCGTATCTATTTTATATGAGTGTCTTTTTATTTCCGATTTTTAAATATCACAGTTGATCTTCCCCAAATTTTATTTTTAACATGTTTTGTAAGCTAAATATGGAAGCTTATCATTCTAAATTATTCAGAGATTTATCAAATCTTAAGAAAATTAAATGGTAAAATATAAAGTATGAGTACCACCTCAGATCTAAAAATACAATCAAGATTTAACATACAGGGTGTACAAAAACAACAACGCCTGTTTATTTTTGAAAGAAAGCACTCCTTAAAAAAATGTTTTATATAAAAGTTGTACGATTAGTGACACACTTTTTGGAAACATTGCCATGACCTTGAACAGCAAATTGAAGGTCAGGTGGTAATCGTTTAACTTTTTAAAAATGCAACCACCCATTTTTATTATGTTTTATTAAAATTTGCTTTCAGAGGTTTCGTACAACTTTTATTTGAAACATTTTTTTAAAAAATGCTTCATTTCCAAAATAAACGGGGGTTGCCCTGTATAGTATGACGCCCTTATTTTGTAACTATCGTTATAAAAAAGACATCGTTCGATCAACAGCATTAATCTCTAAATAATCTAGTTTGTTGGTATAAGTGCTTAGTATTTTACATTATAACGACAAAAGTACACGTTTTTATTTTGGATACTCGCTGTAAGTTACAAAAAATTCATTCATATACGAAATCATTTCATAACAATGTCGTTGAAAGTTACAAAATAAGGGCGTAAATCGTGAAAAAAGATATGGTGAACGAGCTGAACTCCCGACTCCCGAAACAGCTGCACATAGAGTTTAGTTCGTTGGGAAACATTTCTGGTAAATTTTTTATGAATATCTGCTTTATCCTTATATGCCTACATGCCGACATCCAGCTGAACCATTTTTTCAGTTGAAGCCGCAAAAAAATCTTAATAATAAATAAATAAATAATATTTTAATGTAACAATTTTCAGATCTTAAATTTAAAAGTTTCTATAGTTTACGATGTGTCGCTAGGGTTTCAAAAAGAATTTATTCTATAGTCCTTGGTCTAATAAAATTTCAGTATTTATACATATACATACAACAAAATTATCTTCGTCCATAAAGTTACTATCAGGCGGCCAACGCGAGGTAATAGTTAAAAAATATAGCATTCTTTAAAGTGGTAAATGCAGTATTTTAAATGTGGAATTAAAACATGTCATATGCTATTCAAACATATGGGAATCCGCAATCTCTGGCACATTCTAGACCATTAAACTAATCTAAACATTATCATAAATCGCAAGCCTGATCATGTAAATGAATGAACAATATAATTCGGGCGTGATTGGTTACTGATGTATTATATCCAACTGTTATTGAGTCATATAACTGTAACAAATCAAACGTTTATGGGAGGCTATTTATCAAGGTGGTGAAGCACTAAAGAAACCACCTGGTGGAGTTTTTTTCCTGTATGATGGGTCATCTATTTTTTTACGAAAAATAATTTAAATTAATAGATCCCCTGAGAGAGATCCCTTATATAGAATTATCGATTTTTAAGAACTAGTTGTATTTTTTTTAATTTAAATCTATTCTTAAAAAATAATTAAATACAAAAATGTTTTAGTTATTTTATTTTAATAATTTCTCAGTATTTAAATATATACAAGTATGAAAAAGTTTAGTATATAAATTTTCTGTTAAAAAATTATACTCCTAACAAAACCTAAATACGTTTTGGGTAGGAGTAACCTTTTTGCGTGTATTGGAAAGAGCAACGTTTTTACAAATATATAAACAAATTTGTTGGCAATTTTTCAAGAAGCAGGTTAAGTTCAGGGTTCTTCCTATCTGAAAATGTAGCTTGCAGTGTTTCGTACTTTCATCAGTTTGGTATGGAATATTTCAATGTCATCATTGATACAGGTTGGTGATTTTTCCAGTATTTATATCCGGAAAACTGTCATGTTAAGTTAGGTAAACATAAAAAATCGTGGATGTTTCAATTTGTAACTAATTTATCAAAATAAAATACACGTAAAAGTAGAATAAGAAAATAACTTCCATATCACTATACAGGGCGTCACAAAAGTACCGGAACGGCATTAATTTGCAAATATGTACAGGGTGATAAGAATCATATTTTGTAATATTTCGGGGCTTATTTTCAGTTAAGGGGTGTCCTGCGGGGGTCTTCCCAACTTTTTTAAAGTACAACACCTATCGAGTTTGATCTCATTTTAAAAGTAATAAAAAGGGGTATAGGTACATTTCCGAAAACCAGAAATCGATTTCATAACTCTTTCATCAATTACAAGTATTTACAATACCAAATTGAAGATTGGATGTGTTGGAATAGTTTGTACTGTTCAACGTATTAAAATAAAATGGTGGTCGCATACTAATTTCAATAAAAAAATAGTCCTACATTTTTCTTACATTTTGATTACTTTTTAGCTTGTTTAAAGATTAAAATCGTATTTGAATCTTTCTAATTTTTTCATTGCAATTTAAATAAATGGGTTGCAATAGCCATCCTTTCTTTATTCAATCTTTTATCGATCCTTTATTGATTCCTTAATGGTCATGTACTACATTATTTAAAAAAAATTGCTAAGTAAAGCCAGTTATGTTTTCATAGCAACGCTTAAAATCGTTCTTTTATTACAATTTTAGTGTTTGCTTCGTGAGATCTTTACTACTAGTAAGTAAAATAGCAATTTTGTATAAAATTGTAATTAGTAAACGCCAAAAAAGTAAAATCGTGCAAAAACTTACTGGAAAGTAAAGAATCACTCTTTTGATGGTTCGTGGGATTTGAGACACCGAATGGTCCTATGATCAAGTACGACAAGTTTTCAATGATAATTTTCATTAGCGAATTCCAATTTCAAGATCAGTATTCGTAGATTTCTAGAAGAGGGCTCAGAAAAAGATTGGGCAAGAACTGGTAGACCAAAATCTGTAACGAGTCCAGAAAAAGCTGTCCTCTATTAAAGAACAAAAGTGGGCCAGAGGTGGGATTTTGTTTCTATCTTGATAAAACTCAATAGGGGGATTATTCTCGAATCACAAGACACAACGTCGTATACGACATGTCAAGGACAGACTCTTATTTTTGCATTTGAATGACAAGGATAGAATGTAAAGAGTCGCACAAGACATCGATTCGAGAATAACCCCCTATTGAGTTTTTTCAAGCTTGATAAATATCAAGGTAGAAACAAAACAAAATCCCACCTCAGGTACATGAAATTGCCCTTCGATAGAAGACTGCAATTTTGTGAAAGTATGCGAGACAAATGTGATGCTCACAGAAAATTTCTTTCGAATTTTATTTTCTCCGATGAAGCATTCTACCTAAATGGATCAATAGACACAAGGCAGATACAAATCCACATTTATTCAAAAAAGATCATACTTAAAGACTCCAGAAAATAAATGTATTTGTCGAAATTTTAGGGTTGAATGTAATTCGTCCATATTTTATTAAAACAAATTTGGACGGATATAAATACCTGGAACTTCTAAAGAACTAAATGTTCTTATTCCTGCCATCCATCTAGTGAGTCCTGACGGTATGGATAATAAATGGTTTCAACAAGATGGTGCACCCCCACACTTTAATTTTGCAGTCAGAGACTTTTTAAGTCACACGTTTCCAAACCTTTGGATTGGTAGAAGAGGTGAAATTGGATAGCCGTCTAGATCACCTGATTTTTTCTTTTAGGGGTTTCTAAAAAATAGGGAGTATGCAACAAAGCCAGAAACAATAAATCAAATCGCAGACGAAAGGAGATTTCTACAATATCACTAGAGGAATGCTTCTAAATGTCCAACAATCCATATATGAACGTTTGGGTTTTTACGAGACCAAAGAAGGACGACATTTTGAACATCTCTTGTAATAGGAAAAAAACATAACCTAAAATTTTTGATAATAGCATGACTTTCCGATTTTGTTCTAAATCATTTATAACTTTGGAAATAATTAGGATATTTACTTTTGGTTCTAAGAAATGTGTTGCAATTTAGAAAAATATGAACGTTTGGGTTTTTGCGAGACCAAAGAAGGATGATAATAACTATTTGATAACCCTGTACATATTTATAAATTTTCAATTTTTTTTGTTCACACTTTCCAAAGTACAGTGCCGTCCCAGGACTTTTGGGATGCCCTGTATTAATTAATATGTTATATACAGGGTGTTTCTATAATGGTGTTCATGGCTTCGTATGCTTATACTAACAGTAAAAATTAGATAAACAGTCCATTTAAAAGTTTGCCCAAAACTCAACTGTAACCTAGATACAGGGTGTTGAAATTTATTTTTATTTTAACTTTTTATTTATGCTGAATGAAAATTAATTATAATTTTAGGGTCAGTATTTCTCATGATTCATCTTTGGCTATTACTTTTATCTTAATTTAACAATCAAGTAGTTTTGCGTTTTATTATCTGGTACCTTTTTTAAAATCATAGTAATTTTCAAAATTTTATAACAAATTTAATTAAAATTAGGGAAATTAAAATTAAAAACATACCACATACAGCTCATTTTAAATTTTTTTAAAATGTTCAAAATGACCGTTCTTATTTATTTTTTATCGAATTTTAAATAAAATGTTTCTGACTTGTTTATTTATTTAAAACAGCAAATAAAAGTCTTACTAAGAGTTATCAGTGTTAGATTAGTTTATTTAATTTAATTTTGAAAACTAGTTTGATTTTAGCAAGATCAACAATGGACTATAAGATTTGAAATTGCAGAAATACCTCTAATCAAAATTTAACAGGTGATCCTTTTTGTGGTAAATTGAATGGATATTTTAAAAATCCAAATCCAAATTTTGCAGTGACGTATCAAAACAATTCAAAACAGGAGAACCTTAGCCAGTTTAAACGCTACTGGATTATTAAATTAATACGAAAGTAATTGCCAAAGGTCAGCCGATCCAGAAAAAAGAAATAAAAAGTGAAAATAAAAAGAAATTTCAACATCCTGTATCTCGGTAACATTTGAGGTTTCAACAAATGTTTGTATGGACTTTTTGTCTTATTTTTACTTGTATTATTAAGCACACGAAGTCGTGATCACCATTTTAGAAACACCCTGCATACAGGGTGTCCCAAGATTCAGATAGAAAAAATCAATAGAAGTTTTTAATGGCATCAAATTGGCATTCCAATTCAGTCCTTAACATATTATTGACTGTGAACACCCTTAAGAAGCCACTTTTTTCAAATGGCACCCCTTACTTTTGTAAACAGAAACTTTGTAGTGAATATGACAGTATTTTATTTTTACTATAAGTAATTGATACATAGAATGTGAATGTGTATTGTGAGTATTTTCTTTGTATTTGAAACGTAAAATGTCAATAAAGATATTTTTCAACGGTGGCTTTGTTCATATTTCATATATACAAATAAATGAATAAAACCGTTTTTAACATTTTGAAACTTGTCTGCAATGCGCAGGAGCCAATTTTTAATTAATTTTTTCGACGACCATATGAGCGAATCGTGTATGTCATTCATATTAGTAGTTTAGAATATCTATCATTCCCACACTAGTGAGTTTGGGTTTCTGTTTTGTAACTCTGAGAACTTCTTGTACTTCAGAGAGCTATCTCACGTATTTTTTTGAACTTGCAAAATAAGGACAAATCAAACAAAAATTTATATTTAACCCCGCAGATATTACTTGTTTTATTATTTAAAACATTATACATATATAATTAACTTTTCTGTAAATTTTAAACAAAATAGGATACATTTTTATTAGTTTCTTCCGTCAAAACAGCGCCACGTACAACTAGGTACATTTCACCCTTGTTTGTATATACTTATTTAAGTACATATAACAAAATTTTTCCTATGAACTATTATGTTTTTTCGACTTCTTAAAAAGTTACAGCCATTTCAAAATTTCATAAATTTAATGATTTTTGTGGGACACCCTGTATAAATTTCATTTAATTTTATTTTTTTTATTTAAATCAAGTATGCTTTGGATTTTTTATATCTTTAAGCCAATAAATATGCTAAATTTTATCGAGGAAAATTTAACATCGTCGTTTACTTATTTTAAAAACAACCAATAATGTTCAAAAAACCAATTTGGCAAAGAAAAAATCCAAATAATAATTGATTTAAATAAAAAAAAATATAATAAGAAAAAATATTATTTTAAGTGTGCATATTTTTCATAAATAAAGTTATTATATTCCTCAAAATGTTTTAAGACTTCGGGACCACTAAAATCCAGAATGGGATAAAATTCTCCCTTGCCACCCGTTACGTGAGATGTAAGGCCGCCACCGCTCCCGGGAGAAAAGTGGTCAAAGCCAATAATATTTTAAGGATGGAATTGGAATGCCAATTCGATTTCATTAAAGATTTCATTTTTTTGATTAGATTTTTTACCTCTTCAACTAACGGGGTTATGGCCTGTAAACTGAATCTTGGGATCTTGGGACATCCTTTATACAGGGTGGTGATAAAGTTTGGAACCAAGGTCATAACTTCCGTAAAAATTTGTTTTGTAAAAATCGCCCGGACAGGTCAATTTTTGTTTTAAAAATTCCATCTTTTGGAATGAAAAAAATATTCATAACGTCACTGATAACTTCACTATGACGTCATTATCAATTTTTTTAAATGGAAACCCCTACATTTTTTACACATTTTTCATAGACCTTTTTATCATATTAATGATCACATAAAAATATTTAAAAAAATTTCAACCATTTTTGAAAAATTTACTCAAAAAAAAAATTATTAATTCTCAATGAAAATATTAGAAAAAAAAGTAAATTTTTAATTTACAAGTAACAAATTTTAACGAAAATGTTCAAATTGTTCCCCATTGACCATTTGGCATTGTCCCATTCGAGTGTAGACACTCTGAATACTATTGTTAATAGCTTCTTCGTCAATTTGTTGCAATTCCGTCCTAATTCTAAGCTCCAATTCTTGTAAATTATTAGGTCTATTGAAATAAACTTTTGATTTTAAATGTCCCCACAAAAAAAATCTAAGGGCGTTAGGTCGGGAGATCGCGGAGGCCACGCAATTGGTCCCCTCCGACCTATCCATTTGTTGGGAAACGTGGTGTTAAGGAATTCTCGCAACGCCCTGCCACAGTGTGGAGGAGCCCCATCTTGTGGAAACCAAATGTTTTGGTTAGGAATGTTACGATTTTCATAATTGGGGAAAATACGAAGTAAAACTGGTAGAAAATCAGTCCGCAAAAAATTCAAGTATCTTTCGGCAGTAAGGTTTTCATTAAAAAAGTAAGGTCCTATAAAACGTCTGCCAATCATTCCCACCCATACATTTAACTTTCCCTGTCTTTGACTATGGGATTCTACGACCCAATGAGGATTTTCCTGTGACCAATACCTACAATTATGTCGATTCACTGATCCATTCAATTGAAAGGTAGCTTCATCGGAGAAAATTATACTACTTAAAAAATTTGGATTTTGATCACATCGCGCCATCATTTCTTCACAAAATTGCAGTCGGCGATCGGGATCATCTTCATTTAACTCTTGTATGAGTTTTATTTTGTATGGGTGATACTTTCCTTTTTTAATAATTTTGCGACATAGGAAATGATCCACATTATTATTTCTTGAAATATCTCTTGTTGAAATATTGGGATTTTCTTCAATCGCAAGTAATAAATTTAATTTGGTTTCTTCATTCACTTGAGGCCGTCCTTGTCGAGGCAAATCTCCTACAGATCCTGTTTCTGCAAATTTGGTAACTAACTGTAGATCTTGAAATTTGCGGTCTATTTGGATATTGCTCATTAAACAAAGCACAAGCTTCCCCATGGGTTCTTTTTCTATCGCCGTATCCTACCATAATTAAAATTTCGATTCTTTCGCGTACGCTTAAACGAGGCATTTTTAATTTCGCAAAACTTAATAATTGTTGATTATTATTAAACAAACGAAGTAAGCTATTCAAGCATTGGTAAATGGATTTAAAATTTTATTTGCCATACAAAATAACGTCAACTGAAGCACTTTCATAAAGGCAATTTTTATTTCAATAAATTTTGAATATCAAAAGCTTTTTCAAATTTATAATAAATTACAATTTTATTTAAAGTTTATTATTACTCAAACATTTTATTTTAATTACCCTTTTCATTAAAAGTTATTTAAAATTAGTTTTAAGAAAATTCCAATTGTGTAAAGAAGAACAATTCGAATATTTTCAATAATAATTTGTTATTTTTAAACTAAAAATTAGTTTAATTTATATTTCTTGCCATATTTTCATTGAGAATTAATAATTTTTTTTTTTGAGTAAATTTATTTTTTTTTTCAAAAATGGTTGAAATTTTTTTAATTATTTTTATGTGATCATTAATATGATAAAAAGGTATATGAAAAATGTGTATAAAAGTAGGGGTTTAGAAAAATTGATGATGACGTCATAGTGAAGTTATCAGTGACGTCATGAATATTTTTTTCATTCCAAAAGATGGCATTTTTAAAACAAAAATTGACCTACCCGAGCGATTTTTACAAAAAAAATTTTTACGGAAGTTATGATCTTGGTTCCAAACTTTATCACCACCCTGTATTTATTAGCATTGCTTTATCTAGTTTTTTATTAACATTCTATAATTCATTTGTTTTTAAATCATGATTGTATGCAATATTTTCAACATGGCTAAGATGGTTTCTGGGAAAACGATTGTCTCAATTATCTTAGTTACATTTTTCCTTCTATCATCAAGTAAATGACGGATTTAATAAATTACAACGTACAGCTTAATGCCAAGAAATTCTGAATTTCCACGTTCAATTAAGCCTCATTGTGATATACATATTTTTAGCATACAAATTGACTTGTTTGTATCTGCGGTTGTTTGGAATTATCTAATCATTTATCGGAAGGAGCATAATTTAGGTTGTTTCCGCTGCTATAATTTAAATTATGTCATTAGTATTACGTATTCTTCTACAGAAATATTCGTTGTTAAAAAGCGATTTGGAAGTAATTTCATTTCCATTTTTTTCTGAAAAAGTAATGTACAGGAATCTCATTTTCAACTCAAGCTTCTTTATTTCACGAAACTGCTTACAAATTACAACAAAAATAAATTCTTAAAACGATACTAATAACGTTAAGTTGAAGGAATCGAAAAAGAAAAGGGAAAATATTACCATAGTCCCGAGATTATATTACATTCCATGAAATTCTTTCTGAAACAAATCTTAATTAATTTCTTTTGAAAAACTAAGCGGTCGTTTTAATTTATTTCGCTTTTAGTGAACTTTAAGGAAATAAAAGGAGGTAGATTTCATGTTGTATTAATTACAAGAATTTTAAGGAAAATAAATGGTTTTACACCTCCAAATGGATATCATTCAATTCTCCCCTGGAAACGCTTAAAAATCGAAGGGGGATTTTAAAACTTTTCCCGGACAAACACACATTATCCATACCAGGGAAACTTTAGATAAAAGTTTTAGTAAAATATTTAAACGATCGATCCCCAAAGTGCGACCGTTCTAAATAGACAGCTTGTAGTGTGCGAGTTTATAGAATGGAAGATGTGGGAGAAACTTGGATGGAAAAATAAATCAACAGGTTTTTTTCATGTTGTGTGTCGCTCAACCGCGATTCTTAAGAGGCGAATGGCTTCGTATTCATGTATATATTATGGTTATTATAAGGGAATGTATTATTTAGAGGGTGTGATGAAAATGACGCTAGTTTACTTTTAAATAAAAATGATGGATCCATCGATTTTTATGTAGTCAGATTTAAAATTAAGTTTAAACTTAACGGGTATTAAATGCAAACATTATTTTCTTTTCTATCTGTATAAAAGAGTTATAAATTTTTTAACTGACATGTTTGGATATAAATCTTTCAGCTGGAAATTTATTAATACTGTTTAAACCAAGAATAAAAAAGTCGTTAAAATTTAAAGCGCATATTAATTTTTGGTTTATTTTCTTACAATTTTTATACCTTCATAAAGATTTAATATTTTGATATCATGTAAATTCTCGTTTTTTGCAAAAATAACAAATAGTAATTTCATGACATTTGAAAGTTATATTAATCAAAAAGTTAGTTCATAGGTTGTGCAAACTGTGTATAGATGTGTGTATGTGTTTAAATAGGGCAGAGAGTAGCTTAGTATTGAGAACCATGAGGTCCTATGTCAACCAGTTGCCCAGAAGCCTGTGTAGTTCTGCAGTAACGAAGTGACCATTTATTTACCGTAATCATTGTATGTTCAAGTGAACATATCTGACATCTGCACTCCTCTCTTTGATAAATCATTTAATTAATATGAAATATGATTATTTTGTAATATTATTACAAAATAAACTCACCCTTCATGCTGTATAAACATTATTGACAAAATACATGACACCTCTAAAATGTAGGTCAATTAATGAAAGTCATGATTAATATTTTAATATTAAATGAAATTAATATTGGTCATTTGTTCAATATTTACATAATATAGAGTGTGCATAATAGAAGCTATCTGTTCTAGTAAATCAATAACCACCATGAATATGCACTAAGATTATGTAAACGATCGATCTAAAAAGCGTTTATTCAAATTTTTAGCACGAATATAAATCAAGCTTGTAAACTTGTTCCACCTGCATTCTTGAGTAATAACTATAATTAATTGGAAACCAAGTGATTCCGTTGATTTATTCAATTGTTTCCGATTGTACTTCCGTATCCTTAATAGCGTACTTGTAGGATGAATTTCATTACGTGATATAAAATCGGGATTCTGCTTCATTTAACGGCGTTGTTTCAAGCAATTTAATTAACAATCAGAAGTTCGAACAAAAAATAAAAGCGTTGGCGGCTCTTGGAAGCATAAATCAAATATGTTTTGTCGAGATCGTCATTTATTAAATTCATCCCGACGAAAAAGGGGCTTGGCAACAAGTCCTTTGGACGCATATGGTAGAGGACGTAGTAAAAATAATTGATGGCACAAGGACTGGCTTTAATTTTACGACTCTGCATGTAGATAAGGCGATACGTCCCGAAATGGTAAAATATTTATAACAAGAAGACTATATACGAGAGAGTTTCGTTATTTTAATTTTAGAATATTTTTGGAAGCGTTCCCGCGAGAAATCAGTTGCGCACCTGATGCCATCTGTACCAACTTTTTAACTTACATAAGGGATACTGGATAAAAATTTATATCCAATTTAAGCAAAATTAGAAAAATCTAACCCTCAATTCTACAGTACCAAGCAATTAAAATGTATCATTTAGTATCGATTGGGCAAAAGAGAAGTAGAATGTTTAAAATTCGTTAAATTAAATGCTGGTAGAATGAATTTCTTTTTTTAAATAAACCAAACTAGCAAATAATGAAATTGCAGTTTATATACACTTTAACTTGTATGTTTTGAATGGGCTCATGCAAACCCACAAATAATTGTTTTAGATAAACCTTTTCAAAGGCTAAAGGAAAAACATTTTAGTTTTAATCGTTAG
Organism: Stenus bimaculatus; assembly: GCA_963971135.1. NCBI lineage: Eukaryota > Metazoa > Arthropoda > Insecta > Coleoptera > Staphylinidae > Stenus > Stenus bimaculatus. The sequence goes on from OZ020187.1 coordinate 16,392,164, forward strand.
TTACGATGTGCACGGTGATAAAAAGAAAAACCTTCTTTTAATTGAAAAAAAAACTACACTTTTTTAAATATCAAGTAAATTTTGCACAAAATGATTTTATCATTTACATTTATAATTTTTAATGGTAAATTAATACGATTAACTAATTTTTTAATACAGGTAAAATAGTTCCAAAATGCACAAATAAACAACAAAAATTGTACATTTGTGAAACTTTGCTCATTACGTCATCTTGATAGTAGAAATTGTAAAACAGCAGAGCCGCCCAAGTTTAAGGGGTAGAACACCCATCAAGAAGGAATGGAAGAGATAAGTTTTTCAAAAATAAATATTTGATTAACAAGGTCGTGTAAGGTATCGTTTCTTATGTATTATTTATTATTTGATGCTTAATCGAATAAGACCACTTCCAAGTCAATAGGATCATTATTTGCCAAGTTATAACAGGTTTTTATAGGAATAAAACACAATTATTCAAGCAAAAAATATTTTATTCTTAAAAATGTTACAAGTAAAATTTTAAATGGGTAATTGTTAATAATAACATCATAATGTGTCTTCAAAGTTGAAATCACGATTGTTCGGATCGTTATTGAGATCATCCAACTCATCGAAGTGATCATCTTCGTAGCAGAGCAATGGTTATATCAAAATTAGAGTTGGAGCAGGAGTATACCTCGCAGATATTGCACAGTGCTTAGCAGCGAATCCCACTTTTTAAGCAAGAGCACCAAGTTGTGAAGCAATAATTGAAGAGTGTAAGTTTTAAATAGTCGAAGTGCCAATTTCGGAAAATTTTATTTTTTTTCATTAAAGTAGTCTGTGTGACATCGCCAATGTCTGATTAAGCGCGCTATGTGCTAAAACAATATTTTCAGATATAGCAGCTGGCTCTCCTCTGATATATTACGTAAGTACCACGACGTTTTTACATGGTATATAGTCTAAGTGCCACAAAAACAAATTTAAATAAAAATGTTAAAATTTCATCTGTTCTTTTGAACTGATTTTCAAGTTACACATGTTTTTGGTTTGATTTAAAATATTGCTATACAATAATGTTCATTCATTATAATATTAGTGTAATTCAATCTTTTCGCGATGGAAGTTGTTAATGAAAGAATAAAAAGAAATAAAGGAACCGAAAGTGTTCTAAGAGAACGGAGACGTTTACGTATAAGTGGTTGTGAATACAAAACTAATAAAGGAAATATAGTTCCTCCTAAAAAACAACCATCAGAAAATGTAAGTCAAAAATAAATCTCAAAGTAAGATTTTCCTTGGTAAGTATTTGAATTCATTTTAGGCAATTTGTAAATGCAAATGGAAATGTAGAAGTATTAGTCTGGAACACAAAAAACGGTTACATCAGGATTTCTATGCCATAAGTAATGGAGCAAAACAAAGTACACATTTGCTCGGATTAATACGTGTAGTTCCAGTCGCTAGAAGACGCCATGGTATTTACAACAATCCAGATGAAAGTCGTCGCCAATCAACAGTATTCTACATGGTTCCTACAGAAGCAGGAGATCATGCTCAAGTGTGCCAAAAGGTTTTTTTTAGATATTTTTGCTATTTCCCATCAAAGAGTGCAAACTTTAGTAAAAAAGAAAAAATCTGGACAGAATGTTTTCGTTGACAATAGGGGAAAATTCAAACATGGATCAAAATTTTCTAATGAGGTTGGTCAAGAGGTTATCAATCATATTAATTTGTTTCCAAAGGAGGAAAATCATTATAGCCGCCTGAAAAGTAAGAAAGAATTTCTTAGCTCTGACCTAAACTTTCATCGTATGTATATTTCTTTTAAAAATCTTAATCCAAATTCTGTGGTTACCTACCGATTTTATGCAAATACTTTCAAAAAATACTTTCCTAACCTCCGGTTTGGAAAACCGAAATCAGACACCTGCACGACATGTGACTTGTTAAGCGCAAAAATAAAGGCTCATCCAGAGGATCGGTATGCCTTGTCTCAAAAGTTAAAGATTCACCATGGTGAAGCTGAATCGGCAAGAAAACCAATGCTGGATGATACCGTTTTCTCACAGCTACCCAATAGTGACCATATAGTTATTTCAATGGATATGGAGCAGGTAATATTTATACCAACGCTTACACATTCGGATATGTTCTATATGAGGCAGCTGTCCTGCTATAATTTAGGCTTACATATAGCTGACAGTAATACTGTTCTCATGCTTTTATGGAATGAGTCAATTACAGGAAGAGGAGGAAATGAAGTTGGATCTGCATTACTAAAAGTGTTGCTTTCTGAAAATATTACGACAAAGAATAATCTTACAATATGGAGCGACAACTGCGCAGGTCAAAATAAAAATCGAACGGTGCTAGCTGGCTTGATATACGTAATCGCAGTAGGTAAATTTAAACAAATATATTACAAATTTTTAGTTAGTGGCCATACCTATCTTCCCTGTGATAGAGACTTTGCGCAAATCGAAAAACGTAAGCGAGACCGCAAACTATATATACCAGAGCATATTGAAAAGATGATAAGTGAATGCTGTCATGAAAATCCGTTTAGGGTAATGAATCTCGAAGAAACCGATTTCAAAAATCTCCAAAAACTTGCTGATGAATATATAAACACCAAGATAAATATTTCAAAAGCATGCTGGATTCGTTTAACAGCAGACAATCCATTTCGTATTAATGTTCGAAAAAATTTTAAAGAAGCCGAACCCGGTAATTCATTTAATTTTTTTAAAAAGGCAAAACATTAGAAAACTTCCGGTTACAAAGACTAACTTCCTTACAATGTAAGAACCGAGTCAAGCAAGCCAAACTAGAGAATCTTAAATCTATGTTGGATTACATACCATTACGTTTTCTCCATTTCTATGAAAATATAATTGAAAAAACTAGCCAACAATATGTGAAGAAATAAGCTTTGACAACCTTTGTAATATTTTAAGACTTAAATTCTAAAATTGACAGTAATACAATGAAAAACCATTCATTTAAAAATTTAAGTCTCACTTAACTTTTTAAGCAAATGGCCCTTAGACCTTTTCAATTTGCACTTAGATTGTTTACTAAATTTTGCTACATATTATTTTTTTTCAAAATCTATTTATGTACTTCTGAATATTAATCTTACAGTTAGTTTATATTGGGTTTCTAGTATCAAAATAAAAATTATATAAAATTCTTTTATTGCTATTTCTTTTATTAAAAGGTTTTGTATTTATTATCTTTCTTCAACATTTATGGCACTTAGACTATTTAAAACTTACACTCTTCAATTATCCTCGTAGGAGCAAAATATGAGGGACATAATTGAGTCTGGAGCTGGTGGTAGGCTCGTTCGAACTGGGAGAAGATCATCATTTTGACGACTCCAACCTCATTCATCCGGATTAAGCTTATTGCCAAGCCATTATTGGACTTGCAGAAAGAGTGCTTAAAATTTCTAGATTCGGTTCGAACGACCTTACCACCAGCTCGACTCAATTATATTCCTCATATTTTGCTTCGGCAAAATTAATTGTTCCACAACTCAGTGCTCTTGCTTAAAAAGTGGTATACGCTGCTCAACATTGTACAATATCTGCGAGGTATCTCCGACTCTGATTTTGATAGAACCACCGCTCCACTGGAGGACGAAAATGATTAATTCGATAAGTTGGATGATCCCAATGATGATCCGACCGATCGAGATTTGCACTTTGAAGGTACATCATGATGTTATTTAACAGAATTTTCCATTTTTAATTTTACTTGTGACATTTTTTTCGTAATAAAATATAACACCCAAAATCTTAACTGGTAGAATAATTTTAAGATTTCACAATGAAATTGTTTCAAAAATCTACAATTTTAAATCATCTTGCATCATTTGTCATTTGGATTAATTTACTTAAATAAAAAAACCAACAGAAACTAATTTTTGGCGAGTACAGTCGTTACAGATAATTCTAACATTCGTTTTTAGACGTTGTGCGACTTTATCTATTTTTTAGCCATTATTATAATTTTGTTGGGTTATTTGGCAAATTAATAATTTGATAAATTTTCGTCTGATAAACAAAAGAACAAAGAACTGTGTGTTTTAGACCGAAATATCGGTACTTTTGTATAATATTACACCAAGGAAATAATCTGATTTTAAAGGATATTAATTTTTTCGAAAAACATCCTAGGAACGATAACCAACTATGATTACAAAAACTTAGTTCCGTGAATTATATAAATAAATCTTTTTTCTAATTTTAGATTAAATAAAATAATATAATAAACAATAAACATGAACATTAGTCCGGTCAAAATAGACATTTCAGTTTGCAATAATTCGCAAAGAGCTCAAAATTGGTACAGACCTTGGGAAAATCATTACAAATAAAACTTTAAAAGTCCCCACCAATCCCACATCTGCGAAAAAAGTTATTCAAGGTCAAAGGTAAAAAAAATTCTTTTTCAAATCTGAGTTTTATAATAAAAATAGATCAGATAAAAGTTATAGATCATGAAATTATCAACAAAAATGATTCCTATACTTTTTTTTCTAAGAATCGCCATTTCTAAGATATCGCGATTCTAAAAGTTCTCGTATTCTACATATTATGCACATATTTCCGCACCACCTGTAGTATACTTGGGCACGACCGACCTGTCTACCAAAAACTAAAATTTACCTGCTCGCCAAAAAGGTTCGAACCGAATTGTCTCCCGCGAAGGCCAGATAGAGGTAAGAGTGCCGAATAGCGCATTCCCATGCAAATTCAGTGGCTACAAAACAGAAGTAAAAATTCTATTAGCAAAAAATCTAAATTTTTCTAACACTATAACCTCATCAAATTACAATGTATATTTTAAATTTTTTTTCCGCATCAAAACATAACAATCTTTACCCAAACCTAACCTAACCCGACCACCACAGAATGTATTTTAAAAAACAATAACCTAACCGAATCACCTCAAATAACGGGAGACAATCCGGTCCCGCTTATAACTACCTGAAATTACGGGAGACAGTTGGGTTCGTCCCGTGTACTTGGCGCATTTTATTAACGTGGTGTCCCTGGTAGGCATAATCCACGATCTATTGTGACTAAGTTACTAAAAAATATTGTATTAATTAAAAAATGGTACTATTGAAAATGTTTGATAAATCGCAAGAATTATTGTTGGTTGCGGGAATAATCTTCAAATGCTACTTCAACAGTTATAACTTCTTCGCTTTTTTTCCTTTTTGTTCTTCTACCTATATGTGAAAAAATATACATCAGTTGTCTCCTCATTTATATCATCATCATCATCATCTGTTGAAATTGATTCAACATTGGAGCAACCCGACTTTTTGGCAGCTTTAAAACTCTTTTGGCAATTGCAAAAGATGGTGTTAAGAAGTCTATTCGGAGCAGGTGGGAGAAAAGTTTGAATTGGCTCTAAAGTATTATCTACCAATTTCCAACCCCAGTCTTCTGGGTCCAGTTGATTGCCTAGACTTACTTGAACTTGATAGTATAGTGTTGACTAGCAGAAACAGATGTTGGAGGAGGCCAAGATAATTCCACTCTTTTATTGTTCTGTGTATTTTTTACAAAAGGGAGCTCCATAAGAGCAAGAGGAAATTGAATCCCGTTTGTGATGATGTCTTGTGAAGAAGAGTTGATCTTTTGAAATAGTTTTGCGCAATTAATTAAATCATGTTTTTCAAATAATTTAAATACTGTTGTTTTAACCCTTTCTGAAAAATGCTGATGTAGTATCACAGCCAGTTATTGCATGTAGAAATAAGATATGATTTTTATATTTTGGATAAGCAGATAAACTTTTCGATGAATATATTTTTGTTGGTTGTTGAGCTATTCCGGGTTTCAAAATTAAATACTCTTATCAATTGGAGTTCTTGCAGTCAATAGTACTAATAAGTCAACATCTTCACCGACAACAGTAGTTGTATTGGATAGTATAGGGTCGTTTCAATTATGAGGATATTAGCGTCATTATCAGCTTGTTTCACTAAAATATTTGCAGCAGTAAATTTTTCGCATAACATTAAAATAATGCGAGACTGTAAGTGAGAAAGTGAGCATTTGCTAGGAATTGTTGTTGGTTTATTGGAACTGTCATAAATTGATCAAAAACGACATCAGACGATGAAGATGTTTTTGTGCTTCGATGACGCTGTTCTGCAGCTTTAATGTTTTTCCTATGAACCATCAAATACTATAGACACTCTATGACCAAAATATCTATGTACATGTTAAACGTATTCATAAAAAATAACGTTAAACCCTTGCGTTTCTTCTCGATCCCACACAACGCCGTGTAATAAATATCCCCCAACGATGATGTAAATAGCATTTGTGTTGTCAATTTCAATGTTCACTGATTCAAAGCAATCGTTAATAGCTGGTTCCTGTGTTTTACGCATTCCAGTTGCCTCGAAGAGTGATAATGGATAGGGGGCTAATTTTATTCAAAATTTTTTCAATATCATCCTCAAATGTCTTAGTAATACTCATACGTTGAAATAATAAAACAGGATTTACGGGTACTTTCTCATCATGAATTTTTATGGTGCTGGTCCTTTCATGACGTCCTTTCATGATGTCATAGGAATCGCAAATAGCAAAAACTGATTATTTGCATTCAAATTTCAATATTTTGATAGTGAAAATCATTCTTGTGAGTTAAGGACTGTTTTGGGCACTAATCCACTATAGCCAATAAAAATTGAAATTTTGCACATACAAAGTTGAATATATGTTCCTTCGAACGGACAGACTCCTTTTTGATATTTTGATTTATAGTCTCTTAATTCACTCTTTAATTGTGTGTACAATTAACACTTTTTGATGGAACATGTCTAACATAATTATAACTTTTTTAAAAATTGAGTCTGTCCATTCGAAAGGTTGATGAATGTACTTTAGTATAAAAAAGAGAAAATGAAAAGATATTAAAAAAACAACGCGTCTAACTTAGAAAATAAGATGACTTTGGTAAGTTTGACATTTTGCAGTGGAGATGTAAAAGTCACTAAAGATTTACATGGTGGCCAAAAAGTTCGGCAACGCCTATTTATTTTGAAACGATGAGTTTTTGAGAAAGATGTTTCAAAAAACAGTTCTACGATTCTTAGTGGTGCATTTTTTAGGAATAATTCCATAACCTTGAAAAGCTAGATGAAGGTCACCCAACAATCGATAACTATTTTAAATAGCAACCCCCCATTTGTTGCAAATTATTATAGCTTATGTTTACTGAAAATATTTTCTAGTTTTTGTTTGAATAAGTAGTATGGAAATAAGACGAGTTTAAATTTCCAATACAAAAAGAGCGGCAACGTCAATTTTTTTTTCGAAATGAAGCACATATTTAAAAAAAATGTATTAAATATAAGTTGTACATTTCCTGGTGATTCATCATGTAGCAATATTACTATATGACCTCCTATAACCAGGTTAAAGGTGACGGGATCACTTAATTTATTTTTGAATAGCAATTGGCGTATTATTGTAGCTTACTAAGGCTTACTTTCAGAGGTTTACAGAACACGTTTTGTTTTTTAATAAATATTCTAGAAGTCGCAGAGGTTTTTAAATCATTCTAATAAAAAAACCTGCCAATGCTTATTTATTTTTAAAATGAAGCATTTTGGCCCAAAAAGTTTCATTTAAAAGTTGAGCGATTTTTAGGCGAATTCTCGGGAGTAAAAATATTAGAAGTACAGGGTAGGACGGAAGAGAAGGGCATTTTTTAAATGAGAAGAGTGAGCTGCTTTTTAAGTTTAAAAAATTTCAATTACAAAAAGTAAAAGCTTAGATGTTACCATTTAACATTGAAAATGATATCAGGCAGATGGCGTTTTCAGTAATGCTATAGTCAATGTTCCGCATCAGCCTGACCTAAAACCAAAAAAGGTAAAGGTCTACATCGATAAACCTAGAAATCTGCAAGAGTTGAAAAAGCCATGAAAAAAGAATTGAAATCGACTTGTCTGTCCGAAGGTTATACGGAACTTTGAGTAACGACTACAGCAGAAAACGGACTAATATTATTTTCAAAACAGAATATTACTTTTTTATTTTTTTGAATTAAAAAGCAGCAGCAGAGTTATACTCATTTCAATACGAAAAGTAGTATCCTTAATCTGCTAACTTCAGTTGTTTATGTGACTTTTAAAAGTTGTTTTATGTCGGTTATCATTCTTTATAATTGAAAATAATTTTGACAAAACACGTCTCACAGTGGTTAAAAATCTTAAAAGGCAGGACATAATTAGAAAATATTATGTTTTTGCGATGAATTTTCTTACTCGGGTATTTTTGGGGTCGCTGATTACGAATCTGATATTGGTTTTCCAAAATAACGAAATGGCAAATGAGTTTACGAATTTTATTGTCTTTATAACAAAATTTATTAATTTGGGGTTTTGGTCGCAAATTACGACTCCGATATTGGTTTAATAAAAAAGAAAAAATGGTGGATACAAATGGCAAATTATTTTCATAAATATTCATTTTTTCGAGAATAAGAATTATTTAGGGATTATAGGACCTTATAAGTATGTATTCCTACTTAGTATTGCTCAGTAGAGAAAAAAAGTATTTTGTTCATTTACCAAGTGGATGTTGCAACTGGTAGCAGCTAATTTTTATATATGTTTTACCTATATGTGTAATTTACCATTAGAATATTAAAACAGGGCCGGATCTAGCAAGTTGGCCAAACCACGCAGTGTGTAACCGGCCTTTTAGTAAAACTCTTACAGAAAATATTAGTAAGGTTTGTTATATGAGTTGTCATGGACTGATACCAAAGTTACTTTACAAGCCAAAGGCCAGAAAAATCAGCCAACACCTTCAACAGAGATTTTAGATGATTTAAAGCAGGTGTGCTAAATTTTTGACATTATTCAACATGCTCGAACGAATCACAAAGCTGTAATTGCCAACCTATTGGATAAGGAGCAATGGATTATGGGTAGTTTTAGTCACATAATAAAATTTACAAAGAACAAATCAAAAAATGTCAAAAATACGAAAAATAACCTCAACAAATTTGAATAAAAGCGCCCTAAAATAAAACTGAAAGGTAGTGAGCAAATATGATCGACTAATGATGATGAAATTATACACAACATTTGGACCCCAAATTCTAGCTTGATCCAATTTTAAAACTATCTAAAATATTAAAAATTTTCAAAGTGGATCAACTGACCTGTAGATTAATGTGTCCCAAATATACCATAGTAGGACCACGCAGAAAGCAGAAATTCCAACCCAACTGACATTAAATCAAATCAGTGTCTCTGATTTTTTCTACACATGCTGAAGAGTTGTATTAGTAGTAGTCCCCACTAAAACCCTCTAGATAGTAGTAGTACTCCCTACTAAAACCCTCTATCGTGGGTAAAAAATTCAGCGTCACTGATTTTATTCAGTCTCATTGTCAGTTAGGTTGGAATTCCTATTTGCTGCGCGGCCTACTATATGTGTGTAGTTTCATCACGTTTGGTCAATTCATTATTATGCTACATGGTGTGAACTATTTGCATGGATTTGCATGACCACGAGAAAGACAGATGCTGGCATGGCATGATTTGCCTTAAGGATACGCAATTTGAACGCTTTATAAATAAAAATTATTTCAACTACCAATGTATTTACAAACGTTGTAAAATATACAATAGTTGAAAATTATTGTACATCACGGGTCTTCCTTTTGTTATTTAACTGAGAAAACGGCATTAGAATTTATTGTTCTTGAAAATTAATAGTAAAATTTATTAAATGTAAAATCGAATAGGTAAGGATTGGATTCCCGAGATGAACGAGTAATAAAGTAAGTACTTTTCAAAAGCAGTTAGAGCAAAAGGAAAGCATCAAAGAAATAGGTACTTTAAACTGACTAGTTTGATCATTACATTAAAATCTGTTTCCTCTAAAAAAACCTATGAATTTATGAAACCTAAGAGTGTAAAATTAGATATAACCAGTATAAATAATGAAAAGATCCTAAATTAAATAAATTATTATTATAGAGAAATTATTTTTACTATTTTATCCTTATTTTTAAGAACCTACTCAAGTGTGTAGGGTTTACTACCATTTTTTTCTTTGGTTGGCAAATTACTTAAAACAACAAGTGTTCTTCAAATAATTTTATTTTGGATGTAGCGGCAGTATTCGAATAAAAAATTATAAATTTAGAAGCTCCTTAAAACTTTGATATATTTAAGTTAAGAAATAAAATAAACCAATATCGAAAGTACTCAAGTATTATATGAATTTTCTATATTTTATAAATTTATATAGCCTGTTTTGTCTCTATGAAATATAAATCAACAAACAAGAAATATTTTAACAATCAACAATGATGTTATATAGCAGGTTCTCTAACGGCTTTTACAAATATGTGTAATGGGAAAGTGAAATATGACGGCAATTTGCCAAGAAGGTAAAAATGCGGGTAAAATTTTTCGTTGAGACTCTAAATTAAAACCCGTTTATTTTACTGATAATCAAGAAAACATATTCTCGCTTGTTGAATTATATACTATTAACTGTAAGAAACAACTTGGGTAACTTCTAACTTAAAGATGATAATTTTAAAATCAATTAAAAATTATAAATCACCTTCTGATTTACGAATAAAATTAATATTTAATCGTAAACTGAAATTTTGCGCACAATTTCCTAGACGCTCACGATAAATTTTCATCCATCCCACTTTTCTGTAGCCTCATTGCAAATTAACAGTGAGTCACACAATTAATGCGGACCGCTAGAGGGCACGCGAATTAGGGAAGAAACATCATGAAATCGATGAGCATTAGATTTTGAATTTTATTCCGATTTATAAGCTAAATTTTTTAGGTTACTGTCTATCTTATATTTTTCTTCTGCAACTAATTAGAGGGGTCCGAAGTTAAGGTACTTTTAGGTCAATATATTTTTTTGTACATTCGCCATTTTTTTTCATACGAGAGAATTTAGTGGAATGACTTTAAAATCTTCTATAAAAATACTTGTGCACTAGTTCATCTGGTGACGTATAGAAAATCACTATTAAACTTTCTGGAGGTACAATTTGGTTTTAGTTAATAAGACTTAAAATCAAATCAGTTTAAATTCATTTCGAAGAGGTTCGTCATCAAAAATTGGAAAAGTTATGGTTGATATCTTTTATCCTGTATAATTTCAATATATCACTTTCGGAGGTTTTGACATTAGATGATTTTTAAAATCAAACTTTAAGCCTAATCCACATAAGCATTGTCAAATATTTTATTTCCTTGAGTTTATTATAATTTTTTTGTTGTTTAAAAACTTAATAGAAACATGTAGGTGATAATATTTTTAAAACAAAATAATGTCATATATATATTGGACATCGTTCAATTACAAGGAATTTCTACATTACATCATTTCTTTATATCAGTTAACGGAGACAAAGATTTGAGGTGGCTGCAAATCCTTATTAATAAATTAGTTTCCAAATATTTTTTAACTTGTTTACAAAGATTGATTCATCAATTTTGATGGAAATTTTACTTTAAATATATTATTTGATGAGATATGGTAGATATAGGCAGAAAAATACAAAATATATTTACCTGCAATGAATGTCATAAAATTTAATTTTCTTTAAACTTCCTTCCTTAGGAGATTGAATAAGATAGCAGTCTGCAGAATAGCCTACAGTTAATTTATTTGTTCTTGGAGTATAAAAATACAAAAAAAATACACAAATGCATTGTACTACTTATAAATAAATTGAATATAACTGTCGATTTTCTTCTGGTGTTGAACGCACCATTTTTTATTGTGTGCTTGTAGGATGACGGAGAATCCAGATGTCTTTAATTAAAATTAAGAGTAATAATAGACCAAGTTTAGAACCTTGTGCAACCCCACTACCTTTTTTACTATATACCATTATATTCGACGATCTGGTGCCTATTTGTTAAATAGGCACTTCATTACTTCAATTATATTTCCTTTAAGACCAACTGTGTTCGTTTTTTTAACCAAGACTTTATATAATCGAAGGCCTACGCAAAGTCCATATAAATAACATCTGTCTGCAAATTACCACTTATTGATTCCTAAATTTTTAATAAGTTGGAAGTAATATATTTTTGACTCTTGCTGGAATGAAGATAGGTGATTTTTAAAGAAAACATATTTAGTTTATATCGACTCGAATACTTTTAAAAATTACACAAGATCTATATAGATATGTAGTTTTCTACCATATTTCTTTTGCCACTTTTGAATATTGGACACTCTTTTTAGCTTTTTGCAGTGCTCTATAATTGTATCATCAACTTTTTAATTACCAATGAATTCTTTATTAAACTTCATTTTTCCTGGACTATATGTATATAATAAATTCCTTTTATCCAACTTTATTTTTATTTTTTGTTAAATAGCCACTTTACTACTTCGATTAGGTTTCCTTTAAGACCAAGTGTGTTCTTTTTTATTTTAAAATAAAGTTGGATAAGAATTAATGTAATTCCAAAACTTCTCCAGTTCTTTTTTAATTGGTTGTTTCGAGCTGATCTGATAATTTCCTTAACTTCCTTCCTAGCATTTTCAAACCCAAACTTGCTGAAATCATTTTTTCTGATTAAATATAATCCGAAGTTTTTGTTTTCTTTTAATGTGCCATATTTTGTTATAGCCATAACAATCTTGAAACATTTCACCCCAAGTCTTATTTATTTTTTTTATTCAATTCATCCTAAAGATATCATTGTGTAGACATATAAAGCCCGATTTTTAAAATGTTAGTTTTTTGTATCACTTTTGGGTGAAATTAGGTTCTTAATGGTAGTCTTTTGGGACTAACGTTTCATCTCCATGTTTAACTTCACATTTTATAGAGTTAGATGTGAGTACTTCTTATTCGAATTAGTTTTGAAATTGTTTTGAGTGAGGTCTAACAAATCCATCCAACTTAATAATTAATTAATGAAATTTATTGTTGTTTTAACTTGTATTATCATAAAATTCTAATAGTTAATAATAATAAAATTATTTTTAAGACATAGTTGATGTACCAGAATGCCAAGAAACATTTCATAAGTGTTGAAATCTGTATTTGGAAGTACATAGACACAAGCAAGGAAAAGGAATCCACTATTTCGGATGATTTTGCACAATAGAATTTAAATTCTTAATGGAGGAGTAGGGCAAAAATCAATAAGTTCCGATTGAAATTTACCTATTATTAATTGCAATTACAGTTTCATCGCTCCTTTTATTAATCCTATCGCATCGATGCACAGAATAAATGTTATAATAGTAAAAAGTTTGTCGTTGAAAACACCAAGTGAACAATCCAGGTTTCCTTGAGAAATAAGATCTTCATAACTTTAGAAATGCTTTTAATGTACCAAATATACCTCAATAAATTTTTTAAAGTCTCTTCTCTGGGCAATAGTTTTTATGTTTGACGGTAAGGCCTGCTTCGTTTTTAAAATTTCCAATACAAAATCAGGATCATCTAGTATTATTTTTAATGGACAAGGTAATTACCTTATTTGCCTATTTTGAATGATAGAATGAAGTTTTTTGATTCTTCAACTTTGTATACAATTATGTTTTTGTCCCTTAATATCCTGTTTTCTGACTTTACTACTAGACTAAAGTTGTTAGTATCTTGTACAACACTGTTCATTCCAAAGTATCTCGCCCCACTGTTATTCAATTTCAGCAGGTAAAAGTCTATTTCCACCATTGAGGAGATCTTACAAGGCTTAAGCCGTACGAAAGCTTCTTGTTGGCTTTCTTAACATTAGTTTCATGTTTTACTTTCAAATGAACGATATTATACAATGTAATGACCGTTCATTGCTTCAAATGTATAAAAAATTACCATTATTTTAAACATCTTTTACTTTTCTGATACTGGATGGTAAAAAATGTGTGGTTTAATTTATTATTATCATTAGTTACTTTTTAAAAATATCAATTTTATTTCACATTACAGTTAATAAAAGTCCTATACATTTTTTAAATTTTATTTCGGTTTACTTATTTAAATAAGTTATTCCGGCTTTTGGGTATCCACCTTTCTCCCTTTTCTTATAAGTCGTAATTTTTAAAACTTTTATTGATCATAAGCCTTTGGAAGGTTACCATGGAAATTGTCCATTAGAACCTATGTAATAAAATTTATGTTTAAAAGCCTTCAGCTTTGATTTAAGTCCTAAATTATTCAGAATCCGCTTATTTAGCAGTATATTTATAATAATTTTATTATACTTCATAAAAAATAATTTTACCTAACTTTAAATTTTAAATTAAGGATAATCTGATAAAGAATGAAATACTACTAGTTTTTTCCCTTAATTGTAAATTCCATTTTTAAATTTCTTTCTTTTGTAGTAGTTTTTTTTAAAGGTAATTAAATTTATTAATTCAAATAAACATTTTTATAACGATGTCATTTAATAAATTTAAGGACATTATTTAATATTTAAATTAAATTTTAATACATATAATAATATTCCTATAATATTTTTATTATACACGTTTATGTTAAATTTAATTGTGTAATAAATTTCTAGAAAATAAATTCAGCGAGTTTAATTTCTGAATAATTTAGTACATTTTAAAATAAAAATCTTAAGCCAATATTGAATACCTAATTAAAAATATTTGATATTTAATTAAGTCCTAAGAAGAATTTTAATTTGTGTTTAAAAGTGCAAATTAAAAAATCTTCTTTGAGCATTTTGAAATTAAATTTTTAAATTAATATGAAAAACTCATTAATGTTTTAGAAACATGTCCGTAATCACTTAAAATAAAGATGCCGTCACACACAAACGTTAGCACACATTGGAAGAATTTTATGAGGTTATATAAAATTTATGAAGCCTCAGGAAAAGAGACATTTCGACATTTATTCCATCCATTGTAATAACTTGTAATAGTTGCGGTGTATAAAACTTCATATGTGTAAAAGCTTTTTCCAATCAGGTGAATCCGCTTGGGATAAGAAGCTGCTCATTCTATAAAAATTGAATGAAATCTTTCGGCACCAATTAAAGCACGAAATGCTTCTACAAAATAAATCTGCACACTCATGTTTATATGCGGGCAAACTTAAATAAATAATGTCCAAAGTGGATTTACGTCTCTTTTCCGGGATGAGCTCAAGTAAATCCTAATTAAAGTTTTACCTCTGAACGCCGGGTAAACAAGTAAGATACGTTTTGTTTTAAAAAATGCGAAACGTCGCTCAGATTAAAGTGTACTCTTAAAACGTTATTTATTTACCCGAAAAAGTTGCGAAAAATTTATCTCAATTCCGGAAGAAATTAAGTGCTCCTTACCTCACCACGAGAATATTAATTGCCAGAGGTTTACCTGTTATTAACCCTAAAGATTAAATGCTTCCAGTGCCCAGGAGCCCCAATTCTCGAGATATCCCAATATTCCCAACAAACCCCTTGTTAATTAAAAGAAATTATTTTCTTGCTTTTGATGTTGGCGAAAGAAAGATTTTATCAATTGCAGGGCTTATTATTAAGAAAGCAATTTCAATTTGGAAGTAATTAAAAGTTTATAAAAGACCCCAAAGTGACTAGTTGGGATGTAACTCTGAAAATGTTTATGTCTTGGGTTTAGGTCGGTTCACTTATTTATTTGTTGGAATTTGTGATGTAAATATGGATCGATCCAAGACGGACGGATGTGAAGGAGTTTACAGAGGTGGAAATTTCTTCATTTATAACCCATAATTACAAGTTGTATATTATTTTGTTTCTTCCCATTATTCTCAACCGCTTCTCGTGATATGGGTGAATAGGGTATGAGGTGTAACTTTGGATGTGGAAAAATGAATTTCTTGAGGCTCGAAGTGTTTAATTAAAGAATTAGTATTTTATTATTTCAAGACTTATTACCTTCAAGTAAATATAATTAGTTGAGACATAAATGTAAGAATAAATAATGTAATTCTTCAAATTGGATATTATTATATCTAGAGCAAAGGAATATACGAGTGGGTAATTACTTTTTCGACCTTCAGGCTATATAAATGGAAACTTTAGTATTAGTATTTATCTAAAATAAATAAATATAAAAATAATATTGTATCATTAACAAAAAATACCTTTCGTAATTATCACTCTCTTGTGAATTGATAAAAATGTCTGATTAATCGTGGAAATGATATGCGGGGTGATAACGTAAAAATTAATTGGGGAAGCATTTATCGTCACATTTGTTATGGAAGCAAAAAGTTCAGATTATATCCGATAAAATCGAGCGGCTTCTGAGGGAAATTTAATGCAGCTATAAACTCGAAAACAGGAATTACATGAAAAAATGTGACACCATGTTGCAAAGTAAAATAAACAGATAATAAAAATAAAATTATTGCCTTACCATTAAATGCTAAGAATAATTACGTTTTAAATTTAGCTAATTATAATTCATGGCATTTAATTCAAACACCTTTTGAGAAATTATAAAAATATAAAGTTTTTGTATTATGTTTTTTTAGTATCATTGATCTTAAAATTGGAAGTCTTTAGGCGGAGTTTCCCAGTTTCAGAACCAAATTCATGAGTCTTTCCAACGAGGTCATCATCGATTTAGAAATTAACCAGTGTTAAATGAATCTAAAGTATTCTAAGCAAATTTCCAGAATATCCCGTTAAAAACCTTAATCCACGAGCTGAAGGATTTTACAAACTAAACAAATGGCCAATATCACTTTATACCAACTTTAGTCGATTATTTAAAGCCATTTATTTCAAGTGATATGACAATCGATTCATATAGTTGGGTTTTTATATAGTTTTTGTAACTACTTGAGTTGAAACGTGAAAAACAAAATTTAACGAGTTCTTTATGAGAGAGTTTTAGTCAAAATGGAATTGGGATTCTTTTATTGCTCATTTGTTTTTACATTAATATGAATCTCTTTGTACTTCATATATGAGTACGGAAATACAATGCTCTGGGCATTGTACCTTTAATCTCAGAGATATAAATATCATAAAGAGATACGTAAGAATATATTTTCCTATAGTAGAAACGAAAAACAAATAAATTACAACTGCAAAATTCCTGCTTTGTTCCCAAGGTGACACTAAAAACTGCGACATTTCAGGAAAATTCTTAAATACAGTTATTAATTTAATTTAACTAAATATTTCTTTTAATTCTTTCGGCAAGATTCTATAATAAAACATTTATGATTGTCAACGACACCAGATATTTTTGAATAGAGTATATACTCATTTATATAAAAGGAAAAAATAATTACCATATTAAAATCGAAAAACCTTTCTAAATAAAAATAATTGCCTTCTCTTGAGGAATAACAAAAGTTAGTTAATTTATGTTTGATTTCCCTTTGTTGCTGCTGTGTTTTAAATTATAGAATTTTCTAAAAAAAATCAATAGTAGTATACAGGGTGTCCCAATTTGAGTTGCGTTAGGTTGGTATCTTTAGTAATAAATGTTTATATACTACCTATCTAATCTAATCAAAAATTCCGAACCAATCCAATGAAACGAAAAAAACAAAAAAAAGATTTTTTAAAGTAGATTTTTTGTTAAGTTTCTGTTAAAATTAATTTGTTTCGTTAAAACTTATTAAATTAGAGTTTTCAAAAAAATATGACAAACTTGGTTTTCAAGATATCGAAATTTCTTAAGTGGACAAATAAAAAATAAAACCAACTTTGGTTTCAAGACTTTTATTTTATTTACTCATGGAACAGCAACCGTTTAAGGATTTTCGTTTAGAAAAAGCACATTTCGTATTTTAGAAAGGCGCCATATTGAATATTTCAACAAATAATCTGTTTTCAAAAATGTATTACTATTTATGTTTGAAGCAATTGACTAGAGTTAACGCGGAAATATCTCCTTAATTGTAATATAAGTTAAATTGTAATAGTAGGTAATTGTAAAATCATACATTAGGTTGACATGAAACGATCGAAATAGATGTCGTTCCATCCATGAAGCAACACAACACAATATATGTATTATAATGCGGTTAAAGCATTTTATAGAAGGTTTAATTACAATTCCGCTCTTTTCCTGTAACATATGAAATAAGGCCAGGGATACAAATGGAAATTTTCACGAACCGGAACGCTGAGCAGACTAAAAAACAGCATACAAGAACTTAGTACTTATAGAAACAACAACTACACTTTCTTTTATAGCAAAAACAAAATAAATTGCAAAAATAAAAGTGTAGTAGTAAAATAATTACAAAATCACCGTTTTAGAACTGTGATTAAATTAGTTCAAGAAAAGGTTCCAAATGTGTTCAAAAGTATTTTCCTTGTTTAATTTATTTGTGTCATCTGCTAAATGGGGAACCTATAATTTTCTGGTTTAAACAGATTTAATGGCTTTACAACAGAATTTACAAAACGCGAAATTGCTAAAAATTATCTGCACTTTCACCAATTTTGCCCACCCTTGCCCTACTCATCCTAATGTTTTACTTTGTTTTCTCATCATATTAGAGCACATTACTTCATAAATAGTTTGGTATAAAACCAAATTTATAAGGTGAGGAAATTTTATATAAAAGCGTTTAGAAAGTGACATTGTCCATCCTGTTATACTGGCTTCGAATGACAGCAGAAATACTCCTTCCATCTATATTAATTCTGTAGACGGGACTTCTTTAAAAAAATGATGATGAATGAGCAGTCACTTAGATTATTATATTGTACAGCAAGTTAGTTTCTTAACCAGATTTATTGATAGATTAATCATTTACTAATGGCTACTAATCGAAAAATATGTTGTGTTTTGTACTTATTTCCTAACCTAAAATGACAGCTCGAATCGTAATTTGTTTGGAGAAGTATGTAATACATCGTGGAAAGCAAAAAATGCCAATAGAAAACAAATGTTTTTAACTCCTATTACAAAAGTAGAAATTGAAGACACAATTAAAAATGTATCCAACTCTAATGCTGTTGATGTACATTGTACATATGTGGTCTTAACTCGAAAATAATTAAATATCAAATTACCTCTCGGAAATATTAGAACATCTGTTCAATGTCTGATTTGAGAGGGGTACATGTTCAACTTAGAGTTTCAAAAATTACATCAATTCACAAAAATGGGAATATTTATGACTTTGCCGACCAATTAGGAAGTCCTAATGAAAAATAGATTACAGAGCACTATTTTGAATTTTTTTCTTAAAAGGTCAGGTTACGTTAGGTTAGACTATAGATAGTCGGTGAAATTAGGTATAGGATTTTGCAATGTAAATTTCGATTTCTTAAAAGAAACAGAAAAGACGAACGGTTAATTGAAATCGAATAATTTTTTTGTACCGCTTAACGATTCTATGGTTCATCTCAGTTTTTTTTTTTTAATTTTCACTTTGGTTGTTTTGAAAACGTCTAAAAATAAGCAACTTTTAGAATCAATTTATAACCTTATTATGAAACTATTTTAAAAAAATAAAAAGTCATGAGATAAGGTGAGTTTATGCTCAACTAACACAACAAACCACTAACAATTACCACTAACTTAGTGGCTAATTGGTAATGCTTAATGGTTAGTTGTAAGTGGCAGTATAAACTGTAAAATTCAATTTAATGCATTTATCTTTTTAATTGTTAGTGGGTAATTGTTAGTGGTTAGTTGTTAGTTGAGTCTCTTTAATTTACTTTCAAGATTAATTTACAAAATTCAATTTGACTAATTCTTAATTAAGTTGTGTTTCTTTTCCAAATTCTCATGTAATCATAAATTCAATTATTGGCATATCTTTCGCACAATTATGTTTTATACGCACATCGCATTTTCAAGGAACTTACCAAAAAAATTGGGTGTTACATTTAAAATAAGAAAGTTGATGTATCGGTATCGCAAGAAAAACTTTTATGTAAATTAGAATTTTATGGAGTCTGAGGTGAAGTATATAAAATATTTCAGTCTTATCTGTCAAATACATAACAAAAGGTTATTATTGAGGGTGTAATTCACGTACAGAAACTATTCTCAAATTAGTGCCTCAGGGGTCAATTCTTGGGCCACTCTTGTTCATTACTTATATCTTGAATGCAATATTAATGATGCAAAAGCTTATCTTTATGCAGATGATACTATACTTGTGGAAAATTGCCTAAATGATAAGTTAACTATACTAAATGCCATAAAGTACGCAGTAAAGTACTTTTTATCAAACAACTTATTTTTGAATGGGGCAAAGAGTTACTCACAGTTTCATTGAAGACCCATAATAATATTGATAAATGTGTTAGACTTCTTGGCATTTGGCTACAACCAAAATTAACCTGGGACAAATATGTTGAATACTTGGCATCTAAGTGAAATAAATCACTATTTGTGCTAAGAAATGAAATAGAAAAAGATGTTTTAAAGACAGTTTAAAACTCACATTTTGAGTTCATAACAAGACATAGTGTTATTTTTTGGGGAAATTCACCAGTCGCAGAGTGAATTTTTATGTTACAAAAAAAGCCATTCGGATTTTGCCGAACTTATAAATAAGGGAGTCATGTAAAAATACTTTCACCAAATTGCAAGTGCTGACAGTGTCAGGGTTATATGTTTTTATGTTTATCACTGTTTAATACATATGAATGAATCTACTCTGATGGTACAGCGAATAATGACTCATATGAGACTAGAAATTGTTTAGATGTAAGGTTACAGTTACCAGGCAATCAAGTTTTTTAATCATTTGCCTGCTAGTGTAAGAAAAGTGAAACATTGTTTATATGAGAATGATGAATTCTTTAAAATTAAATATTAATTTACATAATATGGATAATTTGTTGAATGTGGAAAGTACTAGTATAATGTGATCAAATGTTGAATTATTTTTCTACTTATATTTCTTTGATATTTTTTGACTTTGATTTTATACCTTGTCGTAGGTGCTTTCTTAACCAAAATAAATTATTCTTATTCTTATTCAAACAGATTTTATCTGAAACATTTTTTGTAACTTTTGAAGAAAGCAAAATAATCATCTATTTGTAATGCAACACAAAGTGGGGGTATCAGGAATAAAACCCCCTGGACATAAACCTCCCTGACATTTACCCCCCGACAAAACCCCCAGGACATTTACCCCCCGTGCAAAAAACCCAAAACAAAAAACCCCCCGCCAAAAATCCCCGGACAAAAACCCCCCAACAGAAACCCCCTGAACATAAACCCGCCGTGCCAAAAACCCACTGGACATAAACCCCCCGTGCAAAAAAATTCCCCAACAAAGAACCACAAACAAAAACAAAACACCTCTGGACATTTACAACATGCAAAAAAAACACAAAACACTCCATGTAAAAAATCAACAACTGACAAATAACCTTCATAAAAAATTCCCCACACACTATAAGCAACCTTTAATGTCTTTCGTCTTTCTTTCTCTGTCGGAAATTCTTTTGAATTAACTGTTTTTAATTTATACTGTAAAGAATAGAATTATTTTTTTTTAGATAAAGCCTCACTATACAGCTCAGTCAGATGAAAAGAATGCTCATAAAGGAGGCTAAAAACAAGTTAACTTACAAGATATGAGGGTGAATGATTGTACTAAATAAAACATATGCTTATTGGCTACCGGTTTCGACTAGATTTTATTCTATCATCATCAGGTCAAAGTCTCATAAACATGTTACGCTAAGCGAGTTGAGCTTTTTTAAAAACTTAAACTACTAAAAATTAAGTAATACAAAAAAATATCCAACCATTCCTGCAACTTCAACTCCCTCTGAGCGTGTTTTTTGGTTTACTTTCTGAAAATGTTGAAGTGCTTATATTTCTTATTGGAAAGGACAAGTATTTTTTAATCTATTATGTCCAAAATATATGATAATTAAAATTTTGTTTTTATTTGCAATATTCAACATACTTAGTTATGTTATTATTATTTACCCTATTTAAAATTTCTGAATAAAATTGTATAAAAAAAATATTTTATTACTTTTCTAAGCATATTATCTATTAATCATTTTACTAATATTTCTCATTTAGGTTTGAGAGATCATGAATTATACAATTCGTGGTTCTTACAAATATACTTAGTCATATCGCGTTGTAACTAGTTTAAACTCGTTTCAACTCAATCTTTTTAAACCCTAACTTTTTTCGAACCCGTACTTTTTATGAACTCGAACTCCTTCCGAACTCGAACTTCTTTCGAACTGGAACTTTTTTCAAACCCGAACTTTTTCTGAACTCGAACTTTTTGCGAACTCGGACATTTTTCGAACTTTTACATAATGTTCGAACGGTTCGAACTATTTCGAACTTTTGAATGAAAAATTTGAACTTAAAAATATTTGAAGTACAGCACAGCACTATTTTCTATTTTGACGTTTTTCAAAAACAATAAGAAAAAAGTGGCTGAATATGGTTACTTCATTTTAAAATCCGGCTGAAATGGAAGTCACTTACACAATATTTCAAAAATGGTCCTCAAAAAAATTTGTATTTTAAAAAATTACCCAAGATCAGATATGAGCGAAAATAATAAAAAACGAATAAAAATTGAGTTTTTATTAATTTTCGCCCAATTTCTGAAATTAATTCATAGAGTTTTCTGTGAAGTTTTACTGGCTTAAAAAAATAGTACCTCCATGAGTCTTATTTAACAAAAAAAGGGGTATGAGTGAAAATATCAAGAAAAAATATGGATTCTTATTGATTTTTTGAAAGAATATTTTGTTAAAACAAAATAATTATTTGATGATGATCTTGAACAATTTTGAATTAAGGACATTTTCCGTGGAAAAAAATAAAGGCCTACCTACAATTGGGTTATTGCGACCATGACTAACGATATTATTCAAATAACTTGGGACACATTGTATGGGAAACAAATTTAAAGTTAGGTTAAGGTAACCTGGAGGTTTCAAAAAATTATGGAACCTCGAAAAAAAAATCCCAGTTTTCATCAATGAATTTGCTCTCCCCAAGACGAAATCCTAGATTCGCCCTTGTAAGAATGTAGATAGGGAATCTCGTATTTAAATAAATCTAAAAATGTCCTTGGCCAGGATTTTGACGTTTTAGAAAATGTACAAAATGTATTATCTTGCTTTTTAAAATAAATGCATAATTTTGATCTAACTGTGAATTTTTCTATTTATATCCTGTATGTTCTAAAAATCAAAAAATTTCGACTTTACTTCGAAAAAAAATATCACGATTAAGTTATACTATATATATAAAGGTATTTTACCATAATTTTGATTTAAAATAGTACATATTACAACAATATTGATTGACAATCTTGAAATAGGAAAGAAGAACAAGTATCGTTATGACCAGGGATATTTGAAGAATGAGTGACGATTTTCTCAACAATTGTGCCGCGAGAATCAACATGGCCATACCCTAAGGCGTTACCATTTTTGGTATTTTTATCCTGATATTGCCTTAATTATGGCAAATAATAGCTACCAGTTTAAACAGAACCATTTATGCATTTACGAGTGTCAGTGTCACATCAGTTTTGTTGATTTGAATGCATGTGAAAGTTAAATAAAAACTTTATTAATTGCCAGTTTAAACACATTTAAAGCAAATTGATTTATTAAATATATTTTTATTAGATAAAATAAATTTAAAATTTTGTTTTTGAAACTATAATCAATAAATTGAAGCAGAAATGTTAGTTATATTTAATGTATTAATTTGTTTTTAATAACTTAGTTTCAAACAAGGATGTTGCAATCAACTGTCCAATTAAAGAGCTATCAGATTGCAATAAGCCAATTTCAAATTACTATCCGACAGCTTTGGGTGTCTAAACCACTTGCCACTCATTATAGATTAGGAACAACGATTTATATATGACCAGTTTAGGATCACTAAATTGTTTTGTAAAAATACTTTTCCAACTATCTTGGATGCTCAATTTTAGACCGATTTAATATATTCTGATTTTCTAACGGAATTTAAGGTAATGGCTACTTAATTGGGACATTTTTTCAATATAGTTAAATTTTGTTTATGAGTAAATTTTTCGTAACCCCAGTTCTTATACAATTTTATATCAAACGCATCATTAAATGCGTACCAAGGTTCCGCTGTCACTGTTTAGTAAAATTTGCAATAAAAAATGTTCATTATTTACTTTATTTTTATAGTAACGTTAGGCGTATAATACTTTTTCCTATTAATATCTTTCCATTAGCTGTAATTAATAAAAATATTTAGTAAATGAAAAAATGCAGGAGTAAGAGAAGCTTCTTAGAATTTTAATGGTAACGTTATTCAAATAAACTCAAAAAATTTCAGTAATTAAATTATTTTTTCACATTTTTGTAGTTTTTATAAAATAATGTATAAGGACTATAAAAAACTTTTTAAATAATTTGTGAGACTACTAGTGATCCTATAAAAATAAAATTACTTTTTTGTTTTCTTGGAGAACTAAGAGGAAGGGTCTTTTTGTAGCTTTATCGTATAATTATTTTTAATTCGACTATACTTATCCCTAATTAAAAATAAGATAATTATAGCCGAAATAAACATAATTATAAATAATAATAATTGGCAATAAAAAAATCTTAAAAACTAAAGATGGAGAAGGCAAATTTTAAAATTAAAATATCAATCTCTAAATACAGTAGAAAAGATAAGTGAACTTTAAAAAGATGTCTCTAAAAATTGCAAAGGAATAATTTATATTTACCAAAATCAATATGGCGTAAAAGTTATACTTTTGGCACAATAGCACTCTTGCAATAAGTGGTTACGCAAAATTATTTTACACAATATTTACAACATAATTTTAAATTATCAACATAACTTATAAGGTCTATGTCACGAATAAGCTTTTTTATCTTGCTTTTGCTCACTAAAAGTATAGGACCTTCTCTTGAGTTACTCGTGACATGGGTTTTAAATATATTTTTAATTTTCGTATATTTCTTCTTTTTCTTGCGCTTTAATCTTGGTCCTTATCAATATTTGGCCTGTTGCTTCTTCTTCTTAGAAACAGTAAATGAAACGATGTACCTCCAGTCATAAGTTTAATTAGAGTCACAAGAGAGGAAAGACAACAAAAACATAGGATACAATTATTTACGATGTACGGCTCCAGGTTAACTTGCTCCACCTAAAATAAAAGGCTTTTCTGGTAACAAATAACATAAACCTAAGTAGTTAGCGATTAGCGATAACTGAATGGAAAGAAATATTATGGTAGTTACAGTAAGAATCTTAACTTGGTGATCAGCACACTCGAGAAAGAATGACTCAATAGAATGACTCTCATCAGAAGTACAATTTTGGGAGTCAACTACTCCAATTCTGGAAAGGTTAAGAAGTGTGACCAAGTCTGATTCCATAAAGAGTAGTGATAGACTGTATGGAAGGCACAAAGATGTGCTTTAACCGTGGATGTTTAAAAATTTTGTCATGAACACCCCTGGAGCCACTAAAGTCATCATAATTAAATAGCTCTTTGATTATGATGTTTAGATTAAAAAATTCTTTGGCCAAGAAATGAAGGCCACTACCTAATTTTCCAAGATGTCTGGGGATCCAAGAAAAACGAATCTTAACATTATCTCTGAAAGCCCAAATAACCTCCTTATCAAGAATAAAAAAAAGTTTTATACTCACACGAGGTATCTTTAAATTATCAAGACCACTGCGAGAATCAGTATAAATTACAACATTTAAAGCATGCACATGAAGACAGCCACAAATAGAGCATATAATTCAGCACTAAATGATGAGCCTGGCAAGATTGATGAACCAACCATGTAAACCAATTCTTCCATTTATATTTAATCACCTCGAATAACTTTTGAATGAGATGAACTAGCGAGAAATAACCTATTAATATCTTGCCGAATCCAAAGATTAGAGGAAACCCCTTACTAACCCAGAACGGATGAACTCTTGCGACGCAGAATCAATCGCCCATTTCTTCCGGATGGACAGGTATATTTCAAATATAACCTTACTACTATTTATTTATTTATTAAGAAGTGCTATAGATATTGTGGTTATATAAATTTACATAGAGCTTCTGAATTTTAACAATATAAATTAAAATACCCAATTTTGTATTATACATCATAGCAAACTAAGAAGTAATACTAAAGTAAAAGAGGGTAACAAACATCAAAAGTCATCTGGAAATAATGTAGCATAACTTATAAACCAGTTATAAGCTGAATAAAGTATCTTCAGTTTGCTGAAGTTGATAAATGTACAACTTAAACAACTTGAAAGTATAATTTTAATTCACTCCAGTTGATAAGTGTTTGTTCTTATTTTTTATTCATTAATTTAACACATTTAAAGTTTAGAAAAGGGTAAATAACTTTTCATGCACTTGGAAGATTCACTAGCAGATGTTACAGAAAAAGATAACTACTTTATACAAAACCTCGCAAAAGTTGCACCTTCTCATTTCCAGCGGAAATCTATTAGGAATTCTCATTAAATGAAACTGAACATTAATTTATTATTTTAATTAGATGCTCCTAGAAGATGAAGAACTAAATTAAATTTCTAGTTTTTCTGCATAAAACAAATACGATTATAATTTCGTTATTAAATCCGCTATAATTTTAATAACCATATTATACTTATTTATTAAAACGTTTTTCTTTTAAAGCGAATTCATATTTAGAATTTTAATAACCGTAAAATGTTTTGCTTCGATAAGAAATCAATATAAGAAATTAATTTTGCAAGCATGAAAAAACTCCTACGGGATTTTATATTTAAAGATAAGAAAGATGAGAAAGAAATATTTTAAAATTATATTTTCTTTACTGACTGGGGAAAAATAAGAAATAAAACTTTTTAACTTATAACGATTCATCAAATTGGGTCACTTTTAACTACTTTTAACGATCCTTTTGGGAAAGCTTCCTGAAAAACTGAATCTGAAATTAATGCAAATTCAAAAATTTAAGCACGCTTTCTTTTTATTTGACCAAGAAACGGAAAGATTTAAAATGCAAAGAGATTTAAATGACTTTTTAATGCTTACTACAAATATTATGAAAACCCAAAAATAATTTTTGTAATTCCAGCTATACAAGGTGATTAATCTTGTCAACTGAAACCATATTTTTATAAAAATAAATTGTGCGTGTAAAAAATATCTGTTAGGGGTTTAACTTGTTTGTGTGTATGTAAAAGCATAAATCCATTTTCTATCGCAGCCACTTGCGGATCAATTCGATTATTGATGTGGGAAGTTGAGTGGCGGATAAGTGATCCGTTTTAAATTTAATATTTGTACACGAGACCATTATGGAAATTGAGAACTTTATTTTCTTAAGGTCAATTTGTCAATAAATTAGTTCCATAAAAGCATGCCAAATCATTACCCGCCTACGTATAGGATTTCTAGAAATAAATAATGTTTGTTGAAATAAATGATCCAATACACAAATCATATTTTCCATTCGTAACGCGGAATGAAAGGCGATTGGAAATGGACGTGTGAGTTTTATTTGAAAAGAAATGACAGGTTTGAACATTTATTATAATTTTTCGTGGCGATAAACGTTTTACCTTTATTTAGTTTAAACATTTTTTATCGTACAACATGAAATCTATTTTAAACCAGGTGATAGATGGGTTAGTTTGAGAAGCTTAAGGGTATTAAACTGGACATATTGATAATTCCTATAATTTATACCTTCTGGTTTACAATGTAAATTTTCAATAACTTAACTGATAATTTATTATGTTAACCTGAGATGTAACTAAATTAGTGAGATGTAACTAAATTAGTAAAAACATTTCTCAAAAAATAAATAAATTTTTAAAACTTATTGCTATCGTATATTAAAAAAAAACAAATTATGTCATTGACTTGTTATTAAAAGTATTTATAAAGAGACTATCGCCTCAGATAATTTTATCAAATTACACTGGTCAACAAAATTTTGTAACAAGAAAAATAATAATAATAATAATAATAAATCATTTATTGGCAACTTTCAAAAATAACATCAATCAATACAAAAAAAATAAGCTAATAATATAACAGCGTTACCAAAGGGTACAGGATCAGCTAATAACATAGGAATGTTGTGCTTCCTCAAGACCCAAGCAAGATAGAAAATAATACCAATGACTAAAATATACTGACAAAATAGGCGAAAACAATAGATTAAAAAATACATACAAATTATATCATATTAACAACATATCAAGTAGAAAAAATACACATAATAAAATTACAAAATTACTTTGGAATCATGAGCTAAACATAAGTGGATAAAACTAACAAAGTGTGAGAAGAACCTCATGTAGATATTTATTGACCGGCAATCAGAAGAGACTTAACATTTTTTTTAAAAGCTGGTAAGCTTTGGAACGAGAAGTCGTACGAATTATAGAATTTGGCCATGGTATAAGCGAATGTCCGTTTAAAAATTTCCTGTTGATGTTTGGGAATGTTCAATTTGTCCCTTCTACGAATATTGATATTGTGAACATCCGTACGAAATCTCAATCTATTGTATAAGTAAGGTGGGCATTTCGACTTAATAATTTTGAAATAGAAACAACCTGTATGCAATACTCTTCGATTGTGCATGTTTAGCCATTTCAGCTCCTTGATTTTGTGTGAGATATGTTGAAATTTTTTAATACCAAAAATGAGCCTGGCACAAGAGTTTTGCACAAGCTGCAATCTATTTGCTGTGAACTTATCAATAAATGAGTGATACAAGGACCAGCGCTTCACAAAGCAGCACTTTGTTAGCTTTATTGAGCACATGTCGATTTATATAGATGTTTTTTAAATTAATATAAGCTTTTTTGATAAGATGGGTGCTGTTATCTCTAAAACGTAATTCATTATCAAAGTAGACCCCAAGGTTCTTTTCACAATTAGTGAACTTCAAAACTTCTCCATCAAGATAAATTTTTAGCTGATTCTCAACCTTACTTCTTCCATTTTTGTGGCCGAATACGAGCATTTTAGTTTTGTTGTTATTAAGTTTCAGACAGTGTTTTCTGGAATTGACAGCCAGCTTCTGAAGATCAGAATTAATTTTGTTTTCGGCCTCCTCTATTTTGTCGATAGGAAAGGAAAAGTATAACTGAGCATCATCAGCATAAAGATGGTATGAGCAATGGTAAATTGTCTTATATAAGTTACTGGTATAAATTGAGAATAGTAAAGGTCCGAGAATTAAACCTTGGGGTACCCCAGGCTGAGTATGATTAGAACTTGAAGAGTTATTTTCGTAGCATACTTTTTGGTAACGACTAGCAAGGTAAGAGTTGATTAGTTCATACGCAGATTTGTGAAACCCATGATACTTTAGGATTGACACCAAAAGCTTGTGACTGATAGTGTCAAAAGCCTTCGAATAATCAAGAAGAATTAAAACAGTTAAGTTATTGTTATCCTTCGCTTTAACTATATCATCTGATATGCAGGTGAGAGCACTACAACAACTATATCCTGGTCTAAAACCCGATTGAACGTCAGGGAGGATGGATGCGTTAGTATCTAAGTAATGACGAATTTGTTTTAACAATATAGTTTCACACACTTTTGAGAGAAGTGGTAATAAGCTGATTGGACGGAGATCATTATATGACTTAGGATGAGATATCTTCGGGACTGGAACAACAATTGCTGTTTTCCAAGAGCTGGCAAAATGAGATAGATTGATGCAGCTATTAATTATGTGAACTAAGTAGTCAGAGACATAAGGATAAGAAATGCTGATCATCTTCGCATCTATATTATCAGCACCATGGCGACAAGGTTTGATCCCGGAGATAATATCTGAAAGCTCACTAATAGTTACTTCAGTAAAACTGAACTTAACTTTACCGGGGAGCGCTTCAGTAGTGTCATAGAAGTGGATCAAATCATTGCAAGGATCAATTTGAGAGATATTTGAGGAAATGTGAGTATTCATATTATTCACATCTTTTAGTTCATGGGGAAGCGTAACAGATTTATGATTGCCAATACCCAAGCATTTTAATCTGTTCCAAAAAACTTGTTTTTTATCTTTTTTTACTGAATAGTTAATAAAAGAACACTTTTCAACTCTAATAGCGGTTGTCACTCGATTTCTGAGAGATTTGTAATAAATATAATCTTTATTATCTTTGGATTTCTTAAACTTCAATAATGCCTTATCACGCAATCGAATCATGCACTGAATATTATGTGTAATCCAAGGCTTGGAGGCTTTGTAGTGACTAAAACATTCCAAAGGCGAGTGAACATTAAATAGATAAAGTAGATGCTCAGTAAAGAAATGTAACTTCTCATCAAAATCGGACATGTCAAATATTAAGAACCAAGGTATTGAAAACAGATCAGATTTAAAACATTTTAGATTAAATTTTTTATAGTTTCTGGTACAAATTTTTGAATGTAGTTTAACAACCTCACCTAACGAGATGGTGGTACTTATTAAGCTATGGTCACTAAGTTCATGTACTTCAATAACTTTAGTATTCGACACATGTACATCCTCAACAACAATAATTAGATCAAGGATAGAGTCTTTGGTTGTGGAGATACGAGTTGGTTTGTCGATTAATTCTAATTTTGTAATACCTATCTATCCAGATTATAAAACTATATTTATTTTGATTCTATCGGTTCCCGTTTTTTTTTGTTACAACAACTACCAATAAAAATGAATGTTTGTCGTTTTTTTAATTAAATTTTCTGGAAGATTATTGTGTACGAATGGAATACTCTAGAACAGCGGTTCTCAACCTGTGGTACACGTACCACTAGTGGTACATTAAAGAACACCAGGTGGTACGCAAAATATAACAAAATATTCATCTTGAAGCTTTAGTAACAAAAGAAATCCCCGAAAAACTGAAGATCAATCTATTAAGGTTGATAAGCCGATAAGACATAGGAAGTGATCATGAAACCTTATTATTACATTCTGAAGTTCGTCTTTTTAATGTTCGATTGGAAGGGCAAGCTTTTCTACTCACTTCAAAATTTAAATTGGGAAAGTCGGAAAGTGTTTTTTGATGAAATGTGATTGGCCCGTTGATCATATTTAGGCTTACATGGACCAAACGTCAATTTTATTACCGTTAATTATAAAATATCTCTAATAGTAAAAAAAAACTCGAGCTAATTATCAGTGAAATAGAAAAGAATACTTTCAGCCTTTTGCCAACCCTAGAAAATGTTCTTACAGAAAACAATATGAACAAGAACAAGGAATTGGCATCAGATATAAAACATCATTGTTCCTTATTGATGAGATTGATTGACAATTTATTGACAAGTTGACAATTTTTAAATTTGCCATTGCAGAAGCGTTTTTATCCGCGGCATTAATAATTCTGCAACCACCAATAAAGAAACAAGTTATTTAATATTTTTTTTACACGATACAATGGATTCACCTTCTACTTCGGCCTTTAAAGTTATCTCAATTAATATTGAAGGATTGTCATCAGCAAAGCAAGATTTAATTGCAGATATATGTAGCTACAATAATTGTGATGTTTTATGTTTACAAGAAACACATAAAGATTTAAATTCAAACCGTCCGTTGATTAAAGGTATGACATTAATAGTAGAAAGACCTCATAAACAATATGGTAGTGCAATTTTCGTGAGAGATGATATAATTTGCAGTTCCAGTTATAAATCAGATAATAATAATATCGAGATTTTAACCGTTACCATTAATAAAATTAATATTACATCATTATATAAACCCCCAAATGAATCTTTTAAGTTTAGTACTCCAAAAATGTCATCACCATCATTTGGACAAATTATTATAGGAGATTTTAATAGTCAAAGCCCTACATGGGGATATCAAAAATTAAACGAAGATGGACAATTATTAGAAACTTGGGCAGAAAATGAAAACCTTAATATAATACATGATGCTAAATTACCATATTCTTTTAATAGCAGTAGATGGAAAAAAGGTTATAATCCAGATTTAATTTTTGTTAATAATAATTTATTAAACAATTGTAAGAAAAGAGTTTTAGATCCAATCCCCCACTCACAACATAGACCTATCATGTTGGAAATTACAGCTATAGTTGTACCACAAATTATTCCTTTTCGACGTCGTTTTAATTTTAAAAAAGCAAACTGGACTAAATTTTCTAAATCGTTGGATCAAGCTGTTTTATCAATAGAACCTAAAGTAATTAATTATGACTTATTTATTGAAACTGTTAAACGAATATCTCGTAAATTTATTCCTAGAGGATGTAGAGTTCAATACATTCATGGACTTACTAAAGATCTAGTCAAACTATATAAAGATTATTCAAATAGTTTTGAAACAGATCCATTCTCTGAAAGTACCTTTGATTTAGGTAATCAACTAACAACTCAAATTAGTTTAAATCGCAAAGAAATTTGGCAAAAACTTATAGAAAATATCGATATGAAACATTCTAGTAGAAAAGCTTGGAAAACTTTAAATGTAATTAATAATGATTCAATACGACCAGTTATTAAATCAGACGTTACGGCTAATCAAGTAGCTCACCATCTTATAATAAATGGAAAATCCAATAAAATTCCTAAAAATTACATTATAAGAGACTATGCAAAAGAAGTAAATAGTTACAGTTCATCTTTTAATTTAAATGAACTCGAAATTGCGATCAATATGCTAAAATGTGGAAAATCAGCAGGTTTAGATGATTTAAGAAATGAACAGATAGTTAATTTTGTACCAAATACTAAAAATTGGCTGTTACATTTATTTAATAACTGCATTATTGAAAATTCGATTCCTAAAATTTGGCGCAAATCAAAAATTATTTCTCTTCCGAAACCTGGAAAATCTCTAGATGATCCTAAAAACTTTCGTCCAATATCACTTTTATGTTGCCTTTATAAATTATTTGAAAGAATGATATTTAATAGACTGTCATTAAATATAGATGATAGACTAATTCCAGAACAAGCAGGATTTCGACCAAGAAAAAATTGTTGCGGTCAAATTTTAAATTTAACTCAATATATTGAAGATGGTTACGAAAAAGGTTTGGTTACTGGAGCAGTATTTGTTGATCTCTCAGCAGCTTATGATACTGTGAATCATCGTAAACTTTTACTGAAATTATATAATATAACAAAAGACTTTAATCTTGTTAAGATCATCCAGCTATTATTAGAAAATAGATGTTTTTTTGTGGAATTATGGGGAAAAAATAGCAGATGGAGAAGGCAAAAAAATGGACTTCCTCAAGGTAGTGTTCTAGCTCCTATACTTTTTAATATTTATACCAATGATCAACCAATTACGATCAATACAAAAAGTTTTATATATGCTGATGATCTAGCAATTACAACCCAAAATAAATCGTTTTCTATTATTGAAGGAAACTTACAAAATGCTCTTCAAAATATGTCAATATATTATTATAATAATTGTCTACGTCCAAATCCGTCAAAAACCACATCAAGCCTTTTTCACCTAATTAATAGATGTGCAAATCAAAAATTAAGACTTAAATGGTATAATCAACAAATAGAGTATAACGCATACCCAACATATTTAGGAATTACTTTAGATAGAACATTATCTTTTAACAAACACATTGAGAAAACGAAAGCCAAAGTTTCCACTAGAAACAATTTACTTCAAAAATTGGTTTGTTCTAAATGGGGTGCTTCTCCCCATACCTTAAGAACTACCGCACTATCTTTATGTTTTTCGGCAGCAGAATATGCTGCTCCAGTTTGGGAAAGATCTTGTCATACGAAAAAGTTAGATACTATTCTACATCAAAGTTGTAGAATAATTACTGGATGTCTAAGACCTACATTAATTAGTCATATTTATATTCTTAGTGGGATTGCTCCTCCAAATATAAGAAGGTCTGTAACAAGCATGTATGAACGTTATATTCAACAAAATGATATTCTTCATCCAATGTATGGTAAAAGAGCAGAAATTAATCATCTAAAATCTCGTAAAAGTTTTTTATCTAGTGTTCTACCTCTTCTGGGTACTAAATCTATAAAGAGAATTGAGTTGTGGGAACAATCATTAAATGATAAAGATAGGAATTTACTTTTAAATCCAAAAGAATGTCTTCCACCTGGTGCCAATCAAGATTGGATAATTTGGAAAAGTCTTAATAGATTACGTACATCAGTTGGTCGTTGCAAATATAATATGAAACTTTGGGGCTTTTATGATGGATCTCTTTCCTGTTCTTGTGGTGAAGAAATTCAAAATATGGAACATCTCTTAATTTGTCCAAAACTTGAAAATTTTACAAATAATTCTGAATTAGCTGAAGCAAGTCCATCTGCAATTAATTGTGCGAAGTTTTGGTCTGGTGTTATATAACTGCTTATATTATTTATTGTTTCTTTTTGGATACGAATATATATATATATTGATGAGTAAATTTAAATTTTATTTCCAAGAAGATTTGCAAAATCAAAATTGGATCAGAAATCCTCTTCCTTCAAATATTCCACAATATTTTTCACGTGAACAAAAAGAACAATTAATAGATATGTCAAGTGATTGCACTGTCATGGAAAATTAAAAAAAACACTGATTGAATTTTGGCTTTAACAAAGAACAGATTTTAAAGACATAGCAAATATTCCTAAGTTTTTAATGCCCTTCTGTACGACGTATTTATGTGGAAATGGTTTTACACAAATGTTATATCTGAAGAATAAATACAGAACAAAATTAAAAATTAAACCAAATTTAAGATTAAAATTAACTGACAACCAGAAATTGTATCTGCCAAACAAGCGCAAGGGTCCCATTGAATATTTTATTTTTACTTTATATTTTTTTTTACTGAAAACTTTTAAATATATTTTATTTTAAATTTTAAGAATATATTTTTTGTTAAATAAAAATAAGAATAAAAAGTAAAAGTTTTTTTTCAAATGCTGGCGGGACTATAGTTTATGAGATTTACTTATGGTGGTACTCGATAAACAAAAGGTTTAGAACCGCTGCTCTATAATGTTATGGATCATTATTCTTGTAGAACCTTCGGGAGAGTGTTGTGAGTTTACGCATGTAGACATTACAGGATGTTCTAATTTGTAAGTATAAAAGTAATCGAAGCAAGACCTAGAAATATTTAGAGTGGTTTTCATCTGAAGAGAACCCTGCTCAGAAATCAATGTTTAAGAATATTTAGATAAACTTAGTTTATGATTGATGTACGTGATGATGTACTGGTCATCTAGAATTAAGGTTTCTCAATTAATCTGAATTCCTGTAATGTATGAATCGACATTATTTAGTTTTAATAATAATCGCTCGGGTAAAAGCGCTCGCGGCGCAGGAAAGGTTCACTTCAGATGAAATCCACTCTAGTTACGAAAATAATATGTACCTAGTGTATGGTTGTATCTCTTGTGATTGACAAGTTAAGCGATTCTCGAGTATTGTCCAGAAAGTGTAAAAATTCGTCTAGCAGTTTGTT
This sequence comes from Stenus bimaculatus, assembly GCA_963971135.1. Taxonomy (NCBI): domain Eukaryota; kingdom Metazoa; phylum Arthropoda; class Insecta; order Coleoptera; family Staphylinidae; genus Stenus; species Stenus bimaculatus. Next base: position 16,427,584 of record OZ020187.1, read on the forward strand.
ACATTTGTGGTAAAATTACTTTTAAATCTTAAAGGGGAAATTTCGCTCCATTAGTAAAATATTTGTATGAAAGTTATATAAAGATAAAGTATGGGTTCTTTACTGAATGGGCGAAATGAATTCGACTATGGGTTCGGAAATCCTAGGATTTGAATGAATCCACAAAGCTCCAATGTGTCTTCTGGATCAGACGAAAAAGATAACCAAATGTATGTTACTGATTTTCAAGAAGCTTCCCCCCCCACTTCTACTATCTCATGAAGATATTAATGTTTTGGTTCATGATTTAAATTTGTCCAAAAAGGAGGCAGAACTTTTGGTTTCTCGATTAAAGGGATGGAATTTGTTACAACCAAGAACAAAAATATGTTACATTTGACATCAAGACAAAGAACTAAAAATGTTTTTTTCATAAGATAATGATCTGGCATTTTGTAATAATGTTTCTAAGGTAATTACTGCGTTGGGTATAGAATAATAGAAGAAATAAGTTGCAAGGCTAAAGGCTGTTCGGTTCTCTCTAAATTTTTGGAATGTTAGATACAATACTACTTGTAACATTGCGAAATCTAAATTGGTTTCAGCAAATTGGTGCGGGTCCTCACAATGCAAGAATTGTGTCAGAATATTAAGATAATTTTAATGTTAAGATAAGCGGTTTCCAAATAGTTGGATAGGAACAAATGTTTCCGTGCCCTGGCTGGGATCTCCTTCTTTGGATTTTTTTATAGGGTTCGGTAAAAGATTTTGATACTTTAAGAGTCAATTTGGAATATTTACGAGAGTAAATCGAAGAAGTTTTTCAATTCGGTAATCCAACAAGCATTAGAAATGCTATAAAAAGATGGATAGGAGAACATCACTCTGCATTGTACATCAATGGGGAACATTTTGAACAATTTATGTAAATGGTGTTATTGTTTTGTATTTCTTGAATATTGAAATATTTTTGACCCAACTTCATTTGTAAATAAATGATTATGTATTTTTATAAAAGGCCATTATTAAAGTAAAATAACTAATAACTAAGTGTGTTACATCACTGAAATTGTATTTTTTTTTTCAGTTTATAATATAAAAATAAAAAAATGGTGTCCATAAGAAAATCAAAAGTTTGTTTAAAATTCATGAAATACATAAAAATATAGATTAACTAAAAGTGGGAAAAATTAATATGAATTATTTTAAAAAAAGTAAAATTAGTTATGTTTGTTTAGTTTGCTTTTATAAGTGTATTTTTTTTTAATTTATGGAATAAGGTCACCTTCTCTGCGGCAAATCAATGATTTTCTGAGCTTTTCATAAGTGTCACTGAATTATTTACTTGGCGCTGATATTACGGACGAACGAGGTTTTGTTTAGTATTAAAATTTTTAGATGACTGCTAAAATTTTTAACATAAAATTTTTAAACAAATGTATGTCATAAGAAAATTTTAACGGTAATCAACGTGTATTTGTTTTCAAAATTAATTACGTTTAAATTAATTTATTGCACATTATACAAAATAAACCTATTGGTATTTGAATTTGCCAACAGCAGAATTAACTAAAACTATAGAATTTGAAATTTAGTTAAGCTTTGGTTAGAACTACATATTTTATATAATATACAGTGTGCCCCTGAATAAGTGTGACAAATATTTTGTAGTGATAAAGGAAGGGAAACTAAACATTTTGGACTTATTGTCAGGAAATGCTTCCTTAAAAAGTTAAACCACTTCAAAAATTTTCAAAAAAAATATTTTTTTGTAAATAAAATAAATATTATAAGAGATATTAATTTGAAATTTTGGCCACAGTTTTTTCACGAAAGGATACACACTTTCGGCAAATTAAAGTTTAAAAAATATTTTCAGCGCCGTTACATGTAAGTTCAAATATCAAAGTAGGCAAATTACCACAATATTTTGTTAATTCTAAGTAGCCTTTTGTAGTTACTAATTAGTGTTTGATATTTAGTCGTATTATTGCAATATTAAAAATGAATAGATTTTCAATAAGCAGACATGCATCTTGCATATGGAGCAGCCCACATATTTAATACATGATATTTTAAGTTGTTTTTTGAATTCACATTTTTAGCTCAAAATTATAAAATCTACTTTTACTCCGAAATGAAGCACCGGGCCGACATACAATAAGACCTTTTCTGTAGAACATTGATCAAGGATTATTTTAGTACTTTTAAAATTATCAAAAACGTAAAGAAACAAAAGATATGATTAAAACAATTTGATCCCCTACATGTAACAGTCCTGAAAATATTTTTTAAACTTTTATTAGCCGAAAATTCAGGGTTAGCCATAAAATTTTCAGCCACAGTTTTTTACATGTATTTCTCCATAAGAAGAAAAAGCATTATAACTGCTTTATTTTACATTTTATAACAAAACTAATTATACCACTGGAAAGCTCAAAGAAACATCTATATAACAGTATTACTGTCAATGCTTACCTCATAATAATAAATCCGCAATTTGCATTTAACCAGATGACAACCTTAAAATATCAAAAACACTTAAATGAGTGTAAATTCTATTAAAATAAACTGACAACTAAAATAAAATAATCAGTAAAATCTGCATTAAATTTCCTACATTCTCATGTATAAAAAAATGTCAGCCACTAATTATTAACTTATTAATTACCCAAAAACAGTAAATTTTGAGTAAATTTTTATTCTAATGGCTACCAAAAACCGGCCATAAAAAAGTTATTGGTTCCATTTGATAGAAAATTTAATAAGCTTTCCAACGGTATATCACTCAATGCTAGCCTCATCACGATAATTAAATATTTAAACATTTAATTAAATTGGTTAATTAATAAGTTAATAATAAGTGGCTGACATTGTTTTATACATGAGAATGTAGGGAATTTAATGCAGATTCTACTATTTTATTTTAGTTGTCAGTTTATTTTAATAGAATTTACACCCATTTAAGGGTTTTTGATATTTTAAGGTAGTCATCTGATTAAATGCAAATTGCGGATTTATTATTATGAGGCAAGCATTGACAGTAGTACTGTTATATAGATATTTCTTTGAGCTTTCCAGTGGTATAATTAGTTTTGTTATAAAATGTAAAATAAAGAAGTTATTATGCTTTTTCTTCTTATGGAGAAATACATGTAAAAAGCTATGGCTGGAAATTTTATGGCTAACTTCTCGCCGGTAAGAAAATAATATAAAATTAATTATTTTTCTTCAAATGTTTTAAAATAACTAAGGTAATAATAATTTAGTACCAAAATGCTTAAACATTTCATTATTTATGTTGTTTAATGTGAATTTTACAAGTCAATTTTAATATTTATTAAATGGGGTAAAAAAATATAATTGCATTCCTAAACTATGAAATAAACAGTGTGTACAAAAAGTTTGGCAACGCCCATTTATTTTTGAAATGAAGCATTTTTGAGAAGAATATATTAATTATAAGTTGTACGATTCTTAAAAACGCACCTTATGAAAATATTGCCCATGACCTTGAACAGCATGTTGAAGGTCAGGCGATAATCACCTAATTTTTTTAAATAGGGGCCATCCATTTTTATTGCATATTAACTTGCTTTCAGTGGTTTGCGGAGCATATTTTTTATTTTTCTAAAGTAAGTAGTTCAGAAGTTACAAGAGTTTAAAGTTGGTAGATTCGGCAACGCCGCACCGAGGAACGCCATTTTCTTATGTTTTTTAATTAATAATATTTTTGAAACAAAATACGGTTGGGATAACTATAGTATAATAATTATGTAAAACTAACTTTTAAACCCAGTTTTTAATGATATGATTAACTTGATCTCTTGTTATTTATTTATGATTATTTTCACTTTCATAATTTACAAATAATTCAACATTTAATTAGTCTGCTAAAGTTTAAAACCAGATATTAAATTAATCAAGTGTAAAACACTGTATAACTTCGTCTGCTTAATTGGCCTTTACACATCTACAATAATATGAAAACTTACCTGAGTAAATTAACTCTTAAAAGACCAATTGCTTTCCCTTTTACCTTTAAGTAATAATTAAAACTTTCCTCTACTCTCATTTTATTTGCGTAATTCTAGTTAATTAAGTAATAAGTATTATTATTATGAAATTGTATATCGTTTAAGTAGTACAAACGTAGTGTGAAGTTCACAAACTCACTAATAACAATAATATGGCGATCAGATTGTACTTTGTAGTTTAGTTTTAGCTTCAGCCAATTTCACTCCAATTAAATTCAAAGGTGGCTCTATAATTTGAATTACTCGTACTGTATAGTGTATAACTTAACAATTATTACTATTTTGTAATTATAAATTTTGATTAATATTGAATAAGTCCTTGCTTAAACATAACTAAAATTACTTACGCTTATAATTTATTGTTTGGTTAATCAGAATTAATTTCATATCAATTTTTGATTCTTATTATATTTAGTTAGGTAGAAATATTTTTAAGAAACTTCTTTTATGATTAAAATAATAATTTTATGAACTGTCGTAAAGTACTAAAAATTAGCATTCCAATGATGCGTTGCATGACATATGTTGCCATTTAAAAAAATTCAAGATTGCTGTTCTGTCAAAATTCCGATCAACAAGAATTTTTTTTCATCTTGAAATATTTGTACAAAGGCCCCATTTGATCCCACAAAATTTAAAGTTTTTGATCCAGCCATTTGGACATGGCGGTTTTGGTTCCATACATATTAATCACACTGTATTTATAAATGAATAAAAAATGAATTAGAAAATCAAATATTTTAAATTGACGGAAAAAATATTTAATAACATAATTTTAATAGGTATATGAAAACAGAATCTTGTAACTTTTAAGAGACAATTTTTCAAAATGGCTAAAAAATTATTAAAAATATGTAAAATATGACCTATTTTATACTTATTTTTTGGACATAACAATTTAATTTTTGATAAAATCGTACTTAGAAGTCTAGCCTTGAATGTAAATTTTAGGTATGCAATTATAAAACTGAATCTTGTTTACAAAATATGGCTCCGATAGTAAACGTATATTTTCAGCTTCTTCTTGAATTTAGGGAAGAAATCTTGGCCCAAAGTACGTTCCACATAATTAGGCTGAAAGTACCAATAAAAATCTTAATTTCTGTTATATTTTAAAATTTGTATCACCTAGACTACGAAGGTATTAGCTGCTTTTATAGTTAAAGTACCCGTTCAAAATTTACGAAATATGCCTTGCAATTATTTCAAACTACAACCATATTTTGTAAATATCATTAAGATTTATAATTGCATAGTTTAAGTAACATTCATGGCTAGACTTCTATACGACTTTTTCAAAAATTAAATTATTAAGTCCAAAAAAATAAGTTTAAAATAGGTTAAATTTAACGTATTTTTAATGATTTTTTTGGGCATTTTGGATATAAAAAACTGTCCCATACAAGTCTTAAGCAGAGCCTCCACTTTCATATGATATTCTTATTTTGTATATAGCTCAATACATATTCGCGTAGTTTGATACATGAAAACAGGGAAAACCCATATATTTTTGTAGACTCCATATCCTCTTAAGGGTTAAGCATGCGATCGATGGAAGTACACTTCTATTTTTGGGTTAGTTGCACCACTAGGAAAAGCGTCAAGACGTCCGGTACATATACTTTCTGCGAAAGCTACAAGTTGTTTCATACAAACCGTTTCTTTCATTTGTCGGACTTTGATATGTCATCTTTGAAGGAGTATACAAACCAAGCATTAAATTGTGCAAGATCCTTGAGATGATATAGAAAGTCTACAGAAATAAAACGAGTGGCAAAAGCGTTTTCCTGAAGGCCTAATAAACATTCTGCCGTGCTTAACTAAAACGCGGAAACTCATTTTAATTTTTATATATTATATCTTCTGCAGAGTACACACCAAACGAACGAAGGCGAACGTCAACAAGCGAAAGCGTTCGCTTGGTGTGTATGCTTTAGCGAAGGCGAACGAGCGCAAGCGAGGGCGTTCGCTGTGGTCCAACCAAGGGCCAACTACGACGCCATTTTTCTGGCTAAACTTATGAAGTGTATAAGGGGGTATCTCTGTTTCTTTCTATTTATGTTTTTACGCTGTCGCACTCCACTGACTAGTTAGTAAAGTACCACAGTAGTCAAATTCAGTTGTAACACGATTGGCTTATTTTAAATTCCCGTTCAAAGATCGCGTCGTTTCCGAATCATTCCGATTACTTAGGGGGTCCCGATTGCCCCAGTAGGCGCAAATCTTACGACCAACTCCTGAGCGTTTGAATGCACGTCGGGTATCTAGATATTATAGGTTAGAAATCTTAGGGTCCAACAGAGTGTCGGTAAATCAAAGGAAAATGAGCGATTCCCTTCGCTGGCCTTCGTTCGCCCTCGTTCGCTTGGTGTGTACGCTGCCATAATATAAAGACTCTTATATCATGTACGCTGCATTCTAGGAATATTTTGCATCTTTCTTCCTAGCTATAGCAAAACAATTTATGCTAGTTTCATCACAATTTGATGATTTTTTATAGTTAGTTAGACTTTTCTCTGTTTTTTGTGAACTCTTAGTTATGGGAGATATCGCGTTTTTCTTAATCACGGCAGCATTGATATTTCTAATTATTAGATCCTGATTTGCGACGTATTCATTCCTCAAGGTCAAATTGTAGACAAGTAACTTTTTACGAAGATGCGTTGATTCCTATAAGAGGCACGCGGATGTCAATTGGACAGGAACTGGTTCCGTTTTTCTGCATGAAAATGACCCAGGACATCGCTTCTAGATGGTGATTACTTTGCTAAAAATCATGTCACTGTTATAGAACATCTACACTACTTTCACTTCCCTATACCAGCTAACTTTGACCTGTTTCCACTAAAAATTATATTTAATGGGACAACATCTGATGATTTTGTAGAGGTGTTTAAAGATTCTACGTATCAGCTGAAGGCAGCTTTAGAAAATTGTTTCCAGAGATGCAAGCTTTAAGGTGATACGGAGTCAAATGTTGAAAAACCGACGGTTTTACCTTTCATGATTTTTTGAAAAGAATGACGTACCGAGAATGGTGGAACATTGCTATGGTTTTGATTTTTGTCTCGCTTTCACTTATGAACCTTGTAGTGTATCAAAGAAAGGCACGTATTTAAACGAATAGTACTTTAATTTAACCAAAAAGTAAAATTTACAGTTAAAGAAGTATTCGCAAATTAATCAAGAATTACTCGACTTCATTATCATAACTCCGATACCAAAATGAATCAGAAATATTTTTTTCTCAAAATACCATCAGCTTTCATATGGCAAAGTTTGTCACAGAGTTAAAGAATCACTCTGTATGCTGATGATTATGATTTTTTTTATTAATAAGTAACAAAATAAGATAAAATAAAAAAGGGTAACCTGCAAAAGTCTATTTGGGTGGTAAATGTGATTCTGAACAAAAAGTTTCCCATTGTTGTTTAATCTCTTAACAATTCGTAGATTTTGTTGATTTTAGATCAGATTACCATAACTTCTGTCCATAGGATATTTTTTTTCAGAAGGATATTATTTCTTATTCAAATGAATTTTTGCAGGTTAAATCATGGAATATTCTTTTCCGAAATTTTTAATTTTTTTTTATATTTATAAAAATAGCATTGCCAATTTCAAAAAAGTTCGCTCATTGGAAAAGTGCCAAGAAAACATCATTAATGCAAAGATGTTGGAAGTATAGTCACAATGTCAAAACATTTAGGGCACGCATTTGTGTGACTCTCATATTAAAATTCCCTTTGACGCACTGTTGGGGCTCCTGTCAAACGCATTGGGCCTAGTGTTCAGGCCGTTTTTAAGGCATTTACCTTATGTGCGCTGTGTGTCTAGATAAATAGGTTAGGTTAGGTTAACGTCATTGTACATGCATTGTACTAATCGGTACTGATGCTATTGGCGATTTTTGAATTCTAGACGCCATCTGGTAGAGTTTGATGAACTAAATAAAATGAGTAAAAGTTAGAGAAGACGTAAAGTTAGATTATACAGGGTATTCTCAAAAGTTCTGTACAAAATGATACATACTCCTGAGACCAAAATAAGATGATTTAACCAAACTCATTTCTATCCGTTAAGGGGCTATAGACATAGACCATCAAAGTTCTTGCAGATATTCTAAAAATCGGTTTGAATTATTGGAATAAAATTAGCTAATGAATTTATATAGGAAAAAGATTATTTTGTACAACAATGTGTTTATTTCTGCATGGTATGTAAGTGGTCAAAAGCTAAATTAAAATACATAATATTTTATTTGTAGCTAAACAGTCTAATTATAATTTTTTTGTTAGTTCAGGCAGAAAAAATGCATTCATTTGGTGCACAACATAATCAAAAAAAGGTCATTTGAAGGTTACAAGACATTTTGTATATCGATGGCCTATATTGACCACTTACATGATGTGCAAATGTAAATAAATATTATGCATGTATACCTTTTTCCATTACAAATTCACATACCAAATTTCATCCTAATGGTCCAAATCAATATTTAGTAATTTAAGAAAATCTAAATATTTTCAAGAACTTTGATGGTCTGTAGCACATTTGAATAGAGATAAATTTGGTCAAATCGTCTTATTATGGTCTCAGGGGTATGTGGTTTCATTTTGTACAGACCTTTTGGGGACACCCTGTATACTCGTGCTGATAAATAGCGAATATCACCTCTTTTATATCTTATATGAGTTAAAATTAATAACTAATTCACTTTTGTTTGAATTATAAATAAAATAAAAAAACTTGTCGATCAGCTGTTTCCTTCCAAACAGCTATAGCATTAAAATAGAGGAAAATGTAATAGACGAAACTACTTTTTATATAGAAATATTTTTTGATCTATACAATTATTTTTGTATCTACAGATACAGATAAATCTTGATCTATTAAATAATTTTGGGTCTATGGGAAATATAAATGATCTACAGATATAATAATTTTGATCCATAGAATTAATTTTTGATGTATTAAATTAATATTTGTTCTGTTGAATTAATTTGTGATCTATTATATTAATTTTTGATCTACAGAAATAAATTATTATCTATAAAAGTAATTTTCAATCTATGTTTATTCTAAATAATCTACAGACATAATATTTTGGATGTATGAAAATAATTTATGATCTATACATACATAATTTTTAACCTGTAGGTGTTATAAATGATCTACAAATATAATTTAATCTTGTAGTAATGAATTATTATTAGTATAATGTTTATGATCTATAAGAATAATTTTCGATATATACAGGGTGCTTCAAAAGTTGCGAACACGCTCCAACCTACGCTGTTAAGAAGCACTCGTTAAACAAAGGAAAAGATTGAAAAAATCCCTTCTAGCAGATTATTCAAGATATGCTCAATGTTAAAAATTTTATTTGTAGATTTTTAGTTATTTTTGCTCTTTATAGTACAGAACATAAAGATAATTGTGTTGTTTTTGCACTTCTCAACAAAAATATTAATTTATGTTGAGAATGTAAAGATAATTGCATTTTATAATCTATAATTTATCTTAAAACTGATAAAAATGACATATGGTAACAATGTAAAAACATTACAATTATTTCTTGGTTTCCTGGAACTGTAATCTGATAAAAATTACTTCGAACATCTACTTAAAATTTATTTTTTTTTATTTTTCTTCTTTAAAATATGCCAATAACTTCGGAATTTCTATCCAAATTATTTTACCCTTGTTCAAAGATTACTTCCAACCAACGTATCGTGGAGCATGTCTACGACTTTTTAAGCACCCCGGATAGAAACATTCTACAAAATTATTGAAATAATTTTTAACCAAATAAAAGAATCTATGTAAATATAAATGTAATACTATTTACAAAAAATACTTCTTAACTAATCAAGAAATTAGAATGATATTTGAAATTTTCTTTCATTTTTTTTTAGTAATGAAAACTCTACTTTTAGGTATTCATTTAATTTCCAAAGTAGGTGTAGCAATTGCCTAAGCTTGCCACCTATGTGATTCTCTAAAAAGTTGAATATCGTTTTTTAATATTTGTCATGCCTTCTTTGTGTTTTTCTAAAAAATTAGAAATTTCAGACCCTGACATAGTGTAATAAATTCGCAATTACAAGAAATCGGATAACATTGGTGAGATGAATCAATAGACCTTTTCTGTGGAGAAATGAGCAAGAATTTTTTAGTAAAATTAAAATCTCCAAAAAGTTAGAGGGAAAAAGATTACGCTTAAAATAATGACAATCGACTTTACTATCCGCGAAAACTTTTTTAAACTCTTTTAATGAACTAGAATATGCGCCCTAAAATCAGAAAACAATTGACTAACTTTCAAAGTAATACCACTTATTACAGGAGTAACTTTTTTTATTAAAAAAAGTAACATTCCTTGCGACCCTTTTTTATTTGATATTTCTCCCTAACGAAGCATTTCCGGATCAATGTTTATACGAATTTTTTTTCTTATTTTATCCTCGAGATATTTTGACATGAATGTGATTCACTCTGTATTTCATGAACTGATTTTTATAGTTTAAAATTTAATTTTCTATCGATCATTCATTAATTTTTAGAGATCCTTATATATTTGAATTATACGATCCTTAAAAAATTATGGCTGTTGTGCGTTACTTTTGTTACACCCTGTATAAGTCTTAGGGGTTTTCAAAATATTCCAGATAAAACTAAATTATTGCTTATATGTACCATATAAATGATAAGAATAAATAATTCTTTGTTTTCGTTTCGTTTTGCTTATATTTTTCTTATATTTGTTAAAAGTTAAAACTAAAGCAGTAAATGTATGATTTTTTAAGATTACTTATATGTTCATGTGTATATTTACATCCAATGTTTAATGCTCGTAAGTCGTAAGAAAATTTCAAGTGTACAAAAAATGCCATAAAATGTGTGCTTAATGTTCCATATCCTTAACCTATCTAAATCTGCTAAAATTCATTCCACTTCACTCACAAAAGTATGAATATAAACGATAATACAATTTTTCAGATTGCAGGTTATACCGGAATTTTTATGGAAGTCTTGAAAAGCCTTTTTTCTAGTACTTGCAGCTTTAATTTTATATTGTACTTTATTATTTGCAAAAGAAATAGATTTTTCTTCCCTGAATAAAATTCCGAAGAATAAAATATCCCAGAGGATAAACATCACGTTTCAAGTAAATTTGCTGAATTTACCAAAGAAGAAAGGATATTTTGCATAATCGCGTTCATTTTCTTATAATTTAAGAGAGAAAGGAGTTTAACGCGTTTTTTCTTGATAATTTCAAGAAAAGATAAAAATAATAATTAGAGTAGTTTGTGTAAATATAACGAATGAGCAACTGATTTGATTGATCTTTTGCATGCAGTGAAAGCAGTTTGCTCTTCAAATAAACTCATCAAAGCTTTTCAGGTGTGATGAGACTCCGCAGGTCTTTGGAATTCATAATATTCAAACTGATAGATTATGAGCTCAACAAGATTAAGGGAGTGGAGCAGCACGATCCGCGAACTAATTCAGCTGGATGCTCGCGACCCTATTGCTGCCAAGCTCGCAGATTTATTCATATGCAGGGGTAAATTTGCGTTAGCATTTAATGGTCTATTCAGGGTAGCTTCTGAAGTTGGACGCTAATGGTTTCTTCCGCGGCCCCTTCTAACACACCAGTCGGACTAATTGCGTTAAATATTAAAAGCCGGCCTATAAACAAACGCCTTTATCAAAACAACAGACTTTTGTTTGCCTGCAAAGTCAAAATAATATAACACAATTTTATTTGATAAATCTTGCATGAGTATTAATTTTCTTTGGTGATATTTATTCACGCTTGCACAGCACGAAATATTTTAGTTGAAACTCGTGTTTGTTTGTATCATAATGTAAACTTAGAGGAATTAAATTAGAAAGCTTTGATGTCTAATAATACTCCCACAAAATTCCAAACAATTCCTTCCTTCTATATTTATTTATATTTAAACATATTCAATTCCACAATATTTGAATTTAATTAAATCCTGCGGTGCAATAAAATTATTCCAAGCTAAGCCGATATCTCCTCTTTCCTTCGGCCGTACATTGTTTCAATGGGACACTTGAAGAGTATCTCGAGTACTCGGAATAAGCTGCTTGAAAATTTCTAGAGAGCCTAGCTCCGATTCGAAAAGCGCGCTCCTCTCGCCTCTGTTGTCAACACACTCATTTCCGGAAGATAATAATGTTTACATGAGCTTTGTGAGAGAGATTAAAAGTCCGCCCTAAATGACGCTCTTTAAATATTTAGGCCGATCGAAACGTGCAGACGTTGAGCAAGCTTTTTTGTTACACTGTCATTGAAACTTTTTTTTTCGTTTTCAGTTCGCCACCATGAATCTCATCAACATGGACGCGGAAAATCGGGTGGTACTGAACGTGGGAGGAATCAGGCACGAAACGTACAAGGCGACCCTCAAAAAGATACCCGCCACAAGACTCTCCAGACTTACTGAGGCGCTCGCCAACTACGACCCCATTTTGAATGAGTATTTTTTCGATAGGCATCCAGGGGTCTTCGCACAAGTACTTAATTATTACAGGTAAAACTTTTAAAGAATTATTTTTAGGCAAAAAATATTTTATTGCGACATTCTACATGATATTTTTTTGGAAAACGATAATCGATAAACGAAGTACGTACATAGGTATATGTATAAAATCACTGATGTTGATGTTCGAAGTATGCTCATTCCCCGTGCATTGATTAGGTTATCTCAGCACTCCATCCATGTCAAGTACGCCACATACTAGACGCTGCACTCTGCAAATCACGCGACTCTGTGTGCATCTTCTTTAAAAAAGTAGTCATGAGTAGAGCATGAAGTGCTAAGAGAATGGAAGGTTAGTCATTAAAGGAAACTCGTATAAAAGTACGGCAGTAGTTCATGATTTTGAAGTTTACAAAGTTACTAGTAAATAATAAACTATTAATGAGTACGCTCATATTTACAACCAAAGCTATTGCTATCGATTAATAACACAGATTTTTATAATTAAGAATCTACTCTCTCCGTTATTTTTTTAAATAGAATATAGCAGAAAAAATACTTTCATATGTTGTAACTCAATAGTATCATAAAATTCAAGGTGTTTCTTAATTTTTTCAATTTTCCAACAAAATAGGGTGTTCCGTTCGTTTAGAAAGTAGAGCAAATTTAATTGACAAAATACGAAAAAAGTAGGTGTCTATATTTTTTAATTATGAAGTTACAACTTCTTGAATATCTGTTCACTATTTTTTTCTCAAAAATCAAGAATCGCTAATTACGTTTTAACCAATGTGGATACGTAGAATTATAAAAAAAATACATTTCTAGAAAACTGATGCCATCCTCTTTCAATTGGTAAGATTATTATATTACAACATTACGATTTCAACATTACGAAGATTATTATAGTTATATTTGATAATATGTTGAATAAAAATTTGCAAAGAAAATAAAATACCAAAAAAATATTTTATTTTCAGTTTTTTACAATTTTTTCCAAGATAAGACCCTGAATTTTGCTGTCACTTATAGCATACTTAACAAACTATGCATCCATATACCCTACAGCCCATTTGACAAACTATGCCCAGAGGGTATATTTTCCAACTCATTAAAACTTAAGTTCGCGATTGAATGATAAGTTACGTATGAAAATCACAAATCGTATTTTTACAAAACGTTCGAAGTTAAGTCCGAACGATCATACTAGACAACGTTGTAATTTACAAATACCAACTGTAGAGTTAGAAATAATCCTGCAATACATTTGTCAACATTTGATTTTGAAGCTATAAGTTTATGAGGAAATATATTGTTAATAAAAACTTAAATAATGATACGAAGATGTGCAAAATGAAATTTTCACTAAAAGGAATTCATGGTTGCTTTTGTTACTGCCCATTCTGAATTAAAAAAGCAGGAAGTTTACTATAGTCCAGACAAATTAGACAAAAAGGCCTCAATTGTGAAAAAAATAGTAACAATAATATCAATTAATAAATAATAATAATAACAATTAAAAATCTCCAAGCCTCCGACGCTTGCGATGTCCGTTATTTCGAAAAATGAATGACCTTTATAGTTTTTCGCCTACAACTGTTGTAATTTCAACTAAATATATGATAATAACTTAGACCAAAAATCAAAATCTTTAATTTTTTATAAAAAGGTCTCTTGTGATTTTTTCGTAAGTTATTCTTTTTCCAGAAATCGATAATTTTAGTTCTTCGAATAAAACATCTGCAAAATTCACTAACCCATAGATTTGATCACATTTTTACATTTAACATGTCACAAATTCATTGTTTCTCCTATTTCCTTGATTAAAAACTTCGGTTGATAATAAAGTTTTAATTAATTGTAGAACGTCAAAAGTCTGCATACGAAATTATTGTTAAAATGGGTCATACCCATTCGAAGTAGTTCGATGAAAAAAGTTCATATAAAAAGTAACTTCGAATGTATGAAAATGCACTTTTTGCGTATCATTTAAACATTTGACATAAGTTTGTACACGAACCAACTTCGAAAGATACGAAAATAACCGCCAAGACTACTTATCATACAAGCAACTTGAGAAGGCTTTACCTGGTAAAGTAAAAGAGCTATTTTATAATACATGTTATTTTGGAGAAATTTTTGAAAAACTGAAAAAATTATATTTTTGTATTTTTTTTCTTTGTAATTATTTTTTCAATATTTTAACATATTGTTGTGTTACCGTTGTTACCAAATGAAAGAGAATGGAAGGTTTTTGGTTAAAATGTAATTAGCGATTTTCTTATTTTTGACAAAATTCGGTGACATAAAATTCAGAAGGCTGTAGCTTCAACACTAAAAAAGGTAGACTGTCACTTTTATTGTTTTTTCTCGATTAAATTTGCTATAGTAGCTAACCCCGATTAAATATTACTTTTTATCTTCATATAGGTCAAATAATTCCTGACATATTTAAGACACCCTGTATTTTTCAACTTTAGGCAATTTCTTGGCAACAATGTAACTATAAAATAAAGAAGGAGAACTATGAAAGAAGAATCTAATTTAATGTTTTTGAAGAAAATTCTTGTGTGGAGGACGAGGAAAAAACCAAACAACTTTAGAAAACCATTTACTAATTTATTAGTACTGGTCAATCAAGATCAACTATTAATTTTAGTCTGACCCTAAATACTAAGAATACAAAAATCTTAAGACTATACAGGGTGTCCTACGATTTAGTTTACAGACCATATCTCCGTTATTTGAAAAGATACAAAATCCAACCAACATAATCTTTTAATGGCATCAAATTGGCCTTCCATTTTTATTCTTAAAATTTTATTGGCTTTGACCACCCTTAAGAAGCCATCATCAACTTTTTTTTTCAAATGGCAGCTCCTACTTTTTTTAACAAAAATTGAATCTCAACTTTATACTGAATACGACAGTATGTTACTCACTTAAAAAAATTGTATAAAATTAATTTTATTTTTTATTTTATAGTAAGAGAAGAACTAAAATTAATTATAATAAATGTTCGAAATTGGCTCCTGCACATTGTACACAAGCTTCAAAACGTCGCAAAACTTCCCTTGTACAGACAGCTCGAATCATGGCTCGTGTAATACTACGACAAGCATCACGAATACGATCTTTTAGGTCATCCAAATTTAAAGATTGGGTTTGATACACCAAATCTTTTAGATAACCCCACAAGAAAAAGTCTAGAGGTGTAATATCTCGAGATCTAGCTGGCCAAGAAATCGGACCCACATTACCGATCGAAGTTGGAAATAAATTATTTAAATGTTCAGTAATGATTCGTGCGTTATGTGGAGGAGCACCATCTTGTTGTCAGATCATTAAATTCTGTTCTTCCTCGGGAATACCTGGCAGTAGTTCAGGCAATGTATTTTCCATAAAATCTAGGTATCTGACCGGTTAACGTTCCTTCGTAAAAGTGTGGACCGATCAGATGACCATTAAATAACCCACACCATACATTTTTACCCCAAATTGTTTGAAATCGGGTTTGCTTAACCCAATGTGGATTTTCCACGGACCAATAATGAGCATTGTGCATATTCACTACTCCATTATTATGAAAGCGGCTTTCATCAGTCCAACAAATTTGGTTTAAAAGATCCGGATTATCTTCAATCATAACATGGATTAGAGCAATAAAATGCAGTCTACGGTCAAAATCAGTGGGTCGCAATCCATGGATTAAATGAATTTTAAAAGGGTGGTACCTATGTTCTTTTAATATCCTATGAACACTGCTTTTACTGAAACCAACTTCCTCAGCAATAGTCCTAACAGAAATATGTGGGTTGATTCCAACATAGGCTAACACATTTATGATATTTTCTTCGGTTAGAACTGGCTGGTGATGTTGGATATGTTTTCTATTGGGGAAATTACCAGTGCGCATTTTTTGTTCAGTTTTAATAAATGTCATGTGTGATGGTCGACGACGTTCAGGGAAGCGTTCTTGGTACACTTGAGCTGCTTCACGGGAGTTTTTTTTGCACTCCCCGTAAATAATTAACATATCAACATACTCGTCTGGAGTAAATGACATTTTATTACGAAGTTATTAGTTATTAGCTTACGTCTTAAACTTTAAAATGATACGACAAATCGTAATGCTATTTTATTCATTTATTTATACATATGACCAAAGCCAACTTTGATGAAATATCTTTATTGACAATACAAATAAATACAAAGAAATACAAAAAAAATACAATACAAAGAAAAATACTCAAAATACACAATCACATTCTATGTATGTATTACAAATCGTAAGGATGAGATACTGTCGTATTCAGTATAAAGTTGAGATTCAATTTTTGTTAAAAAAAACTAGGAGCTGCCATTTGAAAAAAAAAGTTGATGATGGCTTCTTAAGGATAGTCAAAGCCAATAAAATTTTAAGAATAAAAATGGAAGGCCAATTTGATGATAAAAGATTATGTTGGTTGGATTTTGTATCTTTTCAAATAACGAAGATATGGCCTGTAAACTAAATCGTGGGACACCCTGTATGTATAGTTCACTCAATGACGTCTAAGGCTTAAAATATGGTACAGCACCGACTCAAGCAGCGATCCGGGTACTCAAGCATTAAAAACATACACATTGTTTCTTATGCACGTGAACATGGTGCCGCACCGACTCCCGCTTCTAGAACTGACTCTTGCACGCATAAAGAATTTAGTATTTGTTTTTATTGCTTGAGTCGGTGCTTGAGTCGGTGCTGCACCATGTTTTAACCCTAATACTATTTGCAGCACTTGAAATTTATCATAGGTTTGGTATTTAATATGACATTCCTTAGTACATCCCCTGAGTTGTATGCCCTACACCCATATTGGATTTAAGGTCTGGATGTAAATTAACACTTTATTGCCAATGGACAGCTTTGAGTTTCTACCTAGGAGCAAGTAATATTTTCTATATTTCATATTTAGTTCATTTCTTTTTTACGTGCTCCATCCAGCCTAGTTTCAGGTCTAAGGTCATACCTAGGCAGCCTTATTTTCATGCAAGATGATATTATAATTAATTGTAACTGATGGCTGCCTATTTATGTTTTCATTCGTGAAGTGTATATGTGAAGGTTTTGCTTCATTTAGTTTATTTTTCCAGTTTTTAGTGCATTTATCCATATCATCTGCAAACGTGGCCCAGTACACTAAGCTGAGGTACCTCGGTCTTTATTTCTTTGAGTTCTGAATACTATTCTTCTAGTTTAATTCTAAATACCCTGTTAGGAATGGGATAACTTTAGCAGTTCGACATACTGTTTTGGAAGAATTTTATCAAGCTTATGTAATAAGCTTGAGCCAGAGCTTGTCCAAAACCTGCGTGACGTCATCTAATTCTAAAATAGTGGTTAGCAGTTTTACTTCTATTATTGGTTTTATTCTTTTGAGAAGAAGTGTCTCGAATAACTTTCAAATTCTAGGCAGTAGAGAAATTGGTCCGTAGGATTTTACTTCGTTGGGGGGTTTTCCTGTTTGGATAGGTTACATTATTACTCCCATTCTAGGTACCTGTTTCAATATTTTACCTATAATCAGATCAAATTCAGGGGTTTTCTTTGGATTTAGAGTGTATGTTTCATTGGCCACTTCTGCGGGAGTTACTAGCGGTATGCTCTCATTTTCTTTGTTAAAGATTTCGTGTTTCGTTGAATGTTTTTTCAAGTGGGTTGGAAAATAGTTTTGCCTTCTTGTTGCTTCTTTTTGTTCATCTGCCGTTTGGCATTCTTATGGGCGAGATATGAGAGATTGGTCTCATTATATTAATTTTTTCTCCTATCATATAACCAAAAACGAACACGAAAAGTCTCTTGAATTAATTTTTGGCTGCAGTTCAGACTGGGTATTCAGTAATTTAATAAGCAGTAAGGCTTCTTAAACGGCTATTGACTGAGTCTTCTTTAATTTTGTAAATTTTAGATTTTTTATTTCAATTAGGTAGTTATTTCCAATTATTTTGTAAGGAACCGTTTTGATACTGTTCCAGGCAGCTGTTTGTATAAGGTTAGTTAAATTTTCTACTTCTACTTCTAGATCTTGCATGGTTTTTAATTGTATTATATTTTCGCTTAGTGATAAAAATAATTTTTTTCACTTATAGAGCTAATAGGTCGTTTCTGTGCATATCTGTAAGTTACAGAAAATATCTGTAATGTAACAATGGAAATCGTCCATTACAACCCATATAATAAGCCCTATAGATTTGCACAGAATTACACCATAACTTTATTTGGTATTGATTTCAAAGGCTATCTTGATCTATTTTCTTAAAATTATTTTTTTTTAACTTTACATCCTCATAACTTCAAATAGGACATTTTTTCTTCAAATAGCATTAGCTTTTATATGGTAAAACTTGTGACAGAGGTAAAGAATCATCCTGTATAATAAGATTGAATACTATTTATTTAAAACTATTTACATTAAAATTGAAGGAATATATCATATTATTCCTTGGAATCAAAACAACTCGGCTAAAGACTTTTTATTGTGAATATAAAATTTTCTGAATAAAAAGTAGGTACTTATCTACTATAGACTACTTACCTACTTGATCTACTCGTTCAATCCTCTTCAGACATGCTAAATATTTAAATCTGGATTTCCTTTACACAATAATTTCTGCTGTAAACTTATTGATAATTTGTTGACCTTAATTGGGAACAAATACCAAACATCAATCAGTTGTTAATTATACTTTAACCAAATCAAAATATTAACTTAATTATGGAAATAAATATTCATAAAAAATAGTGACATTGTGATTTTTTTAAGTTTTAAATTTAAAATGGTTTTACACTATTTGGTTATAGTTATTGAAATGATACCAGGAGTTTGTCTTCGTTAGTGCGAGTTTTAGAAAATAATAATAATAAAATTATTTATTATAGGTATTTTGTAAGAGGCTATTAATAAAGTTAAAGGGCTACAACATTTTTTTATGTAATTATTTATTCTTCTTTGATATTATAAAAACTCAACTAGAAATAATAATTAACCAAGTTAGTGTAAAACAAAAGAAAAAAGAGCTGTAATAATCCAGGAAATTACTTTAATGTTTGACGCAGTCATTAACTACCAAGTGTTAACAAAAAGAATCCCAAAAGAAACCGCTACGATCCAGAAAATTACTTTAACACTTGGTTCGAATTAATTTTAA
Source organism: Stenus bimaculatus (assembly GCA_963971135.1). NCBI lineage: Eukaryota > Metazoa > Arthropoda > Insecta > Coleoptera > Staphylinidae > Stenus > Stenus bimaculatus. Next base: position 16,447,307 of record OZ020187.1, read on the forward strand.
ATAACAAACAAAACTTTTAATTAGAATTAAATGAATAAAGTACGTCGAGATATGAAGAAATAAACTTTAGCTTATCGAATGAACACTCTAACTCAAATTATTTACAAATTCTTGACTTTACTACTTTCTTTGCTTTATTCTACCCGTTTTTGAATAATCTAGGTTTACTTTTTTATCGTCTATAAAAGTAACATACTAGTAGATAAATAATTTGATTGTGTTTTTATTTCGTCCACTGAGACCTTTATATGAACAATCTTCTGTCCTTAAATTTCCAAGAATAAAAATAAAAGATTTGATAGCAACTATAGCGTGAGAAAAGGTGCTTGTGTTTTTAATGAACTTTAACCCAGGCTAAAAATATTCGTGAAATCAAGTTCATTTTGTAGACATGTGGTATAAATAATGACTGTGGTAGTTAAAATTAAAATTTATAAAAATGCATACTTTTATAATAATGAAGCTTTTCTTATACCGGGTAGAAATGAAACTTTCATATTTTTTTTATAAAAGAGTAAATATGAAATTTTGCTGTGTTGTATGTTATATGTGTTATGTATGTTTTATGCATTCAATTTGGTTTCAATAAGATCTTGTTTTTGTTATTGAACCTATACAAAATTTAAGGATATGGGCATAAGAGTCTTGTAGTTCTTACGATTCAAAACTCATTGAAATGTTCTCAGCGCTCTTTAAACGTGCATGGCCATAGCGAGTAAGCGATCCTTACTATGGTTAGTAATAAGAGATCACGTGAGAGCAAACCACCAACCAAAGCTCTGCGCATTTTGTCATCTTAGTGCAGACAGTAAGTACTGAAAAAATCACTATGTTGATAAATACCGTCTCAAAAGAGAGCTCCAGGACAGGAAAATATTAAAGATACTAGTACTAGTACAACCTGATAATTCCTAAATTCTTACCACCTCTATATGTATTTGTAAAGCAATGGATAGGGAAGGCGCCGAAATTTTGTGACCTGGAAAAACCAGCTTGGTAATTTTAAAACCTCAAATTTTCTGGGAAATCACCGATCAAATAACTATAAAACTTTGGATTGTAACATATCTTTAAAAATACAATTCCTATATTCTCATTTGGACTTCTTTCCTAAAAATTCTGGCGCCATTATGTCAAATATTATTGTAAAATTGTCCAAAGTCAGAATTCGAACCTGGGAACTCCAAATCTCAGGTTTGGTGTGATAACCACTACACTAGTTAGGACTCATTTTCTAATGCGTTTAATTTGATTTGGAGGTCCCAGGTTCGAATCCTGACTTTGGACAATTTTACAATAATATTTGACATAAATTCACAAAATTCAATTCTGCGATCAAAATCATCCTCATTCAATGTTGTTGACAAGAAAACTTCTACGGACAAAATATAATATTTTTCAAATTTAAAAAGCTTGTATATTTTCAGCCTTAATTTTCGAACTGAAGCTTGTGGTCTTCTAAGTATTTCCCCTGTAACTGTTAAAACTTCTGCTTTATTTCTAGGTTTAGTAGATTTGATTACCACAATACTAGGGAAACACCCGTCTATATGACGAAAATTTTATGAAGCACTGATATAAAGAAAAATATTGTTTCTGTGTACATCAACAATTTGAATTCATACTTGAACTGAATAAGTTAAATCAATAAAATACACTATAGTTCGTATTTTGGGTAATTCTTCGATACTTAAAATAACAAAGTTCTTCACAATCGGAATTAGTCATTCTATAAAAAAGACTAAAGTAGCTACCATCATTTAAAACTAATTCCGACATTCGTTTGTCTCTGTAGCGGTTGCAATTGTGCAAAAATGTTCAAGAGAAGGTGTAACAGCAACATCTCCTTTTTCTTGTTTAGAAACCTTTAAAGATTTTTAGGATTTATAAAAATTCTAGTCTATCACGACCATCTTAATAACGTGCCATGGAGACTAAACGTTAAATTTTCCGCACACTGTATAAACCGTACGAAATTAAGGCCGATTTATAATCTGTCTGAGGATTCAATAGTGATAAACCAAAGAAATGAAGTATACAATTTTCATAAATTCAATTTATAATTTAAGTGTACTTGGGTTATAAATTAAAGTATTGAAATTGAATACTTAATTTCTTAGGTTGTACCACCACCTTAGCCAGGTTATAAATCGGCTTTTACTTCTTCTATGTATGGATTAATAAAAAACCTTATGTTTCTAAATATATGCAATTGTGTTGGGGAGTAGCAATACCAGTTTGGAAGTGGTCACGACTCACCACTCATTGGGACCAATCCTCACTGATCGAATGAACAAGCAAATCCAGTGGACTTAACGGGATAGCATGCTGCTCACTCGCCCGCTCCGGCGCCGCTCCTTGATCCTTCCTTGATCAAGATTCAAATCGGTTTGATTTTTCTACTCAAAAAGAACAACAGTATTATTTATATCCAAGCTATAATCCTAAGAGAAGCGCAATAACTTTTAAATCTCCACAAATTTTCCATTTGAAATTGCCATATTGAATCTTTTCTAAAAGAAGTTTCATATTTTCATAGGACATTTTCATATAAGCAGAATCACGTATCGGTAAGCAGGGAAGTTTACTTCAGTTATGTAAAATAACAGCCTTTAAACCTATTTCGAACCATCATTAAATAACGCTATTCTTCTGTTTTGTGTTCTATACCCAACGCATTCATTTAGGCTAGAACCATCATTACAAAATACCAGATCACTATACGGTGAAAAAAAGCTTTTTACCTTTATATCTTGATGTCGAAATTTACATACATTTGTTCTTGGTTGTAAGAAGTTCCATCCCTTTAGTGGATATATGGTGGATATCCTAAAAGTTCAGCGAAAAATTTTCATAACGAACTAAATCATTGAGATATCTTCTTGAGGTAGTAGTTGTCGCCCGTTAGATGAGGGAGCTTCTTGAAAATCAGGAACAAACAGTATGTCATCTTCTTTTTCTGATTCAAGAGACACATAGGAACTTTGAGTCGGTTCTGGTAATACAGGTAGTAGATTTTCACCGTACGGGATATTTTTTTTTGCAGAGGCAAGTTAGGAAACTTTACTTTTTTTTAGATTTGATTGAAATACCTTTCGTATCAGTAATTGAAGAATTACAATTTGACGAATCTGTGGGTTCCATCCAATATTTTATAAATGGCGTGAAAAGAAACATCCATTCACTTGGTACCATCTTCTCAAATGAACAATTCTAGGTCTTGTTTAGCTCACAAATATTGTCACGATACATTATTTTATCCAAAAATTATGTAGTATTATTTTCCAAATTAAATCAATTGAAGTGTATTTTCTAATTGTTCGTGTTTATTTTATAAACACTTACGAATTGTAAACTCACATTATTTTATAGTAAATCATTCATTAAAAATAATACGTGACTCCTCTTTGCTGACCAACAAAAATAGTGCAGCAAGTATTGTGTATAATTTCAAGAGCGTGCGACCATGACTGGGTCATGTATGAGGACACAAAGGTGTTTAAATACAGAAGACTTGAAGTCAGAGTGGCATTCGATCATTAGATAATTAGTGATTAGGGAGGAGGCCTGGTGCCGATCTTCAATCGGTACGATGGCTCCTCAAGTGGGTTAGAAGTGTTGTAGTAAATTTAATTTAATTATTTATTAAAATTGTTATTTAGTTTGTAGAAATATTGTTAAATAAAAACATTAGGAAATGACCTAAAGTAAAGTAAAATTAAAGAACCACCAACGTTAAATATGGAAAAACCACCTACGTTACAATAAAATATTTTGGAATTCCAGAATATCTACAAGGTATCAAGGTTCTATAAAAATAATGGGTCTGTAACAAAATATTAAACCCGATCGAATCAAAATAAATATGGGTCATTTGCCCCATCAATTATATTCTCTTAAAAACGGAAACAATCAACCAAAATAAATATGGTTTTATAATGACAATATAGGTATTTTAAAATTTGTAACCGCCTTTTCTTGTTACAAAATTTTGTTGACCAGTACTATTGTTGTTGGAGTACTAATAATATAATTATCCATAATACAAACACAACCTATTATTAGACGACCCGCACCAAAGAATAATAATGCTTCCAGAACAAAAATTCTAGAAATACGACAAAATGTTCGTCAAGAGTTTGAAGATCCTCTAGTATTTCTGTATGGAAAACGGCATTTTGAGCAATTAATTATAAGATAGTATTTTTATATTTTTATTATTTTATTTAGTTATGGATTGCAATTACTTGATTTAATTTAAAATACCTTTCTGGATAAAATTATTCATTTTAATCTAAAACAGTAATACCTTCGTTAAATGATTTTTTTAACTAAATTTCGTGAAGAAGTTTTGAAATATCATGAAGTTGGAGTAAAAACTTTTCGACTTCCTTATACAATATTTAAAGCTACTTCACAAATTGGGAGCTACCAAAATTGCATTTAAAAATATGCAATCATCTCGAATATCGGCATTTGATATTTTCAGTAAGTCACCCGCTTGTAGAATACATACAGGGTGTTCATTTTAAAAGGAGCCACCCTAAATAACACTCGAAAAAAATATTTAATGTAAAAATGCCGTGACAGGTCAATTTTTATTTTTAGGGGGACATCTATTGTCAATCAAAGTTGTCTTTGCAACCCCCTATCCCACAGGACCACCCCTTCGATTATTTTAAATGGGAATGGGGGTCAAGTTACGCATCATTTAAAAGGTCTTTTTATCCTGAAAATAAAAATATGATTTGTTTTGGCCCTATTTTAAATTAGTCATTTACAGGACACGATAAAAGAGAAAAGGAAAAAGTAATTTATAACAAAAAAAAATTATAAAAAAATATGGTAACTGATTTGCTTTTCAATAATTATAAATAATTAGCTTTTGTTAAGTTAAAGGACTTGTTTCATGGTCAAAACTTAAAAAAATATCCAAATGTGATTTAAAAGTACATAAATAATACCATTATTAAGTACTTTTTTAAATTTTTAGGTAGCTTAGGCATCAAAAAGTTACCAAAAAAATTATGACTGCCATTATCAGGGTAAAACGTTCTTTAAAATGATGTATCACTCGACCCCTATTCCCATTTAAAAAAATTGAACGGGTGGCTCCGTAGGGAAGGGGGTTGCAATGACAACTCTTATTTTATTGGAAAAAGATGTCCCCCTGAAAGTAAAAATCGACCTGTTGCGGCATTTTTACAACAAATTATTTTTTGGAGAGTTATTTAGGGTGGCTCCATTTAAAATGAACACCCTGTATTTATTACTATTTTAGAAAAAAAAATTACTGATTTCCTGAAAAGTAAGGAGTAAAGTTTTAGGGAATTGTGTTTTTATATTATTCAAATCTATTAAAATCTGATTTTTAAACCAAAACAAAAATTACATTGAGAATGTTACTATAGTAAATGATAACTTTAAATTGTAGATATTGTTTTTATGTAAAAAATATACAAAAAATTTGAATTAGAAATTTTCTGACGACCATATGAGAAAATAGTATTTGTCATTCATATTAGTGGTTTAGAAAATCTATTATTCCTACACTAGTGACTTTGGGTTTCAGTTGTGCAACTCTGAGAACTTCTTGTAATTTTCGATAGAGGCGCTGCGAAAGAATTCCGAAAGACCTCTATTGGATTTTTTTGAAGTTGCAAAAAAAGGACAGGTCAAATAAAAATTTATATTAAACCCCGCTAATATTCATTATTTTATTATTAAAATCATTAGTAGAAGAGGCGGCGTGTGATAAAACTTTTCAAGGTCGTTCATATCATTTGTTACGTCATTGAGGGGGGAATTTTTTTTTAATATCTTTACTTCATTTTTTAACTAGAAGGTGCGACAGAAAAGAACCCAACATTGTATTTAAGTGCGAAGTCTGCAAATTAAAGAGGTTGGTTTAATAATTCCGTCGATACTTAAGCTTTTGGTCATAATTTTTTTTCTGCTGAAGTTTTTTTAAATTTTCTTTCTTTGGTGTACTAACAGATCTTGTGGTTATTATTTTATGCATTTTTGGTCTTTGTGAGGCAAACAAAATAATTTTAATGGAACAGTTCGTAAAAGTTGAGCGCTTTTGACTGTTTTTCAAAATATTAAAAAACAAAACATGATCTTTTTTGAGCCACTTTAAAGAAAATGTTTAAAATTAAAGCTTGTGCTATTCTGTTTTGTTTTATGTACTTTTGTTTTGTTTTTAAGACATTTTTTAACTGCTAAAACATTTTACTGTTCTTCCAAGGTCTTTTAAAAACTTTTTAAACTTTCCGATAACCAATTTATTTTGAACATTAGTTTATACTAAAAACGTTGCATTTTCACACGTTTTTGACTATGTAAGTATTACTCGTTTTAGGATGTTTACGTTAAGGGATTTTCACGTTCTAGAGACTACATTGTACTAAAAAATAAAATATAACCTAACATTTTTAGTGTATCCAAAAAAAGCTCTGTGTGATGTATGATCAAAAATTGTTTCTTTTTACGAAAGATGATGACAGTGGCGGATCTAGAGTAAAATTTTAGGGGGGGCGCTATGAGCAATTATACAGGGTGTCTCACAATTTGCAGAAGTTTTAAATAGTGTCATTCAATAAAAATTTTTATTTTATTTTAATTTAAATTAAAGTTAAATGAACATTTTTGAAAAAAAAAATGTAATAATTTTATAAATTTTATTTATCAAAAGTGGGTAGCAAATAAGGTTTTTTAATGAATCATGAGTGATAAATTAAGTTAAATTATTTAAAATGATTTTTTTGATAAAAAAATTACAGCACTTTGAAAGCCCAAAAAATGACCTTTCCACTGAAGTTTTAGACTTACAAAATTAGTTTCCTATAAAATAGACTTATTTAAGTAATTTTTTTTATAGGAACTTTTTTGAAAAATGATTATAAAAATACTCATCCTTGGTGTTTAAAAAATGCTAAAAACTTGATTAAAACCTTTAAAACTGATTGTTTCGATGAAATTATACCAAAACTTTTGAATTTAGATTAAAGATTAAGGTATAATATAGATTAGTATTCAAAACGAAAAATCAATCATGGGCCAAGAAATAAATTTAATATAAGCAATTGAAGTTAAAGTTATTTTTTGGGGAACTTTTTAATTGTACTTTAATGACCTAAGAATGGTATTAATAGTCAAGATATGATTATATAATAAGTCTTATTATAGAATTTGGTTATTTCTTTATAAAATAGACTATTTAAAAAATAAAATTCGCAATGGCGACTTATTTAAAATCCCGTTTAAAATTTTTTAACGCATTATTTAAACTGACGTTTTTGACGAAAACTTTGTATGCGTTTTGAACGCAAAAAATGACATTTCCACTAAAGCTAGACTTACAAAATTAGTTCCATTATAAAATTTAGACAATTTCCTATAAAATAGGCTTATTTACGTATCTTTCTCCTCATGGAAAGTTTTTTTTTTAATTTATTTAATAAAATACTCGTTTTTGGTGTGCTACAAGTGTTTTAAAAGTTCAAAATTTTAGTGATTTTTGGGATTCCTTTATATTTTTTTAATATTAACGATTTTAGTATAAACAAGTATGCTTTAGACTTTGTCTTTAAATTTCATCCAGATACGTTAATGTTAACGCAGGATGTTTAAAAGGTCCCTCTCAGTTTTAAAAACAAGCAAAAAGCAATTAGGTAATCTTATTCAGTATGATATCTACTTTTTCTGAAAAACTTCATTTTGAAGTTAAAATGGAACCTCAGGTATTGTTCTTGGTATTAACTTTATGTTCTCATGTTGCCACTTGAAAAACAAAAGTTGCTTACGATTTCTCGGATATATTTTGGAAAAACTGAATCAGATTATACTTTTCTTTTTGTTTTCTGTTTTTAAAGATTTTGACTCTAGCAACTTTTATAATAATTTTGGAAAACCAAAGGTTTAAAATTACATCACGCCTTAATTTTATGAATAATTGAAATTACGCACTCATCCAAAAAGTTTTGGATTCTTGAAAATTTTACTGGAAGCTTAATGAACTTTTTAATCAGGTTATTGGAGCGTTTTTTAAATAAATCATAAAAACTAGAAATATTGGAGTTAAAAACCGCCATAAAAATTCTGGAACTCTAGAGAAGAAAAATTGCATATTTTTTCGGGTTTCTATGGGAGGGGGCGATAGGGGCAATGTTTCCGCCTCTGTATGATGATTTAATGGAATGAATTCGTTGTATTGTTACCAAATTAAAAATAAAGTACTAAAGAAGGTTTAATAAAAATCGAATTTCTTTTGCTTACTATTTAAATTTATTATTATAGTAAGATAGTCGGCTTGTAATCACCTTCATGATTTTATTTGCGAACAGATTTACTCAACGATCGGAGCATGGAGATGTAATTATCAGCAATTGGGTTTCTTTGGACACACCTAAAAATTATTTATTGCAAATTAGCATTTTCCTTAGTGCGTGGAATAGTAGAATAAATGATAAGGATTTCAGTTAACAAAAAATGTGTTTTAAATTTGATAAATATATATTTGTTTCTGGGAAAATTATCTGCTTAGAAATCAGAGGTATCCAAGATAAATAGCATCTTAATAAAAAACTAATTTAAGTTACTATACTTACGGAGTATTACATGGAGCAACATTATTTGCATTGCACACTGTTGTTGGTGCGCATTCTATTATTTGACCATTTCTTTCAGCTTGCGACTCACTTATACATTCCCAATCCTTTGGTGTAGAGCAAATTTGTCTTACACAACTAAAAATGATTTAATTAGTAAAAACATTTTTATACATATAGGATTTGGAAAAATATTCATTTAATGTTCCCAAAATATCTCAAAAAAACTTGTTAAAAATAAAAGTTTTAACTTACGGTGGACATCCATGATCGTTCCCTCTGTTGTTGCATTCATAAGTTTCAGGACATTCAATAACTAAATCTTCAATTTTTACTATCGAAAGATCAGCAGGATCACAAGTGTAATATTTATTGCACAAATCTACTTTTAGAACGCACCTATTAAATTAAAACTACTTAAAAATAAGTTTTAATAACAATATAATATTTATTTATGAAATTGTATTTTGTATTCATAAATATATCTTATTACAGTATTTAAGGTATTAAAAAAGTAACTTACGGTGGACATGTTTTGATTGGGAAAAAATTACAAATTTTATCTTGTGTAGCTGAGCCAACGGGATTGCAGGCTAACTCATTACCTCTTGAATTAAAATGCCCTGGTTTCAATACATCACAAGTAAATACCTTGGTACAGTCGATATCATCGTAGACGCAGTTTATATTGACAATAGCAAAACACGACAAAAGTGCAACAACTAAAACGAAAAGAGTTATTATTTTCAAAAATGTTTATACAATTAGGTACAGTTGGTCCCAGCTGGAAGTAGGAGAAAAGTAATCACGATCGCGTATTCTTTGTCCTACTTACAGCTGAGAGCAACTTTACATATACAAGATTAAAAACAAGTTTATCCTGGAAAAAATCCATGAATTAAAATTAAGATTAGAAAAAATATCAATTCATGGTATTTTTTTAAATAAAATTTCTAAAAAAATGGCTCAACTTGTATAATACTAATTTATTTTAAAAATACACGGATTTATATTTTAGTAAATCAAATGTAATGAATGCTTACCAAATGTAAACTTCGCCATTTTGAGTTTGGAAATGCTCAATAAAAATATTTTAAAAAATCTTGCTTTTATACAGGACCTTATTTGATTAATTCGAATTATTCGCTGAAAAGATTATCTAATCTCTTTTAATTCAATTTATAATACAACATCAAGATAAATTCAATTTCTACAGATATAAACTTTATTTTATATAAATCACAAAAATTTAAAAAACATGTTATGGTTAATAAATGGCTATTATCACCTATATTTAAATACACTAAAAACTACTTAAAGCACTTTTTTGAAGTAATAATAAACATGAACCTTTAGTGTCGGTACTTTGAAGTCTAACAACCTTACAAAATACGCAATCAAAAATAATAAAATAATATCTAATTAAAAACAGTAATTATTACATTATCTTGAAAACATATGATTCAATATTTCCGAATATTAAAATTTAAAACAAAACATGATCTTTTTTGTGCCACTTAAAAAAAGGCTTAAAATTAAAGCTTGTGCTATTCTGTTTTGTTTTATGTATTTTTGTTTTTAAAACATTTTTTAACTGCTAAAACATTTTATTGTTCTTCCAAGGTCTTTTAAAAACATTTTAAACTTTCCGAAAACCAATTTATTTTGAACAGTTTCATTAGTTTATACTAAAAACGTTGCATGTACACACGTTTTAGACTATGTAGGTATTGCTCGTTTTAGTGTGTTTATGTTAAGGGATGTTCACGTTCTAGAGACTACATTGTACTAAGAAATAAAATATAACCTATAACATTTTTATTGTACCTAAAAAAAATTGAAGCTCTATTTGGTGTATGGTCTTTTTACAAAACATGATTTCAAATTCTAGGGGGGGGGGGGGGGGTCTATGAGCAATTATACAGGGTGCCTTACATTTTGCAGAAGTTTTAAATAGTAAATGTCATTCAATAAAAATTTTTTTTAATAGTTGATAAACGAATTGTGTTTTATCATTGTTACCAATGGAAAGAGGATACTTTGAGCTTTAAAATTATATTTTTTTAAATCTTTTACTAACTTTTTAAGCAGCTATTGATCATTTACTGATTTCTGACATGCCAATTTCAAACCCCTGTAACTTTCAAACCATAAAAGATAGACCCCGACTTTTTTGGTTTTCTCGTGATAAAATTTGTTCTACTTTCTAACCTCGACGTTTGGTGAACCACAAACGGGACACCCTGTATATAAGCAACTCGTTCATAAGTCAATTTTTGCACTCGTCTATTAAAAAACTTGAACACATGCATTAATACTTGACTTATGAAACTCGTTGCTTAATGTACTATTATTTTAATTTAAATGAACGTTAAATAAAAAATTTTGAAAGAAAAATGTTATTATTTTATAAAACTTATTTATGAAAATGGGTAGCAAATAAGGTTTTTTAATGAATCATAAGTGATAAATTAAGTTAAATTTTTTAAACGATTTTTTTGATGTAAACATTACAGCACTTTAAACGCCCAAAAATGACCTTTCCACTGAAGTTTTAGACTTTTTGATGTTTAAAAAAAATGCTAAAAACTTGATTAAATGCTTAAAAACTGCTTGTTTCGATGAAATTATAACAAAACTTTTGAGTTTAAATTAAAGATTAAGGTGATACGGAGTCAAATTAAACGACGTTTTTACCTTTCATGATTTTTTTAAAAGTGTTTCGATTTGGAAAGTCAAAAAAATAAGAAAATACCAAACTAAATTAAGAATTTTACTTTCATTTATAATTTTTGTGATTTATGTATCTACAATTACATTTGTGAAATTTTGCAAGAAAAACTTCTATATTTATATTTTATTTTTTGCAAAACTATGCTCGTATAAATCTAGATAAATGAAAAATAAATATTGCATATAAAAGTGCAATTCTTACTTAAGTTCGGTATTTAATTATTTTATTTAGTTTCCAATTTGAAACACTTTAAAAAAATTCAGGAAAGATAAAAACATCGGTTTTTCAACATTTGACTCGCTATCACCTTAAAAAGTTATTTTTGGGGAACATTTTAATCGTACTTTAATGACCTAAAAAGGGCATTTATAGTCAAGATATGATTATAAAATAAATTTGGTTATTTTTTTATAAAATGGACCATTTAAAAAATAAAATTCGCAATGGGTACTTTATTGAAATCCCATTTAAAAAATTTTTAACGCGTTTACTTAAACTGACGTTTTTGACGAAAACTTTGTATGCCTTTTGAACGCCAAACAATGACATTTCCAATGAAGCTAGACTTACAAAATTAGTTCCATTATAAAATTTAGACAATTTCCTATAAAGTAGACTTATTTAAGTACTTTTTTTCCTAACGTAAAGTTTTCTTAATTTATTTTAAAAAATACTCTTTTTTGGTGTATTACAAGTGTTTTAAAAGTTAAAAATTCTAGATTCTAGTGATTTTTGTATATTTTTTTAATATCAACGATTTTAGTATAAACAAGTATGCTTTAAATTTTGTCTTTAAATTTCATCCAGATACGTTAATTTTAACGCGGGATGTTTAAAAAGTCCCTCTAAGTTTTAAAAACAAGCAATAAAGCAATTAGGTAATTTTGTTTAGTATTACTTTTTTGAAAAACTTCATTTTGAAGTTAAAATGGAACCCCTGGTTCTTGGTATTAATATCTGTTTGTTCTCATGTTGCCACTTGAAAAACAAAAGTTGCTTATGATTTCTCGGATATATTTTGGAAAAACTGAATCAGATTATACTTTTCTTTTTTGTTATCTGTTTTTGACTCCAGCAACTTTCATAATAATTTTGGAAAACCAAAGGCTTAAAATTGGATCGCGCCTAAATTTTATGATAATTGAAATTACGCACTCATCTAAAAAGTTTTGGGTTTTAGAAAATTTTAATTTTTAATCAGGTTATTGGAACGTTTTTTAATAAATCATAAAAACTACAAATATTAGCAAAAATTTTGAGAGTTAAAAACTTTGAAGTTTGTAACCCTAAAAATTTTAGAACTCGAGAGAAGAAAAATTGCATGATTTTTTCGGGTGTCTAGGTGGAGCGATTGCCCCTATCCGCCACTGCATGATGATTTAATGGAATGAGATCGTTGTATTGTTACCAAATTAAAAATAAAGTACTAAAAAAGGTTTAATAAAAATCGAATTTCTTTTGCATACTATTTAAATTTATTACTATAATAAGAAAATCGGTATGTAATCACCTTCATGGTATTATTTGCGAGCAGATTTACTCAACGATCGGAGCATGGAGATGTAATTATCAGCTATTGGGTTTCTTTGGATACACCTAAAAATTATTTATTGCAAATTAACATTTTCCTTAGTGTGTGGAATAGTAGAATAAATGATAAGGATTTCAGTTTACAAAAAATGTGTTTTAAATCTGATAAACATATATTCGTTTCTGGGAAAATTATCTGCTAAGAAATCAGAGGTGTCCAGGATAAGGTTTAATAAAAAACTAATTTAAGTTACTATACTTACGGAGTATCACATGGAACAAAATTATTTTGATTACACACTGTTGTTGGTGCGCAATGTATTATTTGACCATTTCTTTCAGCTTCCGACTCACTTATACATTCCCAATCCTTTGGTGTAGGGCAAATTTCTCTTACACAACTAAAAATGATTTAATTAGTTAAAACATTTTTATACATATAGGATTTGGAAAGATTTCATTTAATGTTCCCAAAATATCACGAAAAAAAACTTGTTAAAAATAAAATAAAACTTACGGTGGACATTCATGATCCTCCCCTCTGTTGTTGCATTGATAAGTTTTAGGACATTCAATGACTAAATCTTCAATTATTACTTTCGAAGGCTCATTAGGATCACAAGTGTAAAATTTATTGCACAAGTCTTCTTTTTGAACGCACCTATTAAATTAAAACGACTTAAAAATAAGTTTTAATAACAATATAATATTTATTTATGAAATTGTACTTTCTATTCATAAATATATCTTATTACAGTATTTAAAGTATTAAAAAAGTAACTTACGGTGGACATGTTTTAAATGGGAAAAAATTACAAATTTTAACTTGTGAGCCAACGGGATTGCAGGCTAACTCATGACCTCTTGAATTAAAATGCCCAGGTTTCTCTGGAATACAAGTAAATACTTTGGTACAGTCGATATCTTCTTCGATGCAGTTTATATTGCCAATAGCAAAACACGACAAAAATGCAACAACTAAAACGAAAAGAGTTATTATTTTCAAAAAAAATTACCTAAATCCATGAATTAAAATTAAGATTCGAAAAAATATCAGTTCATGGTATTTTTTTAAATGAAATTTCTGAAAATAGTGGCTCAACTTGTATAATATTAATTTATTTTAAAAATACACAGATTTATGTTTTAGTAAATTAAATGTAATGAATGCTCACCAAATGTAAACTTCGCCATTTTGAGTTTGGAGATGCTCAATGAAAATATTCTAAAAAATTTTGCCTTTATACAGGACCTTATTTGATTAATTCGAATTATTCGCAGAAAAGATTATCTAATCTCTTTTAATTCAATTTATAATGCAAGATCAAGATAAATTCAATTTCTACAGATATAAACTTTATTTTAAATAAATCACAAAATTTTTAAAAACATGTTGTGGTTAATAAATGGCTTTTATCACCAATATTTAAATACATTGAAAACTACTTAAAGCACTTTATTTTTGAAGTAAAAATAAACATGAACCTTTTGTGTCGGTACTTTGAAGTCTAGCAACCTTACAAAATTCCCAATCAAAAATAATACAATAATATCTAATTAAAAACAGTAATTATTACATTATCTTGAAAACATATGATTCGATACTACATAATTAAAAAAAAAACAACCTACTAGGGACAATTTATTCTAAAAACAGCTACTTATCCGTTCTAAACGAAAATTTTAGATTTTTCAGAAAAAATGTTAATTCTTCTAAAACTATACGGGGTACAAAAATGTCTAAGGGCTCAAAATTAAAGAAATGGATTGTTTTTTAGGAATATTTTCATAAAATGTTTTGAAAGTCTTTAAATGAACTCCTAGAACTGGATTTGTTATGGAAATACTAATTTTCACCAAATATTTTTTAAAATACATCTAGGTGCTACATGTTTTTATTATTGATTTGTGGTGTTGATAACTTTTGTAGTTTTCAAGAAAATCTTTAAAATCTAAACTTTGAAAAATCTTTAAATTATAAAATCTTAAAAAAAATAACTTTAAATTTACTAATAAATCAAAGTATTGTTGTTTTTTGGAAAGGGTTTTAATTGAGTTATCAGCCAAACAAAGAATCAGTTTGTCATCAATTTTCGTTTTTAAGTTCCGGACAAATATGCGTAAAATCCCAAAATTTCAAGTCAAATTTATGGGCAGATTCTGGTCAAAATTAAAGGCCTTCAATTTAAAACAAATAATGTATCCATGGAAATTGTCCATTACAACCCATATAACAAATTTAAATTTAAAGGCCTTTAAACTTAAAGAATTTGACCAGAATCTGGGTATTAGTCCAGAAATTTTTGATTTTTTAGAAAAAAGTTGATTGCTCGAAAACTATACTTGGTACAAAATCGTTTAAGAGCTCAAAATTTAAGAAACAAATTGTGTTTTCCGATCATTCCAATAAAATTTTTGAATGTCTTCAAATAAACTCCCCAGGACTGCATTTGTGCCCAAATTTTAACAAATATTTTTTAAAACACATCTAGGTACTTAATGTTTCTGATAGAAAATTTTGTTCTTGATAACTTTACCAGTTTACAAGAAAATTATCCAAATTTAACACTTGGAAAATTTTTAAATAAAAAGTTCTTAAAAATACTTTAAATTTACTAAATAAACTACATTTTTATGTTTTTAGATAAGTTTTTGGCCAAAAAAGAATCATTTTGTTATCACTTTTCGTTTTTGAGTACTGGAGAAAAATGTGGAAAACCACTTTAGAGTGAAGTTAAGTCCTGAAATTGTAGGTTTCTGAGAAAAAGTTTGATTTCTCGAAAACTATACAAATTAAATTCAATAGTTTAAATCTTGAAAATGGTGTCATTGGTTAATATAATGTCTTGTCAGGGGTCGAAATCACTCTCCGACCCCCCCCTTATGATCCGCCACTGAATATATACCAAAGAAAACATGTCGTGAGTATTTCACCTTTTATTGTAGTAATTTTTAGTGAAATTAAATTATTAGCTCATTAGTTTGCGAGTTAAAAGTGAAACACGTACTTGGACAACCTCATATTTTATTTCTCTTTTGTCTGATTTGCAGATTGAGTAAAAGTTTCTAAGAACCAAAAATCTTTTCACATTTTTAACTTTTAAATAATCTTATCTGATTTTAAGGTTAAGGGTTGGATTCAGGTTCAGTATTTAATTTCGGTTCAGTTTCAGGTTCAGGTTCAATAACAGATTTTTCTTTGGGTTCAAAAATCATTTTTTTTTTCAGTTTCAGGTTCAGGTTTATAGTCCTTGGGCTCGTAACCCTTTTGAAAGTTGACTAACACCCAGCTGTAACTTCGTGTGTACCTTCAGTATGACGAGTCTGCCACATTTTTATTTGGGAAAATTCTCGTAAAGGCGGCGTTATCTTTCAAGGCGCCCGTCATAATGAAGGCACACACGAAGTTACAGCCGGGTGTTAGTCATTTTTCAAAAGGGTTACGGGCCCCACGACTATTAATAAAACTTTTCCACAAGTAAAAATAAATACAATATTAAATAGGATGTATACTACATTACGTGAAACATAACCTGGTTTGTCTACATAAAGCAATAATTTCAAAATGCTGATGTAATTTGTATAACGATTCGGTTCAGATTCAGATTCACAAAATGTACGGGTTTTTTTCAGGCTTTCGGTTGGAGTTTGGGTTTAGCTTCAGGCTTCAGTTTGGACTTGATTTTGACGCTAATTTATGCACTTCTGAAAAATCAATCCATCCTTGTCTTGAGTTCTAGGTAGAAATGGACGCTAACCTTAGGGTTAAAGATCCCTAATAACCTTTGTGGTAAAAATGGCGAGCGTCCAAATCTACCATATCGCAATAGAATCATTTTTGGCGTCCAAATCTACTCTAACCTAGTTTCAGAGTCCTGAGGTGGAAGTCTGTAACTCTAGTAGTGTAGTAAACACTCCACCGTTCTAGTTACAGACTTCCACCCCTGATCCTTAGTTTTAAGTCATGTTTTGTATTAAGTTAAAAACATACATAATGCATTTTGACAGCGTATGGTCGAGTGTCAGAAATTTGTCAAATTTATGACATTTTTAAAAACGACCCTAGAAAAAAGAGATAGATAAAGAAAGAAGAAATAAATAAAATCTAGACATAATCTTAAATGCCGCCATTTTCTTTACTATTTGGGAAAGGCAGCAGTGGTTTTTCTTACACAGAAAATCTTTCAGATAACGTTTGAATTTTTATGAAGTTCGATGACACTAGAAAGCCGAATTAGTGGGATCTCTTATTTTCCTGCTGCTACTGATAAGCTTTCTCACGGGGACTGGCAGCACCGCATTTCTTTTAGCCCTTTTAGCCCTTCAACAAGTTATGAAATATGATTAAAAACATTGCAAAGACAGTCGTATGATGTATTATTGTAAATTGTAAATTGTAAAGAAGTATTTTATTTTTTCCATTGATGGGAATCTTATTGCATGTTTCTTCCAACCACATACCACATGTACTTGCACAATTTCGGAAAAAAGTTCTTCTTATTTTCTATAATTTCTTGAATTTGAAAGGTTTGGGCTCGAAAAGTATTTAATCAGTTGGTTAATAAAATTCTGCCCATAGATTTAAAAAAAATATTTTAGTGAATTTTAGTTTTTATACTTTTATTGTTTATTAACTTAGTAATAAATGGAGTACTTTAAAGACAATGTTTTCCTTTACTTTAATTGTCCATTAAAATACAATTAAACCTAAATCCTTTTAATTGGTAAATTTTTATTTAATTCTTTTCTATCTGGCTTGACTTGAAAATAATTTATTCACCTAAACCAATTTTTTGGTATTATTTTTGTTAAAAATTTACCAATTTTTAATATATTTAAATAAATACAATGAAATCTTCTATTTTATTACGATTATAAATACCGCTTTGAAGTTAGAAATCACCGAAAATCGTCCATTACAAAAAACTTCGGCTACCCCTACCCCGCCGATCCGATTAGTACATAAAATTCGAAAGGTATCGAAGTTTTTTGCTTACAGAATACCAATTTGTTTGTTTTCGTTTAGCGACGGACAATGATGACGTGGCGACGAGTAAACAATGACGTAGCGACGAAACCGTTCGTCTCGGTGTGCTTACAGAATCCCACCTCAGTGCCAATTTGTGTTCCCCCCTCAATGACGTAACGAATTATATGTTCGACCTTGAAAAGTTTTATCACACTAGACCTAGTGTCGCCACTTAGACTACATTATATAATTAACTTTTGTGTAAATTTTAAATAAAATAGGAACATTTTTTATTCGTTTCGATCAGTTGGTTCCGTCAAAACAGTGCCACCTACAATCAGGTACATTTAACTAAAAATATTCGACTAACTTCAATGTCAACTGATGTCAACATAGGTTATGTTATGGCTTTTGAGTTGTTACTACAAAATATTAATATTTTTTGTGGTCGTCGGAAAAATGGCGTACGCAACTGGCAAGAAAGTGAATTTCGTACTCGTGTGATATCCTCACTCGGCTAGCGCCTTGTTCGGTTATTTTCACACTCACACAAATTTCGTAACTTTCTAGCTCGTTGCGTAATATACTATTAAAGAAATATTTTCATCATTTTGGTATGGTTAGATATTGAAAATCTGACTAAATATTTTTTGGAGAAAAAAAATTTGTCACATCAAACTCGCATGGTCACGAAAATTAATGTTTTCTGACTAGAGAATGGAGTAGACACTAGGTGCATATATTTTGACATAATGAAAAAGGGGTATGAAAAGCTTATAAATAATTTATAAACAATCCGGAGAAAATCTTGTAATTTGAACAAAGCTCGTCAGAATTTCAATTTGCATGTAAGATCCTTTCCTTTCCTTCTCAAGCTTTAGTGTCTTATTTTCAACAGCCGCAAGCATCATCAAACCCTTTAACGCCCACTGTAGGAGCCCAAGCAATTCCCGCAGGACCAACACTCGGTAGGATCGCCGTGCCGTTTGCATAATTGCAGTTAGCGCGTAGTGGGCGGCAAGATTTATAACGATCCAACAGAAACGAGAGACACGGAACGCGCACACGTTGTACAGGTCAATAGTTTCATCCCCATTGTTCCGAGCAGAAAACTGACAATTTATTCATAACACAATTCTTCTCCACTTTGAAATTTAATAAGTTTTTCGAGGGCTCTGGTGTAAATTTTTAATGTTGTTAGGCTGCATATGATTAGTTTCTAAGCAATTTGGTAAACTTACATTCGAGGGAAACTTTGACTAGGTAATTGAGTTTGAATAATTTTGCATCGAAGCAAAGCTTACGAACGCTGTAGGCTTGCTGTAAGATGGCAAACATTTGAGCAGTCTGCCTCCTTCGCGGCAATTCTCTTCCACATTGATTAGTAAAAGTAATTAATTAATTTGCACTAAATTATTTCCAGCAGGCGCGACGCGTAAGAATCTTTGTCCTCCCTTCGAAACTAATAAACTTTATTTTATCAAACTACCTACCTTTTCCATAGTTAAACATCCCAGTCCCTTAGTCTCAAGTAGACGTTTAATAAATTATTTAGGGTTATGAAAAATGTAGACTGCTTAACTAAAAATACATTTACCTCGATTAAAAATATTCAGTATTCAGGATAATTAATTACGAAGTATACCTATTCTAAAGCTATTTATTTTTAGTTCTGCGCTCTTAAAACGACGAACTTGGAAGTAAAATAAATATTGAAAAATAATAAAAACTCCTTTTAACAGCCTTTTCTATATATAGGGCGTTTCATATTTATGTTTCAATGTTTCTGGTGTACTATTCTCGAATTCACACGCCAAGTTGGCGTACATACATTTTGGTGTGTTAAAATGTCATTACACTCGTCGTTTTAAGACGCGTGATTCAATTTGACAACATTCTAAAATATAGGGATGCTATTGAAAGCTTGGGTTAAAAGCAAATATAAAATCCGAATTTTATGGGTTGATGTTCATAAATTATTAGTGATTAGGTTTTTAGTCCGGGAGTCCGTAATAGAAAAAAAATGAAGTAAGCAGAACCATTACAAACCTACAAAATCTGAATCTGGTTGTATACCGTTTCATCGACAATACACATTCATCTACATAACCTTTTCATCGAATGCAATTTCATTGACGTTCATCGACACGACCGTTTCATTTACACAGACGTTTCATCGACACGACGGTTTTATCTACACATACATTTCATCGAGATGGCCAATTCATCGACACATACGTTTCATTGACATTACCTTTTCATCGACGGCCATTTCGTCGAGACTACCTTTCATCGACAAACCTTTTCTTCGACGTTTCATGGACACTACCTTTTCTTCGACACTACTTTTTCATCTATAAATCTTATCTTCGACAAGGACGTTTCATCGACATTCCTCTTTTGTATAGACAAGGACGGTTCATAGACACACTATAATAGTATCAAAAAATATGGCAGAACCTTTTCACACGATGTATTTTATTTTTGTATAATATTCTTTATTATATTAATAAATAATAAATTTTATTCGTTATAAACTTAAACTTAAAACTTACATGATTTACAAGGTTACAGAGTTAATATTTTATTACATGTTTATTAATAAGTAAAGTACACATTAATACTGAAAGAATAACAAATAATAAAGCTTAAAGCTTTTAGACACACCTAAGTCCTGAACACTTCTATGTGTAATTAATTCTTTAAGCCTTAGGTACCATACGAAAACCAAGTTACCAATTTTAAATACTTTATTCAATGCATTTCGAAGTGCACCCACTTCATCTTCAGGAATACATTTTTAATATATAAAACTAAAAAACATACAAGTTAAATAGAATACAAACTAAAAACTACGACTTACTGGAACAAAGATTGACGAGTAACATACGAAAAAAATCAAGAAGACGGAACCAACGCCATGAATTTTACAAAACGTGTTATCAAATAGTTTTATATATTAAAAATGTATTCCTGAAGATGAAGTGGGTGCACTTCGAAATGCATTGAATAAAGTATTTAAAATTGGTAACTTGGTTTTCGTATGGTACCTAAGGCTTAAAGAATTAATTATGATTCACCATACAACTGGATTCTTCCCTTTGGAAATTACTTCTATGTGTCTTTTTTATACGTTGGGTATTGCTGGATCTAATATACTTAAAAAATTACGCATTTTTTTTTAAGATCACGTGGTTGTTGTGTATATAGGATTTACATTCCATTTTAATTTTTTTGATTTCAGGTTTTTGATATTATATAGAATTTAGAACTTTAATATTGAAAGGATCTTAGGTTTATTAGTTGTTTAAATTAGTTGGTATTTTGAAAATCCATTTGTTTTGTACCTTGTCGAATGCTCGTGTTCCTTGCTTTATTTTAAAATTATCGTTTTTATGAAGATAGATGCAGATGTCGAGTATATACGGGGTGAAAAAAATCAGGGGCCGAATCCTTGGCAAAATCAAAGATAAATGTAAAGAATACATTTTTCAGATAATCTACTCTCTAAAATATACGATCCTGTAATTTTTTTAAAATAGATGCAAATTTTATCTCATTACAAATTTAAAATCTAGAGTTTTCTTCGAATTTCAAAAAAAGTGCATGAAAGGTTTAGAAGTTATGCTAAAAAACAGGAACAAAAAAATGAAGAAACTTGACACCTTCTGGATCAAAAATGGAACTTGATAGACAAAAAAGTTATTCTCTACTTTTATCTTAGATTTGGCCAAGGAATCGCCGCCTGATTTTTTTGCATCCATTTGCTTACACCCTGTATAATGATCTAATATTTAAGATATCTATGTTATGTAGGAATTGGGTGCTCTTTGGAATAGTTATTTATTATTTTGGGTATGTAGTTTTGGATTATATAAAGTTATTTTTTTAAGTTATTGTGTAAAGAGCTCCCCATACAATTATACCATATCTTGTTATTGATTCTACTAGGTATTTACAGATAATTGCGTGAGTAGTTTTTTGTTGAAGATATTCCATAGAATATAGAATTTATAAATTAAATTCCGAAGATTTGAAGTTCGTTTGTGAGCTTATGTCTTCCATTTTAAATTTTGGTCCACTGTAATTCCTATTTATTTTGTTTCAGTAGTTTATATATCCCTTTGTCTTTGTATATTTTTACGGAACTTTGTTGAGGTCTTTTCCTTTTAGTTAGTGACAACGTTATGTACATCGTTTTTTTTTTTAAATCTAGTGTTAGCATGGTTATGGCCAAACAATTTAAATTACTTTGCACCCTTTTTCGGCTATTTTGATAGTTTTGTCCCAAGAATTACTGCTGAAAATTGCAACTGTGTCGTTTGAGGTATCCCGTATCCCGATTTTTTCAGTCCTCTGTTTTCTAGGTAGATCTTAAAGACCTCCAACAGGTTGCCAAGTAGTCCCATCCTGTTTAATACATCGATGAGTCTAGTGTGGAACCGTGTCTAACGCCCTCGCAAGGTCCAGAAACAAAGTAATTGGGCTTTTGATATTGTTTAATTCTGTGGTGATTTTGGTTATATATTTATGTAGTGCAGTGCTAAGACCAATCCTAAATCCATATTTGTTTTTTGAGATTATTTCATTTTTTCTAGATATAAGACGAGTCTATATTTTAAGGGTTTCCCGACTATTTTTTGCAGGATTATTTATGAGACTTATAGGTCGGTAGTTTTCGAAAATATTATTACTGATTTCTTAAAATAAGAAGGTAATATTCCAGTTAAAAAATTATTAACAATGTGTTGAATAGGTATGTACTACTTTTTAGTTCGTTAATATACTTTGTAATTTCATTGTTATCTACTGCTGATAGGAAAATGCAAGTAGGGTATGTAGGATGTTTTTGAAACTCTGTACTAATGGGCTGTTTAATAATTTTTGCCATTTTTTCACCAATCGTGTTAAAGTACTTGTTACAATAGTTTAATTCTTTAGTGGATTTGGGAAAATATGAAAACGGCGAATGACCAACTCCTTTTTTCTTAGAAATTTAAAAAAAAAACATATTCGTTATTTACCGATTTCACATTTTCCCAAACATTTTAAAATATTTTAAATGTCTGTGTCGATAAAACCATACTTGCCATGAAAAGCTTTAGCGATGAAACATAGCTTTGTCGATGAAGCGGCATTGTCGATAAAAGGCAGTTTCTATGAAAGTGTAGTCGATGAAACGACATTGTTGAAGAATTGGTAATGTCGATGAAATTGTTTGTCGATGAAACGTCCTTGTCAATGAAAATGTATTGTCCATAAAACGTCTGTGCACAGACATGTCTATTGGTCGTGTCGATGAAACGTCCGTGTTGATGAAACGACCAGGTCAATGTAAAGGTCATTTCCATGAAACCGTTGTCGATAATAAGGTACTGTCGATGAAGTGGTAGCATGCCAATTACAACAGCTCTAGAATCATTTGTACCAACCCAAAATGAATGGTGACTATTTTCAATTTTAGTTTTTAAAATGCCGTATGTTGGTATAAAAAAATATTAGTAACGTCACTGGTCATTTAGCAATGACGTCATTATCCCGTCATTCGAATTTGAAAATTTGCGATAAATTTTGTTATTAGTAACTTAAAATTTATTTTAATTTATTTTTTCGTTAAATGTAAAATTTTCGTTTTAGAAGTAAAAAAAATTTATTCAAAAATTTTTTGACAAATGTAACCATTTTTTATTTAATCGCTTAAATGGCATGAATGTTTATAAAAAACGAGTAAAAAAGTGAAAAATTTCTTTTAAAAAAATCGATGATGACATCATTGCTAAATCACCAGTGACGTTATCAATATTTTTTATGACAAGAGATAATATTTTATAAACTAAAATTGACCTGTCCAAGCGATTTATTCAAAGAAATAAAATACGGTAGTTACGAATTTTGTTCCAAACTTTATCATCACTCTTTATATTTGGAAGACTCCAAAAGCTATTAAAAACCTTATTTGGTGACATAATAGAAGCTTGTAGAAAATAATGAGAACGCGAACTGACCTGCACGTAAAATATGATTAGTCCACCAACGCGGGTGACCATACTTGAGAAACCCTGAGTACTGGGGAATTAATGATTAAAACTCAAACCTGATGATTGATGATAATCCGAGGTTGTGTATACAATTTGATAAAAAAAAATGTTGAATTTTCAAAATTGTAGACCTTTACAAAAACGCGAAAGACTGACCTGATTAATGGTAAACCATTAACTAAGGTTGTCTATCAAATTAAAAAAATATTCGTTGAATTTTTTTCAAAGGGGTTATAGACCATTAAGAAAGTGTGACCGAATACGATGAATTTTAATTTGTGTTAAGTGTAATTTTAATCCATCACATTCTTCTGTTTTAATTGTCGACAGTTCGCTTATAGCCATAAACGAACTGTTTTGAGTACTTTTGCAGCTTTCTTATAGATGCAAAATAGAAAAAGAATATTTTTGACCTTGTTACATAACCTGTGTTAATGTTTCAACAGCAGATCAAACGAAATCGTTCTGATCAAAAATGTTAGCCGTAACAGCGCTGTTATTTTTGACAGCCACCCTGATGTCAAAAAAAGCTATTTTCTAAGCTTTACTGTAACTAAACGGCGATGTAAAATAACATTTTCGTTGTTAAAATACATTAAATACATCAATGTAATATTATTTAGTTCGATGTTATTTTAACACCGAAAATGTTATTTTACATTGCTGTTAAGTTAAGTACAGCCAACTTTACAAAATAGGTTTTTTTGAGATCAGGGTGTCAAATTTAACAGCTCTGTTACATCTAATATTTTTGTTCAGAATGATCCCATTAGGGTACAGAATAGCATTTTTTGATATCATGGTAAGATTCATATCCAACAGCGCTACCTTTTTTTTCAAAATAACAACATAAATTGAATTGTTCAGAATCCAGAAATATTGAAACATAAATACAAAACACCCTGTATTCTATTTTTTCTTCAATTACATGTTTATTAAATTATAAAAAATTAAGTTTCTCCAAATTCTTTAAAGCGTTTTTATATTTTACTGTTAGCGCTTTTGTTAGAAATCACTTTCCTCTTTTCTTTATATTTTTGATAATGAATTCATAACTTCCGTTCTCTTGTGTTTCCGTACTTATTAATGATAATTTTATTTCCCAAGTCTTAATATTCTTAACATTTAATTATTTAAGATGTTTAATTAATTTATGAGTTTTAAAATATACATTTTAAATGCCAATTTTCTTATCTTGTTTAGAGGGACAGCTCACAATCTTCTACTATCTTGGTTGGTCCTACAATATAATCCGTTTTTTAGTTTTTTTTTTTTAGTTTTTGTGAAGGTGCTCTGATGGGTTGTATTCAAGAAGACAGATTTTTAAATCCTTATCCCTCATCTACTTTCAACCTCTAATGTAGGTTTTTTCTACCTATCACCTAAATAATTACTTTCAATATGGGTCAAAATATATGTAAAAAATATAAAGTACTAAGAACCAGCTTTACAACAGTAGGTACTAGGTTTTAGTTTTCGGAAGAGCATATTTTTTTTAAAACAACCCTTACTTAGATGGAACCCCTAACGGGTAGTCGATATCAATTCAATAATTTAAAAGGGGTCAAAATGTACAATTGTAAAAAATACAAAGAACTACTTTTATTTTGAAAATCACTGCACGAAATTTAAAAAAAGAAATCCTGTTCCGAGAGTAATTGATGGGTACAATTCAAGAACCAGGCAAGTCCATTTTATTTGGAAAATATTACTATAATTTTAATTAATAATAAATTCTTTATCATGCATTGTAAGAATCAGCTCTCATTGCAGAATATTATATGAATGTATAGATATTATCAATATTTATTGCAGTTGTATTGCTATTATTTACAGCTTTTTCTGTAAACGTTTTTCATCTCTCCTGAACATCTCTTAAAATTTTTCTTGACTGGTTCTTGCATTGGACCCTTTAATTTTAATTTTTTTAATTTGGAATCTTCAGAGTTTTCTGAATCAATTAATAAACAAGTGCTACGACATTTAAATAAAACAACAAAATATCACAACAAGAAATTATGAAAAATAAACTAATGTGTGCCATTTGCGGTTAGTAAAGTTGAATTTATGTAATAAAAATTAGGCTATTCCATTTAAGATTTCAAACTTGATAGTCTTATCTCAGTTAGGTGTAGAAAAACAAAACCAAAATCGCAGAAAAGATAAATCTCAATATTTAAACAATATTTAAGTATATGTTTTTTTTTTGTATTAAATCAATATTATATAAGTTACAGCGAAATATGCAGGACTTGTTCCGCCCTGTATATAATACGACATGACAATCCCTTGAAAGTGTTATATCACCATCTAGGATATATCTACGGATTTAATGGAAATACAATTCAATTATATACTTAGGGGCTGATTCAGAGACGGGTATATCCAACAATTACAAAATGTACTGGAACTTTTCCTTTAGTACCAGCTCACAAATAACAGCGAACAAACCGGGTCTAGTCATTCAGGATGTGAATGTGAATAGACATGTAATATGTATAATAGAAATATGAGCTGCCCATCTCAAACCACCATTAAAAATAGAGAAACAAAAACATCGCAAAGTATATTTTTTTTCAAAATAAAGGATATTTAGAAGAATATTTCTTAGTGGCGCATTATGTTGCCGAACTTCTAGTTTTTGAAATTTAAATTCTAACTTCTAACTACTAATTTAAAAAAATATGTTCTGTAAACTTCTAAATATCAGTCATAATAATATTCAGAAAAAAATGGGGTTAAATGATTATTACGTGACCCTCAATCACCTTTTCAAGGTCATTGTAATATTCCTAAGCAATGCGTCACTAAATCGCACAGTTTTTATTTGAAACATGTTTCTCAAAAACTCATCGTTTCAAAAATAAATGGCCGTTGCCGAACTTTTTGTCCACCCTGTATGAGATCGTACTATTGCACAATTAAACTGAATTTATGTAGGTACGCATTAAATTATACAGTGAGCGGCAAAATTATGGAATAAATTCAATAAAACTGAAACCATAGGTTTTTCAAAAAAAAGTTTCGAATAAAAGTTAATCACTAAACATATTTTTATTTTTTATTTAAAATTTGTTTTCAAGGTCATTTCAAGATCAACATTGTTTTTTTAAAAGAAATTTACAGCTCTTCAAAAAATAAACAACTTTTATCTAAATCATTTTTTATACCATTCTTAGTTTTGAAGTTATACCGAGTTTAACATTTTGAATAGTAAACTTTTATCCCATTGAAATCAAGTGTACTTTACCTTAAAATGTAATAATGCAAAGTATCCAGATAGACCTATCAGCCAATCCACGGTTAGCAAAATCGAGAAAAAATTTAGAGAAACTGGACATGTTAAACATATTCCAAATGCCGGGCGTCCTGCTAAACTTAGGGAAAATGTTAAAATTGATATTTTGTTAAGTATTGAGGAGAATCCTCATAGTAGTTCTCGACAAGTTGCAGCAGATAATGAAATCAGTCAGCGATCTGTATTACGTTTTTTAAAACGAGAAAAGTACCATCCTTATAAAATACAACTAGTCCAGGAGCACAATGAAGATGATTCCGATAGCCAGATGCAATTTTGTGAAAATATGCAGGATTTATGTAACCGCAATCCACAATTCCTTCGCCAAATCGTTTTTTCGGACGAAGCCACTTTTTCCTTAAATGGCGTAGTGAATAAACAAAATTGCCGGTATTGGAGCAGAGAGAATCCTCATTGGATGAGTGAGGATCATACTCAATACCCTCAAAAACGTTTGGGCAGGCATAGTTGACAATCGAATAATTGGCCCTTTTTTCTTTGAAGAATCACTCACGGGGCAGAGGTATCTAGAGTTTTTAAGAAATGATCTTGTACCTGCCCTAGCAAACATATTTCCGAATGAAAATGATCCTGACTTACCAAATCCTAACATCTGGTTTCAACAAGATGGTGCACCTCCACACTTTGCACGTCCAGTACGGGAGTTTTTAGACACCTACTTTCCTGGGAGGTGGATTGGCAGACGAGGACCGATGGAATGGCCTCCAAGGTCCCCTGACCTAACACCCCTTGATTTTTTCTTGTGGGGATATTTAAAATCCAAAGTCTATCTAAACAAGCCACAAAATCTAGAGGATTTAAAAGATCGACTTAGGTACGAAATTCGTAGAATAAGTCCCGAAGTCATTCGCAATGTTCAAGAAGAATGTGGTCATCGGTTTGCCTATTGTCAAGAGGCCGGTGGATGGCAATTTGAACATCTGATTAAATAGAATTATGGGTTTGATATGAATTACATTATTTTTTTATTAACTGTATTTAGTTCAGTTTTTATTAGTATTAAAATGCTTTTTTAACATCCTTTAAGAAGCAGAAAAATTTTTTTTGCTATTTCAAAATGATGACGTCATCAAATAATTACATTTTAAGGTAAAGTACACTTGATTTCAATGGGATAAAAATTTACGATCCAAAATGTTAAACTCGGTATAACTTTAAAACTAAGAATGGTTTAAAAAAAATGATTTAGATAAAAGTTGCTTATTTTTTGAAGAGCTGTAAATTTCTTTTAGAAAAGATATAGGTTTGCATTTAAAAAAACAATGTTGACTTTGAAATGACCTTGAAAACAAATTTTAAATAAAAAATAAAAATATGTTTAGTGGTTCTACCTTTAAACCAAACAACTTTTATTCAAAACTTTTTTTTTAAAAACCTATGGTTTCAGTTTTATTGAATTTATTCCATAATTTTGCCGCTCACTGTATAATAATTATGTTTAAATTATTAAAAGTTCTTGAATTTCGTATTATAAATGCCAATATTTTTTTGCAGGTTAATTAGCTAATGTGGTTATTAAAATATTATTTTAAATAAAATATAATTCCTAAGTCAGTTGTATGCTATCAAGCTTATAAGTATTTTCGATATTTTTCTTATTTTTCTTGAACGTGTTAAAACACTTGTCTTTAGTAAAAATATTCAAATCAGATTGTAAAGAAATACAGTTAGTAAAATATTGAATCACTAGAAAAATGTTGAGATCATCTCCATAAAGTTGACTGATGTTATTCACAAAGTGAAAAATAGTCAAAGATTGGAACCTTGAGGAACCCCGATGATGCTACAAAATTATTTAACTTTACACCACTAAATTCTACATATTTAATACCTACGTTAAAATATGACTTTATGGTTGCGATAATATTATCGTTTAATATAAATTTATGAAGTTTACTTAATTAAATGAAAATTTTATGGTTATACATACAGGGTGTACAAAAAGTTCAGTTACACCCTTTCATTTTTAAATGAAGCATTTTAAGAAACGATTTGAAGCATTGTAAGAATTATTTAGGAATATTACCACGACCTTAACCACCAGGATTAAAGGCCACGTCATAATCACTTAACTTTTTTAAATAGCAATCTATAGTTTAAATGTTACAAAAGGGTTTAAATTTAAAACCGCAACACCGATTTATTTTTGAAATTAAGCATTTTTCAGAAAAATGTTTTAAATACAAGTTGTACGATTCTTAGTGATGAATTATAAGGAATATTGCCATGACCTTGACCAGCAGGTTAAAGGTTAATCACTTAACATTTTTTAAATAGAAACCACACCTTATGTTTACAGATTTACAGACCATATTTTTAAATATTTTTTAGTAAATAGTTTGGAAGTTAGGAGAGTTCAAATTTTCAATAAGCAGAGTTTCTCAAAAATGCTTCAAATAAAAGTTGTAGGATTGGTCAAGGTCATGGTAATGCATCACTAATGCCTGTTTTCAGCAACGATTCTTAAAAATTTGGCATTGCTTATAGTTGCTAGGTATTTTTTAATATTGGCTAAAGAGCTATAAGCAATGCCTAAATTTTAGGAATCGTTGGTGAAAAGGGGCACAAGACTCGTCAAGCTTTTATTTGAAACTATTTCTCAAAAATGTTTTATTTCAAAAATAAATTGGCGTTGCCGAACTTTTTGTACACACGTATAATGTTTTTGGATTATCCACATTAATTTTTATTATTTCTTATTATTTGGAACAAAAACCAAACCCAATTTTTAGAAATCACGTTTAACTGGTGCAGAAATAAAATTTTAGGGTAGATATTTACAAATGAAATTTTAATCAATTTATACAATCGTCGTAAACTAAAATAATAAATAAATAAAAAAGTATAGTGCTATTCCAATTTTTACAATGCTCACATCCTGCGGGAACTTGTTGGATCCGTTGAGCGCGTTTAGAGTTAATGGTGTCGCGTCCGAAACGCAAATAAAATTTATGGCAACAATAAACCTCTTCCTGATATCGAAAGGGAGTTCGCTATCTCTGATACTGGCGATACTTTCGAAGCGAAATAAGGGCAATAAATAAATTGATGTAGTGTTGTGAACGTGATGTGGACAGGGAGGTGGACACCCCATACTCTTTAAAGAGTGTTAGCGCCAATTGCAGGGACGAAATTAATTTTTAATCATCAAGAACTTGATTACAAGGATAACTCGTTAAGGAAGCTGCCGATAATTACCAGAAGTACGACCCACACGTTCGCGAACTAAATTATAAATAGGGCACATATCTAATTAAAGATCCGTGTGATAAACGAGATGAAATTTTCGTTCGAAATAAGCGTGTATGTTTAAAAATACATGATCTCAAGCTGATATATTGCCTT
Source organism: Stenus bimaculatus (assembly GCA_963971135.1). Taxonomy (NCBI): domain Eukaryota; kingdom Metazoa; phylum Arthropoda; class Insecta; order Coleoptera; family Staphylinidae; genus Stenus; species Stenus bimaculatus. Next base: position 16,477,854 of record OZ020187.1, read on the forward strand.
ATTTTATTTTGGTTTCAAGGAAATTTCACAAGAATTAAACATCCATACATTTAAAGTTGTTTACTTTATGACTGACTGAAAAGTGTATCACCAATCGCATTAAAAATAGTCAATCTTTTTTTTAAATTTTTATTTCTTAATAATTTTATCATTAAAGTATTTATAAACCCATAAAGTTATTAATTCCAATTTTGAAATCGGTCAAAGCGAATATGAAAAGTTGTTGCTCAATATTTTCCCATGCAATTTAATTCATGAAATTGAAAATTTATTTATGGGGTGTAAATTTATAGGGACCCTCCTGTAATTACTCAATAACTAATTTCCTAATGACATTTAAATGGTTTATAGCTATTGGTCATCATATTGAAATGGCTTATTAAAAGACGGTTTTTTTGTAAAATATTCCAAAACGATTATAAAACAAACATAATGTTATGTATATATTTTCTAATAAACACAAACATCCTTGCACTAACCTCCATTTGGCATATTTTTAAAACACTTCATAGTATTATTAGATTTTAAATTGTAATTTCCTAATTTCTGGACATTCCCAACATCAAGTTTATTAGATTTTCTGCCGAATAAATGAATGTCGTCTGGACTCTTAAAAGAAATGCAAACAGTTTTGCTCACTTTCGTTTATATTTAAAAAATTTATTATGTACGGATATTGGGCTAACAAAAATTTGGCTGAGAACGCAGAAATTAACAATCCAGAGAGGCAAATGTTACATGTCATGTTAGATTGGAAAAAGAATTTATTCGGCGTATGTACTATAGGTTCATTTCATGGATTCTAGTCTTAGGTTTAGAGTTATTAATATATAATACGTGTTTCCTTGCCAAAGCATTTAGCTGGTTAAGTTCAATATCATTATAAATATCTTAGGTGATTAAATCTATGAAGGTAAATTCACCATTTTAAGACTAATATAAATATTTGTTTCTGTTAGTAGTAGAAAAAAGTAAAATCCATTAAAAATCAAATCGATTTGATATTTGGAAACATTTAATATTTGAACTTAAAAGTAAAATAGTTTTGAACTGGGTTCAACTAAAGTTGGAATACTTCTATTTTATATTGGTTGGGAACCTATTATCTAAGTTGAGAATTAATCTCTGTCCTTCTGGGCAACGACTTTAAAAATTTAACACAAAAACAGACACCGAAAAGGCCAAGTTACGTAAAGAGCAAACGGGATTATTGCGGCGACATTACTTTCATAAGAAAACATGGCCAACAGTTTTTATTAAGGGATACTTTGCCCTGCTAAATTATTATGTCAAACATCAAACTTATAAAAACGAAGTAGAGGTTTCTCCTAATTAGCATCGTAATTCATAACTTAAGAATATGGCACGATTACTAGACCTCAAATTTCTTATAGAGATTTATGCTGCAAAACCGTTGATGAATTACCAAACGGACTTGTTCCTCTAGTAATGCTTACCACACATGTCTCTTTACTTAATGAAGCGAACTTTACTGATCGAATGAAATAGCAAACCCATTAATTTAAATAAGAGTGCACATACCCAAAATGTGGGCTCTTCACTCATGGCTCCTTGATCCTTTATTCAAACTCGATTTTTCTGCAATCCGAATCTTTTTCATCTCCAAGCATTTTATCAGTGGACCTTTTCATCAACATTATTTTTTCATCGACACTACAATTTCATCGACATACCTTTTCTTCAATATGGATGTTCATTAAATTAACTTATCTTTGACAATTTCATTCATAGACGGTGTTTTATTGGTTTTATTAGAAACACCTCAATAACAAGTTAAAATATAGGGTAATTGATTGTACATAAAAAAGTAACCTTGATAAAACGTGTGTATCGATGAAATATCTTCGTCGACAAATTGTCAATTAAACGAAATTTGCGAAGAAATGGTATCGTTTGTCTATGAGAAGGTAGTGTAGATAAAACATCCTTGTCAAAGAGAAGGTCTGTTTATGAAAAGGTAGTGTCGATGAAAAGTCTATGTCAATAAAAAAACTTATTGATGAAACGTTCTTATGCTTTCTTGATGAATCTTGATGTACTAATGTCGATGAAAAAATACTGTCGATGAAATGGAGTGCCAATGAGGTGGAACGCTTTCGGATTAATATTTTGCTCAAACTTGATCCTTGTGTTCCAATGAATTTCAATTCAAAAATTCACGGTTATTACGACCCACTTCACGGATATACCGACTAAATACTTTTTCGGCGAATTTCGTTAATTCCCTCTTAATGGGGTTTTCCATTAATAAAATTTATATTGTCACCCTTGGGATTCGAAAATATTAATTGAAATTTTATTTATTTTGGTATATTATGGCATCATACAAAAAAATTGGGGGTAAATAGAGTGGATCCCCCAGAAAAATCTTCATTTGAAATTTGTTTTCATATTTTATCTAAGTACTACTGCCAAAATTTGTCAAAACTTGAGGAAAATATCTTCTGCTCTTCTTCTTAATGCGCTCTTCCTTGTTCTTTGGCACGAAGACCTGTTGACCAATCAGAAGTATAATTACGGATTAATAAGCAAAATACATATCATTAAAAATTTTCATGTTTAAAAAATTAAAATAATCCATAAACATCCTGTATTTCGAAAATGAAGTATATGTACATATACTTGTTTTTTCTTTTGAAATTCGTCAAAAGATAAATTCCACAGTTACCCATTCTTGGATTGTAACACCCTGTATATTTAGAATTAGAATAATAGTACCAGGGCAAAACCTTTTCACGGTTATAACGAGCAAAATTCGCCGTCCCTTAATGGTCGTTATAACCAAATTCGACTTCAAAATCCTTAAAAATATCTATATTTTTGGGTCTCAAAATTCAAAATTGCAAAAGGCCTCATAAAGGCATAACGCGGCACTGGAGGCACTTGAAATAGCCATGAGTGAAGAGTCGGGAGTTGATGGATCATCTTATCTATGTTCTATGGTGAATGATATAATGTTTTTCAAAAACTGATTGAGCCGTATTCGCTCAATTGGTGAATTCTTTGAGATTTTGATCATCCGATAAACTAGAATAGGCAAAAGTTGAGAATATTGCTTAATGCCCCTCTGAAACTGAAATTTGAAGTTACAATACAATCCCGAATGGATCATTATAAATCTTCTATGGTAGTTACAAAATGTTATTATTGGTGATAGAAAGTCGTCTAAATGGACAAAGTAGAAGATGGTGATGCAATTCTATGCAAAACTGAAGTCCTTACATGAAATATCTGCAACCTAGCCTTAGAATCCGTCCATTATAATCCACATAACAAACTTTATACTGGGCGAGTCTGTAACATAGAATAAATTCAGGAAGTCAGAAACGGTTCGATTTTCAGAAAAACGGTTAGACACTTTAAATTATGTTTGTAATTGTGGACATTTTTACATTTACCATTTTTGATTGATCATCTTTGGAACTAGAGGAGATAATGAATGAAATTTTGCAGTGTACACAAGTTTAGATGTCCTTTCAAATTGTTTACTTAAAATTGCGGGTTTCCATTTAAGAAAATTGACGTTACGTGGGTATTGTACGATAACGTCACATATACGGTGCGGACATAAAGTAAATTCTCCCCCTGCTAACTTTTGAACGGTTATGTTTTTGATTCTGAAAATTTGTCTACTGAGGAATCTAATTCCGAACTTTCTAATAAAGGTATTTTTGATTTTGTGGAACTTCCGGTTATACCGAAAGTGGATGGCAACTTTCTTATTTTAAATGGAACACCTAGTATATTTTTGCATTTTTGTGTTCTCCATAAAAATACCATTAAATTGACCTAGCATAGTGTGGTCAACGATTAATAATTTTGGAATAACGCCCATTTGAAAATCGCTTTTTTATGCAACTTCATTTACACCAAAAGTTCGACCCATGTGCCCCAACTTCCTTATTTTAAATGATTTCTTTTGCAATTAAGTTAATAACGTTAAATTTAAACAAAATTTTTATCCAAGAGATTTCCTGTAGATTTTATTACTGTCAAGATGTTGAAGGTGGTTATGTTAACGAACTTACTGTTAAACATAATTTTGTTTAAATTTAATATTATTAACTTAATTGCAAAATATTTTCTTTAAAATAACGAAGTTGGGGCAGTTGGGTCCAACTTCCGGTGTAAATGAAGTTGCATAAAAATGCGATTTTCAAATGGGCGTAATTCCGAAAGTATTAATCGTAGACCACACTATCCTAGGTAAATTTTGTGGTATTTTATGAGAACATGAAAATGCAAAAATATACTGGGTGTTCCATTTAAAATAAGAAAGTTGCCATCCACTTCCGGTATAACCGGAAGTTCCACAAAATCAAAAATACCTTTATTAGAAAGTTCGTAATTAGATTCCTAGGTAGACAAATTTTCAGAATCAAAAACATAACCGTTCAAAAGTTAGTAGGAGGGGGATTTACTTTATGTCCGCACGGTATATTAAATGACGCAAAATGTCTGTAATTACAATCACAAACATAATTTGACGTGTCAAGCCGTTTCTTGGAAAATCGAACCGTCTTTGACTTTTTGATGTTTTCAATGTTACAGACTCACCGTGTGGATTGTTTCTATAAGTACTTACAGATTTGCACAAAATATGGCTTTTATAAGTTCTTTATTTTTGTTGGTGTCAAAACAGTTTTTGACATTATATCGGTACTTTTTTGTGTACAATACTTACTGGCGAATCAATATTTATTAACTGCAAATGAAACAACTTATTTTTTTCTTCTGGTGGCCATATTGGATTTATTCGTATTTGAAGTCAGTGTTTTTTCTGAGTATTTTGGTATACCATATACAATAATATTTTAAGAAAAATAGAAATAAGTTCATTTTATAAACCAAAAATAACCTAGAAGTGTCAAGGTGAACTGTCAATACACATGTGTTACACTGAATCCAAATACACCAGGGTCTCGATTTGCGTTGTTTCGATTTGCGTCACGTGATAAATGTAGGTCCAAAATTCGATATGCGTGATATTTTCTTTTCTTGTCAAATTTATTTCAGAAGTAACAGAAATCCTTTGTCAAATTTATTAAAGGAGAAACATTTCTTTTTTGTAAAACAAATTAAAATTTAAAAAGTTCAACTAATTTCTGTTTTTATTCATAAAAAAATGTTCTTCTTTTTTGTTATTTTTGTCTTTGTGGAGTAAAAATTCTTCGAATTCTAACATCTTCTTTAAAAGCAAACCCCAAACTATGAAATATTTTTGGTTGTTTCAAAGTTTATTTAAAAAAGGATTCCCTAAAGCAGATTTTGTAATAAATTTAAAACATAAATAATCCATTATAGCATCGATGTAGACGTTCGAATTTAGCAATTTTATTGCACTTTTAAAAATCACCGTAGATAAATACAAAACAAAAAAAGGTAATCTTGACCAACTTTTTTGATAGATATGGCTGTATTTTTGCATGATAATTGAAAACTACTGCACATATTATTTATGTTTATAAGTTTTTTCTGTTCCTGCATTTAATTGGGCGATCTTTACGCAATAACATCGTTTTGTAGCTGCCCCATAACTCGTCACAAAAATTTTTGAATTTCATGATTATGGTACCAATCGATTCATATTTCAAATTCGGAGAAGTATAACATCGCGCTTTGATTTATTTTTTAAATAATTTTACTGTAAAGAAGGGGTACTTTTAGGGCCTTAATATACACGTCAATATATTTTAATTCTTTTCTCCGATTTTTCTCATTATAAATATTTTTAAATGCTACTAATATTTCGTAAAAAAATATGAAGCAGTTTTTGACTTATTGCTCCGCTCGTAGCACCATATTTAGTACAGTTCAAAAATGACTCTTAAATCTAAACTACTCATCAAAATAGGAAATTAAAAAATGTTTATTCCGCAGAATATTCAAAATCAATTGCGCCATTATCGAATTTATTTTCCATCGTTATTTTTGTTTACGCTCAAACCTAGGATTGCTTAATTACTTCTGTATTTGTGCAAACTCAGCATTTAAGTCTAACATATTTAGTAATGCGAATTATATTTCATGCTTAACTAAATTTTCCAGGCGACTTAAAAAGCAGCTTTTCCATATAAAGTTTTTGTAATTGCATATCTTTCTAAGGTAATTTTGCTTTAGATAGCTAAAATGCACTAAAAACGTTATAACTAACCAAAATTATGTATGGATTTTTACTGGTAGGGCAAAGATATACTCAAAATGCGTGAAAATTATGCATGAACTTGCAAAAAACTGCTTTTCATAATTGAATGTTGGGCTATTACTTTTTTTCAAACAATTTTAATTCGTTTGATTTATAAAAAAACAATAGAAACAGAGTAATATAATGAAACGCAAAACAAATTTTATCCCAAATCAGCTTCAATTTCCATTATTTAATGGGGTTGAGTCCTACCATTCTACGAGAAAGGGAGTATTTTATTTAGGAATTTTTCAAAATTTCATAAAAGCTTTTCCTTTAAATAGATTTAGTTACTTATAAATATCCCACAAAATCTACTTCCTATAAATATAACTTATGGTTAATATATTATGTTAAAAAGTTTAGGAGGGTAAAAATTAAATTATTAAGTTTTGGTATCCCAAAGTTTTGTTCGATTATTTTTTTATAATGTCATCTTAAATGAAAAATATGCTTTATAAATATTGGAGTATTCAGAATATATAATTTAATGTAGGTATCTGAAAATTCGAGTAAATAATAAAAAAATCCCAAGGAGGAGCTCTTATTAGTCTCACACCTAGTATGGTAAGATGATAATGATGGCGTATTCGCTTGGGAAATTTCCTTTCCAAACCAAATGGATTTAATTTTACTTTAAAGCTATTTGCCTAGATAAGCAGCATTTTCAGTAATGTCATTTTCTTGTAAAATTTTGGCTAAAAATTGTGTTATACATAAATTTTATATTATTTTGACTGAAATACTTTATTTTCAAACAGAAATTGGTGTTTAAAAAAGGCATTATTCCTTTTATTATCATTAGAAAATAACATATTGTGGCAAATTATCTTAATTCTACTTTTTCCATAAATATTATTGGGACAATATGCAAAAATATCATAGCTTGTTTAAATTTTCAAAGATCAATTTATTTTCTTAAAGGGCAAATAAACTTTTAAGGAGTACTTTTGTTAATGAAGTTGTTTGTACAATCCAATTCAATTCAGACCGAATTATTCTACCATGACTAAACTTTACTAGTTAATATTCAAAATCTGTGTATAAATTAAGCTTACCCCAGCTGACCTATCAATTTAAATATTGCAGAATTTGACCTAATATTAACTCTCACTTCTCAATCTACCTTACTAAATACTCCCTAACTCTCACGTAGGACATTAGTTCATCCCTCATATTTCATCGATGTCATGAAAGGTTACAGTAGATTGATATATCCGTACGAAAATCGTAAAATTATTTAGTTTAAATTATCGCCTTTAAAAACAATCTACAAAGGATGAAGGTGTATTCTTTTTAATTTAAGGTAAGATTAAATTACGTACAGAAAATAACAAAGCTATAAATCAAACGATGAAAAAGAATACTTTAACAAGAGTTCTAAACCTCGTTTCAACATAATAAAACTGATTTATATAAGATACTTAAGAGTAAATATAGCCTCGTTAATTGTAGAGAAAAAAATATTGTATTTAAAGGGTTGCAAAGTATTTAAAGTAAAAGAAGATAATGGCAGAACAACGTTTTAATTCACCCATAAATTTTATTAAAATTAAGTTATTTTTTACACTAATTTTATTGCAAAATCTATTGTTTTTTATAGTCCTGCAAAAATAAGCTTTTCTGTATTGTTTGGAGTTTTTACAACTTCAAAAATTAAGAGGGTGCGCCGGACAAAACAATCTCGTGTAGTTGCAATCGTTTTTGTTCTGGTGTAGAAAAACTAGAGCCCCAATCGTTTCTAACAATATTTTAACACTTAAGAAACCGATTCTTTCTAATGAAAAGCAGAATAAAAGATGATTATCAGTATCCAATTAAGCAGGAAATTAGATATGTTGGATGAAATTTAATGGAATTACATGGCAAACCAAGAACGAAACAAGCTCGATTTAGAAGAAAATATTGTAAATTATCTATACATAAATAAAACTTCATTATTCCTTATCCACCTTTATTGTAAATGTTAGTTCTCTTCGGCCGAAGAAAACCGAGTCCGTTTAGACTTTTAGACATTTAAAATAAAAGTAGATAAAGAATATTGAAGTTTTATGTATTCCATTCATTGAAAATATTGTGTTGGAATTTTCGGACATATTATGAAAGCAAGATGTAAATATTTTCAAATTGATACGTCAAATCTTACTCGTACCCTTATTATGTTGAGCATGAATCGAAATTCGCTTGCGAAAAAAAGGTGGAAAGATGTAGATAGTAAAGTATAAAATAAAAAGACAACACAATTATTCTCCCTGTTGAAAAAGTTAGAAAATTACGATCACGATAACTTACATTCTACCCTATAATAAGTGTATAGGTTTTCTCACTGAAAACTTCAAATGTCGATTATTTGATAACTATTTTTTTTTTTTCAAAAAACACGTCGATTTTGGTTTTGAGGGGGATACATTATATGACCGATTTAAGCACTCTCACGTCGCTCCCTTAAACGGTGGTCGTCAACCCCCAAATTTCTTAAAGGGCAAGAGGGGTTCAGTAATATATCATTTGAAAGCTGATTATAATTGGAATTCAATTGTATAAATTAAATTAAAATTGATCGATTCGTTTTAAAGGAAAAAAAACTTAAATTAACCCCAAAAAATATTTTCCTAATTAGCAAATTATTAAATACCGAACAAAAAATTAAAGGTAAGATGTCCTATTTGATTTTCACGAACAATTTAATCGCAAAATGGCAATATATAAATATTTTTGTGAAAATGTATTTCGACCTGGAATATTCTGGAAAACATTTCGAACATTTACTTTAATTGCTTATTTTAAAATAAAATTATTTTATAACTAAAAAGATTTTTTTTTCTTTAAAATGAATCGATCAACTTCAATTTAATTTATACCGTTGAATTCCAATTATAAGCAGCTTTCAAATGATATGTTACTCAACCCCTCTTGCTCTTTAAAAAATTTGGGGGTTAACGTTTTCGGTTATTTAAAAAAAAATTAGTTTTCAAATAATCACCATTTGAAGTTTTCAATGAGACACCCTGTATACAGGGTGATTCATATTTATGTTAAAATCTCTCGGGTTGTGATTCCTTGGATAAATATAAAACATATTCCTATTTCGTTTGGGAGATATTTTACTATAGGTATTTCATAAAATACTTATTTCATAGAATACCGGAATTATACGCTTTAACGGTAACATATGCATTTGGTGAAGCTGAAAGAAATCCTCCTCTGGCTATCAGAATTTACAAGTCCAAGAAAGCTTCCTTAAATTAGTCAATTTGAGGCTCCCTGATGATAGCTGTAAACTAGACGATATTGAAATTTTTTTGTCAACATTTTAACCCAAACTTGTCATTTCTTTTAGAGCAGGGATGAAGGTTATAAAAAGTATGATTATTTTTTAATAGGAAACGAAAAATTTCTTATTATACTGGGTGTTCCATTTAAAACCAGGTATTGAATATTCTGTCGAAAACCGAATGTCATTTTAGAGTAATGTTACACCCAGTATAATGTTGGTCACAATACTATAATAAAATTTTACTGAAATAAACAGATTTTTTTGAGCGATTTTCACCAATAATCTAATTAAATTAAATAATGAGAAATCTTTTAATTTATGAATTAAATTTCCATGTGGCAGTCAATGATTAAATCGAATCGAATAAACGGGGCACCTGAGCGGATATTTATTTAATCTAAATAAATGACGGTGAAAGGTAATGATGTAACAAGTGCTAATTCATGTATTGGAAAGCTTTTTCCATTAAATGTGCGCAAACAATGCATGTTAAATACACAATGATAACCGAGAATTCAGAGCAAATTCACAATAGTTTTATTATTAGCAACATAGGAAATATGAGCTAATTTACGTAATATCGCCGAACCGGCGCGGCGAGCGTGTAATTTATTTAAATTAGAATTTGGTTTAATTCTCATCGAAGAATATTGGTTTTTTCTTAAACAAAAAACGTATACTTTTTACTTTTATAATAACTAGTAACAATGGAATCCTCGCTGTCTCACTGCGTTGGATGGAGATAAAAAAAAGGGAAGAGCGTAAATGGAATTGAAATGCTTCCACCCTTTTAGTTACGTCATATTCTCATACAAGTTTACGATAAAATTAGAGGTGGAATAACATGTTTTGTTTCGTGAATGCACTTATACAGAATTAATTAAAGTTTTAATTACGCCACAAATTGCTTATAATCATCAAGAAACTAAATATTTTAAAGAATTCATTTGAAAAGTAATTTTGCTTAGTTTATTTCTACAACTCTAATTATTAATATGAAGGAAATTTCGTATTTTGTATTACACAAAACTTTATAAAGAAATAAGTTTAATAATAAGGATCCTGCCTAACGTATAGGTTCATATAAAATTCTACAGAAGCTGGAAACTTCGACGATTATCCTCGATAATAGTAGGGACTATTCATACACTAAAAAGTTTCAAGAACTTCTCATATTCTTTACAAAATTGATAATACTACTATTAACATTTATGAGAATTGTAAACATTGTGAAACCAATTTTTAAATGTTTTATAACTAAAGCTTACAATAAGCGATTAGCGATAATTGGAAGAAAAGTTTATTTAGTAATTTGCAACTTATGTACAAATGTTCCTATTTAAAAGTTATTAGTAGTAATAACGCATGTACTTATATTTTACGATTAATAAAATTTTCAACGCTTATTGTACGAACCAGGCAACCCATTAATTTAAAATTAGAAAATGTATGCTCTTCTTTCTTAATCACATTGGCCTTAAGCTACAAAATTTAAAGTATTAAACGTAGTACGTCAAAAGTGTATACCCAAATTACACATTTTTAATATCGACATTAATGATTACTATACTTTATGAATTTTACGGAAATAGTTGCAATTAATGTCTTAAAATAAACATTTTTATAACCCAGTTTAAGATTTTATTACTCTTTTAAAATGAAAATCTACAGCGCAACAATTTGAGTATGGAATTTTTAAATTAACATTTTCCAATAAATTGCAAAACTATAAAATAACATTTTTCATGCTTCCAAATATACATACCATTTTTTAATAACGCAAAAATAGTTAAAAAGTATTCTAGCTTTTAGAAAGAAATAAATTTCATGAGCCATGTGAACCAGATACAAGGTGATCAATTAAAAGCGATCCACTCTAAATAACTTCAGTTTGATGAGATGTATAAAAATTCGATTAAACGGGTTAATTTTCTTTAGGAGAGGGAAACTTGATAGTGCACAAAAGCTTTTCTCATGTGTAATCACTTTTGCTCCAGACTTTAAAATTTTAAATGGGAACCCCATTCTTGTGACTCCTTACTATAAACTATAAAGATTATAAAGCAGAATATAGTGGTATATTTAATTTAAAAGATCACTTGATGATAACCAAAATTTAGTTATTGGAGGTCAAAATTATAAGTATTATTTCCAATGAGAAATTAATCAAATTTCAGCTTCCGAGAGGATAATAAAAATGCAAGTTTAGAATTTAAAGAATAAAATTTAATTAATATGACACAGTAAGTTTTATTGCTTACTAAAATCAAAAGAGACAATAAGCAAAGTTACAAATTAATAAAAAAAATAAAAGGTACAATAATTCTAAGAAATAATACTTCAGAAAGAATATATTTAATACAGACTAAACGAATGTTCAAAATGTGCACCATTTCTGTACGTACAATAATACAGTCTATTTTCAAACTGATCTCTATCCATTGCAAGTGTTTTTCGAGATATGTCTCTAAAACCATCATCATTTATATTATTTTTTATTGTCTTAAATACTTTCAGTTGGTGTTTTGAATAAAATTGTTTGTAAGAGCGCTCAAAGAAAGAAATCCAATGCCAAAAGACCGTGTGGGCCATTCTATCGGACATATTCGTCCGATCCACCTTCCTGCAAATCGGTCATTTAACCATACTCTCATATAATGTAGTGGAAACAAGTTTTCTTCCTCATCTTGCTGATTTTGAAAATTTTAATTATTATAAGATGATTATTCTAAAAAATGTCTAAATATACTTCCATTAGTATTGGTCCTATTATAGCATCGCCCCATCTACCCCAAACATTTACTTTTGAGGAAACTACATGATTATTTTAGAAGTTGTATGAGGATTTTGATTATCCCAATTAGTTTTAGGTCTGTAGACAAAACCGTTTAAATAAAATGTACATTGATCACTAAAGCATAATGTATAGTGTGCCAACAAATATCGGATATTATGCAATTATTTCTATCATTTGTTCACAAAATTCAATCCTTCATCTTCATTGAATTCATGAACTACACCTTTTCCAATTGTATTTCAGAAAAGATCAATTCAATTTCAGAAATCATCAATTGCACTTCAGAATAGTCAATTGTATTTCAGAAAGCATCATTGTATTTCAGAATAATCAATTTAATTTTAGAAAGTATCAATTGTATTTCAGAATAGGGAACTGAATTTCAGAAATCATCAACTGTAATTCAGAAAATATCATTTGTATTTGAGAAAGCGTCAATTGTATTTCAGAAAAATTTATTTAATTTTAGAATAGACCCAAAGGTCACCAATGTTAAACCCGATTGATATAATCTGCCAAAAACTCTTAGCTTCCTCAATATTTTACAAAAGAAAGAGTAAATTGGGTTTAACATTGGTGACCTATTGCTCTTTTCTAAAATTAAATTACAAAAGTAAAATATTGAGGAAGGTAAGAGTTTTTGGCTGATTATTTCAATTGGGTTTAACATTGGTGAACAAGAACATAAGCCTGGTATTACTGGTGTAATATTAAATTTCGAAAAGACATTTTTTATGAAATGATCGCCAAAAACTCTTGACTTTTTTTTATAATTGGTCCTTTCCTAAATTAAATTGAATTTTCGGATATACCTACAATTGGTATTTTCTCAAATACAATTGACTATTCTGAAATACAATTGATACTTTCTGAAATTGAATTGATTATTCTGAAATGCAAGTGGCTATTCTGAAATCGAATTGAGCTTTTCTGAAATACAATTGACTATTCTGAAATTGAATTGATATTTTCTGAAATACAAAAGGTGTAGATACTAGATGGATCTTATAGGGATGAAATATGTTTATTTTTAGTACTTAAACTGAGCCATATGAAACATTTAAAGCCTTTGACACTTTTCGAATAGAGTTATAAAGATCTAATTTAAAATCACATAGAATTTCAATTTGGGTTCGTTCAGTAATTTTTAATCTTATCTTTTTTCATTTAAAACTAAACCAATTCGAATTTTTTTTACAACAGTTCTATTAGGTGCTTGTCTGAAAGAATAACAATTTAAGTTCTTTCTTCCTTAGTGTAAACCATTTTAAAGAAATGTCGCGTAAGATTTAATGAAGTTTTGAAACTTATTTATTTAAATAAATTACAATGGCAATACACCAATTCAATAAATAGAAAAAGAAAATCTTTATTTCAAAATATTTATATTATTTACCATGACAATGAAGCAGTTTCAATTACAATTTTTTTTAATCCGTCTGACACTTGCGAGATTTTTCATGACATGATATTATTAATTAACCTTTACTAAAAGATTAGAAGCGAAAATGTTGTTATATTCTCATTAAAATTGATATTAATAGAGGTATTGGTGCAAATGTGGAAACTGTTATTATTCTTTTAATATATTTTTTATTTAACCATGAAATCTATCAAAAATCTGTATAAACCTACATCAAGTAATTATTAGCAATAACTGTTTTTAATTTTATCATAAAATAATAAATAAATTAAATTATATAAATTAAAATAATAAATTAAAATAATATTATATATTTTTAAAATCAGACACTCAATCAGATTCTCAAAATGTGCTGGTAATGTGAAAATATATACAGGGTGTTTCTAAACAAGTTTCGAATAATCTAGGAATGGGTTTTTGGACCAATTTTAAAACAAAAAGTAGGAATATTTTTTTTGCTAAAATCCTCCATTTCGGAAATGCAGGGCATTGAAGTTTACTCATTTTTCAATTTTTATACATAAAATCTACATTTTTAATAATAATTGGCTCAAATTTTGCACATACCTTACTATTGGCAGCCGCCTCGAGTTAAATTAGCAAATTTTCAAAAAAAAAGTTACTTTTATAATAATTTTATTTAATTTTGTAGACATTTAGAAATTTGAAGTCGTTTATTTTATCCCATAACTTCTAAACCCTACAAGTTATCAAAAAGGTTAAACAGAGCAAAAAGTTATTACTATGATGTACAAAAAAGTTAAAAGGTTAATTCACCCGAAAAACTTCACCATACTTTTTTTTGAATTCATCTCAAGGCGGCTGCCAATAGTAAGGTATGTGCAAAATTTGAGCCAATTATTATTAAAAATGTAGATTTTATGTTAAACTTCAATGCCCTGCATTTCCGAAATGGAGCTTTTAGAGCAAAAAATTATTCTTACTTTTTAATTGGCCCAAAAACCCATACTTAGATTATTCGACCCTGTATATATTTTTTTTTGGTTGAATATCTTTTAATCCAAGAAAAAAATATCAAAGCATGAATTTATTTTACATTGCTACAATATATAAAGGATTAATACCCAGATTCTGGTCAAATTATTTAAGTTTAAAGACCTTTTAATTTAAATTTGTTATATGGGCTGTAATGGACAATTTCCATGGCTACCTAAAATGTTTCTAACTAAAGGCCTTTACAGTTTACTAAAATCTCCTTATAGACTATAAAACTTTTTACATTCTCTAATCTATATAGAATACATTATAGTTTTATGTTTTAACATTACCGACATCGTCATTTCATCTGAAGTGAACCTTTCCTGCACCGCGAGCGCTTTTACCCGAGCGATTATTATAAAAACTAAATAATGTTGATTCATACATTACAGGAATTCAGATTAATTGAGAAACCTTAATTCTAGATGACCAGTACATCATCACGTACATCAATCATAAACTAAGTTAATCTAAATATTCTTAAACATTGATTTCTGAGCAGGGTTTTCTTCAGATGAAAACCACTCTAGTAGATTTTAATTTTAAAATTAGGATAAGTTTTTAACTTTTAATATACTTAATTGCACAAGAATGTAGTGTTTTTTCCTTAGAAATTTTTGATAACCAATTATCCAAGAACATAACAGTTATCTGATAAAACCGAATTTGAAAACTTTTCTTAAAATATTGACAAGTTGACAAAAACTTTGAGAGAACACTCCACTGACAGCACCATGCGGCAATCCTAGGAACTAAAAAATGGAACTTAGAAATATAGGTTTAAGCGATTGCCATCACATTGCAACACCTGTCAAATTCTACAGGCAACGTTTCCACATTACCACCACGCTTCCACTTTTGCACCACTTCCTATACATTTGGATCTCTATAATAACAATTTTTTTGTTATTTGTTGTCATCAGGTGATTAGATTTTCAAATTAAACTTACCACCATATTTTAAATTTGGGTAAAAGTGATGATATTTTGTACGTTATTAATTTCCCCCTCCTAAAGAAAATTAAACCTCTTTTACCAAACTTTTACTCTTACCAAACTGGACTTATTTAGATTGTATCGTGTCCAAATGATCACCCTAAATAAGTAATATAATTAATGAAAGTTTTACAAAAAATTTCGTCCTATGATTGCACATTTCGTTTGATAATTCTGTTTCGGACAGCCTGCAGATATAATACAAGACTCCCATAATATATGATATACCAAAAGTACCGAGGTAGGAAATTAGTTTATGTACGTGTAAATATTTTTTTAGAGATATGGTTCTGCATGTCCAAAATTCTATATCTTATAGATAAAGAATTAAATAAGAAATGAAATATTTCAAAACGCTTACGTATAACTTTTTAATAATTGGGAATGTTTTCTGTTTGGTTTATAAAATGAATCAAAGTAAACATTAATATGTCAAAAAAATATCTTCGAAGGAAAGAAATCGCTTAATCTCAAAACATTTTCTATTATTTCAAAATAATTAATCGTTACTACATGTAAAATTAGGCAAATTATTGTAAAACCCATTTTAAATATCAGTTATAGGACGCATTATGAAGAAATGAAATTTTATCATTTGTCATTATGAAGCGGAGAATAGGGACTATTGTTGCAAACAGGTGGCTATCAAAGTGAATCAATCTTTCCTTTTTATCCTCTTAAATGCTGTTGCTAATAGTATCTTATAAAGAACAGAAAAGTAGAAACTTTTCAGCGAATCATAATCGCGTTACGTATATCTACACAATTGCAGTAGTTAAAAGGCATCAAAGGGACTTGTTTACGCATTTGGTCTGGCTGAGTATCCAACAATTCTTAAAAAGCACCACAAAGGGCACATTTTAGTTAACTGAACTTGTCGATTACAAACCCACTCTTTAACGCACGGTCTTTATCGACCATTATGGTACTCGATAGAGAAGAGAGTATAATTTACAAGAAATTTAGTATTGTAGTGAGGTTACTTCAATATTCCTGGGATCTTTTTATATACATCTGATATTTGAGTTTATTTCTTGAACCAAAATTCATTGTAAATAATTTTAATTTAAACCGGTTTAGTTAAATTTCCAAATATAAGATGGAATGTAGGTTAATGCAAGCTAAACCTTACATTTGCCTATTGCTTTTCCTAATACACAACAGTAAATCTGTAAATCTTCCAGTTCATGTGGGCAAATCCGTGTTTAAATTATTTATTAGAGGCTTGACTATATTATTAGCAGCTGATTCATTAGTATACACGGATTTTGCTGGTGTATGTGGTACAATTCTATTCAATTTATTAATAAAAATCTATAAAATTAGGTTGTGGCAAACAAAAATATTGACGATAAGTTTAATATCATGACTCATAAATTGGTTTTATACATATTTGTTATTTTGAGTCGAGATTTGGAAATATGTGAGCATATTTTCCTACGATTTTGGAAGGTAGAACAAAAAGTGTAATATTCCTTTAATACATGGCGGTCACTTTTACTGTGTACATCATTGTGATCTTGGAAACCCGAAGAGTTATAAAGTTGCTTAAATTATAAAAAAAATGCCCTATTTCAAGCACTTTTGGAATCCTTTTAGAAATCCGGGATATTTTGCTCTATTCCCCAAATATCATGAAATAACCGAAATTTTGGATTTTCGTTTTTCCTTTATATTTTTGTTATACCTTACGCTTAAGATCCCAATGATGTGCACTGTAAAAGTTATCACCCTGTATAGGATGATCCATTTAACCTGAAGACCTCAATTCTCGGAAAGTAAGTTTTTTCTTCTAAAAGGAAACAGTGAGTAGGTATATTTATTTTTCAGCTGGATGAATTCTTCATAGTTGTTCTAACCCTAACTCAGATTTTTAATTAGAACAAACATTTTTTCCAAAAACCTATCTTCTAAAACATCTAATTTTGGAGATATTTCCACTCTTCTTGTTATTAAGTGAACTTTACCAATCTTACCCAACCTAACCTAGAAAATACAATAATTAAAGACTAATATTCACCTCCAAATTAAGCCTTATTAACCAAAAACTCATATAAATGACATTTTCTTTTTAGTAAATAGTACTACTAATTTGGAGGTGAATATGGTCATCGTTGGTACCTTTTAAAGTGGAAGAGATACAATGTCGGTAAAATAAAGAAAAGTTGTTCATTTTTATAGCCATTAAAAATCTGAAAGAAAATTTAAGATATTGAAACTCATTGCAAAGTTAGCCAAAAAACTAAAAAAATGTAATTTTATAAAGTAATTTATATTTTCTAAACCATTACTGCTACATGAATGTAATTTGGTACCTTTAAATTGTTAACTATTTTGAGTTTAATGAAGTCAAAAAAATTTTTTTGCCCTTCGAGATTCGGAACTGCGATATACTTTTTCTTTTCTATTTCTTAAGGCCACCATATGAGATTTTTACAAAATTAGATAATAAAAAATAATACATTTTTAGATTGTTAATTAATATTTATATGTTCTTTTAGAAAATGTGTCAAATTTGAAAATTTGTATAAAGAACAAATGAAAGCAATGTTTTATGGACAGTTTTCAACTTTAATTTAACCGACCCCGTTAACTTTAAAGCACTTAACACTTTAAACTATACCAATGGTGAGCATCGAAATAAACCCCAAAACACTACCCTATATTTGGATACCAAAAAGTGATAAAAATAGTTTTCAATCTAAACAAAAAAATGTATATTCGGTACAGTTTATCCGAATCAATATTAAAACTTTATTATAGTCAACTACAAAAAATAATGGTTATCGAGAAGTCATCATTTTCTCTGCAGTATCAAATTTCAACCATTATATTTTGGGTAGTTCTTAAAGAATATGATAATAACAAGCTAAATAATAGAACGAACCTGACTTGAAATTCTGGGAAAGAAAAATAACTCCAACCCAACTCAAACCTACAATAATAGCTACAAAAAAGGAATACTTTAATATTCGTAAAGATTGTACCTTTTATCTGAAAAATGAAAGGTGTTAATTATTCACTCGTTAATTTTTTAGGAGTAAAACAAGAGACCATCTTATTAAAACTTGCTTATTCAGTAAGCTGTAACTAACAAAGGGGCTTTTAAATTATACATATTAGTACACTTTAGGCCGGTTTTCCTGTGTAATAAATTTTCACTTCTGTATAAATAAACGATTTTATTAAAAATTGATGATAATGTACGAAATTAAACGGACAAATTATTTCACGCAGAAATTTAATCTATTAAAATAAAATATTTGAATGGGTGATATTAAATTTTTTTTTCTAAAGAATATCGATTAAACTGATTACAATGTGGTGTTTACATACATATATCATGTTTGACAAAAGACGAAAAGGTTGAGCATGCAAATATTTAACAAAATGATGCATCGTACCATTATAATCTCAATTGATCGTCGAGATAATATCAAGTGGCCTGCAAGGACTTCTGGTCTGACCCCATTACATTTTTTATGATATAATTTAAAACGTGTTGGTATACAAAGCAAAGTTTACTCAAAAGCTTATCTATGACCTAAAGAAAATACCGCATTTCAACAAATATTTTCTGAAATTTTTTATACATAAGAAAAATCGCTTTTGTTATTATATGAAAATTAAACGCATAATTTTAAAACAATATATTATAGCAAATATAACGTTTAATCCTAAAATCTGGTTGGTAAATACGTGTCTTTTTTTTCATTGAAGCTTTGTTAATTTTTTTGGTACATCATATAAGTCTTTTAAACATATATTTTGGCCTGTATTTTGTCTGTATGAAATAAAACAAACAATTTTATTTGAGTAAATCCACTCTGAAGTCATTTTCTTTTTAATTGCATGCTATTCTTTTAAAATTAACAAAGTTTTTCACAAAATTACCCTAAGCACATTTTAAAAGCATAATTTTCAAAAAAAATATATTAATTTCATTTCAAAATAGATAATTATGAGGATTTGATTTACCGTAGGTGGGTTGGTTTACAGTATTATAGTAAATATAGGAAAAGTTTTTATATACCAATCGAACTGTAGGAGTTTTGAGTGACGACCAGAGTTAGCCCATTTCACCCCTAATCCATTAATTTTATTTTTACCCTTTGTGCTACTTTACACTCAATTCCTTCCTTTTACCACGTCCCACATCATAAAGAAACTGAATTAAAACAGTAAACAATATAACTATATATTATTTACTTTGTATATAAAAGATCTCAACATGAAATAGCGTAGCAAAAAGTTTTTAACTTCTTCTTTTTATTACTACAATAGTTGAAATGTAAAAGAAAATGCATTTTTCTTCTTTTACACATAGAAATTTTCAATTTGTGATTAATTAAATAATTATTTAATATTACATGATTTTTTGACATACAGGGTGTGTATGAATTCATGTTTATAACTTAGGTGCAGTATTCTGTGTATAATATGATAAAAATAGGTTAATGGTTAGAATACCATTTGCATTGTGGATACAATCTGTTGCCCATAAAGCTAAAAACATCGTGCCCGATTTTCGCCATCATATCGTATTGTGAGTTTCGTAAAAAATACTCAGAAAGCGTACAACCTATCTGTATTAGATTTAGATTAGATTATATACGAGGGCGATTGGCTGCAAATGAGCCTTACCGAACTGCGACCATTTTAATCTTTTGTTCAACCCTGGGATATCTATATGCTTAATAAAGCTGATTAGATCCTTAGGAGGCATAGCCTTGACTTCGTCTGGAATTAGAGTTGTCCAGCCAAAGTTATCAAATCTAATGCGTCGCATTCGCAAATGATATGCTCCGAAGTTTCATCTTCTAGGCCACAGAATCTGCAAGTTTTAATTTCTTACTCGCCCAATTTGTTGAGATGATACCTCAATGGGCAGTGTCCAGTTAAAAGGCCTGTAATGAACCTCACTTTGTTCCTACTTAGGTCGAGAAGCTTTGTGGCTTTCTTGGGCGAGTACTCAATGAATTTCTTCGCCTGTCTTGAACCCGGAGTATGACTCCAGTGGGACATTATGCTATCCCTTTCTCACCGTGTGACCTCCTCCCGTGTAGATGTGTCTTGTTTAGCCTTCAGAACGGTTCTGGACCACTCGGTGTAAGGTTTGACGCCGATCTTGCTAACTCATCAGCAATTTCGTTGCCTTCTATTCCCTGGTGCCCTGGCACCCACATTAGGACCTATCTGTATAATAGGGTAATAAAACAACGTCTTAAAACCAACCTCAGTTACTATCTATATAATTTGAGAGTAGTTTTAATAGGTTTTATTAATTTTTTCCACCAAAAAAAAATCCAAAATTTTTTTAGTATTATCAAGAGCATACTTTAAACTTACCAATGTTTAATAAATTGAACAAAAAATAGGGTATAATGAAAGCGGATGTGATATTGATTTTTTGCCCATATAACATACTGAAACTTCAATTATTATGTTTTGATCAAAGACCGAAGAACGGATATCCTAGATTTTTCTTGCCCTGGGTAAAGCCTGAAGCAAACTAATGTTACAGCCTTTAACAAGGAAAGTTTCGATCGATTCTAGGATTGATTGGCATGCCTGGTGAAAGGTATAAACCAAAAAAGACCCTTCAAACTTTACCCAATCTATCCTAGGTCACACTGAAATATTTCTTGAAAGAGATTAATCATACACCAATTCAACTACTGGTATTTTGTGAAGAACCATCTATTATTGGTGTAATATACAAATTTACCAAGAAAAAAAAAAGGAAAATTAACACAAAAATAAATCTTATTTTAAAAACTAACAAAACAGAACAAAAACGACGTTTTCTTATGTTTTAAAAAAATAAGTCAACCGCTTTCAATGTACCTCTTGACATTTGTTAATAGCCTGTTAGTCCTCCTTGAGTCCTTGATCTTGAATTGTCTCATTTAACCGTCATGGTATTGAATTGGTTAAATTATCTAAGAAAAATTGAGGAATTGCTACGAATTCCTCCTGAAGAGCAAATCAGAGCTCTTGCAGTAGCATATGTAGACGACGTCGAATACACCTTTGGAGTTAATCCAAAAGATGTTTAATTGGATTTAGTCTGGTGTGCATACTGGCCAATACAGCTTTCGAATACCTACTTTATTCAGGTATTCTTTTACGATCCGTGCAGTATATAGCCTAGAATTGTCCTGCTTCTGCTTCTTGAATATCTTCTAAATATCAATGGTTGTTCAAAGATTTAGTTTCTATAAATATGAGGTCGGTATGTGCTTCTGCCGAAATTGCTTCCACCATCATAACAGAACCTCAATTAAAAGCTACCATTTCAGAGATGGTTCATATCTCATATCGTTCATCTTTAAACCCTTTCTCGACCATATGGTGATCGCAGTCAAAAACGCGATTCATCAGAAAGAACTTGACTCTACTGAAGTGATCTTCATTGCTTAGGTATTAGCAATTGTGGTTCCGCGGCAGGTCTCCTGTAAGCTAAAACTACTCCGCCCGACAGTTCTTTCACTTATAGCAATTAATGTTGGAGTTGATCTGCGATTTCTAAATGTATTGATCACAACGAAATTATCGTTAGCAGGAGTTGTGGCTCTTTTTCTTCCAGATCAAGCTCTTCTTACAAATCTGCGAGTATCGAGAAACCAATGTTTGTAAGAGGTAAGGTTTCAACGGATTCCTTCTTTTTAACCAATTTCTAATTCATATTTTCTTTAGTTTGGTTTATTGTTCCTTAAGAACTAAAGTTAATTCCTTTAGCAAAATTCTAGAAATTTTACTAAAGATTTTCAAAAAATTTGGTGCCGCCCGATATTCATCGTCGATGTTTGAATTTTGCACTGAACGGACCCTTCTCTACAAACTCGGTAGAGTTGACTCGCCTGGCTTAAAAGTAGGCCCACTTACTCTACCAATGAAAACTAGGCTAAGGCGCTGATTACAACTATCCAGAATTAATGGAAAAACTTTTCAATGTATTGAAAAAAATGTGCGAGTAAAAGGTCTTTTCTAATTTTTTTTTTTAGATTATACTTTTACAGATTTCCAGGATTTAAACAAAGTAATAAGTATATACGTATTTGGAAAAAATAAAAAAATAACTATTACATAGAACATTAAAGTATTTGGTTTACTTATTGAATATCATTTAACACACAAATACTGTAGCAATTTGTTCTTGTTTATTTACAAACAATAATGAGTATCCGCGTAATTAAAGAGCTTACTTAGATTTCAAGTTTCACTATTTCTTTCTAGTCGTACCTAGGATTAACTTGGCAAAGCCCCGAGGCATGTTTACTATCATATAGCGTTTTCTGCTTATTATACTAGTGCGCACCAGTGCTGCATTGAGTCGGTTCGTCGTTTTCCGCTTGCTTTTTCGGTCCGAACTTTTCCAATGTTGGTGTTTTCTGCTTACACCTGAATTCTATGGTTAGGGGTCCTTGCTAATAGGTCGATTCTGTGCAATCTCGTAAGACCTGTAAGGAAACGTAAGTAAGGTTTGTTATATGAGTTGTAATGGACGGTTTCCATAGTCTATAGTTACTTCATAGATGCGTTTCGTAAGGGCTTACGGGTTTGCATAGAATCGACACATAAAACTTGCACTGAGTGGAGCTTTCGCTTTCGGCTTCGAGTGAATTCTTCAGCCATCCATTAAAGTGCACGACGTCACATGTTTGCACTGTTGAAGCAGAAAACGCTAATAGTCATGCTTAGAGTTAGAGCATGGTGCAGCATCGACTCAAGCAGCGATCCAAGCACCGACTCAAGCAATAATAACAAACACATAGTTTCTTATACGCGTGAACATAGTGCAGCACTGACTCTCGACTCAAGCACCGAGTCGCATAAGAAATAATGTGTTTGTTTTTACTGCTTGAGTCGGTGCTTGGATCGCTGCTTGAGTTGGTGCTGCACCATGTTTTAACCCCTAGAATCGACTGAAACCTCCCTAGTTGACCAGGTCAACATAGGATTGACCATGTTTCAGCCTTTAACCATAACATATACATAATATAGACACTGGTGATACCACCAACGCGAAGCAACATTCCAGGGATTGTAATAACAGTACTCAACATCTAATAATGATTTTTCAGTTGACTCTCCTAGTGTCTTTTCAGACAGAAAATTGAAATTTGTTATCAGTCTTCAGCAATTTTCAAGTTACTTCAACTTGTGTATAATGTATAAAATTAAGTTTTACGCCTTAATACTGCATTTTAAAAGTCTAAATCAAATTGAAATAATGAGATAAAAATGGACAAAAAATAATTTTACTGCTGAAGGTCAACAAATAGATATAATTAACATAATTTTAGACAACATTATAATTTGTACAATCCAAATTATGGGCTTAAAAAATGCCAATATTAATTCAGACAAACCAATCAAAAATTTATATTATTCATAAATATTATAAATAGATGTGTTAATTTATAATTATTCAATGAGAGGTTATAACAATTTATTACATATTATAACATAGTAAAAATATTTAATACCAAAAAATATACAGAATTTAAATATTATATTGGCATCCAGTACGTTTTGACACTTTTTGGTGTTGAATATCTAATAATTTATGAGGAATTATACTACATTTGGTTTTAATCACTTCTTTATTTGTTATTTTCCTTTAATAATGCGACGATTTAAAATCTTTCAAAGATATGGTGGTTGTAGCATTAATTCAAATAGATCAACTTTTATGAGAAAACCAATGATTCATTAGTTTTTGCAGTATACTTCTAATTATAATCCTGGGAAAATCTCAATATTAAAGGCATTTCTTTAGCGGTAAATGGTAACATCTGGTTCTTTTAAATGAGCTATAAATTGAAATAAATGATCCATTTTACCCTCTAGTTGAGTAATTGCCAGACCCCAGATCTAAAAAAGCAATCCCATATTATAATAGAGCCATATCCTTATTTAATGGTCGGAGTTAGGAAATTTTGTATCTTCGTAACAAAACATGAAATTACTTTTATCAGTCCAACGGATTTCGCTTTTTCGTGGATGATAAATGCGGTTTAGAAATTGTCTTGGTAATTAACTCTTTTTCAGATCCACACGTTTATTTAAACCTCTAGATATTAGGCGATTTCTGTTGGTCTTGAAAGTCAGCCGAATGTTAAATTGATCCGAAAATGCGTCTCCAATTTGTCTCGGCGTTTTACGAGGGCCCTTTTCAGAAATCCTTTTAATCCATCCTGCCGGTAGTTTTCCGAGGTAGTCCTATTTGTGCGACATGAACGGTATTTCACTATAATTTTCAATCCAGCTCCTTTAGTGATCATTAAAGATTTTGTAATATTACCACTTTTATGGAGACCAAAATTTATATTTTCATTAAAAAATAATGAGGCATTTTAAATGCAGTTATGAAACACATCAATATTACCTTTTTCTTAAAAAAGTTTAAAGGTGAGTTAAAAATAAATAGTTAAACCCAAAAACATAAAAAAACAATTATTTTAAAAATCACACTGGGTATAAATAAATATAAACTTTTATTTTTTAATAATACTTTACATGACTATTAAATTTTATTTAACTGCTTTAAATGCTTGTAATTATTCTTTTTAATTTTTAATATTTTGTAATTATTTTTATTCGAAACTTTTGAGAGATGCCAAAGCAGAAGCTAGCCAATTAAATTTTAAGGGTAAAAGTTTCGGTATATATACGTTCTTCTTATTTCATAATTTTACATTAAACCGTTGTGAAATTATGAGGTAGTTAAGCTATATTTAACTATTTGCCACCTGCTTTGCAAAGGCCATTTTTTTGTCTGGTGAAAAACTTAGAATTGCCAAAAATTTAAATGCTGTCTGCTCGAGATCTTCTGATATTACAAATAAACATGCATTACTACAAATTAGTTTATCTGCCCAATTTCAAGGAACTTTACATAACTTTGTATATTTTAAATATAAAAATGCACTATGAAAATATAAATAATTAAATAAATATCTATTAAAAGAATAACATTTGAGAACTAACAAAAGCTTTTAATCTTTTGGGAATAAATGCAATTGCAGTTTATTTCAGAAAATGTAATACTTAGTTTCATTGAAATTATAAACAAATCTTTATTTATCGCTGAATAAACTAAAACTCAAGGCTCAAAGGAAAAACATCAATTAAATTAATATTCCAAACGCTCTCGTACTAAATCAAGCAATAACATAATAAGTTTTAACAGAAATTTTAAAAATAACGGCACAGACTGCAGCAAAGCTCTGGAAAATTGTAATAAAACTCAGCCCACGATTTAGACAGACGGGGACGAAAAACGTGCTAGATGGAATTTATTAAATTACACATAAAAAGCTGAATAAATATAAAAGGGCGCGAATACATTATGTTTTTGTGTGTGCCAGTTGTCTATATACATTTTCTTCTCCAAATAAGTGTTTAACTGGAAAATTTATGGTGCCACAAAGGCTATTTAATGTGGAATCATGAAGACTAATAGGCATTTTATTATCATATAAAGTAGTTTAATTTGCGCATAATGGATGAAATATAATCTTTTACATGCACCACAACAGATTTTAACTTTTTGAGTGCACACATTAAATTGTAATATCCGGTGCGTTAAGTACTAAATGGATGAATAATTATGTATTTTTAAAATTCCATATGCTCCGAAATACCAAGCTAGCTTTATTGTTTCATTAATTAAACAAATTATTGATTAAAAATTAAAGTTACCGATAGCCCTAAGCAAATATTAATTATACCAATTTTTGGGGTAAACGGCGAATGGTTTCTAATTAATACCCTGCTATTATTTGCGTTATGATAATTTCGCAGGAATAAATTTGATGAGCACCCTATTAGCCTAATTATTAATTATAACTAAATTCTGCCAATTTATTCACTACATTATAGCTTTATTAATTAAGAACTTAATTAGGTTTTAAACAGGATGAGGCTGTAACTTGGAACAGTTTCAAGAAGTCAGAAAAAAATCAGTATTGTCATTAAATGTTCCAGGTATAATTTTTGCTTTTCATGTTTATTCAATAATGAAAGTTTTATAAAATTCGTTTCTATTATTTTTTTAAAAGTACGCCATGTGCAGAGACATACATTTTAATTGTGAACTATATCATAGGTTCCAAAAAGATAAATCATAAAATTAAATTTCTATTTATTTTAAAATATATTATATAGTATACTCGTTAACATTTTAAAAATGTAATAGATTTTTGTGGCGTTTGCCAAATATTGACAAATTGAAGATTGGTGAAGAATCTGTGTTTGTTCTGGAATTGCGAATCTAGTATCGTGGAAGTCCATTGTATTCTAGCTCAAATATTGATTATGTATTCTACAAACATTAATTATATCATGCGTGTACATAATATAACATTAGTTGAAATTGCAATTGCCACATTAAGGAATAGTTGTGGTAACAAAGTTACAATGCAGATCGTGACCAAAAATTAATTATCATTGCATAATTTTTTTAATTCAAAACTTAATTAAAGCGGTAGTCGGTCGGTTGATTGGTATAGGTAGATTTTAAAATTTGGTTGAATCAATAAAATACAGTTTTTGTGATTCTTAGTAGTGAAAAATATGCAAAATATTGATGATTTCGTTTATTTATTGAAAAATTCAATAAAAACACATAAAACCATTATTTTCTTCTAAGTGATAAATAGGTAATTCCAAGCGGTTGATTTTAAATTTCCGTGAATATAGGGTGGGGCATAGAAACTAAGGATTTTTGAAGTAAGAATTAAATTGAAACCTTGTGGTTTAAAAATAAATTAATAGTAGAGGAGCATTTATAAATTCATAGCATTTTATAATAATTATAAAAGTGAAATTAAATCTGACGCTTATAAAAATAGGACTTTACTCATTTCAGCTTGTTGACAGATCCCTTCCTTCGATTCATCTAATGTAGAGGATTTATCCTCATAAATATATCACCTGAGGAGGTATAAAAATCAACCAATGAACTGAGGAACCTTAAGATCTTACCAAATTTAAAAATGATCGGTTGGGAAATGCCGCGTCAGCGGTTTTTCGTGAAGTTCTGGAAGAACTTTGTTATTTGTCCATGGGTTCTGGGCTTTATTCGAAAGTTAACCTATCGCAAAATTTTCTTACGACAGAGAACCGTGTCGTTTAAACTCGAAATCCGAACAAAACGAAATTTGCAAAAATGCGATGTTCTACACCTTTTCCAATTGTTTTTAGAAAGTATCAATTGTATTTCAGACAAATCAATTTAATTCCAGAAAGCATCAATTGTATTTCAGAAAGTATCCATTGTACTTCAGAAAGCATCAATTATTTCAGAAAAAAAATAATTTTAGATAGAACCTACTGTAAAAAGTTGAGGAAGCCAAAAGTTTTTGGTGGTGATTATGCACGTGGACCACAACAGAATACACACTTCATCAAAAATGTTCTAAAATCAACTTCGGTTTTCTGTTATGACTTCTGGTATCATGTTGATTTTTGGCAGTGATTGTGCACGTGCAGCACAATACACTTACAATTTATCATGCAACCGCTTTAGTAATCTAAAACATGGCTGTTGGTGGTTAAAATATTATATTGAGGTAATCCATAATTTGCTTTGAATAAAACACAAATCCTTCCTTCTGTAATACAGTAGACTACTTCTGAAATAGAAGTCATGCTTTCTGAAATTAAATTTTGAAAGTTTTCTTTCTGAAGTACAATTGATACTTTCTGAAATTACTTTTTTTTAAATACAATTCAAATTATAAATGATGATTTCTGAAATTGAAATGTGAAAAAGGTGTAGATTATACGGTTCCTTGAAAGCAAATAAAAATAAAATGCTATAAACCATAGAATTGGCTCTGGAGTTTTATAACAAATGTCAAATGTTGATAATTATGACTTTCATTTTCGAGGTAGATAATAACACAAAACAAAGATTTACGCAAATTAGTCTTGATCAAAACTGTTGTTTATGAAACAGAAGGCACAATAACTAAACACAATAATCCAAAACGGTAAAAATTCGAGCTACGCCTCTGCTTTTGTGTAGTCTAGTTACTTTGTTATAATTTTGACATGATTTTGTGTTACTATGAACTTGAAACAAACAAATTCCCCAGATTTTTAGGCGGGAAATTTGAATTGACCACAATCATTTTAGCTCACCCAGTATGTCATTTTTGTTTGGGGTGGTGTAACCAACAATATAGATCACATTTTAAAATAGCTACTATCAATTTCAAAAAATTTGATTCTTATGCACCATTCTGTACTTTTCGTCATAACTTTTTTTGCGCTGCTTTTTTAAAATTTTTTTTGGGTCTTCCACAAGGCCTACCGGCTATTTATTGTTGCAAATTTTGTCGGTTTGGGTAAACCAAACAAGGGAAAAACAAAATGACATATAGTGTTTTGGCAAATTCGCAAGCAAGGGTACCTATTCTCGAAATCACACGCTATTATAGCGTACACGCTTGACGGCGTGTGAAAATAGCGTGTACGCTTTCATATTTGTATTCTCGAACGCCACACGCTATTAAATGCACACGTCATTTTCAAGACGTGTGATTAAGTTTGACAACATTGTAAAATGTCACAGGTACCAACGACAGCTAAAAATAATACCTACTTCTAAATTGAAATCATAGATAAATTATAAATTATATTATCTATGATTGAAATCAACGATGAATTTGATAGTGGTATTTACGTTTATTTTTCGACAGCTGACGAAGCTGATAGTGACGTTTAAATCTTTAATGATGAGGTTGTGTGTATCCGCTTATTAGTTACTTTAAAATACTATAATGAATCAAGAAAAAAGAGGTTCTAAAATGAGTATTTCTGAAAAATATAAACTCACTGAGTATATGACTAATAATCCACTGTTACGATGTGGAAAATTTTTAAAGGACTTTTGAAAAGGCTCAAGACTTGTGGGTCGAAATTTCACAGATTCTCAATGGAATTGTTGGTGCAAAAAAGATGAAATGATGGAATATCCTTTGGTGCTGGGTGCTGGGTGCTGAGCACTGATTTCCACTTATCTTTAAAGCGTCTAAATTTATTAAATAGTCCATTTTTAGAAAAACTGTAACTTGACGTCAAGACGTTTATTAATTAGAAACAGAGAAACAAACTTATAAGTAACTTCTTAATTCCGACTTTATTAATGATGCCCGATTATTATTACGTTTATTAATATATAAATAAAGTCTCATGTGTCATTGCACCTATAGGCTTGTACACGAAATTCAAAAGTGGTGTAGACCCACACGATGCAAGGCGGGTGAAATTTAGCACGCCTTCTTTTCACTGCTCGAGAATATTCATTTTCAAAAGCGTGTGAAAGTCATACGAAATATCAGCCTAAGCGTGCTTTGATAGCACGTGATTTCGAGAATAGATCTCCAGGTAGGCCTATAAATTTGTGTTTATATTTCGTATAAAAAGCACACGCTTTTAAAAATCTATATTCTGGAGCAGTTACAAGTAGTCGTATTACACCGTGTATGTTTTGACCATATGCCACAAAATAAATGCTTATCACGTAAGAAGGTTTCATTACTTCTATGAAACACATAGTGGTGTGTAATTTGTTAAATTATTTCTCTAATCCAAGAATATGCACCAAAAATAACGGTTAGGTTCAGAATCTTGGTTTTCTAACCATTTTTTTGTACCAATGTAAAAGCAAAGTGTTTGTCAAATTTGACGCACCTTACATTTTCATTTGCTTTCATAAAATAAGTTTGTGCAAGTTATTTTAATTATTTTTCCTCACCGGCATTTATACTGTGTCCAGCAATACATACGATGTTGAAAATTTCACTGGTCAACAAAAAACACCTTTTGTGTGTAACATGAAAACTTTTAACATATTTTGTTAGGCAGAAGGTTAAGTAGAGTAGACTTGAGATTAAAATATTTTAGAAATAAATAGTTTTATTTTTGGTTTTAAAAAAATGCAGCTTTATGATTGAAAATGAGGTAATATACACATATCACTACAAAATATAAATATTGATTTATGATTTTCTTCTGTATTTTGCTCCAGTTTTAATGCCCAACAGTAGTCCGCCAGCACACTTGGGTTCCCCTTGCCCAAATATTTCACTCCCTCCTTATTTGCATTATTTGTTGATATGCCCTCCTTAATATTGACATCATTGACTTTGGGTAAATTTATTATGTTTCAAGTGTAAAAATCCAGCACCATCCGTATCCACTGCTTTCACAAAGTTTTTCATAAAGCCACGTTTTATATGTAGAGGGAGAGGAACAGGTAGAAAATTTTTCTGTCCTAGAGTATTTCCAAGCTGCAATCTTAAGAGATAACTTTTAAATCTCTACAAATTTTCCATTTGTATTCGTCATATTGAATCTTTTCCAAATGAATCGGTAAGGAAGGAAGTTCATTTCCGTTATGTAAAAGAAGAGCATTTAAACTTATTTTTGAAGCATCAGTAAATTAACGCCATTCTTCTGTTTTGTATTCTATTTCCAATGCATTCATTATGCTAGAAATACTATTATAAAATACCAGATAAATATATCCTGTGAAAAAAGCTTTTTTGCTTTTTGACTCGATGTCGAAAGTAACATATTTTTGTTCTTAATTGTGAAAAATTGCATCCCTTTAATCGAGATCCCAAAAGTTATGCTTGCAGTTTAAAACACGAACCAAATCATTCACATGTACTTGAGATGGTAGTTGTGGCCTATTAGATGAGGAAACTTCTTGAAAATCAGGATCAAACATTATGTCATCTTCTTCCTCTGATTCAAAAAACACATTGGAGCTTTTAGTTGATTCTGGTATAGGTAGTAGTTCTCCACTCTGCAGGGTCGTTTTTTAGCACGTCGGGGTACTTTACTTTTTTTAGTTTTACTTATAATACCTTGTGTAAGGCAAAAATAACAATTTGATAAAATGGTCTGTGGGTTCCATCGAAATCATAGGAATTCCGAAAGGCATAATTTCACCACAAATGTAACAAAACCAATCAGAGTGTCCGTACATACTCACAAATCAGATCAGTGGCGGATTAATTGAACCGGCCTCAAAAAAATTGAAAAAAATTATGAAGTCACATTTTTTTACCAGTCATGGTCGTTTTTGAAAACTTCTATTCAAATAAACCATAAACCTAACAAACTAATTATACAAAGGAGTTTTTCTTTCCAGTTCCAGACAAGTTGACTTTAAAAAAGATTCTCTTTCTGAAATTTCTGAGAGCCACCTTCTAAAATTTTGTCGGTTCGAACGAACCAGTTATACATATAGAGGGTGTCCCAAAAAGAAGTGCTCAGAAGAAAATCCTAGACAATAGACGAGGTTTCATCAACAAGAAAACTAATAGGCAGGACCAGCTTTTTTGATGGGTCATTGAAATTTGTTCCTACAAAAAATGTTGTTAATTTGAAATTTTGTTGTAGTTCATAAACTATTTGATCATTTAAAAAAAAATAAGTTGAAAAGTCAAGCTAATTAATGCCACTTTGGCTTGAAGTTAAAAATATCATCAGAAGAATGTTTTGATCGAAAAAAAATTCTTCTTTCAAAAAATTAACGAAATTTCACCTTTTTCTTGATATTTTCACTATCTTTGAAACAAGCCCCATAAAGGTACCATTTTTTATATCCGTAAAACTTCACATTATACTCTGTCAATTAAGATTTTCATCTGAACACTTCTTTTTGGAACACCCTGTATAATTTAGTTTCTTCTTTAATTTTAACTTTTGGTTATATTTTACAGTTCATCTAATTCCATGAAATTTTTTGAAAAAGAGAAAAACGAGATGTTTTTCCAAAGTATCTGGTAATGCTTAACCTGCCATTGCCAGTTTTTTAAAATTCACCTATGGCGCTATATTCAAATTTTGCACTTCTAAGTTTTCCTTAAACTAACCCCTGAAACGTCTGAAACTGATGTCAACTGAAAAGGTCATCTTATTTTATTTCAAAAAATCAGATCATTCTGGTTTAGATTCTAGAATATTCTGGCATATTCCATTTGCACAGGAAAATATTCGAGAAGGTTCAGTTAAAAAAAACGACTAACATTTTTACTGGTAGTTACTGTAACATAAAACTATACATATAGACCCGATCGAATCAAAATAAATTTGGTTTTATAATGAGGATAGATAGCTATTTCAAAATTAGTAAGCAACTTTCTTGTTACAAAATTTTGATCAGTGTTACCAATGGTTGAACCATTCAGAATTCATATACTAACCTATAAAATTCGGAATTTATCTAAACCTTTTACACATGCTTTTGTTAGTTTCATTGCATTTAACAATCTTGTTAAGAATTCAAATCTCAAAGTATATACGATATTTTCTCACGCCAAAAGAGGTATATGCCAACTTGAAGTGCGTGAAGTTAGCGACAGACTTGAAGCACTAACGGTTTTCAATACATTCGTTGTTGCATCGTTAGTGCTCTTTAGTGCAATAATTAGTCAAATGATCTGTAACTTTCTTATTTTTCCATTTTTTTTTTTGATGCACTAAAAAACACCAACGAAGCGCCAAAGAAATAAAAAAACGATTTATAAAAAGTGGAAAATAAAAGAAATTGTCGCTGAGCGTGAAGTTAGTGACAAAATTTAAATAAAAATTTACTGACTTAATACTTAGCCGCTAATTTTACTAAACATTGCACTAAAAAGCACTAACGATGAACTAATGAATGTATCGAAAAAAACGGAAGTGCTTTTAGTATGTCGCTAACTTCACGCACCTGCCAACTTGACGTGTGAATTCTAAAATTTTCTGCATGATTCTTGATTGGTGTAAGGGTTTACATTTCACAACTAGAATAATATGGGTATACTATTATATGGCAAAATTCACTTACGCAGGGTATCCAGAAATTAAGCAGCAAAATTTTAGGAGGCGATTCTACAACTAAGGCCTACCGCCCACTGCAACTGACGAAACAGTTTGATACGATTTATTTATGTCGGAAGATGACTCGCTGGAGAATTTTATACACAGATTCCTGGACAGTGTGCACCCGACAGTCACGCTCGACAGCATGTGACTGTTTGCAACCGTCGCGTCGCGTGGCGTCCGGTGCAAAATGTTGAGACAAGTCGAGGCACCTCGCTTCACGCC
This sequence comes from Stenus bimaculatus, assembly GCA_963971135.1. Classification (NCBI taxonomy): domain Eukaryota; kingdom Metazoa; phylum Arthropoda; class Insecta; order Coleoptera; family Staphylinidae; genus Stenus; species Stenus bimaculatus. The sequence continues at coordinate 16,511,670 of OZ020187.1, forward strand.
AGAAGTTGTCAGTATGGTTCTATTCTTCTAATAAAAACAAATGATAATATAGCACAATAGGATCAATGAGTTCCATACTGCAAAGAATTTTATTTTTGTTCTAGATGTGCTAAATCCGTCCTGCGACAATTGTCGTACGATATTATGTCTCGCGACAAACTTGTCTGCCGACCTTTTGCCTCGAGACATTTTGTCTCTGGCTGTTTCGTCAGTTGCATTGTGCGGCTTGCCTAATTTAAAAAAAAAAGAAAACGGTCGGAGTTAACATTTTCGTTCACTTTTTTATGGTTAACTTAAAATCATTTTTTTCCTCATAATATTGTTGCATTTTTAATTTTTAATAAACACTTATAGCAACTCGGTAAAGGGCACCGTTTTCGAGTAAATTAGATTTAACCTTCCTCGTGCTGTCAAAAATGCTATTTTACATTACAATTATTTAGCTACTTCTTATCTGCAATAGTCGACTTAATTACTTAATACAATGTAGTAGTTATTTTGTAGTTTTGAAAAGCTACTTTAAAATTAAGGGTTTGTCACTCTTTTTTGGTACTTTTAATTTTTATGGGTAATTAAAAATGGAATAATATGAGAAAAAAAGTCATTGTAATTGACCATAAAAAAGTTAACAAAAATTTTAACCTCAACCCTCCTCATAGCTACCCTTTGAAAGCTCGCAAAAAAACTGAAATAAATCATGAAGTCATATCTAAAGTATACTAAGATTCGTACCAAATTTAAAATCTCTACAATAAACCGTCTATAAATAAACTTCTTCTTTGTCAGCACCTTTAATGGACTCTACCTCCCTTAGGAAGCGAAATCGGACATATGTTTACAGGAAGTTTTTTTCTTAAAATGAGTTGTAGAATCGGCTCCTAAAATTTGCCGCTTCATTTCTGGACACAATGTATAATGCAAAAATTAATTTGGTAATCGTTGTTAAACTTTTAATTATTTTCCTGGCCACTCTCTAAAGTATTGTAACAGTTTCATGAGAAAAGAATAAAACCGTTTCACTGTTGTGAGCTCAGTTACACATGCAAAATGCAGAAGATTAAATTATTCCTTGCCTGTGTATGTCAGGAAAATCCAATTTTTATAAATCGTTGTATAAGTGAAGATTTCGCCAAATAATTCATGGAACAAAGAAAAAATCAAATTAACATGGTCCCTTTTGTGTGCCGGGATTGTGGCAAGTTTTAATCACGATCCTATTTAAAACATATTGCCCTTAGGTTAAACTGCAACAATGAACAACCAGGCGTAGGGAATTGAATCCCGAAAAGTACAAAAAGTTTTGTTCAATCGCCTTTTCTGTTTGAAATTATTTCCGAGTTGGCGTCGATGCGCGAAAGGTGCTTTGAAAATTAATTTTGTGAGTGATGTATGGGCGTGTTTCACTAACACTGTATTCTAGAAGGCCCCAAAAGAGGATTCGTCGACATGGAAACCGGAAAACCGCTTTTTCGGCAACCTTTTTCGCTGCGAATCAAGTTTGACTTTAAGCTTTGCAAACTTTATATGATTTGCATATTAATAAGGTGTACACACACGGTTCTTCCCCCAAGCCCTTTTCGTTCATTTTATATGTCTTTAATTAATAACGTTTTAAATCCTGTAATTTAATAAATAATCATGAGCTTACACTAAAGGCATGTTGGGACGTTTCCTGAAATTATCGAAGTGCTAAAAGCTGACATCCGATCGAATTTTTCATGTTCGCAAATGGCAATTAATACGCTTATAAAGGTAAACAAGTGCGTTCACTCGATATTGATTTAATTTGTTGTCTCAACAAGCAATTTATATCTATGAAACAGGACTAACATTTCGTTTTCTGCCCCATTGAAAGTATTTTTTATAAAAACTAAACTAAATTTACAAATCCGCATTGGTTCAAATATATAGGGTGTCCCTGAATAACTGTGCATAATTTTTTGAGACGATAGAAGGAGTGAAACTAAGCATTTATTCGAGGACACTATGTATATAAATAAACATAAAAAACAAGAAACGTGCAATTAGTTAATTAAAATCAATTAATCTACAATAATAATATTGTGTCTTATTAATTTTGAATGCTATTTTTTGTTGTCCTGAAAAGTGACAAGCGCAATTTGTGAAATGTTTGGATAGCGATTATAGCGGTTAAGGACTGGCGCGTCCATTTTAATTAAAGGATAATTACGATATTCAAGTGGCAGTTTTGTTGATTAACTAATCAGGATCGCATTTGTCGGCAAAATCAAAACTTTACTCGGATTATCGCTTCATATTTAAATAGGCTTGTTCATTTGCACGATTTATCTACAATCGAATTAATTTAATTTTTTAAACGAATGACTTCCAATTCACTGATAGAAAACGCAGATAATTAGAAAATTAAAGGTTAAATTATAACATTTGACATCTCATGCAATGTTCATTAATGGTATATGAATCATACAGGGTGTCCCAGCGCTGCGAGGAAGTAACATCACTCGAAAATTGAAAAATATATCTACATGGAGTTTTCGACATAATATACATATGATTGGTACTGTTGATATTGCATGGTAGAAAACCCAAGTTTCCCACATTTAGTTTGCTACACTGAAATGAATACGTTGTGCTTAACTGCACTAAAAAAAACTGTTTTTTATAAAATTTTGAACACACTAAGAAATAACTTGAAAAAATACCCGAAGAAAAACTGCTGAGAGATGCTTTGGTTAAAGTGACAGATCAGATTTAAATTTGAATTAAAATTAACAGGTACACCAACTTAGCAAGTCTAAAATCACTACAGAGTATATTTTGTTGCATAGTTGTGGTATCAATCTTATTTGAATTCACTGTATAATACTTTTAGGCATACACTCCAAAAATATTTTAATAATATACCGGGTATCCATTTGAAAATGGTGGACCAAAGTTACGTATTTTTAAATGGAACACGAAGTATATTGTGAAATTTTTGGATATTCTATCAAAAAATAATTATACTTCTTAAAACCTTTTATCTTCACTCGTTTTGCAGATATTTACCATTTAAGAGAAAAAATACATTTTTTTAAAAAATCGCTGCTGTAAAACAAGTGACAATTTTGGCTTGAAATTTTTACAGAAAAAAATCAACATCGTCTAGTTTACAGCTATCATATCAAATTTAAATTTGTTATAAGCATTTATCAGGGTGTCTCAAAAAACGCTAATTAAACGAAATGTTCAAACGGAACACCCTGTATATTTTAACATTAATCGATGGCATTTTTTACAAGCTTTCTGTTGATATTATAATGTTTGTATGGTTGTATGTTAAGGGTTTAGGAGAAAAGTAGCTTTTGATGACTTTTGTTGAGGATTTTTTTCTCAAACTTGTTTGTTTCTTTCTCTATTTTGCTTTTCTAATAATGCTGTTTTATCGCAACTCACAACAATAGTTAATTTCTGTTTTACAGTAGAAATAAAATCCTACCTCGCAATTATCAATTTTGGTTTTCTTGATTGAAGCAATGAATGTTGATGAAGCATTTTGAAAATTCGGGCAGTGTGTTGTACAATAAAAATCTATTGACTAATCACAGTATTAGCCCCGGTTCTGTTCTGGACGTTTTATTGATAGTTGAAGAGAAGTAACCGCCCAGACTGATGTTTAAAAATCAGTCAATGTGATTTTGTAAGAAATTCGGCTTGAACCATATCATATTGTATCACACTGTATAGTAATGACTTCCAGAAAGTTGTTAAAATTTCTGTGTTGATACAAAACATGATGACTTCGTGTTGATACAAAACATGATTTAATAAACAAAATTTTGTTTATTGACGAAGCCAGCTTCAAAACCAATGAACCTGTCAACCGGCATAATATGCACTATTATGGAACGGAAAACCTACACTGAGTACGCAATATTGATCATCAAAAATAGTCCTTAAATGTTTGGGGAGGAATATTAGGTAACATGATTGGCCCTCACTTTTTTATGGAAATGGGGAGATGTACCTCGAGTTTTTAAGAGATTCGTTATCATTATTGTTGGGAAATATTGACTTAGTGACAAAAGAAGAGTCATATGGTTTCAGCAAGATGGAGCCCCAGTGTACTTTCATCGGATTGTTAGACAATATTTAAATAATTGGCAACCTGGACACTGGATGGCAGAAATGAGCCTGTAGATTGGCCCGCCAGATCTCCTGACTTAACCCCGATAGATTTTTTTCTTTGGAGCCATGTAAAACGTTTAGTGTATCAGACTCAATCCACACATCTGATGACATGAAAGACCGAGGAAGACGAGTATTTCAATCCATCACAGTGGATAGTTTCAATAATACCCGAAGTTCATTTGCACATAGACTTAAAGTTTGTTGTGAGCAAAATGGACAAATTTTTGAACATCTTTTATAATTTTTATGTAAAATATAAATCCAATATTTTTTATTCTTAAATCCTAACTTCAGCTTGGCAGATTATCTTTGGTAATATTTTACTGATTTTTTAAGCTAATATTCGCCAGAAATAGACAGATTTTTTACTGATTGTCTGTTATATTAATAATAATATTAATACCTTCTAAACTATACATATATCAATAGAAAGCTTGTAAAAAATACCATCGATTGATGGAATTGATATACAGGATGTCCCATTTGACGTTGAACTGTATATGGGTATCTTTGTTATTATTGGAAATAGAGAAAGTAGTAGAGATTTTTTCGAATATTAATAATTCATTTACAAAAAAATTGAATATCGCATTGTTCCAACGCTATCTTGAAAAAACAAAAAAATTCGATTTTCAAAATATGGCTATAACTTCGTTATTTTCGGTGGTACCAAAAATTTTTTTTGACTTAATACAGACAATTTTTTGTGTACAATGCAGTAAAACAAATGAATATTTTTTTCACCAACGGATTAACCGGAAATGAACCAAATAAGGAAGGGGATCATGTAAATTTTATTTAGTTTCGTTAATGGTTACTAGGCAAAAAAAATAAAATAACACATGGTTGCTATACTTCTCTCTGTTTCTCACAATTTTCCCATCTTAAGAAAAATAGAAATAATTTTATTTTACTAACAAAAAAATGGCCTTGAATAGATGTAAACTGTCAATACATATGTGTTAAGATTTATTTTACGTTTAATATTTTAAATAGTTACATTTATATTATTGACAATTTACACCTCTTAAAGTCCCATGTTAGTTTGTAAAATCAAATAATTTTATTTTTTTAAGTATGACATATGGTATACCAAATTACTCAGAAAAAAATACAGATTCCGAATATGTGTAAATCCAATATGACTGGCCGAAGAAAAAAATAAGTTTGGTTCATTTCCGGTCAATTCGTTAGCGAAAAAAAATATTCATTTGTTTTACTGCATTGTACACAAAAAAATGTCTGTATTATGCCAAAAAACTTTTTTGGTACTACAGAAAATAAAGAGAAGTTATAATCATATTTTAAAAATCGCATTTTGTTAATTTTTCAAGATAGCGTTGGAACGATGCGATATTCAATTTTTTTGTAAATGAATTAATAATATTCGAAAAAATCTCTACTACTTTATCCATTTTACCGACTTTCTACCTCCAATAATAACAAAGATATAGTCCAACGTCAAATGGGACACCCTGTATATGTACTGGGTTCCCCTTGAAAATTTCGTTTTAATTTTCAATTTACGTTTCATGAGGCACCCTGATAAAAGCTTATCACAAATTTAAATTTGACATGATAGCTGAAAACTAAACAAAATATTGAAAATTGTTTTGTCGAAATTTTAACCCAACATGTCCATTTATTTTAGAGCAGTGATTTTTCAAAAATGAATATTTTTTCGCTTTTACAATTTAATTATCATCAAAGCGAGTGAAGATAAGCTGAAGATAAGCCTAACTTTGTTCCACAATTTTGGAATGGACACCCAGTATAATACTAACGTATTTTTAGAGTACGCGCCTAAAAGTATTGTATATTCTGTCGAAAATCACATGTAGGTATATTTTCATTTTAAAGTAATTTTATTTTACGACGAGCGTATGAGAAAAGCGTATATGTAATTCATATTATTAGTTTAGAAAATCTATGATTTCAAAACTAGTGAGTTTGGGTTTCTGTTTTGTAATTCTGGGTACTTCTTGAAATTTTCGGTAGAGGCGCTGCGAAGGAATTCAGAAAGCCCTCTATTGGATACTTTAAACTTGTAAAAAAAGGACAGGTCAAACAAAAATTTATATTTAACCCTGCTGATATTACTTATTTTATTATTAAAATCATTATATAATTAACTTTTGTGTAAATTTTAAATAAAATAAAAACACCGCCATCTAGGTACATTTAACTAAAAATATTCGACTAACTTTAGAGTCAACTGACACAGGTTATGTTATGACTTTTGAGTTGTTACTACAAAATATTAATCACAGAATCTTCGTGGTCGTCGGAAAAATTGCGTATCCAACTCGCAAGAAAGTGAATTTTATGCTTGTGTGATATCCTCACTCGGCTAGCGCCTCGTTCGGCTATTTTCACACTCGCACAAAATTCGTCACTTTCTAGCTCGTTGCGTAATATAATATTCCTCACAACGCAGGGACACCCTGTATATTATGTTTAATATAATCTCCAAATTAGATCCAATCTCATACATAAAATGAGTATAATTATAGGATAAAAGTCCCTAAAGACTATGAAATAATATGGAAAAATGGAACATTTTTGTTACTATAAATCGAAATTCGTGCCCGTTGGTGTATATGAATAGCAAAAAGTTACAATAACAAATAAAGATTTTGTCAGAAAAAGCCGATCTAGTCTTTTCCTATTCATTTTTGACACTCTTGAATATTTTTGCAATTAAAATATGTTAAAAGAAAATAAAGGAAAATTTCAATTAAAAAACGGCTAGAATGCTTACGCAATTAATTAAAAATGTTAGCCACGCCTAAATCTGTGTGTTGTAATTTCATTTTCGTCATGTAAGCGCCTCTGGAGAATTAATTTTTCCTCGCATCGACGCCGCAGTTTATAAATTTTCGCGTTCGCCTCCAACAATTTCTGACAAGGAGCACATGTGAGGTACTAATTTATTCATAATGGCCCATTTAAAATTCGACACAAATTAATTCCTTGATAATATATGCAAAACGCTTTTTCCCTTAATCATAAGACCGCTCGCTATTCTAACGGTTTAATGGCGCCGACACAAATTTGATTTCAACACTTTCAAACAAGATAAACTACACGTATTTTACGGATTAAGCTTAAATTTATAATATTTAATCTTATTTTATGTTGTATTAATTGGTTTAAGTAATAGAATATTATAGATTAATATAATTCTGTGTTAACTCTAACTTTATTTGAAACTTGGAGTCTACAGTCTAGACTCTACAGAAGTTATTAGAGCCTCTTAACATGTACCTAAACAAATGATTCTAAAGAGCGTGTAAATTGCGGAATATAATGTAGTTTATACAAGTATAATAATATTCTGCTGTATCTCTGCAGCTTTCAAAATATTGTTAGTAAAGTTTGAGAGCTATTAGAAGTACAGCCTCTTAAAAATTAGCTATACATGATCCGAAATACGAAAGAGCGAGGTAAAGTGCGGAATAAAAATGAAATTCAAATTCAGTCTCGTGCCTAAATTGGATTACGCTATTTGTGTAATGTAAGTTTGTCCTGACTGCGACAACAGCCCTTAGCGTCAGACAATGAAACCTGGCAACTCCTACGTGAGTACACAGCGCCCCATTTGAACAGGATCACTGTTACAGCTTCAGCTAATACAAAGTTTAACTAGTAGAATTAAGGACGCAATCCTTAAATAAAAATACTCTTGTAAAAGATTAAATTATAATTTCAACGGAATAAGACAAGTGCCAACTATAATTACTTGGATATGAAATTAAGTTTTATGAAAGCTTTATTTATTCCAAGTTTTATGATAAGAGTTGTGTTTTAATTTTAGTCTACATGTTTACTGTTGTAGCATTCTTAAAGTAGACATTGAGGATCGCCATCAAATAATGATTATTTTATATAAAATACACCAATAACAAAAATAATACATGAATCCAAGAACTTGTAAGCATCAGAAAGATTCCAAGTTATAGCTAAACCAATTTAGTTATTTTATAAACTGGAATTTTTAAATAAAGTTTAGACGAATGGATGAGATTTAACAAAGTACTTGAGTACAGGGAATTTAATAAAGAATGTTACCCAAATAAGGCAACCAAATATACTGTGTAGTAATTTTTAAAGATTTTCGACTTTAGATTTTAGGTTTATTTATACGTGGTGTCCTGTTCGTGGTTCACCAAATGTCAAGGTTAGAAAGTAAAGGAAATTTTATCAAGAAAAAACCAAAAAGTAGGGGTCTATCTTTTATGGTTTGAAAGTTAAAGGGGTTTGAATTTGGCCCGTTGTTGCCAGAAAACAGTAAATGGTCAATAGCTGCTTAAAAACTTGGTAAAAAGATTTAAAAAAAATATAATTTTAAAGCTGAAAGTATCGTCTTTCTGTTGGTAATATTGATAAAACACAAATCGTTTATCAAGTATTAAAAAAAATCGAAATGAAAAAAAAATCCAGAAAAAATTGTTTTTTTAGCAGTTTTTGAAGATTTTCTCCAAGATATGACCTATTAAGGGCGTGTTTTTTTAATTTTCTAAAACTTCGTTAAATTTTCTAGAAATTATGAAAAATTTTGAAACCCTAACTTTTTTTATGCACTCACTAGAGTCTTCTAAACTTACTCCTATGAGAATTTGATTCTAAGCATAGCTAGTGACATTTGAGGTGCGCCTTCATTTTTGTTATTATTTAATAATACAACTGTTTAAAAAGCCATCAAAATTTAACTTTTGCTTATAAAAATTGATTATTAAGAAACTATTGATCATTTACTGATTTCTGGCAAAAACGGGCGATGGCAAATTCAAACCCCAATAACTTTCAAACCATAAAAGATAGACCCTTACTTTTTTGGTTTTTTCTTGATAAAATTTCCTCTATTTTCTAACCTTGGTCAACCACGAACGGGACACCCTGTATAAAAGAAGATTTTTGTATTAACCCTGTTTTATTTCTAAAATCTAAAATCGAAATTGTAGCCAACTTTTTACACAATGCCAGTCAGCAGAAACACCATTTTTTTGAAGTCCCAATATTGAAATAGGAGGAAGAAAAAAAAACATCCCATTTGAGTTCATCTTTAAGAATTTTTGCACTTCTACCTCCCTCAACTTTTATTCTGAAAACTACGGTAAGACTTGTATTTTAGGTACATTTTTATCTATAAAAAATTAACGCGTGAGCTATGGAGACTATTTTGTACCTTCCTCCGTTACATAAATTTAAACAAGACGGCAGAAAATTAATAGAAAAAAAATCCAGAAAATGGACAAATTTAATGACTTCTAGAGTTCTCATCGATAAACCCTTTCAGTTATTAGAATAGAATCATTGAGGATATCAGGTCTTAAATTTTGATATTTTTTTGGTTTTTCGCTTATAACTCGAAAACTATTGGCTCTACAGAAAAAATACTCCTACCTTTTTGAAAGTTATCAAAATCTCTTACATTTTTTATTTCGAAAATCGTTAGTTTTTTTAAAACGCTGTTTCGAATCACATGTTTCTTCAAACGGTACTGTTAAAATGGTGGATTTCAAGATTTTTTTGTTGTAATATGCTTGGTTGATACTTAAAATCAGTACCCTATATTGCATTCATTTGGCATTTTTATATTCATTTGTTGTTGTAAGTTATTATTTATTCTTCATAAACTTCAAAAAGAATTCTACATTTCAGTAACATATTATGGTTCGTACTACTTTTATTTACATATCAGTTATTTTTAAACAAAAACGACCGATAAATCATATTATTTAATGTATAGGATAGGTACTTGAATTTTATTAAATATCTCAGCAGCTTCTTTTATGGATCTGTCCTTTTTGTATTATTTGGCAAATTTGACTTTGTTTCTCTTAAAGGCTACAGAGGTGGTACCACAGCCTGTGAAAGTAGGCAGAAACAGAATGTCCTTCAGTCACATCTGCTGCAGCTCTTGAGAAGAGTATGTTGCTTTGAAGACTTTTCCCCTAATACTACAGGATTGCCATGTCCACATTCTCGCCTATTACAGCCAGGAAGAGGAAACTGACTGTTCAATAACTGTAGATATATCCTCTACTTGGAGGGGTTTATATTACTTTAGTCCAGTTATTTGCTAAACACCTTGTTTAGAAGGTTCTTGACGCTCTTGTTGTTGGCATTCTCCTGTTTGACTGTGATTTCAGTTTCCATGGTGAACTGTGTATGATCAAGCACTTTTTCAGTCGACTTCTACGATTCTGTTCTGCAACTTTTGTACTTTTTGATGTATTGGTGGTCGAAAACGACAATCCAACTTATGAAATAACCTTCTGAATAAGTAATCCCACATCAACAATTATATCAAGGTTACAAACTTGTTGAATTTTTGTTGAGGTTTATTTTATAATGAAGCATTACAACAACTTATGACAACAAATATGTTAACAGCACCATTTTACGAAAAATGTGATCCGAATCAGCGTATTCCCGAAATAGGCGATTTTCAGAAACGGATAACTCACAAAAGGTTAAAGACATAATTCTATTGTAAATACACATTTCCCTCCTAAGGACCCGAAACCTACCCCGATGTCAAAAATTCGCCCCTCTCTTTGGAGCATTCGTTAGCATGGAATAAATGTGCATAAGAAAATAAGAGACCTTATAACGGGAAGCAGATCTTCATATTATTAGAACAGAGCGGTGATGTCAAAACTGGTTTGAGTATTTCTGAATGCCATGGGATCTCGCACAGGCAACGAAACGGCGGAAGAACCAACTTTGGGATCTAAAAAAATCACTGACCCAGAACCATCAGTAGGCATACCCAAAAGTACAATATGGTTGTACCTGAACAACTGGATTCGCACTGATATGTTAAATATTGGAAACAAAATTCCAGGACAATATCATGGGAAGGAACTACGCAAAAGACCTTCCTATAACAAATCAGTTGAACTGTTGTCTCTGAATAGAAAACAACTCTGAATTACCACAGGACTACTCACTCTATACGTATGTTTAAAGCTGCGCCAGTGCAAAATTCGAAAATTTCATGAAGATCTTGCCTGAAGACTATGTAAGAAGAAACCAGAAACTTCAAAGCACAGAACCATAAAATGTTTCAACCCACTCTGTGAAGGACCTATATTTCATAATACAGTACAAATATTTTAGACTAAGTGTAACATGGACAAGGATGTGGGCACAATGGACAATAAGTCTTTAAGACTGCGGTGCTTCCAGAGCTTTGCAGCAGGCAGACCCACAAAGGGAACAAATCTATTGGCATTTATATTGTCAGGGATCCCTGGTAGAATATCGGAAAATATTTAAAAAAATAATCTTTTATTGTATGGGAAAATATAACTCGAAGTTAACAGTTTAATCTTAAAAATTCTGTATAATGTATTAATCATATGTTACCAAATTACCCATTTTTTTCATTGGTTAATAACTTAAAACTTTTTTTAATATTTCTTTGTTGTTGTTGTTCTACCAAAAATTCCTGACAATGTAGCGAGAGCTTTTGCACTAGTTACGGGACACCCTGTATAAATAATAAATAGCGGATACTTTCTCGTCTTCTCAAGAAAATTATTACTTTTATAATATACTTTTCATAAATTTTGCGATTGAAGAAAACAACAATTATAGCTCATATCTGTCTGCGGGAAAGTACTTGTATTCCTCCAAATAGAAATACGCTATTCCGTTCTACATTTTTAAAACAAAAAAATTAACAATTTTGGCCAGTTGCCCTAAAGAACTACAAATTTTTAAATTTCTTATTACTCATACATTTTTTATTTTAAACGAAGATGGTTTGGTCTTATTACTGTAATAATTGGCATCAACAATTTTGCATTACCATTTTTTAAATTTTTAATTTTTTTCTAAAAAGATAAATGTACTTAAAATACGAAGTATGGACCTCATACCACCATTTTCAGAACAAAATAGTGATTTGATGTCATTTATAAAAAATATGGAGTCCGATGTAAAAAAACATTTAAAGATTAGTGATAAAATCCAATAGATTTTTGAGGATGAATTGAAAAGATCCCATTTAAAATACTTTTGGTTTTAGTTTTTTATCTCTTCAAATAACCAGATAATTGCTGGGAAATAAAGTTTTAGACCTCCCAGTATACCTACATTTTTATACCTACGCAAACGTTTCTATTACTTCTCTTCCACTTCGGCACAGTAGAACGATGTCCTTTTGAAAACCTTTGGAGTATAAAGTAAACTTTTATAGGAACAGAAACGAATACATTTATTATTATAATAAACTTTTAGTTGGTTTGATTCTTTTAATACCAAACCTGTCTAATAATTGTACACGCTCCTAAAATTGATCAAAAAAATATTTTCTCTCTATGTGGATTCTGAAGCTGATAAACATAGTCATATTTCTATTTGTGACAAATAGTTTAAGTTACATGAAATTTTCTAGAGATAAATCTCTTAAAAACTTGTAAATGCTTCATTTTTGAGACATTTAATTTGTCAGTTTCATAAACAGACTTATATTTTTAATAGTAATGAATGAAATTATTTAATTTCATATTTTGTAATAAAAAATATCATTACAAAGTCGTAACGTAGTAATTCAATCATCTCATCGTTAAGGTGACTTTAATTGAATTTTTTATCGGTTATTTTACAGCAAAAGAAAATTATTATAAAAAATTGTCTGATATTGTAATATACGTACCTTTCAATAAAAACATTCATATTATGTTATATTTCAATATAAAAGCATTCCAAGAATTGGTCATAAATATCCATAATGTTATATAAACCATTTTATATTTCATTAAAAAAAGTACTTACTTACTTAAATTTCTCATAAATTTCAAAGATGTTTTTGTTGATAAAGCAAGATAAAAATGTGTAAAATTGTTTTAGGACTGGAAAGTTGCATTACCCTTCGGATGTTTGCGGTCCGCTTTTCGAAGAAGAGTTGGAATTTTGGGGTCTTGATGCGAATCAAGTGGAACCTTGCTGCTGGATGACGTATACTCAGGTAAATTCAATTTAGATCAAAAAGAAAAGAAAAACGTCTTAACCTTAATTTACGACCAGGAAGAATGAAAGAGTGGTTTTAAGCGAAAACTTTTTTACCCTCAAAGAAACCCCTTATCTACGTCCAAATAAAATTAATTAAATTGTATCGTGGAGTATCTAATTTTAGTAATTGAAAGTTATTAATAAACAATGTTTATAATCCAAGCTAATGATGAAGAATTAATTTAGCCGTTCCTGAATAAGCGTGAGATTATGTTGCAAAGTGAGTCCCAGGCTTCCCTATTCCTATTCATTTCAGGACAATGCGCACCAAACTTTGATCTTGCGAAGGCAATGTCAATACTTGATATTATCCTGCTCCGGTGGCGTTGCATTATTATTACATGCCTGGATTATCTCGTCTGCACCGATACTAAATTATGTAAATTCCCTGAAGTATGAGTTTCAATTTTACACACCTTTTGCAAGACGTGCTTGCTCCCTTAATCCCTAAGCTGAGTGAATAGCCCAAAAATAATTAAATTTTTATAAAAATTCAGATTTGAATTTATATGATTGAATCGAATTTGATTTGTTTCCTCCAAGTTCGAAAAATATTAATGCATTTTTTATGGATTTTTATTACATGTTTTATTTTATGAATTTCATTTCATTGCATTGTTACTTTTTTATTACAAATAAATAAAGTACTTACTTTCTCGTTAAATTTATAAAATTAAAGACGCGTTAGTAACTACGGAATAAAAATTAAGTCCCAAAGCAAGACTAGTTTAAACAAAACGTAATTTAATCAGAGTAATTCTAGTTCTTGTTCGTTTAATCTAGTTTAACGACAACATTATTTAGGGGTTTGATTTTTAGTCTTATTTTCTGGTGACGTAACTACATTCCCTATAGCTTCAACATGATTTATTTTCAGTTGGTGTCTCTAATCTATTAATCCTATAAAAACAAGAATTGCTTTGTTTTAATTTAAGACCACTTGATTCCAGAAACTCATCCATTAAAAATCTATATTTGTAATGTTTTCCCAAGCGGCTAAATAATCTTTTAACACTAGTTGTGACTTTAATAAAATTCAAAACGATAAATTTTACTACTTTATAAAACCTTTTAAATCTTGATTACTTTGCCCAGTGAAACAAAATCGAGATAACTTGCATTAGGCGCTGTAGAATTGTTTTCATCTCAACTAAGTGTAACACTAGTTTCGCTTTGCTCTTCGATTTTTTAAATTTAATGTTAAAGCTTTTTACAGTTTCAGCATTTGGGTCGTTTTAAATATAATATACAGTTTAATTTTGTTATTCTTTTTAAAAATGGGTTACAGATATTGATTTCTTATATTCAGACATAGTTAATTAAACTAGGCGTTATGTACTTAGAAAAGAACATATTTGGATTTTGAATAAAAAATAAGACATTCAAAATTCGGTTAGGTTAGGTTAGGATAAGCACGGTTTGGGTATGTCCTTGCCTATTTATCAATGCACACTCCTTGAAGCAATCCTCACTCGTCGCTCTTCAAACATGCATGGCCCTCTCGGGTAAGATATCCGATAGGGTCAGGATCTTCTTTTCTATTTCAAGTGCCAACTAATTCGCTAATTTTAGTAAGTGGGGTTAACATTAGAGCGAACGTCAATCTGATCTGTGATCACATTGCAGCAAACGAGCAAATTCCAACAGAATTGATTCTTAAGCACGGATAAAGGAGTGTTGAGTGATTGGTGAAGAATATGCTGTCTTTTCATTCTATTGGTGAGGATCATCTTAATGAGTTGTGAGTAGTGAGCCGTAAGTTTGGAGCATTGCTCGATTGGAATGGCCATAACTTTATAGTACAGTAAAATTAGCACAAAAACAGCCTGAATAAGGAAGAAATTGCGGAGCTAGTGAATCTCGGTTTCTATCAATCCTACGATAAAACTATTTATTATCAATCTTGTAGAGCATAAAATTTTCTACAACTTTTGTTTGAAACTTTTTTTTGTGGGCTAAACTTATTTTTAGTTAAAGTGGCGCGAATCACATACTATACATACTACAGATGAAAGAAAATGGGGTGACTGATCTACTAAGATAAAAAGTAGTTCATAACATACTAAAATTTGAGGCGATTCGGGGTGAATTTTGGACACTAAGAGGATGAATTCGATTTTTAATTCGGGGCGGAATAACTTTTTTCGGGGCCGTTTGATCTAAAAGGGACATTTAAACTTTATTCTTAAAAATTTCTCCTCCGTACACATACAAAATTTCAATTCTTTACGAAAAAAAAATACCTTCCCCGTTTCGAAACTCTATTTTCATCTGTAGTATGAAATGGACATTCGCGCCACTTTAACTAAAAATAAGTTCAGCCTACAAAAAAAAGTTTCGAACAAAAGTTGTAGGAAATTTTATGCTCTACAGGATTAATAATAAATCATTTTATCGTAGGATTGATAGAAACCGAGATATTTGGAAAAAACCATTTTGATCCCCCTTTCCACCCCTATTACTCCAGAAGCAGGTACCCCACAACTCGGGACTGTAGATCTTAAATGTACATGATTTAAGCTACAAATAAGCCGAGTTTCATTAACTCCGCCATTTTTTTCTTATTGAAACCTAATTGTACTGTACCTAATAATATTAGGCTAACCATATCGAATCGAACTCGTCGTTTATACCGTAATTTATAGCTAGCGTTGAAAAAAATATTATTTCAATTAGTTTTTTATCTGTATTATAAACTTCGCTAAGCGAACGTTTACCTTCGTGCATGTGTGATTTCAAGCTTCCCAAATAAAAGATCTACCAATGGACAGATCCGATGATCGGGGAGGCCATGGTACATGGTCATAATCAAAGACGTGTATGTTTTCTATTGTTATACATAGACCGGACACGCTTGACATAACCTTAAAATACGTCATTTTATTTGAAAATTTTATCTGCTAATGAGCTAACTTTGGACATATAACTTTTACCATTCAATTAAGTAATAACCGATAGTATCATAATCCATCGCATTAGTTGTATGTTATATCTGGTAATTTGTAAAATAAAGAAAAACACAGGTCGACTTTAAAATGGCCGCCAGTGATACACAAAAAAATGGCAGGTTGTCCGGTCTATGTATAACATAGATAACATAATACGTATAGAATGCTAACTCAATAGTACCTTTTAATAACGTAAAAGCGCCCTCTGGTTTTTTGGGGCCAAGTATTTTTAGACGCGCGGGAATTTTGAATCTGCCTTTTTATGTTTGTATTTTGTAGTTTTATTATTTTATAAACATGTATCTTTAAGTTGAAAGGTTTATTTTTTAATTTTCATACCAATTTATTACTTAAACTCTAATTAAAGATACATATTTACAAAACTACCCTATTTGTAGAATATAACATATAAACAAATTTTTATATTTAAACATTTTATTTAAAAATTAAAAATCGTATAGTTACATACAAACTGAAAATCAGTAAAACAGATTTAAAGTAGATTTTAGATGTTATAAAAGTAGAAGTATGATCTAGCCAAAAACATATTACAAAATACAAATTTTAAAATTTTACGTCTTTTGAAAATCCAAATCCATTCTCCTAGGATTTATCCAGAAAACCTTACAATGTCTCACTTAGATGAAGCAAGGACAATTTTATGAACCCAGTTTAAAAGTATTCTTGAAAATATAATATTTTAAAAATGTGAGATGTAAGCATAGGATCTAAGTAGAAAAAGTAAACATACCTATAGAATCTCGAATCAATAAATATTTGCTGAAAATCCAACAGTAACACTAACAAGACCTTTTTAAACTGCGAAAAGTATAATTTCTCTAAAAAAACATGAAACTGGTGCATTTTGAATGCTAACTATCACTTAATTATCAATTCTGACAATAAAAAAATGGTTCGCCAAGTTGATTTTGTCTTTAATTTCATGAGGCGCCATCTATACTTTTGGGGCCAAGTTTTTTTGTGTTATCAAAATTTAGCATTGAGTTTGCATTCTATGTAAATTATATTATCTATGATGTATAACAATAGAAAACATAGAAGTCTTTGGTCATAATCTGTTTGTTTAGATCTAACCTCAGTCGGTATGAACAGTGATCTTTATGAAACTACACATTCTTCCTAATGCATATTAAGCAACGTCTCCGAACGAAAGTGTCGCAGGTTCTAGCTCTCTCTACGGAATGAATACTTAACTACTCCATGTACAATAAAGAAAAATTCCAACAGAGTATTAATATTTTTGTGATGTGATGTCGAAATACTTGTGTCAATTGATGTACTTAATAAATACGTCCTTACTGGTCAAAATATTACCCTAGAGTATTTGATTCTCTACTTTAATATAAACCAAAATATGTTATATTCAGGTCGAATATCTTACAGTTAGAGAGGATAAACCATTATTTTCCTTCGTAGGTAAAAACCTTTTTAGGGGAAGTTTCATTGAAGTGGCCTGATAACTTTTGCCGTAAAATTTTCTCTTCTACACTTCTAGAAAACGTCTATCACTAACCATTTTAGTAATACAGAAGATAATATTTTGATGATAATATACTTGAAGTCAAGTAAGAATAAATTTATGGTTCAATTCTAGGCAAAACTGTAACCCATATAACAAACCTATTATTAGTTTTGATTTATAGGATCGGAAGATTAAATAAATATTTAGTTGAATTTTGGATTTTCGATCCTTTTTTTTTATCTTCAAAAAGCTACTTGCCACATTGTTTTTAGATTGGATATCATTATAATTGATAGCTTTTTGTTCATTCTCACCTCTCATTGCCCACTTCTCATTGTTCACCTCTCCAGCTGACTTTTAATTCCATTTTTTATAAAATATGGTTAAACCAGAATCGCTCAAGAAAAAAACAGAGAATTTAAGGTTAGAAGGACAATTTTTTCAGAACCTTCTTTATTTTACGAAAATACGTGAAGATTATTATTTGCTTTAAGTGGGTTGTCTGTTAATTTCAGCAGTTGATTTGAAAAATCCATTGATACTTACGTTTCTGGTCATAACTTTTTCTACCAAGGCTATTTTAAGTTTCTCTTTTGTTTAGTATACTGAAAGGTTTTGTAGCTAAGGTATTACTAGATACAGGAATAGCATTATAGGACTTCTCGACATGAGGTCATTCTCCAATCTAGCAGTTAGTGGCAATAACATATTTCTTAGATATGGCAGATTAAAGATTTTTTTTTGGATTACATGTTCTAAAAAAGTATACCATTAAATGGAGGATATCTAAAGACCTTTTATTTCATTGGAAGGTTTTAAGTGATGGGTGTTAAAGATGTTCATATCTCCAAATAGACAAAAATGGAGATTGGCTCTCACGTTCAGAGTTATTCTAACATTATACAAATTTAGTAAATTATTTGATAATGTATAAAAATATTTTAGTTGATTCCTTTTCATTATCAATAGTAATACCATGATTAGGTTGAAATCCGCAATAATTCTGTCAATTTATTGACAAATGAAATTGTGTTGCTTAGAAACAACACAATAGAATTGGCAATAAAGCGTCAGAATTATTATAGTGATTTCAACCTACGAATTGTATTTGGATAGATTATTTCAAGCCTTATTTCTGCATAATACAAAAAATTTTTGTAAATTTTAAAGCTCAAATGTCAAATTTGAAATATAAACACATGTCATGTAAACGTCAAAACGTTTGACTTGATAATTTAGGTAGGACCCTAATTATCACGATAACCCAATGACAAATGGACCAATCAGAATGCTTGTCAGGATGAAGGCATGAAATAATTAATAGTAATACCATGAGTAGGTTGAAATCCGCAATAATTCTGTCAATTTATTGACAAATGAAATTGTGTTGGTTAGAAACACCACGAGTCCGTAGGACGAGTGGTGTTTCTAAAAAGCAACACAATTGAATTGGCAATAAAGCGACAGAATTATTATAGTGATTTCAAGTTGAAATTTTCAACCTACGAATTGTATTTGGATAGATTATTTCAAGCCTTATTTCTGCAAAATACAAAAAAAAATTGTCAATTTTAACGTCAGTCTTTACTTCAAATTTAAACACATGTCATGTCAACGTCAAAACGTTTGACTTGATAATTTAGGTAGGACCCTAATTATCACGATAACCCAATGGCAAATGGACCAATCAGAACGCTTGTCAGGAGGAAGGCATGAAATAATCAAAAAAATATATTTTGGGATCTTTAGCAAATATTTCTGATATTCTTTTTCCAAATTCCATTTTAGACGAGCACATTTTTGTTCTAAAATCTTATACGATATTTGACATAAAATATTTGCGATCGTGCAAATTAGCAATTTTCAACCCACTCATATTATATGCCACAAATTATAATTGTCGACCTACCCTCATATGTTGATGAATGAGGGTTTTTTTAATTAAAGTTAATACAAAAAACTAACAAAACGTGCCTAACCATATCCTGGCCATAAATTAATAGTATTTAATTATTTGTTTTTACACTTTTCCTGTATTTTTTATTTCAAAAAATATGATATCAATCGATAGTACGAGTCATAAGTAATAAGAAAAAAATAGAGGTTGCCTATCTAGTAGTCAGGTACAAACAAGTGAGAATATGCATTACTAATTTACCACAATCTGGTATTCAATTTAATTGAATTAAATAACAGATATGTGTACTGTGTACCAATGTTGAGCCGATGGACTTTTTTACTTTTGCGACAAAAAGAAATTAAATCTTAGTAAGCTCTGAAGAAAGATTAAAATAAAATATCCGAAACCGGTCAGCTAACAAAAAGTGTTTTCTTTGTTATAACATATCCTGCTTTACCCGATAGAAATATCAGTGACTATTCAACTCACAAGTGATTATTTTTTGTGACAAGTCAAACGTCAAAAATATCAGCGATTATTTCATGACGTTTATGTAAAACTTCAATAAGTTTGAAGTTGGCTGTCAAATTTTGCATAAGAAAGTGAAAAATGTTCATTAAATTGTCCCTTAAATATGCACTCTTGTTCAAATTATAAGTCGAATATTTTTCATACATTACCACTCATGTTATTTGGGGTTAAAAGAAAAATATTCGACTTAAATTTGACCACTCGTGATATTACATATGAAAATTTTTGAAAATAATTAGAGTAAAATAGGATAAAAAACTACACATAACTAATACTCCATATTTTATCTGGTAAGGCTATACCTTTTTTGTAAATTAGAAAAATCGGTTCTGTTTGTGAATGATGTTTATTTGGAGTAGACGCTGCCAGATTTGATGTACATTTGGGCGCGTTTT
Organism: Stenus bimaculatus; assembly: GCA_963971135.1. Lineage (NCBI taxonomy): Eukaryota > Metazoa > Arthropoda > Insecta > Coleoptera > Staphylinidae > Stenus > Stenus bimaculatus. The sequence continues at coordinate 16,532,106 of OZ020187.1, forward strand.
AGAGCATTTTCCATGACTTTTCTCAATACTTCAGGCGATAGATTTCCTATTTCTTCTTCAATGTTTTCTTTTAGAACCAATGCAAATCACCCAAAGGTGAAATCAAGCGACACAATATTCCGCGTTCTTGAGGAATATAACTTGTTGGCGTATATTTCACAGTTGTTCTGTTTACAAATACCAAAGTCACGATAATAGATGACTGCACTTGCAACAATAAGTGTAACCTGTATAATGTCACATTTACGTGTGACAAGTTGATAGTTGATTGACCTAACGATGTTGTTTTCGGATTGAGGCCCATAAATAAATCATCATGCTAATGATTTAATAGTTTAGCGCTCATAATGATTTCTTATCTGCTTGCATACTATAATGTCAATTTGAATGAGATAATGATGTTTTGCATCGGTTTAAGGGCCATAAGGAAATCGTCATGGTAACGATTTCTTTATAGGAGCAAAATCATAGTAAAAGCCCATAATGATTACTTTATGGGCTCCAAATTGATGACCACTAAGCTGTCAATAAATTTTAATTCATTTCAACTGTTTTATGATTTATGCAAGCAGATAAAGTATTGTATGTAATTCGAATCGCAACCAATCATTTCACGTTGTGTTAGCAGCTCGGCATTCGCCTCGCTAGCAACCATAATGATTGTTGTTACCATCCTTATGATATAAATAACTATTATGGGCCTCAAATAGATGTCAGTAAGCTGTCAATAAATTTTAGTTGATTTCAATTTCTTCATGACTTATGCAAGCAGATACAATGTTGTATGTAATTCGGATCGTAACCAATCATTATGCAATAGTTGATACGTTAATTTAGTTGCTAAATGTAATTGTGTCTCTTCTCTGTGCATGTTAGTTCACTTTATAAATGAAATTGTAGAAAAGGAAAATCCTGTAAAGCATTCCTTAATCATAACCATTTCTTTTACTGAACTTAAACGATAAATAAAAACAAATTCGAAAAGATAAATAGTCTAAATAGCATTCTATGTAGAACCAAACGTGCTTTTTTAAAGTAATTGCACTATTGTGCTTGAATTTCAAGTCTGTACAATAGTGCCAAATTTTATTGAAATTGACATGCAATGTAAATAAATAAGTTAGCAACCTCAGCACGTTCATCACGTAGGGACTCCAAATAGTACATTTCCTAACAAAATAATATTATAAATCCTTTTTTATATTTTAAAGTATGTACATAAATTTATTTATTACCTTATTTATATACTCAAATAAATTTATGTAAATATTTTCTTAAAAATTAATTTATTGTGTTCAAAAGTTTTTATCAAAGCTCTTTGAATGGACGATAGCTAGAAATATCCTTTATCCTTTTAGCAAAAAGTTTATTCAAAGTTTCACGGAAAATAAAATTTGGGGTAAAGTTGAGTAGTATGTATTTGTAAATCCTCTTAATGGTGGAAATACTTATCGACAATTTGGGAAATTAAATAAATCCGTAGCTTCGAGCGCCGGAATCATCCCAATACATAACACACACTCGTACTTATCGCCTTAATAGCCTAATCGGATAAATCTCGAAGGAAATCCGTTAGTTTTTACTTCGAAAGACGTCGAAAACAACTCAACGAAAATCGCAACTGGAGCCGCTTGAATTTTATACATCACAAGACAAATTGAAATTGATTTAAGCGGGTTAGAAGTCAAGTTGAATACGCTTAATTATTAATACGGACCGCAACTTTATAATAACAGAAATTGTTAGGTGGACGAGGGCGGACCAAAATGACCCAATTAAAAATGTCACGCCAGGGCATCATTAATTTACCCTTAATAATTTACGCACGCAAAAATTTATACACCTTTAAATGAATATTTTCTGTAACCCAAGTTCTTTTTTAAGTTGATCTTTTATTGAGTCGAACATATGGCTGTAATATTTTAATATCGACTTCGCTTCCATCCATATGGCGCGGACAAATAAGCTTACAAATCCAAATCCTTCTTACTTTCCTTCCTTGCACAATACATTTTTATGTTCGCCCTTTTCTACATCATTTTAATGGGCACCAGAGCCGCTTTTAAAGTTTTATTCTAAATATACTTCCCTGCTGGAAAAGCGAAATAATTCGTAGCACGTTATTCACTTTTTGTTTTCCCAGCGACGACGAAGAATGAAGGGGGAGATATATTTCAAATTTTAATGGATTTATGATGGATAAATGGGTTTTGTTAATTTAAGGTTTTGTTTCTAGCATCGAGATACTCAAGAAACTCTAGCTGTTCTCGATCGCTTAGATCTAGACACAGAAAAACCCAGTGATGAAGAGATCGCGCGCAAATTCGGTTTCGAGGAGGATTACTTCAAGGGCACTTTATCTTGGTGGCAGCACACGAAACCAAAAATATGGTCTCTCTTCGACGAACCCTATTCTTCTACTGCCGCTAAAGTAAGTATGCTGAGTCGGACAAAAAATTACAGAGATATTTTATAAAATAAATCACCTCCTTTTACAACATTAAAGAACTGCTTTAAAAAGTAGAAAAATTATTATCTTACAAAAGGAAATAAACATAAATAATCTTAAAAAGCACTACAAAAACAGTTATAAAAATATAACACTTATTTTTAAGCAGGGTAATATTTTATTTTAAAGACTTAAAGATGTTCACGAATATCGGTATAAAAGGTTGATAACGACTGCTAATGAGTATATAGTGGTGCTTAAAAACACCTTAACTTTAAAGCTTTAAAATAGCTCTACATAAAATCTAAAAAGTATGACTTTTATTAAAAAGTATATTCGTAAATAGTCTAACAATCAATTATAATCAATGAAGGTAAAATTAAATACACCAGGGTCTTGATTTGACTCATTTCGATTTACGTCGAGTGATAAATGTAGGACCAAAATTTGATGCACAATAAAAAAATATGTGAATTTAAGTACATATCATGTAAATTTACATGAAATGTTATAAAAATATATGATTCAATTTGCGTTCTATGATATGCGTCGCACTTTTTTGGAACCTATCCCCGAAGTAAGTCAAGATCCTGGAGTAAACGAAAAATATTCCAAGATAAGATGTTTCAAATAGAATATTTAGTGCTGATAAGTGAGCACAAACCTAGCACCTAGCATTTTAAAAATGAAAATTCCACCACGCTGTTTGTTAATCCATAATGTGAATAAGGTCTTTAGGCGTTTTGTTGTTAGGCTTTACAGCACGTTTAATGCCTTACAAGTTACAAGTAAAATTAAATACCACAGTAATTTCTTTTTATCCCTCAAATTAAATGATAATCACTCTACACAGTTTTCATAATCAATTTGTTTCTTCTGATGTGGCTTGTAAAAACTTGGAAACATGAACCTTTGGAAAATTCTTTAAAAAAATGATATCGTCGGGAAATTAACCAATAAGTTAGGTAATAGGGGTAATTAAAAAGTGAGACGTTTCAATACTTTTTAATCGCCCTTTAGCTAACCAGTTCGCTACAATTTTCATTGACTGCTAAAACTAACAAAAAACTAATTTTGACTTTAATTTTAACTTAAGATTTTTAAAGATTTGGCTCTGAAATTTATCATTTTTATTTTTCTGTTAAAAATATTACATAAAAAGTCACCTGCGCAATATTGATAAATTAAAAAAATCGTTTTGCAATAAAGTCCATCTTGGAACAATTTTAAAAATAGTTGTGTAATGAAACGTTATTTATGAATAGTGGTGATTACTCTATGATTTACATTCATTTTGATTGCTGTTATGATGAGTTATGACAACTATGAAAAATTCGTTGCAACACAAATTTTCGCGGGAATATTCATCGTCAAAAATTTCATCGTGAACATTTACTTTATCCTAGAGTTTAGTAATCGGATGAATACGTACTTATATAGAGTCTCTCAGAGCTGAAGGAAGTAACAGTGGTCTAAAATGAAAAAAAAAAGATTTCGACATACGGTTTCGATAGAATATAGAATACTTTTAGTATAATAATACACCGGCAGTCCATTCCAAGATAATGGACGTCTTTTTAAATTTTTAAATTTTGTATTCCTTATAAATATAATCATAGTTTTATAACCTTTAATTGGTAATCTTCACTCATTTTGCTGATATTTACGATTTTGGTGAAAATGTCTTTTCTAAAACAAATTATAAATTTGGGTAGAAATTTTGGCCAAAAGTATCATGTTTGCAGAGGTGGGTAGTATTTGAAATAAAAGTAATTGAAATAGTATTTGAAATACTTTTAGTATTTTGTATTTGAACAAATATCCTTAAAAGTATTTTGTATTTTATATTTTCAAGTACCAAATTGTATTTCAATTACTTTTTAGGTTTTTAAAATCAATCTTTTGTATTACACTTTTTGATCCAACCTTTTATAGATATTGAATCTTTAGTGTATTCATATTATGACAAATTGCTAGAATTTTCGTACTTATTGCATTTTAAATTTATTAATTATTGTCAACTATTTATTGTTTTGATCGACGTTATTTTAACACCGAAAATGTTACTTTACATCGGTGTTAACTTACAGTAAATGAATAAATAAGTGTTCAAAATAGCATTTTTTTATATAATATGACGACATTCGAAATTAACAGCTCTGTTACCAACATTTTGTTCAGAATGGCACCAATTAAATGTTATTTTACATTAAATTTAACCTTCATTTTTATTTCAAATAAAAAAGTATTTCAATTACAAAGTATTTAAAATACTTTATAACTAAGTATTTTGGTCAAAGTATTTCAAATAAATCTATAAATTAAAGTATTTTGTATTTCAAATACTCAAAAAAGTATTTTGCCCACATCTGCATGTTTGTGGTAAGCTTTTATCAAGGGCGTCATGAAATGCAAATTGACCAATTAAACGAAATTTTCAAATTGAACACCCTGTATATTTCAACATCAATCGATTGCGTTTTTACGCATGTTTGTATTGTCGTATTTTAATGATTTACGAGATTAGTATCCCAACGCTTTTGATGACTTTTGTGAAGGATTTTTTTGCAAATTTGTTGCGTCTTTCTCTATTTTCCTATTTTTGTAATGCTGTTTTATCACAATACTGGTTTATGTTATTTTACAACACAAATAAATTTCACAATTATCAAGTGGTGCTCGGAATACCTTCCTGGTGGATGAAGATATAATTCTCTACCGATTCTACCAGTTAAGGCAAAGTTGAACTACTTTTGAACATGGGTCCTCGGTGGTGTAGTGGTTATCACACCACACAAGCGATTTAGTGGTTCAGGTTACCAAGGCCGCAGAATGTTACCAAGAAAACTCTTATTTTGTTGAATTTCGTTTTACGCTCTTTTCTGTACTTTTGATAATAGCTAAACTGAAATAATGAACTTTTCCAAAAAAATAAATAATAAATATGGTGTATGCGCTTGGTGAAATTGAAAGAATTCCTCTTTTGGCCTAGAAAATTTGTAAAGCAGGTTATACGAACCCCAGACAACCAAGAATTCAAGGAATGAGGAAGTTGATGGAGCCTTTTGAAAATTCGGGCAGTGTGTTTTACAATAAGAAACTATTGACTAATCAAAGTATTAGCCCCAATTCTGTTCTGGATGGAAAATCCGTCGATAAGTACAAGACAATTATCGGCCCAGACTGATATCTCAAAATCTTCAATCAACCGCATTTTGAAAAAACATCGGTTTCATATACAGGGTGTCCCATTTGACGTTGAACTATATGGGTATCTTTGTTATTATTGGAGATAGAAAGTCGGTTAAATGGACAATGTAGTAGAGATTTTTTGGAATATTAATAATTCCAACGCTGTCTTGAAAAAACAAGAAAATGGCATTTTCAAAATATGGCTATAACTTCGTTATTTTCGGTGGTCCAAAAAATTTTTTTGACTTAATACAGACAATTTTTTGTTTACAATGCAGTAAAACAAATGAATATTTTTTTTCGTTAACGGATTGACCGGAAATGAACCAAACTTATTTTTTTCTTATGACAGCCATATTGTATTTACACATATTCGGAATTAGTCCAATGTTAGTTTGTAAAATCAAATAATTTTATTTTTTTTAAATATGACAAATGGTATACCAAATTACTCAGAAAAAAATACTGATTCCGAATATGTGTAAATCCAATATGGCTGCCATAAAAAAGAATAAGTTTGGTTCGTGTCCGGTCAATCCGTTAGTGAAAAAAAATATTCATTTGTTTTACTGCATTGTACACAAAAAAATGTCTGTAGTATATCAAAAAACTTTTTTGGTACCACAGAAAATAAAGAAGTTATAGCCATATTTTAAAAATCGCATTTTCTTGCTTTTTCAAGATAGCGTTGGGACGATGCGATATTCAATTTTTTTGAAAATGAATTATTAATATTCGAAAAAATCTCTACTACTTTGTCCATTTAACCGACTTTCTATCTCTAATAATAACAAAGATACTCATACAGTCCAACGTCAAATTGGATACCATGTAGAATGCATGGACAGTATTTTGATGGAATCCTATTTGGGAAGATTTACCCAGAGTTTTTAAGAGATTCACTACCATTGTTGTTGGAAAATGTTGACTTAGTGACAAAAGAGACATGGCTTCAGCAAAATGAAGCCCCTCTGTGCACTTTCATCGGATTGTTAGATAATATTATTTAAATAATTGGCTACCTGGACACTTCATGAGTAGAAATTGGCCCACCGGATCTCCCGACTTAAGCTGGCCGTTAAGCCCGATAGATTCTTTTCCTTGGGGTCATGTAAAATGTTTAGTGTATCAGACTCAACACACAACATCTGATGGCATGGAAGACTAAATTAGACGAGTATTTCAATCCATCACACTGCATATTATCAATCAGACGTGCATTCACAGATAGAGTTAATATTTGTCGTGAGCAAAATCGACAATTTTTTTAACATCTACTATAATTTTTATGTTAAGTAAATCCAATATTTTTGATCATTGAATCCAAACTTAACTTTAACAGCTAATACTTTGTAATATTTCAATCATACGGTTAATTTTCGCTTTTTCTTTTATAGATTAAGATTCTTTGTGATAACAAACAAAATATGGTCCAGAAACAGATACATTTTTCAGTGTTTCTCAATTTAGATATTAATATCTAATAAACCATTAACATGCGACTATACAAACTTATCAATAGAAAGCTTGTAAAAAGTGCCATCGATTGATGTTAAAAATGCAGCGTGTTCCATTAGAAAATTTTATTAATTGGTCAATATGCGTTTCATGAGGCACCCTGATAAAAGTTTATTACAAATTTAAATTTGACATGATAGCTTTAAACTAGACTACATTGAATTTTTCTTGTCAAAATTTCAACCTAAAATTATCATTTGTTGTAGAAAAGTGACTTCAAAAATGGATCATTTCTTCGCTTAAATGGCAAATAACTGAACAACGAATTAAGGTGGATCAATAAGAAGTTATTCAAAGTTTTTTTTTAATCCAAAAATTTCATAATATACTGCGTGTTCCATTAAAAAACGATCATTTGGTCCGCCATCCTGAAATTTCAACCAGTATATTATGAAAATATTTTTAGAGTGTGCAAATTATTGTTTATTCGGTCAAAAACTGTATCTTTTTTTATTTTGGAGTAATGTTACTTCCTCGCGGCGCTGGGACATCCTGTATAATTTATTTTCTTAAAATTGATCCTAACAGTTGCTTGTAAACTTAACCGCCAAATTTCTGAACACCTTGTATAATGAATTTATCATATTAAAAAAAAGGTTGAATTATTTCTGCAGATTGTTAATTGCATTTAATGAAATTTATAAGTGACTTTCAATTTTTCATATATTTTACTTAAAATTCAATGGAGCTCAAGATGGCTCTTTATTAAAAGTCAAAGCTTCATAAGTGATTACCCTCTTCAATCAAACTAATATCCGCTTACAGAGTGTAATTAATAGGGCTTCATTCAGATTTACTGCATTTATTAAGTTTGGTATAAATTGAAACTGAGCTTACCTAATTTTAATAGAATTTCTGAATAATAACTCATTTTTAACATATTTTCAGGTATTATTAGAATAAATCATTTTTATCTACACAATTTTAAAAGTAATAATATTTTAAGCAAGTAGGTTACTTCATGAATTAATAACTCAAATTCAAAAACAAAAACTTGAAACTGAACATCATTAATAAAGTATTGCCATGGAAGTAATTTCACTATCAGTTATCTTGAAAAACATTAAGACGAAACATGCCAGTGGAATCTTTCTCTATCGTGCCCATGCAACATACAAATTTTTGCAAAACATCAAATAATTCACCCTCTGTAGCATATTAATGAATTGACCAATCGTGATGAAATTACAAATATACAGAATATTCTACGGCGTGCTACCACTTAATCGACAGTCCATTTCATCGATAGTGCTTTTTCATCGACATGACCTTTACATCGACACGATCGTTTTATCGACACGGACGTTTCATCGACACGGAAGTTTCATCGACACGGCCAATTCATCGACATGGACGTTTCATCGACATTACCTTACATCGACAAATCTTTTCTTCAACAAGGACATTTCATCGACATTACTTTTTTACAGACACAGACGTTTAATCGATATTATTTTTCATCGACAATCGTTTTATCGACACTACCTTTTTTTATTGATATTACCAATTCTTCGACAATGTCGTTTAGTCGACTATAGTCAGTATTGATAATGAGAAGCTTTAAATCATAAATATGGATGAAACTGTAGTTGATGAAACGACATTGCAAAATTTCGATGAAAAAGTGGTGTCGATGAAAAAGTAATGTCAATGAAACGTCTGTGTTAATGAAAGAGTAGTATGGATGAAACGTCCTTGTCGAAGAAAAGGTTGTGTCGATGAAACAGATGTCGAAGAAAAGGTAATGTCGATAAAACGTCTGTTACGATGAAAAAGTAGTGTCAATGAAAGGTCCTTGTCGAAAAAAATGTTTGTGCCTCACAGCGACCTGTATTTTTTCGAAAATTGTTGTCATATCAGAATCATTGTATTAATGTCATTCATGTGAGAAAGGTATTTTACAGAAAGCAGTATAATGTCCACTGTTAGATGTACCACTTTGGTTACTGTTAGCATATAAATTGTATCGACGCTTTGTAGCTGGTTTGGCAGAGTGATTTGTCAAATGTAATCCCTCCAGAGGAAAATAAAACATCATATTAAATTTCTTCCTTAACATTCTTTTAAAAGAACATCTTTTCAAATCAATGACTAAAATTTGAGGGATCTTATAGATCTTAAAGGACTTGGTACATTTTCCTAATTGTACATATACATATTGATCAGGTAGGCCTATCATCACTATCCAACTATTCACTGGTTAAACTGTCGAGACACTGAGAAAGTTGTATACGCCTTGTTTTATGAGGTATATGAAGCAACAAATCCCAGAACTAATCAAAAGATTTTGAGCAATTACCACATTGTATAGATTTAAGTGTTGACACCAATTAACCAACAAATATGTCTATTAAACTGGATTTTTCTCTTATTGAATAACTATCCCAAAAATCTGTATCAATTACTGAATCAATTTCGTCATTAATAGGCGTTACCATAAATATCTGAGAAATTCATGAGCATGCTGCGAGGGATCCATAAAACATGATGCAAAATGTTGAAGTTGAATTTTTAAAGTCGTTGTATTAACTATAAATTCATTTTCTGACTACAATTCTTTTATCATAACAATGCTTGCAGAGGTGTATCCTTATGTAACTTACTTAAGGATTTTTAAAAAGATATTTTAAAAGGGGTTTTTCGTTCTAAAGGCACTGAATCACAGACTTCATGAATCATTATAATACCTTACAAGGCAAGCAGCTCCCAAATATAGAAAGAAAACAAACTCACCTGTGACAAGCTGATTATTTCATGAGTTATAAAACAAAGCAGAGCTTACAATACCATACAATTTTAAACTTGGGCATCAGTTACCCATAACGTGGTACACACGCTGTTTGGGTTTCTAGTGAAAAGCAATAACCTGAGGCAAAGTTAAACCTACACGCGCGGCCGGAAACCTAGTAAACAAGACGGGGAAAATCCAGACTTATTTTTTTTAAATCGCATGATAGTGGGGCCAGACTATCATGTGTTTAAAAAAAATTAAGATACATAATTGAAAAAGCGCAACTTAAAAATTTATTTAATAATATGTGCACAAAATAGGGTGTTAGATTTAAAATAAGTAATTAAGTCATTTCCTGTGATATTAAAAAGGTGCCCCTAGTTTCGTGTACACTCGGTAGGCAAAGTTAGATTCAATGTTGATTCAAAGTTAGATTCTACTTGCTCGGGTTTTATTGTTTGATTATTTGTAAGTATGAAGATAACTTGTTAAACAATACGAAAAAAATGTAATCAATAAGTAATCACAAATTATACAGTATGTCCCTAACTTCAGGAATATAATCTTTGATCTAGTTGATGATAAAAAGAAATATTAAAAATGTTCGCCAAAATGCTCCATTTTCGAAAAACCCAGGGTTAAAATTTTTTAATTTTTTAAATTTTTTAACATAACATCTACTTCTAATGGCCTCTGCTGATGCTGATAACATATGTTTCTAACAATGTTAGCGACAAATTTAAAATCTAGGACGCAGATATGTTGACAGCATTTGTTGCAACATTTCCTGACAACAATTTTTATCAATATGTTAAAATTCTATTATAAAATATTAGTAACATTTTTGCTCCCAGCATTTGTTTTCAGCATTTGTCATTAGTTTTATTAGTTTAATGTTAATGTTGGCAGCACAAATTTTATGATCGCTTTGGACGCGTTCAGGATAAAAGGATGTTAATAACATGTAGCAGCAAATATGCTAACAATATTCATTAAGCCTAGTGTAAATACATGTTACTATCCGCATGTTATTTAAACTAGCAACATTGTTTCTGACATGTGAGTAGCTGCATTTATTCAAACAGGCCTAATGAATGTAGAAAACATTTTTGCTGCCAACATGTTATTGTAACAATTTTATGATAATTTGCTAAAATTTGGTACAGAGCTTACATTTGCCAATCGTCATTGAATAAAACTGCAAAAATTCAAATCAAATTTTTGGGTACATATTAAATAGGTATTCCTATTTATTTTAATTATGAAGCAAATGTTTAAAATCAACTTTTAGTACATTTTGACTTTTTGTTACTCTAGAAATTTTAGAAATTTATGAAATCATAATTGAGCTTTATTAAATCCGATTGAAAAAGTATACCAAGAACTATACAACCATGCAAGAAAAGTATAAGGCCGAATTTAGCCTGCAGCCTCGCTGGTCGCTGCTTTCACATCGCCAAGGACGCTCACTGCTCGCACATCGTCAGGCTACTCTCCATTTACATTTGTTTCTCGAATGAAACAGTACGGTACAGTATAATACAGAGAGTGACAGCGAACCAATCATAGCGCTAATATGAAGATGTTTGGCGATGATAGATACGGCGCAGAATAATGCGCGAAGCCTTGCGAATAGGTGGTCTGCAGTATGAATGCTCAATCTAAATTAAAAGGTTTGCTTCACATACGAGTAGCGAGCATATTTGACGATGTGCAAGAAGCCAGCGGCGAGGCTGCAGCCTAAATGCGACCTAAGAAGTAACAGCATTTTTTCAATTATGAATAATACGAACGTAACGTTTTGCATGTTTGCTCCACAATTGAGTTTCAAAAAAATTTAAATTTCATTTGCGTACTTTTAAAAACATAATGAAATTACAAGGTTGTAATAATTTAATGTGGCAAAAACTGCATTTATACAATGTATCTAATTAAAAATAATAATTAATTAATTACACCAGGCTCATAAATAAAATTAATAAATTACATTTGGAAATAAAACATTTGCGACTAAATTTAAACAACTAAATTGAAATACTCGTTTTAATTATTTGTGATAATATTAAATGTTTTCTCGACAACTACAAAAAGCATAACAATTATTTAAAGTTTAACAAATATGAATGTTGTATTTAAATGAGAAATTAAAGTTTTTAATCAAAAATATGCGTTTTTAATTTTCCAATTCGTTTTCGTTTTACATAATAATTACTTTCGTGATGATTGATAATCTAAAGAGAAATAACGATTTGTTAAAAAATGCAGACTATTTCATCAAAACATTTTGATTGGCGTTTTGGAATTTTCAATTAGTTTTAATATACTGGATGTAATGAAAAGCTCTACCATAAAATTTATAAAACATGATTTAACCAATCGTACATATTTTATGCGAGATACTATATTATCCATTGTATTAGAAAGTGGTAATAACTTTTTGATACTTAAATTTGCAAAAAAATCGTTTTAATAATCATAAAATTTTAGATCTACAAATATCATAAAAGTAAGTACGCAAGTTAATTTTATATTTTATCCTTAAAGTTTTGAATAACTTACCAACTTATTTGCCTTTTAATTCTTTTAATTCTTTTAAAACCTCCCTTAAAACATAAGTTATACAAAATAACACAATGTTGAGTGGATAAAGTTCGCTGTTATGATGAAACTAAAACTCAATTAGTAGTACTGTCTCTTGAAATTATTTTTATTATAGATACGTATATGAGTGATTCCGATCTCATGGAAATGAAGAAAAGTTATTGTTGGGAAAGTTATATTATTAACTTTACAATATATTAACAAACTTCTAATTTTAAAGTAAAGTCTTTTATACCAATTGGAACAAAAAGTTCTGAATAAATTGAATTGTCGAAATACTTTGTTTAAAAACGTTCAAACGATCGACGAAAAACTATACCATTCCGAATTTACAATATAAATCATCTAAGTACTTCATATTACTTTTTGTTTTTCTTTTTTTGGAATCGTTTTATCTATAGCAACATAACCAATTTATGTATAGCACATGCAATTCATAACCCCACGAGTTTAAACAGTATTTATTTTTTGTAAAGATTATAGCCTGTATTCAGCGACCGTGATGAAAATTTTAGACACGTTGTTAAAGTTAATCACGTCTTTAAAGAAATATTTATCATTAAGAAATATTTTTTAATTATGTGTTTAACGTTAACGGCGTCTCTAAGTTTTTCATCACGGTAGCTGAAGACATGCTAATATAGGTTCTAAATTTATTTCAAATTTTCATCAATAGAAGTATTAACTACGTGAAACTTTTAATTTAAAACTGATTCATCGTATTTGAACGTAGAATTTTGTATAACAGGCGACTATAACGTGTTTTATGCTATTAAATTATTTCTTGTCAGCTGTTACATTTAGACAAAAGAATAAAAACGAAAATATAAAAATCTTTACACTTTGTCGTATTGGTCATTTTATAGCTTATATGTACAGGGAATTCATTTAGAACTGAACCCATAGTGATTTCAGAAGACCAACTTCAAAAAATAAAAAGTCACCAATGCTGATATATCTGCGTTTTGTTCTAAACTGTTTTAACTAACATTTGTAAAAAATTATAGCTCTTATTTGCTAGAATAACTAAATCCGATATCGAAGAACTTCTTCGTCTAGTGGTTCCAAAAAATACCCAAAAAATATCAGGTATTTCAATGATATAACTTATACAGTACATATACAAATAAAAATTGTTGCTGAAATCGAGGGATTTTGTCCATTTCAACAAAAAACATGGAAACAAAACTAAGTAAAATTTTTCTTTATATCCGTGTTTCGGCGAATCTCCAAAATGATGGTGAATTGACGATAATTTGATTTCAAGGAGCTTACAAATTGTTGCCAAGATTGTTGTCAACATGTTTTCCGAAGTTTGTTCGCCCATGTATAATTGGGGTATGGACATACCCATCTAGCAATGCTCACGACTCAAGATTCGCAACTCATTGAGACAAACCTAAAATATGAGTGGATATGGCGCAGTGGTCCTTACCCATTACTCACCGTTCCTTGATAATCCTTGCCCAAGAATTAAATTGTTTTCATTTTACTGCTTTGTGATTACAGTGCACGGCGTTGTGATTGTACTTGAAATAGGAAAGAAGAGAAAGGGTCGCTTACTCGCTATAACCAGACATGTTTAAAGAGGGTCGGTGAGGATCAGTATTGTGATTCATGAGCCGTGCTGGGTATATTCATACCCTTAGCTTTTCTCACAAAACGCATAAATCCCACTCATAGGTATGAGTGAGACTGAAAATAAATTTTGAGAAAAAGTAGAGTATAATATTCTGTATTTCTGTACTTACCAGGTGATCACTAAAAATGTAGTGATTACTTGGTGAGTAGACTCTTAAGATTATTAATAATAGAAGAATTAATTTATTTTTTATTTTCTAGGTTATTGGAGTACTTTCGGTATTCTTCATATGCGTGTCCATCCTATCGTTTTGCCTTAAAACGCATCCTGATATGAAGGTACCAACGATAAAGAAGAAATTGGTGCGTAAAGCAGAAAACGGAACAGTGCTGGTCATCGATAAGACTGAAACCGATGCGCACGTGGCATTTTTTTACATCGAGTGTATATGCAACGCGTGGTTCACGTTTGAAATAATCGTGCGTTTTATAGCGTCCCCGAACAAGTGTGAATTTATAAACTCTTCGGTGAATATCATTGACTATATAGCCACGGCGAGCTTCTATATTGACCTCGTTCTTCGCAAGTTCGCCTCGCACTTGGAGAACGCCGATATCATGGAGTTCTTCTCCATCATCAGGATTATGCGGTTGTTTAAGTTGACCCGCCACTCCTCTGGCCTTAAGATTCTAATACAAACGTTTCGCGCTTCTGCCAAGGAACTCACGCTCTTGGTGTTTTTTCTTGTTCTAGGTATTGTGATTTTTGCTAGTTTAGTGTATTACGCCGAAAGGATTCAAATTAATCCGCACAACGATTTCAAAAGTATACCTCTGGGCTTATGGTGGGCCCTTGTCACTATGACCACCGTTGGATACGGGGACATGGTGCCCAAAACCTACGTTGGGATGTTCGTTGGTGCGCTATGTGCACTTGCTGGTGTCTTGACTATTGCACTACCCGTACCCGTCATCGTGTCCAACTTTGCTATGTATTACAGTCATACGCAGGTAAGTCACTCTCCTTCATCCCGAAAATTATAATATCGTCCATGTCACGTTCAAGTCTCGCTCTTACTCTCCAAAAGTATAGAACCCACTCTTGAGTGGAATGAGATGAGAGTGTGACTTACTCGTGACGTGAATTTTAAACCTGATTTATAGACAGGTTCTGGTCAAAATTAATGGCCTTTAATTAGAAACATTTAAGGTAACCATGGATATACTTTATTAAAACCCATATAACTTTTTTTCTCAATAGTTTGGAGTAAAAAATGCATATTATAAATTGGTACTGACATTAATTGGATTTCCATGCCAATCTAAAAATTAAAGATTTATATTATTTAGGTAAATGTGACTAACAATTTTTAAAACCAAATTTACTGATCCCGAATTATAAAAACTTTTAATATTATCTTCATTATGATGAGTGAAAGGGGTATACTTTTTTTGATAGTTATCCCTTTCAGTCATCTATACCGAAATAATACCAGAGGTGGAAGTCTGTAGTACTAAACGTAATGAGAGAACACACTACGATAATTTTTATGAGTAAAAGAGAGACAAAATATATCACGAGTCTACTTTCAACCGAGATCATCTCAGATTTCCACCTCGGGGCAGAAATATAAAACCTCAGCATCAGTGTAACATTTTCGGTGATTCTACAAGAGGGTTTACCCTATTGGCTATGTATTAATTAGGAAAACCAATAGGAGATTATTACTAATAACGTTAATTATCAAATATGGCACACATTTATTGTCTAACACAACATTCAAGGATAATATCGACACTCCCAACAAAAACTAGAGTAACTTAAAAATGCGTATTTTGAGTTAATATTGCTAAATCGGTTCTATTATGTAAATATATCTTTAGTTACGAAAAACTTGTTATTTTCGCTATTTTTTTAGAGATAATATTATACATCTACAAGAAACCTGTCATCCTGTGACATTCACTCATCACTCATCACTCATCACTCATAAACCTTCATCAAACTTGGTACATGTAGACACATATTCCTTCACAATTTTGCTCCATCGTTTTTTTATTAGTTTCTTCAAATTTTCACATCCATCATCAGTTTATAATTTAAATTTTAACTGTTCTATGAACAACCAAGATTTTTAATAGTATTGAATGGACGCGGTTAGTCTAACCTAAAAAATAATACATGTGGTTTACTAAAGTCCGAAAATTATGACACCCATCAATTTCAATTTCTTGTAGATGACGGTAAGCTTACAAATATATTCCAAAAAATCCGTCAATCCGTCAATATTTCAATAATCTCATAAATATTTTAAACAAATTTTAATATGATTCATCCACAGGCACACTATTTATTTTGTAAATATTTAGTAATTTACATTCTGAAGATGGCCCACCGCCGAAACCGGTCAATCTGATAAAATTATTAAATTTGATTCTACAAGGACAAGTACACATTTATTGCTATTGCTAGACGAAATTTTTTTAAATTGCCAAAGCTCACCATTTTCCTGACACTCGAGGAAGACAAATTGGTATTGGCTTTTTCAAAAAAATATCGGGTATTGTATTAACGGTTATAAAAAATACACAAAAGTTAGAAAAAAATTAAAAATAAAACTCTCAGTTCTGGTTAGAAGCTCGATATCTTCATTTTTCTGAGACATCACCCATTATTCAAAAATTTTTATGTAAGTTAAAAATTATAAAAAAAATAGTCATTTTGTTGCGCAATAGGTTTATGTTTAAAAAAATAATGTTGACCTTAAAACTACCTTGAAAACAAATTTAAAATAAAAAAACAAAATTTCTCGCTTCAAATAAAATAACTTTTATCCATAACTTTTTCCAAAAAAATTCAACATCCCTTCTTAATATGACTATTCTTTTAATTCTAGTAAACTTCTTCAATTGACCAATTTTTGTGCTTCAAGTTGTTTTGTTAGTAAGCCTAGATTCCGTGGCACAATATTCAAACCTTTTCATATACCTCTTTTTTAAATCTTTTGTAAAATATATTTAACATCTATATTGAGGGTCAATAAATCAACACCACCAAGTTACTTGATTTATTGACCCTCAATCTACTATTAGTCTTGTTATTGCACTTTTCATTATCAATCAATTTTAAACAGCTTTGAGTATCTTCTTTTTTAACCAAAGTGTTTCTTGACATGCTACGTATATTGCTACAAATTCTGTTGAAGAATGTGAAACGCAATCTTGTTTTTTACTTTTCGAAGTAATAAGTTCAGCATTAAAGGACCCATACACTATCAAACAGTTTGCGTAAACATGTTTGCGCATCATCTTGTTGTACAAACAAAATTTTACTGCGACCATATACAGGTAAACGTCGTTTTACGCCGTTTTCGAGAGACACCGGCGTAAAAAAAATCGGCGTAAAATGAACACACATTTTTCGTGCTTTTTTTGTGAATCGGCGTAAAACGAACAGGGGCAACACAACGTTTGCCTGTACTGTTGCGCAAACATCGTTGAGGTCGATTGTTGCGCAAACTTCATTTAAGTTCGAATATTCCTTATTTTTGGTAGAGGATAGAGGACATTCTAATCATCTAAACAGATGTTGTTAAATTCCACTTTTTATTTTATGATTTTTGTGAGAGGAGCAACAAAGGAACCAAGTAGGATGAAAATATTTACAATTCATAACCATCAAACATCAAACTCAGCCATACACTATCAACCTTATT
The DNA here is from genome assembly GCA_963971135.1 of Stenus bimaculatus. Classification (NCBI taxonomy): domain Eukaryota; kingdom Metazoa; phylum Arthropoda; class Insecta; order Coleoptera; family Staphylinidae; genus Stenus; species Stenus bimaculatus. The sequence continues at coordinate 16,549,894 of OZ020187.1, forward strand.
GCGCAACAGAGCGTTGCGCAAATAATTTCAAAAATATTTGAATTTAAACCACAGTTTGTGAAACAACTCAAACATCGCCACACACTGTAAATGTGTTTGCACAATACCCTCTGTTGCGCAAATTGTTTGATAGTGTATGGGCCCTTTTATATCCAGTATTTGATTTCCTAATCTGCTACTGCATATCCTTCTAATATGTTATTTTGCTTATCTGCGTTAACCAAACATATTTTTAACGAGATCTTTAAATTTCTTGTACCATTTAAATATTCTTTGAACTTCTGTCCAGTCTGTTAGTTTTATTTTTGTAATATCCAGTGTCAAGTGGAATCTTTGATGTTTTCGTATTCATTATTTTAAAAGACTTTATTCATCGACATATGTTTGCTGATATATCTGAAATATTTCCGTCTCATTGTTTCTTTCAATTTATATGCCCATAATAATGTATATTTCCTAAAGAATATAATTTAAACATTTTTGATAAAACCTTTTCTACTTCCTAATAGATCCTTTAATTAAAATATGTATCTTTTGATGCCCCAATAATATCATCAACATATACTAATAAATAAATAAGGGTTCCATCTTTTTCTTTTGTGTATAAACTTGGAACTTGGATCTCCATTTCCCCTTTCAAATCAAAAAATTTCTAATGTATCATGTAATTTGATATTCCAAACTCTTGGTTCTCCTTTCATTTTTCTAAAAATCTTTCTGTTATTCTGGTCATGAAAATATTTTCATTATTTTCATTTAATTCGTCATTTAAAAATCCAGTTTTTAAGTCATAATGTTTTACAATCATTTTATTATCCAGCTATAACCAATAAAATTCTAAACGTTAATTGTTTAATTACTGGTGCAATTTATAATCTTCTCCATATTTTTGAGAGTATTCTTTTGTTACTAATCTTGCTTTGTAACGTTCGATATGTCCCTTTCCATTTATTATTTACCTCCAACAATATTCTTATTTTTAGGTACATTTGTCTATACATTATTTTCTTCTATAGAGTTTATTTCTTCTATGATTGCTTCATTGCTTGTATCCAATTATTTATCTTTATCCTTTCTTTTTAATTTTTCTTTAAAATTACTTGGATTTTCCTTTATTACCTCCTGAATTTTGTTTCCAGTACAGTTTCTTTATTTTTATAAGGAATATGTATTTTTCCATTATTAATTCTTAAAGATCTTCCGACATCTATAACATTTATTTCATTTACTATCAATATCTGTTATCTTTGTCTTTATTCTTTTTTGATCATTATTTATAATACTTTGCTTTAAATAACATTTACGATCTTCTTGAACAAAATATACATCTCTATAAATAATAATTTTATTTGTACACTTTTATTTTTATTTTTATTTCCCACAAAAACATACAACTTTGATGTTTTATTATTTTTTGCGTTTTACTTAAGTAATAAGCGCATATGCTTGATTTCCAAACATTTGTAAGTGTCAAAATGTTGGAAACTTTCCAATTCATAATTTACATGGTTTAGTTCACCTTTATTCCTTTTTGTAGGTAAAATTTTTGTAAATCATATGCAGTTGAAACTATGGTGTACATGGTGCTGTAAATTGATAAGAAATTCCTTCAATTTTCAAAAAAAATTATATTAAGCTCCTCTATCAGACCGTATAATTTTTGGTTTCTTTTTAAATTTAGTACCCATACTTCTTATAAATTCTTGTTGTTTACTTGATACTTTCTTTCAAACAAATATACCGGGTGATTCATTTAACCTGGAATATGGAATATCTCGAAAAATACGCATCGTATGAAATTTATTTATGAAAATAAAAATTCGACCATGTTGCATGTCTCAAGGAAACACATTTTATGCACAATTTTTTTTTCAATATCAATCTTTCTATTTTATAACATCAACTTTGTTTTTTAAATGCAATGCTTCATCATTTTTGTTCCTAGGTTAAAACAATTTTAGAAAATAACAATATTTGTGATATTTTTTAAATTTTTTTTAAATTAAAAAAAATTATTTTTTTTCTTTATCCGTTGATCCGTTGATAAAAACTACCAAAATTCACATTATATAACAAGTTTTTTGAGGAACATTTTTGAAAATAAACCTATTTTTTAAATGCAAAAATGCCGGGTGACGCGGTTTTTCAAAAACTAGATTAGAGAACTATTATTTTGGTACCCCATATGGTTGGTCAAATCAGTTTTTAAATTTCTAGTATAAAAAAATTAAAATTTGCAAAATAATAGGCAAATGCAAATTGAACCATATAACAGTCAAATTTTAAACTCTTATTTTCGCAAATAAAGAATGTTCTAGAAGTGACCCATGTGTCGTTTTTGAACTTGTAGAATAACTCTTTCGAAGTTGAAAAAAATTAGTTGATAGGAAATTATTTCCTGAATGACATTTTCTATTAAAAAAAATACTGAAAAAAGTGGGACACTCTGTATAATTTCCCATTGCCACCCCTCTAGAATTTTACTCTACATTCGTCACTGTTTACACCCGGTATAACCCTGTGAATTATATCCAAAATTTCTTTCGACCTATTTGTGGTTATTTTGGAAATGGTAGTCTTGCTATTTTTCCTTTAATCTCATACCAATTTCTCTTTGCAATCTTTCATTTTCAGAAAAATGTAAAATAAACGAAAATTACTTACTTGTTAAGTACTGATATTTATTATGAATGCGCCGGGAAAACTATATAAATCTCAATTTCAAAATTTACAATGTAGATTTATACTAATGTGTACGTTTTTTGTCAAAATGTAATTAATTTACATATGTTTTCTTGTAAAATACTTAAAACTTTAGTTATTTGTAACTCACTGAAGTGTTGAGCTGGAGCCAATTTAATGTTTGTTATTTACAAAGTTCGGCCAAAAATATTATACCTTCTTCTCATGTATTAAAACTATAAATTTTATTTATTTACATCAATAATTAAAATTAGATATTTCATAAACAATATTCATTCTTTAATTCAAAAAGTCAACAGATTTTATTTTATTTATTGTTCGAAAACCATAAAGATAGTCGTAAAAAATACCACGTTTATAAAGTTATTAAATAACTAGAAATGTTGATGTTACTAAATCTCATCACAAACACTAAAACACTATTATTATCGCTTAATTTTCAGTTGACTTCAGAGATAAAGTCAATATTATTGTATTAATTTTTGATCCAAATCGAATTACTACCTTTATTTATTTTCTTAATGTTGTTTTCTAAGCCATATTTCAATAGTATATATTTATTTTAAATATTTTAGAGCCGCTTGAATTACCTTATTTTTTTATTTTGAAATAGTTTGTTCAAACTTCGCTTAAATTCAATCTTTCAATTTCAGCATCTTTTCTTGCCTAGTATACTAACACATTTATCTGAAATTATTTTCAGAAAATATTTTTGTGTGCTTTAATCAAAATAAAATTAAAAGCATCTTTCTTTCAAGTTTATCAGCGAATTACTGATAAACTGCTATATTTGCCTTTTAGGATATCTTTCTGAGGCAATCAAAAATGTTGGACCTAACTTTCCGTTACTAAGATGAACTTTGTAGATTGAGCTTGCATTTTTAAATACATCTTTAGATGTTTTTTGGTCTCATGATGAGACCCGTCCAAGATCCAAGAAATCTTCAGAAGAAATCATTAGTAATCCATTTTGATAGATCTTTTAATAAAAAATAAATTGTTTTTCTTGTCCGAATCATTCTTTTTTTGTTCTACATACTTTCCTTAGTTTAGTTGCCTACTAAAGATTTGTTACATTAATCTTAGAGTGTTAAACTCTTTGTGGCCATTGGACTGGCAGCCACGCCATCGAATTTCTAAAATTCGGTTCCATATAAAGCACGAAGATTGAGAGTTTCCTTGAGTCTTAGCGTGTTTAATGGTTTCATCATTAAAGTAGAAACTGAGTTCTTTTAACTTTTTGGTCTATTATTAAAATTTTAGCTTAAATTTTTTTAAATATCTTGAATTCTTTTAAATGTATTATAAAGAGTCGAAAAAGTAAGTAAAACGTGTATGTTTATGGTTTTAAGTTGATGAATCTTGACGGGTAGTTCTAGTACAGAAGGCCACGATAATCAATAATGAGACGGGCGTAGCCTTTGTAGGTGTGGAGGAAAATTAAAAGTTTATAAACGTCTAAGTTACTGAAAAATTAAATAGGTACTTGATAAGACAGAGAAACTTGTGAATAATTTAAACTAGAGTAAGTGATAGGGTTTAGAAAGAAACACTAAAAAAGTAATAGACGAAATTGACATAAATGTTGAATTTTATTTCGGTGCATAAATGCATTCATACTGATTTTTGTGACATTACTTCTGATACTAACCCATTTGAATGGTTATTGTTAGTAGCAATTTATTTTATTATCCACTATCCTGCATAATTTAAACCAGATTGAGGTGGGTTCGGATTGCTTCGAGCTTCAAAGTTTTTGAGATAAACTGCTTGAATCTCTTTAAATTATTAATCAACATAAAAAGTAGCCCGCTTTACCTCAAATTAAAGGAATTGTTTTATACATCTTTGTTTTATAAAATTAAAATTAATCGACCTTTTAATGAAAAAATCATTTGTGGATTCCACTTAAAGAGCACATTTTACAGTATTTGCCATTTGCATAAACTCCTTATTTTATTCTGGTTTTCCAACGTGTTAAGTTCTTTAATGTTAAATGATAATATTTGTATCTACAATTTTATGAGTTTACGATCTACATTATTTTAATTTGAAGACTTTTATCAATCTTGTATTTAAAAGATGTATTTCCTATGACTAAGGCACAAAGATAATTCATTCAACAATGTACGGTGTTGTCTTTTTTGAAATACCAAATTTATTATAACAGCTATTGCAGTTTCGGTCCTTAGACCATCTTCAGGCTACAATAACAATAAAATTAAATGATAATAATAAAAATTACCTCGAAAATATTTTAAATATCGTAAAAAATGACTTTTGTAAAAATTGATTGTAAATAATTAAATGTTTTTGTTTAAACAAAGTGTACTCTAATAAATAATTAAATATTTTATAAACTAAAATAAGTAGAATAAAATAAAGTAAATTGATAATAAAATAAAATAATTAGAAGAAGTTAACCGAGTTATAAAATATTTATTTTCTCAAAAAATGTTGTACATTTGAAATTAATAACATCATTAATGCTAAGATTCTTTTTTGATGATATTCAAATTTCTAAATTTTCTGCCAAATCAAGTTTTTTACCTTTATCATAAAAGTGTAAAACGAAACAAAAATTTTTATTATCGAAAGAATGATTATTATCATTTAAGTGTACTGCAAAATCTAAATCAGTTTTATTTAAATGTATGCTGTTTAACTGTTCTTTAACCCTTCTTGTAATTTTTCTGCCAGTTTTGCCACAATTTTCTTATTTGGTATTCCAAAAGAGACAACACCGTATGGATAACTATACATTATTAATATTATATACTATACCGGGTGGAAATGAAAACCGGGTCACCTCTATAACTTTTTTATTTATGAATAGAAAAATTTGAAATTTGGATATGTTCTATGGTTCAAAAAAACAAATTTTTCGGAATCACTTCCGGTTTCACCGGAAACACCATGAACTTTGTTTTTTTAAATGTAACATCCCATATTTTTATTCATGGCTTAAAATACTTTTAAAAAAGAAGTATTTTTGAGATATTAGTTTTTATTTTTTGCGAAAAAAAATATTTTTTCAAAAGAAAAAAGGTTTTCGAAGTCGGTGAAAATTACCAAAACTAATTCTAAATAATTCAAATACATAAATAAAATTGTAATTTGAAAAAAAATTTAAGTGGTCTTTGAACTATTAATTTTTAAACTTAGTTAATGAAGATTTTATCAATTATCTCATTTTTTTTAAAGGCAATGATGCCAGGTCATTCGATTTTTTAAAAAGAGGATTTTATAACGATTATTTTGGTACCTCATATGTAGGGGTATTATTTTGCATGTGCCTGTAATAAAGATACTTAATACCTAGTATTTTCCAACTTAAGAAATAAATAATTTTATTAGTTCATTTAGCGTTATCCAGGGTGCACCGCATGGAGGCGAACTAGTTTTACACCCCAAAAAACTTAAAAATATTCATAAATAAAAAATGATTACTAAAATGAGACGAACGATAAAATCACAAAAATTGTTCTAAATGTCCTCCGTTGTTTTCAATACAAAGTTCGTGTCTACGAATAGTAGAATGAATTACTCTGTTTAATTCCTCTGGAGTAATGTTATTGACAGAATTTCTAACGCGTCTTTTTAATTCATCTGATGTATCTGGTGGAGTAAGATACACTTCATCTTTAATTTTTCCACAAAGATAAAAATCTAGCGGGGTAAGATCGGGTGACCTCGGAGGCCATCGAATTGGACCATTAGTTCCAATCCACTGGTTATTATAATGTCTATTTAAATATTCCACCACTATTCCTGTATTATGTGCAGGGGCACCATCTTGCTGGAAATACATTCCGCCCAAATTAATTAAAGGTAGTTCCTCAATTAAATCATTAATTTCGTTTTCAAGGAAACCCAAATAGCGTTGGGCATTCAGATGCCCTTCAAAAAATATGGGACCAATAATATGGGTACCAATTATTCCTATCCAACATTGAAGCTAAACCTTACTTGGATATTGGCTTCTCGAATAAGCCTTGGATTTTCTTGTGACCAATACCTCGTGTTATTTCTATTAAACAATCCTAGGTTGGTAAAATTACTTTCGTCGGAATATAAAATTTGTGTATTGAATTGTAGATTTTCTCGCATCATATTTAAAAACCATTGGCTAAACTCAAGACGCCGTGCGTTATCAGCTTCATACAAATGTTGGTGAAGTTGGTATTTGTAGGAATGGTACTTATGCTTTTGTAAAATCTTTAGAACTGAAGTGTGGCTTATTCCGTATTCAAAAGCGATTTGTCGTGAAGAAGAGGTTGGGTTAACTTCGACATAGGCTATGATATCAACTTCACTTTCATGATTAATTATAAATTTATCTTCAGCATTATTAGGTTCTCTACGAAATTTGGCTTCCAGTTTAAAAAAGAAGGACGAGGTACGATGTGGCTGACGTCTTTCTGGATGTCTTTCGCGATAAAGTACACAAGCAGCCATGGCATTTTTTCGACATTCACCGTAAATTAGCAACATGTCAACATGTTCATCTCGCGAGAACATTTTTAAGATTTGATAATTAAAACTATCTAAACAAAAAAGTAATCAAATTTTTGAATGTGTTTTATCGTTGTTACCTGCATTCTTCTCATTTTATTAATCATTTTTTATTGATGAATATTTTTACGTTTTTTTGGGGTGTAAAACTAGTTCGCTTCCACGCGGTGCACCCTGGAGAACGCTAAATGAACTAGTAAAATTATTTATTTCTTAAGTTGGCAAATAATAGCTATTAAGTATCTTTATTACAGGCACATGCAAAATAATACCCCTACATATGGGGTATCAAAATAATCGGAATAAAATCCTCTTTTTAAAAAGTCGAATGACCCGGTATCATTGCATTTAAAAAAAGTGAGATATTTGATAAAATCTTCATTAACTAAGTTTAAAAATTAATAGTTCAAAAACCACTTAAATTTTTTTTCAAATTACAATTTTATTTAGGTATTTGAATTATTTAGAATTAGTTTTGGTACTTTTCTTCACCGACTTCGAAAACCTTTTTTTTTTGTTGAAAAAAATTTTTTTTACAAAAAAAATAAAAACTAATATCTCAAAAATACTTCTTTTTTAAAAGTATTCTAAGCCATGAATAAAAATATGGGATGTTACATTTAAAAAAACAAAGTTCATGGTGTTTCCGGTGAAACCGGAAGTGATTTCGAAAATAAAAAATGCACATAAAATTTGTTTTTTTGAACCATAGAACATAGCCAAATTTCAAATTTTTTTATTTATAAATAAAAAAGTTATCGAGGTGACCCGGTTTTCATTTCCACCCTATAATTATAAGAACCTGTCTTCTTACATAACTCATGAAAACAATTCCAATAGCCGAAATTGGTAAAAAAAGTTACCAGAAATAGAAAATAATGAAAATAAAATGGCTATTATGCACATTAATAATTTAAACTCAATAAACAAAGCATTGGTCCATTATCTTTTAAAATAGAGATTTACGTATACAGGCTGCGCCCAGAATAATGCAACGTTTTACAGCAATAATCTCTAATCTCTATTGATTGATTGATTGACTAATCACATCACAAAACACACCCCAAAAATGTTTTGATGAATACAGAATAATCTCCGGATACCGGAAAATTCTTTCGTTTTTAATATTACTGCAGTATGCGAACTAGTCACGATTTGTCCGCTGAATTGAACATACGTATTTTGCGTTTTTCATTAAATTCTGTAAACTTAAATACTTAATTATTTTTTCATCAAAACGAAAAATTCATTTTGCTTGATAGAGTGAATATTCAAAGGACCTTATCGGGTTTTGGGAGCATTTTGTACAAGAATGAAACTTATGTCACATATAAATAAGAAATAAATATACAATAGTGTAAAATATTTCGCTCTTTAGGAGACCGCTTTCGCCAAAAAACGCAATTGAAATTAATTAATTTTTGCACAATTAGACAACGATGCTGGTGTTTTCCTCGGTGTTTCTAACAAACAAAGTAGTTTGGTTGCCTATGCCATTTATTTACTATGATTTATTGACTTTAATAGTATAAAAATTATACAATTAAGTACATATTTGTTATGACTTGATTAAAAATTAATTTTTAAGTATTTATTTTATTCAAATAAACTTATAATTTAAGAATATATTTTTTACAATTAAACAATTTTTACACAGTTGTCGTTTTTTTGCAATTTTTAAAATATTTGATATAAAATGACTTTTCCAGTTCCCCGGAGCTCTGAAACTTTTAATGTAAATTCAATGGCTATAGTTTTAATAGTTGTAATAAGATTTGTAATATTACGGCGTCAATTAAAAATAAAATATCTTTTACAGGTTATCGTAAGACTTTATTGCACAATCAGGCAACATTGAAATTATTACCTCTCAAACGAAACGTCCAAATTAAATGCAGAATAATTATTAGTAAAAAGTAGAACCGATAAGGGACCTCGGTGGCGGCAAAAGGGCTTGTAAATTCCATCTATTTTTGTAGGACACACTCTCGGGCACTTCTAAGCACCTCCTATCAAGTAGGCAAGATACTATTTACGACATTCGGCAAGTTATTTCTCCTTTGCTAGAATGTTTCATTCCAGTATATTACATTAGCGCGTACCGGATTTCTTTTTATGTGTACGCGCCGGTTTTAGCTGTTTTTATAAATAAACATACAAACGCAAGCAATGTGTGCGCATGACAATAACACCCAATATGGGAAACATTTCAATCCAGTGTGAGTCACAGTGAGTCAGTCGCTAGATACCTTTGTAAAGCGCGTACGAATTTGTTAGCCAGGGCATTACTTCTTGTTTGTAACAGTAACAATTGTTCTAAAGTGCCTTATAATAAAGGTCATTTGTATCTACCATCAGGTTAATCCTTTTGGCGATTGTATTCGATTATTAACATAGGTTCCACAAGGAAAACACTCTATTAGTTTTAACTGTCATTTGCTTTCAATTTAAACGTAAATGAAAGGTAATTAAAATTTATCTGACAGTACTTGTCAAAATTTGAATTTTAAAATCCGCTGTTGTCGTGTTAATAAATATTTTTTTAAATAATGTAAAATCTCATAAATGTATTTATAATTCATATTTATTGAAGAAATTGGAAATATAATTAATATTGGGGGTATTTTAGTTAATTTTTGTAGGTTTAACTTATTTTTCATGTTTGCCCAAAAACACATAGGAAAACGATAAGGTCCTTTGCAACTTTTTCATACTCAAACGGTTTATAGAGAACCTTTGATTGGTCTGTATGTATAAAAGAGGTTGATGCAATGTAAAAAAAACAAAAAGAATGGTGGCTCCACCTAATAAGTCTGCTGTTTTTCAGGAAATAATGTGAAAACAAAAGATTATAAAAAATCAAATAAACAAGAGTGCCATGTATGGTGATAAATTAAGTATATTTGTAATTTATGAAATATTCTCGAAATTTTTTTTAACCTTTATTAAAACAAAAATATTGCTTATGAGGTACCATTGGATTCAGAAAATTATGGAGATTCCGATAAGTAAAAAAAGATGGCATGTTGCATTTAAGATTTCAAAGGTGATAATAAAGACCACAGATAAACCACGTTTTTTAAACCTTACAACTTTTATACGAAGCTTTCTTTGATAAAACCATAAATAAAAAAGTTATAGACATTTTGCAGGACTTTTCCAGCACCCTGTATATTAATTGAAACTGAAGTTGGTCATATTCAATACCAACAACCTTATCAATTGTTTTATTTTGCAAGTCACCTTTTGTTACAGTTTGTTTAAAAAAAATTTAAACGTCTATGTCGATGAACAATCGTGTTGGTGAATATTTGCGACTATGAAAAGATATTGTCAATGACAGTGCTTTATCCATGACACGTCTTTATACATAAAACTTTTGTCGATGAATAGACTAACAATGAAAAGGCATTGTTAAAAAAATGGCAATGATGAAAAGTTCGGTAGAGCAACAGGTAATATCGATAAAACGTTATAGTCGATGACAGGTCCTTGTCAAAGAATAGGTATGTTGATAAAAGAGGGTGTCGATTAATGTTTTGTTGATGCCAGGACTGCTTCGATGATTTTGTCGTATCGTTCAAAAGATATGTCGGTAGAATGGATCAATGAATTCGATTAACTGAATATATCTTGATAAAACTATCGTGTCGTTGAAAACACCTCATTTCGTTAAAAAAACAAAATCCAAAAATTAATAACCACATGTAGTTCCACTGTAGCTAATGTTACCTAGAAAAGTGTGCGGTTAAGTACATTTGTTTTACATAGTCATAGTCAAAGACTTCTATGTTTTCTGTTGTTATACATAGACCGGACACGCTTGACATTTCGAAAAAAGTAGGTGTTTTTTATTACCCACTTTTACCTGCTAATGAGCTAACTTTGGACGTTTAACTTTTACAATCCAATCCAATAATAACCAAAGTTATTGTAATCCACCGCATTAGTTGTTTGTTGTATCTGGTAATTTGCAAAATAAAGAAAATATTGATACACAAAAAATTTACGCGTGTGCGGTCTATGTATAACAATAGAAAACAAAGAAGTCTTTGGTCATAGTCGATTCAACGAACCCGTACTTTTTGATGTTCGAACCTAATTAACTTCAATCTTAATAAAGTTCGAACTTGATGAAGTTAGCAAGTGACGAAGTTCGAACTTCAAATAATTCGAAAGTGACCAAGTTCGAACCGAAAAGTTCAAATTTTGGGATGTAAAAATAGTAAATGGATATTTCAAGGTATGCTCAATTGTTGTTGGAACTTCTACAGGGTGTCCCTGAAAGGTCTGTACAAAACAATTCCTCATACTCCTGAGACCAAAATAAGACGATTTACCCAAACTTATCTCTATCCAAAAGTGCTTCGATAGGAGAAAACTTTTGTAAGAGACAAATAAACTTTATAATTACACTCTTTAGCTACAAGTAAAGTTTTATGATTTTTTATGTTTTCGAACCCAATTTTTGAACTTGAACTTTTTCGAAATTTTGCTTCATGATTGAACGATACAAACATTTTAAGTTCGTACAGTACTAGTCCCTACTACAAATCTTTAGCAGTGGTAACAGAATTCAACGTCTCCGTCTTCATTCAGCAAAAATTAGGTTTGCTAAACGGATCGATGTTACTTCAAAGAATCAAAGCATTCAAAAATATGTTGAAATGTCTTCCAAAATATATGCAAAATTATTAATTAATATACGGCTTTGGATATGCGATCAACCAAGGGGAGTTTTTTTTTTTCAAACTTCCGTGTTACGCTTGTTTTCTTTAAATTTCTTATAATTTTCCCCTTTTATTCGACAATTGCAAAACTGCTTATCAAAATTGTTTACTTATTTCTCTGTTTATTAAAGTAGATAAAAAGCTGTATTGAATATATTTTTAACCGGTCTTAAATCTCTTTAGAACTAAGGTGGGATTTTGCTTCTACCGCAAATAGCCTCGCTTGTATATCGCCAAAGATGCTTGCTGCTCGCATATGAAACATACCTATTAATTTGCGTTGATGCATTCATGCTGCAGCCCGGCTGCTCGCCAGGCTTCGCGCTTTAATCCGCGCCACATCAATCGTCGCCAAACGTTATCAAATTAGCGCCATGATTGGTTCCTTGAAGCACGCTTTCACTCTCTGTATTATACTGTACCGTAGTATTTCATTTGAGAAGCAGACGTTCTATGAAGCATCGCAGCTGCCGCATTAATGTAAATGGCCAGCAGCCTGGCGATGTGCGAGAGTTTTTGGCGATGTACAAGCAGCATGACTGCAGGCTAAATGCGGCCTAAAACTCAAAAATATAAGTAATGGCGAATTGGCGGAAAATGATGACGTTTTGGAAACAAAAAGAAAACAATATAAAACGGACGCTTAAAATAAAGTACTTTTTCTGTCAAAGCCTCAATTAATCTAAAAAATCGCTACATTTAAAAGGAAGCGGGGTGCGAATTGATGAATATCTATAATTCATGATGATATCCTAAAATTTGGAGTCTCTCGACAGAAAACTTCTTTTTTTTGTGATTTTTCCTTAAATTTAATTTTAAGAAAATTAAAATAGATTAATAATAATAATAATATTTATTTACGGTAAACACCTTTTTTACAATATATACAGGGTGACCCAGTCATCTGCCCACGGTCTATAGCTTCTTTGTTATAAAACTTATCGACTTGCGGTTTTCACCAACATGTAGATACATGCATGCCCCACAATTTAAAAATATTTTCGATATATACAGGGTGTCCCATCATGGCCTACTGAACCAAAGTTATATTTTTTTAAATGGAACACCCAGTATATTATATTGGATTCCTTATCAAAAAATAATTATACTTTGTATAAACTTTTATGGGTCTATCATCACTCGTTTTGCTGATATTTGCCATTTAAGCCAAAAAAGATCAATTTTTGAAAAATCACTGCTCTAAAACAGATGAACATTTTGGCTTGAAATTTTGTCAAAAATTTTTCAACATCGTCTAGTCTACAACTATCATGTCAAATTTAAGTTTGTGATATTTTTTATCAGGGTGTCTTATGAAACGCAAATTTAACAATTAAACGAAATATTCAAATGGAACACCCTGTATATTTTAAGATCAATCGATAGCATTTTTTACAAGCTTTCTATTGATATAATGTTTGTATGGTCGCTTATCAATGGATTAGGAGATATTAATATCCAAACTGAGAAACAGTGAAAAATAGACAAAATAGCGCTCTTGATGAATTTTGTTGAGGATTTTTTATTATATATGACTATTATTCATTTCTGTCTTTCTCTATTTTGCTTTTTTATAATGTTCTTTTATTAAAATGGTAGTTTTTGTTGTTTTATAACAAAAATAAAGTCGAAATTTGCAATTATCTATTTTGGTTTTCTAAGTCTCAGTATGCTTAGAAAATTTTGCAGCTGATGTTACCAAGGAACCCTTACTTTGGTGAATTTTGTTTAAACGCCTTTTTCTGTACTTTTGATAATAACTAAACCGAAATAGTGAACTCGTCTAAAGAAGAAATGGTAGATATGCTGTAAGCGCTTAGTGAAGCTGAAAGAAATCCGCTTCTAGCTATCAGAAGAGAGCCGTAGATCAGTTGTTAAATTTTCAAAACATACTGAAATTTAGAAAACCAAAATTGATTCGATTTTATTTGTGTTGTAAAACAACAAAAACTGATATTGTAATATAAAATTATTAAAAAATCAAAAAAGAGAAAGACACAAATAAGTTTTTGGCAAATTAAAAACATCCTCAAAAAAATTCATCAAGAGTGCTATTTTGTCTATTTTCACTGTTTCTCAGTTTGGATATTAATATCTCCTAAATCATTGATAAGCGACCATACAAACATGATATCAATAGAAAGCTTATAAAAAATGCCATCGATGATGGTAAAATATACAGGGTGTTCCATTTGAAAATTTCGTTTAATTGTTCAATTTGCGTTTCATAAGGCACCCTGATAAAAAATATCACAAACTTAAATTTGACATGATAGTTGTAGACTAGACGATGTTGAAAAATTTTTGACAAAATTTCAAGCCAATATGTTCATTTGTTTTAGAGCAGTGATTTTTCAAAAATTGATCTTTTTTTTGCTTAAATGGCAAATATAAGCAAAACGAGTGATGATAGATCCATAAAAGTTTATACAAAGTATAATTATTTTTTGATAAGGAATCCAAAAATGTCATAATATACTAGGTGTTCCATTTAAAAAAATATAACTTTGGTTCAGTAGGGATGATGGGACACCCTGTATATATTGAAAATATTTTTAAATTTTGGGGCATGCATGTATCTATATGTTGGTGAAAAGCGCAAGTCGATATGTTTTATAGCATAGAAACAATAGACCGTGGGCAGATGACTGGGCACCCTGTATAATTACAGAAATAGTATAAATCAAAAGTTTACATTGTTACGCTAAAAAATATTTAAATATAACAAATATACATGTTTAAAAATACAATAACTATAAAACAATACATATAATACCGAAATAGCGAAAATAAAAACACTCCCCCATATATTAAACCAAGGACTTAAGACAATTTTATACTAGTTTGAAAGGGCTATTATTTTCATATTAGTTTTAAAGAAGGAAAATGATGTATTAAAAATAGTGAAATTTGGTCTGTCAATCAGTTCATTAGCAGTTCTCGTAATTGTAGCTATGGGAGAATGGAATCCATAGTTATTTGCTTGGTATTTTTCTCTGAACATGATTTGTGTTCTAGTGTAAGAACCAAAGGAACGAAAATAAAAATTTAATAAGCCAAGTAGCTCAGGACAGTCAATCAAGCCGTGTATGAGTTTAAACAGAAAATACAAATCGAACTGAGTTCGTCTGACACTTAGAAATTCTAAATTAAAAGAGGATCTTATTTCCGAATAAACGAATATGAATTTTAAATTTATTCATTGTTAAAAATTGCGGTGTTTTGAGTAAAAAAATTAAAGATATACCTACCCTAAATTTGTCGGCTTTCCATTGAAATTTTAATGAACGCTTGTACCTTTGCAAGTTTATTAATTATTTTAATGAAACGATAACTTAGATAACTAGTTATGGATAGGTATATAAAATATTAAATTCTCCTTAGAGTTTCGTCAAAAGTTTTAATCAAAAATAGCCTTTGAAATAGATAACAGTTAATTTACTTTAACATTTAAAGAACAATAAAAATGCTATAAATAAATGCTTTAAAATTTATTATTTTTTGTAGGCCCGTGCAAAATTACCGAAGAAGAGAAGAAGAGTATTACCAGTGGAACAGCCAAGAGGTCCACGAGTTCCTGGCCAAGGCCCTAATCAGGGCTGTCCGTCCGCACCTGCTCTTGGTGCACCGGGCGCTCCAAACGCTCAAAACAGGCGTATGAACGCCATAAAATCAAATCATCCCAAAGATATAATGTCCATGCCTCAAAAAATAGGTAAGAATCCCTGAAGACTTTTCTAACACCTTGAGTGCGGGAAATTGTTACTTTGCTCTTTTTCATGAAAATAATTTTAAGAAATGAATCGATTCACGTTGTAACAATTTGGAGTTAATTCAAACGAGCGGATATTAGAAATTGGTTGAGCATTGGGGCGCTTTCCGACAGCCTGTTTCATAATTACAGAGGCGCTTCTCTCGCTCCAGCTTTATCACTTTCATTTCACTCTGATGTATCAATATTATGATGTCGCCGACAAAAATGAAGTTCTCACTAATTTCAGAGTTAATTGAAAAAAATGTAACGGTACAAAAAATTAATTATAGGAAATACTTTTTATTGAAATTTAGTTTTTACAATCAAAAGGCTTTAGTATTCAAATATTTGCACCAATATAAACTGCTCGATAAATTGCTTTGCGTTATTTAATTAAGTTAGTAAACAACTAAATCCTTTTGCAATCCAGGGGAACAAAACGAATACCTACATGATTGATCTAAAAATTATATTCAATTTTTCATCATAATATAACAGTTTTTATTCGTTTTAGGCTATTAAATTACGCTCGGAGCTTTATTAAAAGATGGCGCCGTTTACTGCACTTAATTAAAGTGTTCGACCAGGCGCGTTTTAGAATAAAAAAATAATTAAACGCGAATAAGTGGCAATTTGTTTAGCTTCTTACTTGGCTCAAATTAAAGTGACCTAATGTTTTGTCAATTAATAGGATAGCCGTGGCCTTTTAATTAATGCAGCACCCACGAAAGTTTCGCCATTAAAAAGTTTATCGCAGCCGAACGAGTGTATATTAAAAGGCCGGAGGTGAAGTGCAAAGATGTAAATGGGCTTTGTGCCTAGACTGACTTTAAGGAAGCTTTTCGGGGGTGGTATCGCCTACCGACAACAAAAGCCCTTAGCTTTTGGTATACAATACCCTATTTTAATTGCACGGGTTAACTTTTATTTTGCTTTGATTCATTACAAGTAGTTAACATAAATTAGTTTCACTAAAACTTTCCTTTGAACTTTAAAGTTAGTCTTTAATTATTAATCATGTTATTACACTTTTTAACTGAAGAAATTTATAATGCTTTTTAATTTTCAACTAACTCACTTTTGTGTAAAGTAAAACCCCTTAATCTTATTTTTTTAACTTCGATATTTTGCACCAGAGAGAAAGCTTTGTATTTACAAAAGCCCCACTTAAAAAAAGGTCAGAACAATATATTTTTTATAAAAGTTATAAAAAGAGAGATATTCTATACGAGGTGTGTTGTGATAAAAGAAATTCACCAAACCCAAGAAGTAGAGTCTAAACTTGTTCATATACAGGGTGAGTTTTTAATGCGAAATCGGAAGATATATCTTTTATTTTAAGAGATAGGAAAAACTTAAATGACAAAATTGCATGGTTTATGAATCCGCATAACCAGAAATTATTTTTGTCTATACTGGGTGTTTCGTAACTGAAACGTAAGCTATTCCACTTTTTTTTAAATTAAACACCCTTTGGATTAACACAAATTTAAAGAATACAACGATATTTTTTGT
Organism: Stenus bimaculatus; assembly: GCA_963971135.1. Lineage (NCBI taxonomy): Eukaryota > Metazoa > Arthropoda > Insecta > Coleoptera > Staphylinidae > Stenus > Stenus bimaculatus. The sequence goes on from OZ020187.1 coordinate 16,567,111, forward strand.
TTTTTGAAAATTTGAACGTGCACTTAATTTTTTTTGTGCAGTTTCTATAAAATTTATCAAACTTCGACATACTTTTAAAAATTTTTAGCGATAAATGATTTGTATAAAAGTTAAAGAACACTTAAAGAGGAACAATATTTTGTATAAAATACAGGGTGTTCCATTTAAAAAAATTAAAATACATCCCTATCTAGTTTTCATATTTGACGGCTCCATAGCTGCCGCAATTTATAATAAAGTTCGAAAAAAATGTACTAAAAATACATCGAAGTACATGTTTCAAAATGACATAAAAATTGTTGTTTAAATGTTTATAATAAGGCCAGTATAAATTTCTAAAAGTATGTCTAAATGTGATAAATTTTATAGAAAATTTCCGATAAAAAATTAAGGGCACACTCAAATTTTCAAAAAAATATCGTTGTATTGTTTAACTTAATATTAATCCAAATATCAAAAAATATATAGGGCGTTCCATTAAAAAAATATGGCTCCAGTTACGAAACACCCAGTATAGATAAAAATAATTTCTTGATATGCGCATCCATAAACCATGTAATTTTGTAAGTTGTTTTCCTATTTCTTAAAATAAAAGATACATCTTCCGATTTCGCACTAAAAACTAAAAACTCACCCTGTATAAGATTTAAAATTTGCTGCGCTTCAATAGATCTAAAGTCTGGTCCAAACGTAGCGAATTAAATACTACGTCTAACTTGATCAAATATAACGGATCGCTCAAAAATTTTTACCGTTTTATCATTTTGTAGGTTTTTTTATTTTACCCAGAATGCCTTGTGAGTATTAAGCGGTAATAAAATTCGCGGAATAGCCGATAAAATTATTAAAAATTTACCCCCAGAACGCGTTATGAGCATTTAGCAAATTCCAAAACGTAATTGAGTACAATATATACAGGGTGGTGATAAAGTTTGGAACCAAGGTCATAACTTCCGTAAAAAATTTTTTTTTTTAAATCGCTCGGACAGGTCAATTTTTGTTTTAAAAATGCCATCTTTTGGAATGAAAAAAATATTCATAACGTCACTGATAACTTCACTATGACGTCATCATCAATTTTTTTAAATGGAAACCCCTACTTTTTTTACACATTTTTCATAGACCTTTGTATCATATTAATGATCACATAAAAATATTTAAAAAAATTTCAACCACTTTTGAAAAAAAAAATAAATTTACTCAAAAAAAAAATTATTAATTCTCAATGAAAATATGGCAAGAAAAATAAATTAAACTAATTTTTAGTTTAAAAATAACAAATTATTATTGAAAATATTCGAATTGTTCTTCTTTACACAATTGGAATTTTCTTAAAACTAATTTTAAATAACTTTTAATGAAAAAGGTAATTAAAATAAAATGTTTGAGTAATAATAAACTTTAAATAAAATTGTAATTTATTATAAATTTGATAAAGCTTTTGATATTCAAAATTTATTGAAATAAAAATTGCCTTTATAAAAGTGCTTTAGTTGACGTTATTTTGTATGGCAAATAAAATTTTAAATCCATTTACCAATGCTTGAATAGCTTACTTCGTTTGTTTAATAATAATCAACAATTATTAAGTTTTGCGAAATTAAAAATGTCTCGTTTAAGCGAACGCGAAAGAATCGAAATTTTAATTATGGTAGGATACGGCGATAGAAAAAGAACCCATGGGGAAGCTTGTGCTTTGTTTAATGAGCAATATCCAAATAGACCGCAAATCTCAAGATCTACAGTAAGTAAGTTAGTTACCAAATTTACAGAAACAGGATCTGTAGGAGATTTGCCTCGACAATGACGGCCTCAAGTGAATGAAGAAACCAAATTAAATTTATTACTTGCGATTGAAGAAAATCCCAATATTTCAACAAGAGATATTTCAAGAAATAATAATGTGGATCATTCCTATGTCGCAAAATTATTAAAAAAGGAAAAGTATCACCCATACAAAATAAAACTCATACAAGAGTTAAATGAAGATGATCCCGATCGCCGACTGCAATTTTGTGAAGAAATGATGGCGCGATGTGATCAAAATCCAAATTTTTTAAGTAGTATAATTTTCTCCGATGAAGCTACCTTTCAATTGAATGGATCAGTGAATTGACATAATTGTAGGTAGTGGTCACAGGAAAATCCTCATTGGGCCGTAGAATCCCATAGTCAAAGACAGGGAAAGTTAAATGTATGGGTGGGAATGATTGGCAGACGTTTTATAGGACCTTACTTTTTTAATGAAAACCTTACTGCCGAAAGATACTTGAATTTTTTGCGGACTGATTTATTACCAGTTTTACTTCTTATTTTCCCCAATTATGAAAATCGCAACATTCCTAACCAAAACATTTGGTTTCAACAAGATGGGGCTCCTCCACACTCCACACTTTGGCAGGGCGGTGCGAGAATTCCTTAACACCACGTTTCCCAACAAATGGATAGGTCGGAGGGGACCAACCTAACGCCCTTAGATTTTTTTTGTGGGGACATTTAAAATCAAAAGTTTATTTCAATATACCTAATAATTTACAAGAATTGGAGCTTAGAATTAGGACGGAATTGCAACAAATTGACGAAGAAGCTATTAACAATAGTATTCAGAGTGTCTACACTCGAATGGGACAATGCCAAATGGTCAATGGGGAACAATTTGAACATTTTCGTTAAAATTTGTAACTTGTAAATTAAAAATTTACTTTTTTTTGTAATATTTTCATTGAGAATTAATAATTTTTTTTTTGAGTAAATTTATTTTTTTTTTCAAAAATGGTTGAAATTTTTTAAAATTTTTTTATGTGATCATTAATATGATAAAAAGGTCTATGAAAAATGTGTAAAAAAAGTAGGGGTTTCCATTTAAAAAAAATGATGATGACGTCATAGTGAAGTTATCAGTGACGTCATGAATATTTTTTTCATTCCAAAAGATGGCATTTTTTAAACAAAAATTGACTTGTTCGAGCGATTTTTATAAAAAAAATTTTTACGGAAGTTATGACCTTGGTTCCAAACTTTATCACCACCCTGTACATTAAAATATAGAGATATTTTACAACTACAATAATCTAAATGAGATCTTATAAGTGAGCTTTACAATGTTAGTTAGGCTCTATAATTAGAAAAGTTAGCAGTACATCGTTTAATAAACACAAGCATTTGATTAACCTTGTTATTTACATATTTTGTGCGATCAGCAAACTTTAACTTGCTATCTAAGATTATGGTATTTTCTAAAGTAATTCCATAGATTCTAATATCCTAAGAGCTGTTAGAAAATTTATTGCTAAAACAGATACTTTTGCATTTAAGAGTCATTTGATTCATGTCACACCAAATCACCAAATTGTCAAGGTCCTGTTGTAAAAGTTCAAGGTCACTCTTAGATTTACTTATTTTATATAACTTCAAAACATCAGCAAAAAGGAAAAATTTGGAACTTTTAATAACATTACAAACATCATTAACAAATAACAAGAACAAGATCAGACCCGAATGAGATCCTTGGGGAACCTCACATGCCGAGAGATCCCAACTTCGCAATACTATAAGTAGCTTGTGACAGACCCTATCAAAGGCTTTGCTAAAGTCAGTAGTCACATTATATCCCTTCTCAGTGTTGTTAATAATATCGTTAGTATAAATAAAGAGGATGGTTTTTGTTCTTTTCGCTTTAATCAATCAATGCTGCTCAGGAATCATGAGAGGTCTTAGATATAGGTTAATATACAAATTTGTCAAAAGCAACTTAGATATGTGTAAGATAATTGAAATTGAATGAGAATGAGAATTTACCATAATCACATTCTAAGTTAGACCTTTTGAAGTTTTTATGAGCTAGTTTCTTAGCCTTTATTAATATTTTAGTATTATTGCTTACCCAATGTGGAAAGGAATCATTATAATGTCTTATAGGCAGCTACGGAGTAAAATGGAATTAAAGGAATCAACAGATTCATCAATGTTATAACAAAGAAGAATGTTCTCCCAACAATGTTGAGAAAAAAATTTTTAGTGAATCACTATAATCTTTTCGATAAAAATATTTATGAAATTTTGAAATTTTCTGAAAAAAAAGACCTCAATAATTGTTTTCTAGAAGTTGATGTTATCGAATAAACTGGCCTACTTTTTAAAATAAACCCTTCTTACCACATCATCCTGAAGTTAGACCAAATCTAATTTATTTACAATACTTATATAAAAATCTTATTTCTCTTTTTCGCAGTCGGATACTTCAATTTCAGTCGCTTCCAATAATAAATCGACTTAATTTCTATCTTCATAGAAATCTGCGTTACTGACCTCAATGATTGTTGTTGCATTTAGTCGATACTGGTCATGACAATCTACATATTGCTGAATAATACAAACCATTATTTCTTCAATGTACAATAGAAGCTGCAATCTTTGAAACAATTGCAGCACACTTAGTTTTTGGTTCAGTAGTATATTTGGAGCAGGTTGTAAAATACTTTGAATGGGCTCTAAAATTTCATGAAAACATCTCTAGTCTATATGAATAGGCAATGATATTGCTATTGGCTATCGCAGGAGTCGGAAACCTTATTTGAGCTAAAAGTCAAATTCTTGCATTTTAGATAATTTGATAAATTGTATGTGTTTGTTGTGGTTCACGTGCACAATCACTACCAAAAGTTCTTGGCTTCCTCAATTTTTACAATTGGTCCATTCAGAAATTAAATTGATTTTTCTGAAATGCAATTGATGCTTTTGGAAATACAATTCACGTTTCTAAATTACAATTGATGATTTCCGAAATTGAATGGATCTTTTCTAAAATACAAAAGGTGTAAATGTTTGAGAGAGCATTGTCATTCAGGTATATATCAGAAGACTGTAAAATGACAATTAAAAAAGGAAATTATCTATAGAAACATCTCATCGCATCCAGTATCTGCATACAGAATTAAAATATCTTCTTTACTATGAGTGTAGATGGGTAAAAGTACAAGTTTTTAATAAATTTGTAACATTCTTCATTGTTTGGTTCAATAAGACTTTACCCTTTTACCCGTCTACACTCATGGATCACCAAACTTCAGGAGACTTTTACACTTCTGTCTTCTTTACTGTTAACTAATGAGTCAAAAGTTTAAAATATTTATGTTCGACTTTGGATTTTGATGGTTTTTGATAATAAATTTCTTTTTTTCTAGGGGTCCGTGTTAATAATAATATTAGTTCATCTTTACCTAAACCAATATCTGTATGCTATATTTATTTGAGTTTTAATTTTCCAAAGCAATTTCAATAGAAGATTTTTAGGACAATATGGATAATAATCATTCCTACATTCATCAAAGAGAAGAACTTCGGTAGATGTAGGAATATTGGATGATTGCTTTTATATTTTTAGCACCGTTTACAATTATTGCTGCATTTGGACTATTTGGACCAAAAGGTTTCCTTACGTTTCTTGTTCGTATGCAACATGATGCAAAGAAGTCCTTCATCAACAATATATGTATATCTAAATAAATATCTCAAGACTTGAAGATTCCTTATATCTAAGTTTATTACTGCGTGAAACTACTTTTGGTTAATTTGAACACTGCAACTCCACATTTATCGTTTTTGTTTGATATCATTTTCTCAACCTGAGACGTTTTACGAATTTAGTTATTAAATGAAGTTTTTATGTTCGCCTGAAGATAGGAGATATTGCTCTCGAAACATGTAGCGAAACACGTAGCAATAAAGTTGGATAGACGGAATCATCAATATCAACAAAATTTTATAATCTCAGCTATCTACTGTTTTCCAATTGTATTTCAGGACCCCTATATTCGGGGATAAGATATCCTACAGGAAAAACAGTGCGTTTCTAAGGACACTTTCTGAAACAACCAATAAGTAACGACCATTTTACTTTACATGAAGTGGGATTTTGTTTCTATCTTGATATTTACCAAGCTTGATAAAACCCAATAGAGGGTTATTCTCGAATCACATGACACGATGGCATATATGATTTTTAACATTCTATCCTTGTCATTCAAATGCAAACATAAGAGTCTGTCCTTGTCATGTTGTATACGATGTTGTGTCGTGTGATTCGAGAATAACATGGGATTGAGTTTTATCAAGCTTGATAAATATCAAGATAGAAACAAAATCCCACCTCAGGACTGTAATTCTCGAATGTATGCGAGGAATTATCGCACACTTTTTCGGTCAACATTTTATTTCAACCTTTCTCTAGGAACTATTCGTCCGCATGGCCTAGACCCATTTACTCGCTTTTATTAAATATTTTTCGTATTAGATCCCCATTTCGAGATTGGAGAATATATTTTTGACAAACTAGTAGACTTTTTTCAAAAAAGCATCAATTGTATTTCAGATAATTCAATTTAATTTCAGAAGTATCAATTTAATTTCAGACTCATTAATAGTATTTCAGATAAATCAATGTAATTTCAAAAGCATCAATTAAATTTCAGACTCATCAATTGTATTTAAGATAGTATAAATTATATTTCAAAAAAATCAATTTTTTTTCAGTAAGGACCAATTGTATAAATACGAGGAAGCTTGTTTCGGAAATACAATTGATTACTTCTGAATACAAATCATATTTTCTGAAATTAAATTGACGAATTCTGATTTTCAAATGATGCTTTCTGATAAACAATTAATGATTCTGAAATACAATTAATAATTTCTGAAATTAAATTGATTTTTTTTAAAACAATTTACGTTTGGTGATGAAGGAGTAGAAGTTTTTCTGCAGAATAGCATAATTTTATGTAGTTTAACTGGACTATAATAATTTAGAGATGATACAATGAAGTTAAATTTTGGTTTTAAGTTTAAGGATTTTGTATACGTTGATGTCTTTTATATGTAATTATTAAATTGATCTCGTACTTTGACATACGTGATTTTTCCACAAATTGATACTTTTCAGGAAGAGTATAAAAATAAATAAAATAAGTCACTGGACAAAACACCATTTATCATCTTGTGTTAAGCTTTCGAAATAAAAAAGAATATTTGAAACTTACATTTTCATAAATTGGAACTACGTGATCTAATAGAAAACACGTGAGTAAATATTTCTGGGTAACAAACGACCCTTTTAGGATCCTTGCTGATCAAATCAAAGTTATGAAGACAACTTAGAACATTCTTTGTTATTTTTACAAACAAAAATTATATTTTACTGAAATTTACTTTTTGTTAAAAAATTTCAACTAATATAGCAATATATTTTTTTTAAATTTATTTTTTGCGCTACCAACCTATATTTGTATACTTACCGTTCATGTCTACAAACGCGTTATGAAATTCTCAAACGAAGGTTGATTGCTATGGCAACCAAAAAATACAGTTGCGTTCTGATTTATAACAGAACAGTGTGTCGTTATGAAATAGTTTGCCTTAAATATAAGAGGTGGCGCCACAACTGCTTTGAAAATTTGCACTTCTAAATGTTATTATTCTGTGATATTAACCCTTAAAAATTAAATAACATAACTTTTAATTTCTTTCAATTTTCTGATATAAGAATTTATTTATTTTATTAAGTTTGAATGCTGAATATAAGAATATATTTTTTATTTTATTACACATTAATAGCTCAACATAAATAGTTGTTACTTTTGTTTGAATTATAAGTTTTTTATTCTTTCGATTTTCATCGAAATATAGAAAAACTCGCTCCTACCGGGCTCGTTTTTCTAACCTTTTTCTCGTTCTGTCATAACGCACTTACCGACCTTGTGTCGTAATATACTATTAGACAACACTACCTTATAATATGAGTACTATTTGGATATGGTATGACTATTCCCAACTAGCAATGTTTACCGCTCATCACTCTTAACTCATCGAAATCGAAAATTTTACATACATTTTTTCCGTAAAGCACACTTTAGTAGATTGTTCAACAAACTTTTTTTCTGTGAGACTAATACTTCTTTACAGCGCATCAAGGCAACTGCGTTATGATCTTGTAGACATACTTTTGACTTATCTGAGAAAAATTATGAGCCCAACTTCTCCCTTTAAGCTATTCGCATGCGAATTAATGTAGCCTAACCCTTCTATAAGCGCAATATTTACATGAACTGTGATAATTCCAAACATTTACAAGATAATGTTTCATTTTATTTTACGGAAATTAACGCAATCTTCTAGGTGGCGTTGGTAAAGTCTTCTTGTAACCACTGCATTTTAACTGAAACAATTTGTTGTATCATAATCATAAATGATTGAACTGCTTCCTAGTAAAGCTTTCAGAGAATCATCGCACAAATAATCTCATCAACGCTTTACCGACGTGTGTGTTTAATCTTAAGCTGAACCAATATTTGAAAAGAAATCGGGATTGAATAAACGTGAGCTGGCATATGTATGTGATGTGAAGCTTAAGTTAAAATTTAGTGTTTTACTATAAACCCCCGTATTATATTCATTCTCTATATATTCAATTCTTGCATCTTTTTTACCACTAAATTTAAATGTAACAGAATAATGTAAACGTGTAGGTTATAGGTGACAAAAGAAATGAATGTTGCACAAAAAGAACAATTATGTGGACACATAAACCCATTTACGTCGTAAAATTTAAAATTTATTACTCCTATAAAACTAGTTATATCATATTCTATAGAGTTAAAAATGTTTTAATTCTTTATCGAATAGTTATTCAGGTTGGACTTATAAAGATGGCCTGCAATACTTCAAAACCAACTAAAATATAATCTAAAAAGCTCTTAATATTTTATTACAAGTACTTATATAAATAATTCTTTTATTTTTCTTTAGGTAGTAAATATTCTATTTATAAATGTCTACATGAAGCCACCTATATTATTTCACATCTGCTTTAGAAGGGTTAAGTGCTTTATATATTTTATTTTTGTACATGATTGCAAAAAAATAGAAGATGCTGAATTTAAAAGTACTAGCTATAATGCATAGAATTCTTTTATCTAAAAATTGGCTCTAGGCTTTAGATAACTCTTTTATATATTTCCATATTTTACAAACCAAATTGCAATAAGGATATATTGTTTATTGATGCATTAAAGCTTACTAAAGAGGATTATTAATTATTTGATCAACTATCAAAGCTCTATAAGTAATTATAGTGTTTCAAATCGCTTATTGTGATATACACGTCTTTAAGCTGCTTGTATAAAACGGAAATTGCGAGATCATAAATTATATTATTGTCTGCCAAATCTCACTATTCATCTGTGAGAATATCAATTGAAAACTGTCAGGGGTTCAAGAAGTTTCCACAAATACAAGAAAATAATAATAACCTCTGCATGGGGTGTATTTATGTTTCATCCAAGAACCAGCAATTTTTAAATTAAATTTTTGATTTGAAAAAACGATTTTACTTAGAATTTTACTCCACTTAAAGTAAAGCTTTTAGCGAAACGGCTTTGTGATCATACTTTTAGGAATTGCAACATATGAGTACCCAACTTTTATCTAAACTTTAACATAGTTCATGTAGGTAATAAAAATTACGTTTTGCCTTTACGATGCATGCATCCATTAAATTCATCATGTGCATAAACATTTTTTGATGCAAAGCTCTTAAAGCTTAGGTTATAAAATCATTATAAAAACATATAAAAAAATCCATGCGAATAAAATAAATTACTAACGACACAGACTACCTGCAATAAAAGCTCCCCGACAGAGAAGTGAAACCGATTTATTCCGCCACTCTGACTCCCTAATTTCCATATTTCACGTGCAATTTGTTAATTTTTTATCTCGTCACCGTAAGAGATGGGCGCACTAATATTTATCACAGCATAAATTTAATGTAACTTAGCTCAAATTTGTTTCATCCCTAAATTTCAAATTATTTTTGTTCCTCGAATATCTTCTTAATGTGAGAGCATAAAGAAACGACTGCGATGTGCAACGCGACGTTTCGTGGCTTCTTCCGCTTCTAATGGCTTCATATTCTTCTGCCTAACACGAAATTACTTCGTCGATATTTCTGAGCTTAAGTGCACGTATATACAAAAATGTGGAACGAAATGCACTACGAGTATTATATTATATTTTAAAGGCCAACAGGGATATTTAAAAAATTTTAGACTTAAAAGCTTGTGAATAATTATTGCTTCCTTTGTATTTTTTTAATAAATTTTATTTTAAATTGGAGTTTATTTTGTCTCTTTATAAAGGCTTATGCGGTTTTAACCGGATTTTATGACAAGATGCTGGTATTTATACAAAGGAGAAAATTTACCATCTTTATTTACTGTTTAAATCACATTTTGCAGCGACAACTAAAGCTGTATTAAAATTTCAAATTTTCCTTGCATCTAAAATGTATGCTGTATATTCCTCCTGAAAGAGCTAAAACAAAGTCTTAAATAAGAACTCATACTTAACTCAATCATTTTGTATATAATTTACAATGGTCCGAATTGGAAAATATGTAGGAATTTGAAGGATAGAATTAAATTATGATTCACTCTGTAAAAAAAAGAATTACAGTATTCTGGAAATTTGGGATAAAATATGTGAGGCGTGTTATCATATACCAAGCGAAAATCAACTTTTTGATTGTTTTTTGAGGAATAAGGAAAAGATTGTGGTATATTATTGGAATTCCCAAAGATATACAGGGTGATCAATTGAAAACGATCCACCCTAAACAACTTCAGTTTGATGAGATGCATAAAATAGCAGAATATAGTGATATATTTAATTTTAAAATATGATTACCGTATAACAAAAAGTTTGTTATTAGAGGTCCAAATCTATTAAGATGGGGAAATTGTGAGAAAGAGAGAGAAGTATAGCAACCATGTGTTATTTTATTTTTTTTGCATAGTAACCATTAAGAAAACTAAATAAAATTTACATGATCACCTTCCTTATAAATAACTCTTTGGGTTCCAGCATATTTTTTTGAAATATTTATTTATTTATATACTAGCCATAGAATTGTTACAATTATTAGCTTAGTCAATTAATTATAGATATAAAATCAAATTACAAAAATTACTACATACTAACAACAAGATACTAAAATTAAATACAAATGATACAGTGACAATGATAATAAACGAGTAATACATACATATATTAGCTTAATTTATTTATAATTATTACAGTGATTAAAGTACTCATCAATTGAATAAATGGGTTCTGATAATAGGAATTCTTTAACTCTCTTTTTAAATTGATTACGATTGACCGTTTTTAAATGATCTGGTAGTGCATTAAAAAGTTTTATTGAAGTTATATCAGTACCATTCTGAACCTTGGTTTTTTTTGCAAAGGGAACATATAGTTTATCTGCATTACGAGTAACATAAGAATTTATGTCACTACAAATTTGATATTTTTCCTCATTTTTCTTTATGAACGAAATACTCTCCAATATATATATTGAAACAATTGTTAGAATTTGATGTTCTTTAAAAACATTGCGGCAGCTGGAATTTACTGGAAGTCTGAGCATTGTACGTATAATTCTCTTTTGTAAAATAAATATTTTTTGCACACAAGATGACTTACCCCAACAGGTTATACCATATGTTAAATGTGATTGCACACATGCATAATAGAATAGTTTTAGTGTATCTGTATTTAGACTTGATCGTAAACGTAACATTGCATAGTTTTTTCCACTTAATATTTTACAAAGGAAATCAATATGAGAGCTCCAATTTAAATCGGTATCAAAAAACACTCCAAGGAATTTAGTCCTATGTTCATGAACTATCGACCTATCATCTTTAATGAGAAAACTTCTATCCTGAAAATATTGAGACTGTAAAAATGTAATGAATAAACATTTGTTATTGTTTAAAACAAGTTTGTTATTAAAACACCAGCTATTCATTTCAACCAAACATTGATTGCAGTTTAGTTGTAGATCTTCATAGTTTTTACCAGATACTAGACATGAAGTGTCATCTGCAAATAAAGTAGGATAAGAGGTTGTGAAGTTGGTTGGAAGATCGTTAATAAATATTGTAAACAGAATAGGTCCTAAAATGCTACCCTGAGGTACCCCAGTCTCAATTTTTACAGGATTTGAAAAAAATCTTTCACCCACTTCATCAGATATACATACGGTTTGCGTTCTGTCTTTTAGGTAAGAATCAATCCAATTTAATGCTGTTCCGCGAATTCCTATTTTATATAACTTTTCTGATAAAATCGAGTGATTAATGAAATCGAAAGCTTTGGTTAAGTCAAAGAAGATACCTATAGATTTGAGGTCTTCGTTAAAATTGTTTAATATTTCATTGTAGAACGAAGTAATAGCGTCTTGCGTTGACAATCCGGCTCTAAAGCCAAACTGTCTGGGTGACAAAATATTTTCCGTATATAAAAACGAAGATAATCTTAAATAGTAAGCCCTCTCAAAAATTTTTGAAAAAATAGATAAAAGAGAAATAGGCCGATAGTTCTCAACTAGTTTTGTATCACCTTTTTTATGTATAGGAATTACTAAGGATCTTTTTAAGATTTCTGGAAAATATCCTACCTCAAAAGAAATATTTACAAGATAGGTTAATGGCACTGTTAAAAATTCAGCACAATCTTTGACCATATAATACGGCACCTCATCAATTCCAGAACATTTTTTATTGGATACCACTAAAATTATTTCAAACATTTCACTTTCATCGATAGGTTTTAAAAATATTGATTTATTGCGAAATTCGTGTAAAGTGCATTTATTATTATTATTTGTGTTATCGTTATTATTACATTTTTTAACAGATTCCATAAAGTAGTCAAGAAAAACATTCGCTTGCTCCGGTTTAGAATTTATTTCAATAGAGTCGTATAAGATAGTGAGTGGTGAATTATTAGAAGATTTATTTTTGTGAGAGTTTATAATGTCCCAGCTTGTTTTATTAATATTTTGAGAATTCTTTATCAAGTCATTATAATATTGATTTTTGGCATCAACTATATTTTTTTGATGATCTTTTTTTAACTTATTATATTTATTTTTTATAGTTTCATTAGTTTTGGATTGAAGGAATAAATTTCTTAAGTATTTACCTTCATTAATAATATCTACAGTTATCCAAGGGCTATCGCTTCCTCTTGAATTTTGTTTTTTAGTAATTTCTTTAAAGGGAAAAGCAATGTTAAACAATGTATAAAACCTATTAAAAAACTCATCAAATTTTTTTACGCAATTTTCTTCTGAATAGACATTTTCAAAACTTTCATTCTTGACCAAATCAATGAAGTATCTTTTGTTTTCAATATTCATATTTCGCACGGTTAGTTTTCGTTGACAGTTAATATTTTTATAAGTTGTTTTCGTAATAGAGAATTTCACACTTTGTAGATAATGGTCTGATATATCATTTGCTACCGTTTCTGTAAGTAGTTCATTACAGGGAAAAGTCGAAAAAACGTTATCAATTAATGTTTTTGCATTTGCTTGCACTCTTGAAGGTACATTAAATAGTTGACTAAAACCGTAAGATTCAAATAAAGAAATTAATTTTTGAGAGTTTGAATTATTAACAGATAAAAAGTTATAATTAAAATCGCCACAAATAAAATGACGTACATTATTTTCACTTGATAAAGATATTATATGATCTTCTAATGAATTTAGAAAATCATTGTCACTAGAATTTGGTGTTCTGTACACGCAAGTAATTGAAATTATTAGATTTTCGAATTTTAATTTAACGGCAGTTGCTTCAATGGTTTTTTCTTTTATTTGATTGTAAGTCATATTTTTTAATTGAACTTCTAAATTTTCTTTAATTAATATTGCTACACCTCCACCTCGGCTAATCTTACGACAGAAGCAAGCAACTAATTTATAATTTTTTATTTTGAAAAAATTAATTTCATTATCCGTTAGCCAGGTTTCGGTTAAGCATAAAATATCAGGAAAATTAATAAGTTTTAAAAAAATCTCAAAGTTATTTATCTTATTTCTAATACTACGTGCGTTTAGATTAATTATTTCTATATGAGCGTCGTCTATTCTGGCCGTGGAATTGACTTGAGGATGTGTTGTAGCTTCGAAATAAATAGTTAGTAATTTCTATCCCATTTGGCCAAATTTTTGGATTTACGAAGTCATCTTTCATATCTTCATCAACCCCAACTTTGAATGAATTAAAACCTCTGATTCCATTCTTACTTAGATCAGCTATTACGAATTCTTTGTTTTTAAAATTATCATCAAGGAATGTTTTTAAATTTTCACTAGTATAGTTTGTTTTATACTTGGAAACATAAAACCAATGCTTCTTTTTTGCTGCCACATTATCGCTGTTACCTTCGCCAATAACAATATTATTTTTATGCTTTGTTTTTGATTTTGTATGTTCATTTTTTGGGCGAATTTGGTTGGAGTCGTTGCTTGTTAAATTGTTATTCAATTGGGAAGTGTTGTTAACATTCGATTGTGAGTCAATGACCTTCAGATCCGGACAAGTACTTGAATTTGATATGTTATCAACAACGTAATTTTCAAAATGTAAAGGCATCTGTGAATCACGTGATTTAAAGTTATGGATGATATTACTAGGTGTCTCCACTTGCGAGTTATAGTAATTTTTGTTCATTAGAATATCTATTGTTCTTTGTAAGTTACTTATTAACGTGTCTTTTTCAAGTAGTAATTTCTTAAGGTAAAAGATTTCAACCTTACTTGCACTATCTTCTTCATTTTGACCATTCAACTCTTTGGCTGGATGCAAGGTGTTGGATTGTTTACCGGGCACGTCATTCACAGTTTCCATTGTATTTTCATTAACACAACAAATGAAGGTATTTTCATTAACTTTTCTCATATTTTTTCTCAGATTATTGTTGATGCATCCCTTATGGGCTACATTTGAACACTTCTCACATTTTATTTTTCTTTCTTCATCAATCGCGGGCCTTTTGCAAATCACACAAGTTTGTTCGGACGCCATATTTATCTTATTATGCCCCTGGAAGAGAGTAGAAGTGGAACGAGCACATTTTTTTCCACATTTCATTGTATTTCCACTTCTACGCTTTCCCAGAATTTTATTTAGAAGAAAAATTAGGTAAAACTTAAAGTACTACTTATAATTATAAGGGCCAGATAGTTTTAATTTATTATTTTTTATGATTTTTATGTAAAAATATTAAAATAACAAACGGTTGCTGTGTTTCTTCTCTTTTTCACAATTCCCCAGTCTTAATATCGATTGTAATGAGAAACTTACAACATTTTAGCTTATAATCTTTTAGTAAATGATAACACTGGTCAACAGTGATTTTGCGGCATGGGCTTTAAGAGTCTATTTTGGATAATTCTATATAGGCTCCTGAATACGAAAAATATATTGGAAGGGCCAAATTGATTCAAGTTTTTGAGATAAACGCAATCCTTATTAAAATAAAATGAAATAAAAGATTGAATATATTTTTAAACGTTTATTTGACAATATAAATCAAAATGTAATAATACTTACTCAAAATAAATGAAAACAAATTATGAAAATTTGAAAACCGATCGTTTAGTATGTTTTTGGTCAGCACAATCCCTTTCCAAGCTCCAACAGTAATCCGCCATCATATGGTGGTCCCACCGGTCTTGATATCTTTCCTCCATTATCTTGATATCCTGATGGAATCGTTCCCCCTGTTCATCGCTGTAGTCACCCAAATTTTCAGGGAATTGATCCAAATGACTATGCAGATTTTGATACTCAAATTAGCCGCCTGCTTTTCAAAGTTTTTCAGCATCTTAGCGACTATATTGGCATATTCTGGTGCTTTGTGGTTCCCCAAAAAATTTTTGACGACTAATACAAAACTTGTTCATGCTTCCAATTCAACCTGAATCATATAATTTGTAAAATTATTGTCTTGTATGAGTGCACGAATTTGTGGTCCATCAAAAACTGCTGCTTTTAATTTTTCCATACTGAGATCGGAAAATACTTCATAAATATATTTGAAACAATCACCACTTTTATCCAAAGCTTTGACATGCTATTTTATAAGACTATCAATAAGTTTAATATGCAGGATTATTATTTTCTTTCGACTTATCAATGGTTTAAAAATGATATTAGCCTTTCCCACGATCAAATTTTCTTTCGATGGCCAGTCAATTCTACACCAGTGTTCTTTTCTTGCACGACTGTCCCATAAACAAAGAAAACAGGGGTATTTAGTATATCCACCTTGTTGACCCAATAAGAAATTCACCATCTTTAAATCCACTCATACTGACCATTGATGTTGTTGATCAAACAAAATTTTCTCTAAAACCCTTTTGATATTTTCATATTTTTCCTTAAGTTTTCTTAAGTGAACTATTGGATTCGAAGCAAATTTGTTTCCATTATGCAGTAACACACATATCACACTTCTTTTTGAGCTGTCTATGAAGAGTCGCAATTTTTCTGGCGTATATTTTGATAGACCCATTAAATTTAAAAGCTTGGTAATATACAAGTTCATTCTCCTTAGTAAAATATGGAAGGATGACCTGCTCTCTAGTCCGATAAGATGTTATTTTTACGCCAGTCTAAAGGCAATTTTTTTCTTTAAGTCTTGACGCAAGAACTTCATCGGAAATTTTTGATAAATTTAAATCTCGAGTCGTTGAACTCTCCTTGAGAAAATCCCTTAACTGGACTGGACCACTCAGATTCATTTTCACTGCTGCTTTTACTTTGAGTATCTAACATTTCAATATCATCACAGGAAATGTTTGGTAAGATAGTAAATATCGGTACTGGCAAACCTTCACAATGTAAGATTGGTGGTTTCTTCAAGAATAAAATGTTCCACTAGTCGAAGCAACACCACGTTAGGTTTTACCGGCAAGAGTGGTTAAATAACCGATTTGCAGGAGGGTTTATTTCTTTGGGGATTCTTAAAAATAATTGTATTCAAAATACCACTTGTAAGTATTTAAGACATGAGAAATAGGATAAGTAATGGTTGTAGGGCCATATCTCCCGAAACATTTGCAAAAGTTAGAAATCACTTTGACAATCGACTGTATTATTGAATGCAAAGTATTGGTTCACGTTTTGAACATTTAATGTAATTACTATTTAATTTGTTTAATCAGTATGAAGAAAAGATTTTTCTAAAGTATTAATTTTGTACAACCACCAGGGCAATTATGATAAACATTATTATTTGTTCTGATTTCTCTGTAAATCGAAGGAGAACAGTCCTAAGCGATTTCAAACATTTTATTGCAAGGAGGAAAAGCCCTTCAAATATTATCAACCTTTGATCATTATTAGTCGATATTTTTGAAAATCTTATCAATGCAATTGAAAGATCTATTTCATTTTATATACAGGGTGTTCCTTTTAAAAGGAGCCACCATAAATAACACTCGCAAAAATAATTTATGGTAATATAAAAAGTTGTAAGAGTTGTAATTACCATTCTTATTTTTTCGTAAAAAGATGTCCCCCTGAAAGTAGAAATCGACCTGTCACGGCATTTTCACAATTAATTATTTTTTCGAAACTTATTTAGGGTGGCTCCTTTTAAAATCAACACCTTGTATACTGTATATATTTTATTTGAATACTTAACTTAAAGTATTGTACATTTCCTAAATGAATATCCTTTTGCATTATTTTATGTTTTTCTTTCTCGTGAAACCAGAATGTAAAAGATTTTAAAATTACATTATAAAATTGCTCAATTTATTGCAAGAAAAATATTAAATAAAATATAAGCAGTTTTAAAGAATATTACTTCGAGTTCTAATATAACGTAAATTTTGTCCAACATCTTGAAAACATGGAGCTTTTATTTTGTAAATAAATCGAAAATTATTAAGCGAAAAGGTCACGTAAATTGAACGAACATGCGGGAAACTGTTTAGCAACTCAAACTCAAAGTAATGGAGGTCAGTTTCCTTCTTATTTATTTGAAGTTGCTTCCTTAAAAAGGCGCATTTAAAACAAACCTATTTTTGAGATAACGGCCCCAGCTTTTTAAAGACAATTAGAAAATATAAACTTTTGAAACATTCACATTTTAAAATATTTCGCTAGTTTATAAAGGGTGTCCCAAAACTCTCGCATTACCTCTCACTACTTAGTTGGGGACCTTACAGGGATCCAAATGAAGACATTATTATAATTTTTGATATCCTTACAACTGTTTATTTAGGAATTTCATTGCAAATATCAAATAATACGTGCGATACGTACTTCATCTAAAAAAATATTGTTTGATATGTCTAACGCCGGACTTATCCAACATATCTTTAGGCGCAATTTCGCCAAGCTCAGCTCAGATTCAAGCTCAGCTTAATTCGAGCGTACGTTGCACTTTGACTTTATTCACGGCGTCTTGGTTACAGTCTGGATAGATTTGGCAATAGCGCTGCAAAGCTGCTGCTAAGCTACAAATCCTCTTCTAATTAATTGTTTCTAAAATCAGCTGTTTAACGTTCAACTAATTTCTAGGTCTAACATAACCATAAACAGTAAACACTTCGTAAATATTTAGAAACTAGAGATTATCGTTTAATTTAAAATGAGTGCTAAATTAAACAGAATACTTTATTCCCAAGAAGAAAGGCAATTTACGCTCGGTTTCTCCAACATGCCTTTAGACGGAGGTTTTCCAGGCTCAGAATAGGTCGAGCGTGAATTGCACAGTGGCTTTGTGTATGACGTCTTGGCTAGGCTCCAGATAGATTTGGCAACACCCCCACGAGGCGAATACCACGCTCTCAGTCCTATTCTAAGTGACTGCTTCTAAAATCAGGTGTTCAATGTTCAACTAGTTGTAGGTCTAACATAACCATACAGTCGATTTGTAAACAGTAAATACTTGGTACTGAAAGCAGAGATTATCGTTTAATTTAAAATTAATTAAAAGAGATGCAATTTAGTTAATCTAAAAATCCTCATTATACTTTGTACATGTACATGTATATTGTATACATAATTATTTTGATCTACATTATTCATATAATTTAAATATACGTCCCATCTACAACATTAACATTTTCAAAATTCATGTTTACTGGACAAGTTTAGGTTATGTTTTGATGTTCAAGGGCTCAAAATCTGCTTGACACGAATAATACTAGATTTCGACGTGGTGTAACCAAATAAGCTGAACTTGGGTCTTGACACGCAGCTTAAGAGCAATTTCCTAAACGGAAAATGTAGTGGTTTAGTTCTGCAGTCATAAAAGCTAGTACGAACAACATTTTTGTATAACTTTTTTTGTGGATGATTTAGAAGTCATTTCTTTAATTGTTGCAAGAAGGTACAAAATTGAAGAATGTACAAAAAAATATAATGATCTAAAAGTACCTTAACTTTGGACCCCTCTAATTAATTTTGTGCTAAGTTGCAGAAGGTAACTCTCTGGCAGGATGTAGCCTAATCAATTTAGATTATAAATCTGAAAAAAAATTGAAAATCTAACGAGGGAAACTGACTGACTGACTGCAGAACTAATGCTCGATTTCATGATTTTTCACATTTTTTCCTCCCAAACTCGCGCGCCGTCTAGGGATTCGCATTAATTATCAGTTATTTGGTCATAATTTGCAAAGAAGTTCCAGAAAAGTGGGATGGATTTTCTATTCCTTGTTATTATCTCCAACGGAAATTTATCGCGTGTGTCTAGGAAGATGCTCTTAATATGTAGTTTGGTCTCAAGACATGGTGGACATGAGTGTATTTAAAATGTGAACAAAATCGTTCGAGAGCATATTTTACGTGTATAAAGTTGAAAAGTTTTTCAACAATGTTTTGGTCACAATTGGCCAACCTAACTAGTTTTCGAAACAACAAATACAAAATTGGCAATTTTCACTTTTTAGCGAAATTTTAAAAACTAAAAAACTTGACTCTGCTCTAATTTAAACGACTTCGAATCTCTTTAAATAAGCAATAGTTGTGTCTCTAAAACCCGACACTCTGGAAATCACATTATTCCCTTTGTTATGCAAATATGGTTGAATATTAAATGTATATATCGAATTACCAATAAATAATGATGGCAAAAATAATATGAGACCAACTTTACAGTGATACATCTACAAACAGGGCCCGGAAGGAAGAAAGCTTCAAAATGTTCTTTATTGCCCATAATAATTAAATTAATCATTTTAATTAATTTTCCTCCATCAGTTAAAAATTTAGAAGGCTTTTCCGGTAACTAAAGGTGACAACTCTTAAGTTGTGTTTATGCTGCCGCGTTTTTACGAGATGTGAGCATAGGGGTTTGCCTTGAGGTGAACCTCGAGATTCACCGCGCTGTGTCTTAAACACAACGTAAAATGCAAAACCGCTTTAAAAACCTCGAGTAATATCTCGTCATGTTTACGACACCTCTTCTCAAAACACGCCGCTCGACGCGCCTCTAGCCGTTGCTCTTGTCTATGCCTTATATAGGTACTTAATCCTTCAGAAGATAGTCGGCGAAATGTTAAAAAAGCGTACTTTTCGCTAGTAAAAATTGATTTTTGGGCATTTGTAATCAAAATTTTAACAAAAACGCTATTGTTTGCCTTTCAAATTGAATTTAGTTTTCATGTAGAATTTTTGTTTTTCATGTAGAGTATATGATAGGGGCGTACTTTTTGAATAAAAATAAAAACGCATTATTTATCATTGTTCAAAAAGTACGCCCCTATCATAGACTCTACATGAAAAACAAAAATTCTATATGAAAACTAAATTCAATTTGAAAGGCAAACAATAGCGTTTTTGTTAAATTTTTGATTACAAATGCCTAAAAATCAATTTTTAAAAAGTACGCTTTTCAAACATTTCGCCGACTATCTTCTTAATAACTTTTTAACAATCCAACATAATGGCTTTTGATTTGCAAGAATATGTTTTTTTATTCCCTTTAAAATGAGTCAAAACTCTATAGGGATTACAATTTAAACAGGTGGGTTATTAGTTCTCCCCACATGACACCCCCTAAAGGACGGGGAAGTTCTAAACAACCTCAGAATTTAGTTTTTCTGATACAATTTAAGTATGCTAATTTTTGAAAAAAAAATATTCACATAATATAAAAAATCCATCGTTGTTCCGGGACATTTGCCGGACTATGTATACCGGGTGGAAATGAAAACCGGGTCACCTCTATAACTTTTTTATTTATGAATAGAAAAATTTGAAATTTGGCTATGTTCTATGGTTCAAAAAAACAAATTTTATGTGCATTTTTTATTTTCGAAATCACTTCCGGTTTCACCGGAAACACCATGAACTTTGTTTTTTTAAATGTAACATCCCATATTTTTATTCATGGCTTAAAATACTTTTAAAAAAGAAGTATTTTTGAGATACTAGTTTTTATTTTATGCGAAAAATCGAAGTCGGTGAAAATTACCAAAACTAATTCTAAAAAATTCAAATACATAAATAAAATTGTAATTTGAAAAAAAATTTAAGTGGTCTTTGAACTATTAATTTTTAAACTTAGTTAATGAAGATTTTATCAAATATCTCATTTTTTTTTAAATGCAATAATGCCGGGTCATTCGACTTTTTAAAAAGAGGATTTTATAACGATTATTTTGGTACCCCATATGTAGGGGTATTATTTTGCATGTGCCTGTAATAAAGATACTTAATAGCTAGTATTTTCCAACTTAAGAAATAAATAATTTTACTAGTTCATTTAGCGTTATCCAGGGTGCACCGCGTGGAGGCGAACTAGTTTTACACCCCAAAAAACTTAAAAATATTCATAAATAAAAAATGATTAATAAAATGAGACGAACAATAAAATCACAAAAATTGTTCTAAATGTCCTCCGTTGTTTTCAATACAAAGTTCGTGTCTACGAATAGTAGAATGAATTACTCTGTTTAATTCCTCTGGAGTAATGTTATTGACAGAATTTCTAACGCGTCTTTTTAATTCATCTGATGTATCTGATGGAGTAAGATACACTTCATCTTTAATTTTTCCACAAAGATAAAAATCTAGCGGGGTAAGATCGGGTGACCTCGGAGGCCATCGAATTGGACCATTAGTTCCAATCTACTGGTTATTATAATGTCTATTTAAATATTCCACCACTATTCCTGCATTATGTGCAGGGGCACCATCTTGCTGGAAATACATTCCGCCCAAATTAATTAAAGGTAGTTCCTCAATTAAATCATTAATTTCGTTTTCAAGGAAACCCAAATAGCGTTGGGCATTCAGATGCCCTTCAAAAAATATGGGACCAATAATATGGGTACTAATTATTCCTATCCAACAATTGAAGCTAAACCTTACTTGGAAATTGGCTTCTCGAATAAGCCTTGGATTTTCTTGTGACCAATACCTCGTGTTATTTCTATTAAACAATCCTAGGTTGGTAAAATTACTTTCGTCGGAATATAAAATTTGTGTATTGAATTGTAGATTTTCTCGCATCATATTTAAAAACCATTGGCTAAACTCAAGACGCCGTGCGTTATCAGCTTCATACAAATGTTGGCGAAGTTGGTATTTGTAGGAATGGTACTTATGCTTTTGTAAAATCTTTAGAACTGAAGTGTGGCTTATTCCGTATTCAAAAGCAATTTGTCGTGAAGAAGAGGTTGGGTTAACTTCGACATAGGCTATGATATCAACTTCACTTTCATGATTAATTATAAATTTATCTTCAGCATTATTAGGTTCTCTACGAAATTTGGCTTCCAGTTTAAAAAAAGAAGGTACGATGTGGCTGACGTCTTTCTGGATGTCTTTCGCGATAAAGTACACTAGCAGCCATGGCATTTTTTCGACATTCACCGTAAATTAGCAACATGTCAACTTGTTCATCTCGCGAAAACATTTTTAAGATTTGATAATTAAAACTATCTAAACAAGAAAGTAATCTAATGTATTATACAACTCTTCACAAGATGTTGGGACGATTACTGATTTGTTTAAACTTTATCAAATTTTTGAATGTTTCTTATGAATTTTATTTATTCAACAGAAACGGCTGACGCCACATGTTGATCAAAATTTATTTAATATTCACGAATAAAGCATTGACATTTTCTGAATATCACACATTTTGATAAGTTTAATAATAACATAAAAAGCAGTTAATTTACTTGAACAATTTTTGTGATTTTATCGTTGTTACCTGCATTCTTCTCATTTTATTAATCATTTTTTATTGATGAATATTTTTACGTTTTTTTGGGGTGTAAAACTAGTTCGCTTCCACGCGGTGCACCCTGGAGAACGCTAAATGAACTAGTAAAATTATTTATTTGTTAAGTTGGCAAATAATAGCTATTAAGTATCTTTATTACAGGCACATGCAAAATAATACCCCTACATATGGGGTACCAAAATAATCGTTATAAAATCCTCTTTTTAAAAATTCGAATGACCCGGCATCATTGCATTTAAAAAAAGTGAGATATTTGATAAAATCTTCATTAACTAAGTTTAAAAATTAATAGTTCAAAAACCACTTAAATTTTTTTCAAATTACAATTTTATTTAGGTATTTGAATTATTTAGAATTAGTTTTGGTACTTTTCACCGACTTCGAAAACCTTTTTTTTTTTCTTTGAAAAAAAATTTTTTTACAAAAAAAATAAAAACTAATATCTCAAAAATACTTCTTTTTTAAAAGTATTTTAAGTCGTGAATAAAAATATGGGATGTTACGTTTAAAAAAATAAAGTTCATGGTGTTTCCGGTGAAACCGGAAGTGATTTCGAAAATAAAAAATGCACATAAAATTTTTTTTTTTGAACCATAGAACATAGCCAAATTTCAAATTTTTTTATGCATAAATAAAAAAGTTATCGAGGTGACCCGGTTTTCATTTCCACCCGGTATACAGGGTGTCCCAACATTCAGTTTACAGGCCATATCTCTGTTAGTTGAAGAGATAAAGACGCTCTTAATGGCATCAAATTGGCATTCCAATTCCATCCTTAAAATGTTATTAGTTTTGGCCCTCTTTAAGGAAACCACCATATTTTTCAAATGCCAGCCTCTACTTTTGTTAACAGAAATTGGATCTCTTTATTTTGAATACAAAAACACGTTACTCATTTAAAAATGGTATAAAATTTGGCTAATTTTTTATTTTATAATAGAACAAGTGCTAAAATAAATTATAATAAAATGATAAAAATTGGCTACGGCACATTGTTTACAAGCTTCAAAATGTCAAAAACGATTTTATTCATTTATTTATCCCATTTCTGTTTACAAAGTAGAAGGCGCCATTTTTTTAAAAATGGCTTCTTAATGGTGGTCAAAGCCAATTATATTTTTAGGACGGAATTGGGATGCCAACTTGATGCCATTAAAACCTTTTGTTGATTTCATTTTTTTGTTTCTCCAACTAACGGAGATATGGTCTGTAAACTGAATCTTTGGGACACCCTGTATACACATTGTAAGAAATGTAAACGAGTAAGTAGCGCAAAATTTAGGCCCAATTACTTTAACTTTGGCCCAATTTTTGGAAAAAGATAGTTTAACCTATTGTTAGTAATCAGTTAGTTATCTGAAATTAAAGGAAAGTTGGTAACTAACAGTAGATCAAACTATCTTTGTCCAAAATTTGGGCCAAAGCTACCACAGTTTACGGCATAGGTAAATATTTTGTTAAAGCATTATTCAGATTTGATCGGGATTCTAGAACATTTACTTTGTATTTTAGTATGTAGTGTCAAAGGTTGCCTGCTAAAATAGTCTTTCAGTAAATATTAAAATATACATAGAACTGTAAATTTCCATATATATTTTGGGATTAAGTAGCCATTATTTATTAAAACAATATAACATATTTTCACCATCAACTACAACGAATTGAAAAGTTTAGAGTTCGGTTTTGTTTTGGAAACTATATGTTTGAACAGCGCACAAGAAACAATAGGGCACTGGGCATTTACCTGGTAGGCCAGTACGACACTGAATGAAATGAAAAGTTTTTTTTATTAAGACGAGTAAAAATATTAGTCTAAATGCTTTCAGGAACCCTAAAATACATTTTTTTACAAAACCAATAATAAACTTATGAGCAAGTTAGTTGAGGATAAATGTGATTTTTGAATTGCCTTATTTTTGTATTTTTAAAATGTGTATTTTATATTTTTCCAATAATATACTGATAATAAATATTTTGGTGATGAAATTTTCAGATGAGGGCCATATGAACTCAAATATGCGCTCTAACGGCACAAAATCCAACACAGAATTGAACAGGACCTAATTAATTTTGGTACATATTATTATCCCTAGCTGTTTTCTCTAAGTGTTGCATATGTTCCTTTTTAATAAAAACTGTCCGTTTTTTTTCTTACGAACGCATGCCCCTTTTTGCCTCCAATCTTCAGAGTGCATTGGCATGCATGATCTTATCTAGATTTTTAAGCATGAATTTCCTTCTTCCAGTTTTACCATGTTTTATGATTCCACCCACGCTTTGTTCATGCAATTAATTATTTCTTTCTTTTAGGTGAGCTGTCTATGAGCGTGGCGTCCGCTTTAAATCCCAATGGAGTGAAGCTGGACGCGAATCCGGTCGCCATCCCCAACAACCCGGATATGTTGAATACTCAAGTTAATCTGGATCAATCCACCGGCCAGTGCTTCACGTCGCTCAGACCGGTGAAATTGTGAAAGGAGCAGCAGTACACCAAGGACTCTTTTTAGCTACCCCTTATAAAAAAGTAAAAACACCGCCACCCCCTTTATCGCAGAGAATTCCCGTACGCAAATTTAATAACAGGAATTTATTAGGCGGAGAGTAAAATAAACAGGTTTGCTTTTTGTATTTTGTTTCCTCCGTAGAGGGAGAGAAACAAAAGAGTAATGTTTTTGGAAGAAAGGGTATTTTTATATTGGGTTATTTTTTATAATTAAGAATTTAATGTGGAGAATTTAATTATCTGTTTATTTTGGAAGTAAATCAACAGCAACGCCAGCTACTGAATATTTTAAATGTTCTCTAAATGTGGAGTTATAATAGAGCCGCTGGGAAACTCATTAGGGTGGATTCTATGTTTAACATTCTTATGATCATAACTATGAGATAAAGTTTGCTTATAATACATGTTTAAAAGATCTACTCTATAGGTTAATATTATTAATAAATATACTCCCCCCGGAATTAAACATTACCGTAACCGTAACACATATATCTAAAAATAAAGTTTATTAGTCCTGTTTTTGATATAGCATGATATTATTTCAAATTAATTCCACAAATAAAAGATAAATTTATAAAAAAAATAAACTACAAAAAAAGTAGGATAAAATTTATAAACAAAAGTAGCTAAAAGGTATTTTAATGAATCTGCAAATGCAAACAATTGATAATAAAAATCGAATCATGGTAAAAACCATAGTTCATTAGAGTATTAGATCTAAAATATAATATCAATACCCTAAACCCTAAAAAGCTTAGAGTTATATTTTTGAAATAATATGATCACTAATATAAAATTAATTAAAGTAAATTAATAAATTGAAGCAGGTTATCAAATCTAAGATATTGTTTTCTTCAGTAGATGGCGTTGGTGTTCCTTCTTAAAGATATCCAGTAATTTTTGTGCAGTAACAGTTGTAAAAAGCGCGATGTACTTTTCGAAGCTTTTAAATAATTCAGGTCGAGCATAAAGGCATCATGGTGTGCTTTTCGCGTAGGAAATTTAGCGATTTGATAAAAGTTTTTCAAGCGAACATGCAAGACGAAAATCGCGTCTCTGCGGGTAGGAATAAGGTTGCTGAATCGATTCGTGTCAGGTACGCAATTTGCAGCAAATATGCATTAATGTATGTTTTGAGCTTGAAATGTTCCAAACGACCACCTAGAAAAAAGAAAATATAGCCCTGCAAAAACGCTTTAGATTTACAGGAATTTAATTCGTTTTTTCGGATGAATTGAAAGTAATGTGTTTCGCTTGTTTTTGTGTGTGAAATTTATTGTTTTATTATTTTTTGAATTATACATAAAATGCAAATCGCACTTTTTATTAAATTTAATTTAATTTTAATTTAAATAATGTTTTATGAAATTTAGCGAAAATGCTTTAATTAAAACCTTCTTTTTTTTGGAAGTGGGAAGTTTAAAAAAGTTTTACTATAATATATGCGTTTTGCGTCCAAATTAGATTTAGAAACATTCAACTTTTAAATTGCCTAACTAAAAATATTGGTTTCATTGAGATTTTATTAAAAATTATAGATTCTTAATGGCGGAAAAAAGTTTAAATTTATTAAAAAATTTGTAATTAAAATCGGATATTTTCATTAATACTTCAATATAAGAGAGCTCACACATTCCATTCTAAAAATATTTAAAAAAACAAATTTTTAATTTTTAAAATTCTACATCCATTTTTTATTAAAAAATTATTTTGAAATATTTTTCTATTGGGGGTTCTCAACAGCGCAGTGGAGACCTTTAATGTCCAAATTTAGGAACGCCCTGTAGATTTTTTATTGGTTTAACAGCTTCTACGCTCCTAAGGATAATTTATTTATAACTTGATAAAAAGTAAACAAATTTAAAGGGTCAAACAGAGTTTTTATGGAGTAAAGATTTTTCTTAAACCTTTAGTCCAGACAGAACCATCTTGTTGAACAATCTATAAAATTTAGTTTAATACTTGGGCTCTGGAGTATAATGTTAATATTTAAAGTAAATACATTTGCTTCATTTTATTTATTTCACATGATACTCAAGACAACTTTATTGGGCAAAGTTGAATATCCCCTGTAGAAGCATTAAATCGATTAAAAATACCAGTCTGGAGCTAAAGTCTAAGTGGTTTTAATTGGCTGCAAATCTACATGTTGTCGGATGCAATCCCTTTCTTCCGGTACTACTTTACTATAAAAGCATTATTTTACAGGAAAATTAAACCAATTTTAAGAAATATATCTAACGTGTTGTTTTTGACATTTCTACTGAATTTAAGTTTATAAATAATTTCATTAATCGTACTGTTTTTCATAAGATATATAATATATTAATTATTTATCTTATAAAAGAAATAAAATTGACTTAAAATATGACTATCTTAAATTTTTGTAAATTGTATTTTTAATGCTAACACTTAGGGGAGAGTGGGGTACAGTGGATCACTTTTTTATAATTGACTTAAATATAACAATTCACTTCAAAGTTTCATAACTTGATTGGTAGATTGAGATCTTGACTAACGAAAATCGGGTCAATTTTGGCAAAGTCATCAGTTTTCTGGTACCAAGGTTTTTTTTGAAAAAGTCGGAAGTAATCCACTGTTACCCGGATTTGGGTTACACTGGATTAACGTGTGGAATACTGGGGATCGTAGTGGGGCACAACGAATTAACACATGAAATTACCATGCATAGGTACTCTTTCCACTGGGTTACAGGGACGGACTGACCCACCGTTATACTGGGAGTTTCCCTGCTTGGTTACAGTGGACTGATTCGATGTTACTGTTAAATGGGACTAGATTCAAGAGGATGCAAGTATTAAGAATCGACGCTTCTAGATTCGCATTATGTACCATCTACTAAAAGTATGTTAGGTAATTTCTATAATCGCAATCTACTGTGCCTGCACGAAAAGCCAACGTCAGTACTTCGAGAGCTTATTAAATAATCATTATTTAAGAAATACAATAATATTAATACAATTAGCGATTATTAGTAAAAACCATTAAATAAATATAAGTACAAAAATAGACTTGGTACCTAAGGGCAACAAAATGGCCGCAACGGTTCTTTCTACACTCTACAGTGTGACTGTGTTGAGCATTGGCAATTCTATGTGTGTGTGTGGTTAATAGACACAAAAGTATAGGTGTTGGTCCACTGTTGTATACCACGGTCCACTGTGCATTTTGAATTTCAAGCAAGTTTTTTTAATAAAAATTCAATATTTTAAAAACCTTTAAAAATCGAAAAAAAAAAATATAAAAAAACATTATTAATAAAATTTTGGAAATTGTAGTCTTAATACTAAACATTCTTACATCGAAACAAACATGCATTTTTATAGTGCGTTCTGAGTGGGACATATGCATTTTCTAGTGCTTATACTACATGTAGCGTTCCGAATGATATGCGAATGACATGCGCGCATATGATTCGAAATTCTTAAATTTTTTGTAAATTTGCGAGCCCTTTGTTAAAATGATATTCTTTCACTTTTAAATAAATCTCCAACAAATAAAGGTATTTCGATGATACTCATTATGCAAAAATAATAATACTGGATAAAAACAAAAAGTTAAGTTACAACTGTTTTGCGTCAATTACAACCAAAATAACACATTGCGCATGCTCGCATACGAAACTCGTCAGTTAGAGGTAGTACGATATTCGGGGGAATGTGAGAACCCAAATGGCCGCAAAAGACGATTTATGCACCATATGTCCCATTCGGAGCATGCCATTAGTTTAAAGCAATTTTTTATAAAAACAATCAAATTTTTCAAAGTTCGTTAAATTCGAAAATTAATACAACTCCATCAGGTATTTAATATTCAAGCGGTTTTCTTATAACACAGTTTTTTTACTTTTTTAATGGTGCCCCGATTCAGCCCGCAGGTAGGAAACAAATTTATAATTGAAAAATGTCCTTGGCCAGGATTCGAACCTGGGACCTCCAAATCGCATGTCTGGTGTGATAATTGTGATAATTGGTGTATTCAATTGTGTCTAACTGGTTGATGATGATAATAACCATTATCGATTCTCCCAATTTAAGACAGAACTGAACATATTCGAAAGTAGGTCCTAGGTAATGTAGTGGTTATCACACCAGACATGCGATTTGCAGGTCGTTCGAATCCTAGCCAAGGACATTTTTCAATTGATTCATTTTCCGAAAGGTATTAGTCTTTATATTAACATTCCTTTGTCCGAAAGACACGAACAGTCCTTGGTCAGTGTACAATTGTGTCTAACCGTCTAACGGGTTGATGATAATAATAACCATTATCGATTCTCCCAATTTAAGACAGAACTGAACATATTCGAAAGTAGGTCCTAGGTAGTGTAGTGGTTATCACACCAGACATGCAATTTGGTATCCCAGAGGTGGAATTCTGTAAGGTCTAGCGCACCGAAATCGGTATATTGTTTACTTCATTACTATGGTTACAAGTTTTGTCTCACTTCGACGTTATGACCATTGTTGTGTGTAAGAGGAAGATAGAAAATCAATTCACAACCGATATCAATTCGTTAGCTTAGAGAATTTCACCTCGGTTCGAATCCTGGCCAAGGACATTTTTCAATTGATTAAATTTCCGATTCGGACTTTTGCAGTTTTGTAGATGATGAAAACGGAGATTTTCGGGTTATACATACAGTCCTGCTGATGGCCCAGTAGTGATGCCCTAACATGGCAAAACGTAATTTCCCAACTATACATGAATAGTTGGGAGCATTAGGTTAAACCGGAATGAAACAAAGAAAATCAACATAAATATATGTGAGGGTATTTTTAGTTGCAAATTTGTTTTTGAAGGTTTCATTGTATGACCGGGAAGTTTAGTTCCGGTTAAATTAAAGCATTTTTTTGCATATTTTATTTGTTCATGGTTTCCTATTTTTTTGCTAAAGCAACCAAATATTCTTTGAAATAGCATAAGTATGCTGTTGTTGTTATATTTGGCAATACATACTAGCTATTTTATCAGAATAAAAAAAAATTAATTAGATGAAAATTAGGTGTCCAACTTTCTTTGATTCCTTAAGAAGTTACCACAAAAATTTAATTCATTTTTACAAAAAAGTTTAGTTCATAGAATTTTTTTTTTTCAGAATAATATTTACATAAAATTTTGCAGGTAAATCAGACACCCCTTTATCAAAATTTATAATTTTTTACTTTGATAAAATAGCTTTGCCAAATACAGGAAAAAGCTACTAATATTATTAAAAAAAATAGTAGGTTGCTATAGAAAAAGGCGTAAAGGACGACGTAAATTTTTTGTACTTAACTTTTTTATGTAACTGGTTTTGTTACATCCTGTATGTATATCCGTTTTTATTTTCATACCAATTACCATATACAATATTTGTTAGTGGATACCATTAAACTACTAAGTATTTTATTCGATTTTACTTACTAAAAAATACTAAGTGCACAGAAACTTATATAAAATGTTCAGAACTAAATTTAAAGAGAACTGCAGGCTTATTCTTGTGCCGGTCGAAATCGTGTCGTCGACGAGACTAGAAGGACGGACTCTTATTTTTTCATGTGAATGAAAAGGGCAGAATGATGAAAGTCTTTGACGTGCCTTTAATGATGTAGCACAGTGAAAATAAAGTGGTTAATGTGTTAGCGTCCATTGTTGAATTCAAAGGTAAGAAAATTGTCGACTGTTCGGATAGGTTATTATTTTAATATAATTATATCAATCTCGCTAACGTTTCGCCAACCACGTTGGCTTCATCAAACCTAAGTTCGTATGATCTTCTAAAAGTTGATAATTCCCAACAGGTGACGTGGATTTCGGTGTTGAGTATTTTGTTGGTGAAGTTCGTCTTGAATCTCTCTGCCTCGTTTCGAAAGGAGTGTTTACCAAGTAAGTTGTTGATCCAGCCCAAATTTTCCGTTATATGTTTTAGACAAACTCTGCCTTGTTTCGAAAGGAGTGTTCATCGCAGAGTAAGTTGTTGATTCAGCCCAAATTTTCCGTTAAGTATTTTGGACAAACTCCGTTTTCACGACATTTTAGAAGAAAGATGTGTCTATTGTATCTGAAGCAATTTTCTTATTTAAATTTGGCAACTTCATCAACTTGCTGTGTATCTGTATGTTTTTTGGATGTTGTCCAAGAATGTCACCTTGCCGATTGAGGTTTAAATGATTAATGGGCTAGCGTCCGTTGTTGAAGAACAATAGTCGGGTGTTCGGACAGGTTTTTATTGTAGAACCGCTAACGTTTCGCTAGCCAACATAGCATAGATTCATAGACTGTGATGAAAATTTTAGAGCCGTCGTTAAAGTTAAATACGTCTTTAAAAATATATTTCTTATGAGGAAATATTTATAATTCGCGTGTTTAACGTTAACGACGTCTCTATTTTTTTCATCACGGTCGCTGAATACAGGCTGTTGGGTTTATTATAGATAATTTTAAGTGTATAAGACATAAACGTAGATAATTTCCAACGCCTGACGTAGATTTCGGTGTTGAGTATTTTCGTGGTTCCTGGTGAAGTTCGTTTTGATTCTTCGTTTCTAAAGGGGTGTTCACCGTAGAATAAGTTGTAAATACAGTCAAATTTTATATTATATTTTTTGGACAAACTCCGTTTTCATAATATTTCAGGAGAAATATGTGTCTCTTGTGCCATGAAGCAATTTTCTTATTTAATTTTAGTAACTTCTTCAACTCACTGTGTGGTTTCATTGTCATATGTTTCTTGGATGCTGGAAAAGTTAGAGATTGATACAATCATTATACAATAAAAACCTGTTCGAACGTCTCAGTATTTTCTTAAATTTGTAAAATGAAGTCCGTTTTACTAGGTACAGTAAGTTTTGCCAGGTATTTATTTAAATGTTTCCCAGGGAGGTTATTCTTGGACTCGTCGAGATCGTGTCGTCGACGACTTTAATCATTCTGTCCTTTTCATTCTAGTCTCGTCGACGACACGATCTCGACCGGTCCAAGAATAAGCCCGCAGTAATTTACATCTACTCGGTAAGTCACGAAGTAACTAATTTTAACTAACCTAACCTAACCATAATATTGCAGAAAGTAAATGTAATACACACATAAGTATTAAATAGTATATTAAAAAACGAGTTTCATAAGTTAATTGAATCCATAAATGACATAAGAAGGTAAAATGCTCGTAATTAAAGAACACTCTTTTTTAATAACGTTTTGGGGAGATAACAGCACTTGAAATACACTTCAAGTGCTGTTATGTAATATCAAAAACTCGGTCTTTCAAGGCACAATATATGATTTTGTAATGGCTAGAATATTCCTTACTACCCCTTTATTTGGTGGCGAAAGAGCCAATTTGCACGAAGTGCTTCGTTTAGGTAAAATTTACAAGAACCGATGGGTTACTATTTCTCAACACAAAATTCCAAATAAGAAGAAACTACTCAAAATCGTTTCATTGGCAACCATTTGCGTATCAGATAAACGAACCTTTGATTGTACAATGGATAGTCAAAATGGAGGCTTTTTAAAAAAATACATGAAGTAAGTTATTTATATTCCCATCTTCCCAAAATATACAATAATACACCCTTTTGGAATTATTCATAACATTAAATCATATTTTCTAGGTTGTAATAAGAGCATTTTAAAATCGTAACCACTTCATATTTATATGTATGATTTAGCTAAATTCTTCTTCCTCGATTACTTTTAGTATGCCGTTAGTATGGAAGCTCGGCATCCAGCTAGCCATAATACTTTCTTAAAATTGAAGATTCCATTAGTTTAGAGATCATAACAATCCAGGGAGTAATATAGCTTTAGTTACCAAACGTAAATCAAGGACATAATCTTATGAAATTGCTTATTTGAAAATGCTTAATTTTCAGAACAATACATAAATAAATTTTATAAAACGTAAAAATAGGTTAAACAATCTGTCTTGTAAGTAAGAACATATTTTTTAAAATAATTCATTTTAAATATGATCATTTTATATTTTCTGTAATCGAAATAGGATATTTTAAATTTGGTCTACCAAACATCTTGGAGAAGTCAGTGTTATTTGATTAAGTAAATAACTAAAGAGGATTATAACTACAGGAAATTAAAGTTACACAGAATTTATGGTCTGTCCGTATTTCCTTAGTCGTTTTAATTTATTTGTGTCGTCTTTTATTAAAACGATTAGATTAATTTAGTGAAAACTTTAATCGCTATAAAAAAATCCAATCCTACTCTTTTATACTATTGGATTGAATCTGACGTGTTTATTTCAGAAAAAAATGGACCTAGTCAAATGCTATTTAATTCAATCTTTTTTGAGTTCCGCGACATAACCGTAGTCAATTTAGTCAATGACTTACAATGATTAAACATTTCTAATATGGTTACAAATTGGTATGTACTTGTTGAACGACCACCAAGGAAGTCGCTGGTCATCTGTAATATCTTTACGTTACGTGGCCAGTGTCCAAGATATAATTAATTTATCCTACAGCTTTGGTTAAAAAGATAGAAGCATGCCGCTCATTTTCATAATTATCTAGTTTTAACGTATATGTAAAATATAGTCCAAGCTGTTAGTTTCCATTGAAATAAACTCTTCATTAATTTTTACAATTTCTTCTAATCATTTAGGTTTAGGACATGTGGATGTGTAATCTATCTTTATACTTTATTTTGATTTACTTTTCTTATCAGAATTAATACTAAAATTAAAAGAAAACACAAAAACCTTTAACCTGGTTTTTATATTGTTTCTATGATAAGCACTTGAAATTTATTTGCACAATAACAATTTATAGATTTGTTGTGAAACCAAACGTCTTATCAAAACAAAGAATCTATTCGAAAATAAATAAAGTTTTATTGATTAAAATTTGTCATTTATAAATTCTTTACTAAACAATTGTTACATCGTAATAATATTTTTAGGACCTTTTTATTTTCGATGATTTAATTTAACAAATTTACCTATAATAAACAAGTAAACTCATCGAGGGTGCATACTTTGTGTGGTATGTGGTATAATACTGATAAATGACTCCTTTATTTTAAACTTCCTGAAAAATTAATGATTTCAAATATAAAGAACCTACATTTCTAATAAATTTGTTATGAAACTTGCCTTAGTTTTTGAACATTTGAAACAAATTTTCAAATCACAAAATATTTTCAAGCATACTTCTTTTATGAGTGCTTTATTAAAATATCTCCTCCACTTTATAAACTCTACAAATTCATCTTCCATTTATCCCACCCTAGTCATCAACCCACCTACCCCGATCCATTCATTATTTCGGACAATACCTCAACAAAAGCGCGTTATTTCGCACAAGTTTTTCGACTAGTCGTTCATATTTTTATTATTTCCGGTCGAACTTTATCGATTCAAAGAAGTGGCTGGCATTATTTGACAGTTTTTGTTGCCTTATGTCTCCTCCTTGTTTACAAAAAAAGTATTTTTTGCAACTCCTGGGACATTAACATCAGTGGGTTGGGGTTGTTTGTTCAAAACGCTACAAAAAATAATAATTCGTTTTATCGCAGTTTTATTATTTGTGAAGGGAAATGCTTGCTTTTATTTATTGAGGTGGTTTTTATTTTGTAAAATTAGAGCTGGGTCGTAACGTATTATGCGTTAATAAATATTTAACTAGATCTTAAAAAACTCTTGCATTACTGAAATTCCTACATCATTTTTATTCAGAGTAAATAATGATGTACTTATCGAGTATGAAAACAACGTTATTACTTTTATATGACTGTAAAATACACCTCAGAGGATTATGTGCACCAATTTTCTTTATACTAATATTAATATAGTTTCGTTATCATTTTTATTGATTGGTATATACGAAACATAAATACCAAAAAAGTATTTTATATTTCTTTATTTTACATATCACCGGTTAACAGTGTTAAGCTGTTAACTCGCAAACCCCAATTTAAAAAGAACCAATGAAAAGCGTATAAATTTCTCGAAAAGTTTTTGGGAAATAGCTGGGATACCCTACAAGCAAATACTATAGATCAGTGTTTCTTAAACAATTACTTTACTTTCTGAGTTAGAACAAGTTATTCCTTCACAAAATTGGCAAAAGGCTGAATATT
Organism: Stenus bimaculatus; assembly: GCA_963971135.1. Taxonomy (NCBI): domain Eukaryota; kingdom Metazoa; phylum Arthropoda; class Insecta; order Coleoptera; family Staphylinidae; genus Stenus; species Stenus bimaculatus. Next base: position 16,602,842 of record OZ020187.1, read on the forward strand.
TCACAACACTTTGGATACAAGAATCCTGGGCACATGAGTAGCTGCCTTTGCAATAGCAGGAAATCATCCGGTGAATGGCTTCGGGAGTGATTTTCAATAGCTCGAAGTTACCTTGCTGTCAAATCCAACCCCACTGTTGGGGTCCAATTTTTTAGAAAGCCAGAGTTGAACCTGAGCCTGAAGTAGATTCGAGAGCTGACTATTTTTATTGGATGCCAACAAAATATAATGATAGAAACATAGGAGTAGAATTGGGAGTCAATTTAGAAAAAAAATAAATAAAAAGTTTTCAAAAATATGTTTTTTAAATAAGCAACAAATCTATAAATATTATACACTCACACTCATTTAAAAGTCTTTTACTTTATCTATAAAAATATAAATGTTTGGTTGCTCTTTACTAAACCAATTAAATTAAGAATGAAATCCTTCACCGTTATTTTTGGTTCTTTTTTGGGTAGCTGAGTTTTCTGCCCAAACTCAAGGTGAAAAACGATGTAATTTTCCACTACGTAGCTTGCCATTTTTGCAACATTATCATCCTAAGGAATTTAAAAAATTAAATCAATCGCGAAACAATTGCCCACATAAGCTGGATCCAAATAGGATAAACCAAATAATAATTTTAACCACAATCCAATTTCGCTTGTTACCTTCATATATCCTTTATCTAGTTTTAAAGATTGTAGTTTTCTAAATCATGCTTGATGAAGGTGAAAACGGCAGCCTATTCTTAAATTATTCCATATTACTTCACTTTTCGCCGAATGTATTGCGATTTTACTATTTCTTCAGAGTCAAAACTCAAATTTCTTCCATTGAATATTAATAATACTTTTAAATAATATTGTTTTCGTTTGTTTATTAGGGAATACACAAAATACCAGTGGTATAAATATAGTGGCCACCTTCAATATTTATGGTAAACCTTTTGTAGAAATTTTTAGCATAGTGGAAAAATATACTATCCAAGTGAATTTTTGTTATTTGACTAAGCGTTTCGTTATTTTTTATTTGAATAAGAGTGCATATTTAAGGGACTATTTAACGAACATTTTTCACTTTTTTGTGCAAAATTTGACAATCAACTTCAAACTTAGTGAAATTCGACATTAACGTCATAAAATAATCGCAGATATTTTTGACGTTTTACTTGTCTCAAAAAATAATCACTTGTGAGCTGAATAGTTATATGTAATATCACGAGTGGTCAAATTTAAGTCGAATATTTTTCACTGTCATTACCACGAATGTCAATTGGGATTAATTTTTAACCCCAAATGACATGAGTGGTAATGTATGAAAAATATTCGACTTATAATTTGAACAAGAGTGCATATTTAAGGGACTATTTAACGAACATTTTTCACTATTTTGTGCAAAATTTAACAGCCAACTTTAAACTTATTAAAATTTGACATTAATGTCATAAAATAGTCGCTGATATTTTTGACGTTTTACTTGTCACAAAAAATAATTACTTGTGAGTTGAATAGTCATCATTGCTTATTCTTATATCAATTAAATTTAAAACTTCGTGAATTTCTTTGTATTTCAGTATTTTGTGAGGAAATGACATTTTTCTTGCATAGTAAATGGTTTTATGAACATTATAAACATGGTTGGTGGTTAATATATCTGGACGATCTTGATGTAGACTAGCAGATAAATCTTGTACAAGATATCAACTCAGATTCTACTGCGCAATGTGCAGTTGCATCTGAGTCGATCTTGTACAAGATTTTGAGCAAAAAATGTGCTCGTCTAAAATGACCTTAATACAGTGATCACTATCTCTTGAGGTAATATATAAATTTTCTAAAATAGGTTATTTGCAGTTAGAAATTATAATTTACCGATTTGGATTTTTTTATATTGTTTTCATGATTCATCGGTTCTTGTTATTCGTTTCTCTTTCGACCTGCATTTTTACTGGACTTTCAAACCTTGTCTTTAGAAAATTTAAAAATGTTAACTAATAACAATTCTTTGCCGAGACTAATTTGTTTGACTTTTGTATCCATGATTGCTAACTAAGCAGTATGACTTATAGTCCGGGAATGCGGAAAAAATTTAGTTCATGAAGTGTTTTGATAGGAAAATTTTGACATATGAAAATTTTATTATTAACCCTGTTTATAGATATTAGGTGGGTATCGAATCATATAATTTAAAAAAAATATAAAAATACTGAAGTTTGCTTACAAAATGATCAAAATAACAAAGTAAAATTCATGTTATTATATTTAGATGTTAATTTACAATTATCTACAAAAAAAGAGGGTTTTATTTTTTTTAATTTTTTTTTTACTTTTTCATTTTTTTTTTTAAATTATATGAGCCGATAGCCACACAGTATCTATAAACACAGCAAATAATAAAATTTTTGTACGTCAAAATTTTTTATCAAAACACTTCATAAACTAATCAAAATTCCCTAGCGTTATGAAGCACTGAATTAAAACCAAGTAAATTAAGAATTTATTTTACTTGCCTTATCCTTGATAAGCACCAAAATCTACTATATACTTTTTCAATTCTCTTAAGGTTAGCGCCCATTTCTACCTTCAACTCAAGATAAGGATGGACTGATTTTTCAGTGCATAAATTAGCATCCAAATCTACTCCAATCGAATGGGAGTGTCTCCAATTTTGCTGCTATTTTTTTCAACAACATTTGGAATGAAATGTATCGTACTAGATGAAGTATTTGTTAATTGCTTTTTGAACCTTACAAAAAAACTTTTTCGTTTCGAGTAATTTGAGGACCTGTTTTTTTCATTTTATGGCGTTTATGGCACTCTTATGTCGGTTTTCCACCAAATGGACAAAGTGGAAACAAAACAGAAAGTCATGCCGAAAAAAAAAACTCTGACTTTTTGCCAAATTTTTTAAGATTATATTTTTTGGCTACTGTTTCTGTTGTGTTTTTCGTCCTTGATTTATTATTGTTTAATTAAAGGTTTGGGATTTGGACTGTAGAAAATAAACTACGATTTTCAATTCCGCTGACTAGTTTCGAATTTTAATTAAATTCTTCTTCAGAGCTACAAAAAATTTTTAACAGCAGTTACATATAATAACAGAAATTTTGAAAAATTACACCAAAACTAAACAACTAAAAACATGTGCTTCTTGTTTTACCAACCTACCTTATTTTGAGTTCGTACTTTATTGGTCAATTTTAATAAGATTCTTTGGTACTTTTTCACTAACATATTTTAATGTCACTTAACATTTATTTACTTAATCACTTAAAGGAACTTGATTTTTTACAATTTACTAATCACTGCTTATGTTTTCTAATTTGGCTTAAATATGGTTTAAATTGATTTTTGACAACTTAGTTTGTTTTATACAAAAATCCATTTTTTACGAGTAATGCTATGAATAATGCGAGTGATTATGTTGCCTATTTTAGATTTTAAGTTGTTTTAGTATTTTAATTGTTTATGAGTTTTAGAATATTAGAATACACAATATTTAAATTATTGAGATCAGACCGCAAGTTTACGATATTTTTATTTTTGTTTATTTCTATGGATTTCATAAGTAATCTTTTCGTTAAGTTTTCTTCGTTTCCTAGGAGTATTACTTCCTTAAAGTTAAAATTAAAATCACGGCCATTTGTTATGGCATGTGTACCTGCTTTGTGGAAATAGCAAGTTGCTGTTTTGTTGGTGTTGTGTTAACATTTACATATCTTTTCTTTCATATCAAGGTTTAGATTGCAAATAAATTAGAAATTGAAAGAAAATTGAAGATTTAATTTCTCTGTAGCAGTGGGAGGGAAGAATCTTTAAGAAATTAAAGAAACCTGGAGCGGGTTAGTCTTTTAAGACAAAATGGTTTGGACACAACACTGTGAAATTTATAATCCCCGGCTCCAGAAACCTTTCATTAGAAACCAGAACACTGTACAACCATCTAAAAGCAGTCGTCCTTTCAAAACGTAAATATAGGTTTCTTTGCTTCAAAACAGTTGAAAATGACTGGAAACAAAAACAGAACTAGAATAATATCCTGTCCGCTGAGTCGAAATACAGCTTTGGATTTGTGTCAGTTCTGTTTTTGTTTTAAGTGTTATTAAATTTAAAGACAAAACTGGTCGAGTTTGACTTGTTTGTTTGGTGGAAAACCGGCATTACATTCACATCCACTATTTTCAGTATTAGCCAGACATCGGTCCTGAGGTGGAAGTTTGTAAGATAAACGATTGTTTTTATGTACGGAAAAAATCGTTTGTTGAATAAGGTGTCATGGTCAGGATTAATCCATCTTTCTTCCTAATGCAAGTTTTGTTTTTGTTGAAGTGAGACAAAACCCGTCACCATGGCAACTTATTCAACAAACGATTTTTTTCGTGTATGAAATAAATCGTCTATGGTATAGACTTCCACCTCTGATTTCCATAGACTGTGGTACTTTGTGAAATTCTAATTCTAGGAATTTGGATTTTACATCAGCGTAACTGTTCACTTTTCTTTATGCTGTCAGGATCCTTAGAACCGTCGAAAATTATGACTGATTAGGGGTAGAGCTTGTCAGTATATCCAATATACATATTGCATAGATCTACTACCAGCAATCACCAACACTACATATGTATTCCCATGTCATATTGATAATACTACTATTTATTGATTTTTATGTGTTAATTTACTTGAATTTATTTGAAAAATAGTTCTATCAATTTGATATTAGTTTTATTAAATTCAGCGACTATAAAAAGTTATACCCCACTTGCCTAGTTCTCACAAACTCAGATTTTTCATACATTCCACGTCCTCTATTCCTTAAAAACATAGGTACTTGCATACCCCAAATGTTTCGGTACTCTTCACCTTCTGATTAATAATGGTGAAAAAGAAAACAACTCTATTTTTAAATATAACCGGTAACAAAAGGACTCCGTATAAAAATAATGGGAAAATACGTTCGGTACATTCCAATCTTCCCCCGTTGAATCGATAGTAGGTACATAACATGGTGATCAAAAGTCTCAATGACCACAAACTCCGAAAAATCGATTTTTGGCCAACAAATCAAAGTTTAAAAATAGGTAGGTAAAATAGATATTTTTAAGAATGAGATTTATTGCAATTCCATTGGAAGCATATACATTGACGTATACCTAAGTGAACATTTTAAAGTTTATATGTTGATGTCTGTGTGTATAAAAGAAAAAATAGAATAGAAACTAGTGACAGTTCATTGCCTTTTTCTTCTATTACAACATTTCTAGTCTTTATAAACAAAGATGGTCCATTATTTTAATTAATTGTTCAATATCCATACTTGCATCTTGTATATTACGCCAGAATTTAAGGGATGTGCAATATCTTCATGTCGAACGTATCCCAAGTATTAAAAATACTTTCTATATGACCACACCGTACTTTCTTCAGTCTTACATGTAATATCCAAAAATAGATTTTTCTTCTTTTATAACATCTAAATCTTATGTATGCACCTCATTAAATGCAATCCATACTTTTATCCATACATTTATGAATGTATCCGTATTCTCATGAAACCTGGTTCATTGGTATTCCGATTGATTTCAGAGATGTGTGTTCGTCTTTTTAATTTTCCAGCTTATCTTTTAAAGAAGAATCTTTGATATATGATGGCGACAGTCCAACTTGATAAGTTCCATAAGTTAATTCACGTAAAAATATTTACTTGGAATACCAAAGTCAAATTCAGAAACCTCGTGTTTGTCTAAGACCTTCACTTCTACTCTAGTTTGGACTATATTGACTTATACCTAACATATCCTGTATCTGCATCAGGCATCGTAATAGCTTTATGATATTTATTTATTGTAGGTGTGCTTATTTGGGAATATGAGAAAAAGGGATAAAATTTGCAAAGAATAAATATACTTCAAGTGGACATTCATAGCTTCAACAATCCATCTCGATTTTGTGATGATACGTGCTTCTTTAGCCTGTTCTGTTGAGCATTCAGCTTGATTAGTATAAAGCTAAGGCGGTATCAATGTAAAACTAGTATAAAGATATTTTGGGCCTTAAACCATGCTTGCAGTCCAGTAACATCCATTTGGAATTCTTTCAAGAGTTAGTGGTATTAAAAAATTAAGGTCCTTGTATATCAAGTACTTTTCCATCTGGAGTTAAAAACATGGCAGGTTTTAATGAATATCTATTCTTATGAATAAAAAGCGATTGACGCCAAGCTTTGAAGCTTTCAATTACATGTCTCTCCATATATTCTTCCTTCAATAAATGTCACTTTTAAAAGTAGGTATTTTACGTACATTAACTATTTTTGACTTTGACCTCTAATTTGTGACCAATAGACTTGATGCCCATTGAGACATTTGATCACCATGTTATGAACATACGCCGGGGTTAGATTGAAATCCAACGAAAGTATTTTCCCATTCCTTTTGTGTGGGGTTGTTTCAGTAAAAATGGAGTTAGTAGCTTGACACTTTTAACCGATGATTTATGATTATGGGGTTGTATTTTGCATTTTTGTAAATTTTTAATCATTATTATTTTCTATTCCCAAGGCGTATTTCGGTTATTTCATGTAATTACTTCATCAAAATTGATAAAATTTGACACGTTTCAAAGCTGCTTATACAATTAAGATGAAACCCGTTTCATTGTAGTGGGTGCAAATTAAAAGTCCCCCATGAACGCCTTTAAGAAGGTGGTTTGGGTTAGGTTTGTTAAATTGAATAATCTGAAGATCAACCCACGTCTATGATGTAGCTCTTACATCATTGTCTAATGAATACCAAATTACTAAACTACATTTTAATCTTCAACCCTTTGAGCTGCGAAGCAAATTGGTATGAATTGTATGCCATCACATGAACCTATTTGCATAAATAACGATAAAAATCTAGACATAAAAACTAAAGTAAGAAATTTTAATCTTCGCTGCTGTCAGTATACAAAGGATCGTGGAAGTAGTGTAACAATAAAAAGGCATCTATCAAGTTTAGTATTCAGTAAAATAGTTTAAAAGATTTATTTATTTAAAATACAAACATAAAAGATATGACATTTTTCGTAAAATCAAATTGTGGTATTTTCAAATAATCCAGGCTGCGTGAATAAAGCATTACAATCTATTTCACCGCCACACTGGAGTACAAAGGGTGCATGCAGTGTGCTTCAATAACTCAACGTAAAAATATTAAAAGCAAACACTCGTCAACGAACGTGTTGAACTTTATATGCGATGTTAAAATAATATTTCCTTTCGCCGAGCTTCTCAGAAAATATTGAATTACGCCCTAATGTAGGCTAATTCGCAATTCACCTGATTAGGCACAATAACAACTTCCCCCAACGCGAAAGCTTAATTCTTAATGAGCCGAATCAAGTTGAAATTTGCATCGTACATAAAAAGAAAACGGCAAGTATTCAAATGGAAAAAAGTTCCAACAAATTTATTCCCAAAATTTTACTTGATAATGTAAGAAAGGGGAATACGGTGAGAATAATTTTAATAACTTTAAAGTTACAATAAAATTTTATAAAATCTTAAGCGAACATTATTAATATAATAAACGATGTAAATTGCATTTGCCACTTCCATAAAAGAGCACTCGTTCCCTACAAGTAAATTATGTAGTCGGAAAAAATTTGCCAATTATTGCATATTAAGAAAGTCACGCAGTGGAATGTTCCAAATGAATGAACGCGCGTTGAATTTCATTAAAACGAGGAAAGCGTGCAATTTCTTCAAGTACTAGCTGTAATTTTCACAACGTCGAATATAAATAAATCAAGCTTTACTCTGTTAATATTATGGGACGTTATTAATTATTTCACCACCAAAAATCTACATCTGGAGCAGCTAATTTACCGCTAATTATCCTAATATAGAACCCATATTTTTAACTAATAATTCAACTTCCCTACATTTTTCGATTTAATAAATGAAATTTTGATCGATTTGGTTTTTAAGGATAGAAGTTTGTGAGTCGTGTTCACCAGTGCGTGCTTAAATATATGCTCTGAATAAAAAATGCGTGTTCTTTTAGGCGAAATTAATCAAATTACATCACTTTATAATGAAAAATTGCTATAGAGTAAATTTGTTATTTTTATAATACGCTGAAAACACAATTTCAATCATAATGGTAAAGCGGTTTAGAAAAAGAAAACTCTACAGTAGGTTTACTGTTATTCATGCGGGAAAACTTTTTTACATTTTTAAAGAGTGTTTACTCTTTACTCAACGTATATTCAGAAACTGAGATATTTCTGTGGTTTTCTTACATTTCTTTAAGCATATATTTTAGGTGTTTCTTTTATAGCTGATTGATGAAGATTGAAGATTGGGCGAAACACGTTCAGAATATCTAATAACGTGTAAACTACTATCTGGTTCCAATCTACCAAAAAGTACTTAACACTGCAAACATTTATGTGGAGGTTATTTAAAAAAAAATCGTTTAAATCGTGTTAAACTAAAATACATTTCTTCATAAATTCCTGAAGTTTCAAAACAAGATTTACGATTACAAAAACTAAATGATCTTACACCTACACTTTTGAATATAAGTCACGTTTCTTGGTAAACATGTAACTATGGCATAAATTTTTAATTACAATAAAGTTTGTTGCCCAATTGTTTAGTCTGCTTGAAGAAGAATTTTTATCCCTAAAAAATGACATTCCCTCACTTCTGCTGGGTAGAGAATATGGTGTTCAATATTTGTACCAGGATATTACGATGTTCTGATAGGACTTCTGTTTACCAAATCCAACGATTCATCCGGGCGCTAAGGGACTTGAAATGGGAATAACCGAAAGAGTGACCTGGCATGGGTGAGTAATGAGCATTGCTGCTTAGACATGGTCGAAAACTTTCCTATATTTTCAATTAAGTAATAAGTTCTTTGCAAATTAATTTACCTTATTTCTGGGTGCAAAGTAAATTTTCATCGTCGCATCTTTTATGGTTTGCGATAAGTGAAAAATGGAATGTTGTTCTTCGAGGTTCTAGACACATGTTATGAAGATGATTTTGTAGTGCTGTGTAAATCCTCGCCTTTCAGTAGCAGATGAAAACTTTTGAGCTAGGTTGCATTATGCACTATATGTACTTGTAAGTTGTGAGAGGCAAGAAATAAAAATAAACATGTTGTAGTTTTGACAACCTGCTCCTTGTCTTCTCTTCAGCAGCAGCAGCTCTGCTTTACACCTTCCATTTTTCGAAACAACGATATTCGAGCTAGTAATGTTTCAACCCAGCGATGTTTCGGTCCAGCGATATTTCGAAGCAGCAATATTTCGAAACATTTCCCGGTCGAAAAGTTACTAGGCCAAAAAGTTTTTTCATCAAAAATTACTGAACCGAAAATCATTGAGCCGAAATATTACTGGATCGAATCGCGCTGCATCCAAAGATTGTCCGTTCGAAACAGTGCTGGTTCGAAATATTGCTGCATCAAAACATCGCTGGATCGAAACATCGCTATGCCGAAACATTGCGGAATCGAAAATCAGTGCATCGAAAAGGGGGAGCGGATACGCATTATGTTTTAGCAGAGTCGCGTTACAACGGATGACTGGTGTAGCAGCTCTGGTTTACCCTCTCTATTTGCGGTCCACTATTCGATCTAGTAATATTTCGATGCAGCAAATTTCAATCCAGCACGTTTTCCCGTGAATCAATGTTTGGATTAAGCAATATTTCGAAGCAACAAAGTTTTGAATATTGAATATTTTGGTCCAATTATTTTCTAAGCAGCAATTTTCGATCCAGAGACTTTTCGATCCAGTATCCAATTCTTCGGTCACCCCTCACCCCAACTTAAAGATTTTTTTGAAATTTTAGGAAAAACAAATTATATCCCTGTATACAGGGTGTCCCGTTCGTGGTTCACCAAACGTCCAGGTTAGAAAGTAGAGCAAATTTTATCACGAAAAAACCAAAAAAGTAAGGCTCCATCTTTTATGGTTTAAAAGTTACAGGAGTTTGAATTTAGCATCGCCCGTTTTCGCCAGAAATCAGTAAATAATCAATAGCTGCTTAAAAACTTAGTAAAAAGATTAAAAAAAGTATATAATTTTAAAGCTGAAACTGCTAAAAAACAAGTATTAAAAAAAATCGAAAAGAAAAAAAAAATCCAGAAAAAATTGTTTTTAGCAGTTTTTGAAGATTTTCTCCAAGATATGACCTATTAAGGGCGTGTTTTTTTTTAATTTTCTAAAAATTCGTTGAATTCTCTAGAAATTATGAAAAATTTTGAAACCCTAACTCTTTTTATACACTCACTAGAGCCTTCTAAACTTTCTCCTATGAGAATTGATTCTAAGCATAGTTAGTTACAATTGAGGTGCGCCTTCATTTTTGTTATTATTTAATAATACAACTGTTTCAAAACCGATCAACATTTAATTTTTGCTTATAAAAATTGATTGATCATTTACTGATTTCTGGCAAAAACGGGCGATGCCAAATTCAAACCATAAAAGATGGACCCCTACTTTTTTGGTTTTTTCTTGATAAAATTTGCTCTACTTTCTAACCTTGACGTTTGGTGAACCATGAACGGGACATCCTGTATATACCAGTTGTCCCTGTCAACCACATGGTATATAAACGGGCATTAAGAAAAATTGTCTTTATGGTTTTCATGGAAGCTCTTACTCTTAGCTATATTTGTTTTTCAACGTTTCTATTATTCTTGAGTGTCTACAGAAAAAATTATTTCACAACAAAAGATTTTGTGGTAGTTTTGAAAGAGTTTATCAAGAAATAGTTTTTTTTTATCAACTTTCAATATTAATTGTCACATGAAACACTGTTGTTTCGAACGGCAATGAAAAATATTGCAGTGTAAAATTAGTAATCGCTATTTCAGAACTTTATTTTATGTAATTATTTCGATTACCTTCACATACATAGAATATAAAGTACATTTCCCAGTATATACCATGTCTCACTTTACACCACTTTCCCCTACTTCAATATTTGTCAAGTGAAACAGAATCTAAATAATCAAAACTAAAGTAAAAATTCCTAAGCATTTCACAGAAAAAGAGTAAATCATTTTATTATAGAAAGATAAATCTAACCTCCAGACGTTTTGTTTTAGTAATATCCTGCTTTTTTTTCACGTTTTTGGAAATTATATTTCACAGATTATTCAAGAAGAAATTGGGAAACAAAATTTATTGATTAGATCAAGTTTGTGTGAGATGTCACTTTTTATTTTTTGAACATCTTTAACCTTGTTAAATATACACAAAAACAACCAAAATATCCTTCGCAGCTTCTGAAATCTAATAAAAAATACAAAAATAAGAGCATGAATTTTATCTGGGAGTATTATAATTAAATTCGAAAATTTAAAATGACTGGTATGAGCAGTATGAGCAGTAAAGCAAATTAAAATTGGCAGGAAGATGAATATTTTTCGCAGTAATACTTTTTTATAATAAAAATTAATAAGGTAACATTGAAAATTGGAATAAAATATTCCATTCGACATTTCATTAAAATATTTACATTACAAAATAAATATACATTATCTTTATAAACCACCAGCGAGTAAATTTACTGTTAAAAATACTGCTATGATATTTTTATTTGGAGCGAACAATTTCATTTTCTCCCACAATATTTATTTCCGTCCACAGTATATTTTTAAGTACTCATAAATATTCGTTGTCATACCAAACTATTCGATTTTCTGCAAAATTATTCTTTTTACTGCCAAAACTTTTTTGCGCTACCCACCTATATTTGTACACTTACCGTTCATGTCTACAAACGCGTTACTATGAAATTCCCAAACGAAGGTTGATTGCTATAGCAACTGAAAAATACAGTTTGGTTCTGATTTATAACAGAACAGTGTTTCGTTATGAATTAGTTTGCCTTAAATATAAGAGATTGCGCCACAACTGCTTTGACAATTTGCGCTTCTAAATTTTATTATTCTGTGATCTTAACCTTAAAAATTAAATAACGTAACTTTTAATTTCTTTTAAGTTTTAATTCTGATATGAAAATTTATTTATTTTTTTAAGTTTTAATGCTGAATAGAAGAATATATTTTGTTATTTTATTAATTTTACATTGTTTTATTAAAGTTGGTTGCGCAAAAAATAATATGTATACGTTACTTACCGACCTTGTATCGTAATATACTATTTTCTATTTTGGTTCGATACTATGGTTAGTAACGCACTGACAGCGGTGCGTTACTAGCCTGTACCGCACCGCTATCGGTAGTAAAATTTATTTTTCGAAGTTGGTAGCATTGAAGTTTATTGACTTTACAGTGGCATTTGACAAGCGATTTACAGGTTATTTGATGATTTGACAAACCTGACATTAGAGTTGCCAACGAACAGAAAATGCATAAGTCGATAGTAGCACTTATTCATTAAAATACTCGCCACTACGCGGCTCGTATTTTAAAATTGAACGCGTGTTACAATATGCGACTTATGAAACTCGTTTTTTAATTTACTATTGTCTACCGGAAAATCTTTTTTACTGCCACAAATTTTTTTACTGCTACAATATTTTTTGTACTGATACTCCCTAATAATTTTTTACTTCTACTTACACAAATTGTTGCGAAAAATAATTAGCTACGAGTAATAAATTTATAAGCCTCAGTCACCTGATAGTTTCACATTTTCTATTGTTTTAACAAAATTTACTTTTCTGTGGTATCACTTCAAACAAAAAAGTTACAACATTTACATGATACTTTTATTACGCCATGATTTAATCATGAATAATTTCAAGTATAATGCTTTTAATCGAAGATAAATATTTGTTCGTTTCGTGTTCCGAAACTAATAAGTTTAGCCTGTAATCAGATTTTAATCTTTACCAGTTTTTTTTTGAATTGCTCGTATGTTTTGTTAAAGCGAATGAAACTAACTGAAAAATTGGTTGAAAATTCTAATTTGTATTACGTCAAACGTCATAATTTCATTTAAACTCACATAAAAGCCTGATGCAAAATAAAGATATTTGATTAGTGCTAATGTTTTTTTTATTTTTTAATTGAATTTCCGAAACGTTAAAACGTCGAAACATGACAAGTTGTGGCGTGTGGCTGACTGATATCAAATATAGAATGTATAATAAGTAAAAACTCGGTTAAAAACTAAAACATTTTAACTATAAATTTATAACTACTCGGAGATAAAACTCGATAAACTAAAAAACTATTTATAGAAACCTTTGAACACATCTACATACAGGGTTATTTAAAATTGCTGGAATACTAATATTTAACCGTAAACAATTTCAAATAAAAATAAGAAAATTAACGTTTACACATAATTTTATTAATCAGAATGTTCTTTGATTTATCCAAACTACACCAAACTTTGTTATTTCAAATTGGACGGTCTGTATTGGGAATTTCGACTTGGGATACGCCCTCTGGGAGTTATTTGATGAAGCTAGAAAAGGTCTACCTTGACATAACCTGTTTTTCTAAAATATATTTCCGTGCAGTTATAAATCAGTTTCCTTGGGTTTATTATTACTATATTAAAAAAATAATATTTTTACAGGCTGTAATTTATTACTTACCCCAAAACAATGTATTTATGCAATTATGCAAGTAAGAAATAACACACACTGGTCAATAAAAGATAAACACAATTTTTAAACACAAAAAACTTGATCTAAACACAGGCGCAGTTACTAAAACCAATAAAAATTAAATCGGCGCAAAAATCTTTTATTACTTTTTCCTCCATGTTTTTTTCAAATTTACGTCAAAATAGCGCCATCTATCCGTAGTCGAAATTCGTAATATTTTTGATATTTTTGTAATTTTGATAAAATTCGTTCTCGTAAATTGGGATTTCTAGTGTTCTGGTCGCCCTCAGGTAGTTAAAGTTTGAACCTTGAAAATAGGTTCTTTTTATTGAATTTCAAGCATTAGTATATATTTTACGGAGTTTACATGAGATTATATTAAATAATAATTTGGGTTTTGTTGAATATCTACTTATTATGTAGGTACAAAGATGCATTTTATATATAATTTTTGACACTGACAAGTACCTTCTATCCTCCATTTTATGCAATTCAAAGCGCCCTCTACTGATAGCTTGAATTCCCAATACATTAATATCAGGTTTATTTTATGTTGGGCAAAAACTGAATGCATGAGTAAGGGAGATAGCGACTTCATCTGTTCATAGTCTACTCGCACTCTTTTATTAATGTGAGAATACAATTCCTGTCACTTTACGTCAAATTTTTCAATACATTTTTTGAGGTATTAAAAATAAGTGAAAAGAAAATAACACACTGACAATACCACGCTAAAAAACAAGGCCTTCCTGATATTTAACCATTGAGCTGTAGACGTCTCTTTTCATAAAATGGCTGTGTTCAGCAATTTACCGATAGGTGTTCTACCGCAATAGCTACAGTAGGTGTCGGTATCACTCACCAAAAATGTCCGCTGAATGACTTTTTTAAAATTTAAATAATTGGTTAAAATTAATCATGTTTTTTTCAGCATATATTCAAGGGTATGACCAAAACTTTCGTAGAAATAGTTAAGACCAAAACTTTTATTAGATTTCATTTAGAAAACTTTATTTCCACCTTTGTTAAAAATAAAATGCTGTGGAAAAAAATGGCGACCGGTGAATGTCAGTGTCAATTATTTGACAATCCACAGGTTGCTACTACCACTCAATCTGTTGAACGCTGCCTATAAAAAATAAATTTCATTTTTAGTGACTTATTCATTTATTTTTGCTAGTTAACTATAAGTAATTTTTTTTATAAATGCTGAACTCATTTTAGTCGTAATATTAAAAAATTCAACTATTGACGCATTCAGGAGATCCGTAAAATATTCGAAACTATAACGGGTGTTTCATTTGGAATAATAAAGTTTGATATAGTTTGGACAATTTGGACAATTTGGCGAATAAAAATATGTACAGATGTTAGTTTACTTAATTTTACGAAAATTTTGTTTGTAATAGTTTTTTAAATTTGTTACATTTTAAAAATATTGAGGTGTTTCTCTAATTTTGAATAAAATCATTAAAAACTATTTTTAGTCTCAAAAAAGTTACATTCAAGAGAAATCTGATAATATGGGTGTAATGAGAAATATTACTATACAGGGCGACAAAAATATTCGTCAGACTAGCGGCCGATATACTGTTTTTAAATTATTTTTTGGAACTATGTATGGTGGATGAATAATTGTAATAAAATATGAAAATTTTACTATAAGGGGTTTGGGCAATCCAAAAATGTTGAAAAGCATCGTTCTCAACCAAAGAGATATTGGAAAAAACAAATAGGGCACCAAAAATTAGGCACTAAATTACTATTCTTATGATTTTTAAATTTTTTTCAAAAATTAAACATAATATTAAGAAACATACAGGTCAAATCTACAAGTTTGTAAATTTTCGTCGTTCGGTGTCGCTCAGTTGGAAATTCCGAAATTTATTTTTAGTAAATACTTTATTTAATATTTTTATTATTATAGAACTATAAATATTGAAATATTTTCTTAATTCATACCATCATTTGAACGTTTCATTCTTTCTTTTTTGTGGCTGCTCCCTAGACGACAATAAATGACATATAATAAAAATACAGGTGTTCCGACTAAAAATTGCTCTCTTGGTATTTTTTATTGTTGAAACACATTATTTTGTCTTTCAATGGGGACACAATATTATAATATTTTCTGATTTACATCTTTAACAGCCTTCCCTTACTGCCATCCTTAGAAAAATCTTAAATAGGAAAGGAGATAAAGGAGCATCTTAAATAATAGATCTTCTAAGCCAAAAAATAGATTACATTTGTTTATTTTTATTTTCATCGATTTTTATAATGCCACCACCATCTCTATAATAGATTTGTGAGCGAATAAATACGAAAAGTTTTGGGACATGGAGCAAAAAACTCGAAAATCATTTGTATTTGATTTGTATACCAGTTGAAGGTTGGTATTATCCGCAATACGTTCCCTAAATATTGCTGCATTATTTGTTTTTATTGATATGGCAGTGAAACCTGTCCACTTTTATTTCGAATAATTAATAAAAATCAAAAATAAAAATGATAATCTGCAAAGATGTTAATTTTACCCAGAAATCAATTAAAATAATGATCTTTCAGAAATAAAATTGCAAGATATTTGTATGTTATTTATTATTATTAATTATATTACAATAAAATCTATTTTTCTTTAAAACGCCGAGATAAAGTTCTATAAAGTTTATTCTCCATAGAGATGAAAATTTTAAAATGAAGAAATTTAATAACGCCATGGGATTTTAATTTTAGTTTTATGGGGAAACCTTTTTTTCAAATAATAATTTAATAAATTTTTAGAAAAGTTTTACCAGAAAATTAAGAGGCAAAAAGATTAAGGTAAAAATATTATTAACTATTTATTTAAAAAAAATGTTATATTATTTCTGGGAAAGTCTTAACCCGAGTGGAAACACGATATTGCTACAATGTTGTTATCTATCGTACAAAATATTATAATATTGTGTAAACATTGTGTCACAATGTTTGCTCTTGTTAAAATATGGACACAAATAATGTTGTGACAATATTGTGAGCATATCTTTTTAATATAGTGACAATATCGTGGTAACGTTGTGACCACATCGTGCGTAATTTGTGATAACGTTGTGGTGCAAATATTGTGGTAATATTTATAATAATAAATAATTCGGGAGAAAAATAAACGTTTTTAATAATTTAAAATATATTTATTCAGCAGATCCAAGATCCAATGGGATTTTCTGTAGTGTGTTCTGACTGTCAATACGATCCTGTCATTGTAATTTTTACCTATTAAAGTTTCCATTTTCTGAAATTATATCATATTATTTAACACATATTATTAATTACATTGAATTAAAAACTAATTAAAGCAGATTTACTAATGTAAAATTTTATTTTTGTCTTTAAAACTAAACTTGCTTTAAATTAAGTTATTTTTGTATAAAAACTAAGTGATTTTATAAATTCTGCGATCCAAAAAGTATAAAATGTGTTACAAAGAAAGTAAACTTAACGTGATGAAGTAAAAAATTGGTCAAAATTGCACTGTAAACTTTGTCACACATATTGTCACACTTATTGTGAATAAAAATGGTGTATTAAAGCGTCTGGGGCAGTCTGGGGTCGTCATCAAACAAACTGGAAGAGGGACGTGTATTTAAGTTGGACCATGCACAGATTGCAGTATGTTTTCTTGGAATTTCCGTAATTGGCTTTTAAGTCTATTTTAAATCAATCCATTATCACTTTTAGTAAAATCACCACACCATTAATTTTTTTTGTATTATTATTATTATTTTCTGTTAATAATAACAATAATCTAAAGAGGCATATGGATGAAACTATTTTGTACATTTTAATTCTAATAACACATAAAAACTGTATAGTAAAAAACTTATTTAGAATTAAAACAAATATTAATTTTTAACATTTTATATAAATTGTAAAAAAATATTGTTAAAATATAGCCAATCATATTTTTTAGGATAATGTGTTATAATGTTTACACAATATCTGTTCATACATTTACTAAAATATTGTGGATATATCTAAATTTTATATTTACACTACATTGTGTTTTCAACTTCACTAAAATATTGCGGATATATGTAAATTTAAACAATATTGTAAAAAGAACCATATTGTATAAATTTCGCTGGAATGCTGTACTCACAATCTTGTACTTCCATTGTTTCACAATATTGTGAATATAGTGTGAATATATTGAAAAACGATATCACAAGATAACAATATTGCCACAACATTACCACAACCTAAACACACTTTTGATTTCTACAGGGGAAGTTATTTTTTTTAATATTAAAATTAAAAATATGGTCAGAGATCACCATAAAGGTCAATTTTTGCCTCCTGCGATATTTCTTTAAAAAACTTTAGTTTTGTCATAAAATCAAATATTTCTTTTGGTTTTGGCGAATATCATGAAAAATTTACATTTTTTTTTAAATTGTTTAAAATAAAAGTTGCTTATTACCATTTAAGAACAAGTTTCCACATAAAACCTTATGAAAATCTATAGAAGCTAAGAACCCATAGCATTAGTGAATGTGCCTTTCCTATTTCGAAAAGTTAGAATTTTTGTCTGAAACATTTTTAAGAAAATCACCCAGTATTCCAGATATTTAGTTGGATCAATTATAATGGCACACCCTGTATAAACTCTTTGAATTAGGTTGATCGCTTTTCTTTCAATGCTGAAAAAAACTGTTTGAATATGGGATGGGAATAGTTTAAAAAAGCTTCACTGTATTTAATTTTTCCATCAACTGAGTACATAATAATAAAGTTTACTTATGTTATTTTCGTTTATTTAGGTTATTTTATCCTAATATGTAAACTAAATAATTTAAAAGTGCTTTGCTTCGTATTTTCGAAAAAAAAACGCCTATATTGGTAATCTTAAAATCCAATGTTAAAACTCCGAGAGCTAATTCCCTCCAATCTGTTTTAGTTGCTTACAAGAGAACTTTCGCCAAGAATTTTAAGTAAGGCGAACTTCTCACATACAAGTTAATAGCATCTTAAAAGGCAATACAATGGTAAAACAAATTGTAACTAAATAGTAGATATATTATTTAAAAACTTCAATATTTTGATTTTTTAAATTAAATTTTCACGACAATCGTTTAAAAAAGGCTAGGCAATTTATTAGTTAGAATCAGAAAGAAAATATTTTAATGTTTTAATAATATAATTATTAAACTGTAAGATTGTAATGTACTTTAAACTAATTTATGACCAAATTCCCATTAAACTATAAAATGAAAGTAATAAATACTTCTAAAAAAGATTAATACTTTAATAAAGCATTTTCCAATCAATTAATTTTCGCACATAAATCTCGATTTTAAACCTAAAGCCGCCAACATTTCACCACAAAAAATTAGAACAAATGAGTAAAATTAATCAGCACCTCCTGCCCTTCCCGTTACGCCCTATTAGGCAATATTTAATTTTGTAGGTGGTGCCCAGAATTTTTGATTGATAACACTGTTAAAATTGAATAAATCTGCGTTACATCCGAACATTTTTTAATTGGACCTCAGACCCTAGGGAAAACTAATAAATCGAATCCAAGTTTTTCGAGCGGGGCGAGAACGCATCCGAATCGGATCTAAATTGATCATAAAACTCAACTTTGCGTAACTTTGGTTTGTTTTTTAAGTACTCCCACACTCCACTTTTAAACCGAAAAAGTTTAAATAGGAATTTCTCAAAGCGTTTATTTTAAAGCAACCATGCCGACCAATATATTTTAAAAAGACAGCAAATTAAAATTAGTTAAAAAACTGGGTATAATTATTATAGTACCACATGAATCGATAATTTTTAGGCCTTTAAAAATGTATTCGCAAACTATTTAAAGGGGCTTTTTAGAAATTAAAAATGTGTGTAATGCTGTTGAAAGACCCTACCCTAACATTTTTCAACGAGAAATTTTATTTTTTTATTGATGTTAATTTCAGTACCAGGTAAATTATAAACTAGTTTTATTTTATGTGTGGTTAAATAAATAAAATGAGATTAAATTAAATTGTCGCCACTCTATAATGAAAGCAAAAAATCAATAAAAGCTTTTTCATTATTTAGTTTTAATCGTTTATTAATCCATTTGCGGTCGTGTTTAATTGATTTAACCAATAAATAAACGATAATAATTGAATTAAAATTATTTTTTAATAAACATGATTAATATCCCGTTTGGTTTACCTGAACTATTTAAACTGTTAAAAATTAAATATAGGTATAATAAAAATTAATTAATAAAATTTTTGGTAATAAAATTCTCGTTTAAAAATGTTTTCCTGTCATGAAACAAATCGCCCAAAAATAATTTCTCATAATACATAGCTATATTTAAATATTTTAAGAAAATCCCATCGCCTTAATTTTTTAGTTATTGTAAATTTTATAAATATTGTAAACTGCCATTAGAATAAAAATATTTATTCGCGTACTTGTAAATATTAGATTTGCTGCACTAGAGTGTTAATTTGAACAAAAAATAATTAAACCACCCACATATTTATCGCAAATACTTGATTTAACAAACACCTTTTCAATGAAATGAAAACAATTTGTGATAAATATTATCATATTAAACATTGAAAGAATAAATCGGAGTAAAAAAGAAATTAATTTTATTTTTATAATTGGGACCAATAGAAGGCAAAATGAATTTATCCGTTTCATTGAATTACATATAAAAATGAATTGGGTTATTTTTATTTTAAACTGATGTATAATTTGTACAAAGACGATTAGGTACATTAATTAAAAATTATTTGCCCTTTTTGCATCAGTTTTAAATAAAACTAAAGCTAAAATTATAAAAAGCTTTTTCTTTATAGTACTATACAAATAGATAATATATAATTACATAAAATAAAAAAATGCGCTTTAAATTTCTTTAACTCTCCAATCTCTTTAAAGTAAAATCCTTGTAAATATATACATATCGATAATTTGTTTTTCTTATATATAAATGTCTATCTCTTAACCTTTTATTACTCCAATTACTCATTTTTGGACCAAATGAATTATAAATTATGTAATATATACAAAATAATTATTGTGATAAAGATTTAGATAGTTAATTTGTTTAGTTTTCACATTTGTACATTTGAATGTAAAAACTTTGCCTTATAATTTTAAAAATATTAACACTTCAGTATGTGATAAAAGTTCACAATATATAATTGTTCTAACCTTTAATACTAAAAGAAGAAAGCACATATTATAGATTTAAGCACTTTTTTGTAATTTTCGTTTTTGTTTTTCGTTACTAAACAATCGCCCCTGTTCTTTCTTTAGCCGAAATAAATTAGACATGAGGGTATTTATTGATAAGGATTAAATTGTAACTAAAATGAAGAAAATGTAGATTTATCTTGCTTATTAAATAAAATAACGTTCATATTTCTGATAGATTTTCTACATATATGAAATATTTATGACCATAGTCTTATTTTGATTAAATATATTATATATTATAAAATATTATAGTTGGTTAATTATTATTCTTTATTTTATAATTATTATTATTATTAGACATATCCTATTGATATTATAAAATAAGATTGCTATGTAGAAAGTTTATTTAATCGTTGATTGTACAGTTAATTGTAATTTTAAATAAGCATAAATAAATATTATATAAAATATTATCTTTTCTTTCCTTTGCCTTTTGTTCCTATACCTTGTACACAAAGTTGCTGTTTTTGGAAATATATCTTTTACGAGTGGATGAGTACAATAATAACAACGATTTTTGCATCATAATTGAAAATTACTGTACTTACATAATATTTATGTTTGTGAGCAGTTTTGTTGTTGCTGCAATTAAGTTAGGGTACTTTTACTCAAGAACAACATCGACACAAACGTTTTATGGACTTTACCTTAAAATTGACAGACCTTTTCATCCATATGGAAGTTTCATCGACACTTTTTTTTTTATCGACACAAACGTTTCATCGACATTTCCTTTTTATAGAATAGAGCTTTAATAATCCTTTCGACTACATAAATAGGGTGTTCCGTTCGTGGTTCACCAAACGTTAGGGCTAGAAACTAGAGTAAATTTAATCGACAAAAAATTAAAAAAAGTAGGAGTCTACCTTTTTTAGTTATGGACCTACAGTATTCTGAAATTTAGGTCACCAATGTTTCCCAAAAATCACACGTTTTAACCAATGACGTACAATTAAAAGAAAATTATCACTAGAAAGCCTCTTTCAATTGGTGAAAACAGTAATACACAAAGGGTTGAATAAAAAATCGCAAAGAAAAAACAAGATAAAATAAATATTTTTTTTCAGTAATTGAATTTTTTTCCATGATAAGACCCATTAAGGTGGTATGTATTTTTTTTAATTTTCTGAAAATTCTTCATATATATGTAGTAGGCTAATTGAAAAATCCGGCTTATTGCAAAGGGCGCCGTCATTTTGCAATGCTCCCGGATGATTGGAAAATTATCGAGCAGTTTCTAATTAGCCTGGAATTTTTTAGACTTATTGCAATAAGCCCATACTTTTTTAGACTAATTGGAAAAGTGGTTACTCAAACAACCTAACTTCGCCAAAGCTTATTGCATAGAATAGGGTAGGATTATTAAAAAGTATGTAAATAAAGAGATTATTACTTCAGTGATTATCTTAGTTAAATTTTGAATTAACTACCTGTTTCTTAAACAAAAAATAGGTTCATTGCAAACTATACATATAAGTTTCAGAACAAATGGGACATATTTCTTCTTCTAAATTAACAACATGATTTTCTTCTTCCATTTCTTCAGGTGTTGCGTTTCCATTTTCCTTGCTGCTTTCTTTAAACCTCTCCAAATCTTCTTCGCTTTAAATTTTTTATGATAATGTTTCTGGAATATCGTTGAGCTTAATCCCAACTTTGGTTCTACTCCAAAAAGTGCTGTGTAAGGACATCGTCCTATGACTCTATGTTTTGATACAATAGGCGACTGCGCCAGCATGATACAATAGGTCTAATTGAGCAACCGAAGTACATTTTCCAATAAGCCTATAGATGTATGGGCTTATTGCAATAAGTCTAAAAAATACCAGGATCATTAGAAACTGCTCGTTTATTTTCCAATCAGCCGGGCGCATTGCAAAATGACTGCGCCCTTTGCAATAAGCCGCATTTTTCACTTATCCTACGACATATACAACAAATCAAGGCAAACTTTGAAGCCATAGCTCTTTTACTTCTCTTACTGTAACCTATACCGTTACTCCTAGAAGAAGTATTCTGTTACCATTGGTAGGTAGACTGACATGCAACTGTTATAAAATATTTGAAATTTCATCAGGTATCCCTTATAGCCTAA
Source organism: Stenus bimaculatus (assembly GCA_963971135.1). NCBI lineage: Eukaryota > Metazoa > Arthropoda > Insecta > Coleoptera > Staphylinidae > Stenus > Stenus bimaculatus. Next base: position 16,625,754 of record OZ020187.1, read on the forward strand.
TTGACAAACTATGCACCCTTCATGATATACCGTATACAGCCTATTTGACAAACTATGCTCAGGACTACTTCTGTTAGAAGTAAGTTCAGAAGGCTTTACTAAGTCTAGGAAAAAGAGCTACGATTTCAAAATTTTCCCTGACGTTGAAGTCTGTAAGCTATACAATTGTTTTCGTACAACGAAAATATCTTATTGTTGAATATGTTGCTATTGTGACGGATTTTATCTTTTTTCAACAAATACAAAACGTGCATAAGGAAGAGATATAGAAAATCTGTTACCAACCAACTTAATCAACAAACGGTTTTTTCGTTGTACGAAAAGTATCGTATAGACTTCTACCTCTGGTGTGTTGAGAATATGAACAAAATTTGGAAAATTAAAAAAATAACCGTAATGGGTCTTATGTAGCAGAAAATTAAAAAAAAACAGAAAAAAAAGTTTATTTTAATTTTTTTCACTTTTTGATTTTTTTTTCCACCTTTTAACAATTGGTTTTTTATTTCTGTTATTACCTATTGAAAGAGGGTGGTTTTAGCTTTTCATTGATAGTTTTTTTTATCCCTACACACATTGGTTAAGATGTAATTAGAGATTTTGTGATTTGTGATAAAAATAGGTGACCTAAAATTCAAAAGCTCTAAAACTAAAAAAGCTAGACCCCCACTTTTTTGAAATCTAATTGACTTACACTTAAAAATTATCACATTGAAAAAATCATTTATTGAATTTAAGTATTTTTTTAAATTTTTGCTTGAGGTTTGCTGGCAATTTACCATAAAATTTAATACCATTACCTATTTTGGACTTTTTTGCTAGATTTGTTCGCTCATGTAGAAGAAATTTTACAATCATGATTACGCAGTTTGTTCAAAACTGTTTTTATTTTTATGGACATAATTACACATTTGATTGATTTCTTAACTGGTCTCTTGACCAGGTAATGTACTGTAATAATATAAGAAAATGTATAAACACGGTAATATTTAAAATCAGATTTCTTCAAAGCGTATCTAGATGTACTGCGTCAGGTATACTTTGCCGAAATTTATTCCAGATTGTTGGGTCTGTCGACGTGTGCAAAAGTTTATGCTTCAAAAAAGAGCTGTTAGATGCATTTGAAAGGTACCTATTAAGGAACATTGTAATCCTTATTTAAAAAATTACGAATTTTTATACTGAACCAACTGAAAAGTTTGTCTAAGATTAGGTTGCAATTTTGCTCAGTTTCAATTTCCGTAGTACCAACCCATAAGATTGAAGTTTCATTAGCATACATTGTGACAAAAATTTCTATCAAAGAATCTGCAATATCATTTATACAGGATGTCCCAGACCACCCGTACTACCTCTTTATTTCGGGAACGCTATGTCGTACATTGATGATAACATTTTTTTCGCTTTCTTCTGAACCTAAAGAATCTTTTGGTGTAATTCGTAATTTCCAAAATAAACCGGAAGTAACTTTAAAATTTTAAATACCAACCTAGATCAATACCCCGATTCTTGTCAAATCATTTAAGTTTAAGGGCCGGTTTATTCACCTTCTAGTAAAGTGTTCAGTAGTGTTACTAGGGAGTTATTTACATGTAAAAGTGATCAGTAAATTAGACTCTTCAATATCCTCAATTTACTGGTTTTCACTACTGGGAGATGAATAAATAGTTATTTTTATGTACAAATATATTATAAATTGACTTCTCAGTACCGACAACCTTTCAGCGAATTGAGATTACCGAATATTTTAATCTACTGATCACTTTTACATGTAAATAACTCCCTGGTAATACTACTGAACACTTTACTGGTAGGTGAATAAAGCAGCCCTAAATGCCTTTAAATTTAAATTTGTTATATGGGTTGTAATGGACAATTCCCATGGTTACCTTATTTGTTTCTAATTAAAGGCCTTTAATTTTGACCCTCCTGCCTACAAATATGGAATCGTTTAAGAATATGCAACTTTTATTAAAATATTATTTTAATTTATTATCTTTTAAAAATCATATCGGGTAAGTTGCGCCCCCCATTGTCGATACACTGGTTGAACCGAATTCTGCTATTTCTCAACACTCTCTCCAGCAAATTGATGGGTATGTTGGCCGTTTCTTCCTGAATGTTTCTTTCCAGGTTGTCCAGAGTCTGGTATAGACACGGGATTTCAACTACCCCCACAAAAAAATCACAAGGGGTCAAATCGTGTGAGCGTGCCGGCCACTCAAAATCTCCTCTCAGTGAGATGAGGCGCCGCGAGAAGTGCTCTCGCAACACAGCCGTCGATGTCCTTGAAGTATGGACCATTACTCCGTCTTGTTGAAACCATATGTCCCCTAAGTCCATTACATCAAGTCGTTGCAAAAAAAAACTCTCGAGCATGTTCACATAACGGTCTGAATTGACTGTAACAATCTGTTAATTTTCCTCGAAAAACCATGGGTCTTGCGTCTGTAGTTCTTCTTTTCTTCACAGTACCAGTTTCATTGAATGTTGGAAAAATAGGCCTTTAAAGGAAACGCACGCTGCTCGTTACTCTAAGGCATGATGATGACTGAAAAACACGTTTAGAAAACTTTAAGATCACCTCTCTCGAACAAGACCACGAAAACTCGCCTGGGACTCTCATCAACTTCAGAGTGTTCATTTCAAATAAGGAAATTATCTTGCCGAATCTTGTATTAAAAGAATATTTTATTAAAAGTTGTTTCTTTTTGAAATACCTTTCGAACAATACCACACTCGACCTAGGTTGCCGTTTAAAATTTCAAAGTTACTACGGTTTATTTTGGAAATTACGAAGTACAATAAAAGATTCTTTAGTGGAAATTTTTTTTTCTCGTCAATGTACGACAAAGTGTTCTCGAAACAAAGAGGTGGTTCGAGTGGTCTGGGACACTCTGTATAAAGTGAAAATAATTTTGGGCCTAAAATCGAACCTATGTTAACTGGTAGAATTTTTGAAATGTGTACCGCAATAGACCTTTTAGCTTTGTTACTTTGACATTTAGTAGTAGTATACGCGGACTTAACTAAAACGTTCGATCGAATGGACCAGAATATTCTTTTTAATTGCCTGGATGAAAACGGTGTAACTCAAAACATCATAAATTTTATAGTCATATCTTACTAATAGGATAGGACACACCTGGTTCAAATCTGCGGTGTTTCTTCTGTTCAGTACACAGCATCAGCACTTCTTTTCTCCATCTTCATTAATAGTGCTTGTGATGTGATTGATCAGTGTCGGACTAGCTCATTCGGAGCAAGCATGTGCCAGGGGCCACTAATCTTTTTGAAATCTCGCCCTATCTGGACCTATTTTTTATTATATATAGGGTGTTTCATTATATATAAGGTGAAAACGAATGGCCAATCTCACCGATATGACTTAAAATTTAAGAAATACTTTAATATCTAAATTGACAAGAACACAATACAAAATCTGTCAATTTCAAAATTAAGTATTACTTGGAGGCCTTAGTCGTGTCAGTTAGATCGGCCTTAAGTGATTTAGTTAAAATAGGAATGTTTCTATGGGGTTTTATTGGACATTTCTGGTAAATGGAGAAACCCCACCTTAAGTATTAATCCATAATTGTTATAACTTTACATAGTAACGTGGTTTATAAAAAGTCTTTACAATATGATCTTCTTGAGACCAAAATAGAGCTGAAAGAATGTTATTTTAAGTTTGAAATTAATAAAATATTTCCAAAATAAGATTAAAATTATTTTTTTTATGAATTTCTATGCAAAAGCGACATTGTAGACTACTAAGTAACTACTTTTTCGGTGCGAAAAAACGACATAGTACGCCACTGAGTAACTACAAAATATTAAAAATGTGATTTTAATTTCCTATAGAATTTCTGTTGATGATGCATAAAGAATTTTTGAAAAACCTTCACCGTTCTAAAGTTATTAAAGTTTTTCCAAAATAATTTAAGATTTAAAATTGATTTTTTATGAATTTTGGTGCAAGAAACGACATAGTATGCCACTGAGTAACAAGAAAATACTGAAAAATGTGATTTTAATTACCTATTGAATTGCAGTTCATGATGCATAAAGAATTTTTAAAAAATCTTGCAATGTTCTAAGGTAATTAAATTTTTTCCAAATTAATTTATTTAAAATAAATTAATTTTTTATGAATTTCAGTCCAAAAAACGAAATAAATCCCCACTACAAAAAATTGATAAATATGATTTTTGTTACACCCTGTATATTTTTTAAGAAGTTTAATGGGTAATAGCACCTTAATGCATTAATTTTTGATTTTTATGGAAATACTTTTGGTTAAATCGTCCTATTGTTTTGATGTTTAGAAATATGTGCCAGCATTTGTACAATCGAATATTTAATTTAAAAACTTAATAAAAAATTGAAATAGACATTAAAACCAAAATTCAAACATCTCTGTTATACATTGCAAAATTTTAAATGTAAAATCTTTATATAGATAAGATTTATTTTTGGAGTCACTGACAGGCAAGTATTAGGGGCCACCACAAGCAATCGGGCATTTGGTCGGTTGCCCGGTGGATCACTCCGACACTGTGATTGATTGTGATATATTCCTTTATGCTGATGATGTAAAGTTGTACTTTGTTGTTAATTGTGAGTCTTACTGTGAAATACTTCATCTAATTTCCAAAAGTTTCCGCTGTGGTGTACAAATAACTGTCTTGAGTTAAATGTACAAAAGTGTGCTGTAATTTCCTACACAAGGAATTCTCATTGTTTTAAGTATGGATATCAAATTGATCATGTGAGAATCAACAGAGTAAATAAATTTCGTGATTTAGGCATCACTTTTGATGTAAAATTTACTTTTAAGAAGATACTCGGCGAAATGTTTGAAAAGCGTACTTTTCGCTAGTAAACATTGTTTTTTGGGCATTTGTAATCAAAAATTTAACAAAAACGAAGCCTAGTTCCAATCAAATTGAATTTAGTTTTCATGCAGAGTGTATGATAGGGGCGTACTTTTTGAACAATGATAAAAAATGCGTTTTTATAGTTAAGCTAGTTAATCAGTGTTTCAAACTTCGTTGTTTTGTTTTTAGAAAGTATAGAACTTACCCTCATTTTGTAATGTCATATGTGCAACTATGTGTTGAATTTGGATTTCTGTCAGTTGTAAACAGGAGTAAATACTTACTTATCATTTATCTGTTTAACCGGATAACCGGTGTATTAGGTAGGGTCTTGTGTTTTTGATAATAAAAAGTTTTCTTCGAAAGATTTTTTAATTTTCTTTTTGGGGTGCAATGTAGAATCTTCAAGCTATAATTTTTTGAAATTTTTGTCTTTGTGAAGTAAAAATTGCGCGTATTTTGCAATTTTCTTTAAAAACAAACCCCAGAAAAACTACAACTTATTTTCGATTTTTTCAAAGTTAATTTAGAAAAGGATACCCCAAGGCATGTTTTGTATTAAATTTAAAACATAAATATTGCATTATAACATAGTTATAGGCTTTTGAAATTTAGAATTTTTTTTGCATTTTTAAAAATCACCCTAAATAAATATAAATCAAAAATATACGAAAAAAAAGGGAATCTCGACATTCTCTTAAATGTCTGATGATTTTGGGTTTGCTTTTGAAATGGCGCCATTTTAGGGGCAATTTTTTTAAAACGCCCTGCCAAGATATCTTCTTCATTTCTTAATATTTTTAAATGCAATAAAATGGAATCAAATCTAAAAAACGTTATCTAAATAATAGCTGGAACAAATATTTAATTTTAATTAATGCTATTTTTTCGGCAATCATTTTATGATTTTATTTCATTTTATTGCAGTTAAAAATATTAAAAAATATGCAAGATATTTTGGCAGAAAGATTCAACTGTATATTACGTAAATTAAGCAGTGAAGACCAAGAAAAACAAAAAAATATAAATAATATGTGCAATAGTTTTCAATTGGTATACAAAAATTTACCATTATTGCCATATTTTATTTAAATTTTGTGTTATTAAACTTAAAATCAGCGCGCAGTGTAAGAAATTACTCTTCAGTCTCTCCATTAATTTAGTTAGATCCTGATGCCTAATGTGTATGTATGTGCTATATTGTAAATTTACAATACGATCCCATGAATCCTCGGACCACAATTATTTTATGACTTGCGTGAATGCTTTGATTGTAATTTAAATTAATTTGTAATATCTGTAATATTTTTTTATGTGTACTTACATAGTAAATTTTGATGGACTTCGGTTTACTGGGTATTTAATTTAAATAAATAAATATACAGGGTGTCTCAATTTTTTTTTCATCCTGAACAAAAAATTTTCTATGAACTATTATGTTTTTTCAACTCCTTAAAAAGTTACAGCAATTTTAAAATTTCAAAAACTTAATGAATTTTGTGGAACACCCTGTATAAATTTCATTATATTTTAAATTTTCTATTTCAGCGCGATGCGCCATGATTGCATATTTTCCAGGAAAGGTAAATTTCAATAAAAGATAACTTAACACTGATAGGCATTTATTTAAATATTTTACTCTCACCACATATAAATAAAATATAATCAAAGAAAACAAAAATTGTTATAAAGTCCAAAAATAAACATATATTATATATTATATAATTCAATATAAAGTTTTGCTCGTAATTGAAATTATAACTAAAATTTATAACAAATAAATAACATCTGAAAATAAATAACAAGAAAGTGGGGATAACTAGTTTTAAAACCCTTAACCAATTTGATAAAATAATTGTTTAAAAGTGCAGAGTGATATTTTACTACATCTACATAAATATCTAACAAGGCAAATAACACTTTAAAATATATGATTTAGCTTCAGTCCCCAATTATTTTTTTTTGTAATAAATATAAGAACCTGGCATTGGAAAAAGATATTTGTATTTATCTTTATTAAAATTATTTTTTACATATATTTATTACTTAAAAAAATAATAAAGTTATCGGAAACGGAAAGTAACATATAAAATTTATAAACTTTTTCCAATCCAGTATATATAGGCATTAAATAAAAATAGCTGCTTTTTTATTATCACCATAATTTTAACAATAAACTGGAATGATTATAGTTATCGACTGGAATGTTTTAACAAAAATATTAAAATATTCTTAAAATATTTTTTTTTGTTTTTACTTTAGTACAGCCACTTACTATTATTTACTAATTTTTAATACAAAATAATATTAGGTAACGAGCAAGGCAGATGAGACCTCTATTAAAAAAGCATTGCTTCAATTAAAAAAATCAAAATGGGCCTAAATGTTTTTCTTAAATTAATAAAATTTAATCAATACTGAACAAATCGTAATTATTTTGGCTAAATAATGATTATTAGGTTATAATAATTATGTTAAGACAGAATAAAGGTAAATACGAAATTTTATAAAAATAACTTTAACAACATTATTTTTAACACAAATTAAAAGGGAAATCTTAAAAATTAATTGTTTTGTTGCAGTCGCATCTAAGAAAGTATTTAAGGAATATTAGCAGTTTTAGGCAGAGAAAATAGGTACGTATTAAAAATATATTACGGACAAGCGAATTATTTTAAAAATAATACCCATCACTTTAATGAAATTCGAAAAAAAAGTGAATCTTAGAAACGTAAGGCACGTCCACATATGAGCACGTACGCGAACGCGGCAAGACGAGGCAACGCTTTTCCTCCTATTTGTTTATGCGTTGCACCAAACAGATAGGAGAAAAAGCATTGCCTCGCCTTGCCTCGTTCGCGTACGTCCTCAGATGTGGACGAGCCATTACACATAAAAAAGGTTTAGAAACGTTTGTAAAACCTTTTGCTTAAATTTTCCTAATTGGTTACAATCAGGAAAAATCGGATATAAAATTAAGTTAGTTATTAGTTATTATTGCATTTGTAATATATTTTTAAAAAAATATGTTCAATTTAAAAATCTTGGATATAAAATCACCCTGTAAAAACTTTCGCCAAATAATCAACGTGTAAAAAAATATCGTGCTTTACTTAAAATATCCAAAATTTAGTCTTAATTGTTCTAAAAATAGGAATGTGAGTATCGTGTGAGGTCCAAGTCTTATAAAAGCAGGAACGTAGCCCTTAAAAAAGCCCGCAGGGCCAAGCTTGGCGGTGTACTTGATGACGCCCCAGTTTCCATCAAACTCACCCGGTTTAGAATTCATTAATCTTGTCTTAACGACGTCTATCGGCTGGGTTAAGGTTGTCGCAATTATCCCCTGAAAATGACAAATCATTTTTAACGCCCGCATGCTTTTTATATTGAAAAAAAAAGGTTGAGCGGCATTTTACGCCATTTCTTTCGCCGTTTTGCATCGGGATTTATTATAGGGGAGATAACTCTTGTACATTATAATATAAAAAAGTTGGGCAGTAAATGGGATAGGTTTTTGCTCAGATTTACGTCGTGTTATATTGGTGTGTAAATAAATTTCAGATACTTACGGCAGTTAAACTTGATAGGAAGTGCGTGGTCGTGTTATCTATGAAGTAGTTTGTAGCTAATAGGTTGGACTTGACGAGGTCGTAGAACGCCAGTTGACCGATGGTCATCATTGTAGCACGGGCTGTAGCTGAAAATCCCCCATTGAACAATTTTCTAACACCTTCCTCTTTATACACCCGTATCAGTCCATCAAACGCATGTTTGTAACTAAAAATAATAATATAAAAATAAATAAAATTACCAAATCGTTAAAAACTACTACTACAAATACTACACCTTTTCCAATTGTATTTCAGAAATAGACCGTCACCTCACCGTAGAAAATTTGGTGCTGATCGTACCCAGTATGCCCTTTAGGGTATTGCACATTCGGTATGTGCTGAGTGCTGATCAATTATCCGTAGATTTAAAAAAATTACTCCAGTTCGTTGAGCCCAATTATATTTAATTTGTTCGTGGCAGATATGGAAGAGGTTCTCAAGATGGGGCAAGATGGAGGAGTGGTGCTGGGGAGGGAGAAAGTTTGGATGATGTGGTGGTGTGTGCGAAAGAGGCAAGGGAGTTGAGGTGCATGATTAAAAGACTGGAGAGATATAATGAAAAAAGACGCCTGAAGGTGAATGTTAAAAAGACTAAAGTGATGATTTGTAAGAAGGGTGAAGGAAGGGGAAAAGTTTGAATGGAGAGAAAAAGAAATTGAGGTGGTGAAGGAATTTAAATATTTAGGGTTTCTGTTTAGAATGAATGGAGACGTAGATTATGTATTGGGTAAGGCAAAGGCAGCATTGGCAAGACTGTGGGGTCTGTGGGGAAAAAATTCAGGGGATCGTTTAAGGCAAGGTTATCATAATGGATATGTGTGTGAAAGCAATTTTAATGTAAGCGTGTGAGGTGTGGGAGGTAAGAGTGAAGGAGAGATTGGAACAGTTGCAAGTCAGGTGGCTAAGGATGGTGCTGGGAGTGGAAAACACAACTCCAGCATATATTGTTCTACAAGAGACCAATGAGATGAAATTGGAGGTAAAAACAGCCACTAGGGTGGCAAAATTCGAACAGAAGGTACGATTAAGCATGGGTGGTAAATTTATAAAGGAGATTTGCAGATTGTGGAACCAAGAGAAGAATGAGAGTGAGATGGGTAAATGGGAATTGTGTATTGAGTAGACGAAGAATAAGGAAATTGGATGGTCAGCGAAAGAGGTGGAAAGGTGGAAAGGTGGCTAGGTAGGGGATATTTGGGGATGGAAGTAAAGGTAAGAAAGATGGGAGTTGAGGGACAAAAGAGGTTTGAGAGTATTGAAAATAGTAGGTACAATCAAAGGTACAAAAGGATATGTGTGTATGGCAGGGTACCGAGGTACTTATAGAGTATGAAGAGAAGAGTGATAGTGTAAGAGTGATAGCAAGGTTTAGATGGGGGAATGAGGAACGAGGTAAGAAGTTCTGGATGAATATAGAAGATGTAGATGGTGTGAAAGAGGAGAAGATATCTGGGAGCACTGGGTGAATGGATGCGAGGCAATTGATTTGGAAAAGGATGAGCATAAGAAGATGAAAAGGTGGTGGGTATGTTTGAATGAAAAGGGGTGGGAGAACAAGCTATTAGAAAAGTTGCAGGAAAGAAAACCGATTTGTTACAGTTAAATATATTTTATAAGTTTTCCTTTGTTAGTGGGTGAAAATTTATTTGTATTTATTGTATTTAATGTGTAATTAATGCCAAAAAAAAGGTTTAAAACTAACCAACTACTCCAGTCATTTTCGTAGATAATGGACGTAAGGCCCTTAGAGGAAGCGCTGAACATATGCCAATGATTTTGCGATGAATTATCAATCCAATGCTGGGAATGAAAAACTGGATTATTGTTTAACATATGGATTTCAGCCCTTATCCCACACCACCACCGCGTATGTCGATGGTTTTCCACTGGAATGTTTTCACAATGAATGTTTTTGATTCTTAAAGAATACTGGCATACGTTCAGCGGTTGCTCTAAGGCCATATATCGAGCCTCGGGTCCATTATCTAAGAAAATGAGCCATTTTATAAAATCTACAGGTAATTGATCAGCACATGACGAATGTGCATCAATTCTATTTCAGAAAGCATCAATTGTATTTCAAAAGATTCAATACAATTTTAGAAAAGATCGATTTAAAAAAAATGAGGAAGCTGCGAGTTTTTGGCGATGATTATGCACGTGCCACAAGCAACTTATCAAAATTGTACTTTGGCAATATAACAATGCACCAGTAACAATATTATTACCCTTAGGTGCTTATTTACCAATGTTAAACTCAATTGAAATTATATGGCTTAAAACAATGGATCAAATTTAATTCTTGACCTTTACACAACCACAAAACCCATAAAAATTTTAACTTATAATTATTAATGAAGCTAAAAATACAATTATTGGTGGTAATTGTCCTCGTACAGCATAACACACTACAATCGCTGCTGTTGCTTCTTTAGCAAAACAGGACATGGCTATAAGTGGCTAAAATCCAAAATTTCTGCGGCAAAATTTACTTTGAATGAAAGACGATGATTCTTTCAGAAATACAAATCATACTGATCATACAATTAAATTGACGAATTCTGATTTTAAAATGATGCTTTCTAAAATACAATTGATGATTTCTCAAATTGAATTGATCTTTTCTGCTATACAACTGGAAAAGGTGTAGTGGATTTGTATACGTACTTTCGTCTTTGTTCTAATGGTAACTTAATATCATTTTGCATGCGGACATTAACCATATCACCAGGAGTACCAACAAGGCCGCCAGCAGCACCTGCCAGTCCAGCTATACCAACTTTGGCCAAAAATCCAGAATCACCGATAGATTGCTTTGTCACTTCATAAATTCCAAAACGCGTTAGTGAATAGGTCATTTGTCGTAAAATTGAAGCCGATAAGCCATTGTATAAAGCCAGAACACCTACAAATATCATTTTTGTCAAAGAAAAAATGTAAAACACTTTGTAAATAAATAGATAATATGACGCAATAATTTATAACAGATGCATTTTTACATCCAAAATTTAAAAGGAAGTGGTGTCCCAAAACTTAAAACTTTAAGTTTTTTAATTTATGACACTTTATTTGGAAAATCCACATTTATGTTTAAATATTTGAGTGATTTATATTATCGTTAGTAATGACAATATGTACCTTCATATTAATAATAAAACTTATATTCTACCTTGCCTTCTAATAATATCTGTAGTTGATCCAATTATACTAATTTTACCAGTCTGTTGAGTTTGTAAATGGACTTTCAATAAATCTATTGGATGGGTGATGCATGCCGCTCCCGCTGATGCCAAACCGCCGAAGTACCATCTTCCAATTCTCTTATTTTCGGTGTTGCTCATTTTGATAAAAATATAATTTTTTTAAATGCGGCGGCAATGCAGGATGCGCTGCAAGAAGATTATAAATTAAAATGAGATACGATAACCCGCTTAATCAAGAACCATGATTTAGTTTCATGTGATAATTAACCTAAACGGACTAATCAAATTGATAATGTAAACATTATGAAGGTTTCACTCATTATTACTACTTTTAATGGGTTTATTTTCTTGTTATACTTACATATGTTTATTAAATACCATCAAGTGTTATATTGCTTTTTTAATAAATTCATTTACAAATACAATAATGAGAACAATTTAATAATATTCAAAATTAATAATACAGGTTTTCAGATTTATAGGAGTAATAATTGAATACAATTGTTCTTATACTATGAATGGATATTGGCATTAAACTTCATACCTAATGTATTGTACCACAGGAGGATCAAGTTTCATAATTACCATTTCTAACATAAGAAATTTGATTACTAACAGTAATGCCGTGATTTCACCAACTTTGACTAAACAAATACCTAAATAAGCATTACCTACATATAAGCAATACCTAACGTGTTTTGATATTTAAGCCCGTTTTCACCTCCGATATTAAAACTTAGGTATTGCCTAAACGTAGATATAAGATGTACATGTACATGGTCTTCTTTAAAAAAAAATTATATTGAATTTTTGAAAAAAAAATCTCATTAATAGTAGTTGGACATTTTCCTGGAATGAAATATATTATAGAGATGCTAAATACTTATAAGTGGTATTTTTTACGATTTTTGGTTTACAGGAATATAAAAAAAAATCAAAATAAAAATTAAAAAATTAAAAATAAATATTTTATACTAGGGGGACAATCACCATTTTTTTGTCAAATATTCCTCAAGTCTACTTCTATAACTTGTATGAATCTTAAAATTGTCCATTGGGTATAACATATTAATTTTTAGAAAAAAACTTGGAATTCATTTACGGCCGGTATTATCAAACTTTTTAACGGCCATTTAATTTTAAATAAAGTTTAAAGTGGCATATGCAGTATTATCAAAAAGTTTTAATGTCATTTAGCGTTTAAATGGCAGTTAAATTTAAATGCCCAAACTTCTACTAATAAATTTTAAATTGCATTTAAATTGACAAGTCAATAAATTTGTATTTAATAAAATAGTAAATAGTTATGGATTCAAGTTCTTCAGATTTTTCCAGTGAATCTTCTGATGAAGAATTAGTTAATTACGTGCGTAAGTAATAGTTCGTTACATCTAAACTGCGAAAAAAAAAAAATAATAATTATTATAGGTAGAAGAAGGCTTCCAAAAAATGTTCGAAAAAGACGAGATTGCAGATTAGACCTAAGTGAACACGAGTTTTTCGACAGATTTCGTTTTTCAAAAGGAACAGTAAATACAATTCTGGGCCATATTGAAAATTCAATCAAATTTGATTCCTATAGAAATAATTGCTTATCTTCTCCAATGCAACAGCTATTATTAACATTGCGTTTTTATGCGTCTGGCTGCATGTTAATATCAGTAGGAGATTTTATGGGAGTTATAAAAGCCACGCCGAGTCGTACTGTCCACAGAGTATCTGAAGCGATTGCAGCTTTACATACTCAATTTATAAAGATGCCCCAAACACAAGAGGAAATTAAAGAAGTGCAGGCTGGCTTTTACAAAATTGCCAAATTTCCAAAAGTTATAGCAACAATGGATTGTACCCATATAAAGATACAATCACCAGGTATTAGTTTTGTAGTCAGAAGAACTAATTTCATTATAAATAATTATAAATTTTTAAGGAGGTAATGATGCAGAAGTTCATCGAAACCGAAAAGGTTATTTTTCGTACAATATTCAAACCTTGTGCAATCATGAATTAAAAATAACGAATATTGTTGCAAGATGGCCAGAATCCACACACTACCAGACAATTTTTAACAATAGTCGAATAAAACATGATTTCAATTCTGGAAAATACAAAAAATGTTTTCTGCTTGGAGATAGTGGTTACGGAAATACTGAGTATCTCTTAACACCACTTCTACAAGTTCATGATCATCCTCAGGAATTGTACAACACCTCTCATATAAAGACTAGAAACACTATAGAAAGACAGTACGGCGTTTGGAAAAGACGTTTTCCAATCTTGTCTTTGGGTATGAGGGTGTCTAAAGATTTAGTAAAAACAATTATTATTGCAACTGCTGTTCTTCATAATATTGCAATTGAAATGAACGATCCACCAGCCAGTAGAAGAAGATATTATTGAAGAGGCAGCATCTCAAACAATTGACAATATTAATGTTGATCGCAATATCGACAATAATATTAGTCGTAACAGATTAATTCTTAATTATTTTCAAAATATGTTATAATAAAAATTATAAACTGATATACTTTTTAATTAGATAATTATAATACAGTTTTATAAAAATTTAAATTTTGTTTCTCTTTTAATTCTTCTTTTAAAATTTCCAAACGGAATGCTCGGCTTTCTTTCTTTTCCAAAAGTTCTTGTTCCAACAAATACGCTTGTAATTTTTTATATTTAATATTAACTTCCATTTCCTCGCATTCCAAATGTATCAATTTAATTTTCTGGTCATAAAACCGTACTTTAGAGGCTATTACTTCATCTACAGGGGGCCTTGTAATCTTTTTTTTTGGGGGGAAATTTTATAAGACGACTGGTATTAGTAGTAAGGTATGATTCCTTACTACAATTACGAACATTAGATGTGATAGAATTTTCAATTGTTGGAGTTGTCAAAGAAGTCTCAGTAATTAAATTAATATTTGAAAGAACATTATCTTCTGAAATACTATTACTCATGATAGGAATAGTCTCTTCTTCATGTTGCTCACTGCTAATACAACAACTTAAATCACTGTCAAATTTATTTACTTCAGCAACAACCAATTTTTTATTAATTAAGGGTAGCATTTTATCAAGTATAACACTTGTATTAGTTTTTGAAGGTCCTCCTCCAGTTTTATACAATTCCTGTCTATTAGATGCAGCATATTTTTTTGCTCTGCTTTTTAAATTTTCGTACTTGGCGGATAATTGGCCTGCAGTCCTGCTACTTAAGGGATGTTCATTGTTGAACTGATCCGTAATTTTATCCCATGTACTGGCCTATTACATATAAGTAAAACATTAATAAAAGATCAAATCCTTTTAATTACTTACTTTCTCTTTATTAGTTACAGCATTTGTCTGTTTATTCTCCAATATTTTTTTATATGGTTCAGCATATGAAATTAAACTTAACGTCTCCTCATCTGAGAAGTTTTTGCTTCTATTTCTCTTCGACATTTTACTATTTCGACTTATCTATGCTTCGACTATGCTCCGACTATGCTTCGTATGCTTTAATTATGGCTTTGATTAAACAATCTATATTAAACAGTGGTTATTTTGACATTAACATTTGAACTAATACCTTTGCCTACTTGCAAAAATAAAGTTTAAAAAAAAGTCCCTAGTAAAAAGTAATGCCAACACTCATTTAAACTACATTTAGATAAACTTCCTTTAAAAAAGTTGATAATACACATGTCAATTTTTAACGTCCCTTTAGTGTAAATGTCATATAATTAAATGGCAGTTTAAAAAAAGTTGATAATAATAATATTTAGTGTATCAATTAAATGATTTTAATTCAGAAAATTTATTATGTTATACACAACGGAGAATTTTGAGATTAATACATATTATAGAAGTACATACGAGGAATATTTGACAAAAAAATGGTGATTGTCCCCCTGGTATAAAATATTTATTTTTTATTTTTTAAATTTTTATTTTTTATTTTTTTTTAAATTTCCTGTAAACCAAAAATCGTAAAAAATACCTCTTATAAGTATTTAGCATCTCTATAATAATCAAATTTAGAAAATCGCCCAAACGACATGTTTTACGCCTGCGCACTTTATTAGGTATCAGGAGAATTTTCGCAGAGAGAAAAGTTGGACGTCTCGTCAAAACGAAGCTACACAGGAAGATTAGCTAGTAAGTAATCATTTATTAAAAAGGGTCCTTTACTGTGGACTATTTGGTTTGACTTACTGTGAGCATCCTAAATTATTTGTGTAATTTGTATTATTCAAGTTAAATGCATTTTCCAAGTTTATTAGTTAATTGCCGAATTAAATTAATACGATTGTTAAAAATATAATGTTTAATAAGTTTTTGGCGCAAACATTAAACCTAAGCACTTAAGCACGTTTCGGGATGAGTCAGGATAGCGCAAGCAGATGTGAACAATAGGCGATAAATTGTAGTAAAAAATCCCATAATCATAACTTACAATTAAGGAATCAAAGTATAAAAGCAGGAGCTCCGAAAACAAAAAGGGGATTATTATTTGAGTCTCGGTCCGAGTCAACAGTCTCCAGAAGTGATGACCAGTGTTGTGTTAAGATGAATTCCTGCAAGTAAAACTTAGAAGAATTCACACCAAGATGAAGTTCCAGATTAAATGGAACTTAGAAAAGTTCTGCTTAAATGGAACTTAGAAGAGATTGATAAAATTATTTAATTGTAACACTGTTCTTTGGTGAGTTAAAACTTAAATATGTTTATTATGTTGCGGTTTGAACTATCCGAATTATTAGACTTGGAATTTGCTTAGTTAAGTGTATTTTATAATATGATTTTGATTTGAATTATTAGTAATGTTTGATTTTGATTTTAGTTGTAATGTTTAATTTTAATTTACTTTTAATAAATAGTTTTTAAGTGTTAATTTAAAATGTTGAGTTTTATTAACACATAATGTATCTAATTCCGTTAATTCCGACGAACCCACTCAATTCATGTATAATTGCCTTTCGCCTACTATTGAATTTTGAAGTAATCCAAATCAAAAGTATTAAAGCCTCCCTTTCACAACAACATCTAATTTAATGAGCGAGGGCAGTTTACATTACAAATAGAAAAAACGAAGAAATCTGAGCGAGTGTAATATCCCTATCGTTTTAACAACTTTTTTACTTTTTTTTCGTCGAGATGGAATTATCATCACATAAGCAACTTGTTGTATACTTCCATTAATTCCTTCAATAATAAAAATGAATCGGAAAATTCTGTACACTTAATGAAACGTTGATAAATGCGTCCGTTTGTATTTTGGAATACATAATATATTAAATATTTGGAAAAATTGATTACTAAAATATGAAAACACTTTTGAGGTAATTTGTCTGTAGTAAATTTAATTTACATTTAAACTCTTTTATTTTGTATGGTTATCGATGTTAAAAGTGGTAAAACTTCTGTAATATAGTAAATTTTTAATCGATCATATTTTTTATTCCTTTTCCTTTGGGCGCCTACATAATTTTCGAGTAAGCGATCCCTGGGGTCAGATTCTTTTTTTTTTTCGACAAGTTCAGGACTACAAAATTCCACGTTACAACAGCTCGCTGATTGGTTCGTGCGGTTTATCTTTTAGATTAATTATATTCTCAAAACGAGTTGAATATAATTTGCATGCTCCAAAAAATCAGTAGTTACCTAAAAGACTCTTAAAAATTACATACAACTTTGAGATAAAAATACTACCAACAAGAATCCATCCGAAAGTTTTTATACAAGCAAAAAATTATTTATTTTTGAAATGCTACTTATATTTTTATGAAAAAAAAACAAAATTGGCCTTTCTCAAGAAAAATATATTTCAATCATTTTTTTTATTCATAGATCTAAGGGAGATGATTCTAATGTACCTAATCACTTATTAATTAGTGCATCAGAACATTTTTTTATTTTAATATTTTGAAATTCATGATGTCATACCTTCGACTTTGGATTTGCAACGTTTAATATAAACGTTATTTTAAAATTTAGGATGCCATTTTGTTTATTTCAAGGTTTGCGACAGATCTTTGGCGTCTTTACTCTATGATTTAATAACTTGTTGTCAAAGGTGCCCTGTAAAGTAGCCGAACGTAAAATAGCCGAACAGTGAAATAGCCGAAAGTGAAATGGCCGAACCGTAAAGTAGCCGAAAGTGAAATAGCCGAACCGTAGTTTAGCCGAAACGTGAATTGCCCGAACCGTAGATTGGCCGAATCAAAAACCGTAAAGTAGCCGAACGTAGAATAGCCGAAAATGAAATAGCCGAAAGTGAAATTGCCGAAAGTGAAATAGCCGAAAGTGAAATAGCCGAAAGTGAAATAGCTGAAAGTGAAATAGCCGAAAGTGAAGTAGCCGAAAGTGAAATAGCCGAACCGTAGTTTAGCCGAAACGTAGATTGGCCGAATCATAAATCGGTGGAATCAATCATCCAGTAAAGTAACAGAAGGACGTTCTGAAAACGTAGACTAGATCACTGTCACTGCGGTGAAGTTATTCTTTATATTGGGTTTATAGTTATTTCCAAACAAGTAGCAAATTAAAAAAATATAACAAGACAGACCCATCGGGTCTAATATTTTTTAATACGCATTTTTTTATGAATTTTTGATATTTGTGGCGTTACTGAAAGTATTTGAACGAAATCTTAAATAGAATAATTACTCAAATATTAATTTGTGTAATTAATAAAATAATATTCCTATATAGTTTTCAAATAAAAAACTGTTTAAAAATATTTAATACGTCAAAACGTTTTCGTCAAGTTATTATTGAACATTATCAATAACAATATTTTTAGATTGATTTTAGACATATTTAATTATTAAAATAGTTTGTAATATACAGGGTGTCCCATTTTAATCTTGCCAGGGGAATTTCTCGAAACGAGTACATCAGACAATAGTATATTAAAAAACTAGTTTCATAAGTCGCATATTGTAGCACTCGTTCAATTTTAAAATACGAGTCGCGTAGCGACGAGTATTTTAATGAACTAGTGCTACTATCGACATACGAAACGAGTTTTTTATACTATTTTTTCTATTTTGCGCCTTTTTATCTATTTAAAATAAAATATTATAGTTTTCAATTTTAGTAACTTTTCTGGTAGTTGGCAACTCTAATGTCAGGTTTGTCAAATCATCAAATAACCTGTAAATCGCTTGGCAACTGCCACTTTAAAATCAATAAACTTCAGTGCTACCAACTTCGAAAAATAAAATTTACTACTCAGTAACGCACCGATAGCAGTGCGGTACTGGCTAGTAATGCACTGCTGTCAGTGTGTTACTAGCGACTAGTAACGCACCAAAATAGAAAAAAAAAGTTTCCGAATAAAAGTTTGATGATTTGGAGGGGGACGTTAGATGCTATAACAAATTTTACCCCCCAACCTCCCAGGGGGTGGATAACTTTAAAATCTTAAATGGAACCCCCTATTTTTTAATTACAGATTCGAAAAGAGCATCAAAAACTATGTAGGTTTTATCCAGGAACTTTTTTTTTCGCAACAGGTGGCGCTGTAATCGCTGAAAAGTATGTTCCAAATAACACCACATATTCTTAAAACTAAAATTAAACGATTTAAAATTTTGATCAAAAAGTTCTTCGTTAAACCTCTATGGCCATAAAACAACTTATTTTTTTAAATATCTCTCACGGCCGATAGAGGACTCACGAATTACTTAGTATTTAATGGAAGAGGGTTTAGCGAAAAATTTTGGTTTTTTTAAAGTTACCTATGTTATGCATGATATAAAAATATTTTTATGCTTAAAACAAATAGAAAAATTGTATACGAGAAAAAATAAACTACACTGTTTGGCTAAAAATAATAAAATTTTATACATTTATGTTTAGCCACTTAAAAGTTAGAAGACATATATATTCTCCAAATATACATTTCCTTTATATTACATACAAAATTTAATCCTGATCATTTTGTTCTGACCTTTCTTTTAGACACATACATATATGTATAATGAATAATTAAAATGAAAAAATTAATAGAATAAACTAATGAATAATAATTATTATTCATTACATTAACTAAATCATATATATTTGCAGTTTCATTAAAATAATAGTAATAAATTACAATAATTTAAAATTGATAACAATAAATCATGAAGACGAGTAATAATTAAAAATTTAAATCTATAGCTTTTATACGCATTGGTACATTAATTAAATAGTTATTGATAATATTCATTAAAAGCTATTTCACATTTTATACCACAAATAAATAATTATAATTGCTGCAAAAAGGAGGTACTTAACTCCATCCTGGGGAAGTTTGGAGTTACATACAGGGTGATGATAAAGTTTGGAACAAAATTCGTAACTACCGTATTTAATTGTAATATCGATTTTTTAAAATGGAAGCCCCCACTTTTTTTTACTAGTTTTTGATAGAAATTCATGCCACTTAAACGATCTTATAAAAAACAATTAAATTTTTAAACAAATTTTTGAATAAAAAATCTTTCTACTTCAAAAATAGAAATTTTTATTTTAATGAAAAAGGTTTTATAAAAATAAATTAAAATTCAAATCATTCAAATTTAATAGTACAAAAATTAATTTTAAGTTTACATTAAATAGTATATTGTTTTATTAGGAGTAAAAGAAGTACTTTTTGTGGCGAGCATGTAGGTTTGCAGGACGACCTTTGCGAGTCCCGCGGATACATGCGAGCCACAAAAAGTTCTTTTACTCCGAATAAAACATGCTATTTTTTCTTCAAACGTCGAAATTTTAAAAATAGTAATAAAATAAATAATTTTAAAATTTGACATTTAATTTACATACAACACACAATACAATGTTAGTGTATATTAGGTTGCCTAAAATACATTTCTACTTTTTTTAAATTATAATTTAATGTTAATTAAAATTAGTTATCCGTAACCAAAACTCACTAGTGATTCTCTGTTACCAAATTCAAACAACTTGTAAAAATGATCGGCCGTGATCGGGATTCGAACTCGAGGTGGGATTCTGTAACTGCGACGAAGTTTTTCGACGACGAACCGTTTCGTCGCAACGTTTTCGTCTTTAGCGGACTTTTGGTATTCTATAACTTCAACCGAGACGAGAGACGAACGAAATTTGAAACGAAAACTCTGACAACGTTGCCGTCATTATTTTCATGATTTTTTCTATGGTTTGACAGTCACGGCTAACTTTATGCGTATAATGAATTTAAACGTAACCTATGTTTTTGAAAAAGAATTGGTTAATATTTTATGCATTATACCTTTTTTGTTGTTAGTAAAGCTTCTCGGCGTTTAAATTATTGCTATTATTTGGTAAACGTATCAAAAAAATTATAGCTATTAATTGATTAAGCTAAAAATGGTAACAAGAATTATGTAAATCTCCCAACCGAGAAGAATTTTCAACCAGTCATGAAATATGATTATAAACATTGCAAAGACAGTACGCCGGATGATGTATTATTCTAAATTGTAAATATTTTGTAAAGAAGTATTTTATTTTTTCCATTGATGGGAATCATATTGCATGTTTCTTCCAACCACATACCACATGTACTTGCACAATTTCGGAAAAAAGTTGATCATATTTTCTATAATTTCTTGAATTAGAAAGGTTTGGGCTCGAAAAGTATTTAAACATTTGGTTAATAAAATTCTGCCCATAGATTTAAAAAAAAATATTTTAGTGAATTTTAGTTTTTATACTTTTATTGTTTATTAACTTAGTAATAAATGGAGTATTTTAAAGACAATGTTTTCTTTTATTTTAAATGTCCATTAAAATACAATTAAACCTAATTCCTAAAATTGGTGAATTTTTATTTAATTTTTTTCTATCTGGCTTGACTTGAAAATAATTTATTCACCTAAACTTATTTTTTGGTATTATTTTTGTTAAAAATTTACCAATTTTTAATATAATTAAATAAATACAATGAAATCTTCTATTTTATTACGATTATAAATACTGCTTTGAAGTTAGAAATAACCGAAAATCGTCCATTACAAAAAACTTCGGTTACCCCTACCTCGCCGATCCGATTCGTACATAAAATTCGAAAGGTATCGAAGTTTTTTGCTTACAGAATAGCAATTTGTTTGCTTTCGTTTAGCGACGGAGAATGATGACGTGGCGACGAGTAAACAATGACGTAGCGACGAAACCGTTCGTCTCGGTATGCTTACAGAATCCCACCTCCGGGACCTTTGGATCCACAGTCGACGCGACGTATCAATCAACTGAGCTACCGATGACTCAAACTTTATACAAGCTTTTTTATTATTTAATGAATGCTGACGTTGTTACGTCAAATAACCTAATTTTTTAGAAAAATATTTTTGCGTTTACCAAATAGTCATAGAAAAAGTATAGTATTCTACTCGCGAGTAAATAGCCATTACTCACTCAGGCCTGTTACGACACTCGCCTACAGGCTCGTGTCGCAATTTCGGCCTTCGTGAGTAATGGCTATCATTACTCGCTCGTTGAATAACTATTATATCATCGTTTAAGTGATATAATTGTCTACCAAAAACGACTGAATAAAGTGGAGGTTTCCATTTTAAAAAAATCGATGATGGCGTCATTGCTGAATCACCAGTGACGTCATTAATATTTTCTTATACCAAGATATGTCATTTTAAAAACTAAATTTGACCTGTCCGAGCGATTATCTCAAAAAAATTAAATACGGCAGTTACGAATTATGTTCCAAACTTTGTTATCACCCTGCAGGGGCATAGCCAGCTTCCATCCCAGGGGGTGCATTTTTTTACACAACATAATATAATATAGTGATGCATAAATGGTGGCTATTTATTTTTTTTTGAAAAAAAACATGATATACAGGGTGTCCCATTTCACTCCATGGGTATCTTTGTTATTATTGGAGATAGAAAGTCGGTTAAATGGACAAAGTAGTAGAGATTTTTTCGAATAATAATAAATCATTTACAAATAATTAGAATATCACATCTTGAAAAAACAAGAAAATTCGATTTTCAAAATATGGCTATAACTTCGTTATTTTCGGGGGTAACAAAACAATATTTTGACTTCATACAGACAATTTTTTGTGTACAATGCAGTAAAACAAATGAATATTTTTTTCGCCAATATTGGTTTTACACATATTCGGAATTAGTGTATTTTTCTGAGTAATTTGATATATCATGTGTAATATTTTAAGAAAAATAGAAATAATTTTATTTTACTAACCAAAAATGGCCTTGAATAGATGTAAACTGTAAATACATATGTGTTAAGATTTATTTTACATTTAACATTTAGTTATTGATAATTTACATCTGTTAAAGTCCAATATTAGTATGTAAAATCAAATAATTTTATTTTTTTTAAAATATGACATATGGTATACCAAATAACTCAGAAAAAAATACTGATTCCGAATATGAGTAAGTCCAATATGGCTGCCATAATAAGTTTGGTTCATTTCCGGTCAATCCGTTAGCGAAAAAAAAATTCATTTGTTTTACTGCATTGTACACAAAAATTGTCTGTATTATGTCAAAAAACTTTTTTGGTACCACAGAAAATAAAGAAGTTATAGCCATATTTTAAAAATGGCATTTTCTTGTTTTTATAAGATAGCGTCGGAATGATGCGATATTCAAATTATTTGTAAATGAATTATTAATATTCGAAAAAATCTCTACTACTTTGTCCATTTAACCGACTTTCTATCTCCAATAATAACAAAGATACCCATACACAGTCCGACCTCAAATGGGACACCGTGTATAGCATGATAAATATCAAGCAAAATTTGCTATAAATAAATCTCGTTAAAACTAACATTTTTATATATGTCTTTTGGGCCTTGTTTTAATATTAATTTGACACCGTAAAGCCAAAAAAAAGACAATAATTTTCAAAAATATAAAAGTTATTAGCCAAAACGTAAATAATATTTCGAAGTTAACATCGAATTCTTTATAGAATACAGGAAAAATGATATACAGGGTGGTGATAAAGTTTGGAACCAAGGTCATAACTTCCGTAAAAATTTTTTTTGTAAAAATCGCTCGGACAGGTCAATTATTGTTTTAAAAATTCCATCGTTTGGAATGAAAAAAATATTCATGACGTCACTGATAACTTCACTATGACGTCATCATCAATTTTTTTAAATGGAAACCCCTACTTTTTTTACACATTTTTCATATTAATGATCACATAAAAATATTTAAAAAAATTTCAACCATTTTGGAAAAAAAAAAAATTTACTCAAAAAAAAATTTATTAATTCTCAATGAAAATATGGCAAGAAAAATAAATTAAACTAATTTTTAGTTTAAAAATAACAAATTATTATTGAAAATATTCGAATTGTTCTTCTTTACACAATTGGAATTTTCTTAAAACTAATTTTAAATAACTTTTAATGAAAAAGGTAATTAAAATAAAATGTTTGAGTAATAATAAACTTTAAATAAAATTGTAATTTATTATAAATTTGAAAAAGCTTTTGATATTCAAAATTTATTGAAATAAAAATTGCCTTTATAAAAGTGCTTTAGTTGACGTTATTTTGTATGGCAAATAAAATTTTAAATCCAGTTACCAATGCTTGAATAGCTTACTTCGTTTGTTTAATAATAATCAACAATTATTAAGTTTTGCGAAATTAAAAATGCCTCGTTTAAGCGAACGCGAAAGAATCGAAATTTTAATTATGGTAAGATACGGCGATAGAAAAAGAACCCTTTGTGCTTTGTTTAATGAGCAATATCCAAATAGACCGCAAATCTCAAGATCTACAGTAAGTAAGTTAGTTACCAAATTTGCAGAAACAGGATCTGTAGGAGATTTGCCTCGACAAGGACGGCCTCAAGTGAATGAAGAAACCAAATTAAATTTATTACTTGCGATTGAAGAAAATCCC
Source organism: Stenus bimaculatus (assembly GCA_963971135.1). Lineage (NCBI taxonomy): Eukaryota > Metazoa > Arthropoda > Insecta > Coleoptera > Staphylinidae > Stenus > Stenus bimaculatus. Next base: position 16,650,343 of record OZ020187.1, read on the forward strand.
AATATTTCAACAAGAGATATTTCAAGAAATAATAATGTGGATCATTCCTATGTCGCAAAATTATTAAAAAAGGAAAAGTATTACCCATACAAAATAAAACTCATACAAGAGTTTAATGAAGATGATCCCGATCGTCGACTGTAATTTTGTGAAGAAATGATGGCGCGATGTGATCAAAATCCAAATTTTTTAAGTAGTATAATTTTCTCCGATGAAGCTACCTTTCAATTGAATGGATCAGTGAATCGACATAATTGTAGGTATTGGTCACAGGAAAATCCTCATTGGGCCGTAGAATCCCATAGTCAAAGACAGGGAAAGTTAAATGTATGGGTGGGGATGATTGGCAGACGTTTTATTGGACCTTACTTTTTTAATGAAAACCTTACTGCCGAAAGATACTTGAATTTTTTGCGGACTGATTTGCTACCAGTTTTACTTCGTATTTTCCCCAATTATGAAAATCGCAACATTCCTAACCAAAACATTTGGTTTCAACAAGATGGGGCTCCTCCACACTTTGGCAGGGCGGTGCGAGAATTCCTTAACACCACGTTTCCCAACAAATGGATTGGTCGGAGGGGACCAATTGAGTGGCCTCCGCGATCTCCCGACCTAACGCCCTTGGATTTTTTTTTGTGGGGACATTTAAAATCAAAAGTTTATTTCAATAGACCTAATAATTTACAAGAATTGGAGCTTAGAATTAGGACGGAATTGCAACAAATTGACGAAGAAGCTATTAACAATAGTATTCAGAGTGTCTACACTCGAATGGGACAATGCCAAATGGTCAATGGGGAACAATTTGAACATTTTCGTTAAAATTTGTTACTTGTAAATTAAAAATTTACTTTTTTTTTGTAATATTTTCATTGAGAATTAATAATTTTTTTTTTGAGTAAATTAATTTTTTTTTCAAAAATGGTTGAAATTTTTTTAAATATTTTTATGTGATCATTAATATGATAAAAAGGTATATGAAAAATGTGTAAAAAAAGTAGGGGTTTCCATTTAAAGAAATGGATGATGACGTCATAGTGAAGTTATCAGTGACGTCATGAATATTTTTTTCATTCCAAAAGATGGCATTTTTAAAACAAAAATTGACCTGTCCGAGCGATTTTTACAAAAAAAATTTTTACGGAAGTTATGACCTTGGTTCCAAACTTTATCACCACCCTGTATGTCATTTTGCTATTTATCACGACTTTCAATACTAATATAACACAATAAAAAAAATACGCAATTTCGTATCGATTTTATGAGTTTTTTAATGTTGAAAGTTATAAGATATGGGAAAATAAATTTTTCATTTTTTTCGTCAATTGCACCCCCCTGCCAACGCCCATGTCACCCGGTATATTATTTTGTAGCAAATAAGCTCTTAGATGCAAAAAACATGTAATTCTAGCCATTAGTTTTAATTTTACTCAAGAAATTGAGCAGGATGTCTCGTTACACGCTATTGAATTTTGAAACATTTTATAACTTTAAAAACTGATTCTGCAGCAAGGTCTTCAACATAGGCAACTCAATGCACCGATAAATGTATAAGCGGTTGCATGTTGAACACAAACAATTCTTGAAACACGTTTGAAAGATTTTGTCGTTCAGCATTAATCAATTTTTATTTGTTTTAACGCTTTCAAGAAATATAGAAAGGTATGTATTAGTTACATAAAGCGTTGTTTTACTTATTTCTAAAGTTATTTTAGTTTAAAACATTTGATTTTAATTGTAAGAATTGTTACTAAGTAATGTGAAAATTTTGAGGTTAACTTATGGTAAAATGGTGTTAATTATTTTAATAAATCCCTGATTTGTACTAATTTGTAAAAATTACTTACATTATCTGGCAGGAAGTGTTACTGATAATTGGCACTCATTTTACGTATAGGTGAGTTCACTAAACATTTTATTTGCGTAAAATATGTTACGTAGTGACAGTATAGTAATTACGGTTTAAATTATTAAAAATTCAAGGTTAAGAAACGTCGAACTTTTTGATGACTTTTGATTTGTTAATTAAACATTCTCCTACTAGACTTGTCCACTACCCCGACGTTTCGGTCTAGAAATGCTGATGAGTGATGAGTTTCCTTTTCTATCCTTGACCCGCATTGATTTATATGTATACTCAGTTTTATAAGGAGCTCACATTTATCGAATATCACTTGTTGGTTGAATGAAGCATGAGTGGATTATCACGAGTTAATTATTTGATTATTTTGATAAAGTTTCAGTTTTGATATGTTTGCTTTTAGTGGAATTCGATGGACGTTTTTGGGGCGTGTAGTAGTTATATTGCACAATTATTTTTAATAAGCGTGTTTGTGGTTTTCCCGGAAATTTTTATTACAAATTACATTGTAATAAATAATATTACATGTGTTTATAGGTTGTGTTATTACATCAATAAAACTAATTTGTATACAAAAGCAAAAACAAGTAAATAATCTCTTTGATATGTTGAAACTTGCGCACCGCTGTTCTTGAGGTTGCATAATGTAAAACGAAAGTAGTCCAAATTATGTTTTATATGGAACCACTGAGGAAAAAGTGCTTCTATTTTTTATATTTTTTTCATTTTTTTTTTGGAAAACTGTGAAATAAAAGATATTATACAGACGTTAACTAAACATTATGTGTCAATATAATAATGGGTGAAAATATTAATTTTATGAAAATTTTTGAAACAAGACAGTTTGAGGATATTTCTACAGGGTGTTGAAAAAATCGCGTTCACGCTTCAAGCTATGTACGTTGTTAAGAATCACTCGTTAGACATGGGAAAATCCTTTTAGCAGATTATTCATAATATGAGTGCTCAAATTTAAAAAATTTGTATACCAGGTGTCCTCGAAAAAAGGGCCACTCCTGTAATTTCTTTATTTATGAAAATAAAAATTTGAAATTTTAGTATGTTATATGGTATAAGAAAGCGCATATATTGAACTAAAAAAAAATTTAATTTCACGTCCGGTTTCACCGGAAATGACATCAACTTTCTTATTTTAAATGTAACACCATATTTTATATACTTATTACTAAACGTTGGTAAGTTTCAAGTATGTTCGTGATAAAAAATATTTTTTCTGAACTGTGAAAAAACATTTTGGATTTTTTTTTTGGTAATTTTTTTACCAAAAAAAGCCAAAATTTTAAAAGATACCAATAACTTCGATATAACACGAAATTTGAAAGAAACGAACACGACTTAAGATGCGGGTGGGTTCATTTCAATTTTCGTGTGTTCTCGTATTGGCGAACGCATGCAATTGGCTCAGAATATTTCTTGTGTCATCGATATCTTTGAGCATCATTGTACCGTGTAGCATGTCCGCGACTTTGCCAGCTCCTTGTAGTTGGTCAAAAAAGTCTTATATGACTTGAATCAACTTTTCAAAGAAACTCAGTAACGTGTAAGATGTTGAAGCTTTTTGCCGTTGGAGTAATTAATTAAAAAACAGCGTTTTGTCTTATTCGGCACTTTTTATTGTTTTTCTTTATTACATTAGGAAACGTTTCGGCTCTATTTTTTAGCCATCATCAGTACTATAAAAACATTCAAAAAATTAACATCAACTTTAATTACAATTTTACAAATTATAGAAAAAAAGGGTTCAATTTTATGTTTATTTAATCTTTTTTAATTACTAATTTGTTATACTTTTATTGTACATTTTCTAATTAGTATTATTGTTTTATACGAGAATTTTGTTTTCCTTCGTAATTAATTAAAACAATAGTTTTCATGTGCGTTTTGGATTCAGGTTTCTTTTTTGATCTTGGATGTGTTCATATGAAAACAACCGGTCGACATTCGAAAAATTCCCAACAATATAATCACTTTGGATGACACTTTAGTTTTAAGATTTTTGATAGTTTTTGCTTTTTGGTACAAATTGGCAGAAAGATGCTTTCTCCTATCTGGAGAAGGACGAATTGCTTTTTTGACAAGTGTCAGTCCTCAATAAGGTCACGCCATCTATTTGTCAATTTTGGTAACTTATTCTTGGGAACCTGTGTATGATATCGAAAACTTGTGTTGCATATCTATCACCATGACAACCATTTTTTTATTTTTATTTGTTTTTGTTACAAATGAATTAAGAATTAAAAAAGAACGTTAATACGATACATTTTTGGTATTGTAGAGAACAATACCAAAAAGGACGAGAACAAAGATGGATAAAATTGAATAAACTAGTATTAATTAATTTACATTGATAACAGATGATTATAGATCTTACTTAAATTTTGAGTATCCTGTTTGAAATTTACTGTGTTATTTTGGTTTATGTGAATCATCTCGCTTAGGAGTCTTTTTTGTAGTTGTTTTCTATGTCTAAAATTTTTGGTTTTTCAAATTTAAAACAATGTGAAAGTTCAAAACTGTGTTGTGATAACTTTACTATGACGTCATCATCAATTTTTTTAAATGGAAACCCCTACTTTTTTTACACATTTTTCATAGACCTTTTTATCATATTAATTATCACATAAAAATATTTAAAAAAATTTTAACCATTTTTGAAAAAAAAAATAAATTTACTCAAAAAAAAAATTATTAATTCTCAATGAAAATATGGCAAGAAAAATAAATTAAACTAATTTTTAGTTTAAAAATAACAAATTATTATTGAAAATATTCGAATTGTTCTTCTTTACACAATTGGAATTTTCTTAAAACTAATTTTAAATAACTTTTAATTAAAAAGGTAATTAAAATAAAATGTTTGAGTAATAATAAACTTTAAATAAAATTGTAATTTATTATAAATTTGAAAAAGCTTTTGATATTCAAAATTTATTGAAATAAAAATTGCCTTTATAAAAGTGCTTTAGTTGACGTTATTTTGTATGGCAAATAAAATTTTAAATCCATTTACCAATGCTTGAATAGCTTACTTCGTTTGTTTAATAACAATCAACAATTATTAAGTTTAGCGAAATTAAAAATGCCTCGTTTAAGCGAACGCGAAAGAATCGAAATTTTAATTATGGTAGGATACGGCGATAGAAAAATAACCCATGGGGAAGCTTGTGCTTTGTTTAATGTGCAATATCTACAGTAAGTAAGTTAGTTACCAAATTTGCAGAAACAGGATCTGTAGGAGATTTGCCTCGACAAGGACGGCCTCAAGTGAATGAAGAAACCAAATTAAATTTATTACTTGCGATTGAAGAAAATCCCAATATTTCAACAAGAGATATTTCAAGAAATAATAATGTGGATCATTCCTATGTCGCAAAATTATTAAAAAAGGAAAAGTATCACCCATACAAAATAAAACTCATACAAGAGTTAAATGAAGATGATCCCGATCGCCGACTGCAATTTTGTGAAGAAATGATGGCGCGATGTGATCAAAATCCAAATTTTTTAAGTAGTATAATTTTCTCCGATGAAGCTACCTTTCAATTGAATGGATCAGTGAATCGACATAATTGTAGGTATTGGTCACAGGAAAATCCTCATTGGGCCGTAGAATCCCATAGTCAAAGACAGGGAAAGTTAAATGTATGGGTGGGAATGATTGCAGACGTTTTATAGGACCTTACTTTTTTAATGAAAACCTTACTGCCGAAAGATACTTGAATTTTTTGCGGACTAATTTGCTACCAGTTTTACTTCGTATTTTCCCCAATTATGAAAATCGCAACATTCCCAACCAAAACATTTGGTTTCAACAAGATGGGGCTCCTCCACACTTTGGCAGGGCGGTGCGAGAATTCCTTAACACCACGTTTCCCAACAAATGGATAGGTCGGACGGGACCAATTGAGTGGCCTCCGCGATCTCCCGACCTAACGCCCTTAGATTTTTTTTGTGGGGACATTTAAAATCAAAAGTTTATTTCAATAGACCTAATAATTTACAAGAATTGGAGCTTAGAATTAGGACGGAATTGCAACAAATTGACGAAGAAGCTATTAACAATAGTATTCAGAGTGTCTACACTCGAATGGGACAATGCCAAATGGTCAATGGGGAACAATTTGAACATTTTCGTTAAAATTTGTTACTTGTAAATTAAAAATTTACTTTTTTTTGTAATATTTTCATTGAGAATTAATAACTTTTTTTTGAGTAAATTTTTCAAAAATGGTTGAAATTTTTTTAAATATTTTTATGTGATCATTAATATGATAAAAAGGTCTATGAAAAATGTGTAAAAAAAGTAGGGGTTTCCATTTAAAAAAATTGATGATGACGTCATAGTGAAGTTATCAGTGACGTCATGAATATTTTTTTCATTCCAATAGATGGCATTTTTAAAACAAAAATTGACCTGTCCGAGCGATTTTTACAAAACAAATTTTTACGGAAGTTATGACCTTGGTTCCAAACTTTATCACCACCCTGTATATGGAACCCTATAAAAAATTCATGCCACGGCAGGTGTTTTGTTAGTTGATAAATTATTATTATCTTATAAATTATCCTACTGATGAGGTTTTTGGGGTATTTGAATTGTATGAGTGTTGTTTTTAAGTCTTTTATACTCTTTTCCCCGAACTCTTCATCGCTCAGACTTTTCATTTTTTTGTGCATTTCTTTTATAATATTGATTTTTTGGTTAATTGGGTGACTGTTGTGAAAACTTAGAACCCTATTCATGTCACAATCCTTTTTATAGAGATCCATTTTTATGGTGTTATTATTTTTGTGAATTAAGCAACGATCGAGGTATGGTAAGGTACCATTCTTTTCCAATTCTAGTGTGAATTGTATATGTGGATTGATTTTATTGAACACAGTTAAAGAGGATTCACATTCTTGCTTCGGTAAGGCAAAGATGATATCATCAACATATAAATACAGGAAAGGTAATTCAAATTCTAATTCTAATTTCGAAATAGCTTCTAACAAAATCAAGTTCATCACTATTTCTGCAAAGATAGGGCTGCTCGCCCTAGCCCCCCCCCACATAGGGCATCCAAAAATTTGTTGGTATATAACATTATCAAAAGAAAAATAACTGTTATCAAAACACAACTCTATTAACTTAAAAAATGTGTTAAAATCTATAAGGGTGTGTGTTTTTATTTCATCCCATTTGTTTGAAATTGCTGTGATGACTAATTCTTTGGGGATGTTGGAGAATAGACTCTTTACATAAAGTGACACTATTCCTCTGGGATAGTGATATTCTTGATTTTGTCTTTCAATTGGTAGCTATTCTTTATGCTAAAATTAAAGTTTTCCTTAAGATTATTTAAGATGTTTGCCAAAAACTTCTGGTACTGATAATCTACTGAATTCACACAAGACACAATTGGTCTATATGGACTTCCTTCCTTATGTAATTTTCGAAGACCATACAGTTTTGGTATTTATGGATTTTTGATTTTTAGTTGTTGTTGTGTTTTTTATCAATAAACTCATTATCGAGTAACTGGTCTATCAGTTTTTTTGTTTGTTGTTTTAACTTATTAAGTGGGTTTCTTTTTAACTGTTTATAATAATGTACATCTTGTGTCAATTCTCTCATTTTCAAGTAATATTCATCTTTTTTTATTATTGCTGATTTTTTGCCCCTGCCGGCCTTGGTTAAGAGAATGTTTTTTTTTCGTTATCTTTGAAGAAGTCTTTGGCTTTGTCAAATTGTTTTTGATATGGATTTAATTTTTGGTTATTCTTTGATTTTTTAATGTGGTTTGTTATTGAATTTACGCATTTTTTCCCTAACCCTATCTTTATTGATATTAGATATTAAAATTGTTGCAGTTTATGTAATATTCTACGTCTTTAACCAAGTTGGTAATCGTTAGCTCCTCATAGGTATGATCAATTGCAAATTTTAGGCCTAACGCAATTATACTAGTTATGTCATTGTCTATGTGTACATCTGTTGTGTTAACTACATATTGATCGGCATTTAATATTAAATCTTCAATTTTACGTGCAGCAATGAAAGAATCTGATTTTTCAAATGTTTTTCCTTTAATTTTTGGTTAAGTTTTTTTATTTTATTTGTTTCTAATTTGTTAAAAGTAATTATAGTGGAATCGGGTAAACTGAGTAACGTTGCAGATTCAAAATAGAGTTGAAACCAGTTGTACGTGAAGTTCTGCTCTTTTTTATTTAAAAACCAATGAGTGATGTTTTCTGTACATTGTTCTAATTATCTTGATTTTGTTCTTTAGATGAGCAAATAATACCAGAAATTTCCACCTCTTTGAGAATAGAACACAATGCAAGTTGAATTTAAACTTGAAGGCGAGTGGGCCAAGACTCCTCACTTGATCCACTAAAAAGGTGAAACAAAGGTTCTCACTATTGTACCGTGGAGCATGTACGCGAATTTTTTAGCACCCTGTATAACAAAATAATTGTTTTGCGTTTTTGTACCCCCAAATATTGGTTACTATAGGAGAGAAGAACATTCCCAAAGGCAATTAATCTTTGGAATCGCAATCTGAATCATCTGCCATTATATTTTCTGTTGCAGCTTCACCTTTTATCATATTCATTTCAACCTCCGCCAATATATTTTTACGCCAAATAAGATCTTCATCTTATCTTAGTTTGAAGTCTGAAGTGTAGGATTCATTATCTGACGGAATTTCTTTTAAATCGCTAACCCCCGATTTCTCCAACATTCATTAAACGCAGCTTCACCAAGCTCAGCTCAGATTCAAGCTCAGCTTAAGTCGTCGAACTTGCGTTGTACCATCGCTTTATTCACGAGGCGACGTCTTGGCTAGGATGCAGATAGATTTTGCAACACCGCCAAGTACGGGAAGCTACGCTCTCAGTCTTCTAATTGACTGTTTCAAAAATCATCTGATTAACGTTCATCAGTGCAATAATTGTTGAATAAAAAAAAGGGGTTATACCTACTCAGTTAGACCAAAAAAATCGATTTTTGGATTTTTACGTTTTCTTTTATTATAACATCTAAAGAATATTCATATTGATTTTGTTGATGTCCTTATTTAGATTAATTGTGTATGTTTGATGGAATTCGGACCAAAGAAAAACTCTATTGATTGATTCTTTATTAGCGACTAGTTTCGATGGTTCGACTTAAAAATAGCTAAATATGAACATTCATATAAATCAAAATACATAATTGGCGTCAATATAAGTTATTATAAAATATTACGACAATTGGACACATATAAAACAATTAAAGTTAAAATCATCCAAGTTTGAATTAAAAGAGGTATAATTAGTAAATAAAAAAAGAGAAAAACTTATAGTTACCCTTTTAAAGTATTATAAATATTATTGTCAAAATTAAATCTATTGTTAGGTTCAGGAATTTTGGTTAAATTTTACGAAATTAACATCACACCAGTTTGGTAGATACAAAACGATTGTGTTACACAACCCTTGATAGAACAACCTTCATGAAAATTGTAAGCCTTTATTTTGAAACTAGCTATTTCCAATTCAATGGCAAGTTCTATAAACAACTAGATGGTAGTCCTATGGGAAACCCAGCCAACCCAGTACTGGCTGCGTTTGTCATGGAGTACATAATTAACAAGACACTTCAAGAAACTGATGTTAAAATACCCTTTGTCAAGTACTACGTTGACGATACGATAATGGTATTACCTATAAAGATAAAGTCGATTTTGTCTTAACACAATCCAATAAATGTCATGAAAAATTCAGTTCACTTACGAGAAAGAGATAAATAAATCAAATCAATTTCTTAATAATCTTACCATTTCTTGATTTACAGGTAATCAAGGAGAACAACGTGATACACACAAACTTTTATAGAAAGCCAACGGCATCAGACATAGTTTTGAATTATTATTCGTGCCACCCTATGTCCAACAAATTAGGAGCCATTAAGGGATTATTCGAAAGAATGTTGAGATTGAGCAACAGTAAATATTGGGGGAAAAATAAATTGTTAATTTCAGAATAGTTAGTAAAAAATAATTATCCTAAAAAATTAATTAATACGTGTTATTAAAAAATGCTAAACGAACACCAAAAAACAATAAGGTCAACACAAGCTACCAAGACCACTAACAACACTGAAATTGATAACTGAAATCGATTACTATCCTTGAATGGTGTACTTTTTCAATTAGAGCATTTTAATGAACTTCTCTTCTATCAATTAAATAAAAGTTTTTCTAAAAACTTTTAGATCATAAAACAATTTAGTTGATTTTTAAATCATCCTGACAGAAAATATTGTACTAGGTACAATAAAGTTGAACAACTATCAGAAAAAAATGTCCACTTTTTGCAAAATCTGATTGTGAGATGGAATAATTCATATGAGTAAACTTTACCAATTATTTTTAAATTCGTTTCTCTGGCAAGTAACTCAGTTTTTTAAATAAATACTAATAAATATTTTAAAGAGCTAGTGTATACAATGGAAATTAGACCAAACAAGAGCTGCAATGAAAAATCACCCAAGTGATATTGAAAATTCCTGAAATGAATCTTTCGTTTAATCAAATCTAATTTTATCCAACGATGTTGATTATGTGTACGACCGCATGAGGATTTTTAGAACTTATTGCAAGTTTAACTTTAAAAAGTCATTATTTGACTTGTTTTGTTTTATTTTTGACCCATAAGCATTAAAAATTCTGCATGAAGAAGACAACTTCTTCTGATATTTGTTCGACTTTGTGTTAGTAAAATACTTTCTGCCAGGGTATTTTAAAAATAAACTATTAATAGATCATAACAGAGTGCATCAAAAGCTTTTTATTGGAAGGATGTAGTCTTTAAGGACCGTAACACAAATAAAAATAACGAAAAATTCATAGAATAGCAGTACGCAATCTCTGAAATAACTCTTGAACTATCAACAATTTTATAATAAAAAAATGGAAATGACCTCCTCTGTCAGCTCACTCACTTTGCTTGATCGTCCACTTACGGGACACCATGTATAATGTTAGACGATACTTAAAACACTGGATGTTAAAAGACCAAACTTTGTTTCAGTCAAATTGCAGACCATTATGATCATAAATGTTGGAGTGAGACATCTCAAAAAAACGTGATTCACTGTTGAACACATTACCCTACAATGAAATCTTTATAAATATGCATTTACATAATTGTATATTTTTTGTAATATTAATGTTAATAATTCAAAGTAAAAAATTTTACATAGGCAACCAAAATTACATTATTTGATGGAAAACTCTTATTGTCTAATTGTGCAAGAATTACAGTCTAACAATGGTTATAACGACTACGGTTATAATTAGTTCTCGGATATAACGAGTAAATCCGTATCCTTACTATGGCCACGATGTATTTAAATTAAATATCTCACTGTTATTACGAACCTTTTCACGGATATACCTAGCAAATATTTTTTTCGTAGAATTTTATTCATTTCCTTTTATGCGGTTTTCTATTAATAAAATTCATGTAAATGTATGTAATTGCCATTTGAGTGATTTTTCGTCATTATCGCAAAACTTCATGGGTTCAGGATCCTTACCCCCAAAGATGAAACCGCGGGTGCATCCTTCAATTACCTGCCCTAACACTTCTTTCTGCCAAGTTTTTACGAGACAGAATTGACTTTTCGGATAGAGGACATCGAAACTCTATGGGTGTAGTTGGACAACGATAAATATCCTCTTTGCGCGCCCCTGCGATTTCGAAAGGGTTGCTTACTGGTTAACCAAAAATTTGATAACTTCCTCGGTTCATTCTGCGCCATTCGAACCGATAGAAAGAGATGGGGCAAATAACCAAAGATCTAACCGTGTTCCCTACACCACGGTTCATATTTCGGTTAACCAAGCTGAAATTGGCTAGAACCAAACGATGTATGATGTCAAAAATTAGTCATTCGAATACGGTAGTTCCTAATATGATAGACCAAAGACGAACCAAGGCCATTCGAAATCGCTTATAGTGAAGCGATAAAATAAGGACAGGAAAATTGTATAGCATTGCATGCCATTTTATATGTTCGTGTTCCAATAATTGCGTGGACAGATAGGCACTTGCACGAACCTGGTAATTAGTTGCATATTCATGCATTTAAAACCTCGTTAATTAAAATCACGCTTCTAATTTACTGCAAGTAAGTGAGAAATTTTTTATTGAAGTGTTTCATTTTGCGTGGTAAACATTAAAAAATCATCGCCCATTATACCCTAATTTATGAAAAGCAAATTATTTCTGATATCGTTACCTTTTTACACATACGAGTATTATCTAGGTACTAATTATTATAAAGTATTAATAATTTATTTTATTTTTCAGATGTCTGTAACGAGTTTCGAGCGTTTAATTCATGCACTATCATTCAAAGATGAAAATAAATTCGTTTTGATAACAGAAAGAGGATTGATAGACAGTCACTTCATTATTAGCCATCTTATTAAAACAATCCTAGAAAAAAACCAAAAAATTTGCCTTGTATTACTTCATAACACAATTGGTCATTACCACAATGTATCGAAAAAATTAAACCACAATTTAATGGATAAAGTGAATGCGGGTGACGTAAAGTTAGTTGAACCAATGGCTCAAATTTTTAATGAACTTACATCAATAGAAGAAGAAAGAATTTTGACGGATAAATTGGACTCTAAAAATATTATTAATAATTTAATAAAATTAATTAGTAATAATATTCCTTCTGATGACTGCTACGTAATATTTGATGATTTAAGCCATTTAATTGACTTGGGATTGGATTATAATTTAGTTGTTCAGTTCATGGGGATGATAATGGAAACGTTGAGCTCTAAAAGGGTGCGGTTTGTGGTAAATACCCATATTGGTAATGAGGATGATGAAGTGTTGGCTCAGATTTTACGTTATAATTCAGATTTATTTATAAGTGTAGAGCCTTTAAAGACTGGAAGGAGCCATGATGTAACTGGTATTATGAATATTTTTTCAGGGGATGATGGAGTTGAACAAAGTTATCATTTTAAAAGTTATGATAGGGAAGTCAAGACGTTCAAACCCGGAGAATCTATTTTGCGTCTTTATAAATAAAATCAAGATCTAATGAGAGTTTGGATACCGTAAATAAACTAATAAACAATGACGTAAGGGCAAAATTAGTTATTCCTCAGAAGTCTGGATTTATGCTTATTGTCTTACTTATCACTGGTTTTCATTGCGGAAGTGTTGTTACATTGTTTGAAGAATAATTATTTTAGCACTTGCGTTGTTGTCCTTTCACAAGTTATTTGTTATTTTTTATTAAACTAAAATATATTTATATAAAATATATTATTTATTGTTTAATTCATAACCTTCTTTAACTCAATAGCGTATACAATTTTAAAGTCAGTATGAAACTCGGTGATGTTATTGGAAGGAATATGTTTTGGAAAGAAGTAGGTTTTTAATATCTTCGTTTTTATCTGAAGCCGTTAAAAATATTGCTGATTAGGATGAAAGTAAACTTTAAATTTGGTCAAGAAACTAAGGGAGTGACAACACTGTTGAAACTTTGTCACGAATTTTTTATCATTATAAACTCTTCACCAGAACAAATTAAAATCTGGCTTATTGCTGTTAGTGTGGAGATTACGTCCATTATTTGGTAGGGAGTTATAAAATTACTAAGTGCTGGACCCTTGAACATGCTTAGGAACTTCCAATCCAGTTTTTGGTACCCATTATATGTAATACACTGTTCCCAGGAAACCCTATATTTTTTCTAATTTTAAATTTAACAAGTTGTAATTGCATGTCTAGCTAAGCTAGTTAAGCTTTAACAAGTCTAAAGTACCCTATTAAAGTTAAGAAATACAAAATATATTATTAGATTATTGATTTTCTTCTATGAAAAGATTGTTATCAGTCGAATACTAATTGCATTTTTAGCCAGCGCATGCACGGAATAACCCATTGCTTCTACAAAAATGAGAGTTCGATAAATGTCACACATTTTAATAATAAAGTAAATATTGGTTATACACCAATAGCGGGTATAATACGTCGATTGTCTGGTTATTAATTTATCTGCCCTTTCATTATGTACATATACTTTTCCGAGTTTTATTTGCTTGCTTCAAGAAAATTATTAAATGCCCTTCAATTGCATTTAAATTTTCAGAAGTTTTAAACACCTCATATGACGATAATATAGCTATTTATAGTATTGAATTTTCATAAATTTTATATGAAGAAGTCCAAGAATTTGTTTTTAAATAGGTATCTTCTATTAGATTATTACATTGATTATTTTCATTTTCATATGTAGGTATTTTTTTTAGATTTAGTAAGTAAATTATTAAAAACTTTTAAAAGGATGTGAAAAGCCCAACTCCTTCTTAAAACGGCATGACGGTAGGATAATAAATTCCAAATAAAAAGTAAAAATAAATTCTGGAACCAACTACTTCCATTATAAAAGGTGTTCCATATTGTTGTGCACAAATTTTGGAGCGTAAACTACGTTTTATTGTAAGACTAGAGGTCAAAATAGCAGATTCATTTTTTTTATTTCTACAGAACATTTTAAAACTAAATGTCGTTTCCTTTCGAAGATTTTTTGTGGTTATCGCCAAATAGCCAATTTCCAAGTTGAAGAACTGTTAGGATTAGGAGGAGTGAATTTACCAGCGGATGTAGATGAACAAGTGTTAGATGCTATCGCAAGGAATTCAACTACCAGTGTGTGCCGAATTCATAGACAAAATGGAAACATAGTGGAAGCCGCTTATCTAATAAATCGGCTATTGTTATCACTTTTGCAAAAAATCGCTCCGGTTGTATCATTGTACATAGCAAAAACATCGGTTAGTGTAATCAGTACTTCGGATTATGCTATCGTTTTCTTCTCTGACGACTTACGATGATACGTGACAAATAAAATTCTTATTAATGATACCAGCTTCAACGGTATGACGAATTTTGAAACGTGAATTAATTAGATTCATTTAATTTTTGCAAAAGACAAGGATTGATTGAGGGGAACCAAGATTCAATATAGTTTTTTCATCCTGAATATTAAAAAAAATCACAATTAGATTTAGTTCCTGTAAAGAAAATGTTTAGAAATACATACATATGAGAAGCAGTAAATATGAAATTGATACACACGTCAAAATTTTAACAAGAATTTTCCGTTGAAGTTTGGGCTGCTTTAACCGATTCAATCGGCATTGCCGATCGGCAAAACCGATTGAGTGTGGACGCGACCTTCGATTTCGGTAAGAGGCCGATCGGCATGCCGATTGCAACCCGTACGATGGCGGTCTAGATTTTTCTCCGGTTAGAAATGCAAGAATCAACGACTAAAGCAGCAGCAGCAACTAACATCACCTCGTCATCGCTCATTTTGACGACAACTGCGTTCACAGTGCTACTACAGCATGGACGCAGTGCCGATCGGCATAAACGGATCGGTCAGGCCGATCGGCATAGTGTGGACGCACCTTCAGGAATACATCAAAGACCAATTTTAGACACTTGTTTCAAATGCAATGTGAATTCCCTGTATATTCAATGCTATTCTATTTTTTGAACAAAACAGCCCCGTTTGATGAAAAGAGAACACTCATTCCATTAGTCAGTTGTAGAATGGTTTGTCTTTCTTTCAACAACTTAACGTACTTCAAAAAATCCTGATGAACAGAAAATATACAATGTTATAGATGTTATCATCAAATCTTTATATTATTGATTTCATTCAATTAGATGAGCAAGTTTTAGATGTTGCTTCCAATTGTTCTCAAAGCGCTAATTACAAACAAACTATTTTGCTTAGAATACAAAACTCTTTAGTTAAGAAAATTTAAAATTTTATAATTATTTTTAAGTTCATCAAGAAAATAAACCAAAATCTTTCTCGATTGTACAGTGGTAGAAAAGTTCTTATGAATATGAATCCGCAAATACTACCCAGGGAAGAGGGAAGTTATTTCAATCTAGTCTGAAGTATGACAAGGGCATATACCAAAACAGCGGAAGAATTCCAGCATGCAAAGCAAGAATACAAGCAGGCTAAGAAAAAAGATCTAAAGAGAGCAATAATAAAGGTCAAAGACGCCCAATGGCTGGAGGTCATGAATGAACTAGAAAACGACCCATGGGGAAATGGGTACCGAATAGTCATGAAACGGATTAGAAAACCCAAATAGCCAATTCAGATAGACGTTAAAATGGAAATTGTGAATACGTTATTTCCGTAAAACAATGAAATAGATGACTACGTAATTGAGGAAGCCACGATTAGCCCATTTACAGAAGCAGAACTAGAAGAGGAGGCGAATAAGATGAAAACAAATAAAGCTCCTGGAAGAGACAGTATTCATTCGAAGGTTTTATGAAACTGGTAGTTAAAGAGCAACCGCAATACATAATTGAGGAAATGAACAATATCACACAGCAAGGTAGATTCCCTGACAAATGGAAAATTGCGAAACTGATACTGTTGGAAAAAAACAAAAAAGAAGGACAGACAGAAACTTCATACCGACCGATCTGCCAACTGGACATTATTGGGAAGCTACTAGAACAACTAATAGTTGCAAGGCTGAAGGAAGAACTGATAGCTAAAGGAGATTTATCCGATAGGCAATTTGGTTTCAGGTAAGGCCGAAGTACTGTGCAAGCCATACAGCTGGTTTACGACATCGCTGCCAAAGAAAAGATGAAAACTTCAAAAACCAGGCAACCGTGCGTTCGGAAGATAATAGGAAACTATGAGATAGAAAAGTGAAGGTGGAAAAGGGAGGTGTAATAAACATCAGGTGTCTGGTCCCCCAGGGATCAGTTATGGGTCCCATACTCTGGAATCTCCAATATGACGAGGTCCTGACGATATTCCGGAAGGAGTGGAGGCAATTGGTTTTGTAGATGATCTAGGTTTTAGGTTAGATGGTGACCGTAAAGACATCAGAACAGCTAAAGTACAAGGTGGATGAAACCGCACATAGAATTGTGGAATGGATAGAAGGTAGAAAACTGCAAATCGCACCAGAAAAGACGAAAGCAGTCAAAATACGACGAAATATCCTTCGAAATTGAAGGTACGCAAGTTATACCTGCGAAAAGCGTCAAATATCTTGGGGTCATCCTCGACCGTTATCTGAGCTTCGGGGAACACATGGCCTATGTAAGCGGAAAGGCGAGAAAAGTGGCAACAGCCCTTTGTAGGCTAATTGCCAACTGGAAAGGCCTATCAGAGACCAAAAGAAGACTACTGGGAACAGTGGTGGAAAATACTATTATGTACGTTGCGGCAATATGGATGAACGCGTGCAATGTCGAGAAGTATCGAATATCGAAACCAAATAATAAAAGCACAACGGGTCATGGCGATTAGAATCACCAGAAGCTATAGAACCATATCAAACGAAGCGGTTAGGGGTAAGCGGTAGTGTGATACCAATAAGCTTGCTGGTGAAGGAAAGGGGTAAGGAAATGGGGGCCACTGAGGCTTATAAACTCAGGGAAGAGAAAATGATCCAGTGGCAAACAGCCTGGGAAGGAGCATCTACAGGAGGCTGGACACGCAGGCTACTATTCGCCTGTTCCCAGTATGAGGACCTGCGGAATAACGTATAGGGAAAAATCCAAGTGAAATTAACGGTAGATAATATAATTCCCGAAATGCTGAGAGACCGACAATCATGGGAACTAATAGCAGAAAGGGGAGAAATAATAATGACACAAAGAGAAAACGACGAAAGAATGGATAGGATAGACAGTAGGTGCTAGGACATCTGCCCTTCTGAAGAAATGCCTACACGGTTCCAGAAGGTGGAAAGGTGGACACTGGTTAACCGGTGTATGTTTCAAGTAAAAAAATGCCTAGAACTTGTCAAACTTCCAATTCCTATACCAAAATTTTTTTACATTTATATTGAAGTGAAATGTGTGTACTAATATTGTTTTAATTTTAAAAAGTATTAAATAAGGATTCATATTTATAGAACTTTTATTTTTTATCACCCAAACTATTTTAACAAATATAAGAAGTTTTTTAATTTAAGAATATCATTTTTATTATTTAAGCTTTTTATATACAATTTGAACTATAAAATTCACAAAGGCTTTAATGACTTTAAGCATTAATTTTTAATTGACCCATTTTTATATGAAAGTTCGACGTCCAGGTATTATATACCATTTCATAATATTTACATTCAAATACCTATCGATTATTTATTATAATATCAATGATAATTTAAAACCATTAGGTAGCTTTATTACTTTAAAATATGGTTTGAATTAAATTAAGCATGATCGGATATTTTAATTTATTTAGCAAAAGATATAATCATTCAATATCTTTATTACAAAATCGATTTTTAATTACTATAATTTCATTTGTGCTTTCGTGTTCACAAGTAGGCAAGTTGCCGGACTTAACTACACAGAATAAATGGCAATGTACTCTTATAAAGTGAATTAATGCCCATTTCTCAAATTCACCGAAATTAAAAGGGGGTGTTTACGTTTTATACGATATCGCAAACAATGGATAAACGATCTACTATTGATAAATATCGCCTATTATCTCGAGGCGAATATGAGCACATTTTTTATAGACCACAGTTTTATTTTACTCTCACTTATACAATGTGTCCTAGTCTTAGACTGTGGAAGTGTACAGTGTGTAGCTCAGAGATAAAAATTCTTAAAAGAGTTTTCCTGAAATACGTGAGAAGCGGCGTACAAAATTTAAGTTTGCTTTTCTTGTCTTGATTTTTTTATATTAAGGTAATGATTAGCAGATAGAGAGGCAAAAATGCTCGTATTCAATTAGTCAAAATTTAGTTTTGTGGAGCAATTCGGTGCAATACCGTAATTTCTTAAACTACCGTCCAAACTTAAAAGGCAGTAACTTCAATTTGTTAGTTTCGAGAAAATGTACATTTCATGATATAAGGTTACATACATAAACTGTATCTACTGCTAAATGAAGATATTAAACTCAAAACTAAAACAAATTGAGTTACTGCCTTGTAAGTTAGGACGGTAGTACAGGAAACATCTGTAAGGTTTGTTATATGGGTTGTAATGGACGATCTCCATATTGGGCTACAGCATTCTATTTATTTTTTAACACCAAATTCAAAATTATATTCCCTTGTCTCCATGGTTTATTATGAGTTCTAAAGTTTTTGGGAAGAGGTTTAGCTCTTCGATCTGTAGAGATTGGGTCACTGCTCTACTTTTGGTGCAATTCAGGCCAAATCTGGAAAAACCTGTAAGGATTGTTGTAATGGAAGATTTCCGTGGGAACCTTACAGATATTTCCTTTAAGGACATATAGATTTGCCCAGAATTGCACCATTTATCTCATCTGAATAAGGTTGGTGTTTTGTATTCTGCCTTTGTGTGTGTGGTGAGGTTGGTAATTTCCATCACATTTTATTCGATTGTGGTAAGTTTAGAGATCAATTAATAATTACATTTAATAAGCTGTTTTTCGATCTTATGTTTCTGTTTCATGCTTCTTCTATTAACCTTGTTTTCTTGTTCTTGTATGCTTGTTTTCCTATTTATATACTTATTTTTAATTTTTTAAGTGCTTTTAACATATCCTCGGTCGTGAGTCCTAAGGCAAAACCACGAATGTGCAAATTCCTAAGCTTGAAAGAACGAGGTTCAACTTAGTTGGCTTTGGTTTCGTTCACAGTATTTAAATTACGGAAATAGAGTTATTGTAGTTTCATATTTCTAATGAAAGTCAATTTTATTTGTGGTTGCTCAACAGGGCCTATTTGCCAAGGACCAAGATGATAACAACGCAAAAGAAGGCGAAGAAAACTTATTTTAGTATGGTGGTTGTGGACTTTATACAATACTGCAAAAAATGTTCTATTAATGGTATTAAATTATATTATTTATCATATTATTATCATATTAAGATGCTATTTACTCACAAGCTATTTTCTTTTATCTTGTGCCATTGTATATATTTTTAAATAAATTAAATAAATATCTCTGAATCTGTGAAGACGGAAAATTTTGATCATGAATCAGAATTTAATATACTTTTTCAAAACAACTTAGGCGCATTTAATATTTTATGTTTCTAATAAAAATATAATAAAAAGGAATACCTTTAGCTATAAAAAAAACCCTAAGAAACGCTAAATTAAAGGGAAATGAAACATTTATAAACAATTCTTAATTGAAATTCTGCAATGTGGAAAACAATTAACAAACACAGGCAAACTTCAAACAATAACATAATTATTATTGATCCAAATGATTTCAATATTGCGCATGAAAAAAGCTCAAATATCGATCTTGAGACACTGAGTAATTACTAAAAAATAAAAGATGTACACTTACTATTTAAAATTCAAATAGTAAAATATTAGTCAAAAAGAATTTTAAAAGCAAGCCTACGAAAGAATCTAAAATCATTAATGACTGTTTTAACCTCGGGATTTTTCCAAATAATCTCAAATTATCTATTTTAATTCAATTTTACAAAAAATATGACAGTTAAAAAAAGTTATAGACCAATATCAATTGGGCCTATTTTTTTCAATATATTTGAAAAAGCGCTACAACTTCAAATTTTGGATTTTATGGAGAAAAAGAATCTTTTATGTTGTAATCAGTTTGGTTTTAAAAATATCTTATCTACAACTGAAGCAATAATTAACTGTAACATTTGGGGGTACCACAAGGAAGTGTCTTAGGACCCATATTATTGATATTTACTTAAACGATCTTCACCGCCATTTTCAAAATTCTAATGTTATCATTTTGTAGATGATACAAGCGCCTCCTGTAAAAACGAATCTTTCGATAATGTAGTTTAGAAAATGAACGCCAATTTGTAATACCTCCATAATATACTTTAAATCAAAATAATTCGATAAATACTATTTACACTACGAAAAATAAACCATGTTCATTAGCTGTAGAATTGTTTGAAAATGTGTAGTTTTTGAGTTTGCATCTCGAGCCCACTCTGATTTGGAAATCCATGTTGATGAACAGCTGATTAGTTGTGAAGACTTTTTTTCACCTTTCATTAATATGGATTACCAATCGTTTAGGGATTACCATTTGGAAATATATTTCAATTATCTGAGCTTTTTTAATAAATATTACCTTAACCAGTGACGGGTTCGAATAAAATCGAAACCCAGAATTGTTATCAGAAATAGTCCAGGAAATATAAAACTTATCAGATTTAAAAATTACGGATCCTTTTCTCAAAACTATTATATATGTATATTAATCTAGATTTATACAGAGGTGGTAGCAGGGTAGTTTCACCGAAAAGGCTCCTCAATTGAAAATAACAGTTCTCAATTATTTGAAGAATGGGTTTCAGAGTTTTATTTTACTAAAGAGTACCAGGTACATAGTTGGTAAGTTCAAAACTCAAGTCTCTATATTTTATGCAATACAATAAGATGTTATAGAAAATTGATTTTTTTCTAATTAATATAATTTACCTTCTTTCATTTTGGATAATTAGAATATTATACAGGGTGAGCTAAAATGATTGTGGTCAATTCAAATTTCCCGCCTAAAAATCTGGGGAATTTGTTTGCTTCAAGGTCATATTAACACAAATTCATGTCAAAATTATAACAAAGTAACTAGACTACACAAAAGCAGAGGCGTAGGTCGAATTTTTACCGTTGTGTCAATTCTTCGGATTTTTGTATTTAGTTACTGTGCCCTCTGTTTCATAAACATCAGTTTTTATCAAGACTAATTTGCACAAATCTTTATTTGTGTTAGCATCTGCTTCCAAAATGATGGTCATAATTTTCAACATTTGAGAGCTATTTTCCTATTTTTATTTTCAGAAACACGAAACCTTAGTAAATAACTTAAATTTGTATATTTGTTTAGAATTCTTGATTTGTTATGAATATTGTATTCATTTAAAAAAAAGTATTTGCTACGCCATTGGCTTACTAGGGGGTTTTCTTTTAAAATTTGTAGTTGTACCAACATGCACATTTGGTTGCCTACATATCAAATCACAATCATTTTAGCTCACCCTGTAGGTATTTAATACAAATTTAATTGGGATGACACAATACACAATCAATTACAAATACCTTATTATTTATTTAACATTTATTAACTATGACATGATGTATGACTCTAGTTAACTACTTACTAATTTACCAGGTAATATTACTTAATCTTATCACTTCACCTCTATCAATTTATTATGATTTTAAATCTAAAATAAATTAAGGCATATCGTAATAAACACATTTATTAACAGTTATCAGTTAATTTAAAAACTCTAAAATGCTTTATTATATAAATTATTAACTATTAAAACTTTATTTCCTTTACTCTATAATTAAGTCATCAAAACAACATAAAATTTAAAAATAATTACAAAAAATACACTTTTATTAACTTGATTTTTTCTAAAGATTGTAGGTATCTGAAATCAATGTCGAATTAAAATAGCTCTTGCGTTTTTCGCCGTCCTTAACATTGGAATCATTGAGAATTAAATATTTAATCTCATTCATAATTAAAACGGGGCGAATGAGATTTTTTGTAATTTGCATTTAACCCTAATTACTATTCCTGCTTACAAATTAATGGTTTTATTTTTACATTAAAGGGCAGAAGAAAAGTAAGTTTATATTATAATTTTCTTATTTTTAGAAAATTTCAAGGAAACTAACGTAATGATATCTGATTTTTTACTGTAATATTTATTTGTTTTATTAGAATAAAGTGAACAAAATTAAATCATTGAATTAGTTAAATAATTTAGGCAAACATCAATTAATTAAAATTTAAACAAGGATAGAGGATAGTTATTATTATATCATATTAACGCTTTTAAGACTTTGTAAAAATTTATATTTACGACTTTAATTATAAATCACGAATTAATATTAATATTAGATAAGTTTTGGATTTAATCGCATTCCAAGTTTACGAAACTTGAAAGTGTACTCTTTGATTGAATATTTTAATTGGAAAAAGAGTAGTTTAGATCATATTTCTATTTTCGATTGGAGGTCGACTTTCTTTATAGAGAGAATTAACCACTAAAGAAAAAAAAACTGCAGAAGCGAATTTTACTGCAGCGCCCCCTGTTGCAGTAATTAGCAAAACATACAGGGAACGTCAAATATTTGAATATAAAATTTTGTGTATTTATTCAAAATTCTTGTTATGAATACTACAAATAACAATAAGAGAACATCTCATACTCCTAGTTCTGTTGTTGGGTGTCAAAAAAACTATTTTAAAACAAACAGAGATATAAAATTTTATAAATTTCCTGGAGAATCTTATGAGGTAAAAAGGCGCAAAGCGCAGATTAAAAGCGATAAAAGAATGTCTTAAGCATAAGATTTACTATTATATTAGTGGTACATTATATTATTTATTCTGGGCCTGATATGGAGTATGGAAACCAAAGAAACACGATGTAATTTGTAGTGTAATTCTAAAATTAATAAAAATCTTGGTAATGTTTTACGTCCTATTCAATTTGGTTTTGGTACTAAAGGAGGTTGTGAAGTTATTATTCATTCAGTTCGAAGATACCTTACCCAACATCCTGACCCATCAAATAAAGTTTTTCTGAAATTGGATTTTAAAAATGCTTTTAACATGATAAACAGAAATACTTTCCTTAATCTGGTTTTTGATACCCTTCCAGAGATATCACCTTTCGTTTTTCAATGTTATAAAGAATCTTCTTTTCTTATGTTTGGTAAAGATTGCATCTTATCAGAAAGAGGCGTTCAACAAGTACATCCTTTAGGACCAGCTTTATTTTGCTTAGGAATTGAGAAATTGACAAAATTAATTAATACTGAATTTAACACTTGGTATCTTGATGACGGTTCCATTGGCGATAACTCTGAGTTAGTTCTTGAAAACTTGAGAAAAATAATTCGAACATCGAACGAAATAGGCCTTGAATTGAATTTCGGAAAATGTGAACTATTTTTCTTAGATGGTATAGATGAAGATATTTTTCAGAATTTTAACTCTATTGCTCCAGGTATTAAAATTACAAAACATTCTAAATGGTGTTTACTTGGAACATCTCTTACTGATACCGCACTTTCTAAATCTATAGAAGAAAAATCAGATTGTTTGAAACTTATGTGTTCTCGTCTATTGAATCTTCCATTACATGTTTCCTTTTTTCTATTAAAAAACTGTCTTGCAATTCCTAAAGTAAATTACCTTCTTAGATGTAGTCCATCTTGGCATGATCTTTCTAGTATTAATACTTTTGATAATATTATAAAATGTGGATTAGAAAGAATCACTAACAATTATTTAACAGGAGAAATGTGGATTCAAGCAACGTTGCCTGTACGTTATGGAGGTCTTGGAATTCGCCTTGCTTCATCTTTAACATTACCTGCTTATCTTTTTTCTTGTTATGCAACTTTGAAGAAAATTGATGACACTTTGCCTCCAGTTTTTAAAGATGTTCCTGATATTAATTTGGTTGAAGGTGAACATCTTTGGTATTCAAAAACCAAAAAATATCTTGATGCTTCTGAAAAGCGTATCCAAAGATCGTGGGATATTCCTCTTTTGGATATTACATTTAATGAATTTAAGTGTTCGTCTGATGATTCATTTAAAAAAGCACGTTTAAATGCTTTGTCTTCTAAAGAATCAGGTGCCTGGCTACATGCTTTACCAGTTTCATCTTTGGGTACCCTTCTTGATAACGATTCATTTAGAATTGCTATAGGTCTCCGTCTTGGTTCTTCATTATGTATTGAACATACTTGTTCATGTGGCTCGACTGTACATGAAAATGGTTTACATGGATTAAGTTGTAAATTTAGCGCTGGGAGATTATCTCGTCACAGTGAAGTTAATGAATTCATTAAAAGAGCATTGTCTTCTGCCGATGTACCATCTATTTTCGAACCGTTAGGAACTAGTAGGGATGATGGTAAGAGACCTGATGGAATGACCTTGATTCCTTGGTGTTTCGGCAAGTCAGCTGTTTGGCACTTTACTTGTATAGACACTATGGCCACGTCTCATTTAAAATCTTCTTCTATTTCTTCTGGTGCTGCTGCTTTGATCGGAGAAAAAACAAAAAAAATCAAAATATAGAAACCTTGAGAAAAATTTTCTGTTTTACCCAGTCAGTATAGAAACATTTGGAGTTTGAGGTGCTACTGGTTTAAAATTCATTAAAGACATTGGCAAAAGAATAGAAAATTTGACTAAAGATCCTAGGTCTTTTTCATTTCTTGTTCAACGAATAAGCATTGCTATTCAAAGGGGAAATGCTGCCGCTGTTTTAGGTACTCTTCCTAAGTCTTTAGAAGAAATTTATATGATACCTCAATCTTTTAAGAAACATTCATATTTTGTTGAAAGTTCATTTAAAACTTAATTTTTGGACTGATTGTTGGCAATAGCTGCTTTAAAAAAACTTCTTTCTACTACTTCTGTTTCACTATAAGTTTCATTAGTTGAAATCCTAAAAGAATGAAACACACACCAAAAAAATAAAAAATTAAAAACAGTGAAAATATCAATGTAAAAATTGCAAAGGTCATGTTTGAGCTTGTCTGGTTTTAAAAGACTGATTTTAAGCATTTATTGAAACACGAGATGGTATTTTTGCTTCCTTGGATAAACTAAAGTTCGTAACTGTACCTTTGAAATGATATTAAATATCAAATTAAATAAAATTACGTTGTAAATTTTACAACGTAATTTTATTTAATTTTTAAATTTTACAACGTAATTTTATTTAATTTGATATGTAAATTAAGCTTAAACTGAACCGAGCTTTTTCATTTAAAGCTATAATTATATTACGACATCGATTTACGATCTTGTAAGCTTTTAAGAAAGCTTTATAAAATATTTTCGCCAATTTGCATAAGCATGCCAAATTAGCACTGCAGCAAAACCTGCATTGTTATCTTAATGTTGTAAAATCAGAAAATGTAAGTACTAGGTGTTGAGATTATAAAAAAACTATTAAAATATTCAAAATTTATAAAAATAGGAAGTTATCATGCAACAGAAATTAAATTTAAAAATTGCATATAATGAAGAATTCAGGTAAATGATGATTGACATTGGATAAAAATAACTTCTTTGGTTAAGTACCTACACAGGTCAAATAATAAATTGATTCGTTTGCAAAACAACTTGCACGTACTTTCTTAAAAATCAAAGTCAATAAAAAGGCCTTGTCGATATTAGGCCAATTCGAATTTTTCGTAATATTAAACTATTTTAAGTAGGTCAGTTTTTCTTGCAAATTATTTTAAGACATTTGTTATTTCGTGTATTGCCAGTATTTTTCGTAAAACAATGGAACGGAATTTTGTTTTAATTAAAAGCTTAAATTTTTTTGGCTCATATATTTGAAACTAATCAAAATTTTGATACGAATAAGGGGTAAAAAAATTAAAAGATCTGCGGTTTCCAAAAATGTCGCGCATTTCGAGGTGGTGGCAGAGAAATAATAGACTAAAAGTGGAACTGAGTGATCAATTTAAATCAGTTTTTAATAATCTTTCACGCAAGGGATTGCTTTTGCAAACATTCAAAAAACTTTTTTTGCAATTTTTCAGTTTGACCTTTTTTTACGATTTTCGTTTATTAAATTCATCAAAAAGTACCTATTTACAATAGCAATGTCAAATTTTTACCATAGATAAAAACACAACATAGGCGCATTTTAAGTCTAGTTCGTTAAAAATACACCGAACAGTTTTTTCAAAAAAAATTCCAAATTTTTTTAAATTTTATTACAAATACGGCCCCGTAGTTTCACATTATAAGTTTCACATTATTTGATGGAGCAAAACATTCTGCAAATTTTAAGTCATAAAACGTCTTAATCTACTAAGTGGTTCTGTCAAAATTAATTATTTTCCCATTAATCAAAAATTTCATAACATTTTTTTTTGTCAAAAAGTGAGATTTTCAATAACTTTTTTCCAGAGGAGCTTTTTTGGTATACAGATGAGTTTTGTGAGTCTTATCTTGCAATAAAATATCAAAAATTGAAAAAAAAATATTTCATTTTATTATACTTTGCGATTTCTTTTTCAACTCAATTTCAATTGCGTTGTTCAGACCTTGAAAGAACATGAACTTTTGCATACTCTCTCACTCTACTGATTAACTGCTGTCAACGTGTCAATCATGCAACCTAAAAGTAGAAAAAACTAAATAATAACTTGAAATATTATTATAACAAAGTATTTTTTAATTTAAGTTCTCCCAAAATTCATTTTATATATTTTTTTAATGGGCAAGGTTGTTTTCATTTTATATCTTCTAAATAACATTTTATTTAGCTCTGCTGTATTTGCGAGTTCTATTGTGAAGTTGGGTTCTTTGATATTTGATTCACACAAGAAAAAAAATTTCATATAGTACACACCTAACCAAAAAGTTATTTTAGAAGATATAGAATAAAAAAAAACCATGCGCATTTGTGAATAAATTCATAAAATGATTTCTGGAAGGCCTTAAATTAAAAAATAATTTGTTCTAATAATATTTCTAGTTATTATTTACTTTTTTTCTACTTTTAGGTTTCATGATTGACACATATTGGCAGCACTTAATCAGCTGTGTACATCAGAGTAAGAGAGACATGCCGAAAGTTCATGGTATCTTTGTTCTTTCAAGATCTGAACAACGCAATTGAAAGAGGATGGTTTTAGCTTGCTACTGAAAATTTTTTTAAGTCCCTACGCACGCTTTGGTTAAAATATAATTAGCGATTTAGTGATTTTTGACAAAAATCTATGATCTAAAATTGAAGGTGCGGTAGTACCTTTACAAGTGAATATCTGGGTCATCCAGCTATCAATTTTGCGAAGTTAGATGGGAGAATGGCGATTGTCCGTTCTAACCCAACATCTAATATCCGTCAAGAATTCGTACATCTCATTGTGCAGGATGCTATCGATGATCTGTCCAGTTACTCATCGTTAACAGGGTTTCGTTTGCTGTGCTCGTCATGTCCTTTACAGTTTTCCGTGTGACTAATATACCCAGATCGTCTGGCGTCTGAAACTTCTAATCTCGGTACGCGGTCGTGTATCTCATTCCACAATGGTGGGCTTAGGACTAATCCCTGGAAGATACCGGTCGTGGTGTAGTGATCTGTACTACCTCAAGTTCCTCGACATGAATCTACCCGTGAAGAGCTTGTCGTTATTCTTCTTAACTAGATAAATAGTCTCCTCCTGCTCCTCAGTTCCTTAATGATCTGTTCCATGATGCGGTATTAAATGCGTTCTTGATATCGATCGTTATTACGACAAAGATTTTCCTTGTATTTAGTGACTTGACTTTCTCCCATATTCCTACCTCCCGCTTTCAAGCCAAACTGTGGTTGTCTACCAGACCGTCGCTTCTCTCTTCCTGTTATCTTAAAGCGATGATATGCACCAGCAATTTTTCCAACGAGTTTAGAAGGTATGGGGGTCTGTATCAGCTGGGCCCTTTATCTAGCCGCATAAGCTTCTTTATCAAAACAACGCGGGTACTCCAGCAACCAGTTCTGCGAATTCCGTAAAAATAATCTGAATAATATCAGCTGGTACCCTTTCAGGCATCGATGCTTTCCATTTCTCCATCTTACACTTATCGCGCAAGAAATTCTTCTTCGGAGATCTCTACGTGATCGGTATTGACATTTTGCTCCTCGATCCAATACATTCCTCTTGCTGGAAAAAGTGCATGGATTACCTTCGTTCGAGCGTCTTTAGAAGGTTGCTGGATGCTGATGTTATTTTGAGAAAAAAAATGTCCGATAGTTTTATAGTTTTTCAGTTTGCCTAAACAATGACTGAGAAACAGTCATATTATTTTGTTGGTAACCACACGAACTTTCATTCTTGACACATAACTAAAGTAACAATTTGAAATCATTAAAAGATCGAGTAGTAATTGTACATATAATAATTTCAGTTAATTTTTATTACTAAAGAACAAAGAAAATATGGCTTTTATAGGAATAATTATCTTTTTGAAATTCATATCTCGAATAATGAGTAAGTGGATTTTGGTGTAATACATTTTTACTAAGTTTTTTATTGGTTATTTTTGTATGCTTCGACGATTTAAATATTTTTATATCAATGTCCGATGACTTGTTCAATAAATGTTTGCGCTAAAATGATATAATAATGGACGTCGTTTTAACAACAAGTGAAATATTGTGATTTGATTTTTATTGATTATTTTTAGTTAAATGGCACTCTTTATTTTAATGCTGTTAATAAAATATACTTTTTAAAGGAATCAAAATATGTTCCTCTCTTATTTTCAATGGTCGTTTCTTTTACTTTTAAACCTATTTTTTAAAACTATAGACTTTGCCATTTCATTTTTTTAATTCTATACTAATTAATCAATTTATAATAACATAAGGAAAATTAACGTAACATGCGAAAAAAAAATAATTTCCCAAACTTTAATGCACAATCAATCAAATTTAATAGGTACATATTAATAAATAAATAAAAATGAACATTAAAGTCAAAATCAAATAAATAAATATATACTTGTGTCTACAAGAAACAGAAAATAAATTATTAATTTAAATAACACTTACCCAAAACTTCGCAAAATTAATTGCAGGTGGACTTCCTTCGACAAATTGAATTTTATTTGTTAAATTTTCAACTTTTAGTCAAATTAAAAGATGATCCGTATTTTGCAATTCTTCACTACATGCACAAACTAGAGACCCATCATAAAAGCTCTATCGTTTTATATTATACAGGGTGCGGGAATAGTCCTGCACAATAGCATGTTATGGTATATGAAGTATATGTATGTAAGACTTAACGGGCCTGTAAGAAATTTGGAATTCTGGGAAAACTGTAGCTTACAGATTCCAAAATTTACGAAATTCGTAAATATTTTCGCGTATGGTATTGTTGTAAAGGTTTTTTAAAAATAAAGAACTTATATTAAAACACTTTTTAATATATTGCATAACTAAAAAATTAAACGAAAAAATAAATGTAAACACTGTCAAATTCACAAAGGATAAAAAAACATTTTTTTGATAATTTAAAATTAAAGGGGTTATGTAAGACTGTACAGAGTTCATCGGTATAAATGAAATTAAAATTGATCGATTCGGTTTAAAGAAAAAAATTAAAAACTCATTGCAATAAATAAATTTAAAAAATTAAATTAACCCAAAAAATCTTTTCTCAATTAGCAAATTATTAAATTGAATAAAAAATTGAAGGTAAGATGTCCCGTTTGGTTCTCATGAATAATTTAATTTAAAATTTTAACGCAAAAGAACAATAAATAAATTTCTTTGTTATGTTATCCACATGATTTGACATTTCAAAATGGTTTATTCTAAGGATGATCGAGCTGAGATTATTATGATATACGGTGAAGAAAAAAGATTTGCCCTTCGAGCAGCTACTCGTTTTAATAATCTTCATCCAGATAAAAATGTATCTGCAAGATATGTTTTATATTTGTTCAATAAATTTCGTGAAACGGGTTCAGTAGGAAATAAAAAAAGATCTGGCGGCCTCCCAAATGAAGTAGAAACGTTAACTGTAGTAGGCGAAACATCTCTAAATCCGCAAACTTCCATAAGAAACTTATCTATATTAACAGGTCTTCAAAGTACCAAGGTTTGGAGAATTTTAAAAAATTTAAAATATTGCCCGTATAAATTTTCTTGTCATCAAGAATTAAGTGAAGATGATTTTGATCGCCGAACAGAGTTTTGTGAAGTTATGTCTATCAAATACTCCAAACCAATTACAAAACTTCTGCTTTAGTGATGAAGCAACATTTAATTTGAGGGGTGAAATTAATAAACATAACTGTCGTTATTGGAGTACGGAAAATCCACATTGGATGCGAGAAGAGCACTGTCAGTATCCAGAAAAATTAAAGGTTTGGCTTGGCATTTATGGGGACCATATTATAGGCCTAATATTTATTGATGGCAACTTAACAGGCGAAAATTTTTTAGATATGCTGCAAAATATTATCGAACCTACAATAACACATGTCTTAGAAAATTATGATATGCTGGACGAAAATTTGATAATCCGCCACATTATACGTTACCAGTTCGTCAATATTTAAACAGAACCTTTCCTGTTACTATTGAATGGCCAGCAGGCTCACCTGACCTCACACCGCTGGATTTTTTTCGTTTGGGGCTATTTAAAAAATAAGGTCTTCCAGAACCAACCTGATATCTTAGCAGACCTTAGTCAAAGGATCATAAACGAATGTGGAAATATTACACCGGTAATGCTACAAAATGTTCGCGCATAGTATGAAGACCGTCTCTATTTCTGCTTGGAAAATTCTGGAAAACATTTCGAACATTTATTTTAATTGTCTATTTACAAATAAAATTATTTTATAACTAAAAAAAAATTTTATTGCAAACTTTAAATTTGAGTATTACAATAGGTTTTTATTTTTTTTCTTTAAAACGAATCGATCAATTTTAATTTAATTTATACCGTTGAATTCTAATTAAAAGCAGCTTTCAAATGATATATTACTCAACCTCTGTTGCCATTTAAGAAATTAGGGGGTTAACGCCCCCGCTTAAGGGAGTGACGTGAGAGTGCTTAATCGGTCTAATAATGGGCATCCCTCAAAACAAAAATCGACGTGTTCGGTTAATTTTTTGAAAAAAATTTTGGTTATGAAATATACGACATTTGAAGTTTTCAGTGAAACACCCTGTATATAAAATACAAATATATAACCTCACCAAATTACAATGTATATTTTAAAAACCTTTTCCGCATCAAAACGTATCAAATTCTACTTAAACCTAACCTAAACCAACCACCACAGAGTGTATTTTAAACAACAATAACCTAATCGAATCACCTGAAATTACGGGATATTGTAAATAAATCACAAACTTCAGTCATTTTCTAATAGGCAAAAATAGCAGTTTACGGGCAACACTAGATATGCTAGTGCAAACAATATTTTTGTATACTTTTTTTTATTTTAGATTCTAGAGTCATTCAACTAAATATGGACAGAAGGAAAAAAAAATGGAGAATCTATAAAAAAAAATATAATTACCCAAATGTACCTTAACTTTGCTCGCTTATAATTAATTTTGGATAAAAGTGCAAGACAAAAGCCGTTGTCCAGTTTTAGTTTAATTAATCTAGTTTACAAATCAGAAAAAATTTTGAAAATCTGTCAAAAGAAACTAGAGATATGCTGTTGCCAGTAATGTTCGATATAATGATTAATCGCGATTTTTGTTCCCATCCTTATGCGCCTCTAGCGGTCCGAATAAAAATTACGTTTTGGGCTCCGCCTTCGCCAGACCAGATTTTGTATTGCAACTTTTACTTCGCTTCGATGAAATTTCAATTTCTGTGCTGGGATTGTTTACGAGCATTTTTAATCAGTTTTTCGTTAATTATTTTTAAATGAAAAAAAATCATTTCCTCAAATATTGACAAAATATTATTATACAGGGTGTTTCTAAAATGGTGGTCACGTCTTCGTGTGCTTATACTAGAAGTAAAAATAAGTCAAAAAGTCCATATAAACATTTGTCCAAATCTCAACTCTTACCGAGATACAAGGTGTTGAAATTTCTTTTCATTTTTACTTTTTATTTATTTTCTCTGGATTGGCTAAATGAAAATTAATAAAATTTTCGGGGTAAGTACTTCTCATAGCCTTCGGTTAATATTGTTGTCTTAATTTAATAATCCAGTGGCGTAAAAACCGGTCAAGGTGCCTCCATTTTTTGGTACGCCACTGCAAAATTTAACGGTTTTGTTTGAAATTTTAAACTCTTCATTCAATTTACCACAAAAAAGTACACCTATTAAATTTTGAAAGGATTTGTGGTATTTCAGTAATCTTGTGTTTTATAATCCAGTACCTTTGTTAACATCAAAGTAATTTTCAAAATTTGAAACAAAATTTAACTTCAAATAAGGAAAATTAAATTAAAAACTCCTAGTATAACATTTTGTCAGTGTTTTAAATAAAAAAACATGTTAGAAACAACCAATTTTAAATTTTAGAAAAATGCTCAAAATGACCCCCCCCCTATTCATTTTTTTATAAGATTTAAAATAGTGTTTCTGGCTTGTTCATTTATTTATAACAACAACTAAGAGTCTTACTGAGAGTTATCAATTTAAATTTTGTTTGTTTAATTTAAATTTGTTTAAAGATTTGAAAATTTGTTTGATTTTAGCAAGATCATTGGAGCATAAAATTGGAAATTTCAGAAATACCACTAATCCTATCAAAATTGAACAGGTGTATATTTTTATGGTAAACGCCACTGGATTGTTAAATTAAGACAAAAGTAATGGGCAAAGATGGCCATCCAGTAGAAGTAATCACCTCTAGAATTTTATTAATCTTATTCATTCAGCCGATCCAGAGAAAATAAATAAAATGTAAAACTAAAAAGAAATTTCACCACCCTGTATCTCGGTAAGAGTTAAGTTTTTGACAAATGTTTATATGGACTTTTTGTCTTATTTTTACTTCTAGTATAAGCACACGAAGCCGTGATTACCATTTTAGTCTTTTCTGCATCGTTAATCCCTTTACCTGATTATTGGCGGAGTTTGGAATCGCCAGAAATTACGGGGGACAATCCGGTCCCTTTTTAAAACTACCTGAAATTACGGGGGACAGTCCGGCTCGTCCCGTTTTATCTGTGCTCAATTATTTATGGTTAATCAAAATTAATGTAATTTACTTATTTAGTTTTTATCCTGGATTAAAAAAATGGTTTCTGTTTATTTAATATTTTATTTCATTTACTCCATGATTGCTTTAATATGCGTGTTTTTTTATAATATATGCAAGATTTTTCCCTTTTTATTTACCTCCCTGTGAAAATTTGTCATTTAAAAATACTTTTGTTAAAGATTTGTATATGTAATATCTGAATTGTAAGGTACTTCGTGAGTATATTCAAAGTTCATTTATCATTGCCATCATTAATCATGTATGTCACCGCAAAGGTGAGCAGCTAAGCAGTGTTTATGTCAAACTGATTGATATGCATTCATGTTTTCGCTGAAAAGCTGCCTTGAGGAGTTTCTCGTAAAGTAGCGTTTATAAAGGAAAGAAATAAAACAAGTTAAGTATACTTTAATTGCTATTTTTGAAAAATTTAACGATATTTAATAGTTTAACAAACAATCTTGCTTCTTACAATTTTTCTCCTTATTTAACTATTTTTAGGGACAAGGGTGATTCAAAATTAAACCGTATTTTTTAAGGGTTAACCAAAACCCTCCTCAAAAATACCTTTTCAAGGCCTGCAAGAAAATTTTAAAAAATCGAAATCGTATCCTGACTGCATCATTATTCTTACCAAACTTCAAATCTCTACTCCTGTTTTGAAATCTACGAACAAACCCCTAATTTTTCTGAACACCTTCAAGGACTGTAGCTGGGGAGCTACATAGGGATATGAAGCGAAATCGGACATCACATGTTTATATGAACTTTTCTTTCTATTTTCATGAGAGAAATGCGGTGAAATTTTAAATCACCCTGCATAGACTAAAGGATTTTAACTTTGAGTGCTCCTTTCAGACAAATTGACAGGACAATTTTTATTTTAAGGAAGACCACTTTTCACAATTATACGAAAATTGATATTGCAACTTCCTTCTTTGGTTTTTTTTTGAGCCTGATATTATACTTATTTTCATTTGGTAATTTTGAACTCAATACATTAAAATCTTGAGAAATAATTTGACCAAGAATAAAGGAATAGGATTTTCCTTTTCATCTTTTCCTGAAAGGTAAAACCAAGCAAATTCTTCTATGAGACTTCCTATACTTTTAATTCAGTACCATATTCTTCTAAATTCTTGTATTCGCGAGGTCGAACTTATTTATTTTTACACGTCTCCACATAATATATTTTCTGTAATATATGGCATCTTTTTAATTTTTGTCCATTAATTAGTATTATATTAACTCTTTTGATCATTATAAGCATATAAAATCTCTTTGATGCTATTATTACTAATTCTTTTTATCTGCTTTCTCAATGAAACTTTAATAAATACTTCTACATTTCCAACTTTAATAAATATTTTAATAGAAAGATATTGTAGATAAGCAATCACGAATATAGAAAATCAAACTTTTTTTTTTATTATTTCATGTTTGTTCTAAAAAATTACGTTAATAATTCACTAATTATGATTGATAAATCTTAATTTGCTTTAATAAAATTCCTGCATAAGTTCGTTAGTAAATAATAAATAAAATACACTACATGCTTTCATATTGAATATTTTATTAAAACCTTTAATGAGTACAGTCTTTTTACTGAATTCAATATAATAGTTAAACGCATACTATTGCCTGTATTTATCATTCTAAATAATATACAAGGATAATTTCACTCTTTTATATATCTCTTTTGTATATCTATAATACCTTATAAAAACATTCTTGGTAATTTTGCTTTGGCAAAATCATATCTGAACTGATAAATTGCAAAAATACACTTATATGTAATTTTTTTCGGTAATTCTAGATAATTCAGATTTTCGTGAGTACTTAGCTTCCGTTAGGCTCCTCTTAAGACCCCAGAAATAATCACCCAACATGCTGGGATTCTATTTTCCTTGAATCGCTTTTCATTTAGTAAATATCCTGGTGCAACTTTTCCCTGCGTTCGTCACTGACTGCAACCAAGTTTTCGGAAAAAAATCCAGATGTGAGTCCAGGAAATGTATCTTCAAAGACATGTTACACCCCGATGCTTTATACAGGGTGTACAAAAAGCTCGGCAACGCCAGTTTATTTTTGAAATGAAGCATTTTTGAGAAAAATGATTCAAATAAAAGTTGTACGATTCTTAGTGACGCACTATCTGGAAACATTGCTCATGACGTTGAAAGCAAGATGAAGGTCAGGTAATAATCACTTAACTTTTTTTAAATAGGGACAACCCATTTTTATTGAATATTATTATAGCTTACTTTCAGAGATTTACGGAACATATTTTTTTATTTTTCTAAAGTAAATAGTTTAAAAGTCACAAGGGTTTTAATTTCCAATACCCAAAGTTCGGCAACGCTGCTTTATTTTGGAAATCGGGCATTTTACAAAAAAAATTCAAATAAAAGTTGTATGATTCTTAGTGTCGCACTTTCACTTTTTAGAAATATTGCCATGACCTTGAACAGAAAGTAAAGGTCAGGCGATAATCACTTAAGTTTTTTATAAATAGGAACAATCCATTTTTGTATGTTGCCAATAATTAATTTAATAAATCTTTGTAAATTTCTGTCCTGTGGTTATTCTAAATTTTTTATCGACAAAACTTTTCTAGGGCTCTTTTTTTTAATTTTGTTTAATAAACATTTGAATTAACTGTATGATTTCTGCTCTTAAATACCCTGATTGTAAATCTTAATAGTTGATTTCGCGTGGGAATGTAGGTAAAACTATGTGACTGTTACAAAAAATCTGAGGATGATCGGAAAAAACTTTTTGTAATTTTATAATAAGAATAAATGTGGCCAAATCACATAACATAGTTCTTGTAACAAAAACTGTATTGACCAGTGTAATTTGTACCGATGTTCATGACCTTTGCAATTCTGAGTACCGTACAATTGGAGTAACAAAGTTTCTCCAGCATTTCTTATTTCATCTGCTGTAGCAAGAGGGTAATTGCCCCAGAACTCAGTGCTCCTGCTTCAAATGTGGGATACGTTGCTCTGAACTGTGCAAGTTCTTCAAGGGACAGTCTTGTTCCAACTCTGATTTTGATAGAATAATCGTCCGCTCGAGGACGAAGATGATCCATTCGATGAGTTCGATAATCCCAATAACTATTCGAACATCTTGATTTGCACTTTTAAGACACATTGTTATTGTTAACAATTACACATTTTTAATTTTACCTGTAACATTTTGAAATAATAACATATTATTTTCATGTTTTTATTATAAAAACCTGTCATAACTCGTCAAATAATGATCCTATTGACTTAGAAGTGGTCTCGTTTTTCTTAAATTAATCTCTTGTAATATTTATTTTATTTACAAGAATATACATACAGGGTGGTGATAAAGTTTGGAACCAAGGTCATAAATTTTTTTTGTAAAAATCGCTCGGACAGGTCAATTTTTGTTTTAAAAATGCCATCTTTTGGAATGAAAAAAATATTCATGACGTCACTGATAACTTCACTATGACGTCATCATCAATTTTTTTAAATGGAAACCCCTACTTTTTTTACACATTTTTCATAGACCTTTTTATCATATTAATGATCACATAAAAATATTTAAAAAAATTTCAACCGTTTTGAAAAAAAAAATAAATTTACTCAAAAAAAAAAATTATTAATTCTCAATGAAAATATTACAAAAAAAAGTAAATTTTTAATTTACAAGTAACAAATTTTAACGAAAATGTTCAAATTGTTCCCCATTGACCATTTGGCATTGTCCCATTCGAGTGTAGACACTCTGAATACTATTGTTAATAGCTTCTTCGTCAATTTGTTGCAATTCCGTCCTAATTCTAAGCTCCAATTCTTGTAAATTATTAGGTCTATTGAAATAAACTTTTGATTTTAAATGTCCCCACAAAAAAAAATCTAAGGGCGTTAGGTCGGGAGATCGCGGAGGCCACTCAATTGGTCCCCTCCGACCTATCCATTTGTTGGGAAACGTGGTGTTAAGGAATTCTCGCACCGCCCTGCCAAAGTGTGGAGGAGCCCCATCTTGTTGAAACCAAATGTTTTGGTTAGGAATGTTGCGATTTTCATAATTGGGGAAAATACGAAGTAAAACTGGTAGCAAATCAGTCCGCAAAAAATTCAAGTATCTTTCGGCAGTAAGGTTTTCATTAAAAAAGTAAGGTCCTATAAAACGTCTGCCAATCATTCCCACTTTCCCTGTCTTTGACTATGGGATTCTACGGCCCAATGAGGATTTTCCTGTGACCAACACCTACAATTATGTCGATTCACTGATCCATTCAATTGAAAGGTAGCTTCATCGGAGAAAATTATACTACTTAAAAAATTTGGATTTTGATCGCATCGCGCCATCATTTCTTCACAAAATTGCAGTCGGCGATCGGGATCATCTTCATTTAACTCTTGTATGAGTTTTATTTTGTATGGGTGATACTTTTCCTTTTTTAATAATTTTGCGACATAGGAATGATCCACATTATTATTTCTTGAAATATCTCTTGTTGAAATATTGGGATTTTCTTCAATCGCAAGTAATAAATTTAATTTGGTTTCTTCATTCACTTGAGGCCGTCCTTGTCGAGGCAAATCTCCTACAGATCCTGTTTCTGCAAATTTGGTAACTAACTTACTTACTGTAGGTCTTGAGATTTGCGGTCTATTTGGATATTGCTCTTTAAACAAAGCACAAGCTTCCCCATGGGTTCTTTTTCTATCGCCGTGTCCTACCATAATTAAAATTTCGATTCTTTCGCGTTCGCTTAAACGAGGCATTTTTAATTTCGCAAAACTTAATAATTGTTGATTATTAATAAACAAACGAAGTAAGCTATTCAAGCATTGGTAAATGGATTTAAAATTTTATTTGCCATACAAAATAACGTCAACTAAAGCACTTTTATAAAGGCAAATTTTTATTTCAATAGATTTTGAATATCAAAAGCTTTTTCAAATTTATAATAAATTACAATTTTATTTAAAGTTTATTATTACTCAAACATTTTATTTTAATTACCTTTTTCATTAAAAGTTATTTAAAATTAGTTTTAAGAAAATTCCAATTGTGTAAAGAAGAACAATTCGAATATTTTCAATAATAATTTGTTAATTTTAAACTAAAAATTAGTTTAATTTATTTTTCTTGCCATATTTTCATTGAGAATTAATAATTTTTTTTTTGAGTAATTTTTTTTTTTTTTCAAAAATGGTTGAAATTTTTTTAAATATTTTTATGTGATCATTAATATGATAAAATGGTCTAATGAAAAATGTGTAAAAAAAGTAGGAGTTTCCATTTAAAAAAATTGATGATGACGTCATATTGAAGTTATCAGGGACGTCATGAATATTTTTTTCATTCCAAAAGATGGCATTTTTAAAACAAAAATTGACCTGTCCGAGCGATTTTTACAAAAAAAAATTTTACGGAAGTTATGACCTTGGTTCCAAACCTTATCACCACCCTGTATACAGGTTGTCCCTAAAAGGTCTATACAAAACTATACCACATACTCCTGAGACCAAAATAAGACGATTTAACCAAACTTATCTCTATCCAGAAGTGCTTCGTTAAGGTGCTACAGACCATTAAAGTATTGTCTAGAAATACCCTTTTCCATTATATAGCCACATACCAAATTTTGTTATGATCGTATGAGTCAATTTTAAGTAATTAAAAAAAAAACAAATTAGTTTTAAGAACTTTAATGGTTTGTAGCACCGTAACGAAGCACTATTAGAGATAAGTTTGGTTAAATTCTCTTATTTTGGTCTCAGGAGTATGTGGTATCATTTTGTTCAGACCTTTTAGGGACACCCTGTATATATTTTTTTATTTCAAAGTGGTATAACTTTTTAATATCCGGACAGTACCTACTTGTATATCGAGCACTACAAATTTAATTCAAATGTGCTTAAAACCATAGTAGTCAATTTGTAGATAGATTTTTGAAAAAATATATGACCGTTTAAAAGGGTGTTATATTATAAAAGAGTAATAAAGGATAAATAACCAAATATATAAGGTGTGGTGAGGAAATACCATAAAATGCTGTGTAGCCTCTAGAATCATACATTATACAAGTTATAGTAATTAAATAAAATTGGGAAAGGAGTTTAATACCTTATTAGTTATTAGGAATTAATTCTATTGGATAGTGCAGGTATAAAATTTTAAGGTTCAGTATATACAAAGTTTTTTGTATTAACAAAACCTTTAGATTACCTTCTCTTCCTGATAATAAAGACTAATCAAATTGTATAGGTACCGAAATTTGTTTCAACAATACACTGTGTCCAGAAATTAAAAAAAAAACCTTCTTTACTCACTCTCGAATATATCACACTTTCTGAACTTGTCCTCCTACTCGCCCGTTGTTCGACTAATGTAAACTAGGCTTTAGTAAAAAATTGGCCACCCTGTATATCTAAAAAAAAATTCCATAAGGTTTTCGGCTCTATTTCGGCCAAGTTTTTAACACCATCAAGTTGGTACTAAAGCCTTGGTTTCTTGGTTTGTCATTTTTTTTGGGTACCATCTGTGAATTTAATTCAAAATTCTTAACGTTTACAGAACGAAAATGTCGCGCAATTGAAATCCTAATATTCAAATTTGATCACCATTAATTTAAACATGCACATATAAAAGATGAAAAGCTTTATTGCATAAAGTGCAACGCACGTAATTTATTGAAATTAAGATTAGATGATCAGCTCGAATTCATATACTCGTTTCTTTTTACGATTCTCTTTTCTTTTTTAATAATGTAATATGCGGCAAGTAACTTTACGATTTGTTGTAATTGTTAGAGTTAGTCGTCATGGCAATTGAAGCGAATATTTCTGACTATTCGGCGATAGCACCGCGGCGCTCATTGGGATATCAATCGGTCTCGGTGATGTTTGTAGTGGGACTCAATTTTCCTTTGCACGTGTTTATTAAGTGGCATTTATTATACTAAATACGCGATGGCCTCCAATCCACCCTCAAGCTCTGATAGTGATACTTCACGACCACCACCAAAAAGCGCAGAGGAAAGGTTAATGGTAGCTGTAAGGATAAGGCCCCTTAGGACTGATGAACCTAATAGAGTGCTTTATACAACTAATAATAAAGTAAGTAAATAAACTAAACGATTTTTATTATGCGGTTCTAATTTTAAGAACATGCATTACCATAAAAAGCTTTCAATTTTTTAAAATTTCATTTAAAAAGAGTTTCTCAACAAAACGTAAGGTTAATTTTCTAAATGGTAATGATTCATGCTCTACTTACTTTTTATAAATGTAATATTAGTCAATTCATATTTGTAATACCACTCAATAATTAATTTTAGTTAGTACCTTTGTTAATTGCAATAATCCAGAAGTATTATCACAAGTGCTAAAATGTATGAAATATTTTTCAATTGCTTCATTTACATTCACATTCAATAAATCTCTTCTGATCTTACCTATAAAACCAAACAGAAAACCGCCAAATCACACTGTGCGTACTTTTTAAGTCAAAATCGCTTAAAATTAGAAATAACTTAAACATGGTAGATTTTAGAAAGTTATTTGACCAATCATAACTAATCATTTTTTCAATACGAGTATATCTGGAAACTTCTCTATATTCTAAAGTGCTAAAGAATTGACCAGATGGAATTTTGTTAATATTTTTGGTTGGTCCAACAGCTTGCCATTTTTTGAGCAGCATGTATACGTCGTTGTGTATCTGTTACGGGTAAAGTCAGTAATGTGGATAATCCTAGTTTTAATGGGATAAAACGAACACTATCCACTAAATAAAATAAAAATATTATTAACATCGGGGCTTAGCCGGGTAAAATGCGAAGTACCAACACGCTTCTAAGTAAAACATGTATCCAACCTAACCACAGGTTATTATAAAATATATAAAAATATAAATATAACAAAATTTTTCACTTTTCATTAGTTATGTCCCTATTTACTAACTATTTTTATATCAAAAATTAATTTTACCCATGGAGGACTGGATAGACCGCAGACTACTAAAGCTAGAAACTTTAATTTTATTTAGGCTTTACCCAGAACCCAGAACATTTTGATAAAGCGAACTTTACCCGGATAATTATAGGTTTACCCAATTATCGGCTCTACCCGTAACATATCTACATTTGAGCATCAGACTTTCATATGTTACTTCAGTTTTTCTTTTTATGTTTTATTTTGATCTACTTATGATCAGTTGCGTCTTATATTTTGTACGGTTTAAAAAACCGGTTTTTTA
Organism: Stenus bimaculatus; assembly: GCA_963971135.1. Taxonomy (NCBI): domain Eukaryota; kingdom Metazoa; phylum Arthropoda; class Insecta; order Coleoptera; family Staphylinidae; genus Stenus; species Stenus bimaculatus. The sequence goes on from OZ020187.1 coordinate 16,692,227, forward strand.
AAATAAATTTATCACATTCGAAAACCGGTTTAAAAAATCAAATTCATATGTGAAAATTAGAAGTCTGTATCCGTGATGAAAAATTTAGTGACGTCGTTAACGATAAACACTTGACTAAAAATATTTCTTCATAACAAATATTTTTTAAAGACGTGAATAAGGTTAGCGACGTCTCTAAAATCTTCTCACGGTCGCTGAATACAGGCTAGAGAGTCTAATTCGATTCGGGCGTGCTATTATTCAACCGTTTGACACAGTGTCCCATGCGACAAATCAGCTTATGTTGATCACTTTTTGTAAAACCGTATTATTGAACATGTGTGCTATCAGATCGCATGCGACAAATTTAATTGTCTTGTGGCAGTCCAGCTGATTCTCGATTGGCTATTTTAACCTTAAACTGTCACTGTAAAAAAGTTTTGAATTTATAAAACTGCCTTGTGTTTTGTAATTAACATGGAAATTGAGAATCAATTATATTTGGCAGTTATTGTTCACTGGAAGACGCTAAAATTTAAGCAAAAAATGTGAGACGAGATTATGAACATAATGAACCCTTACAAAATCTATTACATGATCAATTTAGGTGGATTTGTAGACTGACGAAAGATGTAGCCAGAGAACTAATGAATGACGTAGAACCTTTAATAAGTAGTCCCATCAGAAGTTCAACTTTAACTTTCCCTGCAGTTACCCGAAAAGTGAAGGCGAATCAATGGTGAAGTTATACATGCGATCACTTTTTAGTCTCTACTTTTAAACTTATTAAAGTGTTCCATATTTTACGATACCCCATACTGTTTTCTTGGATTTCAAACTTTTCCGAAACTGGGCAAAAAACGAAGACGGGCAAAATGCGGCGAAGAAGTCGTGAACCGTTGTTCATCCCTTGTTCATATAGAAAATTAAGAAAAACGTTTCGTGTACCTTTAGTGAACACATTTTTTAAAATTACCACAAATAGTAGACAATAAAAGTATTATTCCAATATGTATTTCTGATGTTGGTAAACCGTTTTAACCCATTAGTGCATGAGGTTTAATAAAAACATTTTCTTATCCAAAATTAAATATATTGTTTGTTTTTTTATATAAATAACGTTAAAAATTCAAAATTTTCAAAAAAGGGTGGTAAATCCACCCTCCAGTCACTTCTAGTAGTTTTTACCAGCACTTTTTTCACCAAAAATGCATATTACACCAACTAAAAACATTATTAATTTGTAGTTTTGATTACTGTACTAATAGTCAGCCCCGTTTTTTCTGATGTTTTAATGACTATCTAGAAAAAAAATGGTTAAATACAATGTGGCTGACTTTGCTGGGTTACTAGCAGAATATCAGAACTTTTACCATAGATTTTAAAACTTTAGATGATCGTCTAAGAGATGACTATACCACAGTACAAATATTATAGATATTTTAAAAAAAATGCACGTCCGTTTAAACTGACGGTATGGGTTAAGACGGTCAGAATGATTATATCTTCTATTGGCACCAATGATATTTCTATGTTGCCTAACGTGTGGTCGATACATTTATAAACATATCTCGCATGGTGTTCAATAATAGCATTTACATCTCGTGCACCATCTCGCATATGAGAACATTTCGACAACGTTCAATAATAGTAAAATATATCCCGAAAAATACATTTTGAGGGATAACACTTCCTCATGAAAACCTAGAAAAACGGCTTTTTACGAATTTTTATTAGAGCAACTGTTCATGATATAAAATTTATTTTTACATCATATATATCATCTTTTGATAAAATTTAGTACATATTTTTTCTCTATACATATATGGCTTATTATCTTTGACCGAAGGAATTTTGATTTTGTGGAGTATTTTTAATTAACAAATCTATAAAAGGCGGGACCTAATTTTTCGCTTTTTTATTTAAATCGATTTAATGATTTTTTTTTTGAGAAATCCTTCGGTCAAGAACAAGATTTAATCTTGAGTAAACTAATTTTATAGGAAATTTAGATTTTAGATGATCCAGCGTCAAGTAATCGTAATCACCGCGAAGCTCCTTAAAAAAACGGATCGTGGGAAAACAGGTGGATCGCCGCCAGTTTTTTTTCAATTCTGTATAAAATATACCGGGTTTTGTTTTAACTTGCCCTTTTTGGTGAAAACTTGTTTATATTGGTCTCGATTAATTCGAGTCCCAGTAGCTTATGAAGTTGATCATTCGAAATGTCGATTGGTACTCCGGATTAATACCTGATTTGTTCCACTTATATTTTTTTATGTAGCTTTTGTGTGCTACTATATCCTGTAACGCCCTACTTAGGGCGTTCACTGCCTCGACTATTCTCAGCCAGGTGGGGGTGAGTTAGACAAAATTTATTTTTTTTTAGAAATAAAGTGAAAAAATAAATTAAATAATAAATGAGATAAGAAATGAAATAATAAAGGTTGTTGGGCGCCAGCAGCTAAAGTAGCAACAAGATAGAAAAGTATTTGCTTTGCTTAAGCCGGGTTGACACGTTCCAAGTATACTTGGACAAAGTTTACTTGGACGATGCGCGCGCATTACTTGGATAAGTACAGTTTGTCCAAGTTGGTTCACACGTGAAATGACTTGGATCCACTTGGATCGTCAGTTAAAATGTCGGATATCGTGTGGCAGGGTGTGGTGCTTGTCGCGGATAAGTTAATTGCCGAGATGGAAATTCGCAAAAAAAGACTGAAAGAAAATCAAAAGAAAATTTGGACCTGAAAATGGATTTTAAGACGTGAGGCTTTGGGTGCTTCTACAAATTTTCTTCGGGTAGTTGCCGAAGAGTATCAAGAAACTTTCAAAAACCATTTACGATTGACAACCGTGCAATTTGAAGAATTATTGGTCCTTGTTAGCCCAAAAATTCAAAAAATCGATTCCACCATGAGAAATGCATTACCTGCAAGATTAAAGCTTCAAATAACTCTTCGTTACTTGGCAACTGCTTGCTGTTTCCGAACACCGTAAAGTTCATTTCGAGTACCCGAATCTTTCTGCCTCGAATAATTCCATAAATTTAATGTTTTCTCTATCAGTAAATCTTCTCATATTTTTTTCTTTTGCGGAGGTCTTTTCCGCCGTCCGACTCAGTAGCCACCATTTTTATTGTTTACAAAATTGTATTTTGGACCAAGTAAGTTGGCCATCGTCCTAGTAGACTTGGATATAATTTCAAGGCCAACTTGGCTTTGATGAAACTGTTTACACGCTCAAAGTAGCATCCAAGTAGTGCGCGCGCAGCGTCCAAGTAAACTTGGTCCAAGTATACTTGGAACGTGTCAACCCGGCTTCAGAAAGGTCATGTACTCTCGCACAGAAAAATTCCAAACTTCATGAATAAATGTATAATTAAACTTTAAAGTAATATAAATATAATAATAATTAATAATCACCGAACGAGCGGTATAAAAGAGACACAAATGCATAAAATATTTGCCAAAATAACAGACAACGAGATTACTATTGACAATCCTCCAATAAAATTACAGGCAAAAATTTGAGCGCGATTAACAATAAAACTATTTAGTAAATGGTATTAATTAAAAATATTCAAAGTTACCCTTAAATTACAATCAAAAAAAAGAAACAAGGAAGGATTTTAGCTAGCTGACAATTCCGCAGAAACCGTATCTTATTAGTAGCAGATCCAATTATTAGAGCGTAGGAAATAAGCTGGAGGTCTCACCGAAATAAGCAGCAGGTTCAGGTGTAATTAAGCAGTAAGCAGGTATTAAACATTTAGGCAGGCGCAATCCAAAACAGAAACGAGCATGGCATCAAAAGCAAGCAAATATATGTCCATCGAGCCGTCCTTGTAATTTTCTGGACCTTATTTTGGTAATCACGTTCGCCTGTCTGCGGGTACCTTCTCAATGTCACTAAATTTCCAATTTCCAACTACCATCTGCTACCGGTTCTCGGGTAACAATTAACCAGTATCTCCTGGGTACTTTCCATTAGTTTCTAGTAGCAGGAAGAAAAGGAAGAGCAGAAAGGAATTTTTACAATGCTTAAAGCTAAAACCTACTGGTGACTTGAGAAAATTATTTATATTTTAATTAAAAGCGCTAATTTTAAATTTAAGTAATTATGCTCTGTGAGCGAAAATCAAAAGGTAATTAAATGCTTGAAGAGCTGACTAATAAATTGGGTTTCTAAAGATGAGATGAAAGGTGATAATGAACAAAAAACGATCAAACCACATGCAAGACCCATGGACGGTCTGACTTAAAGTACGTTGTTTTTAAAGCGGAATTCCGCCAGAATTTAATAAATTATCTACTATCGTTTGATTAACTACGGATGTACGGATTCAAACAAAAGAAAACAAACGATATCGAGCAAGGAAAATTACAACGTACCTCAAACAGACTTGACACGAGGACACTACTCAAAGTGTGCACATCAGGACAAACACACCCAAACTGGCCTCTCCGGAAAATTTTCCGCGCAATGCCTTTCGTCCCTGCGGCTTAGCAATATAGCCCGCGAAATCATAAAACTTCGAATTTAAAGTAAGTGACGGTTACAACCGTTACAATCCATATGGAGCAACCATAAGTTAGGGTTGGTCGGAATATTTGATAGTAATAAATGTTTATTATTTCGATCTCCAGTTGAAGCACTTATTTAATAGGGTAGATGGTTTTTAATTTTTTAGTTGTTTTTATTTTAGTTTCCTTGAAGTGCTTTTTGAAGAAGTTTTTTTTGAGAGTTAGTCCTAAATATTTTAAATCGTTTTTGCATTTAGTTTTGTATCTTCCAATTTTTAATTGTGCTGATTGTTTTTGCTGAAGAGTATCGCTTCTGTTTTCTTGTAATTTAGACTCATACGCCAGTCCTTAAAATATTGGTTGACTTTCTAGCTATTTGTTGAGTTGTTCCGTTAATATTCTGGGGCTCTTGGAGATTTTAAAGATGCAGTAGATATACAACTTTGGTGGGTCGAGGGATAATCCTTGGAGGTCCCCGGCATTAGTGGAGTGATAGGTTGACAGTTCTTGTTTTACGAAAACAACGAATTTTCTATTTTGTAGGTAGCTGCATGGAATTTGTTGATCGTGATGGATACGTTATAATAATCCAGTTTAGTTAATAATGCTTCCTGGTTGACTTTAGCGAAAGCCTAATCCAAATTAAGAGTGATTAGTAACTAGCTCTATAGAATCCCGTGGTGATGGTTTCGATGGTTTTCCATGTTTAATTTCATAAGTTCTCGCGTGCCCTTTTCGGAATCCGAATTGGAGCCTATATACAAAGTGAAACACAGGACTTTTATATAGCAATTAGTTTATTTACACGAATGGGGTATTTATAAAGTAACATTCTATCTGTATTTTACACAAATTTTTAATGAGTTATGGGTTTTTTCGATAAAGATAAAAAGATACCTAATAATATCATTTATTTTTATTCCATTTGTTATAAAGGATTGCCCAATATGGATATTTTAAATCAATCAAATTCTTTGAAATTGTCGTATTTGTAGACATCAATGTACTACTTATAGTAGAAAAATAATTTCCAATAGTTTATACATGAAAATATAACCAATTATATAATGTTGAATATAATGGCATTGGGGGACTCGAGGATAAAGTATCAGTGCTAACTTGTAAATATTTTGTGCCAGTTGAATATTTCTTCAAAAATGTCTCTTACCATGTGATTTCTCTTGGTGGAAATTTAAATTTGAGATTTAAGACCATCTTAACTATCAGATCGTGGTCAACTGATGAAATTCGGTAATAAATATTCGTGTATAAATTCCATATTTTCTGTGATGCCTCAGGGCTCTATTCTGGGCCCTCTACTGTTTACTATACATACACGAATAACTTCATGTCAGTACTGGATAAGGGATAAGTGGTCTTATCACGTATAAGCAGAGGATACTCAACTATTGTACTCCTTTAAACCAAACACTATTAATGAGGCTGCACTATTTTAATTCATGAAGTGTTTTGATAGGAAAATTTATCGAACCATATAATGTTCAAAAAAAAAATAAAAAAAACTGAAGTTTTTATATGTTTTTGCTTGTAAAATGGTCAAAATAAAAAAGTGAAATTCATGTAATAATATTCATGTAAATATCTTCAAATAATTTTTTTTTTATTTATTTTTAATAATTTTTAGTTTAATTTTTAAGATTTTTTTTGAAAATTAAATGATTCGATACCTACATAGTATCTATAAACACAGCAAATAATAAAATTTTTGTACGTCAAAGTACTAAACTAATTAAAACTCCCTAACCTTAATCAAAGCATTGTTTAGTTATTAATGCTATCTAAAACTCACGCTATGGTATTCAGTTCCAAAATCAAAAGAAAATAGTTTAAATTTAAAAATCAATGGTGAGAAAATTAAATTTTCAACTTGTAAGAGAAACTTGGCTTGCTCTTGATACGAATCTGAGACTTCGCGAACATACAACGTACAACTATGTTGAATCGTAGAGCCTTTGATTCTTCAAAAAAGATTTATATGAACAAAGATATTTTAACTAAAACGATTCTCTGTGATTGGCTTGTTTTATCAAACTTCAATTCCAGTACAAGCGTGTATCATTTTTGTCTGGAGCAACTTAGTGCAAAGCGTATTCAAAGGATTCAAAACTGTTATGGCAGCGGCAGGTTGATTTTTGGGATACGTAAATCAGACATAATTTCTTACAAAATTATTGAATTAAAAGGGCTGAATATGCATAATGGACGAGTTCTTTTTTAAAATAATATCTACAAAATGCCCTTTTTATTTGAACAACAAAATTCAGTTTCGCACTGATGTGCTCTATATTAACATTAGTAATAGAAATATGATTACTATTCCTAAGCATAAATCAGAATTATTCAAACGGTGTTTCTCCCACAATATCTCGAAATATTATGCTAACGATTTTGACTTCGAATTTCATTCACTCTCCGCCTTTGAGAACATCAAGCTTAAAATTATTTTGAAAAGAAATCAAATTTATGAATATAAATTCATACATTAAAGCAAATTCTGGTAATTGTTTTTTTTTTCTTGTGTTTTTTTAATAAAATTTGTATAAATTATGCTAATTTTTAGATTGTTGGTATTTTGTGCCAATAAATGATTTATTTATTTATATTAGATTCAGAACTTAAAGCAGTTTCAAAAACTGTTTCTATTTTGTGTAAGTTACAGCAATGTAGGCGTTTTTGTTTTTAAGGTAATTTGTGGATAACTTGTTTTTATTATAACAATAATTTTTAACGGCGAAATTTATTATGAAATGCAGAATAAAGTAGTTACAAAGTCTAATAAATAAACAAATACATGTTAAAAGTTAAATAACTATTTGCTTTTACAAGGGTTTGGCAATAAAAGATTGGTTTTCGTGTAGAATTTTATCTGAAATTCGTCCCCTCATGTTTTTTTCAACTAAGGTAACCTTTACCTAGGCGTGGTTTCACATATCGTTTTATTTTACGATCGTAATAATTATTCTTTTACGACCATAAATTAGATATAGTTACTAACAGGCAGATTAACTAAGATAAAATGCACTACCCCGAATTATCGTAGTTTCCAGTTCTTTTATTATAACAGTTTTTATGACAAATGAGAACATCCTTGTTTGTTTTTACCATAATCAAGAATCTATATATTTATCTTAAAAAATATTTACGCGAAAGTTTATACAAATGCAAAATTAGTAGTTTCTCAGAAATTAGAATAAAAGTTTCTGTCATTGGTCTTTTCAATAATACTTGTTTGAAAAATTACAATTTTAACAAGAAATCATTTGCGCATTACAATCAGATGAATCCATTCGAAAGAACTATTATTTTTGAAATATTTTACATCATTTGCGAAAAAAAAAATTTTGCACTTGATTGCTCTGATTTTCTGGAGGTGCGATACGTATTTTTGATTTTCTGATTTTCTTTTATAAGCAAAACCTTAGAATGGTTTTTACTTTCCAAAACTCTGATTAAATTTTCTCAATCTTCGCTGTTGTTTTTTTTAATTTTGTTTTAATAAAAAAATTCAAATTATAAAATAAAATATCTGATCCCGGAATGGTAATAGATAAAGCAGCAATTTATAGAGGAAAATTTGCTCATTATCTTGACGAGTCTTCTTAGGTACGAAGACAATAATATAAACTACTTAACTCCAACGATTTTTTTAAGTTTTGAATTTTATTATTTGTCATGAGTTGGTAATTATGGGTTTATACCAATATCTCAATATGGATACCTTATATTCATTCACATTTCCTTATTGGGATAATTTACAGTTGTATTTACTAATAAATATTGATAAAGCATGCCACCAAAAATTCGCAATCTCAATGTAATTTAAAAATTCTGTATCGATCCTCAAAATTGCCCCCTTGCACGAATTTAGGGCATGGCAAGCCCCAACAAACGAATACATATGTTGAGCGAAAACCAGAAACAGAAAGTTATTATAAAATAGAGAAATGTAAATATTTTATTTTTCTATTAAAAATATTTTCACATGCTAGTTTCGGCCAATGACCACCATCAGTGTCCACCTTAAAATTTAAAACTTATTTTATTTAAAATCATTATAATAAAATTTCTTTGTCTGAAAGACACGAACCTGATGCCTGACTAGTGGATGATGATAATAACTATTATCGATTCTCCAGTTAAAGGCAAAATTAATAACATTCGAAAACGAGTCCTGTAGTGTAGTGGTTATCACACCAAACATGAGATTTGGAGGTCTCAGGTTTGAATCAAAAATTACAATTATTGAGTAACTAATGATGATATTAAAAGAAGGTACGTACAGTAGGCCAAAAAAGTATTCGTACACTTATAAAAAAGGTCTTTTAACTATTTTCACTATAATAATTAAACAAAATTTACCACATACTTAAACATAAATACAGGTAAACGTCGTTTTGCGCCGGTTCGCTTTACGCCGATTCACAATCACGCCGGTTGATTAGTATCTTGCATAATTACCAAATTAAATGAAAAAACATAAGCAATCAAGTGATTTTTTGAATTAAGGAAAATACATAACCTAAGAAAGTTGATTATTTTTAACAAGCGAAACGAAAAATTCAAAAGTTACAAGTTTCCATTTAAAATTCATAATTGATGATGGTAGTGCTTTAATTTTTCCATAATTTAAGAAACCATTTGTCACTTGTTTGCTTATGTTTTTTCATTTAATTTGGTAATTATGCAAGATATTAAAAAATATTTTAATAAAAGTTGTTTCTTTTTTAAAGACCTTTCAAACGATACCATACTCGACCTATGTTGCTATTTAAAAAATCAAAGTTACCTCCGGTTCTGGGCACTTCCGATTTGTTCCGGAAAATAATAAGTGCACCAATGCATTCTATGGGTTCACTTTGGTAATTAAAATTTTTATTCTTTCTATGTGCGACAAACAGTTTTCGAGATAAACGCCTGTTACGGGTGGTCTGACTCACCCTGCATAGGGTGTATCATAATATATGGGACAAAATTTACTAGTGGGTAGAGGAAATCAAAATAATGAAAAAAGTTCCCATAAACATATGTTCGATTTCGTTTCCTGAGGGAGCTGCAGTTCTTCAAAGATATTGACAAAAAAGATGTTTTTGGTTATTTATTTCAGAACAGATCCTAGTAGAGCATCAAAATTTTGTACAGTACTTAATTTACACTTACCTCACTTCCATTATTTTTTCCTGACTTCTTGCTTCGTTTTAAGTGGTACTTTAAGAAATCTTCGGTGATAAAAACAAAATGAAATTTTTTAAACAATACGTTATTATAAGATTTTTTTGCAAAATAGCATTCCTGAATCAAATTTGCACAAAAAAGTTGCTCTTATAATCCGATAGAATCCGCCACTTAAGAGAAATTGAAAGATAGACATAGATAGTTGTCATGGGTATCATACAAATATTTCTTGTAGAATTTTAAACAAAGATTCCTAGGTAATTTCGAAGTGGAATATTCACTTTTAATACAATATAAATGGTATTAATTACAAAAAAAAGTATGATAAATTATGGTCCACATATTAAGATACACCCTGTATATCACATATCGTCACAAAGTGTAAAATTTGAGCATTACGAAACGTTTTCCTTATTAATATTATATTTAGTTTCTCACACAAGAAGTTTTCCTTTAATTGAACACATTGATGTTCGAAGTTGTTTTTATTTCTATCTATACTTTATAAATGTATTTCTTCTTATCCTTGAACTTCATTTACATTACTTAAATATTTCTCGATTTCATATCGTTTCAATTTATGCTAAACCTGGCTTCGTGTAAGCCTAGATATGCCTTCATTCTTTAGTGCTGTCGTTTAACAGAGCTATCATGAAATTATGTTTAAAATTTTATAGAACAATCATGTAAATTTCAAAATCCTGTTCATTCTAAAATCAGTGGATAAGCTAATTGAAAACTCCGCCTTATTACAAAGTGCGCCGTTATTTAGCAATGACTGATTGATTGGTAATGGAAACTACTGTAGCGCTTTCTAATCAGCCTGGTATTTTTATACATATGCTTTTATGCTTATTGCAACAAGCGCATCATAGATCTTTAGCGTAATTGGATAATGTGCTATCCGTTGCACAAACTACCTTTTGGTTTCGTCCAGCTCTTTGAATCTTATACTGGCTAACAAACAACCTGTTCCAAGATCAGGCATCAAAATGTTGCCTTCTTCTCCGTTTAAAAATAAAAATTTCTGCTTAAGTTGCTTTGGAATTATTGTACGTATCTTTAGACTTTGATACGTTTCACATTTTGCAAGGAAATTACAGGTATTTGGCCTGATTGCAAGCTAGTACGATATACTCCAAGATAATGTGGTACACAGAAGAAATGTTAGCTCCAATAAAAAGCTTTCGTGCGGCTTGAATATCCCTTAGTCACGCCCACCGCTATTCAGTAGTTAAGTGGGAATGGCCAGACAATCCCTGGCTGTGCGTTTCTAACGCGCATCGCATTGTGAGTTAAGCTTAATTAAGGAGAATTCTAAGTAAAGTTGTTTGAATCGCAAAGTCGCGGAGTGCCTGGTTAATCTGAACACCGACTAAAGGTGGGGCGAGATTCGAGATTAAGGGATGATCCAAGCCGCACGAAAGCGTCTGCTAATTGGCTGCCTTAGCATTTCTTTTGTGTACCACATTATCGTGGAGCAAATCGTACATGGAATACCACAACATCCAAAGGAAAGGGTCGAGCATTGGAACATTGGTTTGCGGGACGTACTTCTTAGCCTAAACATGCAAAGTATACACAAATCACATAGGAAATGTACGACCACGGACTCATCTAATAGATAAATGACTTGTTAAAGTCTAGTGTCACTGAAGGTGTACTTTATTGACATTTGAAGACCAAATATGATAAGCGTTTAGATGGACGAAATTGAACTACAGATTGGGTAATTGGGTGCTGTTTACCACATTGGGACATTGGTCAACAACTCCTTAAAACACAGAACCATGAGTCAGAAGACGAAGTCCTCACACTGCACTCTTTGAAAAATAACCAAAGTTATTAGGATTAGACTCAACGAATATTCCAGGAAAAATATTAGAAGGAGAAAATTATGTTGTTAATTTTGAAAAGGAGATATGTCCCATTTGTTCTCGAAATCTTAATGAGAAATTAGTTGTTTTGTTTATCTCATATACTATAAAGATTCACACAACTTGTTGTGGAAGCGTAGCCAAAATCTAGGAAAGGAAAAGATGCCACATGTCATTGTAACCTTTGTAATAGATACGAAAAAATATCAGAGGAGTGCTAAAATTCATACGAAGGACACAAGACAGTAGCAGAAAATAATTATTTATTCAACAAGTGCAAAAAGTGGATAATATTTGCACTCGATGTAATAATTTCACAACGAGATCGTTAAGTGCAAATATTCTATTAGCACGAGTTGCATACACTATTTTTTCCACGATCGATGATCATCAACTTTTGTTTTAGACGGACTGTTGTACAGTTTGTAAGTACCTATTTTAAAAGTAACTGGTAGCTAGCTAATTCAAAATTTCACTAAAATCTGATTTCAAATATGGGTTAAGTCTATAACCCTTGAATAGGTTTATAGAGAAAACTCTAAATCCTTCAATCCAACTTTAAATTAAAGTTACTTATTAAAGTTGGAATGAAAGATTTATGCTCATTTTCACCAACAATTCCTAAAATTTGGGCATTGCTTATAGCGCTAGTTGCTATGTATTTTTAATCATTTAATAAAAAATACTTAGCAACTACCGCTATAAGCAATGCCTAAATTTTAGGAATCGTTGGTAAAAATGGGCATTGGAGTTTTCTCTACAAACCTATTCACAACTAATCCAAAGCAGCGTTCCCGATCACAAGTTTCGCAAGGAACTGAATATTTTCAATAAGAGACCGGGAGATAGTGACAGAAAAATTGGTGTCATTTTTTACAAGTATGGCACCCCTTGAAGGGTCGAATATCATGATTTAAAAAACGAAAAATATAGTCGCACCTCTGGACGTCGGGGCGTAATCGCATTTAAATTTGACGAAAAATTACGGATTTCAAACGATTTTTTACACGAAGTTTCTTGTATTTTCAGGTAGTCAATAAAGAAAAATTCGGCAGAAGCGTAAACTGATCGGTTGGGGGTAATAACCCGCCATACCATTTAAAACAGGTTAATTTAAAAACTTTTGGCAAACTAGTTTTTACAGGTTCGCATTTTTTCCAACTAATTATATTCAAATAGTCATTCACGAAAATCACCATGTCATACCATTGCGACGGTTCAAAATAGTCGCCATATTGCCTTAAAAAAATCGATAGGTGAAAAAATTTACTTTTTAGGGCAGTATGGCGACTATTTATAACCGTCGAAATGATATGGCATGTGATTTTTATGAATGGCTATATGAAAATAATTAGTTGAAAAAAACGCGAACCTGTAATAAATAGTTTCACAAAGTTTTTAAAATTAACCTGTTCTATAAGTCTTGATGAAGCCAGGTTGTTTGAGTAAGCGATAGCACATTCTGTATTTATTCTAAAGATGAATGGGCAATGGGCTTATTGCAATAATACCACAGGTGGATTAAAAAGTGCAAAAATATTTTAGAAACAAAAAAAAATGACGACGTTTTTTGAAATAATCCGGATTCTTCAATTACGCTATGAGATTTACATATTTCAGCTTTATAAACATTCTTTAATTTTTTCACAAATTGGTTAGTAATGTTACCAAAAAGATACTGCTTTATAAAATTTATCAAACTATTAATAAAAATGCAATAACCAAATTCAGCAAATACTAGAGTTGTCCGCCTACAGCTGCTACTTTAACACTATTAATATTTAAAACGCACAAAATACAATTTCCTTTAATCTGTAAATTGTGTACAAAACTTTCACAGTTAAATGTACGTTTCAAATAATCAATTAACGGGTGTCCGTGAATCCCCTTTTTTTGAAATATTAATAATATTAATGTGTTGTATTGTATACCGTATACAACTGGATTGTTTATTAATAAGCAACAAACCGTGCAGAGAAAAAATGGTGGTCACGCGACTTTTGTATGCAATTAGCTAACGCGCGTTTTTGTGACAAGATATTTTTCCATTGTTTAATCAACCTTGAGCTACCAAGAAAAATTAATAGCGTGAACAACTTGTGAATTATTGATTAACCCCTGAAAAGTTTTCAAATTGTTTACTTTTGGAAAAGTTTAAAAAGAAAGTCAACGTATCTTTAAAAAGTTAGTAAATTATAAATATAGGGTGACTCAAGTAAAAGTTCCCAACCAGATTGTTTTGAAAGAAAGTAATTTTTGAAAAATGCCTAAAACTTTTGAAGGGGTAGTTCCCTCGAATAATGAGGTGAAGGGTTGTTACTTGTGTTACCATAAAAAGGTTGTCAGTTTTCATCAAATGCTTCATAAGTCATAGTTTAGTTACAAATCATGGATACAAAAGTCATACAAAGTAGTCGCGGCAAAGATTTGTCATTAGTTAACAGTTTTAAATATTTTAAATACAAGGTTCTAAAATCCAATAAAATTTATTGGCGTTGCACCAATAGAAAATGCAAGGCAAAAGTTTTAACAATGTAAACATGTTTATATTTATTTCTTTATTTTTCTTCTAAATTGGCGTACAATTCAGCTCCTACCTATCTATCATTATTGTATTTTGTTAGCGTACAAATATGCCTACCCTTTTTGTGGTGAAAATGGTCAGCGTAAAAATCTGTCCCATCATAAAAGATTTAATTTATTTGTCCTACAAATCTAACCCAGCCTATAAAAATTGGTAGCCCACCGAATAAAAATTGACCGGTTTCAGGCTTTTATTTTTTCAAAACCTACTTGTTTGGAAATTAACCTGGATGGGAACTCTTAGTTGGGTCACTCTAGAGTAAATCCGTAAAAATGTAAACTTGTTCGGCTTTATTGTTGGCATCAGGACAAACCTGGGCTTTTACCCCCCGAAAAAAATCCTCGACATTAAACCTCCGTGCAAAAAACCCTCGACAAAATCCAGCCGATAAAAAGGCCTGGACATAAACCCCCACGCTAAATGGAATACTTTGCTCAGATGAAGTGTTCCCTTAGCAATAAATATTTACATATTTTAGTATGGTTATAAAATTTGCTCAGTTGAAGTCCATCCCGAACACAGCCCGCGTCTATCCGGTCAATTTCTACCGCTGCCAGAGTTTTCTGAGATGAATTGGTAGGTTTTAAAGTTCTTAGCCAGTTTCCTGATTCTTTCTTTTCGTTCTTTTCCACGTCCGCTAGAAGACTCTGTTTATCAAAATCCAAAGAGTTCTTCCGAACTTATTGTATAAATTGGTATCACTTTGAAACAAACAAACCACTCTCGACTTCTACCCTTTCCCTAATACTATTTTCCTAATACTATTAAAGAATTATATCATAAAAATATTTATTAAACGATAAGTTCGTAAACAAAACGTTGCAGAAAAAAATCGGTGCATAATTATAAATTTTTACCTAATAGGTTCAAGCTTCAATTTTAATAATTTTGAAACCTGTGAGTTTTGACATTATTTAAAGTTGACAAAAAAACTTCTGAGTGATTCGATCTTTATATTATTGACGTATGAATTCTATATTTTAAGATCAATGTAGAGCAATGTGGTACTTAAAACCCTCATTCAGCGAATAAGCTTTTGTCTTCTTCGCAAATGGTGGTCATGCCTCACTTTTCTATTCTTTGGTTATCCCGTCATATTATGCAGAAGTATACTTCTATGAATTATAATAATAATAATTATAATATTTAAAAAAACTAAAACGATAATGAAAAAGTGAAATTAAATATACGAACACTTGACAAAGTAGTATCTATCCAAAGCAATTTAATTATCTTGATTTTTTTTTAAATTTCCAAAGTATTTATTGTGGTATTGTAATCTCTAAAATTTTTCTTGGTTTTTTCGTTTGAGCAATTCATAGTTTTTTAAATGGGAAGTAACTGAAGATATTTTTTTATGAAATTATGTGTATAAAATCCATGTCAGAAGTAAGTCACACTATCATATCACTCCCACTTAGGCGGAGGTCCTATAATTTTGGTGAGTAAGAGCGAGATAAAAAAGCTGACTTCGTCACATGGACAATACTTTGGAATTTCCTCGTAAATATCTAGTTAAGAGCATCTTCCTAGACACCCGCGATAAATTTTCCGTTGGAGATAATAAGAAGGAATAGAAAATCCATCCCACTTATCTGAAGCTTCTTTGCAAACTATGACCAAATAACTGATAATTAATGCGCGCGAGTTTGGGAGGAAAAATTGTAAAAAATCATGAAATTGAGCATTAGTTCTGAAGTCATAACTCAAGTTTCCCTCGTTAGATTTTCAATTTTCTTTCTGATTTATAATCTAAATTGATTAGGCTACATCCTGCCAGAGAGTTACCTTCTGCAACCTAGCACAAAATTAATTATTGGGGTTAAGGTACTTTTAGATAATTATATTTTTTTTGTACATTCTCCAAGTTTATTTCCTCCTGGCAAAAATTTAAGAAATGACTTCTAAATCAACTACAAAAAAAATTATACAAAAATGTTGTTCATACTAGCTTTTATGACTGCAGAACTAAACCACTATATTCTCCGTTTAGGAAATGGCTCTTAATATTATTAGTATATTTAATTTTTGCAATACCGAAAAAGGTTTTATTTTAAATTAAAAAATATTAATGAAAAAGTACAAAAGTTTACACTTCTATAATTTTCCCGTATTTTAATAAAGAAATATAATCAGACATGTTTTGCTTATAATTTTAAAATTCTATAGTCTTGCTAACAATACTCTATTCCTAAAAGCATGATGTTTGTAAAACTTATTAATTTTTCCATTAAACTTGATATTACCTTAATGACTTTCCAATAATGTTCTTAGATTAAGAATATAATAGAATAAACTATAACCCCTTTCTTACTTCCGTTTACTCAGAAACCAATCAGAAAATACCATTATAGCTTGCAGATTTCGAACTTGCATGAAAAGCAGAAAGATAAAGGTAAATGGAATTTTAATTCATGAAGTGGAAATAGCACAATCAATAAAGCAATGGTATTGCAGTGTTTGTTGTGAGTTAGCAGAAACAACAAATAACTCAACAAGTAATTAATAAAAGTTTACAGTTTTATCTGAGGTTTATACCACCATAATTTATTAATTATAATAATAAGTAAACATAATTTATCTAATGACATGTTGTAATGCACGTAAACTGTTAGGAAAATGCAGTTATGTATAACAAATGATATTAACTTAATTATTAAAGTCTATTAATTAATTAATAATTCATACTCTTACTAAATAATAACATCGACACGCTTTTAAATTATTACTTATTTATATTTGATTAATGATTTATTGATCCACTTTGAAAGGCTCATTTTATTTTTCTAGAATTAATTACTGGTTCTTATTAAATGCTTGGAACTCAACTATTTATATTGAACCACACTTTTTCGCCCTATTCATACTAAAAGAGGACAAGTTTTTGTCCGGCTTAGTTAAATAAAAATCTAATGAGTTGGTCAGCTTTTGTTCTTATTTACAAATTGTCTTAGATATTGTAAGTTTGATAATTTTGTGTACGAGAGAAACTAGCATTATTTCAATTTAGTAATAATAAATACTAATTTATGGTTATCTACTAACCATTGTTTAGTACCACCAAATTAAATAATTATGTAATTTATTTACTAGTGTACTCAATAATTCTTTGATGGGCGGGAATAACAGTATATACTGGGTGGCTTAAAGGTAATCACCCGATTTCCAATGGCTATATTTTTTTTAGTAAATGAAAAAAATCGATTCTGTTTGTGAATAATGTTTATTGAATTTCTATATTTTTTCCTGAGAAAATAATATCGACTAAGTACAGTCGCCGCTTGAGTTAATGCACATTTGGGTACGTTTTAGACCATTTTCCATAACTCAACTCAATACTTCAGGCGATATATTTGCTATTTCTTCTTCAATATTTTCTTTTAGGTCTGCCAAGGTCTGTGGATTGTTCGCATAAATACGAGTGATTAAACAACTCTAAAGAAAGAAGTCTAGAGCACTCAAATCGGGTGATCTAGCGGGCCAATCCAAATGACCAAAAGGAAAAATCAAGGACTGGGGCATAATTTTTCCACGTTCTTGAGGATTATAACACTCCATGACTTGTTGGAGTGTAGTTTACAGCTGTTTTCTTTACAAATACCAACGTTATGGCAGATGACTCCACTTGCAAAAATAAGAGTACTTTTGCGCCACCCTACATAAATGCTATAAGTCAATTTTAGCTATACTAGTTAAAATGCTTTTGTAAATTTAAAATTTTCAAGAGAGTTTAATTTTGCTTTTTAAAAAAGTGGACCAAAGTCTTTTTTTATAAAATATCTCGAATGGGAATGGGTTTATTTTCCTGCTCTCTTGCAAAACTACATTTTTTTGACTTGTACTATTACTCGTATTCCCATCAAAGAATTACGAATGGACAGTTTAATATACAGAAATCATGTTTTAAGGTATTTTTCAAGTTTTTTTATATTTATACCCTGCTGCCTGTAGTTTAGACTTATATGATATGAATTGATATATTATTTAGTAAAATGTAAATATCATCAATATTACAGAGTCGTATGATACAGATTGATGATAAAAATCAAAGTTCATGCTTTTAATTATTTAAAAGACCTTGACTTTTTTTAAATTTAGAGGTGCATTAAAAAATTAAACAAAAATCCATACTTGCACGCTATACATATATACGTATTACATTTATATTTTAGCTGCATTATTTTGATATTTAGTCATACTTCGGAAAGTCTTCTTTTGCCGATTTTCCACCAAATGGACTAGTCGACTTTGTGTTTTGTTCTTTTTAGAAACACGAAGAACAAAACTCTATTTTCACTAAGTGGGCAGGATATTGTTCTAGTTCTATTTTTTGATTCCAGTCATTTTCAATTGAGTTGAAGTCGAATAACTACAATTAAGTTTTGGGAGGAAGATTTCTTTTTCCTTGCTTTTGATTGGTTTGTACATTGGTCTAAAAATGGTTTCTTTGTTTATTTTTGTCATGGATTAATTTAACTTAACTTAATTTCCTGTTTTTGTTTCCAGTAATTTTCAATGAAGAAGAAGCCAGAAACTACAATTATATTTCGGGAGGAAGATTTCGTTTCCTTGTTTCCTTGTTTGTTGTTGGTTTGTACTGCGTTCTGGGGTCTAAAGAAACAACGTCAAAACAACGCCAACTGACTGTTTCCACAAAACAGTATGAGTTTAGAAAC